>OX438742.1:17575684-20075684 GCA_949316235.1 Oegoconia quadripuncta | reverse complement strand
TCACAATATTATTATGTGTATAGATCTTGTTAAATGTTTACGCTACTAAATTATGTAGTCCTCACTCATACTCGACCAAAGCACACGAATCGTAAATTACCTACATTAATATGCTTTAAAACAGGGATGTGTGAAATGTACTCGTCTATAGCCAAAGTTACGTGAGGCGTTGATCAGAGTCTGGCCTACTAACCCACTGCACTTGGCTCGAATACCGAAAGTCTCCCTTCGACTGAAAGCCCCGACAGCCCCATTTCCCCCTTGTAGCCAAACAAGCGGGCTTTTCGCCCGCCCGCCCTGCTAGTACCTATAGATATAATTATTTGGGTACAAGTACCGATTTTGTGACCTCTTTCGCATCGTGAGCGTGATCGTGAATCAGTGTCAAGATTTATATTAATATAGGTTACGTAACCCTCACGTGTACCAAAGCTTTTAAAAAGCAAACCCAAAGTATTTAAAAACCAAAGAACCCGACAGATTATTTTGTATTTTGCGGACGTCATGTTGGATTTTTTACCTTAAAATGTATCCTATGACACTCCGGGTACCAAGACAAATCTAACGAGACCATGCACTTAGAAATCGGTCAAGCCGTTTAGGCTACGGGATACGCTAAAGGAACGGTCATACATACATCATCATCATACATACACTCGAAAAATATTACCCTCCTTTCCTATGAGAAATAGTGACACACACAATGTAAATAAGTACTAGAAATAAAATTAACTTTCAGTTCAGGTCAGTCGTTTGCACCAAGTCATTTAAGGAGCTACGCATTGATTCCTTTAGACATTCCCAAGCCGAGCTCGATAGGCATGCGCAACCATTCTTTGTTTTTCAGGAGACACGGTATTATCCCCCTAAGTCAGGCTCGAAAGGCGTGAGCTACCATATCATATCCTTACTTCGAAGCGCTTCAGCTTATTTTTGAGCTGTAACTTCGATATCATTTCAGATCTCAAAATTTTAACATAGAATTTACCGTAAAGATCCTTACATGTAAGATCATCAAACCTCTCAGTCATTTTTAAGCTGGAAATTTTGCTAAATATATGGAGATATTTATCTATCGGGATATATTCCTTATACGAAAACAGCGATATTAAAATTTATTAACTCTTCCACCCCCTCCCCGGCGAGCGTCATCCCCCCAGGCTCCAGAAAGTGTCCCGGATATCGATTTTATTCAATGTAAAAGGATAACAATAATTTCGCCCGACTTTTTCAGAGAACTAAAATTTTAGTAAACTATAAGCGATGTAGCTTTTGTTTGCATGAGAGGTAGATTTTCAAATATTGTGTATGGTTTTCTTTGACATTCGGAAAAACGCGATTCGGGACACTTGCAGGGGCGCGGGGGAGATGGAATGTATACAGGCTGGGTATTACAATTAAGGAGAAAATTCTAAAAACCAAATATTTTATTGTTGCATAAACTGCTTTTCTCATTCCACTGCTGGGCAAAGGCCCCCTTCAATTTTCACCAGATCCTCCGCTATCCACATCGATTATTATATATACCCCATAATACAATCGTTAACCCTATAATATTGTACAACCTATAATGAACTACCAAACCAATAATAACGACATGATTATGCGACCAATGGCGAAAGAGATGGCATTGCAAGTTCATTACCGTACATGTTAGACAATAGGTCCGCGAATGGAATTTACACTCGCATACGCGTAAGGCAGACATCGGTCTTTTGTACGATTGGTTGTTGATCTACCATAACCTTGTAATAACTATACGGGCTGAAAAGCGATGGAGCAGGATTTAACCCACAAAGGCCGATTATTTTATGCCTGTGTTATCGACGCTACAAAAATGTGGGTTAATGAAGCTGGAAGCTCCAGTGTCCGTAGCCTCCAAAAAAAATTTGTTCAATTACTGAAGTTGGTATTTTTAGGCCTATTGTACTGATGAGCAAGTGCGTGAGTTTGTGTATTTGGGTACTGTTTACAAGTGAATGCTGGAAATCAGGTGAATGGAGCACTGCATGTCTTTATGAGGAGCCAGAATGCGTCCAAAAAAGCTCGTCTGGCTGTTCATGGCGGGGTGCTGGTTCCAACATTGATTTACGGGAGTGAATGTTGGGTATGGCAAAAGAAGAATGAAAATAGAATTAATGCTGTGGAAATGCGAGTATGAATGGGGTGACTTTGAAAGATAGAATCAGGAATAGTGTAATTAGGGAGATAAGCAGTATGAATGAAGACTTGAATGAAGACTTAATGACAAAGATGAAAAAGGTATGCTGAGATGGTTTGAACATGTGGAGAGGATGAATGAAAGAAGACTTACGAAAGAGATATGACGAACCGAGTATGGATGGTAGTGTTGGTAGGGGAAGACCACGGCGAACGTACCATGATTAAATCGCAAATCAGGGACGTCTTAAAGAAAGGCCAAGTCAAGAGAACCCTAAACCGATGAGCATGTATGAACAACTTTATGAGAGTGAATGAGGCAAAATAATTGTGTCAGGATCGTAGCAAGTGGAAGTCTGTGGTCTCTGCCTACCCCTATGGGAAACAGACCTGACATTATGTATGTATGTATGCACTGGGTGGCTTAGTTCATTAATCCAAAATACATACCTAATTCAAAAAACAAAGTCATCATTATAAAAGACTTTTGGGTCCAGCAGTGAACTTTTATAGGCTGTACCTACTTATAAGTAGGTATAATATAAAATAAACCAGATTTAAAAAATTTAAAAATAAAAAGGGTGGAGTTATAGTGCCTTAATCGTTATTAAAGTTATATTAAGGTAAAAGGAAAGGAAACCCGGTGAGGTGCCAATGTGTCTGCATAAAATTGTCTTTAGGAAACTTGCTCTTCCGCATCTTGGGAGAAGGGTCAAATTATAATTAGGCGGTGTATAAACCAAACGTTCGCTAGTTACAGTTAAGATGGCATATTTATTTTCTGGTTTTCCTTCTATCTACTTGTTGGCTTACTAGGGAAATTTTGGGGTTAGTTCAGAGTTTAAAACAGATTGTTCTATTTCCTATATTAGCCCGTGACCAAGTCTTAACTCAAAAGAATAAGCCTTTGTTAAGGAAAATTTCATCTATAACTACGTTATTATTCCATAGAACTAATAAATAAAATAAAAATGCGAACAAGGTTGCCCTACTTCGTGTGACCTAATTTACAGGAGGCTGAGCCTGACCTACATGTGTCTCCTGTGTTGAGTCCTTACGCATTTCCAACTCCCCAGCGAACCTGTGTCACGAGGCCAGTTCCTGCACTAATGTAGGTCATGGAAATAACTGTACAGGAATATTTTATACTAGCGTGGGGTCAGTTAATTATCTCGCGGGATTTATCTGAAAACTCGAGCTAAAGGTAACCTATATCTATTACATAATCCATCTCCGTTTCAAATTTCATCCAAATACAGGAATTATAACGAAGAGTGTACAATGGTTATAATTTTATTAAATTTACAATAAAACATCGAACCTTGAAGGAACATGGAATTTAGACAATGATTCCATGTGACAAACCGCTTTCCAAAGAAACGAATTTCTATTCCAAGTTTGATGTCAATGTGGATTAAATTTGCAAATAAAAATAGAAACGCCGAAGTTGGAGCCTTGAACTATGAGTAAGTTTGACTTACTTATTCCGAATTCCAGCTCTGGTAAGGTTAAGAAGCGCGGCCTTAGATTAGTGGAGGGACACTGTATGTATGAAAAATTCAATTTGGGTGACTTGTAAGTGGTTATACTAACTCTACATTTATTAAAGGTTCATTTCAAAAGATTCTTCTCAAAATATAATTTATTCATAATGTATACAACTGCCTATCTTGTGATCTAAAAAATCTTGTGGTCATTCGCAGAAGCTAAACGTATATCCTCATGTTTCCTAGTGAGCTAAATTTATTGCATTATGTCTTGAAAGAAAATCAATCCGGTTTGTAGTTCAACCTGCATGAGTAGCGTTGTCAGGATATGAAATTTCGATAACCATACCTTGGCAAACATAACGCAATAGATTTAGCATGCCGGGGTTATACTTTAAGCTGCAGGTGACTGCACAATATTAAAAATTCAAGTCAAGGCCGGGTGCTAGCGCCCAGTGATACTCGTAAATAACATCCAGTTAATTAAATAACTGTACATTACACAGGATATATAACTTTAAATATCTTGTAATGTATAACATGTACGACACATTGACTTGAACTCAAAGACGATGCTGACATTGAAAGGGAACGCTATCAATAATGAGAGCAAACAAATTTGCATGTGGCTGCACTTCTTACTAAATCCGCAGCTTGTGGGCTAGCTATATTCAAAAGTCTTATCACACCTTCCGAGTCCTATAAAATATTGTATTAAGGATGCTATTCGCAAATACCAAAAAGGGTGATATAGATTCTTATCTATATTCGAGAGGGTTATTCGAGAGAACTGCGGTTAGTTTAGCTTCATTATAGGCATTACGCTACCATTAATAATTTAAAACAGCCCTATATGAAAAGAAAAAGACGTATTGCGCCGCCCCCAAATAAATTGGGACCAGGAAAAGAAGATAATGATGAGCTCTATAACTATGACGCCGACTCTATGATTTATTGAAATACTGTCTACTGTAACATAAATTTTTGGAAACTATCAAAATGAGTCAAGCTACTTTAATGAAGAGCCATGGTTACTTTAATGAATACATATCCATATATGCTCTGCTCCTCTCCTTTACTCCATTAAAATTTGAAATCGCGGCACTTAGAACTTTCAGTTGTCCAAAGCATATTGTATATTTAATTAGGGCAAACCAAAGATAAGAGTAACTTGCAAAAAGAAGAGGATTTTCAACTTCTTCATAAATTCAATTAACCTGGACAGCGTTGGGAAGTGATTCAAGATTAATTTTTCTCAGAGTTTAACAGTGTAATTGGTTCTATTTGTCACACATTACCCATGGCGCAATAATGTGAACGTTGACCCAGCGAGTTATGGAAAAGGTGCTTGGAGTATCACCAATCTGCGCTGGTATTATTTCTTGCTGTACCTATGTATAGAACAGTCTAGAGACAGACTCCGCGCGCACATCGGTCTAGACAAAGCGGCTACGTTCTATTGACAACATTTCCGCACATTTTGTATTTTTTTTTTCAAATTATGGAGTATATTACATACGTGGTAGATAAATCTTTTAATATAGGAAATTCGTTATTTCCCCATGCTCGTGGTTTCTTTAAATTCCATAGAATGTTTTATGGTATCGAAAATTTATTGTGAAATTGGTCCTTGGACTATCGAACAAGATAAATACGAGTTATTGAGCCACTATAATTTTGGACCACAAGTAGGTAGATAAATCTTTTAATATAGGAAATTCGTTATTTCTCCCATGCTCGTGGTTTCTTTAAATTCCATAGAATGTTTTATGGTATCGAAAATTTATTGTGAAATTGGTCCTTGGACTATCGAACAAGATAATTACGAGTTATTGAGCCACTATAATTTTGGACCACAAGTACTACAATATTCGAACTATTCCAAAGTTGAATATCATTAATATATAAGATCAGTAACACGCAGAGCATTATTGAGTACATACAATGAAGCCTCAGTATTGATGACAAGAAAAATCCACTAGGTCTTTCGTTCTGTTCAAACTCCAGCAAATGAAGGCGCGAATTGCAAGAAATCCTGCTTACTAAGACTACGACATAAACAAAGAAATGCGGCTATTTTTTCAACTTGCAATTAAAAGCTATCAGAGAGAAAAGATCCAGAGTGTTGTTGAAACGGGACGTAAGAAACAAGCTCCACGTCATGCTGTTTGTTTATAGGCAAGAAATTATTTGATGTCGAAGAAACGGAACAGGCAAAAACAAGTTCTGCGACAAGCGGGCGGAAACGCCCTTTTTTCCTGAGTTCAGCTTGGCCATAAATGTTGTGCATATTGGTTTGGCTAAGAGACCATACCTACTTTAGTTCAAATCAGAAAAAGTGGGTAAATTTACCAAGACAATATTTTGGATATCATGAAAGACTTGCCTCAGATATGATTTCTTTATTCTGCCTGTATTCCGAATTTCATTATATTCTGTTGAGTAGTTTATGAGCGCGTGACTATGAGATAGTATTAGAGACTTGAGTATAACATTACTGGAATGAAGATTGACTCTCCTACAGCCCGACTCTAATGGATTACAAAATATGGAAAATTTTTGAGGAGAAAGAATGCGTTAAACCTCACATAAATTTGGAGATCTTGAAGTCATCAAGTCATCATTGATAAAACAGCGGCCGAAATGGATAGGCACATGGTCCGTGCCGCGATCGATAATAGGCCGCGCCGACTTGTAAAATTGTTTTAATACTCGATAAACATTTTACAAAAGTAGGTCTCACTTTTGATTTTACGACCTATTGATCTTGTGACAGTTTTAAGGACTGACTAAATATTAACTTTTTTTATGCACAACGGGTTCGTACTTGACCTCAATCACACCTAAAGCTAAGTGAATGTGAGGCGAAGGTAGAGGCGCGCACACCCGGAACCACAAACTAATTTGGGGGACTGGCTATGTTATCTCAAACAGCAGGACTAAACAATTCTATCAACATTGGTGCTTGATACATGGCATTTCTATTACCTACATATGAACGATCTGCTTCAACTCGGAACCTCTGAGTATGCAGACGGCGTCACAATTACGGAGAGATATACGTCCAGTACATAGTTCAGAGGTGAAGACATTCGTTCACACAGAAAGTCCATGGTTGAGCGTACGAATTTGGCATTAAAGGCAGTATACAAAGGAGGCGACGCCAATCTTGTCAAATTCAACTTCACCAAAACACAGGCGGGTCTGTTCACCAGCAAACGGAGTCCATTCCACCTGACTCCGACTTTACGAGATATATGCATACCAATCTCTGATCATCTCAATCTATTGAGTCTGGTGTTAACCTCCAACCTAAATTTCGGGCGCTCCATAGAATCGAACGCTAAAACAGCAGCTAAGAAGCTTGGCATTCTTCTTATGGTCAGGCGATATTTTACGATTGAAACAGCTTTTGGTACTATACCAGGCCTCAGGTCCGCTCGTGGAGATTCCACCCGTATGTAGTTAATATACCGAATATTCGCACTAATCGGTTCGACTGTTCATTCATAATACGAACAGCTAAGGCATGGAACTCCCTTCCAGCATCAGTCATTGCTGAATCCTACAACCTTGGAATTTCAAGAGCTGAGTGAATAGGCATTTACTGAGATCCCGTGCTTCATCTTCGGCCACATTGCCATTTTCCATCAGATGAGATTGTGGACAAAAGCATATCCAGTTATTCATTAAAAAAATTGTCAAATTAGTTATATGGTTTGATAATTTAAAAAAAATGTGACTTGGCACTTTTAAAACGAGAGTAAAAGAGCACTATGTTAAGGATTCACACTAAGTCCTCATGTATATGTATTTCATTTATTACCCAGCACACTATAAATATATTTTATGTAGATATTTATGTTTAATTATTTATTTGTTATTAGCATTCCGCCCGCGGCTTGGCCTGCATGGAATAACTTATCGTGGAAATTTCTTTATCCCGCGGGAACTACTCACTTTACCGGGATGAAATATATCCTATGTCTCAATCCAGGGTATATTCTACCTATATACCAAATTTCATCCAAATCCGTTCATCCGTTTCGCCGTGATTGAGCAACCAACAAACAAACATCCAAACTTTCGCATTTATAATATTAGTTAGGTATTTATGTTTTAATATATATATATATATATATATATTTCCATCTTATGTATGCCGTTTATATGTAATTAGTTGGGGATATTATTATTTTGAATGTTAATATAGATAATATATTATATAGATAGATAATTATATAGAGATAAGTTCGCCCTTTGTACATTTGTATTTAATAGTAGTGTGTATAATAAAGTGTTAAATAAATACATTTGAATTACCTAAGCTAATGAAAATAAAAACATTTCAAAGGTATTAATTTCAATTACTTTTCATTATTTATATCCATATTGAAATACCTTAGGATTGGATGAAATAAGTTGGGATCCGATGCGGACTTATTTTGATTTACAATAAAATGTAGTATTTTGCTGTATTGATACAATGTATACGTAACTGCGTCTAGATTAGTCCTATATTGAGATTGATTAGTTATTTATTACTACAATTAGTATAGACGGAACCTCCACGGGTGTGTTTTGGGGAAAACGGGCTCGGCAGGGGTCTGACGACCGCGTTTGCAGGACAAGCTAATGCGCAGCCTCCCCGCGATGAATCACGTGTTCATCGAATCGAAATTTTTAGCCGCACTTTAGGAAAAAACACCATTTTATTGATATATTTCGATGAGTGAAACAGCAATTTGTTTTGTGTATAAATATGAGCATGGGGGAAAAAGTGATCTAATCTACCTACACGGTACACACGCTATCTCTAATCCGACACTCGTTCGTTTCACGAAGTTTGGCATCTTCTCGGCATGAGAGTATGATTTCGGAGAAGGCAGTGTATTTAGGAAGAATTTTATGTGCTCGTACCTAACACGAGCATATAAATAATAGCCTTGTAATTCTGATGTGAAACTCCATGATAGTGGGGCCTGATGACTTGTAGGTAATACGGGTTTTCACCTAATACGAGTATCAGACCCTCACAAAACAGTACTATATGTAAAACTTTCTCAATGTAACATTATTTAACTTTTGCTTTGTGTGTCGTAAATAAAAAATAAACTAAATGTATATTATTTAAAAACAATTTTAGAATTTTTGATGACATATTTGTTAACATTTTTACCTACCTACCATATATAGTGTCAGTCTTCTGCATAGTGAGCCAATTCCATAGCTCATCCTGTCCTGTAGGTATAATGTTACATTTTGCAGCTAGAAGTAAGCGTTTCAGACGATAGCTTTTGTTGTCACAACAAAACGTTTCGTCCAGTCAAACCCTTGGCACAGTATTAAGATTTTTATAACGGTTAACGTTTTAAATTAATGTTATTATAATTTTTTTTATGGGTAATGAATGATATATAGTTGCTTTTGTCTCTAAGAATTTGGACGTAAATAGCTAGGTACTTGAGCAAATCTTTAAGGAGTTTTAAAAATGTTAAAACCGAAAATTAATCCAATTATACCGGATGAGTTTTTTTACCGTAAGGAAAAAAATAGCGCATATTAGGTAAGTGAAATAGAAGGTATTGACATACCTAAGTTTATTTTTTTCATAACCATCATCGAATAAAGCGTTAATTGTGATTTGACGGTAGCGTTTGCAGCCTATTCGACATAATTACATCATTAAATAATAAATAAATAAATAAATGCAATATAAATGCACTTTATTGCACAACAGAAATAAATACAGTTATAAATACAGTTTCAGAAAAGTGGTAAGAATAAATTAAATAAATAAAGAAAATTTGGAGGAAATTTGAGTTCCAAATAAATTTCGCATGCTAGAAACCCTACAAATCAATATCAATAAAGGGCGGGCGCGTGCGTTTTTGAAAAAAAAAAACAAACTATCTTACATCAACATTTAAAAGTTAGAAAACTTTTTGCCCCTGCGTTCCTCATGAACTCACCCCTGAATAAAAACTGACTCGATTGAACCCGCGACATCAGATTCGTAAATCCGATGTTGCGTACGTTGAGCCTGGAGGCGGTTAAATGTAGTAGTAGTACTTCGCAAAACAGTAGATTATTACTTTATAAGCAAATTGTTTTATTAATGATTACGCAAAACTTTCAGTGTACCCCACGTATAGGTATAATGGACGAATTGAGAACCTGCTCCTTTATCAAGGTTCGTAGTGGTTAACTCACTCGTAGGTTTCCTCTGACCGAAGTATACATCCTTTATTCGGCAAAAAATCATTGTTTTGTCGCGTAGGTAAATACTTTACTATGGACAGCACATTTATTCGTCTATATAACAAATTATTTTTCATTTAAATTAAAGCATATGCTCACATTAGGTACACGCGATATTAAATACCCCTACTTTATGTTGTGTGTTTTGAAAACGTTTATAGGGTATGCATACCCATGAATAATCAAAGCATTATACGCTCGCTGTACATGACGTGCGCGTCGAGTTATATCGAATTATTTTATTTAGGTTAGCACCACCTGGAATGTTCGATGGGTCAGCGCATTATACGAGGCTCGCTTCACCGATCGTGATGAGATTGAGAACACATTGCGATCTATAATATCTAAGACTTGCTTATGAAGATCTGCATTCTCTACCATGAATATACAAAATTATTATTATAATGCTTTATTACATTACATTATTCTATATATGCGGCAGTGAGTCTTGGTATACATAATCACATTGGGGTGTAGGTACGTGATGTTACTGTTTGAATTATTTGTAGCGAAGCGGTTTGTTTTGGTGGAAAATTCTCTCCACGATGATGCTATAGTGGAATCCCACCAGTCCCACCTGTTCCTTCCCCTAAGGAGCAGTTACTGCGGCTAGTGCAGCGCGGCCATCCCGCGTGGTGACTGACCACGTCTACTTCATCAAGCAAGATGTGACAAGAGAACGCTCCCGAACGACCTACCTTAGTGTGGTATAGATCACAATGTAATCACAATCTCATCACGATGGGCCAAGCGAGGCTTGATACTGCGCGCTGAGCATCGAGGGTTCCAGGTGGTGCTGATCTATATAAAATCATTAAATCTAACTCGACGCGCATACGTCATGTGCAGCGCATAATACTTTGATTTAGTATTAATAAACATACCGAGTAAACGTTTTTAAAACTCACAACAGTAATTAAAGCAACTTTTACGCCAAGTAATCTGAGGATACGCCGAATTGCAAGGTGTATCAGTCAAACCTTTAATCAGAACAGCTACCTATTAAATCATCTGTTTCCTAGAAAAGTTTATACCTACTGCACAAAACAGTTTAAAACCATGATTTTTCTTTACGATTTCAGAGTTAGTTTCATAATAAAATGTTTATAGAACAGGCATGTAAGTATTAAAATGTATGACATCGTCTGCACATGCACCCAAGGAAGATATAATCATGCATGCATCTACCTACAACCAGCCTCGGTTGTAACTTGCGCCATTAGAATAGATTGCGACTCGAAATATATCAAATCTGAACAAGGTAAGGTAACCTACATTTAGATTATAATATTACCTAGGTTTAAATTATAAGATCACAAAGGATCAAATTTTTAAACTTCAATTATTTACTTCAACGTAAGTACGTGATCATTTGTTGAATGTCAATTTAAATCTGTTGGAAATATTAATAGGGCTTAAGCATTTATCTGTCAGCCAGCATGTCCTAGCTACTACCGTTTGGAAAGAGAAATATCTGTAGTGAGCAATAGAAGCGGCGCAAGAAACCCACCCAAGCAAATGGAGTTAGTTTTTTTTTATTACCGCCGTTCATGTACATTTTGCAACATCAGGGGATCCGCGTTTACTCTGGTGACATTTCACCGGCCTTTTGAGGACCCCGTGACATAACTTTGAGGAAAACATCTTAAGATAGTTCATACATTCAGTAAACAAATTACTCAAATATGCAAAAGGAATGATCGTGAAAAGAGCAGGCCTCGTAGTACGACATGAGTTGTCGCGCGCGACGTAGTTGTGAGAGTGGGATAGTTGTATATTTCGCCCAAGCGATTGAGCAGGACAAATATTATATCTCACGGCATAAACGTTTATCGCGCCTGTCATGCTAATGGTGCATAATGGTAAAACACCATGCAGACGCTCAAGTATAGTATGTTCAAGTGGGTATAGCTTTCCTCCTGTACAAGAGGTGGATGCTAGATAATGGATAAACATACAGAAATATTTATTTGAACATTCATGACTCAGCAACCAATCGTTGGTTTCGCCGGAAGAGTCTAGTGACTCTCGCGGCGAGGCGAATACTTGTCTTATTGTGGTAGAGCGCCCTTAAATTTACGGTTTCTCAAACTAGATCGATTGTATTGCATAGAAATTATTGTATTTTTTAAGCCATTTCAGTTATTATCCATGATTCAGTCAGTGCAGCCAGCCACTGCAAAGATGCAATTTAGTTCTTCCATAAAAATCAATTTAGCGATGCCTTATTCCACAAGAGTATCATTTACCTCAATAATATATACTCGTAAATAGAAAGATACGTGTTACCTACTATTTCCTCGTAAGATATCTACTTCAATGAAAATCATGTGAACTTTTATTTTTGATTTGTTTACATTTTTTTTTTCATTTTTTTTTATATTCATAGGTTGCTGTATATAATCTGAAATAAATTGTCGATATAGTGATTTACATTGTAGGTATATTTTAAGTAAATATGTGACAATTACGTCGGCATACCTATATATATTCTACATTGTGCAACCGGGGTTTACAAATCAGTCGTCCATTGTGAGGCGATCGCAAGCATAAAGTCGAACACAATCGAGTAGCAGCATGCATTTGCATAAATCCATCAGAAGCGAAGCGCATAAGTTGGCACAACATGCATAATTAGGCAGTGACCTACATTTTTTTATCAAAGCTCGCATCCATAACGTGCGCCAAGCTTCGTGAATCGTGATAATTTGTAACAATTTATTTAATCCGTTTCTGGCGGTAAGATGGTTAATATAAATTTCATGCAGTTTTTAAAAGTAAAATAGAATAAAGATAATTTGTAATTGTTGTTCCAGCTTATTTGAAAAACGATTAAGTGGGTATAATTAAATAAATCCTAAGTTACGTAGTATTATGGGAAGTCCGTGTAGTGCAAGTGCCCCTCGTAAGTAGGTACCTACTGTCTTCGTATACTTAGGTACCTACTTCATTGTACGTGCATTTGTAACGCAGTGCAAAACATATTCTACAGTTATAACAAAAGTATAGGTAGGTAATCGTTTACATACGTAATAGATAAAGGAGCTAGATCATGATGGACAACCTCTTGCCTATGGGTCGGCGGAGACGGATGTTGGTACTCTAGCGGAATAGCGACAGATTGGTACACAGTATTCTTTTATTTTAAATATTGTGCTACCTAAGTATTCAAAACTATTAATAACAACGTAAATGTAGTATAGTATGAGATGCTATTTCTCACGTACATGTAAATAAGCTCAGCCTTGGCCTGGTTACCACGATTTTAGCGGTATTACAAAATACTCGAGTGATGCGGCGCCCGCGCATTTGAGTGGGGACTACGCACAGTGGGACGAATACTGATAATTATGAACATAATAAAGTAGGTACTATAATTTACAAGGATTGATAGTTCAAAGGTTCGAAAAATTTCGAATTTAGTAAATATGAAAGGCAGATCACTATAGAACCGATGGTCATCAAACAAGTTTTGGATGAGCCCTTCGTATCTGAAAGCGGAACGCGTAGCACCCCAATGAGAAAGGAACAAGAGCGGCTAGTTCAGGAATAGGTGTGTTTGAAAACTTTACCTCTACAATCTACCACACATTGTCAGCCTGCCTATCAGTTCACGACTGGACCATAGTCATTCTCCCATGCGCACACCCGGTTTTCTGTTTTCCTCGTTCATGTACTTCCAGTCTAGTCACCGTTTTTAAAACGACGGTTCACTGGGCTGCGGCTTCTTGTAGCTATGCGACCTGTACTATCTAACACAAGTCTGCTCTCTGCGACAAAATGTGAATGCCCACTGATAGTTCACTAGTGCTTTGAGACATGTCGGTAAAGTTCGCTTTGCTTCGGATATCATTCGAAGATGATTTATTGATGCAACTGAGCATCTGCTTGATAAACTGGAACGGATCCAAAATCTTTGTATTCGATACATTTATGGCCTGCGCAAATTTGATCACATATCTGAATGCCGTGCGAAATTTAACTGACTCTTTAATAGAATTCGACGTAGTCTCCTGCTCGCACTGCTGTACAATGTACTTTTTAGCCATGCCGCACCTTCATATTATTATTTCCTTGAGAAGTTCCACTTTCAGATTGAGGCCATAATAGTGTACAAAGGTGGACTTATCCCATGATTGAAGACCCCGCTTCCTTCTTTTTCTTCAATTTAAGAGCATATATGCTCTTGTCGGTGAAGTATTGACCACGTCTCTCTGCTTTCCGCCCTCGATCTCTTCCAGTCGACCCAAATTTGCAATAGACAATGTTGGTTGGGTGTACAGAAGCATATCCTCAAACATTTACTCCTCATTCCTTCGCACTTCACGGACACGTATACCTAGTCATTTACCGTTCAGTCGTTGAAGCTCCCTGTTCTGATAGCACGATCACCTTTCGTTGCAACATTTAAGGATAGCGTAAAAGAAGCTTGGGGATCGACCTTAAGTCAAGAATTTGAGCGATTTCACCGTGATAAGACGCTTGAACAAATTCTATTTGTTATTATTATTTGCCCATTGTAAGCTGAATAAATGTTTTCTTTCTTTCTTCGTTCTTTCTTTCTATTTATTTATTTATGTAGAATATTTGGTATATTATAAATTCAGTATTACTAACTTTATATTATGTATTATTGTGTTAAAAGGCTATAATTTTTCTCATATCCTTTAGGCCACTCGAAGGTTAAGAAATTCCTCATAGGGATAAGTTCACCTTTGTAACTACCCTCGAGAGCAAAAGTTACGGGTCACTAGCATTTACTGCAATATCTTGAAAATGAATAAAGCTAGCGTATTGAAGTAAATTGAACCTAATAGACAATGTAATGTTATTAAAATAAAATGCATTAAATTTTATTATTATTATTAAATTCTTTATTGCACACAAAAATAAAAATACAAAGAACATTTAACATAGACGATGAAGTGTACAAAAATTTATTACTGATAGTTTATTTTATTTTGTTTAAAACGAAAAAGTAAAAATGGCGTCATTTGCTTGCAAAACCAAAATTGGAAATATTGGACTTTTTATATTTACATGTAATTTTGACGCATTTTAATACTTGGCATTAACCCCATGTGCTACCTGCATCACTGTAATGCGATTCGGCATGCTGTACACCAAGTTTCTGAAACACTGTTGGGGAATGTTCTCGCATTCCTCTACCAATGCATGTTTCAACTCACGCAGCGTAATTGAAGGACGATCTCGTTGCCTTACGCGTCTTCCAAGCTCGTCCCAGGCATGCTCGATTGGGTTGAGGTCGGAGCTACGTGCTGGCCACACCATGGGACGAATACCCACATCGTGCAGGTTGTCTTGCACTACACGACCAGTATGGGGACGGGCGTTATCGTGCATAAAAATAGCATTTTCACCAAGTCTTGCCATAAATGGACCGACGTGCTCATTCAGTAATTCTTCCACGTATCTTTCGCCATTCAGAGTACCATTTTCGATCAGTACTAGCTCTGTTTGACTTCCCGCAGAAATTACAGCCCACACGAGTACCGAACCTCCACCGTATGCCACGTTTTCTGCAATACAGGCTTGCAGGAATTTTTCTCCTGGTCTTCTGTACACTTTTGCCCTTCAGTCATGTTTATACAGCATAAATTTTGATTCGTCCGAGAACACGACTTTTCACCAATCTTCAATCGTCCAATCCTAGTGTTCGCGTGCATAAATTCATCTTGCTGTACGATGGTGCCTTTCAAGTTTAGGACCATTTGCCGGTCAAAATGGTTTCAAATTTGCTTCACCATGTCGCCGTCTTACAGTCCAAGCACTCGGGTTGTTTCCACCAAGCCCTAAAAAATGTTGAATCAATACTTTTCCCGTAAGAAATCGATTTCGCAGCACAGTGTTGACAAGATATCGATCCTCCCGTGCCTTAGTACACCTGGGTCTGCCTGGTGTTGGTCTGCGTAGATTTGAACCAGTTTCTAGAAACCGCTGACGAACTCGCTGAACGGTTGACAACTATACACCGACTATTCTGGCTGTTTCTCGCTGGTGTCTCTCATTTTCCAGCATAGTGAGATTCTTGTACATTACTCTGGTGTAAGTGACATAATTACTACTTTAATAAAAACTATTGGATACCTAAGACACTTCTTTTATACACATTTTATGACAGAACGGAAACTAAAGCATAGAAAGTTGCGAAAATTATAAATTCTAATTTGAACAAAAACGATTATTTGGTTTATAATTTTTTTAATGCCATTACTTCACGCTAACCAATAAGTTTTTACACGTGTAATGAAGGTTTATTAAATTGTCTATAAGGTTCAATTTATTTCAATACGATAGTTTTATTCGTTTTCAAGATATTGAAGTAAATGCTAGTGACCCGTAACTTTTGCTCTTGAGGTATTCATAGTCCCCCCATAGTTCTAAGTCCCCAACCCGCACTGGGCCAGCGTGGCGGACTATGGCCCATACTCCCTCAATATGAGGGAAGGTCTATTGTACTTATGCATTCATATTGTATTGTTTATTCTTTTATGTTGTACTTGGGACATGGTATTATGAGGACTATGAGTGCATCAGGAGACATTATTAATTTCAAGGTATGGCTACTCGCTACTTGTGCGTATTTAAATTTTATTGCAGAAGTTTGATAAATTTCAAATGCGATTTGTCTCTACAATAAGGTTTAGAACACTGTGCAAGCGCACAATCACCATTTTTGTATACCTGTCTAGCACATACCTACCTACGTGTTCACCACATACATGCGTACGTAGCCTTGCTTTCGACAACGCAATACCAGCCGAATTGAATACCCCGAAAAAAAAACTGGTTTTTAAACTATGAATACCTATTACTATCGTACACGCTGAAGGTTCTTTATTTCTTTTGAGTGGCAGAGTGGGAAAATAATGACGTGCGCGATTCTAGAATACACACAGTGGAAATCAACTATTTTGCCAATTAGACTGCTTTACCTACACACACCGGCATATTTAGTGGAACACAAAAAAAAAGTCCATAATTAAAAAAATATGGTTTTATTTTAAAATCTACTTACTGTACTTCTTTTGTTATTTAAAGTTTCATTTGTTTTAATTAAAATGAGATCACATTAAGAACACATTTTGCGAGTAAAGGCTATTTGTGAAAAATGGTACATTTTTGAACTTTTTATGTAACCGGGAAAAGTGAAAATTAATATTGAAATAAAAATGAATTAAATAAGAAAAATGGTGATTAATATCGCGTATTTCCTCCACGTGCTCTTATTAAAGTTTCTACCCGTCTAGGCATACTGAGAATGATGTTATCGATGGTCTCCTGGGATAGTCTCCGCCATTCCTCAACTACGGCGATTCGCAGTTCACCCACGTTGGCAGGAGCTGGAATTCTGGACTTAACTTTTCTTTTTAGCAAGTATGCCTAGACGGGTAGAAACTGTAATAAGAGCACGTGGAGGAAATACGCGATATGAATCACCATTTTTCTTATTTAATTAATTGTTATTTCAATATTAATTTTCACTTTTCCCGGTTACATAAAAAGTTCAAAAATGTACCATTTTTCACAAATAGCCTTTACTCGCAAAATGTGTTCTTAATGTGATCTCATTTTAATTAAAACAAATGAAACTTTAAATAAGAAAAGAAGTACAGTAAGTAGATTTTAAAATAAAACCATATTTTTTTAATTATGGACTTTTTTTTTGTGTTCCGCTAAATATGCCGGTGTGAGTATAATTATAATTTATTTCACAAAAAACTGCATAAATAGTGCCACCGAAATATATAAATCCCATAAATAGTTCTTTAAAACAACGATGTTATCTAAATGTCTTTGTGAAAAGCAATCTGCGTATGAGAATTCCAGCAACACGTGACGTCAGAATGCTCAGTTAAAATATCTTAAGCTACAGGCACAGTTATTTGACATTGCCAAAATAACTAAATTCCACATTGGGTATCTAGCATCACGTACGTAAAAAAATATACAAATTGGCTTCAAAGCTTGTATTTTTAAAGAACAAATTTCACGCCACACAAAATGCGATGCGTTGTTTACAGATACGTCTTTAAATGTAAGTATTATCATATCATAAAGAACGTGTTCATATCGATTAACGCGTAATGTACAGATTTGATACACACAGACAGTAGGTAGATACACACGTGGAACTGGTACAAGGCTGTTTGTAGAAACGACGGCGCGGGCGCCGGTTGGTACTTTACTAATTTGTTGAAAGCCATTTTGGAAAAAATGTGTACCTATTAATAAATTTAAAATCCCCAAGTTTTATAAATCAAAAATGTTACAGATTTCGCGCTTTCTGCAACTGTCGCAGATTGGAAAAGAAAAAGTGAAATTTTAAGAGCTGTAGGTAGCTATTTTAGCTTTTAGCTTCACCGCTATAAATTTTGCAAAAAAAAACGCTTTCAGTTTTTCTTCTGTGATTCCATATTACAACGAATTAGATGACGACGAATTAGATGACACTCAGTATATCCCTTAATTTGGCATTTTTGTTTGTCAGGTCATTAGAAAAATAGTTGTCATTTTTGAAAATTTTCAAAATTTGTTTTATCTTAAACGTATCTTTTTACACCCCATTTAATTCTGAGCTCTTACACCTAATATTCGCGATGTTTGAGAAAAGTATCACTATTTCCTAGAACTTGCCCCTATATTCTTAGGTAGGTACTTCAGCGATCATAAAAACATTTCCAAAGTTAAAAATATTGTTATTCAAAGGCTAAAAATATTCATGTTTAGTTTACGATACCTTAGACGAGTAGGAACTCATACTCAATCTCAGCCGTCTTCGCTCACAGTCAAAGATGGTCAAAGAAACTGTATCAAGTAGGCACCTATTGTATGATTAAATTATACTCGTACATACGAAACTAAATGCAACTCCTTTTGTCTGATGTGCTTAAAATGTTAAAATGGTTTTGTACCTACATAATAGAGCTATTGTGTACCGGGCCCCTTATTTTTTAAAGCGTTTATTAAAACCTGTTTTCAATAAAACGAAGTTAGACAATGACCTTCGATGCATTTTATTTATGCAGGGTTAAGGTCTGGGGGTTTAATACAATATAATATAATACCTGTATTGTAGTGTTTGAATATATTTTTTCTCCCTTTGACATTGCTATCGTCGTCTCAATAAATAATTCATCAAGCAGCCGATTGATCGAATGCTACGAGGTAACAAAGAAGCCCACACAGGTACTACAGATGAATATACGTAAATAACAACCCTTCTTTGCAATCGGGTAATTGCGTCATTGATGACATCATTTAGTCAACATTGTAGAAAATTGTACATATTAATAAGGAAACAGTATACATTTTTAAATTCAATTAGTTTGTAACTCGCCAAGTTGCAGATATTAAAATTCTAGATGAAAAAAAGTGGTTTTTCTTCGATTCCGATGTATCTGCGAAACGCGCTCATTGGTACGCATATTGCAACATGCGCGCGCGTTGTCCCACTTACCAAGATAAATTGAAATTCAATTTCGCCAAAGGGCAAGACGTATGCACAGAGATTGAATAATAAGAGCTATTAAGACCATAAGGGCCAGTTTAGTAACGGTACATAAAAATGTGACGCATCCATCTGTCACTTACTCGGTAGTGTAACATTATCTATACCTATTACTGCTTCAACGATTTATAGTATTTGTAAGTAAGTAACCGAGGTACAAATTGAAGTCTGCATTTGAAGCATTTTCTTTTCCCGTCACAATGCCCAGAGGTATATGTAAGTTATTTTGTTAGCAAATGATCAGTTACTATTTAATTAATACTAGTATTTAATTAATGAAACTTCCACAATTAACAAATTTTTGTATTCAAAACATTGGAAAGACTGTTTGTTTCCTAAACAAACAAAAAAAAACAAAAAGTCTGTCAGGGTGTCTCCGTAACGTAGCAGTCATTTTAGAAACATATAAAAGGAAATAAAATTATATGATAATCTCACATCATGTTAGTATTTAATTAATGAAACTTCCACAATTAACAAATTTTTGTATTTAAAACATTTTGACAGTTTGTTTCCTAACAAAAAGTCTGTCAGGTTGTCCGTAACGTAGCAGTCATTTTAGAAACATATTAAAGGAAATATAATTATATGATAATCTCACATCATTGTCATACATATATATTAATATTAATTAATAATCTCTCATATCACACAGCATTAATGCCCTGACGTCCTCACTGCTGGGGCACTGCCTCCTCGCCTAGTAGGTGTAGGCTTATAATTAACCGCGTGTGGACATAGAATATATACACTATGGTTTGGTTTTAGTACGGAATGAAGGATTTATGTTAGAATATGGGCCATCTGAGAGTAGGTAGGTGTTTATTCAAGACTACCCAGTAGATCACCGACTTGGCTTACCGACTGCCTTCAATTGCAAACAACGGCACCAACTATTTAAGGAGCCCTCCAAAGCACGGAAAAGCTAATTAATTTGACACTAGTGGTCACCCATCCAAGGAGTGACAAGGAGCGTTAGACATTGATGAACATCGCTAATCGAATGCGAATACGACTGCACTACGAGTGCTTCAATAATTAAAAAAGTTATAATCCATACTAATATCTAAAGAAAGAATACATGACTGACCTAACGCGGCTTATCAACGCGGACGGAACCAAAATAAACTATAGGATTCGAAGTACGAAAAGTGCTTTTACACAAGCAATATGAAAAATCCTAAACAGTTTTGGAAATTCAGTCAGTTCAGAAATAAGTGTATACTGAAAGTTTGTATGGTGAAGTTTTTTAAACGATTTACATAAAAGCATAAATACCTACTTAAATCTTTGTGTGATGTTAATTATTTCAGGTTTCACTAACTGGACACATGCGTGTCCAAATCCGATGTCCGTTGGTGAATATAACCCCAATAAACAAGTCTGTCGCATTTCTCAAATAGGAGATGAAAGTTTGTATATTAATTTTTATTTCAACTTTTCTCAAAATAGGGAATAAAAGTAAGATGTGTAGGTACGCATGTTTGTATGTACAAACACTCTCGTTTATTTCTATAAGTACATTTAAACAAAAACGGGCTGACAAACCACATCTGTCGCAAAACCGATGACCGTTGGGGAAAACGAGTTCTGGAGACCACATCTTGGCAAAAGTAATATAGGGCACCCACCTGCTAGATGGTGCGCCGATCTGCAGGGCTAACGACACATGTGTGCCGCAACATGATTTTGTGGTCGCATTATCTCGTGCCGTACCTCTATATGGTACGTCTCAAACTTATGTATTTTAGTGTTAAATTGAAAAATAAAGTTAATTCCTAAAGTTTATTTCGGTTTTGAAACTTTGGGACATTTTTGATGTTAACTGTACTTGTGTATAATAGAATACAGAAAATAGAATACAAAATGTAGATGTCAAAGGGGTAAGATCACCAGGCCCTCGGGTGAGGATAGGAGTGCCACAGGGCTCAATTTTGGGTCCTTTTCTATTTCTAGTTTATATTATAAACGATCGCCCATTTATGGTTTAGAGATTAACCGAGACAGTACTATTTGCTGATGATACATCATTAGTTTTTAAAGTTGACACGAAAGACAATATTCTTGACAAAGTGAATAGTACTCTTCGGTTAATTTTACGCTGGTTTACAGGCAATAACTTGGGTTTAAATGCCAAAAAAAAACAAAATGCTTACATTTCTGCCTACTTAATGTATGAAAAATTTATTGTAATATTGTGATTGATGGAGGTGAGGTACAATTTGTCGATAAGACGGTCTTTTTAGGAATTACTCTCAATTCTAAGCTTCAGTGGGGACCTAGTACTGCAAGATTTGTTTATTTTAGTTATTTCCACAATGTTTATTTCCAAAATACCGTAGAACATACTTACGGTATTTTGCTTTGGGGACGAACAGCTGACTGCGTCGAGACGACCCACTCCGGGACAGGTTTAAAGTTCACAGTTTATTTACAAGAATATTATGTAGGTACGTACAGTATATAGTGACAGCATAATTTAAATTTGAGATATAAGCACAAATTAGCTACCCCTATGTTCAGACTAAGCAAAGTTTACACTATATAGGGTTTTATAACCTTAAACCTGAGAATATCAAATTGAGAAAACATTTAAAGATCATGTCAAAACAACATTAACAAAAAAGGTTATTACAAAATTAGTGATTATCTGAATGACAAACACGCTTGGTGTACTTCAACTAGCTCCCAAAAATTATAAAATTGTCTTAGTTGTATACTTTTTATAAAAAACAAGTAATGATCTTGTTGGTTTTTTGCGCCGCTTCTTTTACCGCAGATTATTTCCCTTTCCGAAGCGGCAGTAGCTTGGACATACTGACTGACAGATAAATGCGATAAACCCTTTTATTACCAGTAGATTTAAATCGACGTTCAACAAATGATATCATGCATCTTACGTTAAAATAAATGCTTGAAGTTTGATATTCAAATACCTGCTTATAGTGTAACTCCAACTTGTCAATAATTAGCATAAAATTGTCTACAGAATGTAGACTTCATAAGTATGGTTTGGATGTATATTTAGTAATAATAACATCTACTTACGGACACCTTTTATTTGATCCTTTGTTCTTTTGATATTCTGGTCGCACCGCGCCGAATCAACTCTTGCACAACTGACATAACCTTCGAAATGGAAAAGAAACGCGTGCGCAACCCACGCTAGTCGCCATGTTTAAAGCGAAATTCGCCAGTCGTCGTTATCTCTTGCCATTTTCAAGAAAAGGTTCATCATTAATATATTTTTCGGTTACTTTTAATATGAGACCGTCCGGAAGTTATATTATCGAAGAAAATACCAAAAGTGGTTTATATTCTTAGTCAGTCCTGAGTTGAAATTTAATAGATTGAATACCACTTTCACGGCGTGTTTAAGAAAATGAAGAGCTTTATACCTATGTATCTACATCATCATCATTGAGATGATGATAGGCTGAGGCCTGTAAACATCCCACTGCAGGGATGTTTACATATGCCTTCCCTCGTATATGAGGGAGTATGAGCCATAGTCCACCACACTGGCCCAATGCGGATTGGGGACTCCACATGCCTTTGAATTTTTATTTCTCAGGCATGCAGGTTTCCTCACGATGTTTTCCTTCACCGTTTAAGAGCAGTCGAATAAATGCACATAAGTAATTAAATTTAAGCGTTGATGGCTCAGCGGTTAAGACGCGGTCTCCCAATTTAGGAGGTCCCCAGGCAGCCCCTGTACTAATGTATCTACATATTCCATGTAAATTCAAATACGTAGTACCTACTCGTATATCTACCAATTTTCAGATCCTAAACTTTTCCGCACATTTACCATGTATGTTATCTCAAAAAACTGGAGCCACTCTCTTGTTATGTTTAAACTCGTAATCAACTAACTATCCAAGTTAATCTAACTAATCCAATTCCAATAGTCTACTAGTATTATAAACGCGTAGTATGGCCATAAGTTCCATAGTAAATTTAAATGCAGTCTTATTTCTAATCAATGCAATGAAAACAGAAAAATGTTTATTGAGTTACATTGTTTGTTGAAGTTCGAACATTAGCATGAGACGCGATATACGTTTATGTCGCACGAGATAATATTTGTCTTGCTCATTCTCTTTGACGAAATATACAACCATCCCACTTTTACACCTACGTCGCGCTCGTCAAACGATGTTATGCTACGGGGGCTGACGCATTAAATCTCTTAGTCATTGATTGCAGTAAAGATTTCTTGTGAGAGTCAACATTGGTGTTTCCTTTGCGCAGGCTGTCCTAACACTCACTGACCACAATTTCTAGATTAGATTTGGAATGGGCGAGCCTTTATCTTTTATGAAGTCCGGAATATTATTTTCTAGTTAGGTTCGAGTTCTTCGTGACTTAATTGTGTCCAGCAGTAGTCTAGCTGGGTAGTCCTTAATACGTTTTTTTAAAGTTTTCACAGCGTGGCTGGTCTCGATAGCACGAGATTGCCCCGATTTGTTTACGGTCTTCGATAGAGGAAGTGTTGGTATACCTAGCGATAGTGCAATAGTCGAACGTACGGATGATGCCTAATTTATGAAGCGCACTCTATGTAAAGCATCATTTCTTTATCTAATGTAATTTAACAATCACTAGGAAAGATAACACGTGAAATGGCGGGAAATCGATGGTAGTTTCTCGCATTACGAACTTGAATCATCGTTGAGATTTAAAAAACCTTAGGAAGATATTCGTCTAAGGTATTGCCAAACAAAAGTTATTTTTTGTATATTTTATTTGACAAATATATGCCAATTGCAGATATCCAACTGCTTCAGTTATTCAGAGCGGAAAACCCTCTTAAAATGAAAGCTGTTAGTGAATTAATGAATTAATTGTAAAAATAGGGTTATGCAATGTTCACAGTTCCAGCCTTTAGCAAGTGTGACTTATGAAAAACGCTAATGCAAAGTATTTCTTTGTAAAACCCCACGTGCCAATATTCAAAATTGGTCTCTTATAAAACTACTCCCCTTTAGTTGTGTGCATCGTTTCCATACGCCACGATTTCCGATTTATAAATACATAAATTTGACTACATCTAGTCAAGGTTTGTACAAATCGAATGACGTGGTAACAGCACCGCCACAGCTATATCGCATAATTGCAATACATAATTCAACAGCGAAAACCAACTTATTAGCAAGTACCTAAAGATCAATAGAGGCGCAGCTAGAACGACGTCGTTCCAGCTGCGCCCCCCCCCATTTATTTACGATTCCCTTATACAAATCGGAGACCGTGGCGCAGCTGCAACGAGGCACACTCTTTAGTTTGGAAAAAATGCCGAAAACTACTTAAAAATTTTAATGTTCCCCAGCTTCAGCAGTTTAATTCTTTGATTAGGTTAGGTAAATTCATATACCTGCCTACCTCATGTTTATCCGCTTAGCATTTCATAAAGTTTTATGTAGATTTTCGTCGTCGAAGTCAAAAGGAGGATAATGTATTCAAAACGCCGGTCTGTAAGTTACCATCTACAGCTTAAACGCCTCAGCCGATTTGAACAAAGCAGAGAAAAACTATTTATGGGACTTGTATATTATATTGATGGTTATATACAGCATAACACATGCTATGACATAAATGCATACAACGATGAAAAAACGAGGTCCATACGAAACTGTATAACGCGTCGTAGCTATTCACGGAACTCGGACAGATATAGAAGGCCCAACCACTTTCTGCGTATAGATATATGGGGATTGCTTGTAGTTGCGCCTAATACCATTTTAAAGGTGTAATTTTTGCGGTCTACGACTCCCATAGTTGAAAATAGGTATTTGGTACAGTAAAATGTTGTACTTAGTGTGGAATAGTTTTAAGCAGTTCGCACGTAAATTGTAAACTATGCAACATTTGTTTTCGTTTAAGTTGGTAGGTAACATAGATATAATATTATTAAACAAAATCAATCTATGATAAGTATGAATACCTAACTAACATAAGTCTTACCTACATTGTCAAACGCTACAAGCGGTGATAAGAGCGATTGATAATGGTGATATAATGATTGAAGTATTTTTTACTTTAAGTGACTTCTCCGTTATTGCAACGACAATGCCGGTAGCTGATTATGGTGGTTAGCCCACAGCATAAAGCCCTTTAACCTTATTAAGAAAATTGTTGAATAATACCGACTGCAGTCTCACTCATGGGACCTTGAGGCGGGAGAGGGCGGGAGGGGTGCAGGGAGGGCGGCATGGCCGCGGATGACGCGCGTCCTACTGGCACACTGACACACTTACCCACTGACAGTGGTACTGCTTTTGGTCCGCCGAGGTCAACACGATGCGTCCTACGTGTGCGATTATATATATGTATGAATAGACGATAGGCGTAGAGTAGTCTAGGTTACAAGCTGAAAGGTTAGTGTCAGGCCCCTTAATCACGCTACAATTGCTTCAGAAATAGAACGAACGACCGCTCGATTCAGCCAATCCTCTAAAGGAAATATTTTGTTAGGTACCTATATTATGGATTCGAATTCGTTTTAGGCTATGATTATCTTGATTATTTACGTATTGTGTATTAACTTGTGACAGGAATGAATTTTAGGTAGGTAGGTAGTAGGAATCCTTACATCTCAGTGCAGTGGTGTACCTGTATGTGGGTTCGTACTACGCGTTTCCCAAGAGAATTCCATCTTCTTTACCTACACCGCCATGGCCAAATAATTCTGAGTAGTAGTCATGTATCTTGGTAATGTCGTTTGGAACCTTTATAAAGGACATTCAGGTTGGTCTCCGATCACGTTTGAATTCTATTTTAAGTTATATATAATAATAATGAATTTAAACGTTTCGATCAGGCAGGCACTACTTTATCGACGGATTTATTTTTATTTAGATATCTACCTACCACACGAAAAATAACGAGGTATTTTCGATTTTATAATTATGATATTATATTATGGTAATTGTGTGTTCAATGTTATGTCAAAAATCCTCTGTTTAAATTAATTGACGAAACAAAAATTTATGTCAAGGTCCAATACGTTGCGTAGAGATGAAAGGAAAATATAGATAGTAACCTTGTTGAATATATATTTTAGCAATTAATTTTAAATAAGTAATTCATTAACGACTGCAGTTGTCTGACCGTGATGTTTAACTGGAAATAGGCAAGATAATTTTAGCTTGTTTGTTTATTATGTAGGTATATACATAAAGAAATTAACACCGACCCCGATACATATTTATATCTTTATGTACAAATATTTATTCCTACTGGAAAATACGTTTTTTGGTTTCGGTTTCTTTATAAACAAGTAATTTCTCTAAAATTTAGTCGCCCTCGAAGTAGACTTAACTTGACGCAATATCCACTTTAGCCAGCGAATAATTCCTTCGTAGAAACACTCTATATTTGGCCTTTAGCTCGTAAGCCTTCTCTAACATGTTCCATGATTTAAAAGAAGACATTCTGCTTTGCTTTCGATTTCCGTTAACTTATATCAAAAAATTCAAAGTATCCTTAATCGACCCATATCTGTCTTCTTGCATAATCTAGTGCACTTAAAAAAAATATCTCAATCTTTGAACGATTCTATAGAATAAAATGCAACGAATTATTTCACTAGTTAAAAAAGTATTATCACGTATATCTATATCCCGAGTTTAAATATGTATGAATTTGCTATGTTCCGTGATATAATTAAATCACTAGGGATAGATATTACTATTGAATATGTCATCCACAGGTTTTGCTATATCTATTACTGCGATATATTATTAACTTGCTTGCCGCCCGCGACTTCGTCCGCGTGGAAGATTTCATCACAATAGGTTCAGCAAAAAAATTGCCTATATGTTAATCTAGGTCCTAATCTGTCTACCAACCAAATTTTGTCCAAATATGTCCAGCCGTTTTGGCGTGAAGAGGTAACAAACATCCATACATACATATACACACACACAAACATTCGCATTTATAATATTAGTAATTAGTAATAATATTAGTAGGGATAGGGATTTGTAGGGATCTAGACTTATGCTATAATCTCCTATATAAAAACAACTTTAACCAAAACATTGAGCATGTCCTCTTATGAAGTCAATTAGTAAAATATTTTGCTAGCGCCAGAAACCTGATATCATACAGTTCCCATAAATTGTCAATCTATGGGTCATCTCCCGGGAGTATTGCTTGAAACAGCGCGTACGAAAGTGCTCACTTAGTTACAGCCCTACTCCCGACTCCCACGGGTAAATCCACTTCCTTGATTAGCCTTGCCAAGTAGGTTTCCTTGTATTAAGGAAAATTTCCAAGACCAAACATATCTATCTACGAGGTGGAAATCAAAACCGGTTAACGAGAGCTTTTGCAGTGCGGTGCATGTATAATTCACATCTTCACCATCTACACCGCAGCACAGCATTCCATAGCACGATTTACGTCGCTACATTGTTCAAACAAACCTAAAAGATGCAGTCGAAATCAGCAAACACGTACACTTTGGTTTTTTTCTAGTCCAATCGATTGAAACTGAGATTGCCATTGCAAATTTTGGAAGCTTTAGAATAGCAAATAACTTTCCATGAATTTTGCCTAAAGCTCGTAATAAATAACAGATTATAATAGCAACTACATTTAAGGTGGCACTTCATACAAAATAAGGCCTACTTTATTTTAAACGCTGATGTCTCAATAAATATAAAAGAAAACAAATTGAAAGCATTTCATTTATTTAAGATATATTATAAGGCAACATTATCTAAATAGCAAAAAATAATAATTTGGAAAGCTTAAAAGGAGAACGGAACAGTGATATATTACCTAAATAATATATGGTAAAAAAAAACTGTTTCGGAAACTGTGTCTTATATGATTGCATCTAAGAAAAATTAACCACTTTTTCATTTTCAATTTTGCTTAGCTACTACAGGTTAACATCAAATAAATAAAATTGGATTATATTGCAATGCAATTAAGATGTATAATTCTTAAATAAGAAGTTATCCTTGGCAGGTTATAAATTGTTGTTTCTGACTGTACACTCACTCGTACAATTACACAAGCGGAAATTTTGTAAACTTCAGTATCTCTTTCACTGCCGGATCAGCAGAGGTAAATCCAATGAGTCATCGTCATCATCTCATGTAGGTATTTATGTATAATACCAATGAACAATACCTAAGTATAACTTTGGACAAATACCGATGAAAGATTTTTTTTTTCAACTAATCATTAACGAAGATAGTTTAATTGTTTATGCCCATTTGACAAGACCAATATTTCATGCAAATATTATAAATGCGAAAGTGTGTTCGTTCCTTCTTCTCTACTTAATTTTTTGGTCGCATATAGTTGATTGACACAGCCCGAGTACCACAAACGCTATGTAAACTAAACGTAATAATATCATCATCCAGGTATACAAAGCAACTGTATTAAAAGTTAAATATCTTCGAAATGGCTGGACCGATGTGTATCAAACACGGCTAACCCCTAGTTTAATATTAAATATAAAAAATTTATTAAGTTAAGTTTAATATTAATTATAAAGATACATCCGGACAAAGGACAATCACGTAACACCTGTCGTTTTTCGGTGGGGGTTAAAAAATCCTTAAATAGCGTGAAGTTATCTAATAGGTATATTGCCGTGATTGTTTCTATATGTGGTCGTTGTATGTTACTTATGTTAATATTACTAAATTTGTTTAGAAACATATAATGGCATAACTTAAAATAAAGGTTAATATTATCAGTATACTGACATCCATAGACAAATTTATTTATAACTAATCATTCAAATATAATACAAAGCATTGGTCCTCATTGGTGGATGTAAGCTGAGATTGATTCATTGGTCCTCCGCCATTATTATAATTGGAGTTACATTTTCTTTCATTGTATTTGAAGGTCAATTTAAAATCATTATGAAACTCTATATTATAATATATATCATTAAAATAGACAATGATACAGTCATAAGCCGAATAAAAGCTTGCGGGATTGCTGAAAAAAAATGTCCTTTATTATATTTATTTATTTATCATTTATTGCACACAAGAAAAAAAGATACAAATACAACATAATAGAGACGACACAACAGGTTCTGCTTATTTCTACAATGAAATTTCTTCCAGCAGACCTACGAAAGAGAGATATGACTGGAAGAGGCAGATAAGACGTGCACAATCTAAAAAATGGGTAAATATGATAGATAAAAAAAAACCTAACTGAATATAAATGTAACTACATACTAATAAGTACATAAATACATAAATAAGTACATATTTCAATACATACGAATATAAAATATAACATATATATAATACACGGAATACCACTATGAAATGGAAAGGTAATGTTCCTTAACTCTTTTCCTAAAGACAGCGATCGATGGACTGGCACGGATAGTGTGAGGAAGAGAATTCCACAGCCTGGCAGCGTGCACAGTGAAAGAATGTGAGTAGAAGTCTGAGCGGTGAGAAGGGATACACAGCAGAGTCCTGACATTAGAACGGCAGGGCTCATCCTGTGGCCGCGAAAAAGAAAAGCGCTCACGCAAATAAGAAGGGGAAGAAGGATTATGCAAGATATTATAGAGAAGAGAGACGACATGAGCATTCCTACGAAGACGAATCGGGAGCCACTTGAGCTGCGAACGAAGATGGGACACATGGTCGTACTTGCGCAGTCCGAATATGAACCGTATGCACAAGTTTTGGAGACGTTCAAGTTTGTTAAGAAGCTCCTCGGTGGCGTCTAAGTAGCAAGAGTCGGCGTAGTCGAAAATTGGGAAGATAAGAGATTGCACAAGAGTGATCTTAGTGTTTAGGGGCAAAAAGCTTTATATGTTTATTTGACAGTTTAATATAATTATATGGTATCTTTCATTGCTAGGACGTCCGCTAAACAAATGAAATCATATTATGTGTGAGAAATTCGGATGTATAGAAACTGTATAGACGTATTTCGAGTTTGATTGTTCTGTTTATAAAAATAAACGATTCAATTTTTATATTTTTGAGCTACTTGAGAGGGTCTTCCCATAAAAAAAATCACGCGGGTGCTACCGCAGGCGGAAGCTAGTATCTAATAAGGCAGTACCGGGTAAACAATTTGTTAATTAAAATAAGGCAGAGACTAATGCAGATAATATTTTTTTATTAAAGACTATCAAGAGTAGTAATTAAATGTTGTTTAACTAATTATTTATATAATAATAACCATTCGCTCAAGGTTCTCGTTACACAATGGCATTGATGCAAGGTTTGTTCGTTATCTCATTTTTCCATTGTAAAGCAGAATTTCCTTGCAGTACTTCCTTTGCATTCTGTCTCTAATAAAACTATGTCAAGGTTCATTCCATGCCTCATTAAATTAACCGTGAAACAAATAATTAAATAGACTCAATCTCAACCATTAATTTTACTATTGTTTCATCTACGACCTTTTAAACTACAGCTGAATGGTTTTTTGTCATTCATTCATTACATTGCACAGTAAGATACTGAATCTAGCCTCGTGACGTGAATGTGACAAACAAATATATTAATTAAAGCACCATAAAATTTGTTGTACCTACACTAGTTTTCCGCTTACGGCTTCGCCTGCGTGGAATAACTTTATCGCGAAAATTTGTTTATCCCGCGGGAACTACTCGCTTTATCAGGATATAAAATATCCTATGTTCTAATCCAGGGTATGTTCTATCTATATACCAAATTTCACCCAAATCCGTTCATCCGTTTCGGGGTGATTGAACAACAAACAAACAAACTAACGTGAGAACTTTCGCGTTTATAATATTAGTTAGATTATATATGTACGTATTATAATATCGTACCTACCGCAAATGTTTTGTTCACTTATCTATCTGTCGTGGTACGTTTACTTAATTAATTTATTATTATAATAACGATAATATTGTTACATCGGCTGTGGTCGTATTTTCTCCTAAATTATAAGTGAATTCTTACCGTATATGGATCACGTTAAACACCAGTGTTGCACACCAGAACATAATATAAAAAGTATCTATATTCGTGTTTTATTATGTGTTGCATATAGGTAGAATAATATCGATGCGAGAAGCATCAGAGGTCGATAGGAATATGGGCCAAGTTCATGCGAAAGTAGGTCAGGGGAATTTGAACAACCGGGAGGGAAGAGAGGCAAATGATATTTCTGTACCGAGCTCTCTTTGAAACATTTCGTGATAGGTATACAATGTTGATTTAGAGACTTTTAAATTCCCATCCTCATTAGTCTTCGTCCTCACTAATATTCAGCGAAAGAGATTTTGTCTATTTACTTCTTTTAATAGTTATACAACTGAACGAATTTGCGTAAAATTAAACACGAGAGGTAGGCATGTCGAAATTCGTAATGTAATTTAGGCAAATGCAAGGTGAAGAAGATCATTATACGAGGTACCGATTTGTAAAACAGCAATTTAACTGTAGATATACATTAAGATAAACGATTATATAAAATAGGTTGAGATTTTTTTTAAATCTTGACCACAACGACCTCTGATGTTAAGAGAAGATGAGGCCGAAGGTGGAGGCGCTCTCACCCGGAACCCGTTAGGGGTAATAAGTTAGTTATTTAGGAAAGTGACAATCGGAACACAACAATGCTATTAACATGTATGTGCACAATGGCAGAAATGTGTGTTAGAATAATGAAGATCGCGCGATGGGGATGGTTGTGACGTCCTGGAAGGCTTCCCCAACTCATTCTTAGCTTCACTGAATACTGGTTCGTGCAGCATTAACATAATTTCATTATCATCTATCTTCTAACAGATATCGACAGATAGTGGTTTCTGATAGATAGTTAACCACATTCGGTATTCTGTCATTTTATGCGTTGCTTGCAACTGATAGTGTTATGTACAACAGTTAGTTTGTATGGAAACCTTTGATCAGCAAAATAGAACTTGATACTTAATATGAAATTAAATGAAATAGTAATTTATTCGTAAATGATTTTAGGTTTATAATAATATTTTTTTTAATAAATGTGGGAACGTTTCCGCCCTAGTTTCGTGGTTATGAGATTTTACTTCTCATGGGAGTAGCATTTGCAGAAAATGCAAAAGAAGTTGAAGAATTCTTTAAAAGGATATAGGTATGCTATATTCGGAGAGAATTCGTCTAAATTGAGAGAATTTTATAAAACGTTGTCACACATTGAATTTACCTAAGTACATCAAAAATCTCCCATCATCGGTTAAAAGTTCAAGCCGGTCCCCAGAAAATAAAAGCTATGAAGACTTTTACATTGAAACAGATGCATGTACCACCACTGAATTGACATTGCTAGTGAATGCCTAGTTAGTTTTATGACGACACAAATAACGTGTCGGTTACTAGGTACACAAGTTACAGCCAGCCACTGGACCGAGACGCGTTTATACGGTTCCAGTAGTAGCACTGGCGCGGGTGGGACTTGGGTACAGAAATGAATAATAGGCAGACGCTCTATTGAAATCCTGCGCTGGAAATTGGACGCTGAACTAGATTGAAAATTGTTTAAATTAGTTCAATGTCAGCACGCTATTGGATTGATGTAAAGCAAAGTTTAGTTTGTCAACAATGACCAGTAGTGGTGTATTCATCTAAGGGCAATTATACTCTCGGCATTATATTCACTTATAATGGTAATATGATGATGATATTAATCACTTATACGGTGCGACGTTTCCTCATGTGTGTACCCTTGAGTAGAAGGTAGGATTGCTTGACGTGACTAATAAGAGTGATCTGATTTGAACTGGAATGGATTTAAGGGGCTGGAGCGGATTATGGGGTTTAAGAGGAACGCGTGAATGTGTGCGCGATGGCGACCGTGTCCCATCACTATTTGTCGGCCAGTTTATTTGACTTGTCATTTTATCAATAAAATAACCCTACACTGGAGCTCACGTGCATTTTCTCTGGCAATAACTATAAATTGAAAATTTAAAAAACCTCCGAGAAAACCAGCGATAAATTATTATCATCCTAGCCAGATAAACCAAATCAACTTTGTTGAAAGCTAAATATCTTCGAAAGGGCTTAACCGATTTCCATCAAACATGATTAAGGACATATCCTCGAATATAATCCTAAATATCATTGCAATACTGATATCATCGAAAAAGCCAATTTTCATCATACATGGCTAAGAACCTGCCCTCTTGTTTTATCTTTAATATAAAAACGCCTCCTCCTGTAGCTTAAATAGAAATTGTGGGATTGAATCCCATCGCTTATGCAAAGTTGCAAACATATATACCGTTACACTAGAAATCTGAATGAGAAATATATTACCTATGAAATTGGCGTTTTGTATGAATTTTTTTTTGCGAAACGGCAAATCCAAATTTAACTAAACTTTGTGTGTATTATCGGATAACATTAAGTTATATATAGGGAGCGTTAAATTTTAAAAGTAACCGCTTTATAAAAGTTTCAGCGATTCTAACAAATGATTATGGGAAGCACATGAAAAGAGCTCTGTTCAAATTTTTTTTATTATGTGATTTAGCCCAGAAATTTAAAAATATTTCATGTGTAACCTTGAAAAAATATTCCATTTTCTAAATAAAAAAACAAATTTGGATATAGCTTTGAAAATCGCAGGAATTGGTACATATGATTAACCCAATATTTAAAGTGATTTTAAGATTAATTATTTTCTAGCTACAATCCATTAGTTTCAGTGAAAATTGTGGGAATTATTGATACGTGTTGTTTTCTGCTGTTTTTCTTCTTTTTGTTATTGTTCTTTAAAGTGGTATTGATAGGGAAATATGGTGATCTGAACGTTTAATAATAAATGTCAATTGTAAACACTAACTACCTTCTCAAACTAATTGATGCATATAGACTACTTACATACATACATTGGTACCTATCATACATGTGCGTTAGTAAATCGTATACGTTGTAATTTACCTATAAAAATTATCGTTTCTATGACATGAGGGCTCAGCTTACGCGATTAAATATCTGGGCCAGGTCAAGATCAAGCAAGAAAGTAGGTCAGAGAAGGAATCGCATTCACTGCGCCCCTCGTCTCCGGTGGGGGACCGAGCGGCACACGGTGCGGAGGGGAGGTGATGGCCATCCGCCCTGCGTGCCCTTGCCCCGTGGCCCGGCGGCGCGCATCGTCGCACTTGACGATATGAACTACCCTTCCCCTCTATCCAATTTAAATCAATTCAACGCTTGTTTGCTACAGAAGGTTAACTATTAATACGAATGCAGTACCATATAGCAGAATGGCTACTTACAAAGCATTTTGTTTACTAACTATATGTATAGTAAATATGAAATGCATAAAGTTGATTACTAAATTTTGTTGTTGTGTTATTTTAACCAAAAGCAACCATATAATACGACATCATTATTATTATCTTAGTTCACATTTATTATGCATGTGGTGCCATATGTGTGTTTAAGATTCACATTGTGTGTTTTATTTGGTAAATAAGTTATAAGTTAAACAACTAAGTTCTGATTGTCCTGATATTTTTTTTTTAAATTAAACCTAATATAAATTAAAGATATTTTAACAGAAATTAATAACAACAATACAATACATATACACTTTATTGCACAAAAAAGAAATATTATTATGAAATTGTCATTTTATAAGTTTAATAAAAACCAAAAAACCCGACAGCATAAACGTAATAATTTAAGTAATTTTTTAGTAACGCCTTATATACATTAAGATTAAATTAAACGCAAAATTAGAATGGACAATTTCGAGATCATGTACGGACAAAGAATAATTTCTTACTTAATTTTTGTTATCTAGCTTATTTTTTTATTTGATGGACTGACTGGATTTGCCTTCGTCCACAATCACCTGGTGAAAAGTGACGATGTGATAGAAGAAGAAGCACGCGATCCGAGCCTTACTAATGCCTAATTCTAGAAAAGTTTCCGTGACATTTACATCAAGAAAAGTCAAAAACGCTTTGTTTTCTTTCTCTTTTTCAACTAGTACCTAATGTAGCCATTAGGTAACCCAGTTCTAATACCATTATAGTTTAATATCTCTTAAAATAAGGTAATTGAAAACTCGATCAGGAAGTATCATAAATAGAGGTTAGAGTGTGTGCGTAGTTTGCCATAGGTATCTGATTGTACTAATATGTGTGTTTGACTTATGTTAGTTGCAAAATCATTAGGTTTTGACGCATCCGACCAGGACTCCGCCCAGCACACGCTGGAGGACTGCCCGGCGTGGCAGTCCGAGCGTCGAGACCTGGTCGACCGGATCGGACGAGATCTGTCCCCGCCAGCATTAGTCGCGGCTATGCTGGCGAGCGAGGAGGGTTGGAGGGCAGCGGCCTCCTTCTGTGAGGCAGTCATGCTCCAGAAGGAGGCCGCAGAGCGGGATCGGGAGAGGGCCGATCCCGCTCGCAGGAGGCGACGTCGGGGGGGCGGCAACGCTCGCTAGCCCCCCTGCACGTCGCCCGGGGTCGCGGGCGGCTACATCTCGGGACGATGTAGCCGCCGGACGCGACCCGGGAGAGGATGACACCCCCCGGAGCGACCGGGGGGGTGTCGTCGCATCGGGCCCTGTCGCGCCTCATACCGCTCGCTGATCGCGGTGTGGGGCTCGACAGTGCTCCTGCGGAGGGCGCGCTAGCCGCCCTCCGGGAACGGGCCTCCCCTTGTGAGGGGAGGCGGGGCGGGGGACGACCTGGAGCCGCTTATGCGTTCCCAGGTCCTCCCTACTGCCGAGGAAGGTCGCCGGGGGGTTTTAGTGGGTAGTCCCGCTCCTGTCATTGGAGCGGGGAGTCCCACATATCCCCGTCGCTGCCCCACAGCGGCGAGTCGAATGCGTAAACGTATTTCCCCTCGAAAAAAAAAAAAAAAAAAAAAAAAAAAGGTTGACGCATGATTGCTGACTAAATATCTCGTGTTCCCGTGTATAACATTTAATTACAATCCTATAATTGAGGGAGTGCAAGCCGTAATTCACGACGCGGGCCTGGTTCCGATTGGTAATATTTAACTATCTACACCTAAGTCAGAATCACGACGTTTACAGTTATCATGAAACCAACTACCTATTTATAATTTCGTACATGTAATTAGATTATTTTAATATTTAGAATTGCCAAAGAAAAATAATATCTATGAGTGCTGTCCATATTTTGATTATTTCCAATAAGTAGGTAAGTATGATGATAGTTATAAGATATTTTTTTCTTACATACAAATTATTTAAATCAAGTAGCATTACCAGCAACTTGAGAGTACAATCAGGTAGGCTATTTATATAAATTACACATCTATACATAGAAGTGGGTCAAGTTTACAAAAACCAGGACAGAGGATAACAGAAGTGCAGTTGACACTAAATGTAGGTCAGACTAAACTCTACATTGTATACGTAGACGAGTTATTTGTGCTGTAGTATAACTAGTCTTGAGCTCTTAGGTAAATAACTGATAGGAACTACGTGAACGCAGCTAATGACAAACTGCGACAATATTTATCTCACCTCTACGCACGCTCAACTATAATAGTCCCATACTCATTAATGAACAATGTCTTACGAAAGGCAATGCAATTTTTGAGTGGTTAGTAAATTTTGTTTATAAAGAAATAAATGATATGACGGTACGCAGTAGGTAGAAAATTCTAATACAGGTTATGCGTCAATTTGAAGAGCTCATGTGACAACCAGCATTCTGAATTAGAAATTGAATAATTAGGCGCCAAATGACGTCTATCCGCAATGACATACTTGTAACCTATGATAATTCCAAACAATATTCTCAATGCCAGTGCACGTTTCACAGATCAGAGACATAAGATAAAGATAGAAATACTTTATTTACATCCCATTGTTATACATTGGAATCTTTATCAGTATGTCATCGGTATGAGACCTACAGCCATACCCGTAATACGGGCGAAATGGCTGGCGGAATGACGTACGTACCCGAGACCCCTCTATCAGACTGTCGGGGTTTTGGTCGCTTGCTCAGATCTGTAAGACGCTAAATAGCATCAAAGGGGATTGGCCGGGGAAGCCATCACCTCTACAAGTCAGACCTCAAAGACTCAACGTCATGCGAATTCGGTGCACTGGAGCAGACGATTACCTATATTGTGGATGGTTTCCCCGGCAGCCTTGAAGAATTCGATGAGTTTTTTTTGTTATCCACAACGGGTTAGCACTTGACCTCAATCACACCTGATGTTAAGTGAAGATGACGCCGAAGGTGGTAGCGTACTTTTACCCCAGCACAAAAATAAAAAACCTAATATTAGAAACGAATTGACTGAAAAAACACACTCTCCAATCGTCAGTGATGGAGGGAGACGAACATAAGAACTCTGCGTGCATCTGGTCCTTCAAAAAAATTTAAATGTACTAGTTATATAATTAATTAGTTGGTGCAGGATTTGTCAGTGTACTCGTATTTCTCTGCCAGTATGATATGTTATGCTTGTGTATGCCTAAATAGGTACTTATCAAACTCACAGAATTTTATAATGATCATCTCGCACTTTTATCACTTTCGCCTACTTTTCATTTACTTATTTTAATTTTCAATAGAGGATAGCATTGGTATTTTATCAGGTTATATTGTTTACTTTGTCCCATTCCTCTCTGGCCACAGGAAAATTGAAACTATTTGTATTTTATTATGCTAATAATAATTTTTTTTTGTTGAAGTGGGAGATTTTCTGCCCGCTTAGTAAGGTGGTTCGAAAGATTGCGCTACGCTAACAGATGGGACCTCTTATTTCTTATATTTTAATTTAATTTCTACATTGTCCAGAGCCACGCCTAAGCATAAAAAATAATTGTAAGTCATTGGAAAGCCGCCTATACTTTCTTTGGTGGCAGCAACTACTCTGCAGGGCACTGAAATCAGCAGCACTGCTGAGTCCCTACCCATTCATCACAATACTATGGTTCTCGATTCTATGTATGCTTGTGTTTCCTTTTTTTTGATGAATATTTTTTTTTTAATTTTTTTTAAGCACAACGGGTTTGTACTTGACCTCAATCACACCTGATGTTAAGTGAAGATGAGGTCGAGGGTTTATAATACCTTTTGTTATTATAAGCAACCCTACTGAATAGCATTGCAGGCGGCCTACGTTGGGGCCAACAGTATGGGTTACTTTTACCTGTTTGCCGAACGATAATGATAATATATTGATGTGTTCATATTAACAGCTTTGAAAAAGGAGAACCTCTTCTGGGAAATTCGAGAGAAACATACAAAATATTTTGATGACCTTATTTTCAATATATCTGTTAAAATAACACGTGGTAGTACTCCATGTGTTTTTGTGGGTATTACTTTCTTACTGGCTACCTTCAGATATAATAAAATTTGTAGATTTTATTTATTGCCTCAAGACGTACCTATTGTTGCAACTTCCATCAAAAATGGACATCTCTCCGGCGTGTCGTCACTTCCCTTTTTTCACGCACGAAAGCAGTTCCACACGTCCCTTAGATGCCAGCAACGACTCCGATATTTTTGTCATTACCTATATGGCGTGGCGCTACCGATATCAGCCATTGTGTACGTTCCATAATTTGTCATACATTTTGTGTATCGTCGAAATTAGTGTGCCTCAGTATGACGAGGTAAGTAAGTAGTTTGTAAAACCGCTCTTATTCGCACTTCAATTCAAGGAGCAATAATAATAAAGATGTATTATTTATTACATAATAATATGACTTTTTCTCAAATCGAGAGTCTCCCATAAGAGTTATTTCCAAAATTTGATGTATCAATTTATTCGCATAGCGACAGATTATGCTACCATAGTCCATAAAATCAACAAAGAATGACTGAGTTAGACATGATTGTATATTATTGAACATTTGAAGAGATCCGGCGAGTGACTGACTGGATCCGAACGAACGAATAAGTAGGCGAAGGTCAGACGCCATTGCATTGTAGTCAGCGTGGTAGTGACGTACGCCTAGATAAGCTAGAGCCGGTGCGTGAACTGTTGGGTTAATGGTAGTTGTGAGCTCACTTCAAACATAGCCAACCATTTGACCAACCTACTAGGTATTTACAATAAACATTCTGCCCAAGGAAGATAAAGGTTTTTAAAGATATTGCGAGCCATTACGGCGCGTAACAAATCAAACAACTGCAAAATCATACGCTGGAAAATAGAAAATTCTTTTCACAAATTTTAAAATTACGCCTTTCCTAATAAATAAATAGTAAATTATGCTCCACAAAAAGTTACGATATGTAAATAGGTAATTGAATTAGACATTTTGGGATGGACAACAACGGCAATATTGATAATATTATAAATAAAATAATTAATTTTAGAAAATATTATGTTTGCATCTTACCAAAACGTACTTAATGAAATATTCAAATAAAGATTTACTAAAAATAAAAAGCTTTGCATCTTAAAAGTAAGTTCAGTGATTCGAGGATATACGTTAGCTTGTGGCGGCCAGAAAAATAGAAAACCAAATCCTGAGACGTCGATGAACTATGCTCCATCATTATATTGTTACCTTTGATTTTATTATTTATTATTATATATTAAAATAGAGGAGCGTCGGTGGCTCAGCGGTTAAGACGCGATCTCCCAATTTAGGAGGTCCGGGTTCGATTCCCAGGTAGGCCAATACACCTATGAGTTTTTAAATTTAATTTAATTACTTAATCCTACTACTCTTAATTGGTGAAGGAAAACATCGTGAGGAAAGGAAACCTGCATGCCTGAGAAATAAAAATTCAAAGGCATGTGAAGTCCCCAATCGGCAATGGGCCAGCGTGGTGGACTATGGCCCATACTCCCTCATCTATACGAAGGAAGGCCTATATCCCTGCAGTGGGATGTTTACGGGCTGATGATGATGATAATAGAAAGTTTGAAATAATATTGAAGCACGTAGGAAAAACAAATCACTCCGGGCATATTTTGTTTAGCTTTGTGTCTTTCATACTTAATAAAGTATGAAAGATTTTGTTTTTGGCTCAAACTAAACAGGGAGCGGTTTTATAAGCTTGTCCATTGGTATCGATTCGGATGTACAGCAACCAAAACTAAAACCATTTTTGGAGTGGTGCCATCGTATCGTACTGTTCTAGGGAGAAAGAGACAGTACTACTTTAAAACTACTTTTAGTTTAGTATAATTTAGTTGGTCTACATCCAAATCGACACCATTGATACTTGAAGTTTGTTATATCTACTTATTTTATAGTCCTTTACCGTAACTAAGACGGAGTAGGTAACGACGGGTTAATAAAGCCCATAAAAATGTTATAACCCACAAAGCTTAATCCTCATTCCAGTATACCCTGTAGTAGATTGTTTAACAAGGGACTAAATCTTGGCTTCGTTTGAGCGGTTAACCTAGTTTGCTCGTAATATACTGTTTACTCTCGAGTAAAAGTTAAGTTAAACTACGAGGCGTTAAAGAAAACAGAATTGCTGCGATTGCCTTGCACAAAGCGGGTATGGAGCTCTTAGTAATTTTTTAAATGCATCAATAACTGGGCATCAGTTGAGTTTGAGTATCGACAGGAATGTCAACACTTCCTCTTGCGATGACCACGCTATCAATATAATTAGCTGAAAACTTATAAGGAAAAAAGCACGTGCGAAATGAATGTTTTAATGTTATCACTAGGAATGATCAAATTCGATCTGAAGCTAAATGCGTCCCATTGATACATAGGACATGCTCTAAATCAATCATCCATTAAAACGCTTTCTACCCCGGCACGCTATTGTAAGGCAAATTTATGTTTTACAGTGACTACGTTTGACACTATACAGTAAACGAGAAATTGGAATGGTTCAAGAGTTGAGCCCTGTGGAACAGCGATGTAAGCTAATAAATAACTCTCAACAAGCTCTCAACATTGAAATCCACCCTCTGAACTCGATTACACAAGATCGATTTATCAAGGTTTTTAATACCGTAGTGACCACAGATCAAATCTCATATTCTCGTGTTTCAAAGATATGTTGAATTAAAATGATTTACAATTTTGAGCATAAGTCCGAATTCTCAAAAAAAAACCATAAACATCATTCCGTCGTTTTGAATGTCAAAGATATGTACTAAATGGCATCGTGATATTAGGAAACGTTTGAATATTCGGGGGTTAGTACAGTTGAAATTGAGATAACTGTAAAGAACTTCCTAAGAGCCTCAGCAATTACAACAGTCATGGGTATCGTAAAAACACATATCATATCGAAAAAGAAATCAGCTTTAAAACATTTTGGTCGGGTAATACAACTTTTTATAGAACTGCTGATTATTGTTTCGTGATTTCAGAGGTGGTCCCATCGTAAAATATATGATGTAGATATATATTTATTTCACTCCACACACAATAATAGTAACAAGAATAACAATAAAAATAACAAGAAAATTCAGAACAATATAGAAAACAAATAAGTTATGTAAAGGGGTGATTGCGTGTGATGTCAATAGATTCCATCGGAGTATGAGCTGCAACAATTTCCCTAGTGCTGGTTATCAGATATAATTGCTTAATGAGGATTATTGTGAATAGGTACACAATTTTGTCTCTCTGACATAAATTATGTACGGTATAACCACAGATGTACAAATTGTAGCAGACCGAACATAAGGATTAAATAGCGTAGCCCGTTTCATTATACAATAATCTTATCCACATTTCCAACAGTAAAGAGTTCAAATAGTGTGTGACATTAGATGACGAATTTATGTTTAGGTATCTAATACTTCGTGAATATTTTGTTTGGAAACAAGCTATATTTATATATTATAAACTGCACGGGATACGCGTCAGCATTTGCATAAGAATATTGTTAATGTTTATATACTGAATAAATCTCTGAGTAATCTCTTGCGATGTCTACGCCATAATTGAAAATTCGATCCTATAGTAAAACCATACAAGCAAAAGAAATAAATTTTTGTTCAATATAATTGAACCGTTAAAAAAGTGGTAACCATCAATGCCGTTTTGTTCCTAATCCCCCAAGTGCATCCTCTATCAAATTCACCCTAACTTCCTCAACAACTCAGTTATATCTTACAAATTCACTTAGGTATAAATACTAGTATAAAAAACGGGACCACCCCGAGAGCATCTTCTTTCAAACGATGTACGTAATATATAGAAAAGAAAAAAAAATTGGAACTTTCTCCTATTTTTTCTAAGTCGGTTAAAAACTACGTCTCTACCAAAAGTAAACAAATGAATTCCGATTGTTGGTACTTTTGATTCCGACGAGAACCAAGAAGCTTTACTCGACTCTTCTCAGAACTAGGTCGCCGTGCTACAAACAAGGGCTGTGCTGATTGAATGTGTAGGTTAACCTACACAATATTCTTACTGCATCTTCATCACTCATATCATTGCTAATAAAAATAAAATCGGATACCGCCTACAGTAGTACGGTCATTATAATAAGCGTATTATTATAGTACACTTGTGTAGAGATTTCGTAAGATATTTTTTATTCAAGCCCAAGAAACTTAAGTCACATTTCGTGGCGCACTATTCAGAAATACCTTGAGATATAAGGTCATCCACACAAACAACATACTGTGAACAAACACTGCGTACATATGCAATAAAGGTACGGCTGACCACACAGCCTGCCCGTTACCGTTACCCCCGAATAACTTATCTATACTGCGCATACGAAAATTTGTACAATCCGCTATGCATTTCTAGTTTTGTTTTAAGAATACCAGAACGTATAAAATAAATGTGGTAATGGAAGGCAAATCTTTATTGGGTACGTGCAGTCGAATAAGTTATGACACTGACATCGTAGTTGTTCTCCTCGACCTAGTCTGCTGCTGAGCCATCTAAGGAGAGCTATCGAGAGCAGGGCCACCTGGCTCTTAAGGAGGCATTGATGGTTTATTTTAAAACAAGCCATAGACATGTTTTTATTATGTTTTATTTATTTATTTTTCATATTATATAAGGTGCTGCCAAATATAGGTGATACATATAGAGACTATTTGGAGAATAGTAAAGAGGTTTTAATAAGACTTTTTTTTATTATTGCTTCCAGGAAGTTTGATAAGCGAATGAAGTTGATGAACATTACTGTTCTTCAGCAATTGTTTGCGCTCATACTTTATCGCACGACCGCCGCCGTGACCAATTATCACAATATGGCTGCAGCCCTAGAAGGCCCGGGTTCGATTACTGCCTCGGGTCATTTACAATTTGGAAAATGAACTTTTCCTAATATTTCGTAAATAGAATCGCATCTCAGCATTAAGGGTAGTAATTCCAGAAGATATATATGATATGTATATTAATTTATCAATATATCAGCCACACATCAGCCACAACCATTATAGTTTGATTAGGTGATTGAAATTCCACCAACAGGACACGATTATGAAGTTCATTAACATTGAAGTTAGACAATAGTTCGCCTGGTCCTATGTAGTTATTATCTCAATTAATTTATATTAATAATTAGTGCTTCGTCCTTACTTCGTTTATGTGACACGGGCACCCACATAATATACAATATTGTAATAACTCTAGGGACATAATTTCTACATAAATCTTATTATAACAATCAGGAAACCAACTAGATGCATGAGTGTACCTTCTCGTACGTAAGCCTTATTAATTTTTCACATTAGTGCCACAAGTTGGCGGATAGATGGTCGCCATGGAGCGAGTGTTACATGATGATGGATGACCTTCAAAATTGTAAATAATTCACAAAAGTGACGAGCGGCATCTCGAACACATGAAATTTACGAGTAAGTATCGCTTGTTACGACACTCCGAATCGAATTAATTACCTCGCAACCGGGCGTAGTATTAAAAAACGGTTTGCGCAACAGTCGATCCGCACCTTGACACAGATAGCGCTTAAACTGTCGTTATGAATACACAAAAACCGGACGCTGCCTCCACTATTTTAAAGTGGCTTGTATGTACATTTTAGGTATTCAACTACTAAATTATTTTCTAGACAAAAACAAAGGCCTTTTTGTTAAAAATATACCTATCTAGCGGGTTGATTACTGTTTCGTTTTTGAAACATTTTCTATCTAATGCCCGTATTAATAAACCGTCCTTAAGACTGAGATGAGCTCAAGTTGACTCTTGAGAATCTGTTGCATATTAAAACAATATGAAAAAAAAAATTATATTATGACTGAGACGCGAACTCAATCTCAAGATCGATTTATTAAATACGGCCCTAAAAGAATCAGTCGGAACACGTCAATTTTGTCCTTCGGTATGATCCGAAATTCGTAACTACTTTTCGTATCTGAAGCGTCATTGGTTTATCGCCCTGTCGGAATTACTTGGTGGTTAAGTAACATACATCCAAATCAATGTTAAGTGGTAGGCATGTTATCACATTTCGTATTAGTAAGTACCGTTCAGTTTTTGTGTTAGTAGCATTTTTAAAATTTTTTCTTTAACTTTGATTTGATTTGCTTTGTAAATGAAATACTATTAATTTATTTTCAGATATTTACAATAGTAGATATTTTTGGCGATCAATTGGTGTAGTGGATTATAGTGTCTCTGCCAACTGCCAAACCAGTGTTTACAGATTCTAATCCCGCTAGGGGTCAATATTTGTGTGATGTATACGAACTTTTTATTCCCGAGTTTGTATAATATATATAACAAATATAAATATTTGTTATCGAGTATACACAGTACCTACAAGCAATTTTGGTTTATACCTACCTACCTTGTGACTCCCGAGGCCGGTGATCTGAAAAACAGGTTTTTCCTAGGTCGGACACCAGTTATTTAATTATGCACTAATCCATTCATATACCTAGTGTGGGAAATAATAAAGATTGCCTAGGCAAGTCTGGTAATGAGTGTAATTGAACGTAATTTTATTTACTTATTTTTAAATCAACCTCCAAGTTAATCTCCATATATTTTTACACTACGGGGATTAGAATTGATAAGGGGTTAAAGTTTGGAAAGTACAAATGAAGAAATTTTTCCAATCTATTTTTGTTTTGAGTAAAAATCTGTGTTATGTTAAAAATTTAATCCTAGTATCTCTGAAACTGCAAGGTATTTACTACGGTCACAAAGTCAAACGGTCTGCAGTCGACAGGTTAGCACTGTTCAAGGGGTTAACTAATAAGTTAATGTTAAATGTTCTGTACATTGAACATGTATATGTTACGGGCAACTTGAGAAGTCCGGTCACTATGAATAATGACCGGTCTGTATACATAATGCCCGTATCAAGTGGGCAATGTAATTAAAACTCCATGACCAATCACTTTTCCCGGTCATTATGCATAATGACTACCCTATCTTGGGCAAAGTAATAAAACAGATGAACTGTAGTATTTTTGTTTCATCATCATCATATCAGCCGTCAGACGTCTACTGCTGGACAAAGGCGTCGATCTCCACAACGATCGGTCCTGCGCTGCCCGCATCCAGCAGCATCCCACGATCTTCACGATTTAACAAATCGTAAGTCCACCTCGTGGTGGGCCTGCCCACGATGCGTCTTCCGGTGCGTGTTCGCCACTCAAGAACCTTTCCGCCCCAACGGCCGTTGGTCCTACGACCAATGTGCCCCGCTTACATAATTCTAATTGAAAGTTAACAAAAAAAGACAATGAAGCATAGTAGTTCAAAATAAACAATTAAACGTAATAACATTAGTGGTTACCTTAAATTAATTTTGATAAAAATATTATTTATGAACAATAGTCTGGGAAAAATCAACTGAAATGTCTGATAATTTTAGATTTTGCAAGAATTGCATTAACATTAAAATTATTTATTCTTGCACGATGAGATTTTGGAATATTTCAGCTATCTCAAACCCTGATTTTTAAATGGACCACGGGCCATCGGGCTGTATTCATATGGGCCGGGCAAAGTAAAAATTATCAACTTGAACGATACTCTTGGTCATTATTCATAATGATCGGTCCATATTAATACTGCCCGTTTAATCAAGTTTCCCGTAACATATACATGCTTAACATAAAACAATTTATAGCTGCTTATCATCCGCATATATCATTGAAGAATGATGCATGTGTTTTTATAAAAATCACACGTTTTGAATTTTGATTTTTTATATATGAAAATCATCGTGATTACAGACATTCAGTAAAAGAATTTGCAAAGCTTGTAAATTTATCAATATGTCATATCACAAAGTGTTAAAGACAAAAAACCAAATCAATAAAACATTTTTTGCAGTTAAGGATTTAATAAAAGTCTTAAAGAAATTTGTAAAAAAGTAAAAGAAATATTGGCGTCAACGAAATACCTATAATCTCATTAACTTCGCATTTAAACTTCTTTCCGAAATTTGGCCGATAGTCTGTAAGAACTGAGCACCACTCTTTAGGGGCTGTAACTTTTGTAAATGTTTTTACAAATTCTAAAATTTCTACAATTGTTTTTATACATTCTACAATTGTGTACTACTAAATCCTTGATTATTTATTTCACAAATTCCTAGCGTGATCTCTTAGAGCACACTCACACGCGAATTTGGAATATTCTTTGAAGAAAGGAGAACATTTAGAGCCTAATTAAATACTTTTTACTTGGTAAGAGAAACTAAAGACAGGCCTAAAATATGGGAATTCTACTTCGATTCGTGATTATCATGCGAATCATCTACACAATTTCGTTGTTGCACCACAAAGGCGCTGAGTTGGTATAATGTTTTTGCAGACTATCGAGTAAGTATAATGCGAGTTAGCCGATGGTGTCTTAGTTAGTGTATACCGATTCTGTCCTATCTTATGACCAAGAAAAGTGCTGACAGTTAACCAAAAAAAATCGCGAAAGTACTGAGTAGAAATAAGGGCTCATTAATATGCCTCAGAGAGTAACTGGACTTCTATCAAATAACATGCCTCAAAAATAACAATTATTAACTACTTTGGGACAGCTAAGGGGGGATATACGTCGATTGTTTGGAGAAAGGCAAAGATGAGGAGCTTATTATGCTGTTCTCTCGGATAAAATCAATGCTGAGGTAGTGAAGAGACGATCACACCTAACAAACAATAAAACCTGGCTCGGCTCTTCTACAGTCGTAATAGTTAATCGCGTCGAATAATTCCTATTTTCAAATATAAAGAAATAACTGAAACAGAAGCGTATTTGGAGGCTTCTAGCTGGAATAAGGCCGGGGTCGTTTGAAGTTAAAGTTCGTCCAGAGTTTGTATTACGAGGATGGCTTTTTTTGTTAGCCATGTTTTATTATGCCAAGGTCTGGGCAAGTACTTCGCAACTTTAGATATATATTAATCTGAATATTATGTTATCTTAAACAGTTTTTCGATTTAGGGATCAGTTTAAGAAATATTATGCTTTAAAGTGCAAATTTTTATTAGTCGAGTGTCGTCGTGTTTCCCCCACCCCCAAACCTAAACTGTTCGTTTTGGATACGTGAAAAAAATCTCCGCAGTAATGTGTATAATGAAGTTAAAAAACTTATAAAATATCCTTCCCGTTGAAAATTATTTATCAAACAACAAAACGTCCCTATGGTATAAACGCATATGGTGAGGACAAATACGGAACTCTACACTGGTCCGACACGCACTTGGTCGGTTTTATCAGTTCTAATTCCTAATACGACACATCCCGCGCCCGTGATATTATAAAGATATAGGGGCCTGATAACCTATTATTATTAACATCGGTATTAAATTTGTGGTTAATGTATATCACCTAATTAAATGTTTTATATAAACAAACATGAATTTTCTCAACTGCAGAACTTTTTCAAACCTCGAAATATTGCATGCTCTACGATGCGATAGTATGCGGTATAATACATTTCTCCAGACTCTTGACCCTCTTATTTCAACTTTTTAATAAAATCAGAAACATGAGACAGTTTAAATCCCTATTTTTATTGGTGACCAATATTGTCGATTCACATTTTTGATAGTGCTTGTAATAAAGAGCTCTGTTACAAACTGAACTGCGACGGTGCCTGCCCTATAAATAAGTAATCACAAATCAATCAGCCAAACTGCATTGAGTAGGAAACGACTTTTGCATGTTAAAACGTGTATTGATTTATTGATTTTTAATATGTTATGCATGGCTAAGGTTATTATAGACCTATACACGTACAGTGCCTATATACACACACGTACTTACACACAATCCTATTATGCCTTAAATGTATGAATAACGGTTATTAGGGTAGGCCATTGTTATCTAAAGGAAAAGGCATCGGATTTCGCAACAAAAAAAAACGTGTCATTATTAAATCACTTACAAAATCTTACATGACCATTAAAAAAATGTATACCTTATTTAACCGCGGCGCGGTCGAGTTCGGTTATGACAATAGTATAGTTACACCACAAGAAAATGTTATACATATTTGACTGCATGGCCTCTGATACGGTTATCTGATCCAACAGATTGACGTATTGTTCCTTTCAACTGGTTCCACTCAGTCTGATGCGACCGCGTATGTAAATGCGGCATTTGCCATAATGTACTAAGCACTAAGAAAAAGGGTAGCATAAGTACATACTTATGACGACATCACTCTTTACACGTGCTAATCCTTAGCCACCATTAATGAATTGCGTGTTCCTTCCCTCACACTTGACTTTCATTAGAGTTGACACTTTTTGCTCATTAGAATCTGAATTATTTAAAGAATTGAAACTTATATTTATTATTATTTATTTTTTAGTGTGTAGTAAAATAACATGACAAATATAGGTACCATAGTCATGCCTGACTATTGTAGATTCTAAAATTCATCATGATATTGTTTAGAGAAGTATAATTTTGTTCCCAGAGCTTTAACATTATTTGTTTTTTTTTAAGTCTATATTAATCATCCATCAGGACATGACAATCCCGTCGTAGCTTAACCTATGTAAACATACATACATTAATTAAAAGGGAATCACACAGCCTTACCACTTGACACATTGCTAAAGCTACATTCGCGTTGATCCGAAGTGGGATCTTAAGATTTAGGTTTGATCAAAAACCGCGAACTTGATGAAAAAATATCGAAAAAATAGTCATAAAATGTATGAAAACACCGGGTTTTATTTTAAGGCAGTGGTAGGTAATTCGGTAACCTAAATGCAATCAAACTTTTGTATTTAAAAAAGTTATAATTAATTTATAAAATTTACATGTGTTTCCAGCTAATTGGGAGTATGCCTGCACAAATAGAATCTTCAGTGCATTACATACACTCTTTTGCAAAAAAAACGGGCACCCAAGGAAAATATACGTTCTTAGGTCGATTTCAGTTGATTAAATGAAATTTAATTGTTTGACGTAGTCTGTATACTTATAATCGTGTAAATCAATACGCGTGAAGTGAATTCTAGCAATTTTTTTTATTAATTTTCGATGAATTCTTTAAAACCGATGTACACGGACAAACAATAAGAAGTGGTCGGCAATAAAGACAGAATATTTTTTTACTTTTTTTAATTAAATAAAGTTACAAATGTAAATACCTAATAACGAGTGTGACCTCCTCTTGCCAAAATCACAGCTTGAATCCTTCTAGGCATGCTTTCCATGTTTTTAATAACGTTTTGAGGAATACGTTCCCACTCTTCTGCAATGACTTGTTTTAGCTCCCTGATGTTTTGTGGAGCAGGTTGTACTGATCTTACCCGTCTCTTTAGAACATCCCAGATATGCTCAATTGGATTGAGGTCAGGACTTCGAGCTGGCCAATCTAAACGACGGATTCCGACTTCTTGCATGTACGCTTCCACCTCCCCAGAACGGTGCGGGCGAGCATTGTCGTCCATAAAAATGGAATCTTCTTCAAGTGCAGTCAATGCGGGTTGTGCACATGGAATTAGGACTTCAGTTATGTACCGGTGTGCATTTAATGTTCCATTTTCTATGAAAACTAACTCCTTACGATCCGTCGAATTAATTGCTGCCCAAAACATAACGGAGCCTCCGCCATAAGGAGTGATTTCTTCGAAAGACACTTCCGCATAGCGTTCCCGTGGTCTTCTCAACACTCGCCGGCGTCGGTCCTCTCCACACAAAGAGATTCTAGGTTCATCAGAAAGCAATACTTTATTCCACTCCTCTAGAGTCCATGAAGCACAGTTTCGAGCAAACTGAAGTCGAACAACACGGTGCTCACGGAGTAATTTAGGGCCCCGGGCCGGGCGGGTAACTCCTGATATTGGCAGCCAAAAGCCTCCTCCTGACCGTCCACAAGCTAACTTCTACTCCTCTTACTTCTTCAAGTCTCTTCTTCAGGTCCACACTTGACGCCTTACGATTCCGCAACGCCTGACTCACCAAAAAGCGGTCATCTCTTGGTTCAGTGCATCGTTTTCTTCCCGAACCGGGTCTTCTTTTGACCGAATCGGTCTCTTGATACCGTTGCCAAGTCCTCTGAATAGTTGAACGACTCACATTTAGCCGCTGAGACACGTAAAGTTTGCGAACAACCTTCTTCAAGTAGGGCTATAATTTTACCGGCCCTTATCGCTTTATCACTCATATCAGAAAGTGGTATTTAATGTAAAAAGAAAGATTAAATTGTTTAATTTGCAGAAAATATCCAAAAAGTTTTAAAATTTTAGTAATCAGTAAAAAATTGTTTCAACCATTTGCGCCATTAGTAAAGCAATTTTACAATAATCCACAATGATCATTACTTTTCCTTCGTTAAATTTAAAATTTAAATTTGGAACGCAAAGAATCATGCCATGGGGTGCTTCAAAGAACATGCCAATACATCGTCATTAATAAACCCTTGTAATATTCATTGAAGTAGAGAAAAAAATTTAAAGTGCCCGTTTTTTTTTGCAAAAGAGTTTATATAGTATATCACAACCAGAAATTCAAAACAAGTTTTTAATATATTTGAACTATTCTCATTTGTCTTTCAATACTTATGAAAAAGTAGCTATCCTCTAGACGCAAGCTGGCAGACCAAGTTACTTTGAGTTTCTACATTAAAAATACTTTTTAATAGAAGCTCGACTATGAGACTCTGTTCATCACATATTATTCTAGTAATCACGACGACAAGTAACATATGTCGATACTGGAAAGTTTTACTATATTCGGGCTCCATCATCAGACCCTAAATACCATCTAAGATCAGACTACTTGTGAAGATAAATCAAACAAAACCAAGTGGGGTTGCATTGTTTTATTAAATGTAGAGTTCCTATGGCCACCTCCTCAATGTTAACATATTGCATCGTCATCCTCTTACATACGTATGCAAATATCAGATCAATTGCACACCGGAAAATGGGTCACAATTAACTCTTAAGATTTGATAACAGACGCCGGGACAGGTAGAGCTAAACAAAAGCTTATCAAAAACGTCAAAGGCCAAAAATATTTTATTCAATGTACCTAGAATACAAAAATATCACTTACTGAAAGTCAACATGTTATTTTTTAAAACTACATCGCTTTACAATGTCATATGGTTAGGGAGAAGAAGTGACAAGAAACTCCGTAAAACACATCTTTTAAATTGGTTTCCATCTTTACAATTTATATTACATTTTACAAAACAAAAGAAATTAACATAAGCGTAGTTAACGACCTGGGCTTGGAATTCAGCTAACACAAAAGATATGCTAAATCCATTTAAATCCAGCATGTATCCTGTGAACTACTTTCTTTGTCGTAAACCTCTCTTTGCTCAACCTCCAAGTGATTTTACACAAAAATATTTTTATTGTGTAAAATCACTGATATTAAATATTCAATCTTCACAAAAATCATAAATTATTGACCTTATACGTTATGGAAGGCATATGTCGGGGGCAGGCTGAAATCAGTGCGGAGCGATTTATATCACTCAGTGATTACTAAGACTATGTGTGGAAATAAATGATTTAAATGAACAGTCCGATGTCTCATTTCAGTATGACTTGTGGAATGGCGTTTTATAATTATTCATAAAGTAGGAAATAGTTTTGTGCAAGAATCCTTAATTCCTCTTTCCCATACTGAAATCTCCCCCCTGAAATTGTGAACCTTAAGGACATACACTATTTTATGGTTCAGCAGGTCCGGACGGTCTGTTATTTATAATTAAGTACCATCAGCGGACGCCCGTCGTTAGTCTAGATTCTACCCACAACATTGCAAGACCATAAATAGTACTTGCCTTATTTATTGACTGTTGATGTCTCAGGTTTGTACATACGGAATCCGTAATCAGACTGTATTATACACGAATCCCGAAAAGTTGTATCCGCTGATACCGTGATCCGTTTCCTCAAAGAAACAAATGTGCTCGTTCTAATTAACATTGTTAATGGTTAAACTTCAAGGGGAAAAAATACACTTTCTTTTTTAAGTAGGTACACCTTATTCCTATGTATTATTTTATCTTACTCGGTAGTTTTTAAAATCATCACATAAACTTACTATGTATTACAAGCTTTTTTGTATTAGTAGTACTGGTTGGTTTTCGTTGTATAATATATAAGACTAATATGAAATTACACATTATTGTGTTTAATTTGTACTTCTCTCACTTTGGGAAGTAAATTATAAACATAATTGATTGAATTGTATGATTTAGCGAATTGGAAATAATGTTAGTTATTTTTGACTTTATTAATACACTTTTTATTGACGGTCCCGTATAACTTTCCAACCACCCCACTGAGGGTGACTGAAAGAGATCTCTCTTAGAGCTAAGTTCACCTTTGTACATTATTTCTTACTGTTTTATGTCTGTATCTTTTTATTATTTCCTGTGAAATAAACCTGCCTGGCATTTCTTTATTTCTAGGTTCATATAGTAACTGTGTCTCTCATGCCGCTTAGGTATGCCTATTTATAAAAAGTTCCATTATCGATATAAAAAGGAAACGTCTAACAAGACGTTTCTTTTTATATAAAACATTATCTCTACATTTAATACGTACTTAATGACTTTTTTCAGCAATTAAACCAATATTTAAAAAATGTAGTTACAAGTTATATTTAATCGTAATTTAAAAATACAAGACACACATTTAAACATTAACTAAAAATTGAAATAAACCGGAACTGTGAAACAATTTCAGTGTTTTCAGATTGACGCAATTCCAAAAGCCAGATAAGCATTAATTGAATACAGTACCAGTGCTTGCGGCAGAAGGATGAAATAAATTTCGAATATAATCAATATGGCGTCGTGACCTACAGGACTGAAATCTATTTTGCTTAACATACCTTCACCAAAATCAAATTAGTTCACGATTTATTATTTGAAAACCGACAATGCGTCAGGAGTTACACATTAGTGTCGAATTAGACTGGACAGATGTAGGGGGTAGTGCTCCTGCCAACTGCCAGACTAACGGTTGCGGGGTCGAGTCCCGCTACGGGTAAATGTTTGTGTAATACGAACATTTATGCCTTGTATTTATATAAATATTTATGTTTGCTTACCTATCTGTTATCGAGTATCCATAGTAAAGGCTTTGGTTAGTTATTGCTGTAAGTTTTCGAAATATATATTTATTATTATTTTAAAGTCATTTTGGTGGTAATTTTCGAACTTTTTTACAAATTTTACAAAAACAACCTACAAATTTTTTGCCCTTACGATTTTATTAAAATTAAAATTATTTAGAATTGAGATCCGATCTTCTTGAAACTAATATAATAAGATTGTGTAGTACAATATAATTACTAGAATAGTAATATAATCTAAATAATAAGTAACTTCGCGATCAAGATCTACGGCAATGAAATTATGTGTAGACAATGTTATGATAAATAACTAGTTTTGTGATTTGGTTTTATGGACAAATAATAAACAACATTAGGGCCCTTTCAAATCTTCCGATCAGCGAGAGAGTTTCGCCGGCATCCATTTTTTTGTATTAATTTTAGTGATTTAACTGATTTTGGGACACAATTGTGTCGATTCTAATGACACTTGTTAAACTAATTTTAATTTGGTATTATCGTATTCCGGGTCAGTACGTTTCCGCCTTCGGCCCCATCTTCACTTAACATCAGGTGTGATTAAGGTCAAGTGGTAACCCATTGTATATAACGAAAATTCTTATTATTCCAGGAAAACAGAGAGGGAGCCGAGTCGGCCACATTCGAAAACAGTTCTCAAGTAAGAATAATATTTCTTCTTTCGAAATCGGTTTCGGTAAAAGAATAGTGTTTCTTATCTCGATATAGCCATATCAAAATTATTTTTAGTTTAAAAGACTATTATCAAGACCAATTTGAAGGTTAATTAAAGAGATGTCATCCTTATTATTATTAACATGAAACTGAACAACTATACCAAAAAAAATCGAGATCTCCGTTCAAACTCGGCAACTATAATGATAATTTAGTATGATTTTTATTTTCTATTTGACTAAACCACATTCTCATCAAACAAAATGGTACATCAAATTATTTACTACACCTAATTAAATGTGAATCGCAAGAAAGTCTTAACAATTTAATCACAGACCTTTCGTCGTTATAATACCTGTCCATGTATTTTAAACTATAGGCACATGAGTAAAGAAACGGAAATAGGGTCCCCTAGTTGACACTACTGAAGCAAGCTGTGCTCTTATAGAAGCTAATGTCAATGAACTATTGTAAGATCTAATATTATTTTTGAAGCAGGATTGCTTAACAAGCAGTACTTGGTTTTACTTAGTAAATGGCGTAATTTAAGTATCTCCATAAGAAATTGTTGTACCGACTCCTATTATGCGACCTGAGAGACCACGGTGTAGTGTCGTTGATGTTTTTGTTTGGCCAAACTGGGTTTGAATAAGAGCCTTAATTTAACATTTCCATCCGTGGCTGTCGTTGTGTGTTACTTACTTATTGTTGATTATGTATAGCACTGCTGTTCAAGACTGAATAAGGTCAATCGATAATCCCTCGTGTACATAATAGGCGATTACGGTATCGATCGTTAAATTGACAGTGACAACGTAAAAGTACGATCACGGACATTGAAACCCCGTTTTGTGACATTGCAATAGAATACGAAACATATTTGTTTTTACGTTTCGGAGAGAAAGCATATTCTTGTGAATGGGTGTTCGAAGGCGGTATCATATCAACAAGAATAAGGCAGACGAAAAGCGTGGAAAAAAATTAATGCGTTTTACAATGCGTTGAAATTTAAGGTTTTGACAAGACAATTGAGAAGTTGCATTCTTGCACCATAAAGATACTTCTCATCCATATCGCGAAAAAAATAAACTCTTTTTTGGCTTCTGTGAAGCTCATAAAACATCCTGCACACAGCCCCAAGCTAAATTTATTTCTTTTGAGACAGTGGTAATTAATTAAACATGACAGCGTAACGGGACAAATTCACTGACGATTTCAATGCGTTAGTGTCTCGTTGAACCGTAGGGCAACGCGCAACGCCGCCGTAACGCGATACATTTAGACAAAAATACAAGTTACTAGTATACTACCAAAGTCGTCGTCCTCGTGGCATTCGTCTATATATTATTATCTACTTTGTTTAAACCCAGTGAAGCTACTCGTTTTGTCAGGATAAGAGTATCCTTTGTCCTATTTCAGGGTACGGATATACTGTGTACTTAATTTCGCTGAAATTCGTGATTGAGCAACAAACACCCAAAATTTTGCATTTAAATAATATTAGTTGCATTCATTATTATTACAGACAGTGACACATCGAAGTATCACCGTAATCATTTCTTTTTAACCCTCGACGAAAAACGACGTGTGTGTGTGTGTGTGTGTGTGTGTGTGTGTGTGTGTGTGTGTGTGTGTGTGTGTGTGTGTGTGTGTGTGCGTGTTTGCGTGCTTGCGTGCGTGCGTGCGCGCGAGAGTGTGCGTGTGTCCTTGCGCGAGCCTTTGTCCGGACTATCTCAGTAATGCATGGTTCAGTCTTTCGGAGGGCTTCTAAATTTCAAATTTATTGGGCTTTTGTACCTTTTGATACGGAACCCTTAAAAAGAGAATCGTAAAATTGGGTCGCTCGTATTGGTGTATTGTGTTAGTGAAGAATAAGTGACATTATACATTAACGATCACATTTGTGCACCGGATTGCGCAAAACAGAATCGACGATGAGCCCTGGCCCGCATCGCGTTTATCTTCATGCACATAAAATGGTAAGAGTACACAGGATTGAGGACGAATTAAACAGTTTTTAAAAAACGAAATAAACATGTATATGTTGAAAGGATAGCGTACGGAACAATAGGCTCGTACATAAAACTAACAGTTCTCTGTTATAACTTAAATTTTTATATACTTTACGTCTGCGGATATTAACTTTGAAACATTTTAAGAAATCTATCGGGATACACGAGTCTCAGATTACGAAATATCAAGGACGGGCTGTTAATTATCCACAGCAGCGGTGAGAAGCCTTACACGAGCGCGTAGGCCTACGAGGACAAAGGCACCCCTTCGCAAATATTGCAAATATAATACTGTCTACAAAAAAGAAGTATAATTTGTTTCCACAATTGTTAACCCCCGGCGCAAAAAAGTGGCGTAATAAGTCTGAAGCCTGTTTGTACGAGTATGCTTGCCTGTTGTATCATAGTGCCCAAACGGTAGAAGGATTTTTTAATTTCGAAATCTGGTGGATTCGAGGTGGTTCTTAGCCATGTTTGTGTGGAAATCGTTTGCCTTTTTAACCGACTTCATTCAAAAAAGGAGGAGGTTTTATATTAGGCTGTATATATTTTATGCACGATTAGGCGGCTGATTCGCTTGATTCTTTTTGTAAATGAAAGAGGTTATAATCAACTTGATCCCATTGTAATTTCAGTATAATCGGTTCAGTACTTTTTGTAATTAAGGTAAATAACAGATTAACTTGGTATATTTAGATGTTTGTCTAGTTTTTGCACATTAACTCGCAGGGAGACCACATCATATAATACAGTTTGTGTTTGTATGGAAAAAGTGTAGAGAAATTTGGTGTTATTATCAATAAATATGGCAAATCGAAGATAAGCAGCTCAAGCTGATATACCCCAACTATATATCAAAACTGTAGGATCCATAAGGGTCGCTTTCATAGACAATTCCTTCCTTAATCCTTTCCTTAGACTTAGACATACACACAGCGCCATCTAGTTCCACGGTAAGCAACTATAGGCTTGTGTTGTGGATACCAGATGGTTGATATACTACATAAATACATATTTTTTTGTAATTAAATACTTATTATAAATGAAAACATCCATTACTCGGGTACACATGTCCGTATTCATCACACAAACATATGCCCCTCGCGGGATTCGAACCCGCAACCTTTTGGTATAGTGGTCAGAGTCGTTAACCACTACACCAAACAGGTCGTCACAGGTACACAATTGATCACGGAGATTGGCAAGCACACTAAAATACTAAAAAGCAAACAATAGTAAATTTTAACAAAAATAAAACAACCAACTTCAGCCACTGTCGAATTATTACTATTTCTAGTATATGAAAACTTTCAACTTTCAACATTGACGCCAACTTCAATTGATATTTTTTCATATACTAAAGATAATTACGACAGTGAACATAGAAAACAACTAAGTAATTAAGTTGAATTTCAGTAAAATTATTTTTTATTTGTAGTGGCTGAAGTCGATTGTTTTTTTTTGTTAAAAAGTTTTTAAGTAGTAAATAGTTGCTTCATTTATCTGGATAATATAATATTTAGTTCGTTTGGGGTTTTGTAAATTTTAAATTTATAGTTATAGCAAGGTGAAAAAGATGTGCAAATAGATTTATTTCGCTTTCAATTAATTTACTTAATAAAACTTTATCTTGCGGCGATACTCTGCATAGATGAAACTTGAAAGCTTTAAAAAACTAATTAACTTATTATTGAATAAAATTTGCAGACCCTGCAGAAAATAGCAACGCGAATTAAATCCCCTTACTAAAAAAATATATTTTGACGTCTTTCATAATCATTATCATCATCAATATTAGGCGTTCTCACTGTTGGGGCACAGCCTCCTCCCATTGAGAGAGGGTATGGCCATAATCACGCGGCTCAGTGTACGAGTATATTAGTGGATTTATGACAGACTAGTGGCCACTTGACAGTCAGTGTTTTTAAGCCGACCATGTAGACCACGGAATTGACTAAACGCCTCCCTGCAATGGAAAACAACCGGGACCGGCCTATTTAACGTGTCTCTCGAAGCACGGAAACACTCGTATTAAAATGTCAGAAAGACTGGCAATTATTGTCGCTCTTTCAGTCTCTCAGTATGTATTTGTATATTAGGGTATACACATCACTCCTGTTCCCCTATAAAAGGGTATATTAGGGTATGAGTAATATGAAATAAAGCACCGTTTACCTAAATCAATATTCGCTAGAAACAATTTTATTTGATGAATAGTATGGTAAAACTATGAACTCCCATAAACATAACCTATGCTAATCTACAGAGCGTACATCAGCGAAATGATATTTCATGAAATGGCTAATTTGACGATCTGCCTGAGAGATATTGGCGATGACGTTTCGTAATTGTCGTGTGATAAAATTGCGGCAGAAAGTGATGTGTGTGGGCGTTAAATGTAAACATAACCGCAATTTAAAGATAATCCATAGATTCCCAGTCAAGATGACTGTTTATAGAAAATATCCTCACTATCCGTTTAAATGACAGAAGATCTAAATAGATAGTAGAGGATATTCCCGCGTTTTACATGTACGAAGTTTCATTAACAACTGTTATTTTGTACTTGTAGTGTTGTTGCGGAATGTCGTTTCCCACAATTCCCCCAATTTGACAATCCCTAAACTAGTAATTGAACTTGATAGAAAAAAATAAGAAAATACAATACTACACAATAATACAATTATTGTATATAGTTGTAAATATTCTATTTATTCCTATGATGATGATGCAAATGTAGCAAAAAAATTATGATTGCCCTTTTACATGTAAGTTTATGGGTATTTCGTTTGTATTATGAACAACTTATAGTTAACGTATATACCTTAAACAAGTATTTAACACTTGTTTTGAGAATGTCACTACTAAGTTTAACACACATTTAACCTCTGTTTAAAGTTTAAGTATGATGAGAATGCAGAATTTCGTCACTGTATATTTTTGGGTCGCGGAAAATTCAGGACTTCTTTAATTTAGACAGTGCATAATCGTTATAATTGAACCTAACTACATGCTGATATTTTTCCACATTTGTTTCAGCTCACAAGGGAATGGTGATTTGAATTTGAATCTTTCGAGATGTTTTGTCTATGACGACTGATAGTGCTCTCTCCCCTACTTATAGTTTCCACCCTGCGTGGGTAATAAAAATGTGTTCCGTCATCTGTCACGTTAAGTTACTATCGTCGTATTTTGGACTACCCATGAGAAGCCTATTGCTATATTTTAGGCTAGCCATTCAACTAAACGGGGCGGCAGTTTACTAAATGTCTCTGAATGACGCTTAGTCGTTTAGTCTATTATGTTATGGATGACATTCGCCTAATAGCACGCGTATTATAATGGCCTGCATTACATGACGGTTGCATAAAATACTGAAAAAGTGGAATTAATTACAATAAGAACGTTTTAAATTGTCATTGTTGACACACGAGGCGAGTATATTAGGAAATTTTCAGCATCAAAAGTATGTCGCAGTTGTTGGCGCCAACTGATGTGTGTCAGGTCACCGGGACTGCGCCTCGGCGTCATCCGAATTATTTTTATTGGACCACCAGAATGTGTCCAGACTTGAAATACATTTTTATTAGATAAGTTAAGCATCAACCGTCTGCCACCCTAATTACGTAATGAGAACTTCGCAGGACCAGGTAACAATGCAAACAAGTCATTACGTTACTATTTAATTCACAAGCGACTGGTATATATCATTCATTAATTTCAGTTTCAGTAGGTACCTGGCATTGAAAGTGCAACAGACCTCTTAAACAAATAAAGGGTATAATTTAATAAAACTCTGTTACAGTTTAACCATTTATCAGTAAGTACATTAGATCAGATTTTTTTTTATCCTAGTTTAAGGGCAAATTTGAAGTTAGCAGATAAGAAAAATTATCTTTACCGCTGTTCTATAAAAAAAAATATTGCTGTTAATTTTAGAGAAATTCAGAATACATGTATGTAAGATCTATAAAGTAAGAAGCAAGTTAGTTTAAAATGTCAAAGATAAATCGAGAAATATTAAAATTTCATTTGTCATTAAATGTATTTGTTTCTATAGTTATTACATGGGTGACTTTGCTTACTAGCTACCTAGTACTCTGTGGAGGATATATATGATTGCTACTTTGACGTGAAACTGGGTCACTAGGTCACCAGCGAGGTCCACTGATAGTGGAGCTGTTGTTTCCCAAAGTATACAATATGTCTTACGACTGAAAATAAAATGGTTTTGTACAACAATAAAAGGGGTAACATGTTTTTTTTAGTATTATTTTTGCATGTACAAGTAGATGCATCACAGTAAGATTAACTTAGGTGTGTTATTTACAATGAAGACAAGATAAATAATTCTAAATTCAAATCGAGTGGTAAGTATAAGTACCAACTGCCTAATTACGACATACTACTACAACCGCACAATTATTAATATAATATAATACAATAAAATACAATATAATATAATACAACAATAAATAAATATAAATATCCTTGGACGTTGTGGAGATCCTTGGGGGAGGCCTGATGTCTTTCGGCTGATATGATGATCCTTGGACAAACACATAGCGCCATGTAGTTCCACATAAGCATGTATTATGGATATCAAATACTTGTTATACTACACAAATATTTTTTTTTGTAAAGATTATAAATGAAATAATCGATCTTTTATAGGATAGCAGTCAGGGCTCCTAACTACTACACCAAACAGATCGTCAAATAACATTAATATTTTTAACGACAAAGAGCAAATTGTTTTTCATGGCCAATTCTACAATTTTTTAACTTGCATCGATCTATAATGTCCTCATGCAGTAGTAGTTGAGTTTACATAACCTCGTTACCTATATTCCATTTGTTACCTACGTGGTGCACACTGAAAGTTTTATGTGACTCATAAATAAAACTGTTTATAAGCAAAGTCATAATATATTTATCTTTTCAAAATATTCTCCTTTAGATTTTAAACACTTTTCATTCGTTCTAAACATTTGTCATAACATGATGACCAGTGATCTGAGAGACCCCGTGAATAATAAACCTTCATCTAAATTTTGGGAAAACAAAGATCACTTCGTGCAAGGTCCGGGATGTGTACAGGTGAGTTACGAGCTTTTATATAACTTTGGAGCAGTGTTGCGACATCTCGGTTGTATTTGCTGAACTATTCCAGAATACTGGGCAAACAAGTTGTGGTTGTGACGAATCCGCATTCACCATATTTTGCTCTTCAAGTGGCATCGTTCAGACAGGACCTGCCACGCTTCTCAAATTTGTTACTTTTCTCTCTACTTCAATTTTGTTGGTTTGCTGTCGCTTTTGAACAGATGGCAGTGTAGTTTTCTTTTTCATTCGTAAGACACACAGACACGTACATACACACACACTTACATATAATTACGTAAATACCCTTATAAAATTGTATTTTCTAAAGTAAGTCCTCGCTTGCCTATTTCTTATTTAAGGTTGTGGTACAGCACATAAGTTAGATTTTTTCTATTTTGGAGAGATAGAGTTTGTAAATTTGAGCCTTGCTTTATTTATCTTTAGATGTACGAGTAAAAGCTTTAGTTTTTTAAATAAATTATTAACTTCGACATGTGATAAAAAATAACTTACAAGCAATTTCTTGCCAAAAACGTATTTTAATAATAAATGAGATTTTATGAGATAAGATCGCCAAATTGGCATATTACCAACAACATAGGGTTTACAAATCGGAAGTCATGGGTAGGATTCCTAGAGGAGTACAAGTTTAGTAAATCTGATTGATGGTAGGGCTTTTAAATGTCCCCTGGCTAGCTATTACCATCTTATCTGAGTCTGCCGCAAAACAGTAATGTTAATAGGATCGTTCTGTTCCAACTGTTGGAGATCAAATCGAGTCTCTAACTTGGTCTTATACTAGTATACTGTTAGCCTTGACAGGCGCACATTTTATTCATTTTAAGAATTAGTCGTTTAGCAAAGTAGCCGTTTTGGCATTGTCGACTAATCGACTGCTATGTAGAAAGATACTGGACTCTCTGTATGGTGGAAGCATTGTAGTTATAAAAACTGTAGTTGCAAGCTTCAACAAGAAAGACTGCAAGACTAAATTATACAAAACTTGGACCTTAGTACAATGGTAATCGACAAGTCAACCCGAGCACATCTCTTCATTTCATCTGTATTCCATCAACTACTTAAATTTAGAAAACTTATATAGAATGCCAAAACTACTTAATCCAGTAAATAGTGTTGATATGATGATGATGACACATATGTAATGAATTTTTCCACGACTTATGAAAATTGATTCTTTTTTTAATTTTCCCCATATAACATTATTAGATGGTCGATCAGAAATTACTGGGAACTTAGATCATAATATACTTAACCGATTATTCGTAGGCGTATTGTCTATTACAATTAAATCAGTAGGTAAACCTGGCCATGTGTCCGCTTTACACGGAATTTCAAATATTGAAAAACGTTGAATAACGGAGTTGTCTTCCATTTCGCGCGGTCTCTATTTGATTACTTAAAAATTAATCAATAAAATATTGTCACATCGACAGTCACCATTAAACGTACTAATGAAAAAAAAAGAATAATGAAGCGCAAACAACGTATAGAAAAAACATCAACGCGAGAAATCCGCATACCAAAGACATCAACGCATTACCATTGGTACAAGGTACCTGGCTCACGGGAAAACGTTCTTTTATTTCTACAGCATGTGGAACATACTGAAAAAATTGTCATGTGAGACAAGATCTGACACGTAAAAGGTACCGTATATAATTTTTTCATAAATATAGTTTTCAACCTTGAGATAACTATACTGACATAATTTTTTCTCTTCCAATTAGTTTTTAATGTTTTGTTTTGACAGACAAATTTTGCTTTGCACTTTCCCATTCATTATATATTTATAGGATAGAATAGAATAGAATTTTATTGTAAAACTGTGTACAGGAGATGTTAATCTTATTTTTGACACAACAGCTTGTCCATTTCGGATGTATAATAATTTAAAAGAAAGCAGCGTATTAAAATTAGGTACTAATGTGAGAAAGTTTATGAATGAGTAACCACAGCGAAATCCTACATCCCACTTTTAAACGACTCTCAATTGTACGCAGTCGTTAAACCAAGTCGGGTGGTTTCAAAACACTAGACTGGCCTCGGATACGAATTCACCAATCCACACCCATTACGGCCCATGTCTTCTCCTCTCCTAATTGGAGGAGGCCGTGACCTGCAGTGGGAACGTAGTAAGGCTGTTGGTGTTGATAATGTATTGTCACTGAATAACGATCATATCTATTTATCTGTTTGGTGTAGTGGTTAGAGACCCTGACCTCTATGTCTAAAGCTCGCGGGTTCGAATCCCGCCAATAGTATAAATATTTGTATGATGAATACGGATACGTGTACCCGCGTTATGGATGTTTTCATTTATATGTATATATTTACAAAAAAAAGTGTATTTCTGTGTAAAACATAAACACGTGCACGATAAGCCTTAGTTGTCAAACGACGTGTATTTTTTGACTGCACAAATCAACCAATTGCAATGACGATATTTAAACTATCTCGATTATGTCATTGCTTCTTTTTGACGTGTTTTGTATGTCATTTTGTTCACTAGGTAATTTGATTTCCATAGCAATAACAAGTATTTAATATATCATAATAATGTAATAATAATCGCCTGCATATACTTTCGTTTCCACAGTATCTATTTCTGGATTTAAGGATTTTAGAATCCATACATCAAAAATATCATATGGTTCTTTACTGGTATTACCTAAATTCACGTTAAATGAAAATTAATCGATTTTTAGGTTTCTTTGGCAGTGTTACAGTAAACGATCAAAACTCCATCTACCAAAATAACCTTCTGCTCTCCTCTGTAGGCTGCCAACAGAGCGACCCCTCGGCCCCGCTATTTTCAGTTTAGCCATCCATCCGATAATTACTGAATTCCAAATTTAACGTTTGGTACCTCGATTATGGAACCAGGCCTTGAGCACGAGCCTCTGCGCACTATCATAGACTTTGGGAAAATTGACTTAGAATTCAATTATTACAAATGTGAATTGTATATTACTTAGAAAATGGTGGAAAGATGGTTTTGTACATCATCTCCCTATTTAACACATTAACACCAAATATATAAAACTAAGTAGTCGCCTAGGTGTCCAATACTGGAAGAATCAATCACGAATTACATGAACGGCTTAATTACCAAATTTAATTAAAGTCCGAACGTCTCATCATACTGTTGGGGTACAGCGTCCTCTCACAGGGAGAGGGCATGAGACATTATCCACCACGCAGACCCATTGCGGATTGGAAAATTTGTGTAAGAATTGTGGTCATCTTATAGACGGTGTTTTTAAGCCGCCCCTACAAGCCACCGACTTGGTTTAACGACTGCCTTCATTTGAAAACAACCGGGACTGACTATGTAATGTCCATCCGACGCACGAAAAACACTCGTATTAAAATGCCACTTAGTGATCACCCATCCAAGGACTGACTGAGCCAGACATAGCTTCTCTTCGCTAAAAGAAAACGAATATCCAATGTGACTGCGCCACGAGTGCTTCCTTAACTTCGTTAAGCGACCAGAATGTCTCTACTGCACATCAATCCCCCACATGGCCCTTTTCATGATACGGTTCTGCTTATGTGGGACGCCACGTCTATAGATATCCGACCCCAAATACAGGCGCCCTCGGTGAGCCCTAGCGTAACTGTGGCACGTGCTGAGAGTCTTATCACCTTCATATTAACCATAAGATGCTCATTGCTGAACATATGCCTTCCCCACAATTTCCAGAGCGACCGGTTACATCTGCCTGATTCCAATCCGTAGAAAACACCGATGTCGCCCTCTTCATAGCTCGTTGTAAGTAGTTACCTTGATTTTTTTACGAGGCCCATTGTCAAGGACCACGTCACAGTGCCATAAGCTGAGAGTTTTAATCGGCCCAAATATGCGAATTTAGGCCAGACATATTTATTTGCGGTATTTGGCGTAGACTTTCCAGGAAGTTCAACTCGCTGAACTTTGAATTGAAGTAATCGCAATAATTGTAGGCCGGACGTTAATTTTATATATTTATAATATTTTTTTGTAATATATATTTTCAATACATAGTCTATTTATTGTAAATATATAAATAATGTCTCTAATTTATTGTACAAGTATATAATTAATGTAGCCCAAGATTTCAAATAAACTCTAAAGTAAACCATAATTCTAAGCACCAGAGAAGTCAGTGACCCAGTTAATGTTTGTTAACTTATAAGTTCTCGAATTCGAACATCCTTGGACTTTTTTCTACTTGTTGTTTGTTAGCTCGCCTCGTGATTTCTGAGAATAGTAACAAATAGAGAAAATTTATAACCAGGCACTACTTATGTTAACTACATTTTCTTAACTATCGAACAAGCAAAAACAAAAAGTTTATTCATTAGTTGAATAATTATATAATTATAACTTGGTTTTCATTAGCCCAGGGAAAATACGTTTAGATCTCGGAAAAACGCATAACCGTGATTTTCTTGAAACATTTAATAAAGTGTTGTAAATGTAGTAACAATTGCTAAAAATTAAGCATTTGTAAGAAACGCAAGTTTGTAGGTAAAAGGTAAAAAGGTTAAAAATAAGGTTAAAGTTGAAAAATTTATTTCTTCAAATAATACTCAATTTATGGGTATTTCTTTTAATTCAAAACATTTAGGAAATTATCGTTACAAAACATTAGTTCTCATTTTTATTTCTTAAGCAATGCAGATCGACGACGTTTTCAGCTAAAACACATGCATGCCTAACTATGACATGCTTACTTTTTTATCCATCAATAAGTTAACTGTGTTTAACAAAAGTCTACCTCATTAAATATCAGTTAGTATTTATTGTTATTAAGATACAAATTAATAATAGGGTTTTCTAAAAAAAATTAAGACTAAACTATCGTTTTTTTACGCTTAGTTATTCAAATACCTTTATAAGAGTTACATGGGCTACATGGCAACATTACGTATCAGCAGTGCATTTGTTGTTCTCCTGGCTTCTCGGGCCGAGGTTCGAAAAATAATTTGTACCATGAAAATTTGATAAAACATCGACTATTAATGTCTATACATATTATGCCTGTATGTTTGACGTTTCATGTGAAGAGACATTTATGTATAAAATGATTATCATTGCCGTAGGGGATTTTAAAGGAATAACGAGTGCATAAGAAACCCCTGGGGGATCGTAGTGGAAAAGCAAGTGCCTTTCGATTCCCTGTTGGACTGCAATAGGGGATCCTAGTGGAACACGCGACTTCAAATGGTTCCTTTCTCTATCTACGGAGTCAAGCATCAAAATCGTCACCAAAGTTAAGAGAACCACTTATTATCAAAATCGACTTACATGGTCGGTGATATGCGGTAGGTTAGGTTGGGAAGATTGATGCAAAACCTTATGGGGTATCGGGTGAAAGCGTTTTCACCTTCAGTCGCTTGAGGTCGAGTTTAATACATGTGCATGAAAAAGCGGAATTTCGGAATGCATATTTCACTATTTTTTAGGGTTTCGTAGTCAACATGGAGGCCTTTTAATTTTGCCATGTCCGTCTGTCTGTCTGTCCGAGGCTTAACTCAGAGGCTCTTATTACTAGAAAGAAATAATTTGGCATGGATATAGTAATCACGTCGACAAATTAGTAAAATAAAATAGAGTACAAATTTTTGGATTTCAGTTACGAGTTTTGACAATTTTTGACAAAATATTACATTTCGGTTTTGTTTAAAAATAAAAAAGGATCAATCAATCCAGATGCACATAAATTTGATAGATAAAGTGTCAATCCCATAGGGATGGGCGCTTTATAAATTTTTAGAAAATTATCAATTTCAAAATCTATGTAAGCTGAAATAACTTTTCAAAAAGTTAAGGTCTCCCAAGTACGTTTTCCTGTAGATTTCTAATCCGTACAGTATATTTAAATTGGAGTACCTTATTTAAAGAGTTATTCGCCTCCCAAAGAGATTGTATTTTAAAGAGAATCATGACACCGGAGACATTAATTTGTAAGAGTAAATATGTTTTTGACATTGGAAATGGAAAGTATTTGAATAAAAATTTAAAAATCCCTAGTTAATTTTAATACATGATACAAAATAATAAAAATTGATGTTGTGGTATCTTGATTTAATGATACAGCTTGACAGATGATTCTAATATGATGATGCACGTACAAAGATAAACTTGAAAACAATTAATTGATTTATAATAAATGCTAACAGAATGTGTGTGCTTACTGTATGATGGGCGAACGTGAACTCAATATATAAGAGTGAATGAAAATGGCAATACTATGAAATTTCTGAGCTGAGGAAGTGCACGATCCAGACGATCTCAGGCAAGAGAAGATGACATGATAAGATGAAACGTGGGATATTTTAAAAGTTTCTGAAACTTGCCACTTACAATAAAAGAAATACAAAACCAATTACGAAATATGAAAATGGAACATGTTACTTTTTAACTTCCGAGATAGTCATTTGTTTTTTTCATTATGACGTTTGATTTACATGACAGAATTACAATGAAATAAACTCGAGAAAATTTTCGCGCTATGTTTTCTATGGCCTAAGTATCGCAATGATCAGAAATGCTACGATAATTTAAAAATGTTACAATTCACTTATGAATTAAATTATAACTAAATCTTTAATAGATGCACGATTGTTAATGTATGCTTTTTCTTGTCTCTGAATTTTTTTACGCCGGCACTGCTGTTGCATTTGATGTTGTCCACTTGCTTCATTAAAACCCGTAGTGGCTTGGCGAGGAATGGTCGTCTTATGGGGTAGCTGGCGCCCGCCATTGCATGTGAATGTTGTATAACACGATCATCGTTGATCCAAATGGCCCCATAAAAAAGTAATTAAGAGGTGAAATTCTGGTATGATACACACGGATCATTCGAACCTAAAGTTTCTCTAATTTCCCAGGGCTAAATACTATCATCATCACACATCATCACCCACATTTAATTATCACACAAACCCACGCATACGCCAACGCACGCGCACACACTCTCATACCAGATCACGAAGCAATGTAGAGAAATGTATTTTGTTTCATCTGTTTTGATCATTCTTAACAGTAGGGCAGGGGATATACTGGGATCTAAAGTACATGTAAAATAATTTTACCTAGTATAGACACTGGAAGTATCACTATGTTCTTTCTTGATACCTTTTATTCAAATCATCATCATCATCAGCCCGTAAACATCCCACTGCAGGGATATAGGCCTTCCCTCGTATATGAGGGAGTATGGGCCATAGTCCGCCACGCTGGCACAATGCGGGTTGGGGACTTCACATGCCTTTGAATTTTTATTTCTCAGGCATGCTTGCATTTTTATTTCTCACGATGTTTTCCTTCACCGTTTAAGAGCAGTCGGATAAATGCACATACTCGTCAGTAATTAAATTAAATTTAAAAACTTATTGGTACATGGCGTGCCTGGGAATCGAACCCGGACCTCCTAAATTGGGGGACCGCGTCTTTAGTGCTGAGCCATCGACGCTCAAATCAAATTTTATTGAAATACTCGTCATAAATTGTAATATTTTGTAGGATTCTATTAGTACAAAATTAAACTAATTTGCCTATACGGAAAGATGGCGTTTGGAAATATTTAAAAAAGAAAATAAATATATCATAAAATACATCTAACAAATCTTTTGTATTTGTATCTATTGCAGTTTAATTACATACACACTGTCTTCATAAGTCATAACTATATATAGAAAATTTAGAAATTCAGAAGCCCCCGGAATACTTTGATATCATCTAAATACACCAAACAATTATCAAACACGAGTAGTAGCCAGTTAGCCTGTAGTATATAAAAAATCTTAGGCAAATCAGAACACGCATTACCTGAGTACAGTACCAATACATCCGGATAAAGGCTGGTCACACATGCACACAGCCACACATTCGCACACAAACAATAACACCCCTCGTTTTTTGTCGGGGGTTAAAAATGACTGCCATTTGAAGGGTGGGTGGTTAATAATATGTCGATAAAATAACATTGTACACGAACTTCAATTTCCAGTGGATACTCGAACATCTACCTCCTGCCAAAATCAACTAATCGCGTAGCGACCACGACATAGATTGTTATTCCGTGCTACTTGGCAAACAAAGTTTCATCCATATGTCAATTTATAAACTATAGGGCCAAATGCATTAGACAGAAGTTCGTTAGATGGAACTGTATACAGGGCGTCCCAAAGTTATGGGACATGAAGGGGAAGTACCTTAAATATCGTAGATAGTGAATTTTGCTCAAAGAAGACTTTATGTTATTTTTAAAAGTTAGTAATTCTGCATTCATAGATTTTCTAAAAATTACTTGCTTCGGCTGGGAATCGAACCGACTTAAATGTGAAAAAAAAAACACCCTACTTTTATGATGCCAATCGAAAGAATAGCTAAAAAATAATAACTCTGCCTAAGTAACATAGTATTTTAAAAGAAAGGAACAACATAAAATGATTGAGTCAAATTTCAAGAAAGTTATTTATTGCCGACGACGTTCGAAAAGTAGCGATATTATCATTCCAAAGATAGCATTGATTATTCGTAAATAAGTACCCACTTCATAAAATAGGTACTAACATAGTTTTCCTTATTATAAGTGCACGTGTAGATGAAATGATAAAACTTGTATTCAACAGAAACAACAAAAATCAACAGGCAGCGGGCTCATTAAAAGATTGGCGATTTGCGTAAGACAAGAGGGATCACATTTTGAGCATTTAATTAATTAATTTACAAAAAAATACCTACTTAATTGACTACGGCAGTTTCATGTATGTTTTTTATTTGATTAAAATGATTAATTTCACGTTGTTCCTTTCTTTTAAAATACTATGTTACTTAGGCAGAGTTATTATTTTTTAGCTATTCTTTCGATTGGCATCATAAAAGTAGGGTGTTTTTTTTTTTCACATTTGAGTCGGTTCGATTCCCAGCCGAAGCAAATAATTTTTAGAAAATCTATGAATGCAGAATTACTAACTTTTAAAAATAACATAAAGTCTTCTTTGAGCAAAATTCACTATCTACGATATTTAAGGTACTTCCCCTTCATGTCCCATAACTTTGGGACGCCCTGTATAGGGTAACATTTGAATACGATTTAAAACATTAGCACTGTCCTATTATGTATATCTATTTCTTGAAAGAACACTAACATGGAAGTTCAGATATCGATAGAAAAATTATAATGCTTCAATCGCAATGTACAGTGGACGGTGCGACATTTAATTAAAATATCTGGGACGTATATATACGAGTATATAATGAGACGAAAGATATACCACCGATGTTTGTTAAATGATAGCTACTATGACAAATATCATCGATTAACCTTAACATTAGCGAGAATGACTTTACTTGTGTCACTTTTGACCATATTTTCTAACTAAATACTTGTAGATACAATATCTTCCATAAATTGAAACGGTTGAAATTGTGACAATAGATATTATTTATACAGCACAGCAGTTCACTCAAGCACTCGGTAAACATAGTAGTGTGCGTGTCTCAAGTTATTTGTTCTATTTTAATGTTAGTCGAACGCACCAACCTTGCTCTACATTCAAGATTACAATTAAATAAAAAACGGGCCAAGAGCGAGTCGTGTGAAATGTTCGGAACCCTTGCAATTGCACACTTACATTACTCTACTTAGATATATTAACATTGTATAATGCTCTTAAGATACTTTAAATTTTGAGGAGCCATCTTACATTACTACAAGAAAACGATGATACGCCGACGTACCCGAGTATAATAGTGCCCGTATGAAAAAGTCAAAACCATTCACACGGCATCGCTACCACCTCTGCAGTAACTGCCGCGAGCTCAGTATAATCTACCGGCCCGCCGCATGTTACCCTACGTCATAAGATACAAGAAATACTTATAGGTATTCTCGCGTTTCCACGGTACGCTATTCACACGGCAAAAGTTAAAAAACCTTTTTAAAAACAAGCTTTTATTATTTGTTTATAAAATGAACTAAAAAGTTAAAAATAAATTAACTCTAAAAAGAAATATAACACTTTGTAACTTGATTGTAACCTTTAACGACAAATAAGCGTCTTCGTCTAGGACAAAATAATTCCATATTGTACAAATTTATTTAATTTTAACACTAAAACTTTTCACCATACATAATTATTCAATCTCGTCCCCCCTCTTTATCATAGTCCCCATTTATAAATGAAAGCGTGTTACATTTAATACAACACAACATTTTCCTCAAGCTATCACAATGTAACACGCTTTCATCATTTCATCAGTTAATTTATTTTTAACTTTTTAGTTCATTTTATAAACAAATAATAAAAGCTTGTTTTTAAAAAGGTTTTTTTTTCTTTAATTTTATTTTTAACTTTTTAGTACCTCTATTTAGACGAATCAAACGAGACCAAACTCGATGGGGTTGCGTCGTTTAATTACGGAGTTCCTATGGCCACCTTCCGGCTCCAACATCAGACCCTGGTTACCATATAGTATCAAAGTACTCGTCAAGACTAATCCAATGAGCCCAAACTCGATGGGGTTGCGTCGTTTAATTACGGAGTTCCTATGGCCACCTTCCAACTCCAACATCAGACCCTGGTTACCATATAGTATCAAAGTACTCGTCAAGACTAATCCAATGAGCCCAAACTCGATGGGGTTGCGTCGTTTAATTACGGAGTTCCTATGGCCACCTTCCAACTCCAACATCAGACCCTGGTTACCATATAGTATCAAAGTACTCGTCAAGACTAATCCAATGAGCTCAAACTCGATAGGGTTGCATCGTTTAATTACGGAGTTCCTATGGCCACCTTCCGGCTCCATCATCAGACCCTGGTTACCATATAGTATCAAAGTACTTGTCAAGACGAATCTAATGAGCTCAAACTCGATAGGGTTGCATCATTTAACTACGGAGTTCCTATGGCCACCTTCCAGCTCCATCATCATCAGCTCTATGTCACAATAACATTGCATTGTCATCCGATTTATACATGCATTCTAAATTTCAGCTCAATCGGAAACCGGGAAGTGGATCAAATTTAAGTTGCAAGATTTGATTACAGACAACGGGACAGGTGAAACTAAATAAAAGCTTGTAAAAAAGAGAATCGCGGGATCGATGTTTGCCACAAGTCGTAGTTTAAAGTCGCACAGAAAAATACTAACTATTCGTGTGTTTTCGTTCTGGAGTAGTACCTACTTCTAATTCATCATCATATCAGCCACAGGACATCCACCGACCATAGGCCCCCCATAGAATTCTAGAGTGACCGGTTGGAAGCTTTTGGAAAAGTTGTATGGCCTGTTCATCTTGTGAGTGGACGTCCTATGCTGCGCTTGCCAGTGCGCAGTCTCCACTCGAGAACTTTATTACCCCGAGCTATGTACCGCTACCCGTATGTCCCCTGCCCACTGCCACTTCAACTTGCTAATCCGCTGGACTATGTCAATGACTGTTTCATTCGCTTACAGATTTCTTCATTCCTGATTCGAATACGTAGTGAAGCGTCGAGCGTGGCCCTCTCCATAGCTCCTTCTCCTACTTAATGGAGACAAATCAAATTCTTGTAGTAATTTTATGAAAAACTTTTTATCAAAAACTGCAGTCTACTTTGGAACGTAGGTAATGCTATAATTTATTCTACAGTGGCATACTAGTGCGCGGATTTAAAGTGCGGCAGAACCAGTTATAAAGACACGCTCCGGAAACCATCACCCCCGCACTATCGATAAAAAGGTTGAAAAAAAAAATACAAATTGAAGCGAATAAGATCAACGTGTTTCTATTCGTTATTTAGTTGAGATTTCGTAGTTATCGTATAGGAACATTCAAGAATAAATATATCCTTGATCATGCATTCAGCACCATCTAGTTCCACACATAAGCCCATATTTTAGAATGTTGCTTGAGCCCGCTTTGGTAGCGCTTGAGCATAGTTAGAAAGTGATGCCACTATACAAGTTACATAAAGCTGTCCCTTTTTATCCATCCTCAAGCGGAGGTCTCTGCTTGGGAAACTAGGCTTGTAGCAACTAGTAAGTTTTACAGAATGTGCTAGAATACACACAGTGGATTTCTGCTATTTTGATAATCTCCAACAATTGTTCTCAAATAGTTGCCAAACAGTGCCCAAAGAAAAAATAGTCCCACTGTAGTTTTAGAGTTATTCTATATTTTTGTGAGCATTCTGGCATCACGTGATGCTGTATTCTCATTACTAATGGAGACGATTACAATTTGTATTCCAAAGTACTTCAAGAACAATGAAGTTATTTAAAGTCTTTGTGAAACGGTACAGTGCAGTTGACGGACTTTTTTGTCCTCCGTGTGCGTTATTATTGTATAGAATTCCATACAGAATGTAATCCTCGCGAGCAAAATTGTCCGACCTGCATTTGTTTGTCAGACGGTCAAAAGTGCGTCATGTGCGTTGCACCTTATCACAAATAAATCTGAATAACTTCGTTGTTTTCCAAGCACTATTTATGATATTTGTATATTTCGGAGACATTACTTCGGCAGAGTTTTTTGGGATACAAAATTGTAATCATAATTAAAACAGTAAGTTCCATTCTTTCAATAGGTAATATTTTTGTATTCTACATTAAATAAAATATTTTTGATTTGATTGGAAAAAACAAATGTCTAAAAAAAATCCAATACGAAGTCCAATTTTCCACTGGTGTGTCCGTCCACCCTATCGAAATATCCTTTATTGATGTGTAACAAACCAAAGACCAGCTAATCAGTTCTGCTGCATTCGGCTTCGCAAATGTCTTGAATCACCTCGATATTACCAAACTTTGACTTGGAAGTTTCTTTTCCATAAAGCGCCTCCTCCCCCATTGTACCTACCCTTGCCACATTCTGCTACTATACCCTTTTGTCATCAGCACAACAGTACGAACGTGCGCATTAGATGTAAGCCGAATTATTCGTCTGACTACTTGCAATGTGCTGCCTAACATGATCTCTGAACCTCGTCAGCACGGAGGTGGCCATGTACAGGGCCATTAGATCGGTGATTTAGAAATTAAACTCTAGAGTGGAGAGTTGGTACGTTCTCTACCCTCTAATTTTACTCCCAATTTCAAACAAATGCCTATCGAGCGATTATATGCTTTAGACGGCAATTCAAGGAGTACATGTGTGTCTTTTTATACATATATAACCGATTTCATTAGATATTCAACTTTAAATTCTTAGTATCGAAACATTTCCTAGCACTAAAGTATTAGGACCTTACATATGAAATTGGCGTTTTGTTGTACTGGCCACTTTGATCTCAAATATCTATTCTTTGGTTAGGAATTTCAAATTTATACAGCTATTTACTCATGCATTTGTTTTGCGAAAACCGTAATCCATATGTTTTTTCCATCGTTGGTTTTTTCTTTGCGTCGCGCATTTTACAAAATGGAAAACTTAAAATATCGCGTTATTTCGCGCTCGAAGGATTTGATGTGTATGGCGGTGGTGTCGCAAAAGAAAAAAGTGCGTTTTGGTTCCAACGTTTTCTGGAAATTTCGACCTGCAAAATAATCCCCGTGGGCGGCCGGAGTCCACGGTTGAAAGAATTGAAGGCTATTGTGGAGACGGATCCATCGCAAACCACGTCCGAGTTAGATGCAGGCTGCGGTGTTAGTGACAAAACTGTTTTAATCCACTTGAAGCAAATTGGGAAGGTGAAAAAGCTTGAAAGGTGGGTCCCTCATGAATTGAGTGGAGCAAATCGACAAACGCGCGTAGACTGCTGCATTGCATTAGCCAACCGGTATAATAGAAGGGATTTTAAATCGAATCATTACCTGTGATGAAAAGTGGATCTTGTACGATAATCGGAAACGCTCATCGCAATGGTTGAACCCTGGCGAAGCAGTCAAATTCTGCCCCAACCGAAAATTGACTCAAGAAAAGTTACTTGTGAGCGTTTGGTGGACTAGTGCCATTGTTGTTCACTTCAGCTTTCTTAAATCTGGCCAGACGATTACGGCAGATGTGTATTGTCAGCAATTGCAAACCATGATGGAAAAGCTAACTGCAAAACAACCGAGGCTGGTCAATCTCGTAGGTCACTGCTGCTTCAGGACAACGCTAGACCACACTGCACAGCAGACAGTTACCAAATTAGAAGAGCTTCAATTGGAATGTTTAAGACATCCACCGTACTCACTGGACCTTGCTCCAACAGATTACCATTTTTTTCGAAATTTGGATAACTTCTTGCAAGGGAAAAAATTCAACTGCGATGGGGCAGTCCAAAGCGCCTTTAAAGATTTTATTGATTCTCGTCCGAATGTTTTTTTTAGTAAAGGGATCAATGAACTACCTACGAGAAGGTAAAAGTGCATAAATAGCAATGGTACATACTTTGATTATATAAATATATTATAATCGACTTTAGGTTACTCCCTTACAAAACGCCAATTTCATATGTTAGGACCTAATACTACAACGTCGCGCTATGACTTTTTTACTTCAACTTAAGACAAAATACAGAAGGGATAAGACAAAAATAATAATTTAAAAATCCGAGTTTGACTTGTTGCACAGGCCACTTGGCAGGAGAACTAAAGATCGCACAGAGGATTACATTGATTTTTAAATTTGTTTTTAAACTATAATTGCCAATATTAGTTAAACAAAATCTTGTCTAAATATCAAATCAAATCAAAAATGCTTTATTTTGTAGGTACACAGGGTTAAAATAGTCAGATATTACATTTTTAAAGCTACTGCTTGTTCAAAAGGCAATTTTCCCCTGAGAAGAACAAGCAAGAAACTCGAGAGGTTGCTCTTTAAAAAAAAAAGGTTTTTATATTACAAAATTATTAATTATTATTTTATATTATAATATTTCATTATTAATTGTGAAATAGCCTGGTTATGCGAACGGGCTGGTTATGTCCATGAATGTTTATCATCTAAATAATCTGATATTTTTAAACGACTTCAAAAAAGGAGGAGGTTCTGTATTCGGGGCGTATTTTTTTTTTTTTTTTTTTTATGTATGTACACCGATATCTCCGAGATTTGGCGGTTGATTCACATGGTTCTTTTTGTAAATGAAAGGGGATACCGTCGAGTTGGTCCCATTGTAATTTCAGCGCAATCGGTCCAGTAGTTTTTGTGTAATCATGGTAAACATCAGAATGGCATTACATAATTAGACGATTTTGTAGTTTTTACACAGGGAAACTAAGTAGATACAGTTTGGGTTTGTATGGAAAAAGTGTAGAGAAGGTCGGTGTGATTATCAGCAATAAATATGACAAATCGAAGATCATCAGGTCGAGCTGGTACACCCGAACTGCCCATCTAACCTGTAGGAGCGAGAAGGTTCGCAATCGCACAACAATTATCAGGGAGATTAGCAACCACGGATAAATACTAATAACTTTTTTTAACCGACTTCAAAAAAGGAGGAGGTTCTGTATTCTTTATGTATGTACATCGATTAGTCCGAGATTTTTAAGCCGATTTACGTCGGTGTGATTATCAACAATAAATGTGACAAATCGAAGATCATCAGGTCGAGCTGGTACACCCCAAGTGCCCACCTAACCTGTAGGAGCGAGAAGGTTCGCCATCGCACAAAATTATCATGGAGATTAGCAACCACGGATAAATACTAAAAGCTTTTTTAACCAATTTCAAAAAAGGAGGAGGTTCTGTAATCTCTATGTATGTACATCGATTAGTCCGAGATTTTTAGGCCGATTTACATGATTATAAGGCCGTGCCTGTGCTCACGCTGCTCAGCGGACTCCTCGGCAAGCCGGTCGTGTATAAGACCGAGTCTATGCTCGTTCCGTTCGGGAGTTTCCTGATGAATACGTGATTTAACGTAATCTTTCATAGCTACTAGACGTACTCGGCGAGCTTCGGGCGTCTCCTGGGAACGCGAAATTGCGTTCCGTGAGGCATTTTTTTCAAGCCGTAGTACCCTCTCAGTTTCGGTTTCTTTTGACCGACAGTTATTTAAACGAGCAGCACCTTTCGTAGGCCTGCCCATATTGCTCAATTAATATATTTTATTATTTTGTAATGTCTGACCAGACACTAAAAAGAATTAAATAAAAAGGATTTAAAAAAAACGACTTCAAAAAACCCGGAAAATATAATTTAATTAAACTACTGCAATGTTAATAACTGAAAAGTATAAAATAATAAACCAGAGCAGAATGTTCTTTATAGATAGATATACACTATTATATATAATGAGAATACAATACAAGTTATATGCTATACAATAATAGTTAGGTATAATAATGAAATTAAAAATATATACAATAGGTACTTTTTGAAGTCGGTGCCTGCGTAGCCTATAAAATACACAATCTAATGAAAGTAAACAGTTATAACTTAATTAATTGAATATTTAAATTGTATGAAAATTCCTTTGTTAACCGACTTCAAAAAAGGAGGAGGTTCTATATTCGGGAAGTATTTTTACTGTTTTATTGATTGTGTATTTTATAGGCTGGGCAGGCACCGACTTCAAAAAGTACCTATTGTATATATTTTTAATTTCATTATTATACCTAACTATTATTGTATAGCATATAACTTGTATTGTATTCTCATTATATATAATAGTGTATATCTATCTATAAAGAACATTCTGCTCTGGTTTATTATTTTATACTTTTCAGTTATTAACATTGCAGTAGTTTAATTAAATTATATTTTCCGGGTTTTTTGAAGTCGTTTTTTTTAAATCCTTTTTATATAATATGCTTTCTTAATAAGTTTCTCTTTTATAGTATCTTTAAATTTATTGAAAGGAAGATTTTGTATATCAACAGGAACCTTATTGAAAAAGCGTATACATAACTCTTAGAATGAATTACTGACTTTGCGGAGGCGATTTATGTGACCTGCAAGTTTATATTAAAATTCTTTAATTTTAAGAGACCTTTGTCTCTTACAAAATTATGAAAATAAAAATCACAACAAAATTCGGGACTCAGTGGTCTACATGTCAAACGTCTAACTTGTTATTATTTTGTTAAAACGTGTGCGTGTCCTATGAGATCATCAAAATAGCTGTATTCTCTTACGAGGAGTCTAGCACAGACGTGAATTCGGTTCACTGTAAGTAAAATGCATTTAAATTGATCCGGCAACATAGCAATCCATAACACATGAACTCTACTCGTACGTTAAGAAATTTACACAGTCGGGCTCTACTTGAGTGTCATGTCATCGGATTTGCCGAAATTGAAACCTTACTGCGTCTCATCGGCTGGCCGGCTGCCGGCTACCCCTTTGAGAAAATCCCTAGCTAAGGCAATGTGCGCAGCTAAGAAAATGTAGGTACGATTGTCATGCATGACATACAATTGTCATTACATACAATTGACATGCATGATGTATCAACATATCTATCATAAATGCTGTCTTTGTAGTAACAAAGAGATCTTTTGGAAAATTACTACAGGTAATAGCACAAAAGTACACAAGATTACAGGGCAATGTGCCCAGCTAGCTGTTATTTTGTTTAACAAACCTAAACAACTGATTATTGAATTAATTAATGTTCATATAAATTGAATGAAAAAAATTTCTATTAGATATACTGCAACACGTCAAAGTAAAAGTCCTACGAACAGTGGAGTACCTACTTGGCCAAATCAAAATGATATTTTGCAGCTTTTCGTGTCGTCCGAGAACTTCAAGTTAAGTACTTACCATTTGACGCTAATTGTAATAGTATTACAATGGAGTAAAATAATATTTGTACGGCGATGGATTCTAAGCGAAGGATTAAATAACGTCCCACGAGGTAAAAATCATTTTGCTGCCGAGTTATACTCGTATATATTAATACACTCTGCTTACCACTTGAGTGTTGCTATGAGAAAAAGAAATAAGAGGCGCTTTTAGATATTTATATAAAACAGTATTAAAACGTTATTATTTTACAAAGTTGAAACATTTTTGCAATTATGTAATATTATTACTTTATTAGGGAGAGAGATTGTTTTAGCCTTTGTAGATCGCGTGTTGAAATAATATCAGGATCTGACTGATCAGAAATAGGTATGTTCATTTGGAAGAGAATATGATGAGTCACGTCGTTTTGACGTAGATAGGCGCGGTGACAATGGCGAAATAGGCAGTTTAGCTGAAGCTCCACATTTAATATTCTTTTGCTCCCATATACTCTTTTGCTACTGTCACAGACTTCCATCCTCCAGGCCGCTAAAGAGCACATAGGTCCGCTCCAGAATCTATTAATACTAGCGGATTCTGGAGGACAAAATTTAGATTTTATCCTAGAAATATTATTACAAATGCAAAAGTTTGGATTTTTTAATGTTTGTGAGATTTAGAAGAAAATTAGTACAGTGATGGACTATGTCATGGATTAACATATAAATACCCACATATAGTAGGATCAATATCGTATCAGTGTATTACCCTTACAATACTTATACATGCCGATAAAACGGTTTCATGTGAACGGAGTTGCGGGCGGATGTAGTATACCTAGTATACATACTTTAATACCTTCGCTCTTTCGAAATGTAAATTTTGGATTGGGTTTGGTTTTCATCGTTTTCCACAGGTTTACAAAAAAAAATACAGTAGGTAGGTATTTAGTTTGCAAGGATACCGATTTTCCAGAAGTAACCTTGTATTAATCTGTAAATGGTATTCACTGACGCCCGCGGGAATGATAATGTGTATGTACGTAGACGCGTCACATTCAGATGTCCTACAGCTTCAGGTAGCGATATACCTACCTACCACCGGCCTAGGCCTTCGTGCATCGCTTTTGTGCCGTCGGAGAAAACAGGATAATGACACGAATAACCGATTCGTCATTTCAGCCACAGTCTTATGCTGAACATTGACCTCCCCCATAGATATCCAAAACGATCATTTATCCTATACTTATACAAATATATTTGTACAGGTAGGTACTTAAGTATCTAATTAACGTCGAGTTCAATCAATGAGGTCGACTTTAGCACCTACCAAAATTCTAAAGTTGGCACTGTCTGCCTTAGGTCTTCCATACATTTGATGTTCACAGATCGGAACCCTTGTTTTTGTGTTAAAATCTAAAATAGTCATGCATAATCAAACACTATTTAATAATCCTGTGTCGTGTGGTTTCCGGCACAAAAAAAATATATTGAACCAGCCTGTGGGTATCGCTTCAACAGCAATGGGCTCACCCCCTGTCATTATTGTGTAGGTAAGCATATTTCGAGCGCTGAATCGTGAATGTTTCTTTCATGCATTAAACTAAGGTTTAGGTTACCCATAAGCGCTTGTTAGGAATAGATCACCCCATTTGGAACAAAGGTCGTGACAATGTATATGTATATTTCGTTACTTAGTTACTTACGTATGATACTATATACACATCAACACTGTCTAGGGATATTCTGATTTTCTCAATTTACTCAAAATTTGTTATAATTAACATACATGTATATACTTTTATAAAGCCTATTTAACAGACTATCCTTTAAAATAAAACAAAAATATTTCATTTGCGTAAATAATTTTTTATTGAAATAAAGACAAAAAGTGAAATAATTAAATCTAAAGATGAATATCTTTTTAAGAAAAAATAAAAGTAAAGCGAAATAATCAGGTTTTTGCAGTAACGCGAAAAATTAGTAGTCAATAAACCATCCACAAGCCCTTCTTTGGACTATGTCCCACGCGTGCTCTATATATAGGGTTTAGGTCTGGTGATTGCGCGGGCCAATCTAGGGTCCGTCTTAATAAACCATTCTCAAGATTGAGAACAGTCTTGTAACTGGTCTCAAGTAAACGTGTTTGATTAATAAACCTTACTTGAGACTGAAACGCACGTGCTTACTCAAGCAGTACTCACTTGAGACATGCGCCGAATTTCACGTATTAATAAACCATACTCAAGTCTCAAGATCTTTCTTGATAAGTTCTCAAGTATAAGTACAATAAACGGGGCCTTGAGAATCCGTTGGAAAATAGAATTTGGGCAAATATTGCGAGAGTTATATTTTATTATGATATTTTATAGACAAGACAATATTGTTTACCCAAGAGAATTATTTTGTTATTAATTTATTAAATTAAGGGTATCGGTTTAATTAAAATTCGATGTTGTCATAACAGATCTTGGTATGGGTTAACAGCAGTAATAACCACAGAAAAAAAAACAAAAAACAACCGACTTCCTATTTACTAGTGCGTCACTTCATCGAATTTATATACAGGGCGTCCCAAAGTTATGGGACATGAAGGGGAAGTACCTTAAATATCGTAGATAGTGAATTTTGCTCAAAGAAGAATTTATGTTATTTTTAAAAGTTAGTAATTCTGCATTCATAGATTTTCTAAAAATTATTTGCTTCGGCTGGGAATCGAACCGACTCAAATGTGAAAAAAAAAACACCCTACTTTTATGATGCCAATCGAAAGAATAGCTAAAAAATAATAACTCTGCCTAAGTAACATAGTATTTTAAAAGAAAGGAACAACGTGAAATTAATCATTTTAATCAAATAAAAAACATACATGAAACTGCCGTAGTCAATTAAGTAGGTATTTTTTTGTAAATTAATTAATTAAATGCTCAAAATGTGATCCCTCTTGTCTTACGCAAATCGCCAATCTTTTAATGAGCCCGCTGCCTGTTGATTTTCTAATCATTTTATGGTGAACACTCGATGTGATATGGCACAATTCTGTTTGCAACTCGCCTACGTTCTCGTATCGCTTTTTGTATAGCATATCTTTCACGTATCCCCAAAAGAAGAAATCTAATGGTGTGAGGTCCGGGGATCTGGCCGGCCATCTAATCGGTCCATTTGTACCAATCCATGTAGGAAAACATTCATTTAGAAAATCTGCTGCTCTCCGACTATTATGAGCCGGAGCTCCATCTTGTTGGAAAATTAAGTTTTCTTGCTCCGCCGCGGAATGGTTTCTTATCTTATCCCTTAAAATTTGAAGTATTCCTAAATACTTTTCTGTGTTCAAGGTTCCTTGGTAAAAATGGATTAAGAAAACCCGGTTTTTTAAAAGTCCGCACCAACAGTTGAGTGAAAAACGCACTTGGTTATTAGTTTCAGTCACTCGTAGGGGATTTTCTTTAGACCAAATAAGATTATTGTTGCGGTTATACATACCGTTATTGCTAAAGTTAGATTCGTCTGTCCAAATAATATTATCCAAAAAATTTGGATCTTCGAGCAATCGTGCCTGGATATCAAGACAGAAATTTTTTCTCCTTTCTGTATCGCCCGGAAGTAATTTTTGAACCAATCGTCCTTCAACATAACTCTTAAAACCGTGTTTTTTTAATACACGGTGTATTTTACTTTTTGAAACTCCAATTTCATGTTCTCCTTCTCTCACCGATGCTTTCGGAAAAGCCGAAAAGTAAATTAAAATACCAAGTTCTTCGTCGTTGATCGTATGGTTTTCTTGCTGTGGTTCTCTTGGGCGTTTATCGAAACGTCCCAGAGTTTTCAAATTGTTCACAAGCCTTTTCAAAACTTTACGAGACGGTATTTGTCTATCAGGATATTTTACGCCATACCACCGCAAACTTCTAGAGATATCTTTATCGTTCAAAAAATATGCTTCCATTAGATCAAAACTTACTTGATATGCCATGTTCGCAATAAATTAACACAATAACACTTGTGTAAGTGAATTGAGACTAAACAGATCAATATCCGAAAAACAAACGCTCGCACATACTGTTCCATTTTCAAATTTAAGAACAACATTTAAAAATATCACTTCTTTTTAAAATATCTTAAAAAGTATGCATTCAAACAAACGCTGTCATAAACTGTTCCATTTTCTAATTATAAATTATTTATTTTTGTTTTTAATTTGCCTTCTGTCTAGCTTACAGAGGACGTATTGAAATACAAGTTTTATCATTTCATCTACACGTGCACTTATAATAAGGAAAACTATGTTAGTACCTATTTTATGAAGTGGGTACTTATTTACGAATAATCAATGCTATCTTTGGAATGATAATATCGCTACTTTTCGAACGTCGTCGGCAATAAATAACTTTCTTGAAATTTGACTCAATCATTTTATGTTGTTCCTTTCTTTTAAAATACTATGTTACTTAGGCAGAGTTATTATTTTTTAGCTATTCTTTCGATTGGCATCATAAAAGTAGGGTGTTTTTTTTTTCACATTTAAGTCGGTTCGATTCCCAGCCGAAGCAAGTAATTTTTAGAAAATCTATGAATGCAGAATTACTAACTTTTAAAAATAACATAAAGTCTTCTTTGAGCAAAATTCACTATCTACAATATTTAAGGTACTTCCCCTTCATGTCCCATAACTTTGGGACGCCCTGTATATAACCACTTCCATTTCGAAAGTCAAAGAGGTACCTAAGAGGTCATCTATAAAATTGTTGTTATTTATTAACTTTAATAAAAAAAAACAGGTGACCCGCATACTAGTTTGCCGCCCTCTCATTTTTTTTTTTTTTTTTTAATTAGCGTATCGTGTTCCACTGCTGGGCAAAGGCCTCCCCCAAACTCTTCCACTCATTTCTATCCTTGGCGGTTTCCCACCATTCCTCTTGAAACGCAATGAGAAAGGACCAGGATCTCGATATACACGTACTCTTCGTGAATCAGGATTAAACCGAATCGAGACTCATCGGTAAAAAGCACCACAGCCGACTGGTTATCTTCCAAGAGCAAATGTTCTCGAGCCCTCTGTAAACTTCGTCCACGATTTCCTCTGCGTAGTGCTGGAGTAAGAAGCGGCCTGCGAGCATGAAGGTTAGCCTCGTGCAGTCTTCTACTCACAGTTTGGTCACTGACAAGTGACTGGTGCTCTGACTGGAGCCTTTGAACCAACTGCATGGACGTAACATTTGGCTGTCTTCTCGCGGCCACTTGCAAAAATCGGTCCTGTCTTTGAGTGGTTATGCGGTCCCGCCTGGGTGCCTTTCAGCCACTTCACCAGTGGCACGTTAACGTGATCAGAACCTTGATATCACGTTTTGTCTTGTTCCAATCTCCTCGGCAATACTCCGTTGAGTAGCCCCAGCTTGGAGCATGCCTACGCCCTTTTCGTCTCTCGTTAAATGGCGCCGCTGTATGATGCATACAGTTGCATAAATACTAAATTAACCAATAAGTTTTAAATTGATACAAAGAAATACCACCAACTATTTAGGTAAATTGAAACTTCACAATTATGCCCCGCAAATCTTTTTTTCTTTTTTTTTCAAATTCGAATTTGGAATCATTCAATAAGGTCATCTTTACTTACACTTACACTTCAGTTAACATCAGGAACATCAGGTGAGATTGAGGCCAAGTACCAACCCGTTGTATAGTTTTAGTAGCCAGTATTTTTTGAGTTTAAGAACTTATTACAAAATATCCCTAGATTCTGTTGATGTGTGTTCGCACGAACAATACTTCGGTCACTTGGGGTCGCACTTCAGTAATAAACCCTGTATTATGCGCAACCACTCAAATTATTACAATAAAATAACCTTTTTGATTTTTACAAATGTGAGCATCGATGCATACCCTTATTACCTATATTGTCGAAAGAAAACTGCCTGCAGTGTCGTTAATAAGCATAATGGTGCAACCTGCACTAGTAGCAGGACAGGCGCAATTGTAGGCGCGATAAAGGTTTATGTCGCGCGAGATAATATTTGTCCTGCTCATTCGCTTGGACGAAATATACAACTATCCCACTCTCACAACTTCGTCGCGCGACACATGATGTCACGCTACGGGAGCTGGTTATTTTTACATGTATCATAAAATGTAAAAGTACCACTCCAAAATGATTTATTGTTAATCAAAATAAAAGAACACCTGAACCAATAGGAACCTCCTACATGGGAACAACCTATGGGATAAGTCCGCCGTTGTACTCATACTCTGAACCTATGTAAAATTAATGTATCTTCTTTTGTACAATAAAGCGTTTACAAACACCGTAATTACCTGTGAACATTTTTAAATAGCATAAGTTTTAAACACAAACTTTTGTATATTTTTAGACGAAGTAATTTTTGCCGATAAAGCTACTTGAAGACGTTGGGAACGAACATTATGCTATTAATAGTTCTTTGCAGAGAGACTCCCATTTCCTCAGCTTTTTAATTAGTATTGTGGTTAGTTATTATGTTGATTATTTCCAAATAGGGCACCACTTGGCTTAGCACTTATTCTAGACTTGGGTAGGTAGGTACCTATGTAAATAAGCAAGCCTTTTATTAATTTAAATAAATTAGATTGTTTTGCTTCTTTGAACTCTCGGTTTGGTCGGCCTACCTACACACAATCACACAACACGTAATACGCTCTAATCCGAATAATCCAATACATCTACGCAACCCACTTGTCAGATTCCAAGCAGATTCATCGTTCGCCCTACATCCAAAAATATCCACATATAACGCGTCATTATGACTGAGGCGGTCTGCGAAGCATCAAAACGTTCCTACATGAGCGAGCTCTATTTCTATGGGTGCACAGTGCACACAGTGTTTCACGTCGCCATCAGGTTACTTCATACGGCGTAACGTACGTGTGTAGAGCTCGTGGCCCATGCCACTGCATGCAACCCGCAACCGCGCCAACGTGCCCTACTGACACCGAATGAAACCAAAAAGCCTCGCCGCACCACAACTGAATACAAAACGAGTATGTAACGTCACCATCAGATGACAGAATGCTATATAAGTAATAGATAGATACCGACTCCATTACCATACGTTGGAACGATGATTGGTGATCGTGTCACATTCAACTATAAACGTCATTAAACTATTCTCGAAACACTACCTATTTAGTTTTTCAAACAGTCAATTCCATCGCAGGATAGCGCAAAAAAAACTAACGCGGCGTTGCCAGTCCGTGCAGCCGAGCAGAGTATGAGCAGGTAGCCTCTACAATGCATAGCATAAGTATTTATCTATGTATTGTATTATTATACAACACTTGTCTCCTTTGAATAAAACATTAACAAAATTTTGTCTCAGGCCTCTTGTTCTCAAACTTGTCTAAGCAGACTCCAATTTGAAAAATATTGTGGATAAAAACTACATAAAAACTAGATGTTAGTTACTCGTAGGTATATATAGGTACTTATTGCCTATCTTTAACTCTACCACAATGAAAAGGAATCTCAGTAGACATGATATAGATGGTGTTATCCGTTTCGGAAGCACAAACACCATCACGTAGATATTTAATGCACCTAACATCTATAAATAGACTTATGTAGGATTAATTAGAGTAAATAGTAATGCGTGTACTTACCGGCGGCGGGGTCCACATATGCAATTTTAATGTCCAATTCATTCTCAGAGGGTTTCGGTTCTGTGGAACTCATTTCATATTCCATGTGGACCTCGGTCACGATTTCATTCTTCGCCTGGCTCGTTGAAGCAGCCAGACTCTGCGCTACACTCATTTTAGGAGCGTCTTCATGCATCATATACACGAACGGACGTGGGAACTCGAATTATTTCACCAGCAGAACTGTATTTTATCCCTAACCCCTCTTAGAAAATGAATGTATCTTAGAAATCTACCATTAAAAGCAATAATTCGTTTTAATAACAATATGTAGGTCTCTAGGCCACTTCACTTACACTTTGATATTCCGACATAACTCGAGTTCGATTCAGATACCGTACTCATGACTGACATTGAAATATGTCGGTAAAGGGCAGTGAGAAATTAACCTAATTCTAAATTTAAGTGTGTCAAGGCCTGTTTTCTTAAAATGTTAATGTAAATAGATTATTTACCTTAGCTAAAGTTTGTGCATTTTAAATAGAAATCCCTAAAGGTAATTTATGGAAAAAAATATCAATATGTAGTATTTTGTATTTTGCGAATAATGTATAATGGCTTGAAAAAGTCATTTAAATCATGCAAAATGACTACGTTTGCTTGTGAATACATAGTGTTGTGTAATAATAAATGACCGTTCTATTGCACAATCCTTTCACAAGGGCTCCAAATGTAGGTCAATCTTTACGAGGACCATTACAAAGTGATTCTTAATTTGTGAAGTAACGGGAATATACAATGCATTAAGTATTAAAAATATATATTTGCAATTTTGTAAATAATGTTCACTATTGTTGTACAATTTAAGTATATTATAATAATAATAAACAATGAAAACTTAATGCTGCGTCCGGTTTCATCGTCGGTCTCAGCGCCATCTAAAAGTATCTTTACTATTGAAACAAGTTTACACATATCGAGATAGATGGCGCAAATATACAGAAAAATGTTGATATGCGCATATTTTGTAACTTTCAAGATCTTGATTAACTGTTATCTTAAATCACCCGTGATGACTGTATTTATTAGATCAATTTAGTTTTATTAAACGGCTTGGAAGAGTGGATCATATACTCGAAACTATTACCAATAGGTCCGTAGATACACATTTGTATACCTAGTATTTATTCGTTCGTAATACGAGCTTAACAGGTTAACAGACGATAGAATTAGGAATTTGTAGGAGAACAAGTTGAGTTGAGGATACGAATAGAAAAATGAAAAGGCGAAACACAGCGAAGCTTAATTACAACACTAGCGCCACCTAGTGGTTGGTATTTAATATATCACTAATTTGTTGCACACAGCTAACATTAATTATGTGAATACATGAAAGTAATAATATTACTTCCATGTAAATACCTACTACATTATTTTACAAATTGTATCAAATTTACAATTATTACATGGCACCTATCCTACCTATTATAACGGAGATTTCATTACACGGCCCAGAAAATATTGGCCGAAATTTTTCTACTTTTTTTCATAAAAATGAAGTTCTCCGACTCCTTATAGTAGGGTAGGACACCCCCACCATGACTGATCCAGGATGATGACCATGTTATCTTTGCAACAAGTTGCGGTGTTCTTTAAAGCTGTGATTATACGGTTTGTCATTTTACGTGGTGTAGTCAACGGAGGATCCAGGGGGTGGCTCATAGTTAAGGCGTAGTTAGGTCTGTTGAAAGATTTTGTTCACGATTATCATAAAGGTAAGTTTTAGCCGTATTGTCAACAACTAAAAGATAATTTCTGTTTTTAATTAATTCACGTGTCGCTGGACCTCGAGTATGTGACCCCCTCCCGACTTGTAGTGCTCTTCAGTTCTAAATTTCTATAAAGTACGTACACATTTGTGCGTCTCGCACTAGCCTATCGAGACAGCAAGCCTGATTTAAGGATGTCTTGTGAATCGGGTAAGCATCTAGGTTCAGGCGTTGTTTAATCGTCATCATCAACTGCCTTGTCGTCCCCTCTCACTGGGAGAGGGGTTTGGGTCATATTCCACCATGCGGGCCCAGTGCGGATTAGTAGATTTATGTCAGACTAATGTCCACCTAATGATCAGTGTTTTTAAGTGGCCTACACCACCGACTGCCTTCAATTGAAAACAACCGGGACCGACTATTTAACGTGCCTTCCGAAGCACGGAAACCTTCATATTAAAATACCACTAGTGGTCAACCACCCAAGGACTAATCGCGCCAGATATTGCTTAACTTCGCTAATCGAAAACGAATGCGACACCACCATAACTGCTGCGTAATTTGTAAGAACTGGGAGGGAACCTTCATTTCACGCGAGAATATTTTTTATTTCCTAATGTATCGGCAAATAGCATAGCCATATACTCGCTTACAACTTCCCTATAATGTTGCCAGTGTTCATCTTAATGTTGGGATACTTAATAGGTCTTCAAGCATAGTGCCGAGATTTTCCATCATTGCAGCTTGCATAGGTTTTTAACATCATCATATCAGCTACAAGACATCCACATATCCATAGATGTGCGAGACTGTTCGTGATTACTATCGAAAACAGTTTGTAAACATGACTAAGTAGCGAGATGGTCCTACTACCTTGTTGAATAACTCTACCCACACCTTTATTCCACGCCTCCATTTTTTAACTTACTTCTACAGAAACCAGGTGGAATTTTACTTCTTATCCATTTCTTGACACGAAGCACAAAGTGAAAAACGTAAGTGTTCCGCAGAAATAATACAAAATGAAATTAACTGCAAAAATAATTTCACAAAAATGACATCGGGAACAGACCTTGCGCCATCTAGCGACTGACGGAGAAAATAGTAATGTGCGTTTCCTGTTACATTTTTTCATCATTTTATTATAAATGCATAGTTAATAGATTTCGAGAAGTCGTTCTCAAGTTAGCATAGTATAGCTTACTATTAGTGAAAGAATTTTTAGCATCGGATCAAAGGTTATCTCATATGCAAACAGCTTTACCTCTCTAATATTGATGTACGGTAAGTAAACAAAGAAACTACAATTTGTCATATAGATTAATTATAATACAAAATATACCCGATTTAACAAGGTCAAGTCTTATTCATGAAAATATTCTATACATATTGGCAAAACACCATAAAAATATTCTTAAACTGTTTTACTGTATACTTTTTTAAATGTGTACGATCTACTACATAATATACATTATTGCTGTAAGTCGCACATAATAGCAACTTTTCATCGATACAAACAATACACACAAAAAAAAAAATTAATTGGCTTGTTGAGTCAAGAGCTCCCTTGAGATAATGAGCCTCTGGATTTGTGATGTTCCTTCATAAATCTGATAGATCTTGGCGTCTCTCATGAGCTTCTCAACTGGGTATTCAGTGTTGAAACCGTTGCCTCCAAAGATCTGCACAGCGTCCGACGCCGCCTTATTGGCTATTTCCGAAGCGTGACATTTCGCCACCGACGCCAATACAGTATTCTTCTGACCTGATGAACAGAGAGCACATTATGCTTGTTAGTTTCAGTCAAATTAAAAATAAGTAAGCCCTATAATGACATACTGGAGCGTCCCTGGCTCAGCGGTTAAAACGCGGTATCACAATTTGGGAGGTCCGGGTTCTACTCATAGGCAAGCCATGCACCAGAGTTTTTAAATTTAATTACTTTTGTGCATTTATCCCACTGCTCTTAAACGGTGAAGGAAAACATCGGGCGGAACCTGCATGCTTGATAATAAAAATTCAAAAGCATGTGAAGTCCCCAACCCGCATTGGGCCAGTGTGGTGGACTATGGTCCATACTCCCTCATATACGAGGGAAGGGCTATATTCCTGCAGTGGGATGTTAACGTGCTGAAGATGATGAAGCCATACCCATACTTCAAGTCAAAAATATTATGGATACAAATATCGATCTTGTTCTTAATGATGACGTGTTGTACCATATTTTGAGACCACTGTTTTGTCACAAAGACAGGCCGTCTTTGTCTTGTTGTGGTAGTTGTGGGTACGATATACAGGATGAATTTGAATTCGTGTAATTTCCATTAACTGGTAACGCCGCTCTCGATTACAAACAATTTTCCCCAAGGAACCATAGTCGAATTCGACCAAATATTTTCGATTACCCAAACAAAGTAAACCATGCTGAAACATGCTTGGTATGGAAGTCCAACAATTCAATTTCACCCTGTAGAGCTTTAGATGCTAACTGTACAGTCAGTATACAAATTTGTGCATTTCCTTGGAACATACAATCTAATGATGATATAGCCCTGCATGGGATTTTTCTTTATAAAAATAATAATTTATGGTATTATTATGTCTAGGCACGCTTAACTTATTCATTTGTTAAGCTTTAAATTGCAAACATTACAATTACAGGAAGATTTATTACTCAGTAGGGTTTGTTTCATTTTTCTCGTCCCGTTTTTCCGTTCTCGTTTTCCCGGGATATCTGCCGTTCTAGATCCAGAGAAAAGGCAAGGCAAACTGTATCTTTCTCTTGCTAGATATCACATAAGCAATTGTACATATCGACCTGCCATCCGCCTTACATTTTCAGGTTAGAAAGTTTTGTTGTAATTAGTAAGTTAAACGGCCTTGACCTTATCATAAGACTAATACAAAAATTATTATTATCTATCAAGAGAAATCCACATGCTAATCTACATCAGCAGCAGACTACTGTGGATTCAGGAATATGTACGAATTTAAATAAACCTTTTATTACGTATATCTACGTCTAAGAGGCGAGTCCCCGTCTCCTTCAGTTCTCCATCCATAGGGTAATTTGCTCGAAACAGAAGAAAACAGAAGCTCTGTATGAATAAATAAATATCGATGTGTTTAGTTATCCGAAAGCACCAGATTCAATTGTTAAAATGAAAATCTACCCACTTAGAATATGTAATGAGTAGTTTATCAAACATTTGGTATCCTAGCCTAGTTGCTTTGTGTGGAACTAGAAGGCGCTGTGTGAATATCCATAGATATTTATTAATTTCTGTACAAACCATGGTCAACCATCCACGCAGATTTTTGCCACGCGAGGCGTGCCGTCTCCACGCCAATCGCCATATCCGCCAGCATGAAGGCTACGGCTTGATGCTTGGCGATCGGGACGCCGAAGGTTTTACGCTCCAGCGCGTATTTAGTGGCTTCGTCAAGGGCTCTCTGAGCGAGACCAGTGGCACCCGCTGCCACCTGTGGAAATAATCGCAATGGTTCAATTATTGAGACGCATAAATCCACACCTGCAAATGGGACTTTGAGTTTTCTAGGCGTCTGTTTGTCCTTGATCACAATATAAAGTGTGCCCAGTTATTCTGTTAATAAAAGATTTCAATGAAACTATACACTAATATCGAAATTACTTCACCTAATAATGAATAAAATATCATCAATAACTTTAAATTGGAGATGTGCGACTTCCATACATTGCTTTATTCCGAGTCACATCATTATAGAAATTAGTCCGCTTTCCAAGGTCCGGTTATCCCACTCGACCGTATCCTTCGTACGACAAAAAAAACAAACGACGTAAAATAAACTTCAAACTAGAAGTCTGAAGTGTGACTATGCCTTTTCGTTTCACTATTATTTCAATGATGATTGACGTGGATGGTATGGAGTAAGGAGACGGACACCGAAGCAAGACCGAGTTTCCGTTTTTATACCTTCTTGGTTCTGCCATCTCCTCCCGTGATCACCCCACTGTCACTATAGGCTTGACCAGTGACAAGTTCAGTGTTCAAGTAAAAATAAGTTAAAAAAATATATTAAAATAAATAAATATATTAAGAAAACAAATAAATAAATTAATAAAGATAAAAAGTATTTTGTAAAAATATTAATTTTTTAAAAGAAAGAAAGGCATTATTATGTGAGTTAAATAATTTTCAATTAAACTTAGAAAAAACTCAGAATGCCTATGATTGTGACACACAGCGCCTCCAGTTAGAAATATTACAACTAAATAATTCTTTAAATTATATTAACACGCAATATGAATTATCACAGAACCAAATTAAGGAGCACACACTGGCCATGGACAATCGGTAAGAGTTGTGTAAATACAACCATGACAGATTTGAATCATTGACAAATAATCACCAATGTGATTGTACTAATATGACTAAAACGTCAACAGATTTCTCCCCGACAGTGTGTCAGACAAATGACTCCATAATTCTGACGCAGGAGCCATGTGAATATAACGAGAATAGACATACTTCCTTCTGTCAGTCTACCTGAAAAAACATAACATAGAAATGTTTAGTGATGAAGTTGGTAAAGACATGGGTTTGCGATTTAATAAACAGTTATTAAGTATTGCCTGTCCCATATAATGGCTAAGTCGCAAACCCATACAGATGCCTGGTGCTATCTACTCAATTATATTAAAAAAGATCTTGTCAAACACTTTTAAAGAGAACGACGGGGAAATGTCAATAAAAAAAACTCTGATAAATTATTTCTCATAGTTGAATAATTAAAAAAATGTTCGTAAGGTTTTATTGTTCGCATTTCCATTTAGCCAGAGTTTAATAAAAAATGAAAATGACTTTAGACATAATTTAAATTTAACATTACATACTCTGACATGTCGTCATGAAAATAAATTTCATTTTTTTGACAATAATAAATTTATTAGTTCGAAATATTTTTATGTGACAGGAGATAATTATTATCTTCCCAAATATTAGAGACAATTAGCAAATATGCTATGTTATTTTATTTTAAATTCAGTCACTTTAGTGACTGACCCTACAGGCGCCTTTTGGGCAGCCATTAATTATTAATAAATCTTTGGAAATCATTCCAAATAATTTGAATTAAATCATAAGACAACAGAGACTACCTATCGTTATAAACATTATAAAAATGTTGCCACGCGCCAAAATAGATATATAAAAAAGATTTTAAAATTCAAAAATGTATTAATCTGGTACACCAAAATATTCAGGGTATGAGTGGCAAAAACTAGAGGTGGAGCTGTTCAGATGTATTGTGTATAACGGAATACTGGTATAAGCAATGTGAGCTCATGTTCGGTTTCGAAGAGTACCATATTGCAAGCTCGTTCAGCAGGAGGAAGGCAATACGAGGCGGTAGTCTCATTTTAATTCGTAATAATATTAAATTTAAAGAGCGCCTCGATATTGTAAACCTTTCTGTTGAACGAACTATTGAAATAGCCTGTGTGAAACTTGCGCGGCTTACTGTATTATGCGTATATAAACCCTAATATAAAACCTTTTTTTTTAAAGAGCAACCTCTCGAGTTTCTTGCTTGTTTTTTTCAGGGGTAAAGTGCCTTTTGAACAAGCAGTAGCTTTAAAAATGTAAAATCTGACTATTTTAAGTGTACCGTGTACCTACAAAATAAAGCATTTTTGATTTGATTTGTTCACAAAGTTCACAAAAATAACGATCTCGACAACAAAGCAGAAGATCCCCGCTATGGGTTTAGAAAAAGTCCGAATTGTTCAGATTTATAAAAAAAGAATTTATACACCGTGGGAACGCGATATGCGACAGACTTAAACTACGTATTTCTGATGTATTTACCAGCAAACAATGTTAATAAACATGGGTCCAATTTTAACTTAATTAATTTGTGGTTTAAAAATAAATCAATTAACTACAGTGCTTCATTGTATATTATTCTTTAGCCGAGAGAGTGCATAGGAAAACTTGACTTGCATACTCTTTTTTAGGGAACAGAAACGAGTCAAAAAAGTACTGGCCAGTAACTTTACATTTCACGCTTCACTGTACATAATGACTAAGCCATGTGACCTCTAACAATCATTAGGGCGTGTTATTTAACTTGAAAATTATTAAAAATAACGAATATCTCAAAAAGTGAGAATTTTACGACTATGTGTTATACCACTTTTTTACTCTAATTAAGTTGGAGAATCGATAGTTGAAGTCTGTCGCATATCTCGTTCCCACGGTGTATAAATATGCGATTAAGACTTTACCGGAGGTCTAGTTTTGTCGAAAGCTCCCATAGCGATCTTAAATCCAGCGCCCTCGCCAATCAGTACGTTCTCTTTGGGAATGCGCACATCCTCGAATGTGATACCCCTGGTGTCTGAAGCACGCTGTCCCATGTTTTGTTCCTGTCAAATCAAAATTTATTTACATTATTGAATGGTGCTTTACGAGTATTTTAATTCCTGATGAGTTACGCCTACGACGTCTGTCGTCGCGTTCACCTCATCCTTCATAGACAGGTAGTTGGCCTATTGCCTTTTGTCTGGAGACGTTTCGGTGTTAAGAATACGAGAGATAGTGAAATTACAAGTGTTCTTTCTTACCCCTTGGGGATAATGCAGCTGTAACCTACATGTTCAGATAGATGCGTTATCAATGGGCACAATAACGACCGATTGGTGTAGTGGATAGTGACCCTGTCAGCGAAAGCAACGGTTGCAGGTTCGAATCCCGCGAGGGGTAAATATTTGTGTGATGAATACGAACATTTATTCCCGATTCATGGATGTTTATATAAATATTTGTGTATGTTTATCCGTTATCTGGTATCCATAGTACAAGCTTTGCTTAGTTTGGGACTAGATAATCGGTGTAAGTGTCCGATATATGTATTATTATTATTATATTAATCTACAAAAATAAAACCCGCTATATGTATTCGTTAACCAACTTCACACTCAATCATATAAACACTACAGAAGAAAACGCTAATGGAGTTAAGCTCGCCTTTGTTAGACGTTGTGCCTACAATAAAAATAGTAAATCATCCAAACAGCAAAAAGCTTGTAAGCCATTACGATTTGATTCATGCTGATATCCCAAACTTGCTTCATAATTTAAGACTAATATAATGTACTAGATATTAGAAAACGCAAATTGTCCGCGAAGGGTCATAAAACCGATTACTTGAGCGTTAAAACATGGTTAAAACCGAAGCTTGTTTATTAGTAAAACTTACTTTACGTTGACGACTTCCCCCGTGGGGATCTCGAAATAAAAACTAATTTTTATCACGGTAAAACAGCAAAGGGAAAACAACTAGCCCATTTTGAAATACCACTAGCGCCATCTAGCTTTTATATAGAACTTATATAAGGTCTAACAAAATTAACCCGACAAACGTTGCAGAGTGTGTGTATAGGATGTACCTATTACGAAAAAAATTAAAAATAAAACATTAAACTTAACAGATTTTATTCAATTCGCCGCCTTGACTTGCTGTGATTGGTTGCGCCCTGTGCCCCGCCACCCGCCACCCCCTTTGGCGTCATCCATATAACGTTGCCTTTTTTTGCTCATTGATAAAATAAGGTACAATCGAAATAAAGTAAGTTTGTAAATTTGTATTTTCATTTGCACTTACATTTAATTTTTTTTTAAGGCTACTTTTTTTAATGAATATATTATTTTATTGTCATGTACGTGCAATTGCCAACGTTTGTCGGGTTAATTTTGTTTGACCTTATATAGCTTAATTTTATGGCGGATTACCTCGTTATGTCATACAATGATAGCCAAATAAAGATATCATAAAATGGCATTACCAGCCGCAACTTTACACTAAAGCACAGAATTAATATAGTACTAACGTACTAAAGGCTCGTATGTGATTTGAAAAAATTACCTTACGTCCAGGAGTGACACCGGCCCACTCTTTTTCCACGATGAAGCCAGTGAAAGCCTTGCTAGCTGGGCACTTGGGATCGGGGTTTGTGCGGGCCAGTACGAAATACCTTAAACATTTTTTATATAGATTTAATCACCAGAAACTTGCCATCTTGAATCTGAAGCAGTACGAGTTATTTCATCACAATACTTTTGTGTTATTATAAGTGTCGTAGGCAGATGAGGAAATTTAGCCATTAATACCTCCATGAATAGAACTTAACCATCCAGCTCTGAACAGCACATTTTTCTGTATACGCGGAATAATCTGCCACATATAAAGATCCGCATAGGCGTTAAATGGTATGACTAATTTAACCATCCGCCTCCGACATATACACGCATATGCATTGAGTTTACCAGGCGGTTAGAAACTGACTAACTTTGTGATGGTACCATTGAAAAGATGTTCATACTCAACAAATTTTCTGGAAGATTGTACATGTCATCAGCAGTAGTAATACTTTATACCAGGTGAGCTGCATGCTGGTTTATCGTAAGCATGTTTTGTCACGATTTCAGTTTGTTACAAAGTAACCTGGTAATACATATCCTCAAACACATGGTGTATATTCTAGTCTACCAAAAATATTATAATCTATCGAGCCCGTGGACGAGGGGAAAAAAATAATGTTTGTGATTGGCTAATTTTTAAAATTTTATTTCTAAATTTTTCCTACCGTATTATTACGTAAATCTTAATAAATAGTTACTACCCGACAGCTCCCGGAAGGAGGGTAATATTTTTCGGGTACAAGTAAGCACGTAGATTTCTATGTTATCTCCTGTAGCTTAAACAGCTTCACCAATTTACATTCGTCTTGATCCCCAGTGTCATAGTATACATGATATGGTAAAATACATGCTACATGACGTAGCGTCTGCTTCCAAGCATTTAAGCGAATGACTTGGCGGATTTCAAGGTAGCAGTAGTATTTTTTTCTTTTCAGCTTGGTTATTAGTTTTAAATCCTTATATTAAAATAAGGACGCACAAAAATGTATTTTTTGGTCATGTCGCGCGAGATAGAAATATAGAAAGGGTCATACTAAATGCACGGAGATCAATATTTTCTCGGAATATATGAAATCCATTTTGAATTATCATGAAGGTGGCATATCCGCTATACTCCGATAGTTTTATAAAGATGAACAAACAGCTGAGAGAAAGCTTTGGATACTCCGGCTTCCTGTCATTTGTTTCCCGTTAACATTGAATCGTTTTACCAGTTAGCGACTCCTCCATTAGTGATCCACATCTTTTGACCATTGAGGATCCATTCGTCGCCCTTCTTCTCAGCTCTGGTCTTCACGCCAGCCACGTCCGAACCCGCACCTGGTTCAGTGACGCAATATGCCTGAAAACAGATGCAACCAAAAATTAAATGAAGCTATAAAATGCTTTTGCTTAAGGTCCAAACTACTATATACAATGTGTACAAATAAAACAATTATCTAGCAAGGGTATACTTGCTCAGAATCATTAACGGATTCTATTTAAATATTTTTTAATATGCTTTACATTTTTTCATAAATCCTTTAATTTGAAATTAGAGAATTGTCATTTGATGTCGCTAGATGCAGGCCTCTTCTAACCGGTCGCTCTGGAAATCTATGGGGAAAGCCTGTGTTCAGAAATGGACGTCCTGTGGCTGGTATAAAGATGATGAATTTGTTAACTAATAAAATTGATTATATTAGGTCGTTACCTATGAAATTGGAGATTTTTTTCTTCGTTTATCATATGTACCAACTTCTACGATTCTATAGCTATTTCCAAATTTGTTTTTTATTTGGAAAATAGAATATATTTTATAACACATTTGCTCGAAAAGTGGTATTTTTTCTATGAAAAACAGGTTCAAAAAGTGGCGCATTTTGGCCTCGGGCTAAAAAGTAGTACGGTTTTTTTTAAAAAAAATGTCAAGAAGTTTCGTCTATGGTAATTTTTTTAATCCTAGCAAAGAGTTTTTATTCCGAAAATTGATAAAAATTTTAAAAAATTAAATACTTTGAGAGGTATTTGTACACTAAAATAAATTATTAATCTTTATTTCAATCAGTTTCGACAAGAAATAACAACCATTTATTTATAATAAGAACACAAAACTTTAATTTCCTAATTTGTTAGTGGCTGTCTGTACTGGCTGTCTGCAGTATCCTTTGCCTAATTAAAAAAAAACGCTTGTGCGCGCGCAGCGCTAATTTGTGAGCAAAAAAAGTAAAAGTTATTTCGCGCGCTCTGTGAAAATTTGCAAAAATGTCTTCAAGCGACGAGGATTTCATGGAATCTACGCCCCCGGATCTTAAAAACGCGGCGAAACAAGCTACTTTAAGCCTTCTACCTGAAAAATCAGTTGAGGTGTACTTGCAAGCGTACGAAAATTTCATACTCTGGAAAAAAAACAAAAATGCTCATTCATTTTCAGAAAGCATTTTTTTAGCCTACTTCATGGAACTCTCACAAAAATATAAGCCGAGCACGTTGTGGAGTCAATATTCAATGCTTAAAAGTGTTGTAAGAACGAAACATGGTGTTGATATCAAGCCGTATTCAAATTTGCTGGCTTACCTGAAAAGAAAAGGTGAAGGCTTTACCAGCAAGAAATCTAAAGTATTTGCGGCTGATGATATTGAGAAATACTTGAAAGAAGCTCCGGATAGCCGATATTTGGCAACAAAGGTCAGTTAAAACTAAATTATTAAACATAATTCCTTTAATTTTCGTATTTATTTACGATATAACTAGATAAGTACCTACTTCGGTTTTATTTTATACCTACTTACACAGTTTTTGTTTCTTTTCAGGTTGCATTAATATTCGGCATAAATGGTGCATGCAGACGTCAAGAGCTGACAAATATAACCACTGATGATGTCGAGGACCATGGGCGAATTCTCCTTGTCCAGATCAAGAACACAAAGAATAAAATACCACGCTCATTTACAATACAACAACCTTTTTATGAAATCGTAACGAAATACGCAGCACTCCGTTCCACAAAAGCGAAGACTAATCGATTTTTTCTAAATTACCAGAATGGTAAATGCACCAGCCAACCCATCGGCCGTAATAAATTTGGAATGATGCCTAAACAAATCGCCACTTTTCTCAGCTTACAGAACGCACATGAATACACAGGGCACAGTTTTAGAAGGTCCTCGGCTACATTGCTCGCCGATTCAGGAGCGGATATATTGACACTGAAACGCCACGGAGGGTGGCGTTCCTCCAACGTCGCCGAGGGCTACATTCACGATTCAGTCAGGAATAAAGAAAAAATCAGTTCCTGTATTACAAAAAATATTAATTTGGAGCCGGGCCGTGCTGACTCTCGACCATCAACGAGCACATACATCCCGCCATCATCTCCGCCGCCGCAGCCACCTCCGCCGCCGCAGCCCTTAACTACAGAGCCAGAGCCCTATTCTGGTCTCATTTCTCCTACTTTCACTCAGGAGAGTGAGAGGAAGACAGTTAACAGTACGACTATGTTACAAATGCCGACTGGCAACGTAGTACTACATTTTTCAAATTGTTCTGGTTTTTATAACTGTTTTAACAAATAATTAAAGATTTATTCATTTCAGTAGCCCCATGTTTTATTTATTTCCTCACAAATGTGTTATAAAACGTCGTGTGACACACGTGCCCATTGATAATTGCAGCCTCAGCTTTTTTTGTAGCCCTCACCTACGGTTCGGGCTAGCAATCAAGCCTCGGCTGCAATGATCAACTTTGGGCCCTTATATCACAATGTACTATTCAAGGTTTAAAATGAAATATTTTTTAATGTCTGAGCTAAATCACATAATAAAAAAAAACTTGAACACAGCTCTTTCCATGAGCTTCCCATATTATTTCTTAGATTCGAAGAAACTTTTATAAAGCGGTTACTTTCAAAAATTAACACTGCCTATACTTAACTTAATGTTATCCGATAATACACACAAAGATTAGCTAAATTTGGATTTGCCGTTCCCAATAAAACTTTCAAAAATGTTTGTATGGAGAATACAGTTTTAATAAAATTCTTCATACAAAACGTCAATTTCATAGGTAAGGACTTAATACATATACCTATACATGGGTGTATGAACTGCCTTGACTTGAAATCATATCGAATTACCGTACTGACTCGGACCTCGATGGTTGGGTCAATAATTTATAAATTGATAACTTACGGCAACGATTGGTTCGTCGATCAATCTTCCGAGATACTTCTTCTGTTGTTCCTTTGTGCCGGCGATAATAACAGGTGTTTGCTAAAACATATAACAAACGCTGTACACAATGCTCGTCGTGGTAGGTACATGCTTTTGGAGATGCATTATACAACGGCATTTCTATAGGAGAGTGTTTCTGAACATATTATTAACATTACAACGTTCATACATATGTAATTTTGTAGAATACATCACCATTTGAATACATTGAAAATCGACTTAAACTATCTGATTTCAGAAACAGTCTTCATTCTAAAAGCTAAACTTTAATTTTAGCTAATTTTTTCTCACTAAAACCGGCAGTAATAAATGTTCAGGAAAAAACATTTACACTTTTCATTTCATAAATAATAAAACGTGTAACAATAAATAATTTTACATAAAATATTTTCTACTTGTGCCTAAAAGAATGTCATACTAATACATATCAAATGCAGCAACTAGAAATTTCTAATATGCAAAAAGCAAACGTTTAAGGGGGGTTACGTCTAGTAGGTATACATAAAGACACCAGGGAATATTCACTATATCTAAAATACATGAATCTACTTCTATGTTAATTCACACATATGCAAGGGGTTAAAAAATTCAATGAATGAATATTAAATATCAAAGCTAAAAAATATTGAAAATGAATTGAAGAAGTAAAATAAATAATTATTACAAGCACGATACAAATTACAACATATAATACATACAAATGTATATCCCAAAATAATAAATATTTCACAATAAAAAAGCACATTTAGAAAATATTAATCTTTTGCTCAGCGAAATAAAGCGTTGTTTTGATTAATTACATTTTAAAAACAGGATCAGATTGTGTGTATTGGCCACCATTATTATATAAAAGTTTCATCTTAGGTACAAACTATACAGGGCGTCCCAAAGTTATGGGACATGAAGGGGAAGTACCTTAAATATCGTAGATAGTGAATTTTGCTCAAAGAAGACTTTATGTTATTTTTAAAAGTTAGTAATTCTGCATTCATAGATTTTCTAAAAATTATTTGCTTCGGCTGGGAATCGAACCGACTCAAATGTGAAAAAAAAAACACCCTACTTTTATGATGCCAATCGAAAGAATAGCTAAAAAATAATAACTCTGCCTAAGTAACATAGTATTTTAAAAGAAAGGAACAACGTGAAATTAATCATTTTAATCAAATAAAAAACATACATGAAACTGCCGTAGTCAATTAAGTAGGTATTTTTTTGTAAATTAATTAATTAAATGCTCAAAATGTGATCCCTCTTGTCTTACGCAAATCGCCAATCTTTTAATGAGCCCGCTGCCTGTTGATTTTCTAATCATTTTATGGTGAACACTCGATGTGATATGGCACAATTCTGTTTGCAACTCGCCTACGTTCTCGTATCGCTTTTTGTATAGCATATCTTTCACGTATCCCCAAAAGAAGAAATCTAATGGTGTGAGGTCCGGGGATCTGGCCGGCCATCTAATCGGTCCATTTGTACCAATCCATGTAGGAAAACATTCATTTAGAAAATCTGCTGCTCTCCGACTATTATGAGCCGGAGCTCCATCTTGTTGGAAAATTAAGTTTTCTTGCTCCGCCGCGGAATGGTTTCTTATCTTATCCCTTAAAATTTGAAGTATTCCTAAATACTTTTCTGTGTTCAAGGTTCCTTGGTAAAAATGGATTAAGAAAACCCGGTTTTTTAAAAGTCCGCACCAACAGTTGAGTGAAAAACGCACTTGGTTATTAGTTTCAGTCACTCGTAGGGGATTTTCTTTAGACCAAATACGATTATTGTTGCGGTTATACATACCGTTATTGCTAAAGTTAGATTCGTCTGTCCAAATAATATTATCCAAAAAATTTGGATCTTCGAGCAATCGTGCCTGGATATCAAGACAGAAATTTTTTCTCCTTTCTGTATCGCCCGGAAGTAATTTTTGAACCAATCGTCCTTCAACATAACTCTTAAAACCGTGTTTTTTTAATACACGGTGTATTTTACTTTTTGAAACTCCAATTTCATGTTCTCCTTCTCTCACCGATGCTTTCGGAAAAGCCGAAAAGTAAATTAAAATACCAAGTTCTTCGTCGTTGATCGTATGGTTTTCTTGCTGTGGTTCTCTTGGGCGTTTATCGAAACGTCCCAGAGTTTTCAAATTGTTCACAAGCCTTTTCAAAACTTTACGAGACGGTATTTGTCTATCAGGATATTTTACGCCATACCACCGCAAACTTCTAGAGATATCTTTATCGTTCAAAAAATATGCTTCCATTAGATCAAAACTTACTTGATATGCCATGTTCGCAATAAATTAACACAATAACACTTGTGTAAGTGAATTGAGACTAAACAGATCAATATCCGAAAAACAAACGCTCGCACATACTGTTCCATTTTCAAATTTAAGAACAACATTTAAAAATATCACTTCTTTTTAAAATATCTTAAAAAGTATGCATTCAAACAAACGCTGTCATAAACTGTTCCATTTTCAAATTATAAATTATTTATTTTTGTTTTTAATTTGCCTTCTGTCTAGCTTACAGAGGACGTATTGAAATACAAGTTTTATCATTTCATCTACACGTGCACTTATAATAAGGAAAACTATGTTAGTACCTATTTTATGAAGTGGGTACTTATTTACGAATAATCAATGCTATCTTTGGAATGATAATATCGCTACTTTTCGAACGTCGTCGGCAATAAATAACTTTCTTGAAATTTGACTCAATCATTTTATGTTGTTCCTTTCTTTTAAAATACTATGTTACTTAGGCAGAGTTATTATTTTTTAGCTATTCTTTCGATTGGCATCATAAAAGTAGGGTGTTTTTTTTTTCACATTTAAGTCGGTTCGATTCCCAGCCGAAGCAAGTAATTTTTAGAAAATCTATGAATGCAGAATTACTAACTTTTAAAAATAACATAAAGTCTTCTTTGAGCAAAATTCACTATCTACAATATTTAAGGTACTTCCCCTTCATGTCCCATAACTTTGGGACGCCCTGTATATGTAGAAGTCCACTACTGGACGTAAGCCACTTCTAATGCGCGATTAGTATCGCCTTTTATTTGCCCTAATCGCCATGCAAGCAGGTTCACATCACAATTTTTAAGAACTTCGCATAAAGGACGTTTCTCTCATCAATGTATATGCAGTTATGCTCACGTGTGAAACATATATGCTAAATAAAATACCGTATGTTAATGTCAACAGGGGCCATCGACAATAAAGCAGTAAAATTGTAACTAAAAATATCAGCACTAACAAAATAAAATATGATATATATATTCGTCGCGATAGTAACTTCAAAAATGACACGGTTGGAACCTTAGACTACCAGCTGAGTTGTCTGTCGCTTAGCTGGACGACCGAGTCTGAATACATCTAATTTGTCGTAAGGTGACAGGATTCTGTTAATATTTCATATAACTATAAATTGACAATTCACATTTCCATAAATGGTTTTATTTTGCTTTCTGAGCGGCTAACATATTCACTGATTATAATTAGATCCACCTTCAAATTTTGCACATCATATTACAAAAACATAAGGTCAAGTTTTGTATTAGTTTTTTATTATTATTGCGCTGCCTAATTGTATGCTATCATTATAATCAAAAATTAATGTAAATTATTTTTTTGCAGTAAAGATTACTTATATAGAATTGGGTTCTGTATCAGCTTTAGAATTATCTTTTCGCTATTGCCCCTGTTCCCACTAACATGTGGTAGAGAATAAACCGTTCTTCTTTGTACTGATTGCTAATAGGTGACGGTAATTACCTATATATACTACTCACAACAAATTAAGGGCCACTTGTTTATTTTTAAATTCGGGCTGATTTATTATTTGCTACACGTCATTTGGTAACATTTTCTTGCATAATGTTTATCTAGGTACATTTTGTTACTTAACACTTTACGAAATTTTACAAAGGGTTCGACACTACTATAGGCTTGTCAACTACGACTAGAGCCATAACATTAATTCAAGAAGGCTAGCCATAGCCTTAATAGTGGCGGTTTTCGCGGCGCGCGATCCAAAATGGCGTAGTCAATTTCAAGAGAATGGAAGAATTACCAGAAGACACGAATCAGGTAGGGTTAGAGCAACAACCACGCAGGAAGACGGCTAGATGCTAACCTAGCTAACCGCCTCCGTGGCTCAATGTAAACAACATAGCGTTTACGAATCGGAGGTCGCGGGTTCGATTCCCAGCGGGGTACATGTTTAGTACTCGGTTTGGTTGGTGGTAGGGCATTTTATATGTCCGCCTGGCTAGCTACTACCATCTTATCTAAATCTGCCGCCAAACAGTAATGGTAATAGCATTGTTGTGTTCCGGTTGTCAGAGATAAGATAGCCAGTTCCCCAAATATCCGCAATTATCTAGGAGACGAGTATTTCGAATTCCTTTGGCGTGTATAGATCGTCTATCTAAACCGATTATCATTTGCAAGAGAGCGTCTGGACTTGGAAACATGGACTTAAGCACAGTGTCTGGAGACAAGAAGGGTAGGTAAGTGATTTTCAGATACTTGCATCCAAGATTTAGGAGACATTTTCGTAACTGGAAAAATTGGTCTTCTAATTTCTCAACGAAGCACGACCAATATCAGTTCAACGCTATATACGCAGCAAGTGGTTTTGCAATGCGTAGGTGCAGGGAAGGGATCAAGCTGATGCACAACAATACTCACCCACTACTGGAACCACAGAGAACCCTAGCAGAAACACAACACAAGTGTGGCCTAGAATATCAAAAATATAAGGTGGCCCGTATATTGTTGTGACTAGTATAAAGATGTATTTATATCCATAACATAGAAATTTATTAATGAAACTATTTCGTAAATTTTGGCATACATATCCGCAAGGATTTTGTATTCAGAATAGCTACAGTTTGAACTAGTGCGACAGCGAACTACGATTGCGGATGACGACCAAAGGGCATATGTTGGGGTTTCCGGGTCAGTACGCTTCCACGTTCGGCCTCATCTTCATCATTCATTCATTGATCAGGCGTGATTGAGGTACTAACCCGTTGTGCATAAAAAAAAAAACAAAAAAAACGACGCGACGACGGACGGAACTTACATGATTTTGAAACACTCGTGCTCAGTCTACTGATTTTTTAAACAGGAATGCTGGTAAGCGATTAATGAAGCATTTGGAATTTATAATCTTAGATATCGCACTTTGGTTCAAATCTTGTTCCACGACTACCAAACTAATTTTAACAGTAGGAAAATTATTGCACTGTTTGAAATTGGCCAAATATCTTTTCAATTATTAGAAAAATTATTACAAGGATCGAATTAAAAAGATGATTTAAGAATCCATAACACATTTTTCCAATGAACAAAGTTTATAGAAATGGTCATATTTCGTAGAAATTGAAAAGTCCACGATGCTGGAGTACTCACAGTGGAATTCAGCTGTTTTGATAATGTATTTGTTTGATATTGTGCTCAAAACAAGGAAAAAATTATGTCACTGTAGTTTAAGTTGCTAGTTGATATAATTCCTCATTTCTAATACCCCTCCCGCCTCCTCTGATTATAATTTGTATTCCAAAAAACTGTGCCTAAATAATGCCACCGAATAGTCATGAGATGTATAACTTCATTGTTTTTGAAAGACTATTTATGTGACTTGTATATTTCGGAGGCACTATTTAGGTAGAGCTTTATGGGAAAGAAATTATAATCATAGGTATGGTATTCCCTGTGTATCAGAAATGAGGATTTCAGAAACACGTGACGCCAGAATGCCCACATAAAACATTTAAAAACTCTCAAACTATCACGACACTAACTTTTTCCTTTCGACACTATTTGAGCGCAATTTTTTGACATTATCAAAATAGCTAGTACGTTGATGATAGTAGATTGCATGCCATTGTCGTAAAAGTCCAAACTGCGCAACCTACGAAATATTAACATAAATAATTCAATTTACATTTATGTATAACACAATCCCTGTTATTAGATCTGATGTTCTTTGCTTTCGAAAGTTCTTTTTTTTTGCCTTTTGAGGTTCATAATAGTCCATTAAAATCAGAAAGGGCTAGCGAAATAATAATAATAACTCGTTTATTAAACGTTCACCTAACACTCACTCCAAGAGAACTGGCTTCCAATGCAGTCTTTATACCCGTGCAGCCGTAGGCTAGCTCTTCGGCCACCAAGCACTCGTCAAAGACACCCATGTCTAAACCGCCTGCGGAAGTCATGCACCATGATGAATATGAACGGAAAATTGAAAATTGCATACGAAGATACCTCAGTACCCCTGTGTATGGACTATATGAGATACAAAGTTTTGGACAATCATAAGAACACAGCACAGGGATAATATTTAATAAAAACAATAACACAACAAATGTATATCATGGTTCTTAATAAAATGAGTAATGGTGAAAAACAGCGTAGTGATAGCCCATAATCGTAACATGATGACCGTAACTCTGTTAAGTCCGTGATATCATTTTGATCACAATGTCTAAAATCTATCTACATTACAGTCTATAATTAAACCGTCTCAAAAGCAGGCACAAAAAAGATTCTGAAAGAATGAAAATTGCTAAGTTATATGGCTATACCTATTGCATTTCTATGTCAGCATAAACGTCCTGTACGATTTCGAGTAGATTTATTTCATTATCAAAGACACGGCCTTATTACTTACTAGATGCCATATATTCAAATTACCGTCTCGAATAAAACAATATACCTCTATTTTCCGAATAAAGTGCACAAATAGAAGTGTCCGAAACTAAGCCTAATGAAAATAAAACTTGGGTGCATTATGTTAGATTAAAAGCAGTAACTTATGGTTGCAATAAAAGTACTGATGAAATTAAAGCGTCATAGAAATTGCTTTCAAAGGCAATTAATTTTTCATAGTCCCTGCAAGAAATATACAATCAAACAAACATGACCATAGGCAATACAGATCCGCCGTTACTAGGGATATCTATTCTGGGCTAACGAGTGTCCATTTCTGTGAAAGACCAGACAAGAGCGAGCGAATGTCTCGAGCGAAAAAAAAATGTGGTACAACTATTAATTAGTTATGTGTATATGTGTGAGACCTTGCTTCTTCTCAAATTTAATGAATGTTGGTCAACAGGAAGTACTCTAGTAGTTGATTTATATGTGGCATAATTAGCCGTACTCTTTGATTGCGTTGACTAAGTAGCTTTCTTTACAACTCCAAGGAACCATAGACCTAAGAATTTGATGTTAAATTTTTCAACTTGATACCGCCACGAGTGCATGAGAAAAAGGCTCTTGACAGACAGACGGACGCACAACGAAGTGATCTTAGGGTTCTTTTTGTTCTTTTGAACTCTTAAAAAACCCTAAGCTAAAGCTTAACTGGCGTAGTGTTCTATTGGACGATTCTGAACCCGTAGGTACTTATGCAAAATAAACCGTGGAGTGGTACTGTGCTAATCAATTCACGATTTCAACACGCATGAAGATTGGCTATCTTACAGCCCGGAGCTTAACCCACCTCCTTATGGCAGATTATTGGCGAAAAGCCTGTTCTAAACACCACATGAAGCTTGATTCTCTCAAGTCGAGACAGTAGCGGTATCAAACATGGTGGTGGTGTGTTGATGCCTGAATACACAGGGTGTCAAATCCAATAATATTAATAGACATAAATGTTTATGTTTTCATATATTATTATTAATGGTTTCGTTCAAATAATTAGTTTTTATATTAGTTTTTAATGCATATGCATTGTGTAATAACAGAATAATTAGATTTTATAGTAACAGACCTTAGTAACCAATTAAGTATATTAAATTTATATCATCCATTACAGGCCGCTTGTAAAGTATTTCTTGTATTTACCAAAATATAGGCCATAGCCCCCACATTAGAAGTTTGCTATTTTAAGATATGTATTAGTATTTTACTTTTTATGTATTATTCCACCGACATGAACCTAGCTGTTAAATACGAAAGAGATAATTAGTATTTCATTTGATAACTGCCCAAATTGTGACTAATTGACCAATACATAATTCATAAGGTCTCAAAAACAATGTCAGTTTGCTATATTCTCACATAGTCATTAATTAATTACATAAGCTTCGATAATTGCTTGAGTTGCCTTACAACTGTACTTTCGTTACCATTTGCAGATGGATTCTTATGAAAATTATCTCAGTTTGTAATGTATTTCTAATGCAAAACAATAAACACGAGCAGAACTGATTGAAATTACATATAATCACTGTAATTTTGTTTGTGTGATTTATGTTGGAATGGAAAGTGATTGTTGGAAACCCTGCAATTAATTTGTCTAATAGAAAATATGAAAACGAAACTACCATTGTATAGATAGCTAACTGAAGGCTTAACAATTATAGAAATTTTACTAAAGAAACTTTAAATTCGCGCAATATATTATCAATGCATCTCGCAAAACTTAAAGCCTTCAATAAAATGTACTTTATTATTTATCGGGAAAGTTGAACTTCAGATTTTAATCGGGCACGTAATTAAATTACTTATAATTATATTAAAGCATAACGGATTTTCTAGGTGACCTATTATTGCAAATTCAATTGAATCTACTAATATACTGATACCAATTGGTAAAATTGTGTTTCTGACAGTAGTTATATATTTTATACACTCACTCCCAAATTTGTGCCTCCAACAGCTGTAGTGATACCGGTACAACCAATTGCCATTTCTTCTCCTATGAGGCACTCTTCGAAAACGCCCAGAGTGCCCATACCCCCTGCAATACTTCTAATTATAAAATATTTCTCAATAACCTGCTTTGATAATGTGGCTGATCTGTGATTTTTATATGGAGTATGATTTTTAAGTCTGAGCCTGGTTCGGTGTTTTAACCTTCCAATATTACGATTAACTATGTCTGTGATTATATACAACCCCTCACACATATTCAGGTTACATTGCTATGTACACAATAGAAGGATCATTGTCAGTTCATTTTCAATATTGAGTGTATTGAGTAACTCATATCAAGTTGTAGTTTCTTTAATTATGGACTATTAGTAACATCCGTTGGGAGGGCGGGAACCGATTGTAGTGGTGTACCTACTTTGGGGATAGCCTACATCCAGCAGTGGAAGGAGATAAGACTAAATTAGAATTTCTAATTAGATTATAAGCTATCTCTCCATGTCATAGAAAAGAATAGTAACTGGTACCTTACACCCAATTCCCCAAGCGAATAACTTTTACATAAAGCATGCTAGCTCACTCCGACATCGGTGATATACAACGCTGCCATGATACCGGAGCAGCCATATGCTATCTCTTCATTGACAACGCAACCTTCGAACACTCCTAGACCCAGCCCTCCTGTGAATTTACGAGATGTATGCATTTAAGAACACTACTTTTAATAAACTTAATATTATCCTCCTTCTTTTGTTTACAGAACATTTGTATTCTACTATATTGAAGGCTACTATGTGATAATTAATACACATCATTGTAAATCACTGAACTTGAGTTGCATTATTATTTGGTGGCAGTTTAATGCAACAAATGGGTCCGCATTGAAGACGTTAAAAGAAATTTGAACAACTAAAATTTTCTTTGTCATAAAAAAAATCTCTGTATTTATTTGGCAGATATTCCAAGTATCTAAACGCAACTCTGGTGATATTATCTGCAAATAATATTTAACTTTCGAATCAAGTTCTATATGAAGATGGTACTTAAGCGCAAGAATAACAATCTCATTAAAAATTAATTAGAAGTATGGTATGTGATCCATTACGGTGATATTTATTTACAAGGTTTTCTGGAACTATTTGTTGTAACTGCATTATAGCTAGCTTATTGAGACGTAAATTAAAAGTTTAAGTATACAAATGTAACACTTAACTGATCCCTTGATTGACCTGTGTCATTTGTATCTACCCGTGATAAGGTATTTTTATATAATTTAACACTTTAACGAGTGGTGACCTAGACACAATAGAATTTTCATTGTTATAAATGATCAAGTGGTCCTGTGTCTGTTAAAATATTACACTCTCTCTCCATATACGATTAAGTTTAAAACTACTTGATAACATTACCACAATGTTCTGGAATGTGAGCATTCATAAGTCCAAGATGCCATGCTTTCTTCACTATAGGCCAAGGATACTCTCCAGACTTGTCGTATTGAGCCGCCTTAGGCACTATCTCCTCTCTGGTAAATTTGCGAGCTAAGTCTTGCAGTGCCTTCTGCTCATCATTTAGCTCTGAAAATTATAATCTTTATGCAAAACTAGCTTCGGCCAGCCCTAGCTAATATCCACTACCTTTGTGTAAAAACTTGCTTATTATGATATTCCATAGTTGGGAAGACAAACAAACACATTCTCGCATTATTAATAATAGTGTATGTAATGGGATTATGTCATGCATAAAATGTCGCTTACAAAACTAATAATAAGTAACAGATTACATCTTTTGTACTTTAAGCTTTGTTATCTGTGTGAAACAAAGTCCAAGGTGTTTGCCATAAACCGATATGATAAAGTTAGTCTTCAAAATATTTGATCCATAATCTTATCATACAAATAAATAAGTATGTATATCTCTGGGGCAGATAAGGAAAACAATTGACCTGTAGTAATTAACTGCTTTTGTCATAACCATAAAACGTATCATACCAAAGCAAAATCCAGTGGTAGGGATTGGTTTAACAGCTGCTGTTGCAGGATGTGACGTTGACAACGCTCTATAAAGAGGACGGCTGGCACGAGCAATCTGAGAAAAATATAATTAAGTACTTAAACTTTTAAATTTATGTAACTCGGTGATACATATCAGGAGATAGTATACATATGAAAGGAACGAATTGGTAGAATAGGTTAGGATGTTGAATTTCAGATGTTGTTATAACCTAAGAGATAAAATTCCTTAAATACAAAAACCTGAAAAATACTTGAGTTAACACAAAAAATTTTCTTTTCTATTTTAAACAAATAGCATGTAGACATTTCCAAATTATTAGATTTGTCCACCTTTGTACCACATGTCCTTTGTATTTTCTTATATGTAACTCTATTACTACTAATATTTCCTTACTCTTCTTGGTCCGCATCACGGAGCAAAAACAATTTTCTCTGTGGTCCGCATAATGCTTGTGACTTTCGGAATGGAATACATTAACAATCATATTGTGGTCTTGGACATAAAAATGACTACATTGATAAAAAATTAAACATATAAGTAGCTTTTTATTACCTTTATTACAAATAAATAAATAAATAACTTCTAAATACTCTAGACAGTAAATATCAACTTCCTTCATAATGTGGGACAGATTACCTACATGTAAGTTCACATTCATTTATAGAAGTCTATATTATGTAGAACTAATAATGATAATACTAAATAATAAATCAATAGATTATATGTCAACAATTAATAACCAAGTAGCTATAACAACAGTATTGCACTTTGGACTAGAGATTTCACAGCCCCTCGGCACAAGCGCGTAGTGTAGAGTTGTAGCGGAATGCAATAATGGGTTGAACATAATACGCATTGCAATGTAAAAAACAGTATGAATAGTAAGAACAGAATACTATTGAGGTCTTATTATATTTTCTCATGTAAATACCTCATGAAAAGGCGCATACGTACAACTACAAAAATAGAACCGCCATAATAAACTAGACAAATTTTGAATACTCATTTTCTTTCTGTATAGGGAAGGGATATAATATACCCAATATTTCCTAACTAACGCACGCACATACTTAATAATTACCCATCACAAATTATTATTCTATTACCCGTAACAAATTTTCAATTAGGTATCAAAAAACTTACTTGGCTAAAAGGATTCATTGTAGTAGTAATTCGAGATCCTGGTTTTAATTCAGATTGGACTTTGCACTCAGATTCAAGAAAAATAAATAAATTATTCACGACGGTCCCATCCACTAGCGGCAGTAGAGGTAGGTGGAATGAATGAACACTGTACTGACTGTTTGAACAGGGGCGTATGATATGCGTAATCAATTATAAATAATCGATTATTGTAATAATCGACCGCAATGGATTATGATTCTCGTCATCGATTATAAAAAACAATCGACACAATATTTTGCACTAATATTTTTAACGTAAACTTGACTATTTTGTAGTAATAAATAGAGTATTTATTTTAAAAACACTAAATAAAAATTAGGTGTTTGTTTTTTCAAACAATATCATACCATAAAAATTAATTTTCCTGCAATCGGAGGTCTTTATAATTTAGCGTCTTCATGTCATCGGTTTTGTCCTCCGACTACGACACCTCATTTATCACAATCGGTCCAGTAGTTTGATCGCTATGATGGAACATCTATACCACTATACCCACATACATACATAAATACATACATACATGGGGTGTTAAAATCATAACTCTTCCCCGTAGTCGGGTAAAAACTAGCTTTCCGCCCGCGTTTTCGCCTTCGTTCAATAACTTTATCGCGCAAATTTGTTTATCCCGCGGGACCTACTCACTTTATCGGGATAAAAAATATCCTATGTCTTAATCCGGGGTATATTCTATCTATATCCCAAATTTCATCGAAATCCGTTCATTCGTTTGGCCGTGATTGAACAACAAATAAACAAACAAACAAACAAACAAACAACCAAACTTTCGCTATCCAGATCCGATTCCAAACGCTATTGTTCCAGTCAACCAGCTCAAGATCCCTATCTAAAGACTCGAGTGTTCATAGGATTGTAAACTTTAAGACTAAGTTACCCATGCATTTAAGTGGTCGGGTGTACCTACATACGAAGTAAGGTCTAGTAATGGGTTGTAATTGCGTGGTTTTGTAGATAGATTGAGATGACAATAAGTTGATGCTTGAGAAGCTGTTGCGTAAAACAGTATCAAAAAACAGTATGAGACTGAGACGCGATGTCAATCTCAAGAACGGTTTATTAATACTGACCTTACTTTACTTATCTTGTTTACCTCATAATTATATATTTATATAAAAAGTCTAGTGAATGACGCTGCATGGGCTGCTCGTCGACTTTTATTAATTTTTGGTTCCTATTCTGCTTTATTATATAGGTCTGTGATATGGAAAAAAAATTGGGTGGGCGGCGAGCATAATAAAATATAAACGTTGAGTTGTGTGGCCCTAACATAATTGTAATTTGTAGCAATAGATTCCTTTAATGACTTCTTATTTCGGTATTCATATTTTATGTGACGCGCCCAATAAAAAATAATTGAGAGAAGAAGATGTGGGCCCCACAGGCGAACGCTTTAGGTTATGAATGCTAGATATCACGATCTCTCTCTTATATAAGAGCTAGAAGCTATGCTCTTGTCGGTCGAGTCCTTTCCACACTTCTCTACATTCCGCCTTTTCTTTGACGTCGTGATACGACACGGCATTTACTTTTGATATCACGATAACCAACTAAAAAAGGATAATTTTAACAATATTACAGTACACTGGTGTGGATTCGGATGTACACTAACTAAACTAAAACTGGGTTTAAAGTAGTACCGTCTCTTTCTCCCTGGAACAGTACGATGCGACGGCACCACTCCAAAACTGGTTTTAGTTGGTATACCTACACCGAATCGACACCAGTGGTGTCAATTCTGATGTACAACGAACTAACAAAATTTAAAGCAGATACATCCTTTTCTAACACGATTAACATGAAAGGGACGACTATAAATTAAGTCCTGTCAAATTAAGTTAAGAGCTGTCAAAACAAGTCGCTCCATAGTATTTTAATCGTGACGTCGCTAGGTGTACACCTAATATTGATAAAGAAGTGCTTGTTTTGATCCTTTTACTTAATTTGACAGGACTTAATTATATGTTGTCCTTTTCATGTATTAGTCGTTAGAAAAGTTCCACATACTACTTTTTATTTATATTCAGTGTTGGTGAAACGTCCGTACGTCACGCGAGGCTCCACAGAAAATCAGCGTTGTAGTTATTAATACAACTGCAACTCATGCTGAGTGGAGACCTTTTTGGCACCACTTTCCGACACCGATTTCTAATCTATCTTATCATTTTTAGCTGTATATTAAGTATGTTATTGTTATTTTTTTTTCTCTCCGTTTTTGTATAACTAATGTGTCGTCCAGTGTGTCAAATAAACGCTTTCTATTCTATTCTATTCTAAAAGGATACATATAATTTAAATTTAGTTTAGTTCGTTGTACATCCGAATCGAAACCATTGTCTCTAAAAAAAAGAATAAGCTTTTAGTGATAACACCGCCTAATTGTGTTCTATTGTTATCGTCAAAAATTATTGTAGCCAGTTTTTGATAAACCCTAGTGACGGAAAATCAGTTCAAGTTCATCTACTTCACATTCGCGACAATAGAATACTTTGAACATGGGCCTCGCAGCCGAATGGTGCCATAAAAAGATTTAACTTTTGTTATTAAAGCATCGTTTTGCGACTGGATTTAAGGTGTCACTTAATGGTGTCGATTGGGATGTACACCAACTAAACTAAAACCAGTTTTAAAGTAGTACTGTCTCTTTTTCCATGGAACACCATTGGTGTCAATTCGGATGTATCCTAACTAAACTAAAACCAGTTTTGGAGTGGTGCCGTCGCATCGTACTGTTACAGGGAGAAAGAGACATTACTACTCTAAAACTGGTTTTAGTTTAGTTTAGTTGGTGTACATCCGAATCGACACCATTGTCACTAATACTAAGTGACAGTGTTGAAATGTGTAATTCAACCCCCCGATGGTATACTGTCGAAATATTGAATGATTTATTCAGAGCTACACGAGTCCGTGTTGATCATCTTTGTAAGTCGATTTCATGAAATCTGTTAGGTTTTGCTCAATGTTTGAGTGTTATTGTTTTTTTTAGAGTCACAGAATTTGAATATTTTTAAATCATCCTTTTTTGGCTGGTTATCGTGATCGTTCATAACCTGAAGCTTTCGCCTGCGGGGCACATCTTCTTCTCTCAATCATTTTTTTGTTGGGCGTGTCACAATATGAATATCGAAATAGGAATTAGAAATTAAGTCACTAAACGCTATTGTTAGCTTCATGTCTGAAACGAATTATTATTGGTAATATTTTCTCCGGACGATACAGAAGTAATTGACGATACAAAAGATACTGCTCTAAAGCGCTGGTTGGACTTGAACGAAGAGTTGAACTTTCAAAACCAAAAAATTTTTGCTAACAGAACGCACCAGGATACCACCCATAAAAAAATTGCACTTTATTTCATGTTTCATGACATGACAACACCGATAATCAGACAATGTCAAAATCTTTTAGCGTCCGGGAATAGATGAAAAGATTGGGCGTGTGTTGTGTGTGAGTAAAACCGTGAGATATAAAATATAATGAGCGGGTTGGTAAAAATCAGCCTATGGTAAAAATACAATGTTACTTATTCACATTTTCCTGTAACTGAATCAAAATTTGCACCTCGTGAGGTGTGAACAGGGTGTGCGAGTCTTTTCGTTATGTGGCAAATCCAGGCCGTGTTATGAATGAAGAGGCACTGTTGGCACGGGCCACCGAGGAGCGGGAGCGGATCTTCCAGAGGTATGAGAGAGGACGGGAGAACCTGGCTGGGCAAATAGACCCTTGGGAGGATCCCGAATTTGAAGAGTATCATAAAACCGACAGGTGCGTCCAATGTTCTGTTTGTTTTTTGGTTGGAATGTAGTAGGTAAATACTAAGTAAAAACTTGGGTCAGAGTGTCGATAAGAGAACACAAAAAATTACTAAATTTTCCCTTTTACGGACATTTTTGTCCTCAATAGTACCCTCTTAAGGACATCCTAACCAAAGCTTTCAATCTTCCTTCGCACATTATTTTCTGTAGTTGCAACTTCATTCAAAACACTAACACAATTCTGCATACAAAAACAGAATTTTTCTGCACCAGCAGCTTGCTAATTAATTTGATTAAAATACAGCAGAATATGATAAGAAAACACGTACCAAATTCAAAACCACAACACATGGATTTCTGCTTTATGCAGACTTGCTATCATTCAAATGAAGATCTAATGAATAACTTAGATACAAATTAAACAGTTAGCTATAGGTAATATCTACCTCTGTTGTTTATTTTTTTTATGCACAATAGGTGAGTATTGTATCTGGTGTTAAGAGACGAGGCCATTCATTGGGTGACTGGTTGTTTGATCTCCGGCAGTGAGGACACAACTATGCTATCAACATTACTGATTGACAGCTGGCTTAGATAAAATAGTAGTTGCAGACCTGGCAGTAATGGCAGTAATTTGGTAGGGCACTAACCAAATGGAGTACTAAACTGGGAATCAAGTCTGCAACCTTAATTTCTTTATATTGTTTACATTGAGCCATGGAGGTTGCTAAAAATTATTTCATATTAGAAAGAATATGTTTACATTAACATTAATTAATTAAAAAATAATGTCAACATTAATTGTATTATGCCAAGCAAATTATTAATTAATTTATTTCGTTTTGATGATTCATCATAGGTAAAAAGTTGAGTGTGGTGCATTTCCAGGCAAATTGTATTTGTTGTAAATTGTGTGATACCTACATAACAAAACTAACAGTCCATGTATGTTATGACTTGTAATTGTTTATTTATGTTTTATTTTTTTTGTATGCCATTTGGTAGATCACAGTGATCCAGCTATCTTTATATTCTTACCATCATTATTGTACCTGTGTATCACAAAGAAATAAATGAATATGAATATGAACAATATTCTGAAAACGGATTAGCAGATTATTTGAACAATTTGATTATATATTTTTGGAACAATCACTACTTTTAATATGCATGCGCTATTTTCTTGGTTGATAGTATGGTCTGGCTATAATCAGTGTATAAATTATTATAACTGATGCCGTTTACAATTATGTGTAATATCTGTGGTCATCCTGTGTGAATCAAGCGAAAATGGTGAAGGCACTTAAGTATCAAAAGGTAACTTCTAATGTGTTTTTGAAATGTAAAAATTTGTGGGTTAAAATAATCTTGGGCATTCTGTACCTTTGAGGGGGTTGGAACACAACTAAACAATCACACTTCGACATTGTGAATACACCTGTTATGGCATCACTTTAAAGTTAGCGTCACAGTAGTGTCATCAGAATCAGCACACCTAGCACTTATTTTTCTTACAAATGCATTATTTTCTGGTGAGCAATATGTGAGATATAATTTAATATAGGTAGTTTAAACTTTAACTAATTGCCAAGTGATTGTTTTTTTATACCCTTATAATTTTCACATGTCCATTTGTTGGTCTTTTTGTATGTTACAGCTGTTTTAGTTACAGACTGTTACAGTTCTATTATGAAATAAAATATTTGAAACTCATTTTTAGGGCACCTATCTCCGCTAGGGTAAGTACTAGTTAGGCTACAAGTAACAATCAGCCAACTTATGATCTGTAAGAAGTTGTTTCAATGGCTTAGTGTTTTACCCGATGATAAGTGAAGATGTGGCTAAATATGAAAGCGTGCTCCCCAGGAATCCCTAACTTATATGATTTAGATAAAGACCATAGACTGAATATCTTTTTCTCTATGACTTCGGGGTAAGGGTAATTTGGTTTTGCGAATTTTCTAAAGTATTAAAACAAAGGATATTCAGTCTCATGGTTTGAGCTACCAGTCGCGAGGTTTTGGGTTCTTTCGTTATAAATGTATATTTATAACCTATTGGTTGGATTATTTGATCACTTTTGTGTTTTCATACAAAAATAAAAATATAGAAATATTTAATTTCTTAACATATCACTATATTCACAGCAACTGCAACCTTACATATTTAATGTTCATTACTAAAATACTTGATTATAGTTTGAATGAAAACTAGTTATTGTGGTTTAGCTGTGACGCTAATATTACAAGAAATATTCTTCTCTGGTTATTCAACCTTGTGAGTGTGTGGTAATTTTAAGTAAATGATTGCATATATATTTATTAAATAGTGTGATTCGAAGTGACCATTTTGTGTTTTTAACTATGACAACAAAATAATGCTACAGTTGGTGCCTAATAAAGAATGTTAGTATTGTATTGTTGAAATTTAAATTCGAAAAAAGATTTATTTCATAGGATAACATTGTAACTTTAGAACGTCAAATTTTTCAACTTAATATTAAAATTGAGTACAATAAAAATACACTTTATTGCACAAAAGGAGAATAAATATTTTACAAAACACAATAAAGAAAAGAAAAAATTTGGCGGCCTTATCACAGGCAACCTTCGGGTGTGTGCTTTATCAGTACTAAATATTACAATATTCTTCTTTCTGCTGCTTAGCGAATTCTTATATTATGCGAAATCAGAAAAGCGAAAAAACTAATTATAAGTGACATCTCACACAAATACCCAATTTGTGCATTTAAGTGTTGGATGATAAACCGATGGAATTCAGAATTGGCCCTATAGCCCAGTCCTATGGCGAACACGATTCCAACTATACCTATCCTGAAATGATGATGAATTATTACATTTGGCCACATGTTTTGTCACATTCACCTTTGTCCATACTCAATCAATACCAAACCTTAACAGCCCAGTAACTATTAACACTTCTCATGGCAATTCCATTTCAGATATGGCTTCATTCATGATGAACGGCTACCTCAGAAAACGACGTCACAGAAGATTAACATTGAAGTTGAAAGAGAGAAAAAATGGGTGAAAATGTTGGGTTCTTGGGATTCATCTACTACCAAGGAAAAGCTCCACAGGCGAATATATAAAGGCATTCCAAATTCACTTCGTATTAAAATATGGTGTAAATTACTAGATGTCAATCGAATAAAGTCTGAATACCCTGGTAAATTCCAGGAGATGTTAAAATTAGCTAAGCAATGGTCAACTGATGTTAGACAGATTGATTCTGATGTGAATAGGCAATTTCGGGAACATCAATTCTATAGAGAACGATATTCCGAAAAACAATGCTCATTGTTTAATGTGCTATGTGCCTATAGTATGTACAATTCTGAAGTTGGATACTGTCAAGGCATGTCGGGTTTAGCTGGTGTTTTATTGATGTATATGGATGAGGAAGATGCATTTTGGGCACTTGCAATACTGTTATCAGACAAGAAATATGCAATGCATGGATTGTATATAGAAGGCTTTCCCAAATTGACAAGGTTTTTGGAACATCATGATAAATTACTCATAAAATTTATGCCGAAACTGAAGCACCATTTCGACAAATTTGGCCTCGATGCAATACTGTATTCCCTCAAATGGTTTTTTGTTTGTTTTGTGGAACGTGTACCCTTTAGTCTTTGTTTGAGAGTGTGGGATATATATTTACTTGATGGAGAGAGGGTGATCACTGCCATGGCATACACAATACTCAAACTGCACAAGAAGGCGATCATGAAACTGAACGATATGGATCTTATTGTAAACTATATTCAGGTATAGTATTCACAGATTTCTTGACCACTTTGAACTGAAAATTATTAATTCTGTTATGTTAAGTTATTGTATTTTTATTCCAGGTTAAGTTACATAAAGACTTTGGTTTTGATGATGATGACGTTATTTATCACTTAGACCGGTCCATGGAAGAGTTAAGGCGAGCGAAGCTAGATTATCCGGGACCGCCTCCGCCTATTGAATTGCCAAAACGACAACTGGGAATGTTTGTAGAGCCAGATAAGAAATCGAAGATTGGACAGAGAGCAGAGAACTTTTCAGAAACTGAAAAGCAAACAAGAGCAACTGTGATATTAAGGTGTGTATGGATTACTTATGTATGGTTTTTTAGTTGCTTGAGCAGTAGCTTACTCAAATAGTAGCGAGAAAGGATAATAATAATAAACTGTAAAGTCATTCATAATGTGAACTATCTTTGACAACTTCACCAATTGCTTATCTAATTCATTTTACTACTAACAGTACGGTGCATAATGGAGTTTTTATTAAATCGTTTGACTTTACGACTGTTGTTACAGACGTGAGAAAGCTGCTCTGGAACTGCAGGAACTGCGAGTGTCGCAGAGTGACACAGTCTCAGGTAATTTCGACGCGAGTCTGCCAACGACTCGCACCACGTCCAATGAGAGTCTTGGCTCCGACCACTTTACACATCTATGATAATTCCCCCTATAAGAATTGTTTACATGTCTTAGTTAGCTGGTTTCTAAACAGACAAGTCAATTTTGAATGTAGGCATGCTAAAATGAATTAATAGTTCTGTTTATTACTTATAATTGGTATTAATTAGGTAGGTATGCAATTTTGCAGGGTCAGGCTCATGATTGGAGTTGTTGAATTAAAAGTGTGATATGTGTTTTATTTAATATTTGCTTCTCCGAAAGTTGAATGAATGTATGTGTGAACGTGATATGTAGTTAAAAAATTGCCTAACTTGATATTTTTAAAAGAAAATGCTTGGTTGGTATGGTTTGCCAACTAAACAAGAGTCCTGATGAGATTTAATGTGATCATTCTTTAGATTACTTTGCCAAGGGATCACAGTATGGTACTTTATAATTTTCTGAGATTGGTAAAACTTTTTCCTTTATGTATATCTTGCCAATTGGAGTAATTACTAGTATACATATTTTGTACTTTTCATAAAGAAATAATATTTCGACAATTTCAAATTGAGAACTATACCGAGAGCAACACGTTAAATGATCCTTTTAAGTCTGATGTGAATAGAAAATGGATCAAATAACTTGCTAGGATTCGTCTACTTAGATACATAAATTGGGGTCATGTGATGTCATGGCGCTCATCTGTCTCAATGGATATTTAGCTTCTAAAGTCCAGCACTGTTTTTTCACAATGGAGCAGTGCTTGACACAATAACAACCCAAGTACAAATTTATGATTAGCATCCCTTTACGTTAATTTTTAACAAATTGATTGGAAAATCTAGTTATAATTTGTTGGTGATGTTATATAAGCTTTTACACGCTTAATAGTAAATATACCACTAGTTCAAGAAGGTAACTATCTACTCGAATGCCATAGTGCTTTACTTACGAAGGATAATGCTTGCGTTACTGTGTTATTTACTATTTCTAATATCCAATAATCTTGTTTAACCCAATTAGTAAATAATTGTCAAAAGGATTCTGACCCAATCCAAATAAGCATACTACTAAGCACGGTAGTAGTGGAACGTAAATCATAAGCATATCGAGGTACCTATTTGTACTGGATGATAGAAAATCGTTTATTCATCCTAAAAAAATAGGTACAGTTATTTATGCAACATAAAACTGTCAACATATATTATCTAGGCCAATGTATAAAGATATGTGTGGCATTAGTGAATGGGTAACAGACTCAGCTTAGTTATCATTCCTTCACGTCATAATAATATTACCAACGTATTAAGTTTTGTTTAGGGCACTGCATAGAACCATAACTGAATAGCAAACTACGAAATAAAACTTAGGTTATTAAATGTTTACCGCTTTATGTTTGAAAAAAGTTATTTTAGAAACCGTTTTATTGGTGTTGCTAGGCATGTAGTCTGTTATCAATGATTTAGCTGTTTGCTTATCAGTTGATATCGGATGGAATACTTACTATTGTATGCTTGTACCTAATCTAAATGTGTTCTAATTCTGATGTAAACATTTTCAATATCATTGAATCTTTACGTACACATGACCACTCACTGGGTTTATACACGTTGAGCTACCTTTCCCTGAATTGATTTATATGATCCACTACAACATATTGAGGTTCACTTTTGCCAGTGTAGTTTGTAGTTCGATGTTTGGTCGAATGTACCTAAATGTTCTTTTTATTTGTTGATATGATATGAGCGAATTCATTTCTTTGGATTCATTTATTATAATTTGTAGTAAGTACTAAGGGCAGGTACCAAGTATAAATCAAAAGTTTTGCTTCATTGTTTAAAGCCTGATTCCTCAATCATGTTTTATATTCATTTCTAAAGATTGGATTAGAACAACTAAAATATGCTGACATAAGAGTGGATTGTTTGATTCCTTCTGAATATAATAATTCATTTACTTTTCGTACTTACAAAAGGAATAGATAAAGCATTTGTCCAAACGCACTAAGTTACTCTACTGCTTTCTTTGGTGTGAACAAATAGTACCTATTATATATATTGACATTTTCTGGGTTTATAAAACATTGTAATAAATTCTTTTTTCAAATAATATTCGCGGTAACAGTTACAATGTTTCATAAAAATCTATATAAGTTTCAAATATACATACATTTATAAGTCACTGCATTAGACTAATTGCTTGTGTATGGCCAAGCTCCCACACATTTGTTTATGAAGATATGGACATATTCTTGCTTGCTGATTTTTTATCTCACCTTATAACCTCTGACGTGGCTTGTCCTGTTGTTGACATACGAGTATTATTCAGTTTTTACCATTACTTTTTAATATGCACTAGCATGGTTTTTTTGGTGGTACGGAGGTGGGTTTATGTCATCATGATTAACAAATATAACGAAGAAAACTGCATTAACACGCCTTCTCTTAAAATTCGATGAGCTAGCCACTAATATTAAGAGAATGTTTAATTTCGCAGTTAGCTCCTCGAATCTTACGGTGACCATCTTCGCTTTCACAATGTTTATGTAAACCCTTGCTATGATCACACGAACTGATGACCCTTACTTTTGTAATCTCATTTTAACATTTATTTCTATGCACGTTTATGTTGGTTTTCACATAAAACTCACATTCTTATATAATTTTTTATTATTGTTTAATTTCTTATTTTTTCTAGTTTTTCTTCAAATGAATCTCTGCTCAGTACTTGATATTATTTCTCATCCTAATTTTTAGTTCTATTACATAAACCCACCCCTATCATCTGGTAATAACTTGTGTTGTAATCGCATAAAATCGCATTGTTTCGTTTTAGTTTTCATTAGTTTTAAGTTGCGATGACGTACCTTGCAAATGAAAATCTAGAAGTCATTGTGAATAAATTGAATTTCAAATCCCAAGGTATTTTTTATATTTTAGTTATCACAATTATCTGTCACGAATCATATCACATGTGTAGTTTTCATATTTAATTAATATTTAGAGCGACCTAGAAAATTTTAAATAATTACTTACATAATAATTTATTTTTAGTTCTGCCGCCCGTGGTGGTATGAAGGACATCATAAATAAAATGTTCAAACACATATCAATTGCGTAATTAATGGTACGTTTAGATGTATTAGAACTCAGATAACATCAAGCAAGTAGACATAGCGCAATTTTACTTTTTATATGATATTATTGTTAAATCGCTTTAGTTGGTTGCATTTCTTTTTAAAGCAACATAAACACATTCACTCATCGTGTAAGGTATCTGTACTGAATAAAACGCACCGAAATATATTTTTTTTGTATAAAAATATTTGGGTTACTGAATCAAAATATATAATGTGTATGTGTAAATATATAATTAAATCTTTGCTTTACCTATTAATGAACATGAGTTGATTATTTGTAAAAATATCAAATAATATTTTTAGAAGGCTGCTAATCCTCCTTCCCCTTAACCCTACGTGCCTTTTATGTAGCTATTTATGATAGCGAAGTTAGCGGGAATTTAAATTTTAAGCGGTGAAGTTAAAAGTGGGCCGTATTGGTCCCTAATCAGTACATCTACCTTATACCCTTGCTCAAATAGATGTAACTTTTAATATAATTTTTATTCACTTATGATATCAGAGGCAAAATTCTTATTTATGATAGACTTTTGAGTAATAATCATTTTGTATAAGCCACCTATTTTTTGTCGCTACAGGTGAGAACCCCTGCACCGGTGTACCCCTCCGCACTTCCCAAGCCTATGTGAATATCCACTCTCCCACCCAAAACCCGGTCCTCAACAGCGATATTGATCCTGAAGCTCAAAGTTATCTCATTAAGATCAGAAAGTCTAGACGAGTAAGGAAAACAAAGCCAAAAGAAAAAGAAGAATAATTTGTATTGTTATATTAATGTAATATATTTGTAATGTAGTAAACATTGTCATAATACCAGGATTTAATTCGTTATATCAAGCTATGAGCAGAGATTTTAGTTTTGATTTATTATTACATGTTTGCATGTGCGTTTTGTGAATTTTTTTGCTTGAGAATGTGCGTGTTTTGTAAAGCAGAAGTAATGGATAAAGCAAAAGGTAAGTGTATATAAGAGTTATTTTGCGTGCATGTATTTTATTTTATTTTTCTTTTGCATTTCACGTATCATCTAAACTTCACGATTCAAATTGTATCACTTGTACCACAAAAATGAATATTGTCTATTTGGCCAATAACAATTTTTTGGGGTCATAAATAAAGTTCAAAGAATGTGTTTATACGTTGTCAGAGCACAGTGGCGTGGCTGGCGGTGTTCGGTGTGAGGATTCTGCGTCGGCGCTGGGGTCGCGGCGTTCACTTGCTGACACCAGCGTCACCAGCACTGCGGACCTGAGTGTGTTCTCCAGCGGACGGTCGCACGTGCCAGAGAACTCACTTGACACCCACAGCAACGTCAGCGACGATGTCACTGGGTCAGATGGGTGAGATGTTCTATGTAGATGTAGTACAGCACGAGCTAGAGGACTCACTCGACAGCCACAGCAACAATGCCACTGGGTCAGATGGGTGAGTTGTTCGATGTAGATATAGCACAGCACACGCCAGAAGCCTCACTTGACACACGTCAGTAACGTCAGCGACGGCAGCACGAGGTAAGACGTAAGTGGTGGTCATAGAGCTATTATTAGTTTTAAACGAAACTGTATTCTCAATAATTGGCCCCAAAAAATTTCTTTTTACTAACTGTCCAGTTTTATATCTTCTTGTAAATTGTTACGAGGGCTTGTTTATGGTGTAGTGTCAACAACCATTTATAACCTCCGATTGTTTTTTAAACAAAGCAATGGTGGTTGCTGCGAGTATAAAGAACATACCAGATTTTTTTTAAACAGAGTGAAATTAAGAGGAACTTATTTGTGAATATCTTGCAAGATGTGAGCTTCTATAGTTAGATTCTATATATATCAGCTTCAAATTAATCTGTGAATTGCAAGTCATTGTTTGGTGTGATAGATATATATTAACACGAATAAGGCTTTAAAAAGCAATATTACTTTGAGGATAGGTCCTCGCCTGTCTTAAATAGGTCCATTGAGCAATGTATTATTATATTAATTAGAATGTACTTCGTCTATTACAGGTCAGGTATTTGCGGTATGAGTATTCAGCGAGCGCCATCCACGACGCACTCCACTCCGCGAGCCACCCCTCATCCCCCTTCTGTGTCACCGCTCTCAGATGACGTAGTGAGAATCCACGTCACTTACAACCCATTTACCGCAAGTCCCTCGCATTTACACCCTGTGAGCCCTTCCAAATACAAATACAACGACGATCACCATAAACCTGCCTCTTTAGGATTTTACACAAGCAATGGAGCCAGTAATCTTCCGTCGGACAATAGGATTAGAATACAGGTTCCTTCAGAGGAGCTACTGACGCCAGTCGTGGATTCCGGGAGAATTATAACCCAACGTTACATTGAATCTCATTCGGAATTGTATGATCTAAAATAATTTGAATCTATCTTGAATCTAAAACTTACAGGTTACGTCTAGTGTAACCTAAACAGGTTGATCGGTGGTTCCTAATAAAAAATGCAAAATTGAAATAAAAACATATGCTTTTTTACTAGGTACTAGCAGTCAATACTGTTCATTTAAATATGTGATGTCCATAAAGCAATGATTAACAACTTTTATAAATTACGCATTTTTAAGCGCGGCAATAAGATAATTATATATATAAATAAAATGTGGTCGAAGTAATATCCTGCGTATTTTATAACGTAATTATCTTAGTAGGTATTTAGCCGAAAGTTATGCATATAGCTACTTAGCTACCATTCGATCTTTATTTTGCTCGAAATTTATTTAAGATGGTTAAGTACGTTATATCGTATGCTTTACAGCATTCGGTTTTGGATGGAGTTGCAACATTTTTTTTTATATATTATAGTAATATATTTTATAAATTAGCTGAATAATTAGTACATGTATGGCATATCATGTTAAAATACAAACATTTTAACGGAAATTGTTGTTAGCCATTGACATTGTACTAATCTAGGCCCTCCTAACATACGCGGACTAAAAGCCCGCCGTGTACGGTTGACCTATATGTTTTGTGGTTTCAGCTAAAGATGGCATCGCTGATATATTTTGTGATGTTTGTTTATTGAATTCTGCGTTACCAAACGCGTAATTGTTGGCTTTATTAAAAATATGAGTGAAATTTAACCCTCACGTTTTATATTCATAATAAGGTGTTGCTACAATATAAAATCTGAAATTAATAGTCCAGTTAATAGGTTTACCTCCGTCCCTTTGGACAGATTCTTATTAAGACAAGGTGTATAGTACGTCTATGTTAGAGCGATAGCTGTAAATAAAGCTATCACTCTTCTACTCGCATGCACCAATATCTGTCGTGCTTATAAATACGACGACTGCTGATTGTCGTACTGTACTCGTATTTCTAATGAAAATGTCAAAACGAATTCCAAAATGACTAAGCATTTGACTCATGAAGTACTAATTAAAAGTATAGGTACATTCTTAGGCATAAATATTTTTTTATTTTCTTTACATAAGTACTTTAATTCACACGAAGTTATTATAGAATCTGTCTCTATGGAACGGAGAATGTTGATCAGGGGGCCTACAACGATCATTTTAAAAACCATCATGTTTCAGGAACGTTTTGTTTCAATGTTAAAGTAATATTACTCAAATTCGTACCGTGATCATCTAGCGATAATACAAAACAATATTGTTTTACTCCTGCTTAGAGACGGGAAAGAACGAATGATTTGTCTATTCCTTGCCGTCAGAAGAACGAGACAACGTTATACCTTTGTATAGCGTTATCACTTTCACACCTCGAATAATAATAGCGTTCCGGTATACGCAATTATTTAAATATTGTGCATGATTTTTGTCGTTTATGTTCATATTTTTATTGTTGAAATGCATAATTAGAAATAAAAGTTTTTTTATATTTATGCATATATAAATTTAAATATACATTTTCATTGAAGTAATGCAAGAAAGCGTAAATTAAATGTGAAGTAACGCTGCCGCCCGCCGCCGGTGTCGTTCCGTAAAATGAAACATTATGTCAAAGTAATAAGCGCGGCACTTTCTTACTTTCATAATCTTGGTATAAAATTTTTATTTGTTTGAAATTATTTTGCGACGTTGCATCTTCTCCGACAAATCCTCCGCGGCATCGCCTTCCAGAAACTCGAATAATTCGTAATCATGGGCCATCTAAAACCACGTCACATTTAATGTATTTCTTATCGGTTTAAGCAATGAACACAATGTATTTATAAAGAGTTATTGTGAAAAACACATCCACTTACTTTTTTAAGCGAAAATAACGGTTTATTATCCTTATACCACTAAAACAATAATAAAACTATCACAAGAGACTAACTTTTTTAAGATTGTAAAATTTGACGTTTGAGCAATATTACTAGCTGTCAAACGACCGTTAAACAACGCTGATGGTACGAATTGAGCGAATGATTCAGCGGTGACGTCACAAAACTGCTTAACAAAACAATATTGTAATAAGCTTGTTTTAAGGCGGTCGGGGTACGAATTTCCAAAGTAATATTACTGTAATATTGCTATAAGAGGTGATTGTAGGCCCGCAGGTCGTTAATAGTAATACATGATTTAAATTATCCTATATAACACCCAATTATCTTTTTATATTTGATTAATTTTTGATTATGGCTACGCAAAAATGTCATCAATTGCTTATTAGGATTTTATGCAACTCGTTATTCCATTTATTAAATTTAGGTTTGAGCGAAATTATTATAGAATCTGTCTCTATGGAACGGAGAATATTGATCAGGGTCCTACAATCACCTCTTATAGCAATATTACAGTAATATTACTTTGGAAATTCGTACCCCGACCGCCTTAAAACAAGCTTATTATAATATTGTTTTGTTAAGCAGTTTTGTGACGTCACCGCTGAATCATTCGCTCAATTCGTACCATCATCGTTGTTTAACGGTCGTTTGACAACTAGTAATATTGCTCAAACGTCAAATTTTACAATCTTATAAAAGTTAGTCTCTTGTGATGGTTTTATTATTGTTTTAGTGGTATAAGGATAATAAACCGTTATTTTCGCTTAAAAAAGTAAGTGGATGTGTTTTTCACAATAAATCTTTATAAATACATTGTGTTCATTGCGTAAACCGATAAGAAATACATTAAATGTGATGTGGTTTTAGATGGCCAATGATTACGAATTATTCGAGTTTCTGGAAGACGATGCCGCAGAGGATTTGTCGGAGAAGATGCAACGTCGAAGGCGATTACGTGAAGAATGTAATCCCTTCGATATTGACGAAGCTGAATTTGTTCGACGAGTTCTTTTGTCTAGGATGCTTGCTTATTCTATAAATGCACAAAAATCACTAAAACATTAGTTTGTATTTACTTCTAGTCGCCATAATATAAATTCTATAAAACCAGTAAAAAAATAATTTCAAACAAATAAAAATTTTATACCAAGATTATGAAAATAAGAAAGCGCCGCGCTTATTACTTTGACACAATGTTTCATTTTACGGAACGACACCGGCGGCGGGAGCAGCGTTACTTCACATTTAATTTACGCTTTCTTGCATTACTTCAATGAAAATGTATATTTAAATTTATATATGCTTAAATATAAAAAACTTTTATTTCTAATTACGCATTTCAACAATAAAAATATGAACATAAACGACAAAAATCATGCACAATATTTAAATAATTGCGTATACCGGAACGCTATTATTATTCGAGGTGTGAAAGTGATAACGCTATACAAAGGTATAACGTCGTCTCGTTCTTCTGACTGCAAGGAATAGACAAATCATTCGTTCTTTCCCGTCTCTAAGCAGGAGTAAAACAATATTGTTTTGTATTATCGCTAGATGATCACGGTACGAATTTGAGTAATATTACTTTAACATTGAAACAAAACGTTCCTGAATCATGATGGTTTTTAAAATGATCGTTGTAGGCCCCCAGGTCGTTAATAGTAATACATGATTTAAATTATTCTATAATTATGAGGTATATAAAGCTATCTACGAGTAATTATCATTGCGCTATAGAAGTCAGAGGAATTGAAAGCTTCAATTTTTACTAGCAAAAGCTTGCATTAAATTAAAATTCACAGTGTAAAGAAAATAATAGTATGTAATCACTTATGAGGTCGTACGCTGCGGAGACAAACATGGCGATCTGGACATATTGTCATATTTACAAATTATTTCCTTGTGTTTCAATTAAAATTATTAAATAAAATTTATCGTCATCATTGCCATCTTCTTGATCAGCCTGCGTAGCATATCATCGTTTGTCGCGTACGACGTAGGAGTGAGAGTAGGATAATTTTATATTTCGTCCAGGCGAATGAGCAGGAAAAATATTATATCGTGCGACGTAAACGTTTATCGCGCCTGTCATGATAAGAGGGCTGGTCTCGTTTTATTTGGGGTCGGCGCAGTATATTTTTTTCTTCCATTCTCCTAATCTACATAACATACTCTCACATCTTAGATCGCTCAGAATACAACTTAAAATTATGTAAGATCTGCTGAACATAAACGTAAAAGTATACGTTCGAGCGAATCAGTTTTGATATGCTGCATGCTATTACCACGGCTCGGAACAACGCCGTGGTACCACCCTGCTGGCAGAAGGGCGCGCGCCGCCCGCGTGTCGCACACCCCCACGATTGACCTGTCGTGGTCGCCGTCGAGTGTTACTACTATATTCTTTTCTTTCCACTATGTGCCATCATAAATTCTTTACACTATGCATTTTGAGTGCCAGCTAATATTAGGTAATAAAAGACTTAAAGTTTTTTAAACATGGCAGCCGACCACTACATGAAAAGTTGTATAACAGTTTTTTTTCTAGAATTTATTTAACTATAAATTGTGAATAAACTTCGTTAAAACTCTTTGCCTGGAAGCCTCGCCTTAATACGAAAATGGTCAAAAATGCCTTGTCTTGTCTTCTTAACTTCGTATGAGACTAAATAAATATTGCTCAGATCAGGTTCTCCGTTTTATCACGCAAGAAAGAGGAATATACAACGTCTCTCATATATAACGATCCAGAATCAATTGACACCAATTTGACTCAAAATAAACCATTGCAATGTGCGTTTTAAACTACCTTAATTGCTGCCCCAAACAATTTAAATATATTTCAATGCTGTCAACGACTTTTATTAGGTAGGCTTCTCGTTGTGAGACCCGCCTTAGGTGTTCGCGTAATGCAGTAGAGGGCCCTTAGGGTTTAGCTCACAATAAAGCGCAATTGGTGTAATAAATTATTAATAGCTGATACTCAGTAGCAATAAATAATAATAAAATTGATAATCTCTTTATAATCTCTTGTTTATTTGTCTTCAATTTATATCAATGACAATATTACCACTTCCTAATAGTAAACGCAATTATGTTATGTACGATGAAGTTAATGTATTGATATTTACAGACACCATTGGCCATCTGTCCACGTTTCTGTGATAAATAATGTTCTCCGCTTCATGTTTTTGTAATCAAATAATGTGGTGTGTTATACAATCTATGTCATAGTCCGGGCATTTAGGTAAACTAGTGATTCTTTATTAGTAACGGTTGTGTCACATTTTTAATGAAGTTTATAGAAACAATGTTTAGTACAATGTTTAAACGACTTGTATTCCCTCGTTTTGTATGTATTTATGAATGTGCGAAATTTCTCGAACTACTAGATTTTTTTGATGTTTTTTTTGCTGGCTTGTATCAAGTTCTAAGGAGGGTATAGTGTGTAGATACCTATAATAATTGAAGTGTGTTGTGACTAAAGAAAAACAACGAATTGATAATTCATGAAGTCAACCCATAAAGTCCTTATAATGTTTTATTTTAATTTTATAAATAAATAACCGATGTCCTAGCTAGAGATTTGCCTTGCGTAGTGTCAACTTAGTACAGTCGGTATGAAAAGTTGATGAGTAGTCATGGTGTTTAAATGCCAGTGAACAATATTAAGGATAATTAATTAACTAACCTCCGGTACATTACATTAATAGTATAGTTATTTTTACTCTTGAAAAGTCAGCAGGAAAGCAAAGAAAAATAAATTTTATTCTAGTAATTTGATTTTTGATGCCAACTGTACCTGAATATTGTATGAAAATACGAATGAAGTTGCTCATGCAGAAGTGCCCGGACTGCGGAGACTACTTTTATAATAAGTAATTAATTAAATCATTATCGACTTTCAGTGGGCAGTCGTACTTCCCTCCACTGTGTTGGTCGCGTTTCATTGACATATGTACTAAGTATAAGAGAAATTTAGATGGAACTATTCTCTGCTAGAATTCTATATATTTTGAAATTTGTATTTATTAGGTTTCGTATATATAAATATAACGTGTGATTTTTTTTGTAGTTGTAGAATACATCGAATATAATTGATTTACCAAATAACTTTCAAGTGTTATATAACATTTACCTATATTTAACGGTGATCCATACTTCCTTTTATATAGTTATTACTTAATTTATATAAATAGAGAGTAAAGTCTGAAATAAGAGCAAATAGAAAAGCATAACATATAGTATAATTACTAAGTATAGTGTTTTTTAACTTGACTGTTTAACTCACTTCAATCTCAATCCCTTTAAAACTAACAACAAACCCACTGGTTCTTGAAAACTTAATATTGCGATAATAATTCTAGTTTTTTATTTGCTTTTATTTTGGGCTACATTCTGAATAAATTACTATTGTTAGTATTATATGTATCATTTAGAAATATAAAATTGTCGTAGTACTCGTTGGACCCCTGGTGGGCAGGACTGGTTAATTTAGGATATTTCATCATTCCCTGTTGGAGAGAAAGTCTTGGTTTTTGTGGTTTCTCTAAACGCGAGCTGAGAACATCGTATTTTGACATATATATTTCGATTATTTCATTATTACGCATAAAAGTACATAACATTCTCTAAACGTACCATTACATTAAACCATGTAAAATTTTTTACATGGTTTAATGGTAGTACCTACCTAAGGTCCCAGTAGCTTAGTTTTTAGACAATAATGGTGTCGATTCGGTTGTACGCAAACTAAACTAAAACCAATTTTAAAGTAGGTCTGTCTTTTTCTCTCTGGAACAATATAACGTGACAGCACCAGTCTAAATCTGGTTTTAGTATAGTTCGTGTGCAACCGAATCGACACCATTGTCATTTTTTTCCAATCATGTAATAATCTCTTATTTCTTTGCTTGCTTTATGCCGGCCTGCTGTACCCAAGTAAATATGAACTCGATTGCAATATTGTTAGTGTATGCACCCTGGTAATCTTAGCATCTAAAAAAATGAATTAGTTTGACCTTCCTGACCGCTATTATCATTACAAAGCTGAATAATTAGATTTATTCGAGAACGTTTTCCATCGTATTCAGGGAAATTATGAAACATTTTTGGGAGCTGTTGGCTGTACCCTGGTGACTCGTCGCCAATTTAATTTACTATTGTTAACTATACGTGATAAAAGTATGCCAGTTATTTAAACTAGAATGCGCCCGTTTCGAAAGGGCAACCATCTATAATTAATTGTCTTTATTATACCACTGAAATCATCTTTTCCTGGAGCCTTGTTATATGTTTTCCTTAATTCACCCGTCCTTCCAGTGAAGTTACCCAGCGGTTCAATTGAAACTACAAAATTATTAATAGATATACACAAATTCATTACAATTATTAAAAAATTACTAAATTTCAGTGAGAATTGCAATAATGTCAGTTAAACTGCTATGTGAGAAAACTAGCCTTATGTATGTAATAATTAATTTAAGTGTTATCGTACGTATATACTGCAATTTATATATTAATTGATGTTTTGGGCTAACTATTATGTGTAGATATAAGTATCTCTATACAGTTGTACCTACCCTTCATTGTTGATAACCGCCTAGATAGGATAGATAGCTGTCTTTTTATAGTATTTTTTTTTGCAAAATCAAAATAAGCTCTCTTGTTCCCCATGCATGGCATGCACGCATTCTTTTTACGAAGGTTTTAAATGAATTTAGATTCTGTATATATTTTGACCTTGTCATATTTTCCATCGCAGAATGGAGTAGGTACCTACAACCATTCGTCGCTTCGGAAACGGCGGTTAATTGTTCATTTAGGTTGATTCCTTTACATTGCGAGCTTGTAACTTCGCATTTTTAAGTGTATTTTCATTAATATGTATAAAATTGTATAATATAGTGTATATGGCTACCTGCCGCGGCTATAGGCATTTCAGATGTTTTAATTGTTTATTTTATTTTGTTTATTATGAAACAAACAGTCGTTTATAAACAAATTTAAAACGTCGAAAGAACTAAATTTAGACCTATAGTTTCCACAATTTTTTTGATGATGGTATTTAGGATCCCGAGGACGTGTGAGTTTTGTTTCGACTTTACTACCGCGTTCACGTTTACGTGACGACTTGTATGAAGAAATGTGCAGCGCCTCTAGCGGATAGTTTGCAAAACGATTTTTTTCATAGATACTTTTTGCGTAAACGCGAACGCGATGGTAAAGTTAAAAACGAGACAAAACTCGCACTTCGCACAGTAGTGATTTTTAGGCATTACTTACCTACTAGAAAAATAAAACTGCGTAAAAACTAAACCACTGTGACCCTAATTCCCTAAGTATAGTAGCCGTATAGACTAGGATGATGATGATAGACTATATTATCTAATTTAAATAGAATCGAAAAATATAATGTTTCCTGCTCACACTGTAAATGCATCCATAATTACCCACTGACTGTCATAGTAAATCGTTGGACCGCCCGTCCCAACTGGTGATAATTCGGGAATATACATTTTGTGATATCTGTCATTGTCACATTACCTCTTACACATCCCTACTCTTATTTGCAAAAGTCTTCGTATAGCGATCACATAAATCTACTAATTGTGATATTCGTTTATAATAAAACGTATATAAGATGACGTAAGTTCAGTATACATGCAAGTATGAACTAAAATGTAAATGGAAATTATTTGGAATTTATATTCGTGTACATGTATGGGTAGTATTAGCCCAAGACTTATTTGAACAGTATAGGTGACGGATGTTAATTGTCATTAACACGGTTAATAACAGTGACGGATGATAACCGGTGCAATTTATTAGATTATTATATTACGTGTCTTAATTTTTTATTGCTAGACTGTGGATTTGAATGTATTTTTTTGTCATGTTGAATGTTTTTAGTAGTCAATTAAAATGAAGCAATGCTCTAGATTTAGGAGACACGTTGCAGTGGGGAGTAATTTTGAAAATATTAAGGCTGTTGCAGATTATGTGTTTTAAAAACTACATAATATTAACTTACCAATGGATTTGTAATGAAAGATCTATGCGCACTAAATGCGAATTTTAATTTCGAATACTTATTACTTTTATTATCCATCTAAATTTACGCACAAAAGGTCATTATATCCGAAACTTTATATTAACAAATATTAGGTAAGTAATAGCAAGTAAAACCAAATTTTTTTATGAGAAATTTATTAGATATGAGAAGTTTCTGCGCGGGACGGACGCCCTCTAAGTTGTAGAATTAGAGAGCAGACGCCACGTAAATCTAAAGGTACTCTTCTTTATCAGTCGCTACAGCTCCATCCTGCTCCATCACACATTTGTAAAAGTCTATTCCACTCACTCTGCTTCTTGCGCACGCAGTAACATGGGTATTTCCTTTTTATTCCGAAAGTAATGTATAATGATTCGTTTTATAATACGTTACGCCAGCTATTTATTTGTACTTCCAGAGGTAACTTTAATTTTTTTCCTTCCAGAAATTTAAAGGAATCTTTTTTTTCAAAACACTTCACCAGTATAACTCCTATATTTTATCGCGTAATTAATATACAGGGCGTCCCAAAGTTATGGGACATGAAGGGGAAGTACCTTAAATATCGTAGATAGTGAATTTTGCTCAAAGAAGACTTTATGTTATTTTTAAAAGTTAGTAATTCTGCATTCATAGATTTTCTAAAAATTATTTGCTTCGGCTGGGAATCGAACCGACTCAAATGTGAAAAAAAAAACACCCTACTTTTATGATGCCAATCGAAAGAATAGCTAAAAAATAATAACTCTGCCTAAGTAACATAGTATTTTAAAAGAAAGGAACAACGTGAAATTAATCATTTTAATCAAATAAAAAACATACATGAAACTGCCGTAGTCAATTAAGTAGGTATTTTTTTGTAAATTAATTAATTAAATGCTCAAAATGTGATCCCTCTTGTCTTACGCAAATCGCCAATCTTTTAATGAGCCCGCTGCCTGTTGATTTTCTAATCATTTTATGGTGAACACTCGATGTGATATGGCACAATTCTGTTTGCAACTCGCCTACGTTCTCGTATCGCTTTTTGTATAGCATATCTTTCACGTATCCCCAAAAGAAGAAATCTAATGGTGTGAGGTCCGGGGATCTGGCCGGCCATCTAATCGGTCCATTTGTACCAATCCATGTAGGAAAACATTCATTTAGAAAATCTGCTGCTCTCCGACTATTATGAGCCGGAGCTCCATCTTGTTGGAAAATTAAGTTTTCTTGCTCCGCCGCGGAATGGTTTCTTATCTTATCCCTTAAAATTTGAAGTATTCCTAAATACTTTTCTGTGTTCAAGGTTCCTTGGTAAAAATGGATTAAGAAAACCCGGTTTTTTAAAAGTCCGCACCAACAGTTGAGTGAAAAACGCACTTGGTTATTAGTTTCAGTCACTCGTAGGGGATTTTCTTTAGACCAAATACGATTATTGTTGCGGTTATACATACCGTTATTGCTAAAGTTAGATTCGTCTGTCCAAATAATATTATCCAAAAAATTTGGATCTTCGAGCAATCGTGCCTGGATATCAAGACAGAAATTTTTTCTCCTTTCTGTATCGCCCGGAAGTAATTTTTGAACCAATCGTCCTTCAACATAACTCTTAAAACCGTGTTTTTTTAATACACGGTGTATTTTACTTTTTGAAACTCCAATTTCATGTTCTCCTTCTCTCACCGATGCTTTCGGAAAAGCCGAAAAGTAAATTAAAATACCAAGTTCTTCGTCGTTGATCGTATGGTTTTCTTGCTGTGGTTCTCTTGGGCGTTTATCGAAACGTCCCAGAGTTTTCAAATTGTTCACAAGCCTTTTCAAAACTTTACGAGACGGTATTTGTCTATCAGGATATTTTACGCCATACCACCGCAAACTTCTAGAGATATCTTTATCGTTCAAAAAATATGCTTCCATTAGATCAAAACTTACTTGATATGCCATGTTCGCAATAAATTAACACAATAACACTTGTGTAAGTGAATTGAGACTAAACAGATCAATATCCGAAAAACAAACGCTCGCACATACTGTTCCATTTTCAAATTTAAGAACAACATTTAAAAATATCACTTCTTTTTAAAATATCTTAAAAAGTATGCATTCAAACAAACGCTGTCATAAACTGTTCCATTTTCAAATTATAAATTATTTATTTTTGTTTTTAATTTGCCTTCTGTCTAGCTTACAGAGGACGTATTGAAATACAAGTTTTATCATTTCATCTACACGTGCACTTATAATAAGGAAAACTATGTTAGTACCTATTTTATGAAGTGGGTACTTATTTACGAATAATCAATGCTATCTTTGGAATGATAATATCGCTACTTTTCGAACGTCGTCGGCAATAAATAACTTTCTTGAAATTTGACTCAATCATTTTATGTTGTTCCTTTCTTTTAAAATACTATGTTACTTAGGCAGAGTTATTATTTTTTAGCTATTCTTTCGATTGGCATCATAAAAGTAGGGTGTTTTTTTTTTCACATTTAAGTCGGTTCGATTCCCAGCCGAAGCAAGTAATTTTTAGAAAATCTATGAATGCAGAATTACTAACTTTTAAAAATAACATAAAGTCTTCTTTGAGCAAAATTCACTATCTACAATATTTAAGGTACTTCCCCTTCATGTCCCATAACTTTGGGACGCCCTGTATATGAATACTTCATATATATTAATTATAATATATAAATTATTATTATCTCCGTTTTTTAAACAATACTCTAAGCCAAGTAAGGTCGTATAATGTGTATATTTCGACTGCTCATTATTTATTAAGTACTGCGTTTAGCTATGACGCTTGCGTAAAATTTTAAAGTTAATTGTGATGAAGCAGATGTTATCTGTGCATTATTATACAGGCTGACTTAAATGTGTTACGTCCCGAAGGGGGTTGTCAGTATCGACAGTATAACACATAAAAAAATATATTACTAGGTTACTTTCATTGTGTGACGCATTTAGGTAACTCTGTAAAATATGTATGATCATTAGACGTCCAAATCTGGTTTTATTGAAGAAAATAAACTGTGCCATTTTTATGTGACTGTATATTTTAAATTAAATAGTTACTAAGTTTATAGGAGTATTTTGAGATACTATCAACAACGATTAATTAAATAAAGTAATTTAACTTGAAATTTGGTGTACAAGTTTAGCCATTAAAACTGGTAGGTCAGTATGGAGATATTTGAAACTATTAGATATAAAGCTTGTTTGTTCTAAGGAATCATGCAAAATAGTAAGGGATTTTAATGTGATAATTGATTATGAAGGCAATAAGGAATAATTCATGCTAAGTAACGTCAAATCTTAAATTCTGGTATTCAGATTATGTGGATAATTCCGAAGTTTCTATAGTTAAAAAATTAATTACTTTAAAATCTGGATCGGATCGGATACGGGCGTTTTTTGTGATAAAAATGATTTGCCACAACAAAGTGGCTGACATTTTTACGTACTAATAAAAATCAAAGACAAATCAGACAACAGAAAAGAAAGTTTATATATCAAGTCTGAATATTATTGCAAACCTCTTCTCCTTTTCGAATCGTGATTCATGACTTGAGAGTCGTTTTTAATACAGGTCTTGGGTTTATTTATATTCATCCCTATAATGAATCGCTGTAGAACGAAATATTTATAGCTATACGTATAGATAGATCTTTATTAAAAGCCGTAGTTTTCCGATAAAATATAAATTAACCTACAGGGGTTAAGGGTAAGACGAGATTTATTTAGTTTCAGTCTTAGAATAGAATTATTCTTATATTTCTTCCAAGCTTTTTTAGGTCATCTAGCAATACCCCATTATACAGGTATTTGTTTGTATTATCTTTCATCACTGAATGCTAAATGACAATCTTAGTCATTACTAAATTATAGTGTGTATTTATTCAGATCCGAATAAGGTTTTTCTATCCCTCTATATGTATATGTTTGTTTCAATACCTGAGAAGGTACACTGCTACGCCTACTAAACGGCATATTTCCCGTTTTATTATACAATGACATGAGCCTGAGCATGGATTTATATTATTTTTCTCGGCCTAAATTTTGGAAGTGCGACTTGTAGTAACAATAACACTACACACACTTTTTTGTAATGTTCTGATTAGAACTGACACAAACGAAACCACATGTGAAAACAATTCGCTTTTGTGTAGTGTATACTATCTATAAAGGACGTGCATACCGAGGTGTCACGCGGCTCAGCCCCTCCCTTTTGTGATCATAAAACCTGATCCGGTATGGAAGCTTGGAATGAACGAATAAATCGTACGAGCGTTTTTGTAGTGTGCCCGATCCGAATTCGAAAAAATACGGAATGAGAAAACTCTCGGTCTAAGTTCCTAAGACCTATCCTATTACAAAATATTGAAAATTTAGAAAACTTCCGAGCATAGTAATATCGTCCAGCCAGGTATACGGAGCAGCTGTGTTAAAAGTTAAATATCCTCAAAACGGATGATTCGATTTCCTTCAAACACTGCTAAGATGGTTCATCTCACATATACCAGCTTTCGAATAGAAAAAAACATTTTCAATTTGTTCAGCCGTTTTGGCGCTACAATGACTAACAGACAGTCATAGGCTTCAAACTTATAACACCCTTCTTTTTGCGTCGGGGGTTGTGTCGAGTTTATTGTGGGAACCGTTGTCTGTTATTCTACCTTCGAAAATGCATTGGACACATTATCTCGTAAAGAGGAGTATTTTCCGGGAAATGATGGTTTGGATTTAGATCGTAGGTACGCATAGTGAAAGCGTTCATACAAATAATACACTGTTACTTCGGCCCGTGAAAATTGTGCCATGAAAACAAATTATTTGGACTTCAGAAAACTGAATTCGCATCTAGTGCACGATCATAGCCATACAAATAGAATTTACTACATTTCGGACGCGTTTCTTCTTCAGTCACAGGTTCTCTCGGATTTTTTCTCAGATATCACTCTTAGCTTTGGCTCTTTAGAAAGTTTTATTGCTTAGTGTAGTAATATCATCAAACGCCAGTCTACGATTCTGTGAATATGAATATATTTAAATTTACCTACTTATTTTTAATTATAGAGTAGATACCGTCCACTTTGAAATATTCTCAACATCTACCACTGACGGCCCCACCAGTGGGGACGATGGGAGGTTTTTTTTCACATCTACCCTATTAATAAAGTTAGTGGGGTAGTTGGGTATTCTTTTTCACTGACGCGACGGCTCCACCTGTAGGGACATTGGAAATTTTTTTTCCATTAAGTATTCTGCACTTAGCCGGGTCTCCTGCGCCTGTTTTACGAAACATTACACAAAAACATTGGAACAAAGGGGTGTGGCCATACACAATGTTTTTGCTTTCCGTGGCAGATGGAAAACCTCTCGCGCGCGGGTGAAGAGGGGAAGGGTTTGTTTTATTTTTTTGTCAACCTCCAACAGCGCGTGTTGAATTTTGAGGTTATCAACTTTCGTCAAAGAGTAAAGGAACTAATAATAATGTAAAATGTTTGATAATTGTTGTTTTAAAATAAGTACATAATATATCAAGCTTATGTACGAATTGCCAGTAGCTAGAAATCCCCATTTAATGCCTAATCGCAGTTCTGGTGAAATTACATATCTACGCCGTGTAGCGTTCTTTTGCACATCGGGCCGAATAATTAAAACCAGTTCTTCAAAATCAGTTTCACGGACTCATAACAAATTGTCTAATCCAACTAATCTGTGTTTTTTGTCTGATATAGATATGAGATCTATAATTACTAATTTCGACAGCACGTCTACCTCGTAAGAAGTCATTTAATGTCTACACAAAACAATGTTTTATTTTACCAAAATGTGTATGAAAATGTTTTTATGTATTGTTTAGGACCCGGCTTTATAATGGTGGGGCAGATGGGAATTTCTTCTCTCAGCCTGCTCACTAAACTTATTTGCGTGACAGTTGATACAGTCAAAAACTAAACTCATTCGAATGAATCAAAAGTATTATTACAGTTTTTGTCCTCGTATATTTCAAGATATAAATTGAAAGTCACTTTGGCTAAATACCTAATGTATGGTACCTATATATATATATATATAGGTACCATACATAAGGTATTTAGCCAAATCCTATATATATATATAGGATGATTACTGGGATGATATGATAAAGAGGGCTGTCTTTCGCAATTCGACGTCTTAAATTAGTCTGGTTTTGGTTATATTATGATAATTTATAAGTTTTATTGTTTACCCGACCATATGTTTTGAGCAGCCATTTTGGTTAACAGTGATAGAAACTGTAAATAATATAAATATAGATTCATTCTAACGATAGCTGAACGGAAAAAATATTTTTTGGTAGAAACTTACGCTCGGAATTTAGTAAATATGTGATGATGAGTGCTATGATATGTATCTGTATATTGAAGTTTAATATATTTTATTGTTAACCCGAACATATTTTTAAGCGGTCAAGTAGAAAGTGGTTAAAACTATAAAATAATATAATTGATTCATTTGGATGAGTAACTTTTTTATTTTTCAAATAGGTAATTTAGTCAGGTAACTGAGAAAAAAAATCCCACCAACATTTTTAGTGGGGTAGATGGGAAAATAAAATTCCAACCTCCCTCCACTGGGCCGTTATTCAGTGGGGATGCAGAGAAAAAAAATCTTCAGTTGGGACCTTGGAATATATCTCCATATTATATAAATATCGAATAAATGACGACGTCGCCTTTAGCGAGACGTGAACCGTCGCCTTACCTACACATATTAGATGAATCTAAAAGAAATATGTACCCAATGTTATTTATACTTAATATATTTTTATTAGGATATACGGTTCTCTGTAGAATGTTGCCGTTAATTCTTATTTATTATTAATTTAATAAATCTTTGGGAATATTTATCATCTCATTGAGTTTTTTCTAAGAGACGGACGACTGTGGTTTGTTTATTGCCCACCACTCACCTATTACTTTTGTCTGACTGTAGGTATCTAATATTGATAACTAATTACTAATTAGTAAATGATTTTAACGAATGACTAATGAGGGTGGGATCTAAGTACATGGCTTTTATATAAAAGTTTGAATCCTTAAATTATAGGCTAGAAGTGTAAGATTTCACATTCGGTAGTTAACACAAAATTTTATTAAGTTCCATTGCGCACTCATTTTATATAACTGTTGTATCTATTATGTAAAATTAAGTCTTTCCAAGACACTACCTTACAGAAGATATTACCTAGTATATATAGTCAAATCCCGTAGCGAGATAATTGGGGTTGAGAAGTCTAGGGGTAAATATATTAAAGTTAAGGCCTATTTTTTGATTATAGTTCTCTTTCCATTTAGCTGGACCACCAGAACCAGGGTGTTGAAACTGGTGAGAATATTTAGGTCCTTCATAAAATCACAATTCTTTCGAATTGTGTAAGGTAACCCACAGTCAACATAAAAATTATATAACCGTATATTTGGGCCTTTATAAATTTTATTTAGTGACATTGTTTTTTTTGTCTTTATGTTGCTTTGTGTATGGTTCATTGTACTATTATATATATTAGATGATAGATAAGGCCGCCTAATTGTGTTCTATTGTTATCATCAAAAATGTATTGTAAATTATTTTATACAATTTGCTGTATTAATTTTTCTTAGATGCTAAGATTAATTTGAACTCTGACAGCTAATATTATTTTTATGCTGTATGTACCTTATCATTATGGTATGAATAGCTTCTAAAAGTATTGACTTACAGCCGAGAGGTTTGAGGTGCTAGGTAGACCTACACGTGACATAAGCATTTGATTGCATCCCCCAAAGGGGTTATTTCACAAATCCTTATTGACTTGTCCCATTCGTCTAGATTACCTAATGAAAGTTTTTGTCTAATTGTGGCCAGGAGTCTGCTCACATTGTAAAAACGCCATTTTGAATATCAAAGGTTTTAGAACTATCGTGCATTTTTGGGTGCAAATAAAAGTCGATTTGGTTAGGTGCATATTTCGTACGTACATTGGACCTTCGAAGGAAAAAAATCAAAAATCAAAATCAATTTGAATTTTTCTATATTAATACGAGCCTTAAATCTGCCTCACAACAGTTAGGTTGCCACTGGCTAAATACTGAGTTTAAAGGTTGTTTCTATTGTTAGGATGTGAGTGAAAGTAATTTTACTCATTCATTTGGTAAGGAAAGGGCCTATTCTTATCGATTTCATCATCCTTGGCCTGGTGCCCATGGTTAGATATAGAAACGAAAGTAATAACTTAAAATATAATGAAACTGCTAAGCATTAAGTAAATTTAAATTACTCATGTTATAATATTTTTAAGAAATTCTACTCAATTTGTGAAATTTTAATAAAATTGCGAGCTATATTGAATTGTGAAATTTGTGTATTCATTGTAAGTAGTTTTTGCTCTGATTACGGTATATACTCCCCAATGGATTTGTTCTCTACCTATTTTGTAAACTGATAATTGTAATATCTAGAACTATAGTGAGAATAGTGCCTGCAGTAATTTCGTTAATCTTCTTAGTTCCTTGGGATGTATCTATAATGTAAATAAATTTATTTTACTTTTACATCTCGCTTATTTTTGCTTTCAATACCCACTTTCAAATAAGTAAGTACCCCGAGTACTTTGAATAGTTCTAAGTACCTATTATTAAAAAAAAAATTAAAATTAATGAAATACTGGATTCAATGAACATAAAATGCGAATGGCTATGAGAAAACCTACAACCCGACTACTATGACGAAAAATGCATTTGTTTTAATATCACCCTTTAACGAATTTATGCCATGCCATTTATCCAAATCGCTACCATCTATGGAACAATTAAACCCACATACATAGGTTCATAAATAACCCTTACTATGTAATCCACCGCTCGTGCGTGGAATATACTGCTATTGCCTTGACTGGTGCGGCGCAGTACGAACTGCGTGCACTGTACAATGCGGAGCGATGACGGCGACGCGCCAAAAAATTGACACTTCGATGACTGCTAAATTGCAGAATCCGAACATCGTCGCAAGGTTAGATATCACTTTTTAACAGGATATACCTATTTCGGTGAGTGTGCATTGGAATTACCCAATTTTATTCCACATGTAAACAGAACTATCACAGCTAGGTAGGCTTTACTAAGTAATAGTGGAAAAAACTTTTCCTTGAAAATTAAAGAACAAAAAGCCTCCTTCTAATGCTGCATATTATGACGGGCACAATTACAGATCTCTACACAGCGCGTGGCTCTCGACACGTACTTGACCGGTTTTTTATTATCGGACCACCGCGCGCGTTTTTGGGACCATTTGTTGTGTGTTGGTCGCTTGTAAGAGTTATGATAGGTATTACTGTCGGAGCGTTCTATGTTCATCGTTTCATCTTTGGCCACATTGCCACTTCATATATCACCTTTTGGTTACCTATTGAGGTAACCAAACCAAACCAAACAAAAAAAACCAAAAGGAGAGTAATATTATGAATTGTCAGTTTATGGTGAAAAACATAAACTGACAATTCATCAAAATCAAAATCAAAATCAAAATCAAAATCAAAATATTTTTATTTCATAGGATAAAATTATCACTTGAAAACGTCACTATTAATATTACATTATAGTTTAAATTTACTGCTCATTCACAAAGCTGACTCCCCAGAGAAGAACGAGCAAGAAACTCTAGGGTTGCTCTTTTAAACAGATTATAGGTTGCGATTTGATAATTATATGAATAGACAGCTATGTCCATGCTTGCTTATCATTCAAATAGTCAGTGATGTTATAATAGCCTTTTGTTAATAATTTCTGTTTTATGATTGCTTTAAATTTATTTAAAGGCATATTTTGAATGTCTACTGGAACCTTATTATAAAAGCGTATACATTGCCCTTTGAAGGATTTACTAACTTTGTGAAGTCGGCTAACATAAATAGATAACTGGTTCTTATTCCTTGTATTAACATTGTGCCTATCACTATTTTTAGCGAATAAGGTTATATTTTTTTTTGCATATAACAAATTCTCATAAATGTATTGAGATGCCATTGTTAAGATATTAATTTCCTTAAACTTATCTCTAAGAGACTCTCTAGGTCCTAATTTATAAATGGCACGAATAGCACGCTTCTGCAGAACAAAAATCATATGTATGTCAGCAGCGTTTCCCCACAACAATATGCCATATGACATCAAACTGTGGAAATAGCTAAAGTAAACCAGTCTTGCGGTATGAACGTCTGTTAAATTTCTGATTTTTTTGACTGCATACGCAGCAGAAGCAAGCTTTTTCGCTAGTTTCTCAATATGAGGCCCCCACTGAAGCTTAGCATCCAATGTCAGTCCTAAAAAGACAGTAGTGTCTACAAGGTCCAATTTTTCACCTCGTACAAATATGTCAATAGGCATTTGTTTAACATTAGGTAAAGTAAATTTTAAGCATTTAGTTTTTTTTTCATTCAAAAGAAGATTATTTACTGTAAACCAGTTAACAAGTTCAAAAATAGCAGTGTTTACATCGTCACAAGATGATTGATATCTCTTAACTTTAAATAGCACAGAGGTGTCATCTGCAAACAATACTATTTCACATCTATTCCGGGCAAGATGAGGCAAGTCATTAATGTACACAAGAAGCAAAAATGGTCCTAGAATTGAACCTTGTGGCACGCCCATATGGACCTCAGACCCAGAGGACTTAGTGCCATTAACATCTACCCTCTGAATTCTATTATACAAGTATGATTTTAAAAGATTCAAAGCCTGACCTTGTATGCCGTAATGGTGTAATTTCCTGATTAATATATCATAATGAACACAATCAAAAGCCTTTGACAAATCGCAGAAGACGCCAATTGCATCCCGCGAATTCTCCCAGGCATCAAAAATATGTTGAACTAGCTCAACACCTGCATCGGTTGTTGAGCGACCCCGTGTGAATCCAAATTGTTTGGGATGCATGATATTGTTTTGATAAAAATGAGACATTAACTGGTTTAAAATCAATTTCTCAAAAATTTTACTAAATGTGGGTAGTACTGATATAGGTCTAAAGTTAGTGGGATCTGATGTACTACCTGCTTTAAATAATGGAATGACTTTACTTAGTTTCATTAAATCAGGAAACACTCCACGATCAACACATTTGTTAAATATAGTAGCCAAGTGGGGTGCAATACAATCAATTATGGAATTAATAATTTTAACTGATAGGCCGTGAACGTCAGCAGTCTTTTTCATTTGCAATGATTTAAAGGCTTTCAGTACACTATTACTATTTACATGAGTAAATTTAAAGTTTAACTCACATGGTTCTACATTTTGTAAGATAAGTGATTCAGCCAGAGCGGGAGATGAATTAAGAGATTTAGTGGTCGAGATTGGAATGTTGGTAAAGAACTTTTCAAATGATTCGGCAACCTGTAAGTCATTACTAATAATTTTATCGTTTAATTTCAAATTGAATTCTAAATTCCGATCTTCGACTTTTTTTGTCTCATTATTTATGACTTTCCAAGTGGATTTAATGATGTTAGAACTGTTTTTAATTTTACTAATGGTAAACATAGATTTAGCCTCAGAACAAACGCGTTTAAAATTTTTTGAATAATTCCTAACATAGCTAACAAAGGTATCATTTTTATTATATGATTTTTCGGCATAAAGTTCATATAATCTATTTCTGCTTTTGTGAATTCCTGCTGTCGCCCAATCACTGAACATTAGCGACTCGCTGACTTTTATTGTTTTTGACTTAAAAACTTTTTCATATTGATCTTTAGTTAAATCAAATACAGTGTTATACAATTTATTTGGATCATCATTATAAGTCAAATAAGGCACTTTTGTTATTATATTATTTCGAAATAATTTTAGCCGACTTTCGTTAACAGGCACACACTTAATTATTTTTTTCAACCTTCTTTCAGCAATCTCAAAAATAGTTAATTGACCGGAGTGGTCTGATTGTAATTTGTTAACAATAGATTTATAAACAGGTTTAATGTTCGCAAAAATATTATCAAGACAGGTTGCACAAGTTGCTGTTGTCCTGGTTGGTTCAAGAAAAACATTAACTAAGTTGTGACAAAGAAAAAATGATTGGAATCTTCTAGTCAAAGGAGTGTCTTGCAGTATATTGATATTAAAATCGCCACAAATTAAAATGTACTTATTGGTATTACCAATTTTATACAGCGCTTCATCTAAACATATTTCAAACTGGTCATATGAGGAAGCTGGGGGTCTGTATACGCTCATTACAATAAGTCGCTCAAGTTCTATACAAGATATTTCAATAGTACGTTCAACAGATACTCACAATATCATTACGTTCTTTAAATTTCAAATCTTTTCTAATAAGTATTAAGGAGCCTCCGCGTATGGCGTTTTTTCTGCTGAACGAACTTGCGACCTGATAATATTACTCTCCATAATAGTCATTTGCAATAAACCGTTATAGCCTAACTTCATTACACATAATATCATATGGCCGAAACCTGTAAGGCATAATCATAGAAAGGCATAATTTTAATAAGCATAAGTAATGAAAGGCATAATTTTTGTTGACCATAATATTCAAAAGACAATATTTAAAAAGCATATATTTAATAAGAATAACCGGCAAAATCACTAAGCTTCAAGAGCAAGCATGCAAGCAAGCAAATAGGCAAGCAGGGATGCATACATGTCAACCTAACACGAAGGGTATGGCGGAAGAGAGCCGGGCGAGCAGAGCGACCCTTCGAATGTAACCTGTCCATGTCGGGGTGCCAAGAACTCCCGTGCTCGCTTCGCTCGCACTCGACAAAATTATGAAAATTTATGCATAATTAAAATCTGCGTTTCAAAGTATGCCTTACAAAAAGATGGCAAATGAAAATATAGATTTATATGATTATGGCTTTTATTATTATGCCCTTCAACAAATCTGCGTTATTATGTTTATGCGTAATAATAAATTTGCGAAACACTATTATACTTATTAATTTGTATGCCATATATGATGTATGTCAATTGAACTTATGATAATAAACATTATGCGTTTCAAAGTGTCACCCACCTTTTTAGAGGAAGATTTTTTAACAATTTGTTCACTGGCTGACGTAGTATCAGGTAGGGAAAACTTTCTTCTTTTATAAAAAGAAAATCGCCGATAATATGGAAATCGTCCTTTGTGTACCTACATTCACCCTGTCCTTTCACCTGTGTAGAGTGAGACATTGTATTGTAGCCAAGTTTTAGGAACCCCTCCCCCTGCACAGTCTATAGGCTAGCACGACAAAAGAATTGGCATAGTACCTACCTACATTGAAGACATTCTGTCCATCTCGTAAATAAAAATATCACTTTACTGAATTATTAACAGTATTATACATTATAGGCAGCGCAATATGAAGCGTAGGTATACTAAGGTTGAAGACACTGTCACATTTATTATTTTATTACATCTTCACTTAACATCAGGTGCGATTGAGTACAAGTGCTAACCCGTTGTGCACAAAAAAATATATAAATGTTTTATGACATTTCTAAATGTTTTTAATTTCGCTATTAAGTAAAAAAGATTTCGTAATAAAGAATTTAGGATACGGGAGTATACGAAACAATAAATGAAACCAAATTATAAAATAGTTTGTACGTTTTGTATATTTCGTAACACAAAAAACATAATTATTAAAAAATATGCAATTGATACTAACGTTGATTTCTTAAGATTAAAGTACATAAACATAATATCGAATTAATATTGATTGATTGATAGATATTTAGGAACTTCAATACAATTTAAAATACTTAATATGTAAGTACCTACTAACTTATTTTTTATGTTTGTACACTTGAGCAGAAAATTTAACGCCGTAAAAATAAGTTTTTAATTTCGCAAACTTAACATTTTCTTTTGTCATGGAAACAAACAACAGCTTTTAAATCTTTCGCAAAATGTATATTACTCAATCCATTCGAAAACTGGACAAAATTAAAAACAAATAGGAAAATTTTAAGCATTTAAAAGCTAAAGAGATTCGGCGCTACGTACTTAATACCTTTTATTATAAGTAATATAATTTTCATTGCTTAATAAATTAGCCTTATTAGGTTTGCAAAATGCCTGATGGGACGGTGATCGATGAGAGACATAGTACACTAAATTTCAATGTTGTTACTATCAATCTATAACGCTCCAATGAATCCTGCTGAGGTATTGCCATTAGGGCTTATACTTCAATACCAATAATATTGACGAACTCCAGACCGCAACAATGTATCAAAATGACAATTATATTAATTGTATGCTATGATCGATCATCCAAAAAATAGGTTACCATACTGCTTACTACGTGTACGCACCAATATAATTATTTACATAATTTAATTTTGTCCAGGTTTTTTTATTGTAAATTACCGAATAGGTACATTTAATAATAACAATTTGTAATGTAGGTATTATATATACGCATATTAAATGGCTCTAGGTGACTTCAGACATTTTGGTAAGTACTTACTCCTATTACTTAAATTAAGTAATTAATTATATTACACAAAGTAAGCACCACAGCCTAATAATTTTACTTTAAATTTAGTTCGTAGGTACTTAGAAACGCTAAAAAACTAAAAGCCGTATATAATATGAGTTGCTGAGAAGGAATGTTCTTATTTCTTAATATGTTCCATAGTTCCACGCATTCCAGCTTTAAATTTGTAAATCTACAATAAGTATTTGTTTTCTATCTCTAATCGTTAGATACTCATATCAGTTTATAGCACTTTACTGTGGCATTTTATGTCTGAAGTCTGATTCGTATATTTTAGCTTTGTTGTTACCTACTTTCGATAAATTATTTATAAATACCTGTATTTGTTTGTCGAGCTCGATAACATTGGTATTAGTATTTTAGAGCATATAGTCAATAACTTCATAACTTTTTCAATTTGTATTACCTTCATTAATATGCTTTACTTTTCATGAATAATCTCTTTTCCTTGACCAAAAGGTAAGTAGGTAATTAAGTTTTTATTATATTGACTCGAGGTGTGCTCTGGCGAGCAATTTTGATTTTATCTCAACATGAATCCATACAAATGAACACCTGGTTCATTCCTATATAATTGTTAATATTACAGGCAAGGACGTGGGTTCTCATAGAATTAGTCCTCGCGTCTCGCTTTTCGCCCACGTTGCATGCTTGCCCATGTTGGCAAAACACAATAATAGGGTAATAATACTAATACCATATATGGTCGAGTCAGTACAATAAGTATGCATTGTTACAAGGGTGGTGTATGACGCTCTTCTTTCTGTCCAGAGCCATGCTTCTTCACTCCTTAACATTGTACAACAACTATATAATAAGCCCGTTGATTTTATACGTCTATCTATATAAAAGGCCTTTATAATAATGTAGTTTAGAATTATATGTACTTTTGCTAAATCAATTCCAGTAAAAATAGGAATAAAAATAAAATATTACATTACAAAACAGTAAATGCATCATTAGGCTATAGAGAATCAATATTACTATTATTTACTCTATGCACCTATTACCTACCCACGGTACAGTATAATATAAATACTAGCCACAATGTTATTAACACTTATTCATCAGCAATGGGCTTAGGAATATAACATTTGTTCAATACACTCACATGAAGCATAGGTACGGAACGTAATTCCTTATTTCTATAATAAAAACATGTCGGTTCTCAAATTATGTAGCGAATAATATAAAATGTTGTGTCACATCTAACCAATGTGTATTTTATAATACGTACTATAACACAGTTGGCAAAATTGGCAATAGCTCCACTTATGATAGGTCCCATAATTCAGATAAAATCACCATTTAGGTTATATAGTAAAGACTGCATGCAAACGGTTCCCCTTAATTTTTGAGACACAAGAACTACCTACTCATTGGTAGCCCACGGTACTGATGTTAGAGATTCGACAGCGTGTCAGCTAAAACTGATGCATAGGCATTTAATATTAAACTTTCCAAAACCTGCAAAATGAACTTTACTTTTATGTTTCACATTTGGTTATTGAGAAACTGAATTTTAAGTATCAATAATCGTAGTTAACTTTACGATTAGGAACGAAACAATGTTGGTCTACAGGTTAATTAACTTGGGAAACCGTCTGCTCTGTACCTATCTAGGTACTACTTGTATGTATAGTACTCTGTGTTACTACACAGACTTACCTCATGGGTATTGTATTGCCTAAACATACATAACAATTTATTGATACCGAGTCCAGAATTCCGTAATATTTGAAGTTAACAATGTAGGTACCAACTCTTTCTTAAAATTTTTTCATAAACTACGTTTTGGCGTTCCTTTGGGGCTACGATGACCAGATTATTGGCGGAGCTAATCCTTAAACCTGCCACATAAAACTGTGATAGAAGTATAGTTCTCTCTTAAGTCAGCCAATCACCAATTGTCATTGTTTGAACTGCAAAAATAACGGATTTCCTATACAAACTTTCAACCTGTTACGTATAAAGAATTTCGATAAATCCGTTTAATGTGGTTCTTATGGGTTTCGATTAACCCAAGGAATACACATGCCAAATTTCATTAACATCGGTCCACGCGTTTGGGTTATGCGTTGATGGATCAGTTCTCTTCCTTTATATCATACAGAATACCCAACCCACTTTATCATTCACAGACGTTTATTTATGACGTTTGAGTCATCATTTCAACATTCGATTCACTATTTTTCTAATTAGGAATGCAGTCGAAATTTAAAATTTTTGTACGGTATAAAAGGATGTTCGTTACCTACGAGTATATCTATAACTCCTTTTACATTCTAAAATTGTTTAAACGCATTATTTACGTTAAGGCCTCATGTATTAGGTAGGTACCATCGCAACGCCTTGCGATCACAAACACGATACGTCGGTAGGTAATCTTATTTATCCAAAAATTGGTCTGATAAATCTTAAACCATATCTTATCTTAATCCAATCGCTAGGTAACTAACTGACTATCACACGTTAGTTCCAAGTCCATTTGTATAATAAGCACAAAATCAATTTTATAGTCCCAAATTAATTACTGTATACTTTTATTATATCTAATACAGCGTCTTTGGTACCGAATATGAGGGCAAACATACCAAAGAGAAAAACAAGGACGTTTTTCCAGATAAGATAGCGTCCGGGACCAAAACCGATATCCCAAAAAGTAATAATTTCAATTAAGGCCGGCGCTATGAGTCCAAGTAGGGAGAAGCAGAAGGCGCCGATGACACCCATGAAGGGGGCAATGGTAGGGACGGCCACCGCCAGCAGTACGCAAATTGTGACCAATATGGTCCTCATGATGTAGTCGGCGAGATCTGGTCGCTTAGTGTACTTGTCTTTTATGCAATTCCACATAATTTCCACGCAAACGAAGAACTGAAGTCCAAAAGTGCAGTAGACGGCAACAGCGATGGAGATTTTGACGATTTGAGCCGGACTGAAACATGAGATTATCATTTTATTGTATATTTGAGACGTTTCACGAGTTATAAGATTAGCTACAAATGTATGGCATCGGTAGGTAAATCAGATTGGAATCAACTTAGACCTTCATTCCGTGTTACAGTTTATTTTTCACGAGCCGAATAGAACTTAGCTCTGACCATGGGTCTATAGTATAGGGTCACATTTATGTATTAATAGGCCCAGCAATGTTCATCATGCTACAAATAGACAGTTTTACACTTTAAGAGCTACCTGCTTGCTAAAATGGTACGGTTTCTTTTTGATTTCCTATCTATTAGTATTTACAATATTAAAATGCATTAGTACTCATTGCAGGAGGCCCGACTCGCACTTGACTTCTTTTTTTTGACGTTTCTGTGATATTTAAATGGGATCTACTACAGCTAAAGAATTGCTATTTAAAGGGGAAATCTTTACGTGTGTAATTTTGAAAATAATTTGACCGATTTATTATAAAATATCCATGGATGTATGAAATAAACCCACAAGTTTACCACAAATTCCCATCTAGATCGGTTCGTCATTTTTTTTCAAGCATTCTACTTACATTTGGGTCTCATCCAAGTTGAGCGTAATAGCATCTCCAACTTCATCACCGTACCGCAAATATCCAAGAAATCCAAGGAGAATGTAGACAACAGTCACACCAGACATGCCTTTGTTCAGTACCCCGCAGCATCCGAGCATCGAGCGGGGTGTTTTCATTGCGTTCTCCAAGGGCATCACTACACCAATAGCTTCCATAGCGAAGATGGTCAATGAGAAAAACTCGGGCCATTCGCCGGGTGGCTTTATTAGTTTCACCTTATCCATATTGAGATCACCCGTTCCAACTAAATAATAGAAGGTTATTCCAAGGCCGATACCCATCAGAACGTTGGCAAGCATGGATACCGGAGCCAAGTACTTGAGATTACGAATCCACACCATGAAGATTAGAGGCAGTAAGAGAGCAATGATAAATATTCTTATTTCGACGTCCTTTTCATTAACACCCATATAATGGGCTACAACCTGGAGACAAGTTGAGACATGATTAGCAACATGTTTTGTAATTGTATCAGGAATATCATTCATTGTGGGTACAATTTACCTGCAAAATATTATTTGCTATGATGACTGTGTATACCGAGCACGTGCCGAAGTAAGTCATAAAGAGACTCACGAGAATGAACATTCTGAAAATGAAGAGAAACTATTATAATTATTTCGAATTTTATGCAACGCTATTAATCTCATATTTATAGATTTCAATTGACTCAGCTCAAGCACCTACCTAAAAGGATTTGCCCATCTTCGTATCCATTGAGGGCCATTTTGGAAAGCTGCCTCACCGACTTCGGGAAAGCTCATGTTTGTTTTTCTTGTTTTTCTATATAACACGTGGGCGCATTTGATCTGTAGAGAAGACCAATCCAAGAATTAAATATGTTTAGTTATGTGTACACAGCATTAATAAATAAATAAATAATAAATATCCTTAGACATAAACAGCGCCATCTACTTCCACAGTAAGCAACTGTAGGCTTGTGTTGTGTATACTAGATGGTTGATATACTACATAAATACATTTTTTTTTGTAAATAATTCTGTTGTTAATTATTTTAGTGCAGGTAAAGCAACTCGCATCGCAACACTCGCCATAAATAATGTATTCACGCGGCAGCAGCAGGTATGCGGTATCTATCATACTTAAAAAGTAAATATAAATTACGTTTATGGCGGTGCGGTATATACCTAGTTACGCTCTAGATAAACAAATGCACATAGATAATAATAAAATCTGTTCATTGCCAGAACTTCTTGAATTCCGCATGTTTATTCATTACATTCCAATGTTTACCAGCAGTAGACAGGAGAGTTACAAATACCATAATTATTGTAATGAAATGACAACAACGCAAGCAGTTCTTTTAAGTGCAGGCATTCACTTACTAGAATATAAGAGCAGTGGGTGCAGACCAAGGCCACCAACATCGTGAAGAAGACGCCAGAGACGAGACCAGCCGCCTTGAAAGCTTTGGGCATCGCCAGAATTCCCGTCCCAAGTGACGCCTTCAGTAGATGCGTTAGGGTGTCGTTATTCCTGGAAGTAAATATGATATCGTATAGTAAGCAACACTGACGTTGGACATATAACAATAGATAATTTGGTCTAACATACGATTAATATATAACATTCGCTTGTTTGATCAACTTAACAAAGAGAGTGCACGCTTCAACATTGTGCATACCACGTCGCAGGTGCATACTAATATCTATCTAATTAAAATAACTAAGTACAAGTGGGTACGTAACTCTCACAAGAAAACAATTTATTACATGTACATACTTACCTACTTCTTAACTTATGAGAAGTAGGTACGTATCTGTAATGGATAGTAATAATAATGACTGAACTGCACAATTTCTTTTAGACATCTCTATTATAATATCTGTCTACTTATTTTAATTGTCTCAAATATTTAGTCCTGCAAATGTCCGTCTATTAACGGTAATGATCATAGGTCATTATACGTTGGCCTGTATACGCTTCGGTTCCATATTTTCACACTAACCCAACCACTTACAGGGAAGTAACTATTTTGTGAACGAAAATATAATACCAGTTCTATTTTCATTGAAGTGGTAAATTTTAATGTGTTTATTTGAACAAATTTTTTTTAAGGGACGTATTGTAGACAATCCTTAAACATATACAGGGCGTCCCAAAGTTATGGGACATGAAGGGGAAGTACCTTAAATATTGTAGATAGTGAATTTTGCTCAAAGAAGACTTTATGTTATTTTTAAAAGTTAGTAATTCTGCATTCATAGATTTTCTAAAAATTACTTGCTTCGGCTGGGAATCGAACCGACTTAAATGTGAAAAAAAAAACACCCTACTTTTATGATGCCAATCGAAAGAATAGCTAAAAAATAATAACTCTGCCTAAGTAACATAGTATTTTAAAAGAAAGGAACAACATAAAATGATTGAGTCAAATTTCAAGAAAGTTATTTATTGCCGACGACGTTCGAAAAGTAGCGATATTATCATTCCAAAGATAGCATTGATTATTCGTAAATAAGTACCCACTTCATAAAATCAACAGGCAGCGGGCTCATTAAAAGATTGGCGATTTGCGTAAAACAAGAGGGATCACATTTTGAGCATTTAATTAATTAATTTACAAAAAAATACCTACTTAATTGACTACGGCAGTTTCATGTATGTTTTTTATTTGATTAAAATGATTAATTTCACGTTGTTCCTTTCTTTTAAAATACTATGTTACTTAGGCAGAGTTATTATTTTTTAGCTATTCTTTCGATTGGCATCATAAAAGTAGGGTGTTTTTTTTTTCACATTTGAGTCGGTTCGATTCCCAGCCGAAGCAAATAATTTTTAGAAAATCTATGAATGCAGAATTACTAACTTTTAAAAATAACATAAAGTCTTCTTTGAGCAAAATTCACTATCTACGATATTTAAGGTACTTCCCCTTCATGTCCCATAACTTTGGGACGCCCTGTATATGGCAACAAAGGGGTTGTTTCAACGAATATCACAATCTATGTAATACTGTGGCATCGGTGTCGATTCGGATGTAAATCAACTAAACTAAAACCAGTTTTGGAGTGGTGCCGTCGCATCGTACTGTTCCAGGGAGAAAGAGACAGTCTACTTTAAAACTGGTTTAAGTTTAGTTGGTGTACATCCGAATCAACATCAATATTTAACAAAAATATTGTGCATTTGTAAAAATACGAAACAAATCAGTCAACTATTTGTGAGGCATTTCGCATTTCCAATTAATTTACATTAATTGGACGAAATGTAGTTATATGGAACCTAAATGTGTGCTGAGGTGTGTGTCTCAAGAAGAACTTGAATTTTAAATAAATAAATAAAAAATACTACGAATTTTTTAATTTTCTTATTGGAATATAGGGCATATATAGGTATATCAATTGCCATTACAGATAAAAATGTCGCTAAAATGGCCACTAAGGCTCTGTTCGGTTATATCTATTCAATGAAATTGCGGAAGACGTGTTGGAGTAAAAGCCGCTGGAATTCCAGAATTTGACATTCAATTTCTTGTTTGAGACCTTGAATCATTATTGTTCGAACGAGGACGCCGCTGCTAGTCTCTTTATTAAATTCTTTCAAAAAAGTTCAACATCCTACGACGGACAAATATAGTAACACCAAAATAATCACGTACTTGCGAATTGTCACACTAAAAATATGTACCCTCCTTTTTTAATGAAGTTGGTTAAAAATTTTCTCATATTTTATTATTATTACGTTCCTAACTGTGACACGTCATTTTCGTAAATGCCTATGTTTCAATTAAACAAGTGCAAAATACTCAAGTTCTTGTTGATATACTCTATAGTGGGGTATAGATAAAATACCACACATATTATGCATAATAGAAGAAGCTGCTATACATTTGACTTTTGATTTCATAAGGGATTTTTTTTGTTTTGAAATAGAAAAGTCTCCTTCAGACGGGAGATAAGGTAAGGGTGTGTCTAGTATCTATGACATGGAAGGCGTGTGGAACCTATTATGTCGTTTAGAAGATCCTGGGTATATTTTCGTTTCAGTCGACGACTGGTTGGTAGGTGGTTCATTGTAAAGTAGCAACTTCTTAGAAAATCCGTAGATAGATTTATATTACATAATTACAACATGATCAAATTACTTACGACGTAGGGTTCTCTAACTTTCTCTCCGAGAAAGGGTCGAATTCTCCCGTTTCTGCATCTTTTGTCATGTTGTACCTGTCACAAAGCAATTATTACACTATTAGTTTAGTACTCGTATAAATGATGTGGGTAGCCACACTACAGTATGATTGTTGCCCAATTACCCGCAGATGAATACCTATATACTGGATGAGTTTTTTTACCTTAAGGTAAAAATAGGGCATATTAGGTAAGTGAAATAGAAGTTATTGCCATAAGTAGTTTTTTTTTTAGAAGCGCCCGCGCGTACCTACTAATTTTGGATATGCGACAGGCTGGATTCGTAGAGTTCCTATCATGCGAAATTTATTTGGAACTCATATTTTCTCCAAGTTTTCTTCTTTTATTTAATTTAATGATGTAATGATGTGGAATAGGCTACAAACGCGACCGTCAAATGTCACAATTACCTAACGCTTAATTCGATGATGGTTTTGAAAAATAATAATAAAATAGACTACCTATGCCAATACGTTCTATTTCACATAACCCAATATGCCCAATTTTTTTCCTTACGGTAAAAAAACTCATCCGGCAATATACAGGGTGAATATGAATTCGTGTAATTCCTATTAACTGGTGACGCTAGTCTTGATTACGAACAACTTTCCCCAAGGAACCTTAGTCGAATTCGATTAAAAAATTTTCGTTTACCCATACAATATAAACCATTTTGAAACCAGCTTTAATATGGAAGTCCAACAATTTTCAACTGGTGACTCCACTCCCGATTAGGAATAACTTTTCACTAGGACCTATATATAAACCGAAAATTGGTAGACATCCATACTAAAGATGGTTTCAGAATGGCTTACTTTGTATGGGTAATCAAACATTTTTTGATCGAATTCGGCTATGGTTCCTAGTGAAAAGTTGTTTGTAATCAAGAGTGGAGTCTGGTGACTCCAACAGGAATTACACGAATTCAATTTCACCCTTTATATATCTGCATGCATATCAATCAATTGATTTCAGTCCGCGTCAATCATCTAAATGCATTAGCCAGGTTCCTGTTAGTCTTCCTATAATGAACGAGCAATGCCACCCATTGGTTGTATGTTGAGGAAAAGCTAATAAATATCTACTTATAATTGTGAGCCACGAGTACTTAATTGGCTCGTTATCGCCGTTGTTGGGCTTTGTACCCCCTGTAGTGTGGCAACAACTATAGCGCGGTTCAAATATAACATATAATATAGCTATAAATGAACCCATTTTTATTGCTAAGTCATAATACTTACTTAGTGACAATTTTCTCTTTCTTTTCATCTTGTGGGAGGAAGGTCTCCAGTTCCTGAGGCGGTGGCACGCCCCCATTCGATTCCTAGAGCGAATTAACGAACATTTATAAGGCGATATTACATTATTTATATAAGCTTTATTTTTTAATCAGTAAATATCCACCTTAGCTTGGGCATTAACTCTCACCTAAAGACTACTAGCTTTCGCCATATTGGAGTCATAATATACACTGAGACATTTCCGGGACTTATACGAATCTAACAACACTTCACTTGTCCAAATAGGCTGAGGCGTTTAGGATGTAGGTGGTAACGTAAATACAGACGCATCGAACATAATGCCTTCCTTTTGGCTTTGCCGTTGTCGCGTAAAAAGATATCATTAAGTATACCTACTGTGTGCGTAAATACCGTAAAATATAAGCAAATATCGTACCTACAAAATATTAATCTTATAAGTCTTCTTATTTATTATGCCACAGGTTTTACATATTAACATGGATAGTTTTAGAACCTTATAGTGTAATTTTTTATGTTAGACTGAATAAAGTACTTATATACTGAAAAAAATCATGATAGATCCCATTAAAACTCTTATACCTAACTTAGGTAAGTATCTACTCTGATTAAAATTTGGATAAGTACTGATTAAAATTTATGTTAAACAAAACAGGGTGGTTTTTACCCGACTGTCCTACGAAGGAGTGCGATGTTATTCGGGCGTAACTATGTAAGTAGATGTATATGTTACCTCCTATTGTCTAAACGGCTTAACTGATTTTGAAGTGCAAAGTGCCATTACTTTTGCCTTGATCCCGAGAGTGTCATAGGATACATTTTATGGTAAAATCTCACATATCGCTAGTAAATGCATGTTGCTACCACGAGTTCACGAAAACTAGTCTCGTTGTAGTAAGCTATATATCGTTATGTCACTGTCACATATCGGCAACGAACAGCATTCCCGATAGATTTATATAACGTGAATCGTCCGGGTAAACTCATGGTAGCGACTTAGATCACAGTTACAATGAAGTATATCTATGTTACTTTTGTGGATAAAAATTTGTACAGTCAGCATCCAAATTATATTAGCAGTCAAGATTTCTTATCATTTAAGAAAAAATTTACTTTAACGGTATAGGTAAACCATAGTGAATTCTTTTCATACAAACTACAATCGACCACTACACGATATTTTACGCAAACTAGTCACTACCAAGTTTAACTTTTATTACTAAAATATCAAGTCGATTACAGTTTGCATGAAAACTTGTCACTACCGTTTACCCTTGATGAATATAGCAATATAATTAATTTTTCCTTGTTTTAGCTTAACCAAGATAAAGTTAATTCACACATATATATCAACAGTAGTACCACTGCTGCAGTATCGGATTCCATGGAAGGATTTGCCCAAATCGCCACCCTGAGCAAGGTGGCTGGCGATCGCACATTTTTAGAGATTTCAGTACCAATGACACTGCTGACCATCACTGCTCTATGCTGTTAGCTCATAACCCCTTACTTGCCTTTTAGGACACCAACAGAAAGAAAGGGTTGTCCTACTCTCCTATGCCGGCAACCAGATGATCCCTTGTAAGTAATAGTATATTTTTCATACTCACATTAACCATTTTGCTGTGTACTTGACGAACGCCTGGTGAATGTAAATATCTGGAAACGAAAGAATAACATTTATATTATGTATCTATACGGATGTTGCCTGAAACATACACATTTAAAAAGATCATCTGATCATCAAAATCTGTTAGGTTCTTTCAATACTCTTAATACACAGTAGGCTTGTTTAAGCTTTTTAATAAGCATGCTTATTGTAAAACATTTTGCATTTATTTTTGACCCTGTCCATGCTGGAGCTCCCGAGTATTTTTTGAAAATAATGTAGTTATTTAAATTTCAATAGGGGCGAATTTAAATGTTATTTAGTACATTGATTTCCATGTTTCATTTTTATATTTCACCCCCATTTCGGACTTAACTAACAATATTTTATAATTCTTTGAACTGTGATGGATACTGTGGTAGCAAATCTTTAACTCTGCTAAAGTTCAAGCCCGTACCGTATTCTGCTGAGGTAAACATTAAAGAAATATATTTGTGTGAGAGTCAGACGGAAAAAAACAGACACTAAAGCTGGACTTAAATGATAACTAAGGTCCTTCATTTTATGTATTTGCGGTGTTATCTCTTAAGTTCAAATAGACAATACCAAATACTAGTAGCTTAATCTTGAGTTATAAAGGCCGCATTAATTATGTTAAAATATTAAGTAATTGTATTTGTTATCATTACAGTAGTTTTCTTGTCATGTTTGTAGATGCTGTCTTGTGTTTGCATTACTCTGATACCACATTATATTGTCATTGCTAGGTAGGTATCTAGCAAAGACAATATACTGGGTTTAACTTACCATTCTGCCTAATCTTTTTGGAGTTCTAACGGTAGTTCGGTGAGTTGATATTTACGTTTTTGTTTTAAAATTTTGTAACTTTATAGCGCGTGGTGTACATCGCGGACTCTTTCAGGACAGAACATTAGCCGTACCTAATCCTTCACCAGATTCCAGGCTTTCTCTCTGCCAAGAAATATATGTTCTATTTGTATATCCCGCGGGAACGGCTCATTCTATCGGGATAAAAGTATCCTATGTCCTTTTATAGTGCACATTCTTCCTATGTATCAAATTTCATCCAAATGTTATTGCTGTGATTGAGCAACAAACAAAATGTATTTAATTTGTTTATTTCGCGGTAACTTAGGTACTCATTTTATCGGTATATTCAACCTGTTTTCCAAACATCCAAATCCACTCAGATTGAGCAACATATAAATATCCAAACTGTCGCATTTATTATTATAACATTTTATTGCATACACAAAAAAAAAACAATTACAATGATACTTAGCTATTAATAAATAAGATATACAATACTATATATATTTATAATATTACTTAGATAATTTATAAAATAAATAGTGCAGAGAGTGCAGTCAGTGATCGGGTGATTTCAAGAGTAAGAAAGTGTAGGTAAATAAAAATTCAAGAGCTGTCTCACGCAATTTTATGGAGAAAACACGAAGTTTTCTGTAAGAGTGTCATCATACCTTGCATTGCATCTAATCTAGGTAATTTACGAAACACAACATATTGTGTTGTGTGGTTCACACCACAATCAATATATTTCCAATTCAAGTGACTTCCACCTAACATACACTTAGTGTCCTTCGATAAGCAGGCGACGTCATCGTCGCCCTTATCTCTTACGTAAGTAGAGTACCCAGAGACCGTTCTAAATTCTTTAATGTGACCGTAGAGAAGCAGTAACTATGCATGATGTGCGAATTAGGTACGCTACGAAATAACATCGGCCAGCAGCTAGGTATGTACCATGTGCGGTTGTCTACTTCCACTACTTTATACTTTAACTTTATGTGGGTGTACCTACGAATGCAGTAGTAAATTCCGTTTATTTTGTTAACTTTCTTATCAACAAACCGTTATCGTGCAAAACCACTATACTGATTTTTATGGCGTAAATTATAACGAAGGTGCTGTTCCATTGAAATAAAAGATAGCGTCCTATAATATTATGTGTAAAAAACTATCGTTTCACTCTGTTTCGTCCGCAATTTTTAAATCACATGCAGGCACTATGATTGATTTTGAAATTGAATTGAAAATATCTATAACTAAATTAAACAAAATTTTTCAATTGTAGAAATAATAATAATTTGTTACTAAGCTGCAGTGGGAAGTCTCTAGGTTGAGTACTATATTTTACAGCGCAAAATTAGACAATTACATTATACTACATTGGGTAAGGTCTTTTTATATATTTCTTTCTGACTTATTAACCAAGTAGACGAACAACCCTATTCAAAATGTTGGATGATTTATTAGATTACATTCATAGGTTATAGCTATATCTGCTCGTATAATATTTATATGAACACCGGACAAACAAAGATAAATATTAATTACCTTTATCGTAGGTCATAGATTGTGCATTTCTATATTGGGAGGGATCAATATTTTAATCAGTAAGTAATCATCGATTTAACTTTACATAAATGAATATGAGGCTCCCAGCTCTAACACTTCAATATATAATAAAACCGTGGATGATGCAGGGTAGTTGAGAGGGCTACAGAGAAGTCTGAAACTATGAGAAATCTAAAAAAATATTGTAAGGAACAACATCGGAAATAAAAACCGCATACTATAGATTTTTTTCTATTTTATAACTTGTACCAAAGGAGAAGTTTGACAACTGTGATAATAATAAAAAATAACATTACAGTTCCCAATTCATATATAAAAGAAGTCGGTTAATTAAAGAGATAATTTGTAAGATCTCGTAATAGTCCTTTAAGTTTAAGTCATATGTTTATGTGTAAGTGGTGCGACTTGCAGATTTCAGACTGCTTTAGTGTACGGGTAACCTTGGCCATAGTTAAAACTGAAAGAACCTCGAAATGTGCACGCACGTACATACCTACACCACACACATAAATGTGATTTCTAGTTTAAGAACATTTAACTTAAGAAATGGAATGCACTAATATCTAACTTTAAAGCTATTATTCTCACTTTTTAGCTTTTCTCAATCCGACTCCTACTGTACAGGCATTGCTTAGGGGTCATTAGTAATATTTTTATTTGTAACGATTGCATTTGAAATAACTTTTATTTTACTTATTTATCCCAATTGGTATCATAAAAAGTCTGGTGATTTTTATAAATAGAGCCAATATGTAATTTGTACCATCACACTAACTAAAAACACTGTAAGTGATGCTTATATAATAGGTCTTACCTATGAAATTGCCGTTCTGCAGTACTGGCCATTTCAAATCAAAAATAATTTTTGTTTGGCTAAGAATTGTAATTTCAAATTAATTTTATTTTAAAAATATGAAATTTTGAATTTTTGGATATTCAAAATGAATGCCGGTTTTCTCGCCGTACTCTTATAGTACAATTTAAAGTATGTACCTCACATAGTTTCTTCTGACACATCTTCACATTGACCTTCTCTATTAATTACGCGGTATAACATAAATATGGCCTATGTTCAATAGTAGACGATCTGTGGCTATTATGATGATGAGAATGAAATAAAAATAAGTAAATCATTTTTATAAGGCGAGAAAGAAAACTTACACGAATATGTGAATAAATAGCTAATGGCATGAATGACAATGAAATTTTCTTTAAATCATCACTATAGGTTTACTAAAAATTGTTATGTGATAACGGGAATGCCAGTCATAGTATCACACCAATTTTTCTTTATCTGACGGCTCGTCATTGTGTGTCATTCATTTCCCAACGCAATAGATTACGTTTACGTTGAATCAATCCATGTTTCGTCGTCTAAGCGTGAGCGATCTCGATTTAAGTTGAGCATGAGCACATTGTCAAAAAATTTAGGTAGTGCTATTTTTAAACCAAATAAATACCTACACAAATGGTACCTATGATAAGATACGAGTAGCTTGTTTGTTTGCAAGAACACCAGTAGTTATATATGTTGGTTAATTAAATGTACTTAGTAATCATGATTAACATAAGGGTTATATAGTCACGAAATCACTCACTAAATAGTACAAAACAAAATCGCTGTCTGCCTCTTCCTAAGCGGAAAGCTTCTAAACTACGCAATGGATTTTGATCCGGTTTTCACTCTCATATAGAGAATTTCTTCCGGAAGGTTTATATGCATAATAAATGCATATTAAATGTATAGAAAGTAATTACAAAAGTGCGAAGCCGGGGCGTGTCGCTAGTTACAATATAATTTACTCATACGCTATAAAATATCATCATGCGACTATTAAATGTTCATTAGCATTAATAAAAATTAATTTTAAATTGAATGAGCATTTATTTAAAAACGAAAAATTATTTTATAAGGAATTGTGAATTTGAATTTAATAATAATAATAATAATAATTCTGATGATGACGACCTGTTTCGTGTAGTGGTTAGGAACTCTGAGCACTATACGAAAAGGTTGCGGGAGTAGTCCCGCTAGGGGCATGTTTGTGTGATGAATACGGACATTGTGTACCCGAGTTATGGATGTTTTCATTTATAATAAGTATTTATTTACAAAAAAAATGTTTATGTAGTATATCAACCATCTGGTATCCACAACACAAGCCTGTAGTTGCTTACTGTGGAACTAGATGGCGCGGTGATGTCTAAGGATATTTATTTATTTATTTATTAATACTTATATTTATATGGAATTTAACGCGTTGTGACGAGAATATTTGTGTGCGTGTCCGAATTGGTGGTGGTCTCTACATACACCTACGGGAAACAGGCGTGACATTATGTAATGTATGTGTCCGAATTTTATTTATTTCCGTTTTTTAATAACATGATATTATGATTTTTGGTATTCAGTCATTCGGTAGGCACTAATGTGTGATAATATATTTTTGTTGTTTTGACATGATCTTTTATTTTATTAATTCTTATCTTTCAGAGGGTTATAGTGACTAGACTATATGACTTGTAGGATTTTGTTTTGAGTAGCAATCAAGTGTGAGTGTAGAAATTCTAAAATAAATCCTGACGACGACGAATCATTGACGACCTGTTTGGTGTAGTGGTTAGGAACTCTGACCACTATACCAAAAGGTTGCGGGTTCGAATCCCGCTAGGGGCATATGTTTGTGTGATGAATACGGACATGTGTACCCGAGTTATGGATGTTTTCATTTATAATAAGTATTTATTTACAAAAAAAAAATGTATTTATGTAGTACATCAACCATCTGGTATCCACAACACAAGCCTATAGTTGCTTAAAGTGGAACTAGATGGCGCTGTGTGTATGTCAAGGATATTTATTTATTATTATTATAGTTACTACATCATAATTATATATTTGTTCGGTTCGATTCGATTACCAAATCATCTGGAATGATGTATGACATTCAATGGGCTAGGTATGTTAGATAAAATTCACAGTAAAGTTGGTTAACGTTCACTCAGACTTCGATGCGTTCACCACATATGAAATTATGATTAATGATAACACGTGATAGAGAACGGTAGGTATCGATTTTTCACACACGATGTAAATGGCCGTAATTAGTAACACATTTTCACAACAATTTTCAATCATTCGAAAGAATTATAGGCCCATTTTTAGACACGTATGTAAAGTGAGTGGTTAAAGTTATATCATTAAAATTAATTATGGAGAACCTAAAAGAAGAATTCTCAAAATCCAAAAACAAATTAGATTTACACAACATATTTTTAACGGAGAGCAAGAAAATATTCAGTATTATTTATGAAATAATAAATTATTATTGCGCAGTACCGAATAGAAATATTTACTTATATCCAACAAGTAGCACACGAATTTATTTTAATAAGTAGGTATTTAGTATTAACATGACTTACGTCTGATCTCATAGATTGACTGATCACGACTGGTCCCCGTCAATGTTAAGTATCTTACAGATCAACTTCCGAATGCTTGTTTATTGTTGAGGAGGTAGGTACATTAAACACTATCTTGAAGGCTGACATTTGACGATAATAAACAAACGGGAGTTGCCTCCTGCCTGCTTGCACTTTGTACATCATTAAAGAAAAGAATAAAAGCAGGATATGGTAGGCACAAATTGAACAAATGTTTACAAAGCTAACGTAAAAATAGTGTTTGCTAATTTTCAACTGGTTGCAAGGTATGTGATAAAAACGTCTTGATAATTATTACTTGCAAAACATATTTTCAAGAGACATCATAATACAGGGTGACCCATATAGTGGTTATTTAGGTATGGGGCGTCCTGGATTATCATAATCGAGTACAATGCTTAGTGACCTCAGAATATTCAAAGTCGGTAATACTCACAGAATGGCAGCCCCATTTCTTTTTTCTATTTATTTCTACGTTCATTTCAATACGATTATTTTATGTTACCTAACAATTACAATAGAATGTGTAGCGGAAATTACTCGGAGTCTACTGCCTCGTAATCCAGCCCGGCCAATTTTTTCCCCAATTCTACATGACGCAGAATACAGCTATAGGATTCTGACTCTCGTCGTGGACGCTGGACGTGTCCCTTCAGAGCCTTCCAACGTAACCAAGCTGTTACGGGGCTGGGTTGTTGGAGAAGCAGGTGACGAGGATATTAATTAAATAGACTTTCTTCAGTAATTCACGTGTATTGCTTAGTACAGACATATCAGAGAGAGGGCGCGCCATAGACAATTCCTAATTACTTTTCTGGCATAGACAATATGCAACATGCCCCTTTTTATTTTAGTTTCTGAACGGATCAGTTCGTTGTCAACGTGACATTTACATATTTTTTTTTTTTTTTTAATTGACAATTAACCTCAACAACTTTTATGAAAAAGCTATGTTGGGTGGGACAATAGAATTATTAACAATTAATTTATACAATCCAATGAATACAATAAACAAATTATCTTAATAACTACATACAGTCTGTTTACACAAATTGTGACGTCATTGGAAGAAATTATATTAACAATTATAAATTATATTAATCGTGACATGTCATTGAATTATTCTTATATTAAACAAACATTTTACAAATCGAATCTTTGTGTTTTCTTAATTAAGCGTCCTCTAGAACTATAAGTTTTGTTTTCAGTTTTATTTACATCGTCATTATCACTTGATGGTGATATGCTGGACATCTCTGGTAAGTGTTGTACAATTTCTGATTGAGATTCCATTATATTTAATTGATCACTCTTTGGACTTTCATATTCATAAAACTCATGCACACTATCATTAAATTCATTATCACGAACTTCTATAAATATAGGCGACTTTACAGTTGTGCTTTGTTCTGATACTGACTCGAGTGATATGTTTGATTGGACAGATTGAAATGAATCAGAGTCATTTGGACTACTGATTGGACTTGACTTTTTATAAGTTATTAAATACATACAATCATCATCTTCTTCGTTTTCTAAAAATGACTTTGGTTTTTGAGACTGTGAATACATTTCATTTGACTTGGACTGACTATAATTCTTATACATATGTTGACAATTATTCGACCGTCTCTCAGACTGACAATGTGACATATTTTGATTGTTATTCTGACAATTATTTAATTGAAATGTTACCTTGTTAGGCTTTGACTTATTATTCGAATAACATAAACTATGACTTGACTGATTGTGACGTATATGACGAGTATTTCTCCTATATACTACATTATTACAGTCTTTGACAATAAACGATCTGGGATACTTAGTTTTACTTACAATAGTACCTTTCGTCCATATTATATCTTTAGGATTTTTCTTAAATAATATTCTGTCATTTAAGTAAAAATCTGGGTATTGTTTACAATTTTTGTTATAATATAGTCTAGTTTTTTCAGAATTTTTATTTTTATTTTGTATATGTTCTGAAGCTTTAACTACTTTAGGTCTTAAATTACTGACTTGACTTGGTAGTTTAGTTCTTAACTGTCTTGACATTAACAGTTGAGCAGGAGAATTAAGATTCCCTCTCTGACTTGTTCTATATTGTAAAATGCCTATATATGGATCTGTGTTCGACTGTTCACACTTTCTAAATATATTTTTTACTATTTTCACAGAAACCTCAGCAAGGCCATTGGACTGTGGATAATGTGGACTGGACATGATGTGTTCCACGTCCCATTCCTTCATGAAATTTTTAAATTCTGCTGAGTTGTATGGTGGTCCCCCATCACTAATGAGTTGTAAAGGAATACCATGTCGTGCAAAGATAGTCTTTAAGTGTGATATTATTGTTGAACTGCGACTGTCTTTATTTAGTTCAGCAATTTCAATGTAATTTGAATAGTAGTCGACAACTAGTAAATATTTCTTATTTCTGTATTCAAATAGATCCGTTGCCAATTTTTGCCATGGAAATAAAGATTGCTCATGTGCTAACATTTGTTCTTTTGTTTTATTTGTTGAGAATAAAGAACAAGCTTCACATTGTGTTATTTTATTTTCTATATCCTGATTAATATTTGGCCAATATACAACACCTCTCGAAAAGTTTTTTGTTTTTTGAATACCTAAATGTCCTTCATGTAAAATTTTTAGGATTTCTGACCTCATTGAAGAAGGAATTATTACAGAACTATTCTTGAATATTAAATCATTAATCACATGAATTTCATGTCGAATATTCCAGTAGGGTAATGCGATAGTGTCACAATAATGTTTTGATTTTGGCCATCCCTTTCTAAAATACTCAATTAATTTTTGTAAAGTTATGTCTTGCTTGGTATGAAGTAAAATTTTGTCTAATTTTTCCTGTGTAATTGCAAGGTTTGAAGTTAGTAAATTAACATGAATTTCTACATTTTTCTCTAATTCCTCTAAACTAATTGGTATACTATTTTTATCATCTATAGGAGATCTTGAAAGAGCGTCAGATATATACATTTCTGTACCTTTTGTGTATGAGACAATTAAGTGATAAGCCTGAAGTGTTATCATCATTCGCTGAAGTCTAGTAGGTACTTCACATAATGGTTTTTTGAACAATGTGACCAAGGGTTGATGATCTGTTTCTACCTTAATAGGTTTCCCATAAACATATTGATGGAATCTCGTGCAACCAAAAACAATTGCATACAATTCCTTTTCAATCTGCGCATAGTGCTCTTGACTTTTATTTAATGATTTTGATGCATATGCAATAGGGTTTTTATCATGCAATATGACAGCTCCAACCGCATGTTGGGATGCGTCTACTGACATACGTATTGGTTTCTCATTATCATAATGTACTAAAACCGGTGATTTACAAATCAATAATTTCAATTTTCGAAATTGTTCTTCGTGATTGACAGTCCATCTCCATACATTATGTTTCTTCAATAAATCTCTAAGAATACTAGTTTCCTCAGACAAATTAGGAATAAATGAGCTAACATAGTTAATCATACCTAAGAATCTTTGGAGTTCTTTGAGGTTTGTAGGACTTGACATTTTTGTAATGGCTTCCACCTTAGACTTATCAGGCAAAATACCATCTTTATTAAAAATATGACCTAAATAACATATTTCTAACAGACCAAATTGACATTTAGATTTATTAAATCTGAGATTTATTTCAGAGGCACGTAAAAAGGGGCATGTTTAAAAACAGCTTGAAGTCTCTCATTATGCTCTTTTAAGTCCCTTCCATATACCAAAATATCATCTACGAATATTACAATACCTGGAATATCACCTAGGAGTTCATTCATAGTTCTATGGAAAATTTCACCACTGGAATTTATACCATAAGGAAGTCTTAAAAATTTATATCTACCATAAGGTGTATTGAATGTACATAAGTCACTACTTTCATCATCCATAGGAATAGTCCAGTAGCCTGAACTAGCATCGAGCTTAGAAAAGATACAAGCACCTGTCACTTGTGATCGAAGCTCTTCAAATGTTGGATAAGGATAGTGTGGTCTTTTGATAGCTACATTCAAGTTTCTAGGATCAAGGCATATTCGTAATTTTCCATTAGGTTTCTCTACTAATACTATTGAATTGACCCATTTAGTAGGCTTTGTTACTTTTTGTATGACATTGATTTTTTCCATGTAATTTAGTTCATCTTTCAAGCGTTTTTGAAGTGAATATGGAATTCGTCGAATAGGACATATTCTTGGTGTTATATTTTCATCAATATCTAAATGTGCTTTGTAAGGTAAACAACCTAAACCTTCAAATGTATGTGAATAATCTGAAACTATGTCTTGTACTGACCTTAGTTGACCTTTCTCCTGAATTTTATAGACTCTTTTAACAATTCCCAGTTTTTCACAAGTTTTCCAACCTAGAATTGTTTGACTTTCACAATCAACAACAATAAACCATATGTTTGAAGATCTTCCATTGTCAAAGATACATTTTAATGAACAGCTACCTATATTTGGTACTAATTGACCTGTAAATGAAAATATTTTATTATTGGTTCTCACAATCTGTATTTTACTACCAGATACAGTCATGATCTTGCCAAGGGTATTTTTCGAAATAATATTTGTGTCTGCGCCTGTGTCAATTTGACATTTCAATTCATATTGATTACATTTTACATTAATTAACCAATCTTTAAATGTAGAATTGTTATTTGTCTGCAAGGAACCGATTACCAAATGATCATGATCATTATTTGATGATGAGTGAATATTCACTAAACTTACATTTTTGTTCCTGAAAAAGCAATATTTAGCAAAATGATTTTTCTTCTTGCAAATAGCGCATGTCTTTCCTTCGGCTGGACATTTATATTTGTGAACTTGACCACATCTTCGACATATTGATTTCTTGATTTTAATCAAATTATCCCGAGATAGTGAATTATTTGAATTTGACTGTTTAAAATTTTCTCTCGACACTGATCTGCTTTGACGATACTTCGGATTACTCGGCTGCTGACGTTTCACCATATTAATATTTGTGTGATTGTTGCTATTCTGACTTAGAATTTCGTGATCTGAATGCTGTAACTGTGTTGATCTTTCCTGACTCAGTTCCATACTCTTAGCTATTTTTAATGCATTTTCAAGTGTCAATTTGTCTTGTTGTAGTAATCTTTCTCTGATTTTATTATTTTTAATGCCTATGACCAACATGTCTTTTATTAATGAGTCTTGTAGTTCTTTGAAATCGCATGAGGCAGATAGATTATGGAGAATAGTCACGTACTCATCAAGAGTTTCATTTTTTTGTTTTCTTGTAAAGAAATTATATCGTTCAACAGTCAGATTTGCACACGGATTGAATTTGTCGTCAAATTTTTGTATTACTTCATCTAAAGTTACCTTCGTTCGATCTATATTGAATGAGTTAAATACTAAAAGTCCTTCGTCACCAATAGAATTTAGGAATATTGCCACCTTTTTAGTACTGGAGGCCTTCTCCAATTCGGATGCGTCACAGAAAATTTGGAATTTTTGTTTCCAGATCCGCCATTTTTCTGCCGCGTTGCCATTTTCAATATGTAACGGCTTTATGTTTGAGACAATTACTTTATCGGCCATACCTTTTTGGTTTCCTTTTTGTAGAATCCCTCGTCTGACACCATGTTACGGGGCTGGGTTGTTGGAGAAGCAGGTGACGAGGATATTAATTAAATAGACTTTCTTCAGTAATTCACGTGTATTGCTTAGTACAGACATATCAGAGAGAGGGCGCGCCATAGACAATTCCTAATTACTTTTCTGGCATAGACAATATGCAACACAAGCCTCGTAAATACATAAGTATTTACCTGGTCCTTTCATCCTTATAACTGGATGAAGTACAATAAAATAAAGGGTACGGCCTACCTCCATCCACTCGTAAATTCCACCTGTTTTAACTTAACGTAGGACATTTTTTTATTTTATGAATCTGTCTTTAAGGTGGTTCTGCAGCCAATCAGAAAATAAAAATAAAAGACAGGTAAATTATCATGAGGCGCCTTTATAGTGTGAAAAAATCATTATCATTTTATGACTTATCTTTTTAGGTGTTTTTTTGGCAACCCAATTCCTTCCATTCGTCCCCCCCCCCCCCCCCCCCCGTTTCAAGGTCCACTCGTAACTTCGCATGATAAAATTAGGATCAAATGGACTTAAAACGGGTGGAGATGAATGAAAGGATGTAGTTGTTGGGTGTCAAACCATATAACCTTTAACAAGTTGTAAAGGGGTCGCCGCGGGTGTTTAGGTATATAGGTGGGTAGGTACTTGTCTTTTATTAGTATTTTGTTATACTGTTACTAAAGACAGAGTAGGGCTGTTGTTCTCCAAAAGCATGGTCAAGAACGCCATAACATCAAGACTGCGTAGTACGTATTATCTCTACGATCTATAGTCCGCGTCACAATGACTGCGCATATTCATATTTCGGATCTGATTTGTAGAGAAAAACTATTAGACTACGTCACTTTACATCAACATTATGTAAGCAGGTTCTTTAGAATATTTAGAACTAATGCCAGCAACACTACACTACACTACACTACACAGCAAACTATGAGTCTACATATATTATGGTTCACACTCATACATAAAGTCAAACTTCTATCGGTATTCAAACTCGGCAGTTGACAATTCGCTAATACACCACAATATTAATACAAAATGATTGTAATTTCACCTCGGTGAACTGTAACGCTTTATTATTCAAAACATGCACTAACGATCAACAGTTACTGTCTCTGATAGTAGGCCGCATTCAGACTGAACACGCGTGGATTGCAAATATTGACACGTGTCTAGAAATAGGTATTTAAAAGCGACAAAGCTACAAACGATGTACGTAATGTACACTTAAATACATATTCTCTATCTATACACAACATTCTGTAAACCCATAATATTAAGTATTACCTATTATTTATATTCTTATGAATGAGACAATTTACTCCACGCGAGTTAGATTTTGTCATTCTGTCGAGTCACGTCAGGGTTATAGCCATGAATAGAATGTTTAACAATGAAAATATGTCAGGAAAAGGTTACTTAGTCATCCACGTTCCTTGCAACTAACTGACTTACAATAGCAGATGCGGACCAAACATAAGGATTAAATCTGCTAAGTTTCCGTATAAAAGAATAACCTGCATTTAGGATTTGACGTAGGTACGAGGAAACATCTAGTTGGTTATATTGTCTGTCTTATCTGATTACGAATTTGTTTATGCCCTAATATAATATAATATAATATATCATAAGTATTTTGTTTGGATACGAGCAATATCAATTAATAACAAGAAACCCCCGAAATACCCCCCAAGTATAGCAAGCAATCTATCTTCTAATTCGCTGCATCGAGTTTCATCAAACATGAGTATCCTTTCATCTAGTTTAATCTTAAATATAAAAACCGCACACAAATCGGACCACGCATTATTAAGATACCTACATCCTGACAGACTGGCTACAAACACACACATGAAACTATCAAACACATAACACACATAGCTTTCGTCGGGTGTTAAAAGCGCACGTCCAGGCGTCGCCTTTTGTTTATTTATTATACATATGTATACATAAATATACATTAATGTTTGGTCTGGTCATTAGTTATTATGTATGTGTTGACATGACAGCACACTTCTCTGCGTGTGAACTTCATACCACAAGCGTCAAAATAATTGATGGTTACCTGACATTATCACTTAATAAATAATAAATATTTGGGAAACTTACACCAATCTAGTCCCAAACTAAGCAAGCTTGTACTATGGATACTAGATAACGAATAAAAATACATAAATATTTATATGACTCGGGAATAAATGTTCGTAGTCATCACACAAACATTTACCCGTCGCGGGATTCGAACCCGCAACCGTTGGTTTCGCTGACAGGGTCACTATTCGCTACACCAATCGGTCGTCAAATTATCAGTAGTTACTCGTAATGCATTATGCACTTGCAAGCTTTCGCTTCTAAGAAAAATGATGGAGATATGTAGGTACAGCAGGAGGTGGCTTGAATATGAAGTATAAAAATTAATACTCATCCTCATATGGGATTGTACCAAATTCAAATTCTTTACCGTCTACCTTGTTAAACGATTTCATGTTTGGGAAAATTTAAAGAATGCAAGATATACATCTGAAGGACTCGTATAATATATTGTTGCGTCAATTACTTAATACACAAGTATGGGCCTATTACTTAATACAATAGTTCCCATCAGAGGAGATAAGGTCCAATCCATCCAGCGATGGTCTGCAGAGTTATTACGAGTATTGCCGAATTATTAATAATATACCATTGCCAACAATCCCTCCCACTACCTACTACCTACGGCAAATTCTACCATGGCTATAGTAATGTATAACATCGGACTTCTATGCAATACAATACCCTTTATAACACATAAGGAAAATATGCATTTTACAAAAATATTGCAATACAAGTGTAACTTAGGCGGCCTTATTACTAAAAGCGATTTCTTCCACGCAACCATAGGGAGCAATAAAGTCTTTATAGAACAGGGGGGTTGCAGATGCAGATCAGAAATAGCTACATAACTAATTACTAATTACAACTCAATCATAATAACTTAAATAACAACAAAATATCATACCAATATACAAAAAAAAAAAAACATAAATAGATGGATATTACATAATAATACATACCGTAAAAGTAAATAAATAATAATAATAAAAGAGATTAATGTTATCAGAAACTACTAAAATAGACAATAAACACTAATCAAAGCGGCAAAAACAAAATAAATAATCATCAGCTCTTGATTAAAGGATAAGAAAATGCTGTTTGACTGCCGCCTTAAAGATATTCAAAGATTAAATAAGTACGCATAGTAAACTTGATGGCATTAGACAGGCAAGAACTTTCCTCATTGTATTTTTTTTAGTTTGCATCGAAAGGCTACTCCTATATCAAAAAGGTAGAAGTGAAACGTTAGCGAGAGTCTCACAAAAAGCCGCAAAAAGTAACACTAAGTTTTTAGTTTGGAAATATAACCTTTTGTCATTTCACTGAAGTAACTGAACATTTGCACCTACAAACACAAAACGTTTACGGTTCGATGGCCAATATAGTTATCATTGAAAATACGTTTTCGTCACAGCAATTTCTATCGCAAATTTTCGCAAATATTGAATAGAGAATATCCATGCCACCTATTTCACAGGGTTTATTCATATTGCGATGGGTGACAAAATTGTGAAACCGTTACTAAAAATTTTGTGTCATTCAAATTACGATTATTGTAATACATATGTATATATCTATTTGCCGTATCTTGACGTCTGCTTGTACGCGATCGTTAATGACGACAACCACCAACTGTGTACACAAAATAAGTGAGGCTGGGTATCAATTTTAAACATAAATAACAAATGAATATTTAGTTAACAGTACATAACAAATGAATATTGTTAAAAAATAATACAAAGTCGTGAACTACGCAAAGCTATGGATATTCGGGAGTAAATATTCGTATCCATTATACAAAATTTTACCTCTAGCGCAATTTCGAAAGCGCATTCTACAAATCCACATAGGTACTTACACACAATAGGTAACTGCTAAGGCTGTTTTCAGCTGCCCAGCACCGTCAGCTTTTTGTAGGTCCGACATTCGGGCTGAATTTTATCGCTGACTTTTTTCACCGATTTTTAGACCGACTTAGACGTGTTCATTTGATTTTGCGTATGTAGGTTTAATTTTTTGCTCCAAAAAAAATCGGTCATTGATTGTCGGATGTGGGCGGGAGAGCCTTTTTATAGATATAACCTACGAAAACCTTAAAAGCTGGTAGGTACAAAGGGATCTTTAAACCATTAACTGTAATTAGTTTTATAAAATAATTGTTTTTTTTTATGCACAACGGGTTAGCACTTGACCTCAATCACACCTGATGTTAAGTGAAGATGAGGCCGAAGATGGTAACGTACTGACCCGGAAACCCCATCTTATTTGGGTGGGGGACTGGCTATCTTATCTCTGACAACCGGAAGACAACAATGGATTCAGCGTTAAGGTACTAAGAATATGTTAGTTATCAAAACGTGACAAAAGAGCATCGTGAAGTCGTTGATTGTTGCTTAGGCCAAGAGACGGGATACCAACTGCATGATTACCTACGAAGATAATCGTGCCACAATGAGCAACAGTAGTTAACAGGCTACTACGACTACAGTACACAATACGGGTAACTGATATTTCTTATATCAGGCCACATCCTCCCGGCCGAGTGCATCTGAATGGGCATTTCATTATTACAATAAGTTAACCAACATTATCTGACACTTCGTTATCATGTATTTTAATATTCCAATTGCTTTTTTCTTTTCATCGTTATCGACAACAAAATTAAATGGGGCATTAAAGTAATATTCCCTCGTATTTAGGGTTCAATTTAAAGAACCTATATCTAATTCTAACCCGACTGTGCGACAGCTAAGATAGGGTTGTTTTTCACCCGTATCTGGGTATGATATTATTATGTGGGATTTTTAATTCTGGATGGATTTTAATCAATGAGGTATCGTTTAAACCGTGGTTATAGGCTAGGTTTTGTTTTTAACCCTCGAGGAAAAATGAGGGGTGTTATGTGTTTGACGGCGGTGTGTGTGTCCAGTCTTTGTCCAGACTTATCTCAGTAATACGTGGACCGGTTTGAGTACGGTTTTTTATATTACAGATTAAACACGTTCATAGCCATGTTTGATGAAAAATTATTAAGCCTTTCGAAATTTTTCGATTAATCAGAGTTTCTTCATGTATTCCGATGATATTGGTGTATTACGAGGGATTACTAAACGTTCGAATTTTTTATATTTAACCTTCGGTAAACTATAGGTTTGGCATATTTATGTAAGTTTGGTGACAATGCAATATTATAGTACCATCGAGCTGATCTGATGATGAAGCCGGTATGCAGGGACTTATTATAGTATTGGTTAACAAGTAACCAATACTATAATTAATGACGTTTGTCATTAAATCGAAATTTAACTTGTTTCAATTGATGTCTGTATTGAAACCATTTTCTACGACATTGACTTTTCATTGTCCACCTCAAGTAGTTTCTGATAGTAGAATACTTAATGCCTACACGGAACATTAGAGCGTCATTCGAAACGCGCGAATTTTAATTCAATTATCCGCGGATATTTCAACGTGATACATAACACAATGTTGGCTAGCCGCCTAATATACATGGACTCACTATGTCAATAATTTGCTATTATCGACTAATGTGGACATAGTAGAACCGAGCTCATAAATCGGCATAGGTAAATATATGATATGTTAAACAAAAGTTCACACAAACATACGCGTGTAGGGGCCTAATCAGACGGACGTAAACGCTGACGTCGCGATAGCATCAATGCCGAGCCCGCGATTCATCCGCGGTTCTCTCTATCTCTATATATCCACAGATAGCATCCCTGGCGGAAACGCAGGGTAACGTTACGCGGAGCGGGCGGTTGGTAGCCGCTACATTGTGAAAACGTTCAAACGCAGGGTAACGTTACGCGGAGCGGGCGGCTGGTAGCCGCTACATTGTGAAAACGTTCAAACGCAGGGTAACGTTGCGCGGAGCGGGCGGCTGGTAGCCGCTACATTATGAAAACGCTCAAAACCATTCACAAAAGAATAGTTTTGAACGTTTTAATACATCTACATTCTGATGCATAGCGTTTTGCATAACACCCGTGGGAACACGCTCCAAATTAGTTCAATTTACTCATTTCGGAATCTGCTCATCAATCCTTATTATCACTCGCTCTGGTGATCAATTGTGGTCCATCATTTGTTATCGATTTTCGCTGATGTTTTGTGTGATGTGATTGATTTGTTTGTTACCTGTTGTCGATAACAACCCATGAATAATTTATCGTATAATCTTATTGTTAGGGATAATCACTTCAATTTTGAAAATAGAAATTAATGCAATTGATTATGTGCAAGTCGAAAGAGCAAGTAAGACCGAATAGAACGTCCTTTTCTCGAAGCAAGTCAAGGCAAATGTAGCTTCCCATATCTTTGTTCTAACTATTCTTATACCTGTCTACACGGTATGTGTATACATACGTCCGAGAACTAAAATAAACAGAGTTAGGGGACTCTACCACACCCTTATGTCATCAGGTGTGGCTTAACGAATCAGCAATTTAGGGCTTTCCTTGTTATATCGTCTAAACCTATACGCACACCCGAGAGGACCGCTGGAGGTATAAGTCTTACTTAATTTTATTCGACTAATGCGTTTTGGGAAATTAGTAATTTTAGGAAGGTAGCGTTACTTATGTAGGTAACATAAGGTGTTTGGAATGTGTAAATATAGTCATAGTATTGTATTATTTTAGTGTCTAGTACTTTGTGGTGTTATGTTTCGAGCATACACGGAAAAAAAAAGATTTGTATGTGTCTTTGATCCAAGACATTTTGTTCTTTTGAATATTTAAATACATAATGTCTAGCTTTAAGATTTTATTTTGCTCGATTAAAATAACGTTCTTCAATTAAATGTTTTCATTTTCTTGTTTAGAATCTACCAAAATACGTTGTTTCAAGAGAATATTCTTAATAGAAGACATTTTTGAGGTCTCTGTTTTAGTAAATAATGCTATTTCTGTTTTAAACAATATTTTCTTCAAGAAATTAAAAAATATATTTGAGTTAAGTAATACAAATCTTGGACGAAATTAATTTACAAACTGGTTTCAAGAGAACATTCGTTCAAGTTGAACTTTTTTTCTTTAGATGGATATGTTATAATTTTAAGCCGATATTTAAAATATCTTTGTTTGAACGTCAAGAACTCTCAGTACAAAATCATAAACTTTCTTTATCTAAGTAAATGAATTTCTTGACTGAAGGAGTTACACATTTCTTCATATCAGAAACTTTTACATTCCAAAATTTCTTAATTCAAGTAAATTAGTTTCTTGTATTAAGAAGTACTCATTCCTTGAGTAAAGAGCTTTTGAAACCATGCGTTTTTTTACCCAAGTAAACAATGTCTTGGTACTATACCGATTCGTTTATTACAAGAGAGGATTTCTTGACGATCCGGGTCCGCGTGCATTGTCCGAATTTGTCCGTTGACCAATCACATCGCATGGCAAATAAAGAGATGTGACATTGCGAGGTTTAATAATCGATTTCAGAAGAGAAAAGTACGTTGTGATATACAATCGACAGAGAACTCGCTAAAAAGCTATAATTCGATAGTAACAATGTCCACCGTATACCACAACGAAAGTGATAGATATAATAATATCGCTTTTTCACTTATCTGAATTTTTAATCTGGAAAAATAGATGCACCTAAGTGTATGAACTAAGTGGGACATATTTTGAAAAGCTTTCTGTCTAATATTATATCGTCTCCTTATTACTATTGAGATCCGAAATATCTGCCACACAAAATGTACTGCGAATACTCACAATGAAAGGTCAGTTCGAAAGTGCCTAGTTATTCGTTTCATTGAGTGTCGAATCTTCGCTAAATAAGAATCAAAAGAAGTCATTATGTTGTAATGCTAAACAATATAAGAAGTTACGAATAGTACTATTGTATAAATTTTTACCTTTTTTAATTCGCCGCGATCAAAGCTGCGGCCTTTTAAGATTTTAGTTAATACGTTTATTCCATTATATTAATGTACATTATACCTACTTAAGTTATTACGAGCCGACATTATTAGACTGTCCACTAGAGTGTTCAAAATGTGGCTTCACTGAAAACCGTTGCTAGCGGAAAAACTTACAATTTGTCCTGGGTAGGAACCGTTTTGGTTTCACAACACACTGCATTGGTTGGTTTTGTTTTCGGTAGATATAAAATATTTTCATATTATATACAGTATATACGTACAGTATATATGTATGTACGGACGTATGTAAACCAAATAGGAGGTATACTTCAAAAAGATCTGGTTACAAGTATATACCTACTCAAAACCGAAGGAAATGTATCAGTGTGTCGTGTCGACCCGTACCTACGGATCGTACAAAATGGAGATCTAGAAAATTATTCTTATCTACAAAAGCAAGGGAACTATAAAATTCGGATCATTTGTTAGATTGAACAAGCAGGATAGTGTAACGTTCCCGAGCATACAACAAGGATCATTAATAATTTTTTTGTTAAGAATACAGATTTTTCGGTATGAAAAACTATTAACATGACTGAATTTTTTTTATAATGGAACATATAATAAAGAAATTACAGTGGCTTAACAGAAGAGTTTCAAAAAACACGCGCTGTGAAGTGCGACCGTTTATGACGTTCCGGCACGAGACGCAGACGCAGGAGTAGGTATATGTACAGGACTTGCGCGACTTAGTCTGTATTAGCGGTGTGTCGTGTTTATACTGTATCGTATTGTGTTGTACAAGTACTGCTCCGCTACGCAAATCCAAACACCAACAAAATTATAATCAAGATCTACCTAATATATTATGCATATATGTTGAATGAGTAGATGTTCTGTCCCTTAGAGGAACAAGATCTGCCCTGATCATACAAAGCCATATTCAAAAACTTAATACTAGACAGTTAGATGTTTAACCCACCGATCAACTTTAAAATAACATATAATTAATATAAAAGCTTGTTTTTAGAAACAATTTTTTTTTTAATTTAGTGGCTTAATTTACTTCCAGGTAGAAACTGACATGATATCTACGAACTTGCATATTGTTTTGCACCACCACACACAATAATATTAATACCTCCGTAATTTCTTGATGGATTAATACAATTTAAAAAGTGTGATACTCGTGAAAACAAAACCTAAATATCATGTATTCAGTTTGATGAATGATCCTCACTATGTCTGACGTTATTCTGTCCTGTTTATTATATGTCGAGTATATTATATTTTATAATAAATCGATTATTATATATTCTATGATACTGAGTGGCTTCTAAAAATATTGTAGTCAGTTCTTCAACGCCCAAGCCTAAAATAAGTGTTGAATTTTTTTTTAGTTTATAAGATTTAAGTTTATACAATCGAATGCAGAAGGGAAAGTATTACTCTAGAGTTTGCTTTTCTCTGTTTGTAATTTATACAATTTATTTAAGCTTTACAACTTCACATACCATCCGCTTGGGTGATGTTATTAAATGATCGAAGCGTGACAATTAAGGAAGTAAGTAGTATACACACACTTCGATACCATTACGTTCATCCTTCAACGCAACTCTTTAAAAATTATGTAGTCTCGAAGACGTCGCCCACCCATAAATTAGATCGGCACATAAACGTATACATAAATTTCGTTATCAAAATAAGCGTAGGTACTAGCATGTAATACTTATCGTGTACAACAGTTACATTTCATTCAATGTTTAATTAATATTTCTTAGGCATAGGTAACTTTCAAAATCATTGTCAATAATTTTGATTCTTCAATTTGATAGTTACATATTTATTTACTTGTAGTCTGTAAAAACATTTATATTTTTTTATTATTAATATATCGATTATAGTGAATGCGTGGAACATCTCTAGTGGGGCGCGAGCGCTTGTGGATGTCATTACTGGACGAAAAACTTTTCGAGTTGTGTAAAGAGTGTTTGTTCCTGCTTAAACATATTATATTATAAGCCAAATACGAACGACAATGGATAATTTATTGAGAAGTTGGGGTGCACCTGAACAGATTCTCGAAGCTTTTCAAAGTAAGTACAATTACATACAAAGGTACATAGTAAGTGGACTCCTTGTTCATTGCCGCCTCTGTCACTGAGAAACGAGATTAGTTCGAACTGAATTCGAAACAACGTGACTGCAACCGTGTGTCCTTCGCACCCAGGGTAAGTGGTTCATTTTGATTCCTCGTTTTTTTTTCAATAGAAGACAATGAAATTATGCCGGCACGCGGCCATAGGATATCCTTACTTACCTACTTTGGCAACGTCTCATCCTAAAAACATGCCCCCTCAAGAGTAATGAAATTCCGTAATAGTTTCTTTACTCATGTGGTGTCATTCGGATAAAGGATATTTCGACCTGAAATAACGTGACGGTGACGGTGATCGTTTTTCAAGGTGCAGTGGACAAGTTCAGACTTGTTTTATATTGCCGGCATTTCGGTTCATCACGCACCCGATAGTTTTGGGGGCTGAATCTCGTTCTCGGTGAAGGTGGCTGGGCACAAACTCTTAAGAATCTATATCTGCCTAAATAGGTGTTACATTACCTTTCTATTGTTGTGGCAAAAGCATTCTAAGTATTTACCCACTATTTTGACTTGCTTTGACTATTTTATAAGACTAGTAATATGTGTAAGTACTTAAAAGTTGCCAGAAAAAATTACTTGTTTGTTTTATTTTTATATGTTTGTTTTCAGAGAATGAAATTCATGAATCACATTTATCACACATTACGGATGAGCAATTAAAGGAATTGTGTCCAGTATTGGGCTTTAGAATTGATCTACGAAAAAAAATAGCAGAATACTTGGATGCACAAGTTAGTTTTATTTTATTTTTGTGAAATAGAAGATCAAAAGTTTATTGACTGAACAATTTTGCACATACAATTTTTTTGTGTAACTTCATAATTAAATTGTTGAGAGAGTATAAATAACAATTGATGCCAGTAGGTACCTACCTTATACTGCTTAAGCATTCATGGGGCTGGTGTAGTCACTTGGGTGGCAGACCACATTTTCTATTTACATGGATTTGTATGTATATATGGGCACATACTCTTATATCTATGTAGTAAATATGATATACCCCTGTGGGTATATCATATTTACTAGACAGGTGAAAATGAAAAAATGTTTATTTCTTTGTTTAGGAATCACATGCAACATATTGTTAAGATTTCCTTTTAGGTATAAGGATACCTGTACTTACTTACTTAACTAAGCACAGTAAACATGATTTATTAAAGGTTTGCAGGCCTGCGGCTTTCAACCAATTGTTATTAGAACAGAAGGGGGAGGCCTATGTTTAGCAGTGGACATTCTGTGGCTAATATGATCATAATACATAATATACTTAATTTCGACTATATTGTCTTGCTTCCACTCGATGGTTGTTTCTCTCATTCCATACGAATGGAAGAAATCACGTGGCAGTCAAGTGACAATTATGTGGCTGCCGACTAACATTTCATTTCATCTGGCCCGACCATTAATCTTTCGAATTAAATTATTTATTATTTATATTTTAGGCACCCACAGAAACAAAATCGTCTGTAACATCAAGAGATGAACAAATAGATAATACCCAAGAGGAAATAAATATTGTGGGTGATTTGTCATTTTCACTTACCGATTTATTTCCTGCTCCCAGTTCGTTTAAAGACTTTGACTTAAATACTTTGTTGACAACCTCCCCGTGTGGGAAGAGTATTTTAGATTATTATCACGTGAATGGATGCCTGGACACAAAAAGAAGGAATCGCCTCACAGATATTATTATTAGACATCTGTTCACATTTATTGTAAACCAGTGAGTATTGTTTATTATTATTGATCATAGACCAACATTGTTAATGCTGCTTTTACTGATATGTCACAATCTTGTACTTTTTATATAGCAACTTGTTTGAGTTGGGCATCCCCTCACAAATAAGCAACCACCCATGTGTCTAAATGCGGAAATGGGAGCTAACAACAAGAACAAGTAGATGTTTGAGTAATCATTCATTATTTTTTCTATAGTCGACTAACATATGAAGACTACAATATTATTGCTGCAAAAATTATTACCCTTTTTCCAAAAGAAAGCACTGCTACATACTTTACAAGACCTATAAGAAAGTGTAATTCCCATACTGGAAAATCTGTAGCCGCACGTGGCAAGTTAATTGACAAAGTAAGAAACATACTGTTTGAATCTGGGGAACGCAAGAAGAAATCTTATGAGCTTTCATCAGGCGAGTCAAATAATAGTAGAAGAGTTAGTGGACCATTAGTAGGTAAGTCATGTTATTAACTTATTATTGCTATCTAAATAATATGTACACACATTTAGGAGAAACCATATTACCGGTTCTTACTTTTATTATAAGTTTATTGTTGAGACCTCCATATTGCAATCCTATTACAAGTACCATAATCTGTTGATTTGTCTTGTATATTTATACTATTGTACCTACATAATTGTGGAGAGAAATAAATGATATATTGATTATGTAGGTACCACAATTATGTAGGTACAATAGTATATTAGGGGCAAATTGTGTAATTTAATATTTTTTATGCTACAGAATTATATGAAGAGGAAAGAAAATGGTTGACTATCCACAACGAGCCATGGTCAGTAGTTCTAGAAAACTGGAAGAAGACTGCTGAGGTACGCCACAGTAGAGCATATAGTAACATTGAAGAGTTTGTTTCCCAATGGAAAATTCTGAATAATTTGAGAGCTGTTGAACTGGTAAGAATCTCTTCATCATCATCACAAGTATAAAGACTCCACTTTAGGAATATCTCTCTGATTTATCGAGGCTGATAGAGGATTTACTGACATATAAGTCTTACCTAGTTCAGGAGCCAGGACTGCATTGAAATGGAATATTTTTGTGCACGACAAATATGTTTTTATGATTTATTTAGCATACATTTCTCATGGTGACCAATTGGAATTAGGGAAGGACAGATGTGCGTTTTTATGGAGATAATAATTTAAATAAATCGGAGGTCTGTAGGCGACATTATGCTTGGATGCGGTACTGTAAGATCCTCTATTGATGAAGATTTCAATACTAATTTTTGTGGGATTTTAATTAGGCATCCTATCTTTTAGAATTCCTATCTAGCTTACAATTTTTGGTAATTAAGTGTGTTATATTCTTGTAGTGAAATCTTTATGACGACTTTATGAGTGTAGGTGATAGTGACCCTGTCAGCCGAACCAATGGTTGCGGGTTCGAATCCTGCAAAGAATAAAGGTTTGTGTGATGAATACGAACACTTATTCTTGAGTCACGGATGTTTATTAACTATTTATGTACCTACGTTTTTCCGTTATCTAGTATCCGTAGTAAAAGCTTTGCTTAATCTGGGACTAGATGATTGGTGTAAGTGTCCGAAATAATTATTTATACTGGGCTTTTGATGAGGTTTGTGTCGTATTAGTGGATGATCATTTATTGCACATCAAAACAAATACATGATACTTTTATAACTTATAAACCACAATAATTGTGTTACTGATTCGTAATAAATTTTCTTGTTTCCTCAGAACAGTAAGTTAGTTTGATGCAGTGTTTCAAATCAGGTGAGACATGGTGGGGTTTTCAATGTTCGGCATGTGGGCTTTTGGATGATATGTTTTGTTTGGTTTTGGTTAATTTTATTAATGGCCTTATTAAAAATTCAATAACAAAATAAAAGGGTGCAGACAACTTCAGAGAAAATCCTTGAAGGGTCAGGTTTAGTAAATAGTGTAATGGCACAAATCAGAATAATAATATTCTATTCTGATTATCGTTAAAAAAATTCTGAAGTTGTCGCACGCTGAACGCAGCCTTTTAACGAATATATTAACGTTTTATTTATACTCACCTTAAATATAAAATAGGTTATGGCATAACATTAACCCGTGAGAAGGCGCGCCTTTAGTTGTTACACGGTTTGGCTTGGCCCACGTGAGCAAACTTCTCATACTAAGTCCAACGCTTTTATTTACTTAAAATATTAATAATTGATATAAAAATCGATATTAAATAAAAGATATTGTTTAGTTTGGAAATAACAGTTTTATTAAAACTAAGTAAATATAATTTTACTAACTAAGCACAATATGTATTTATTTACAAAAACAAAATTATTGAAAATTATTTTGCCCAATAAAGAGTATTTGTGTAGTGTATCAACTATCTGGTATCCACAACACAAGCCTAGTTTCTTAATTCTTAAAAAATTATAATACAATATAAGTATATTATGTTTTTTTTAAATAAATATAGTAATATAGTGGTCAGAGTTTCTAACCACTACACCAAACAGGTCATCAGTTTTATTTATTCTTTTATTTATTTTGTTTGTTGATTACATAGGGTTTATTGTTTGTGTACTTCTATTTTGGTTGTATGTATTGTGCAGCGAATAAATGTTTTTATCTATAGAAAAAAAAAAACATTGGTGTCTTTATTAAGTAGCTTTTTGACATCGAATATTTTAAATAAAAGATTTATGCACGCATAAATTATTTACACCAATTTTACCATTAAAATAAATTTTATTAAAATTAACTATGTACATACAAAAATGCATGATTTTCTTCTGTTATTTCCACTTTTATCAGCCATCGTATAATGGGATAATTGTATAAAACGATACATAATATGTATAATGTATCTTGAAAGTAGAGGTGTTATGTGCTGAAATATTCGCGTGATATTACTCGTGTGGTGATTAGTTTTTTTATTTTCAGATTGAAGAGGATTTTAAATTTTTATATCTCGACAGCTGCAACAATTTTATGAAAAATTGGCACCACTTCTTCGAGATCTTATTTACTGCAAAGAAAAATGATATACACAGTGACAGCTTTCGAGAAAATTTATTTTCGTCCTTAAACTACATGGACCTTGAAGGTAAGACAGTGTTATAGTTGTCCTGAGTTGACGGTGTGGATTAATATCAGGCATGTCTGTAAAATACTATTCCTAGTGTTACTGTGACTATGTGGTTAACATTTTTCTTTATTTTCAGATCAAAAAATCCCATCACAAATTACTTTATTAGTACATTTAGTACCACCTAAGGGAAGATACAATAAAAAAGAAAAAATCTCTGTACAAGAATGCCTTGAGAGCATAATGTTAATAATTGAGGTGAATTATTTTTGATATCTAATAAGTTTACAGTATTATAGGAATAAGTATATGAAAGTTAGTTGCATTATTTCATTTTTTTTTTTAGAATCCAGCGGATATACTCAATATAATCGAGCAACAGAAAGAAAAAGCACTTAAAAGGAAACAGCCTGTGCAGCCGTACTTAATATTATTGGGTAACATTCAGAATATACGTCAATTGTACTTGGTGGTTGACAAAATTAGATATACCTTTGACTCTGTCCAAAAAGCATTTGATATATTGTTTAAATGTTATCACGTATTTAATGCTAAATATCCTAAAGCGAGTGACCATATTTTACTTATAATACAACGTTGTGTATATGAAATAACGACCAAATATGATAATATGGCCCCGTACATAGCCGATATATTAAAATTAGGGGAAAAAATAGATTGAATACTGACGTGACTTGGAGTGGAGACTGACCGACGTTCTAATCCTCTACATAAAGTATATTACAGTTATTTCTTGACCGAAAAAAAAAAACAAGTAGGTACATAATGAAATGTCCTAAGTGCGGTAAAGTTTTTAATAATTTTCATAAATACTCTTTCCATTTGAAATTTTTGCATGGCATATCAGATTATTATATTTGCCCTGAAAGAGGTTGTAATAGGGTATATCACAGAAAACATTCTCTTAAAAATCACTTTAAACTAGTCCATACATTGCACAATATTTTAACAACACAAGAACAACAGCCGGTTATGTCTAACACTACTTTAAATGTTACTGATGCTACTGAGTCACACGATCAACAATATCTAGAATCTGACAATCTGAATTATATAAAAGATCAATGTAGCTCAGGAAATGTCGTTTCGGGTTCAGATGAAGTTCAATTTGTAAATAAATTAAAAGATTACGTCGACTCATTTGCGTCTAGACTGTATGATAGACTTAATTTGTCTAGGTCGTGCACTCAGGAAATTATTGTTTCCGTTAAAAAGTTGTTATCAGATATCTGTTGTCTAATCAGAAGTTCGAATAGCAATTTTGATGACGGCATTGTAGAGGTACTAAATTCTTGTTTTTTACATATTGACACTGAATATAAGAGGCTTAAATATTTTGAGAATAGTAATAAATATGTGAAACCAATATTATCTGCTATTGGCTTAACCCAAGAAAAAGCGAGAGAAAATGATAATATAATAATGTCAATAAAAGAGAAATTTGTATGTATGGTGTCACTAAACCAAAATCTCAAATTATTTTTAGAAGTTCCGGGTGTTTATGATGTAATCCTTAAGTATCAAACTAAGCTCGGTGAAGAACATGGTGTACTAAGAAACGTTGTACAAGGTGAAATATGGAGAGAGTTACACGAAAGTGATAATGATGTTTATATTCCATTAGTCCTTTCTTTTGACGACTTAGAAACCGGCAATCCTCTCGGGAGTCATGCAGGTCACAATAAACTTGGGGCTGTTTATATTTCAATAGCATCAATACCACCGGAGTATTCGAGTAGACTTGAAAACATATTTTTGGCAATGCTTTTCTATAGTGCAGATCGCATTAGATTTGGGAATGAAGCTGTATTTGGATCATTGATTAAGGAGTTAAATTTCCTCAATGAACATGGTATTAATATTAATGTGAATGGAAATACAATAAAAGTAAGATTTTCTCTAGCGGTTATTGCTGGAGATAACTTAGGCATTCATAGTATTTTAGGATTCAATGAAAGTTTTTCAGCCACTAATTACTGTAGATTTTGTTTGTCAACTAAGCAGCAATGTCAATCTCAAGTTTCTTGTGATAAACACACAATACGGTTGTTAAATAAGTATGATGAGGATGTTGCTCAAAAAAGGGGAATCAAAAACAGTTGCATTTGGAATAAGATTAGAGGTTTTCACGTCTATAATAATTTGTATTGTGATGTGATGCATGACATATGCGAGGGTGTCCATCGCTATGGCATGGCTTTGATCATAAACGACTTTATTAGGTCAAACTTTTTCAATCTTGATCAGCTGAATGAAAGAATAAAGTTCTTTGATTTTAAGTGTGGTAATGCTCCACTTCAAGTCACAAAGAATCATTTACAGCAAGGATCAATAATGTTTTCTGCTTCAGAAATGTTATGTTTCGTTAGATATTTCCAGTTCCTTGTTGGAGATCTAATACCAGTTGGAAATGAAACGTGGTATTATTATTTGTGTATGTTAGAATTAACCAATATAGTAATGTCACAATCTTTTACTAAAGATTTAATTGTATACTTAGGGAATCTGATAGTTGAACACCATGAAATGTATATTAGATTGTTTGGAGAAACTCTTAAACCCAAGCATCATTTCTTGGTTCATTACCCTAAAGTTATTGAGAAAATTGGTCCTTTAGTATTGGTAAGTGCTTTCAAATATGAAGCCAAACACTTGGACTTAAAACGTATTTCCAATGCAATAAATACCCAACGAAACGTACCTTTATCACTTGCAATTAAATGCCAATTGAAATGTTGTTATAGATTTTTAACTAATCGAGGATTATCAGATTGTATAGAACATGGTAAAATCAAAGACAAGCAACTTATTTCTGAAATAGAAGACGACTTCTTGTATGCAAATGTTAAATGGATTAGTATCAATGGCATTAAATACTCTATTGGCGATTGTCTTATGTATGAATATGAGGATGCTATACCTGAGTTTTGTAAAATTAATAAAATACTATTGACTGTCGACGACATATCAAAATTTTATTTTTATTGTATAATTCTGAAAACCGTTAAATTTAATGAGCATTTCAAATCATTTATAGTTGAAGAAGGAGATAAATTTAAATTATTGAATTTAGATAATTGTTTTAGTATTTTACCTAAACATATTTCTGTCATTGGAGGGCATAGTTATATAACTTGTATTGAATAATGTAACTCTTAACATTTATGAATTATCATTCGTGTGCTTATCACGATTGTTATTATTGTTGAGTTTCCCATATAACAATCGTAGTAAGTAGGTACCCGTAATAATGTTTCATAATTTTTTTTTATGCACAACGGGTTAGCACTTGACCTCAATCACACCTGATGTTAAGTGAAGATGAGGCCGAAGATGGAAGCATACTGACCCGGAAACCCAAGTATTTGGGGAACTGGCTATCTTATCTCTGACAACCTTATGATAGTAACCTAAACTCTTTATTATAATGGCCTGAATAGGGATTTAGCAGTAAAACCAACTATTGATGTTAATTGTGATTATTTACTTTATTACACAAAAAAGAGATCTCTTCCAGTCTACCCTACTGGAGGTATTGTGATTATTATGATTATTATGATTAATAAATAAAAAAATTGAAATTATTTTATTGTTTTATTATCATTACTTCTACTACTACTTATAAATTTTAAAATTACAACAATTTAATTTTCAGTTTCCTGTGGATACCTATACATAAACGAAAGTTGTTGATGGATTTTATCCAAGGAAATGTAAGTATTGCCAATAGGTAACGTATTACCTGATGCCTTATCTAAAACAAGGGTATTTCATTTGTGTAAGGTATTTGGTAATGCATTATCTATTTGCAATACTTACATCTTCTTTGATGAAGCCCATCAAATTCTTAAACGAAATAAAGGAGTATCTCAATTACAGATATTATTTATTCTATCTAAATGAATATACTCTTAAATGAAGGCTTTTGCTACCCTAAACTAAGATAATATTGTCTTTGAAGAACAGATTCATTTCCTTCTTTCAATAGCCTGATAATCTTGTTTTAAAATGGCTTCTCTATTATATTAAGACTGCATTATCTTATTTTTGTGAAGCGGTGGTCTTTAAGAAAGACTGAAAGAACTTATATTGATAATATGACTTTCTCAAAATAAAACAATATTGTTTTAATATAATTTACCTAACCGCTTAACTTGAGAAATCGTAACCATTAATTTAAATTAATGTCTTTTAACGTAAGAGCAGTCAGGGCTTCGTCGGAGATGGGCTTCTTTGTAATACAAAATATGACTCTCTTAAAATAAGGTTATAATGGTTTCAATATAATTTACAAAACCTCTTTATATGAGAAAACGGAAGTTTTAATTTAATTAATTTGTTTTTAATTTGAGAGCAGTTTTGCTTGGGCGGAACTAGACTTCTTTGTTATATAAAACATGACTATCTTAAAATAACAATATTGTTTTAATTATGATTTACTCAGCTTAGTCGAAGAAAATCGTTATCTTAAATAAAATTCATTTGTTTTTAATCTAAGACCACCTAACTTGGTTGTAGTATTACAAATACTTTAATTTAAGACAAGATAGTTTCTTCATATAATTGAAATTTGTGACTTTAGAGTAAGAATCGCTATTATTTTTATTTAAGTCAAATTCTCTTCAATTAAATTAAAATCTGTAAATCTTAATCCAAGAGGATTGAAGTGTTTGGTTATATACAAAACTTTATTATCTTGAATGAAAGATATTTGCTTTATTTCAAGAAATCCTTTTTTACCGTGTAGATAGGTACTGACTGCACATTTACATAACGAAAGCTGAAGCCGGATTGTGGTGTCGATAAGCGGCGTCGAGAGAAGCCATAGTAAGCATTATCTACAAAAATGTGAAAGGTATGTTTATTCCCAATAGCATTGTTACAAAACTAGGTGTGGCTTGTGGTAATTAAATGATAAATTTTAATAGGTATCTACATACGTACATAACGTCACGATTTTTATTTCACTTGGGGTGGTCAGACATAGCACAAACAAGCGCTTGGGTCTTTCGTACAAATAACAAAATTTTAATTCTTGGAACAATTAAGAACCGGCCAAGTACTTGTCGGAACACACGTAGTATAGTCTTCCATGATTAGAACTCGCCCTGGCTTCGCAAGGGTGTATTGTACTAAATTATATCCGTCAATGAAGCGTCGCAAGTCTTATTTTTTGCTGCGCATAATGAGTAAATATTAATACATTATAGGATACGACCGCGGACTTTTCTTTCTAAGATATACAAATCCCTGGGTACATTAATTTTATGTATCTCCTAATGTTTAGTGATGTGTGGTTTCGGCACATAAAAAGAATAGAACCAATCCGTTTCTTCCCATGGTACTCGTAAAAAGCGCCTATGGGACTTTCCACCAAAAACATCAATAGACTTGCTTGTTTTAGCGTCGATGGGCTTACACCCTGTCACATAATGCATTTATGTATATTTCGTATTTCAAGCATTTAAACTCTCAATGTTGGGAACACCCAAACACTAATGTTTGAATCTCCAAATGAAGTGGATTTGGGATAAAGGTCGTGACGTTATGTATATAGGTACCTATGTCACAATGTTTAGCCAGCGTCAGCAATATAAGTGTCTACAATTTTTACGACATCATTATAAAACATCGACTTTTTTTCACTTTCAATGAATGTAATATGCATGTGTTATATAAACACTCTGAAAAAATTCTCAAAATTTTAGTAAAAACTCTATCAAAATCCGTTGCACAGTTTATAACAACTATATGAACAAACAGACACGCGTTTTGCGACTTTGTTTTATACTATTTAGAGATTGAGGCTATATCTCTAGAGATATAACTATTTATTATTATTTTATATATTGTTATTGTATGTATTTTATATATGTAGAACTGATTATTACGGCAGGCGCCGCAGCGTCGGAAAGCGGGATGAAATGTTTCTTTTTTCAAATTTATTGGCAACAGGTTTCATTTAACCAGCAAAGCTGCCAGATTGTTAATGTATGTACGAGTACGTGTACCTACGTAGATGAAGTACAAAGAATACAAGTATAACTCAAATAAACAAAGAACTTTTTTAATTCAATATAAATAAAGGTACATACAGCAGCGGGAAACGTGCCAAATTGGTCTGACTGAAAACGACATTCCCTTCCCTGTCTTGATCGTGCATTGACACTTGTATGCTGCGTGTGTATTATACTAACTTGTGTGCCATCGTCACATGTCTTATGGCAGGGATATTACCAATTTTCATCATTATCAATAATAATTTATCTCTCATTATTTAGTTCAAAGGGCGCAACACAGATCTAATTATTTTTTTAATTCTAGGAAAGTTATTTGAACTACTATTGCGTCGTATTACGGTGGAGATCATACTCGTACCTACTGACAGACATGATCGGTTACAGTTATTTATCACATAACACAAATATCACTCACTGGTGTATATATGTACCTACCGAGAGGTAGGTAAGTTTCTTGTATTTACATTATTAAAAGATAATGCTTATAAACAATAAAATTGTAGTCGGGTTTCCTTAACGGTGTTAGATGTATAGAATATTATATGTATTGTATCATGAGAGGTGGTAGGTAAGTAGTACTAACTTAAATATATGGACATAAGAATCAACTTACTCAGCAGTATTGCTTAGCTACGTAAAGGGAAACATTCAATACTTTTATTTATTGTCATATGTTTGTATGATGAATACAGACATCTGTTCCCGAGTTATGGATGTTTTTCATTTCATTATTTATATTACAAAAAAAAAATGTATTTGTTTAGTTTATCAACCATCTGGTATCCATAATACAAGCCTAGGTGCTTAGTGTGGAACTAGCTGGCGCTGTCTATGTGCTAATTTATTTATTATAGTAATATAAATAATAAATTTATTTATTTATTATAGTCGACATATTATTGCTTGATCACAATATTTTAAGACAGAGGCAGACATAATACAAGGAACAATATCAACGTCGCTGGTTTTACAAAATTTGGGGTAAATCGTAATTATCCTTTACCATTATCCTATAGGTATACCTACCTATCCCTTTTGCATTATTTAGGGATTCCGTATGTTATTTTCATCCATTAATTTCTTTGTACATATATATAATTTTATCCCAAATAGGGTCGTCATAAATATCCCAAACATTAAGAGATTAATGCTTGAAAGAAAATCCATAGTTCATCATACGAATTATACTGAAATGCACACGTAACATGTTGGTGGAAACATCTTAGTCACCTTTTACGACACCCTCGAAAAGAGAAGTGTAGGTTATGTTCATTTTACGTGCCGCAACCACACATATTTAGAAATATGTCTCCCTCGTCGATATGTGCGTGTACCAAATTAAATTTCACTTATCTAATTAGATATCGGCAATTCGTTCAATTGAACGGCAATTTCAATTTCCTCCTTCAAAAGATACTGCGACCTCCCAAGACCTCTAGTTAAAACGGTAGAGCCTACAAGTAATCATATAATTAGTGGGAATTATTCGGCGTCTACTTCTTCATAGCCTAACTTGGGCAATGGATTGAGTCTACTAAACTGGAAAAGACGACCAAAGGATTCAGACTCATCGGCCTGCTCCTTTAGAATGGCAATAGGCTTTTTCAGAGTGTATCAAACAAGAGTAATTAGGTATACTCTCCACATACTTCAACTATAATATTTACACTAGAATGAAGTACCAACCTATTGACCGAACGATAATAATAATAGTAAATAAGTATATAATAACTATACCTACTCGCGCCAAATGGAACAAAAATGTTTTCTATGAATCCTACAAAAATGTATTCGAATACCCATTGTTTTATTGAAAAGTCTACAAAAGTTTGGTCTCATGCCTAGTTAAAATTAACGTTTATTTGTTGAAGTTGACTCTATCAAATGAGTACTTATGAGTATTAAAATACTCACAATATGTAACAAAATCATTCTAATAATATTGAATTTTATGCCGTTAAGAAGAATCGTGACATATTATAGATATTATTAGTAAGACCTAAGTGAGTACTTTGGAGGTAGATATTAGGTAGATTCCCAAGTTCCAACGTAATAGGACGAATGTATTACCAAAAGCTAAAAACCAATAGGTACTTAGTGCCTATGAACTAAGCTTTGACATTGACCTGAATGAATTAGTCAGTAAATATTGTGCAGGTTTTTGCTAATAAAGAAACAAAACCCATCAACAGTCTATAAAGGTCCACCACCATTCGTTTTATTGAAGGTTTTTTGGAAAAAGATTAGTTAGCAAGAAGATTAGTTTGTTGGTCAATCACGGCGAAATGGATGAACAGATTTGGATGAAATGTGGTATATAGGTAGAACATGGATTAGTACTTAGGATATTTTTATCCCGCTAAAGAAGTAGTTCCTGCGGGATAAACAAATTAAACATATCCGCGATAAAGTTAATCTACGCAGGCGTTAGTATAAAATCCGATAATCTCAGCAAACCATAGGCCACATTCATGTTGGATTTAGTAAATTTTCTTCTCGTTTTACCTATTATTAGAATCATGAATTTATACTGTATCTAAGTAGTGAGAATTTATTTTCTCATTAATCTATTTTCGCTTGGGTGTAGATATTTTTACGTCTTGCCTGATATTGTTGTAGGTATTGTTTTTATCACACTTATACTACATAATACTTAATTTATGTACAATCGTTCATATCTTCATCAATATACTTATAACATATAATAACAAGATGTTATTAATGACGCTATGATATATAATTTACATCAGATTATTTAATATGTAAGGCGTGTCTGTGTCGTGAAATGTACGAGTATTATTTCTTGTTGCAGTGAAAAATTGTTAATATTTTTATTAAACCACTAAATGCATAATACTGAATTAGCAAAAACTAAATAAACATATATGTATGGAAAATACGTACTAAAAAAAATGAAAAAGTAAATAAATAATCATCAATCTCAGTCCACATCCACCCACTGTTGGGTATAGGCCTCTTCTCTATTATGTCAAACAATAAATGATAATATTTTATTAGATTAAGATGTTTTTTTTTTAAGTTTTTTCCTGTATTAAAGAGTAGGTATTTGTATTATATTGTAGCAGGTACTTGGTTTTGTGTATCAATAATTACACGAAAATAATTAATTATCATTGAATTGGTGAGACGTATCGGGATGGATACAAGTTTTGAATTATCAATCAATACACAAGGGAAATAATTCAATAAATAAATACTCAAGTGATTTTTGCAGTATCTATGCACGTTGGTCCAAGCAACGACGCTCGTATAAGGTGATGCTTGTACTGGTATATGGAAGTAATGAATTAACGGGTACCGGTATTACGGGTAAGTAGTTGTGGACTTAAAAACTTTATTAAGATCCTCGACAGTTATGCACAACCACTTAATAAGATATCTCTCGAAAAAGAGAATGAGCCACGGCCCAAGGGCCCACCTGGGTTCCACCCCAAGCGGAGCAAAAATACAATCCGTATTGAGACTGGCATATTTTCGCCATCACTTACTTATTTTTAAGTGTCAATGGAAAGATCCAAAAACGAATTCCACTCGTGTCCACTCGTATATTACTAAGATTGGTCATAATATGTCTTGAATACTATTTTTTTGGAACCTCCCAGGGTTACATAAAAATGTAAGTGCTTCCACAATATAGACGCGACGCTGCAACGTACTTTGTGGTGATGCCTCCTACTCCTACACGATACTGTAATCCTAAGAAAAGCGTTTAAGAATTAGTTTTTAAAAAAGTGTGTATCTTTATATGTTGAAATTTCATATTATCTAAGTATACACCCCAGTAAATTGATTTGATACGCGTAATGAAAGATAATTATTTGTAACCTTCTAATTATTATCTAATCATCACACAAGAACTCGTCCTTCCTTCGTTGAGTAATGCCTACACGTAGGTAACGCCGTCATTCGGTATACTTAAATATGCACATAAATATAGTGGACATATCGTCTAGTTTTATTAAAAACTTTTTCATGACTTCAAACAGTTTTCAAAACCTGAGGATCAATTATGTGGGCATATGTTTCAGGTGCTAGTTGAAAGCAATCTCATCTTCTTGTGGCTCGGCGATTATCATATCCCTTGTTAAATCTTTGATTTTTGGGAAAAGAAAGAAATCACACGGTGCAAGGTCAAGCCAGTGTGTTTGCTGGATTAGTAGCTCCACCTTTTCAGATCCCAAAAATTATAATAGGTGTGCGGAGAAGCATTGTCATGGTGTAAGAGGATATGACCTAGTCTTTCCCGAATTTTTTAGAGAACACTCCATAAACAAATGTTGTTGTACCACTCAGTTTTAATCATCTTTTGCGTCACGCAGGAAAAAAGGTATAATTTATTCCGCCTCCGGCCTGTCTTAATTTTGTTAATCCGCTGTCTCCTTGGAACACCAAATCACAAAAGAATAAATCCATTTTTCGTCTCCTGTCACAATGTCATAAATAATCTGAACGTTCTTGATCATATTTTAACATTTTTTTTTGCTTCTGTCAACACAAGCCCATTTCTGTTCTGGTGAGTTGCGAGAAATTTAGCGACAACAAAATTCGTAAATTTCATAATGTTAATGTATTTTTTTTACAGGTAAAATATTACAAGCTGTGGGAATAATAATAGTACCATTTATTTAAAAAAATTCACAATTAAAAAACTAGGCCCAAGGCCCTGGTAGAATGGTACCCAGAAGGCTGGCCGCGTTACCTTGCTGTATAGCAAGGATGACTCTTTGAGCAAAGTATTGGTCAACCCTCCGATTGTGGGATGCATCGACCGATCGATCGATGTTTTTTTTTATTTGTTGAAAGCAATCCCCAAATGTCCTCGAATCTCCTAAAAGCTCATGTTAAGGTGATAAATCAGAAGTATACTAACACACAGTGATATCACCTGGTACGTCATAAATAAACTTAATTTATATAGGTTAGATATGTATGTATATATATTATCTAAACTCACAGAATAACTCAATAGTATTACCGTAAAGTTTATAGGTCCGAACGTATTTACGTCCTATCTAAGTAGTACGGTGGTATAGAAGCTCTGATATACTTTGAGATGCTATAACCCACAACATGGCGAAAGTCAAACAAACTAGTGTTGCGAGTAGGTAAATAGACAATGTATCGCTAATATTGTGACTCGAAGACTAGTCGATAATATTATTTTATCATGCCGAAATGAAATGTGTACCTACTAAACGATCAGTAAGTTCTATCTGTATGCATCAACTAATTACATTTACAAATATCACTTCAGGTTTAGTACCCAACAAATAAATTATCAGTTCAACTAAAGCAACAGCTACCTGATGCCCGCGACTTTTTCCATATGGGCAATGACCAAAATATTCTTTCAGAACATTTAAATATGATCATTTTTAACCGACTTCAAAAAAGGAGGAGGTTCTGTATTCGGGGCGTATTTTTTTTTAGATGTCTTTTTTTACAGTAGTTCTTTAATTTACAGCCTCTATTTTCCAGTCTCGAACTTTCTACAACAATATGCGTTCGCTAACTTTCGGTAAATGTCGTTCTCACCACATCACCTCCTGTAAAATCTACTACTAAGTCCTAGATTGGCATGTAACATATCACCTGTTGCTCACCTTGTACTACAATACTATCAATTTAATCGACATCTTTTGAAGCTATCGATAGTATGACTGATTTACAAAGTCAATTATCGATAGTCTTACTATCGATAGATACTCAACACTAAAATAAACAGTCTATCAGCGGCTTCGCTTATACTGGTCATGTGATGATGTCACTTTGACGTCATCCTTTTCAGTATTCAAATTACTTAAATTCTCAAATTACGTAGGTAATCTACCCAGACATTTTAAGATATAGTGTCGGCGGTGTAGACCACTAGACTGACGATGTGAACAACTATGAAAATGTATCTGTATCTATGAGACATTTTAATTTTATTGCTCTGGAAGTTAGGCAGTAAAAGGCGTTCAGTCTGTGGTATCTATATATACCTATTTGAAATTTCATCATTCATAATATTATAATATTGCAAGTGTTTTTCATTTCGCAATGATACATTGTGTCACCTTCACCTTCAGAAGGGTTATATTATACATGCGTAATCCTACTATACTAACATTATAATATTATATTTGGCTATTGGTAGAGTATCATGGATAATAATGAATGTTGTATACTGTGTGTGGGTTAAAAATAAATGATAGGTTATACAGACATTTTAAAGTGATTTTATTTATTAGACTTTGCAGTACAAAACTAGAAAAAAGATAGCCGTAGTAATTACAAAAAGAAAGCTGTTATGTAGTAGGTAACACAATTAATTTTACATTTGTTCAATACTGTCTCAATGGTTAGCAGTACTCGATAAAGTATTAAAATGCTTCAGTGTACTAGAGAACCAAAGTTTAATCAAATTTGGATAAAATAAAAAAGTTCGATTTTTAGATAACTCTATAGCCGCATAAATTTATTATATTATATTATCTCCCGAAAGATCTCCACGACGGTCGGTGCTGCGCTTCCCGCATCCAGCGGCTTCCAGCGATCTTTACCAAATCGTCGGACGATGGCGATTTTTCTAGGCCTTTGTACGTTAGTACTATTACATAATCTGTGCCTTTGTCCTGAAATGGACGTCTTTCGGCTGATATGATGATAATATCTCAGTAATATTTAACTTTGTAACACAGTTTTTTTATGTATTTCGATGATATCTTAGTTTTACGAGAGTTTTGTATTTGTTTTTTAATATTTACGATTAAACACGGAGATACGGTTTATAGAAATCGGTTGAGCCGTTTCGAAGATATAGCATTTAACACAGTTTTTGGTGTATCTGGATGATGACATGTATTTTCTGACATGACATTGGTTCACAACTATACCGATACATGGGTCAGCCCATTACTAATATGTGTATGCCTGGTGCAAGCTTCTCCAATATATTGGAGAAGATTGTATCAACTGAATTCCGCCCTGATACAGTATTAATTATATTTGTTGGCAGAAGGCACAAGGCGAACAAAAAAATGTTATCTAATTATTTTTCACAGTTGGCATTAATGCCTAACATAATTAAAATTGTTTTGTTTGCCTTGCCCTTCAGCCATAGTCATACTGATGACGAGAACAAGACAAGGCATTATGTAAATTGTTTATTACATACATTAGTATGTCGAAATGCAGACAAATTTCACATGATTGACACAAATATACTTGTAAAAAATTTTTATTTGACAAAAGGTAGATATTATTATCTATCCAAATTTTATAAACAACAGGTAGCAGAGTCGCTATCTTATTATATTAATAACTCTGTCAATATTTTGACAAAAAAATTGACCACTGCTTCTATTGAGCAGTGTAATGACATAAACAAATCTTTGGAATTTATTCCAATTTTAAATAATTTAAATTAGAATTTAAGACAACGGAGAGTAACTCTGGCACCTTATTAAAATTAATTAAGAATTATAAAACTATTAATAGCCAGCCCACAAAAATATGTAAATTGAACAATAAATATAATCTAAAAGTATTTCATCAGAATATTCAGGGCATTTTGGGCAAAGATCTAACAATCGAATTATTTATGAATAATTTTAAAATTGATATTATGTGTCTTACTGAACACTGGTTAAAGACCTATGAACTCTTATTTAATTTTAGTGGTCACCAGGTCGCAAGTTCGTTCAGCAGAAAAAACGCCATACGCGGAGGCTCCTTAATACTTATTAGAAAAGATTTGAAATTTAAAGAACGTAATGATATTGTGAGTCTATCTGTTGAACGTACTATTGAAATATCTTGTATAGAACTTGAGCGACTTATTGTAATGAGCGTATACAGACCCCCAGCTTCTTCATATGACCAGTTTGAAATATGTTTAGATGAAGCGCTATATAAAATTGGTAATACCAATAAGTACATTTTAATTTGTGGCGATTTTAATATCAATATACTGCAAGACACTCCTTTGACTAGAAGATTCCAATCATTTTTTCTTTGTCACAACTTAGTTAATGTTTTTCTTGAACCAACCAGGACAACAGCAACTTGTGCAACCTGTCTTGATAATATTTTTGCGAACATTAAACCTGTTTATAAATCTATTGTTAACAAATTACAATCAGACCACTCCGGTCAATTAACTATTTTTGAGATTGCTGAAAGAAGGTTGAAAAGAATAATTAAGTGTGTGCCTGTTAACGAAAGTCGGCTACAATTATTTCGAAATAATATAATAACAAAAGTGCCTTATTTGACTTATAATGATGATCCAAATAAATTGTATAACACTGTATTTGATTTAACTAAAGATCAATATGAAAAAGTTTTTAAGTCAAAAACAATAAAAGTCAGCGAGTCGCTAATGTTCAGTGATTGGGCGACAGCAGGAATTCACAAAAGCAGAAATAGATTATATGAACTTTATGCCGAAAAATCATATAATAAAAATGATACCTTTGTTAGCTATGTTAGGAATTATTCAAAAATTTTTAAACGCGTTTGTTCTGAGGCTAAATCTATGTTTACCATTAGTAAAATTAAAAACAGTTCTAACATCATTAAATCCACTTGGAAAGTCATAAATAATGAGACAAAAAAAGTCGAAGATCGGAATTTAGAATTCAATTTGAAATTAAACGATAAAATTATTAGTAATGACTTACAGGTTGCCGAATCATTTGAAAAGTTCTTTACCAACATTCCAATCTCGACCACTAAATCTCTTAATTCATCTCCCGCTCTGGCTGAATCACTTATCTTACAAAATGTAGAACCATGTGAGTTAAACTTTAAATTTACTCATGTAAATAGTAATAGTGTACTGAAAGCCTTTAAATCATTGCAAATGAAAAAGACTGCTGACGTTCACGGCCTATCAGTTAAAATTATTAATTCCATAATTGATTGTATTGCACCCCACTTGGCTACTATATTTAACAAATGTGTTGATCGTGGAGTGTTTCCTGATTTAATGAAACTAAGTAAAGTCATTCCATTATTTAAAGCAGGTAGTACATCAGATCCCACTAACTTTAGACCTATATCAGTACTACCCACATTTAGTAAAATTTTTGAGAAATTGATTTTAAACCAGTTAATGCCTCATTTTTATCAAAACAATATCATGCATCCCAAACAATTTGGATTCACACGGGGTCGCTCAACAACCGATGCAGGTGTTGAGCTAGTTCAACATATTTTTGATGCCTGGGAGAATTCGCGGGATGCAATTGGCGTCTTCTGCGATTTGTCAAAGGCTTTTGATTGTGTTCATTATGATATATTAATCAGGAAATTACACCATTACGGCATACAAGGTCAGGCTTTGAATCTTTTAAAATCATACTTGTATAATAGAATTCAGAGGGTAGATGTTAATGGCACTAAGTCCTCTGGGTCTGAGGTCCATATGGGCGTGCCACAAGGTTCAATTCTAGGACCATTTTTGTTTCTTGTGTACATTAATGACTTGCCTCATCTTGCCCGGAATAGATGTGAAATAGTATTGTTTGCAGATGACACCTCTGTGCTATTTAAAGTTAAGAGATATCAATCATCTTGTGACGATGTAAACACTGCTATTTTTGAACTTGTTAACTGGTTTACAGTAAATAATCTTCTTTTGAATGAAAAAAAAACTAAATGCTTAAAATTTACTTTACCTAATGTTAAACAAATGCCTATTGACATATTTGTACGAGGTGAAAAATTGGACCTTGTAGACACTACTGTCTTTTTAGGACTGACATTGGATGCTAAGCTTCAGTGGGGGCCTCATATTGAGAAACTAGCGAAAAAGCTTGCTTCTGCTGCGTATGCAGTCAAAAAAATCAGAAATTTAACAGACGTTCATACCGCAAGACTGGTTTACTTTAGCTATTTCCACAGTTTGATGTCATATGGCATATTGTTGTGGGGAAACGCTGCTGACATACATATGATTTTTGTTCTGCAGAAGCGTGCTATTCGTGCCATTTATAAATTAGGACCTAGAGAGTCTCTTAGAGATAAGTTTAAGGAAATTAATATCTTAACAATGGCATGTCAATACATTTATGAGAATTTGTTGTATGCAAAAAAAAATATAACCTTATTCGCTAAAAATAGTGATAGGCACAATGTTAATACAAGGAATAAGAACCAGTTATCTATTTATGTTAGCCGACTTCACAAAGTTAGTAAATCCTTCAAAGGGCAATGTATACGCTTTTATAATAAGGTTCCAGTAGACATTCAAAATATGCCTTTAAATAAATTTAAAGCAATCATAAAACAGAAATTATTAACAAAAGGCTATTATAACATCACTGACTATTTGAATGATAAGCAAGCATGGACATAGCTGTCTATTCATATAATTATCAAATCGCAACCTATAATCTGTTTAAAAGAGCAACCCTAGAGTTTCTTGCTCGTTCTTCTCTGGGGAGTCAGCTTTGTGAATGAGCAGTAAATTTAAACTATAATGTAATATTAATAATAATAGTGACGTTTTCAAGTGATAATTTTATCCTATGAAATAAAAATATTTTGATTTGATTTGATTGATTTGATTTGATTTTTAATTTTCAATTTCTTTATATTTAAGATTATCTAGGATAGGTTCTTTCTTAGACAAGTTTGGTAGAAATCGGTTAAGAAGTTTCTAATATATTTAATTTTTAACACAATTGGTTTCGTTTGTCTAGATGGTGTAATCATTTGTTTTCTCTCTGGGTTTTTTAAACTTTTATAATTATTGAGAAGAGTTTTTACTGGGCCCCGACTTGGTTTAACGACTGCGTGCAGTTGGAAACAACCGGCACCAACAATTGGACGTGTGTTCCGAAGCATGAATTGCCAAAATTGGTCGCCAATCCAAGGAGTGCGCCAACGCAATCGGAAACGAATATCGAAAGCGACTGCTATGCCAGAAGGATACAGAAATAGAATATTTTATTCGCAATATTCACAAAAAGAAAATACTTAGACAACATATGTAATTGTTTCCTCGTTCGTACGATATCAATATCTCAATGCCAATCGTTAAACGTTTCCTAACCTTGATTTGATCGATTAAAATACCTAATTTATTAAGGGCCTACCTGCTCATTAGGTAAAAATCATTTTCTCGCTAAATAAATATATTATCAAAAAATCTGTTTTACCCGATAAATGCACGATGTAGTTTATTTCGAACTAACAAATTCAAATAAACATACTTCCGCATGGAGAGAGATAAACAGAGAAAACAAAAAGCTAAAATAGCAGGAGTTTTTATCGAAGCTACAGTAGTTTTATCCGTAGCTACAGTAGGTAAGTATTTAATAATGTTTCATTCAATTTATAAGTTCTAAAATAACTCTAGGGCTCTTGTATTGACCGTGTAAGACAGATGTTCGAAAAGGAGTGGCGCTACTCAAGGACATTGTGAGCAAGTAAACGGTAGTGACCATACTAATAGGACCACGAGAAACAGTTCTCCCTCGTGGTCTCATTACTGGGACAAAATAATGGGACCACGAAAAAACGGCGTTAGTTTTCATACAAACTCTAGTCGACCACATAGAAATTGAGTGATATTTTCGGTATTTTAGTGATAAAAGTTCAAGTTGCTAGGATCTAGTTCGCATGAATGAAATAGATTTTTACAATTTATTGTTGGAATGATTTTTTTTATTTTTTTTTTATTAAAAACTGGTTTCGCGTTTGATTACAATCTCACCTGATCATCACAAGTTATCATCATCAGGCCGTAAACATCCCACTGCAGGTATATATACCAAATAATCATAATAAAATAAAATAGTTAACACGTTACTACTTCATTTACATAAACTTACATCTAACCATTTCAAATTTTTATTACTAAATCGATATTTTTTTTGTATCAACACTGGATTACTTATACGACAAGGTATAATTTTTTCTTGGGCAACTGGACTTCTGGGGGCTGGCGTGGCTTAAGTAGGTGCAGTACTTACAATTATGCGCCATTAAGATGTGTAACTGTCTCGTAATGATAGTTAATGTCATAATTGCAGACATGTAGTGATCGATCAAGCACATTCGTTTCATCATTTTAATTAAAGGCAGTGGAACGAAAGTAGTAATATGGCGTGCGATGGATTCAATAAGAGGTGTGTTATTTAGACGGCGTACGGTTGAAGCATAATCCGGAAGTCAACGACCCCGTGCCGGCCATTGTTAATTAGTTAAACTATGTAGACTTACGAAACTGTTAATCACTATGAAAATTGAAGCGCCGCCCTGAAGTGTAGGTAATCGCTAATAGCGCTTATCATTCATTGTAGGTACTTTGCATAGGGATCATTTTGATAGTAATAAAAATAAATAACACAGAGTAGTATGACTATAGATATTATACATAATAGTAGAAAAAGTTGGTACCTACCTGCGATCAACGTGCCATGGCTATAATAATAATTAGGTTTCCTACTCGCACCTCGCACCTCGCATGTACCTACACATGGATAGTAGGTATGTCGTTTGGTCTCATTTCTAAATTAATAGGTCAGATTACCATGGATGTATGCATAAAAATTTACCGTGTAGGCAATTGCAAGTTGAGGGGAAAGATAGCCAGGTAAATATTTAAAAATATTATATATATATATATAGGTATGTGGCTCTACTCCACCCACCAAACCGAGTACCAAAAGTTACACCTGAGGTTTTTTCGTATTAAGACAACGAGGCGGATAATTGTCTCATCAACTGACAAAAAAATCGCTTTGTATCGCTTTCCATGGGAGGAGTTGCCGAGCGAAAATTTTTTGGAGTTCCGCATCAATGAGCAGCTCTTCACTGGTGAAAGCTGCTATGCTCACGATCCCTTAGTCACCTTTAACGACACCCACGAGAAGTGACGGGTTGGTTCTACTTTACTGGGAACCACATCGTCTAGGGCACGTACAGTCAAAAACAGATAAACCGTTTAAGTCCTTCATAATACGAATTAGGTAAGTTTTCTCAACAAATCATGAATATTTCTAGATAGTACGTTTTCGTAAACGCAGTATATGCTGCAACTAAATAAAAAAATATCGAAAAGCTTTCATGAGTTCCTGAGATAATTAAATTTGTATGATGCAGACCTGTAAAGGTTTATCTGTGTCCGAGTGTACCTAATCATAATAATTATTAAAACACGGCGCCGGCGCTAAGATAATTAATATTAAACTGATTGCAATTCATGTGTAGGTACCTAACACAGGTAATTCTTATACCTACGCGTTGCCGTCCGAAGATAACCAAAACTGTTTGCTTGCACACTGGGAATTTTTTAGGCGATGCCCCGATAAACTATGGTGATTGCAAGTCAAGCGTACCATAATATAAGGAATTCGTATTACGTGGTGCGAATGCTTAAGAAAACTAATCAAAACTAAAGTTCAATTCCGCGTCGCCGGCACTAAGGTAGTCAAAACTGTAGTGCTTGCATTGCAAGTGAAACGTCGCGGCACTATAACGATAGGTATACTACTTGCAAGTCAAGCGTACTTAACACAAGTATTTGTTATTACGCAGCGACGGCATTAAGGTAATCAAAACTATAGTGCTTGCATTGCAAGTCAAACGTCGCGGCACTATAACGATAGGTATACTACTTGGAAATCAAGCGTACTTAACACAAGTAATTGATTTTACGCGGCGCCGGTGTTAGCACCGAAATCGAAACTCTTGCATGATGCAAGTAGCAGGTTTTCATGAATTCCCATTAACTTGCTACTCAATATTCCGATTCATTAATCAAGATCTTTCACATCAACCAACAGCCATTAGAAATGGGCAGGCGGGTTGGGGATTGAAAAGTTTTTGGGAACGCCGCGCCGCCCCAATGACTCATCTGTGCCCATGAGTGGGCTAAACTATTATGCTCAGGGTTACCATATAATTTCAGAAAAGTTTCTTTCGTAAGTTACGAGAATAACATTTGTAATCGTCATTATATACAATTATTGCTCATTCACAAGGCACTATCCCCAGAAGAACGAGCAAGAAACTCAGGGGTTGCTCTTTTTAAATAATTAATTTTATATTTTGTGATACGACAAAGAAAAAGAAAATAGACTGAATATCGCCGAGCGGTTCGCTAATCTGAGATAATATAAACAAATAAAAAGCCTCCCCTGTTTTTTGCCACATGACGCTACCAGTGCAACATCTCCCTGAATTAATTTTAAAACTTATTTATGTTATATGTTACGTACATATAATACGACAGAAAACTAAAAATGTTATTGACTGTTAAAAGTTATAAAATTATGTAGTCATGGAATTTGCACAATCATCAGCACGATGCGGTGTTTGTCCTTCCGCCCGTCACCGTCGTTTATTTTTTATTTGACGGAAGTATTTTTTTGGTTAAAAAACTAAAATTTAGATCATGGGGGCTTTAGACTTTAAAGGGGCTTAATGGAAAACTCTACCAAATTAAAGGTCATCATGTGTGGAGCCATGTGAAATTTAATTCAAGTAGAATTATAAATAATTATTATGTTTTAAGCTCTGTGTAACACGATTTAATAATACTTTTTACATTAAAGAGACTTTTAAAAACAATCGTTTAATACTTCATCATGATTATCACATAGTATTCTAGTCAAACCGTGTATGCAAAATTTTATATCTGTATTATTGAACATGGAGGAGATCCCCTTGGGGACATAATCCTGGCTGCAGCATCAGGTTAACACGAAAATCGTGTTTAACTATTAAAACTAACCGTGAATGCAAAATTTAGTATCCGTGCTATTAACCATTAAGGAGTTCCCCTCGTGAGGAAACGATCCTGCTGCAGCATTGGTTTATGTCTATCATATAAATGTATATCATCGGAGCTGAACGAATGTAATTGTGTAATTTACACAAGAAACGAAATTTTGCATTTCAGTTTCTTGTGTAAACTGGAAATGGTTCAAATTTTACTTGCGAATTTTGAAAAGGACAACTTATAACAAACATGCACATTAAATAATAAAAGCTTATAAAAACGCATCAAATCGCTGTCCCCCAGTTTAGCTAAGGAAAACCAGAAAACTTAGAATTTTTATCGTTCTCTACGCTCTAGGACAAAATAATCTAACGTCGGACGATGAAATGGCGTTTAGCTTTACTCTCCTTCGGAAGAGTAAGGAAGTCGGGTTAAAAAGCTCTTAGACATACTAAACTTCATTTTGTGATTTTTTTTGCGTATCTATCTACTTTTACAGATTGTATTATATTATTTTAATAGTATGCAGGTACAATTAATGTGATTTAGATAGTTTAGTAATTGATTACCTATAAAACTGCAGAAAAACGACTGACAGTACAGAACACTCATTGTCGGGGTCCCGACACGCTCTTGGTCTATTATTTGTAACGTTATGAACCAATTACGAAGCTATCCCACCTAATCTAACCCAAAAGAGTTATGTGTGATATCTCGAGAGAGATGAGTTAAAGTCGGAAATCCGTAGTCTCTAGACATTCAAAAGGTCAAGATTTTGGGTTATTTTTCCAGACCTACGGATAAGTAGGTTATTCCTGACCTATGAAGTGCTTACGAATGAAGTAGGTATTTATTAGTTATATATGTATTAGACAAATAAATAGTAATCTTAGAATTATTAAACACTGTGTGGGGAAAAATTAAACATTTTTGTATTGAACATTGTAACGTTGTATCGTAATGTATTTAAGAAAACTAAATATGATATAAAAGAAGTGGAATTAATAAAAAAATATAAAAATAATTGTGAAATAAACACAATATAAACAAATAAAAGATACAAAAATAAACTAACGGAGACTGAACGACGCATCGGGATCGCAATGATTTCTAACAATGCGAACGTTGCGGTAACGCTGCGTATAGGCTGCTAGCATATCATAATCTCGCCGCGATTTCCCGACGGTCAACGTGTCTTATCATGTCTTATTTAGAAGACGATTAAATCGGAAGCGAAAACTAAAATATTATTTATTATACAACTGTTGACTAAATGAAATAGTGTAGTATGTAGTGAGAATGGGTATGATACACGCCACTATCCGTGACTAGATCTTCACGCTGCGCACTTGCCTTGCCGAGTGCTTAATCGTTAATAAAATGCTAGTGTGTTAAGGCTTATAAAGTCATTGAGATATTCAATTGACGATGTACTTTTATACTAAGGTTCCGGTAAATATTCAGAATATTCCTTTAGATAAATTCAAAACGGCCCTAAATAGAAAGTATGTTCAAAGACCTGTATAAAATTTGTCTACTTATACCTACTCGTATAATAGGTAAGCAAGCATGGACATACTGCGCGCCGCGATATTTTAGTCTGCTTAATCCAGTGAACGGTTAAACATTTATTTTTCATTGCTTTGCCGAACTACAAATTGTCTCATGGTGTGCCAAATTAATCCAAATAGTAAATAAATAAATATCCTTTGACACGCACACAGCGGCATCTAGTTCCACACTGTGTTATGGATACCGTATGGTAATGCATTCATAACTCGGGTACCTACACGGTGTCTCTATTCATCACACAAATAAATATTAAAATTCTATTGTATCTGGAATGTCAGGCACGTGATGAATCCTTTAAAAAGAGCAACCCTGGAGTTTCTCGCGCATTCTTTCCTGAGTGGATGAGCGGTAATTTACAACTTTATTCCTACGATTTTTGTAAAAATTTCGCATTGTTATTGCTATAATCCTCAATTTCGAGATAATCCTCTTGACGAGCTTGATCTTTGTGCCGCTTGTCAGTACGCGTACAACAAGGTCTTTGGGTAAGTACAGCTTAAATGCTTAATCAAAGTTCACTTTAATTATTATTATTAGTTATCTCGATTTGAACCAAGACGGGCGCGAGAGCGACCTTTAATTTGCTAAAAATATTAAATTGGTGAATGCAACTATACGGCTGTTTGTAGAAAGAAACTTATTGTATTTTCTCGGAACTTCGGACATCCAAACCCTAGCCGAGGGCAGGTAGGCGACAGATATAGTAAAATACGTTGGGTTCGAGACCTTGTCTAGTCCACCAACCCTAGCTAATTGCTGCGCATATTTAACGTCAACCGGTTGCTTTTGAATAGTTATGAATTATGTGTGAGTTAGATGATAGCATGGAAGCATATGCACATATCCAATGTCATTGTTGGTGTTTATTTGTTGACAAGGTAAATATTTTGTAACTGATAAGAGCGTGTCGTTGGCTTAATAGAAAAGTTAAGAAATTAGGTTACTGTACTAATTTATATGTAAGTACCTATAATTAGTCTGATGATAATAAGATGCCTATCGTAGATTCATTAATTAAGTAGTTATGTAATTAAGTACTTATATAATGTATATATCTAAGTATGTTATATACTTAGTTTGCGAGAAAATTCATGTTTAGTAGAATAACATGACATGGAAAGGGTTAAAACTAATTAAGTGGTAAACATTTAATGTTATTTTAGCTAGGCACTATGACTATTTTAAAGTGTAGATTTGCTGCATAATTACTTTCAAATCAGAGGAGGTACAGTGGGTGGTGAATACAGCAGTGAAACCTTAGCATAGCCCAGCGGAACATCTTAGGTAGGTTATGCGGCGCGGAGCATTATTAAGCGTTACTGTAGATTACGTTTGAATTTCAGGCCGATCATTAATTAGTAATTATTAGATTTCGCACAAGTTGCTTATACTTGACTTTTCAAACTTCTTGCCGGTTACTTGGTAAGGTTTAGCACTAGGTCCTACAAACTTTTCGATTTAAGAACTCGTAATTCTATACAATACGGTCATACAATTATATCCTACTTTGCATTGCAAAACACGTTAACGGCGCCAACGCGTGTCACATTACGTTTCCCTGAAAAAAAAAACACCGGATTACTGACACAAACACTCACCTCGCTTAACTTGCACTGATTGGACACGGATGACTGGTTGTCGATATAATAATTAAGAGGTTATAATTGTTATAACTTGTGCACCCACGTGCAGTAGAAATAGCGCGATGAGCGCAACCGACCGCCGCGAGAGTTAAAATCGGAATGAACGAACGAATGTTCCCTGCCTGCCTGCTCTGCTAGTGCCACGACGAGCAAATACTTACGTCGTCGGCGGGCGCGGGCGAGCGAGGCAATACGCAGCTCTGTTGCGTCAGTTGAGGCAACGCACGCCACATGGAGTCGGGAGTCGTCAGCTAGAAAAGAGCTAAGCATTCCTAACGTCTGCACATATTCGTGTAAACTTGCTTAAAAGTGGTCTTCTTCTGTCAATATTTAGGTGTTATTATTTGCTATTTATAAAACTGTGTACGATCGATAGGTACGACCTATGTATTAGCTCGGCTATAGTTCGATACATTCAGTATCATGTAATTATAGTGTACTCGTACTTTCACGTTAGGTTTGTTGACACGGAGTCGTTATGGAGACGGCATAGTTCCAGCGAAGGTGACTCACACATTCTATTACAGGAGGCATGATTTAAGTAAAGCCGTCTAAAATTAAATTAACCAATGACACATGCACGTATAAGTGTACGTTTATCTATTACTAACTAAAGAAAAGCTGGGATTACGAGTTAAACTTCCGCACTTTTTATTTTATTAATGACTGAAACGTCTGTTTTGGTATAATAAACAGAAGTAACAACTGTCAACCTGCGTTTACCAAGACGTGTGCCTAGCTTGGCATTTATGGACCATATCTACTTTCCAATAGTCGCGTCAACGTGATGCATTGAGGAAAGTCTATGCCCACCCGTGGACATTGTGAATGAGCGCTTTTATGTTATTAATCAATTTCAGGTGGTATTTTTATAATATACGTATTTTGGAATTCGAGCTGATAGTGAATGGATTCTAATTTTTTTTTTTTAATAAATACACTTACATCAATTACTCCCAAACTAGGCAAAGCCTATATTAGGCTAGAATACTAGATAGAATAAATTTATTTAAACCTGCATGACTCAATAACTGTTGGTATTCATCACATAAACATTTACCATTTAAATTAGAATTAGAACCCGCAGCCGTTGGTTTTGAAGGCAGCCTCACTGTCTACTACACTTCCTTTTGTATCGTAAAGATATTTATTGAATCCTCATCACCATCAACTGCCTTTATAGAGTTCACTGCTGGACAAAGGTGTCTTCAGATACGATTGAGTAGATTTTTATAGATATATAAGCACTTGATATTTATAGATAGGGCAGCAGAATGGATAACTTATGCAATCCCACATTTTTTTAAATCCTGTAAGTGTGCCATTCGGTTGAATTGGAATGTAATTTATTTGTACTTAGATATCTATCTACTATCCAATCCAACTAATATTATAAAAATAAATATTATAAATGCAAAAATTTATGGTATGTTTTTACCTCTTCACGACTAAACGGCTGGATGGATTTGGATGAAATTTGGTTGGTAGACAGATTAGGACTTTAACTGTACCGATTTTGATAAATTGTCTCACGCAATCGAAGTCGTGGGCAACAGATACTTAGGTATAAAATACAGGGAAGAGAACCTACTGGATACTATCGTACATAATATGCTAACATGTTCAATTGGCTTTAATAGTTTACTGATCCGTGTTCAAAATGTATAAATATGTAAATGTACAAGGCAACTATGTATAATCCCAAGAGTGAAACCGCAGGCTCACGCCCGTGTACTCATGTTTAGAAAACAACCGGAGCATTGCCACCAAGTTGTGCTGATTATTGTGCTGAGTAAGTAATTTACACAGGTTGGTCCAATACAGTAAGTACCTACATATTTATTATTATCTCGTTCATTATGAACGTGATAATAACTACTTACTGGTGTCGATTCGGATGTACACCAACTAAGCTAAAACCAGTTTTGGAGTGGTGCCGTCGCCTCGTACTGTTCTAGGGCGAAAGAGTACTACTTTAAAACTGGTTTTAGTTTACTTGGTGTACATCCGAATGGACACCATTCTTAAGAATAAGTAGTCTCTAAGGTCAATGCTTTGTGGTTAAAGTTTTCATAATTAAAGTTTATGGCGTCAGTTTCGCTCTTTTCCTTTATACTCGTAATATTTATAATACATACTCGTAGCGTAATGTATAATAATGTTAACGCATTTAGGCAAACCCAATATGTTGCACCATCAGCGCCCCCTAATGTTTAAATTTTGGACAATACTAATGAATGATAGACAAAATTAAGTACTTTTATTGTCAGTAAGCCAGCAGTGAAGAGAATAATTATTAATAATAGGGTACACCGGTTCTTTTAATAGGGAAAGGAAAATACTAAATAATATGTCAAAATTACTAAGTATTATGTAAAAATTTCAAATATACCAAACCTAAAAATATCAGCTTTTAAATACCTCACTGTACATCATTTCATTTTAACGAGGGGACAAGTTTGTTGGGCCCTGTTTGATGAAAATCGGTTTAGCCGTTTCGAAGATACTAAGAAGAAGAAGCTTTTAACGGAGTTATTTAATGTATTTCGATGGTTCATTAGTCTTTCGAAGGTTTTTCTATTTTTTTTGTATATTTAAAGTTAAACTTGGGAATAGGTTTTTAGCTAAAACTTGGGGATAGGTTCTTATAAGCTATTTTGATGGAAATCGGTATATTATTTAGTGTTTAACATTATCTTTTGGTCTAAGTGTATCGCGCAGATCTGTCAAAATGCTGTTGTACGACTGTTGTGGCGCTCATTTTGACTTTTAAATGTTTGAAAAACTAAATCGCAAATTGTCATGCTACCACTGCTGCCTGCGTAGCTTGGCATCATTTGTCTCGTGCGACGTAGGAATGAGAGTGGGATAGTTCTATATTTCGTCCAAGCGAATGAGCAGGACAAATATTGTCTCGCGCGCCATAAACGTTTATCGCGCCGGTCATGCTACGGGTGCTGGATGATATAATTATTGTATCAATTTATGTTGCCGGGGGATTTTTAAATTTTCAATTTATAGTTATAAAGAAAGGTATAATGTTTTTGACATTTAATTATGTAACAGTATTCACACTGATAGTAACAGTAACGGTCATAATGGGTACGTAAACGTTAATTAAACGGTCTGTGCTCGCCGGCTTAATGTTAGTGTGTCATTAAATCAAATCCTCCAATAGATAAATAAAATAGAGAAACCAATTATTAGCATTATTTAAGTACCTTCTTCCATGCTAAATAATACACAGAAACATAAAATAACACAACAATAATTAACAAACTATATGGTAAATCACATAAGCGAATGACCGACGCGGCATTGTATATTTGTATCCGTTATCTAAGTCCAAGTAATGAGAAAAGCTATATGATTATATAACGAAATTAAAAGTTTAAAAACTATAATTCGACCACGAAAATACAAGCAAATTCTTGCGTATTTTTATAAGTTCACAATATCATTTTCGTGGGCTGGTTTTTGTAGAAACTTTAATTTTAATTAATACTTTCAATTTAAATTATTATAATTTTAATTTTTCAGTTGTTACGTTACCTGAAAGAACTTTCTAATAAATCACTAGGCTTTTAGCTAAAGCTATCCGTCCGTCGTCGTCTGTCAATAGCTATATGTGACGAGATGAAACCTGAGCCTATATCACTCACAGAGTGTCTACCATTTTTAAAAACTAAATCACAAGTGATCATGCTACCACTACTGCCTGCGTAGAATGACATAATTTGGCGCATGCGACGTAGGTACCTCTGTGCATCCCATGTGCATTTTTAATAATTTTTGGTCGCTATTTTACGGAAACTCGGGCCCGCAGTCTCGACATAGATAGCAACCGATTTCGGTCGTTAACTCCTAACGATCTTATTCTAAATGTTATAGTGTTCATAATCATATCGGTTTTTGTTGGAAGCCTGAATCGTAGTTTCAATGGAAACCGATATTTTGATACTAAAGACTCTAATTCTCCAATTAAAATAATATTGTTAGGACTTAACGACCGAAATCGGTGGTATAGCGATCGCTATCCTGCGGGGGCTGCATAGTTTGTGAGTTGCACAAAAATAATTCCCTCACGGGACTATATGTATTGAATTATCCAGCTAATGTCCTGAAATGTAACAATCGCCTTCTCAGGAATTTCTTGCCTTGACACGTACTGCTGACATAGTTTAAGTTAAAACGCCCGATAGTTTGAGTGTTCGTACCGCTCACTAACAGTAGTAGGTACTATATTAACTCTATGCCGTAATATTAAATACTTGGGAAGATTCTGGAGTGGCTACTCTGGTAGTGTACGCGTAGGACTTTATCGGATTTTCAATCAATGTAAATAAGTATGAAGAATCGAACCCGTGACCTCCATTTCGTAAACCTGTTGTTGTTTACATTGAGCTACGGAGGAGTGTTTCTGTAGTAAGACTGGAGTCAGGTAAAAGTGAGCATATTGACCTCGCTGGTCAATGTCACTTCTAACTAGGTACATACCTATACGCTAAAACGGTATGTATTTAGAGCTTACTTAGAGTGAGAGAAAATTGTGGTACTAGTTGCGTCACCATCAACCAAACACTGATGATCATTCATGATGAATCAGTTAGGAGTTCACTTTGTTAAAACACACATCATTAGTTCATTGATATGATGTTTTCAGGGCTGCGCATTTGAAAGAACATTTACCTTTAATTTAAGCAGTTTTAAGACAAAACTACGTAAATCTAACCGTATTTTTGAATTTAAATTAGAATTGTAAAAGCAACTACTTAAGCGATCCTTAGGACCACCACTACTGCGGATATTAGCATCGCTAACTTCATGTCGAATGTAGCCAATTCTTGCGCAATTCTTTCAGTCGTCATCTCTGAGAAAAAGTCGGCCAAAGTGCGTGTCGGACCATGTGCAGTAGGGTTCCTTAGTAAAATATATATAAATTTAAAATACAAAGCTGTTGTTACAGTTGATTTTAATTGTTTTCATGGAATTCTCATGAACTTAGTGTGTGACATTAACAAAATACACGACAAGACATATACGTACGTATGGAAGTGAAGTTATTCAAACCGGTACATCAAATAAAAACTGTACAGTCGACCGCACCTCGGTTGTAACACAACACACTGTTGTTGTAGCACCTTAGATATTAAAATCGAACTAAATTCGATTCCGGTCCGGAAATTATTAGGTCACTAATTAATCGTAAAGTAAATTCTAATCATTTAATATTTAAATTAAAGCTTCTTTTGTAGTCTACTTAACTGATACCGGCCGCGGGCTGAGGTAGATGTCAATGGCTATAATAAATAATATAATGAAGACCGGTTAACGGAACCGTCGCAAGAGATTTTACTGATTATCTGTAGTCAATTTGAACTATAGCCGTGTAGTAATTTAAAAATATGGTTATGCATGAGTTCAAATTTAAGTACCTAATTGATACACATTTTTATTTGCTGTTTCAGGCAACTCTCGTATAAGTTGTTGAGTATTAATTTGATTGAATGTGATACGCCTTTCCATGGCTGAATCCTGATCGACACACCTTCACGGTGAGTAACGATCATTTTCAAGAACTCGGCAACCCCAAATATAAATTGAAGGTCGCAAGGCACGGCTCACGGCACGGCTCTCGGCTGACGCAACAGCGCTTATACGCTTACAGCATTAGGAATTGTAGAATTGTATACCTGGCTCGTCTAGAACAACGCGTTACGTGCGAAAGACGCGGTAGATTAGCCGTGACAAAGTCAGCTCGTCGTAATATACTTAAAGGGCTTATCTTTCCCTATCATTCACAATTCGTGCATTATAGTTACCTACCGTATGCATACAAGTCTACATATACCATATAAAAATTTGTGTTTTATATCCACCAATCCCGAGATTTTTTAATAAAATGAGCTGTTTTCAAAATACCAATTATTTGTCTTTCTTTATATTCGAGTACATAGACTGCATCATAGTTATTCATGCCTGTTTTCCGTGATTAATAGGATAATTCTGTTTAACTTAGTTATTCCAGCCGCAGTTCTCTGAAACAGTCTAGCCTACACGATTATTTTAGACAACTGAGATGGTATTAGAAAAACTGGCAGCTAACTACTTACTATTGATCATGTAAACAGCTCTGTATGAATAATTATGTATGACGTCTGACTTTACCTATAAGATACAATACTTATTTCGCTTTGACTACCTAGTCACTATTGTTTATTTATATGAATTGTAAACCATTGCTTGACATTGACACTTGTACGAGAATACATTATATGCATCAACTCGTTTAAATCTAGTCATAGAGTCAGAGGAGTTGTATTTTTGAGTTCAGAACTTTGGAGCAGTGAGGAGGTAAACAACATACTTAAAGGCTGGATCTAGGAGGTGAAAGGGATGCAGAGGCTAGAAGTAATTTTTTATGTTAGTGTGCAATAAAAATTCAGCATATTTGGATTAATTTTATCAATCATTTAAGATTTGAAAATACCTAGCAAAGCCAACGAACATCAAGCGTTATACTGACAGAGAAAGCTGAACTCCTGTACGGTGGAGCGCGCGTCCTACAGCGCGGGGACGGTCCAGGGTGAAGTGTTACGTCTGATGTGCGTTCGACTGTACTAAATATGATTTGGAGAAGACAGACAGCGGCATTTGAAATTCCAATCCTTGTCATATACCATACTTACCATGTGTTAATACATACTCCTACATACTGCTGATGCAATAAGAAACACAGTCGCAATGTTTTTGCTGAGCGATTGTGAATTCTACAGTCGCACAAACGTCGTGTTCGTATCATAAGTTAATTTGTAAAATAGAATACAAAAAATTACGTATATAATAATGTTCTATATTACACACCTCTAAATCATTAGGTACAGTCGCTAATATAATTAAGGTAACATGTCTCTATTTGTAAATATATGTAGGAGAAAGTCTAAAGGAAATTGTTATTCAAGTTCCGTCCAGCGGCGCCCTTATTAAGATACATTAAGATTTCCTTTTAATTACAGCAAAAATCAAAAATTTGCTCTGACTTGCACTCGAGAAGCCTAAAAGCTAATTATAAATAATACTTAAAGAGCTTTGATGGGGGTTATTATCCAGAATTCACGATTATTAAAAGAAGTGGCCGTAATTGAAGTTATTTAGGTATTATTTATAACTAGTTACCCGCCCGTGGCTTCGCCTGCCTTAGAATAACTTTATTGCGGATATGGTTAATTCTTTTAGTCCGTGGGAACTACTCAGTTTAAAATATCCTATGTTTTAATCCATGATATGGATGATATTGGTGTAGATTCTGGCGTGCAGTCGCTAAACCAACCTAAATATAAAAATAGCTCATTTTAAATGCATTTCCTAAAATGTGCTATTCTGAAATACACCTATCGCTAAATTTAGAGATGATTTACGGACGCCTAAATTGAATTGATGTACTGTATTACCATAGTCAAAATCAGATATCTTTACTTCGGAACAGGTTTTTAAATGTTTATTTATCGATGATTTAATGTATGGAATCTTGACCGCATTTTATAATTTAAGTTGGCTTTTGTTTTTGACTCCAAATTTGCCTGTTTTGGTTTTGGTTAATTAGGTATGTTTGTTTGTCGACAATGGGAAAATGGCAACATTCTTTTAAAAAATTCTCTATCAAAATAATTTTAATTTTTAGATTACAATCAAAGATGGAGATTACAATATAATGATACCATCGTTATTTAATACGAGTAGTACCTACTAGAATTAAGTCTTACCTTAAAAAATATTTAAAAAAACTATAGTTTAGGCATTATTTTTCAATGCGGCCTTAAATTCAAAATAAAACATGTTAGGAAAGTCTTTTATAGACTTAAAAACCTACTGTCTAATTTTAAGCGCGGTTATTTTAGATGGCGACTAAATATCGCTAATAATATGTCTTAGATGGCATTCTGGAATAGATTTTGATCTCTAAAACCAAAATGGAATTGATTTACAGTAAACTTCAAATTTAAGATACGTAAAATTTTAGATATGCGACTTAGAATAGGAAATCGGTTTAGAGCACTCTAAATTTAAATTTAAGTTTTAGAGGTCACTGCAGAATCGACACCATCATCCTTTTATATTATACCATTATATCATTAACCTATACACCAAATTTCATCCAAATCCGTTCATCCGTTTCACCGTGATTGCAGGTTAGAGCGATTTTTTTTTTATTCTGTATTTAAAACGAAATCTTAATTTATCTAACGAGAGCGCCACTCGACGGAATAATTACATGATATATGTAAAGGTAAATATAACAAAATCCAAACAAGACCTTGCACACAATATCATAAAAATTAAGCCTGCTACCTTGATTGTGTTGCCGACTGTACATACTCCAAGCACAGCGATCGTGCCGAAAGCTTACTTGTCTACTGGAATCGATTTCATATTTTTTGAAATGTTTATTTTCCCTTGTAGCGTTTTTCGGATTGTATATAGTTCAGGAGGATTCTATAGAGTATAAAACGCAATCAGACTGACCGTTCCATACATTTTAATTTGTTACATTTTAATGTTTTCAGTATTAAATGACTGGTGCGTTTTCGTTTATACAGTGTAGATTACAAAATGGAAATACTAATTTTATTAGTTTGCTTTTAAGCTTTACGATTTGACGTCTATTTTGATTGGGGTACCTGCTTTATTTTGTTTTCACTCGTAATTATGGGTAAGTGTACCAAGTATTGTGTCAAATCAGTAAAAACAGGTATCCAATATAAATTAACAAGTTAGATGTCTTGGGTTTTAAGCTGCCCATTTTTTTTATAAAAAAATCATTCTGCAAGATGCAAGGTATTTTTTCTCCACCAAGACCTGCATTTCAGCTAGATCAGGGGGCAGACCACTTCAGTTATTTCGGTAGGTTTTCGTTTTTCAAATATTCGGCTCTAAAATTCTGCACCCTCATATAGATAATCAACTCTCTACGTATTTATATGCATAGAAATGAAAAGTTTTTGTCTAGTCGGGAAAGGTCCCTCTGAAATAGAAAATTTATAAGGCAAGCAATACGTGATCCGATTGTTGACTATAGGCATATTAATGGATAAATCTATATGTGTGCTTACTTATATAATAATATTACGCTGAAATGTATTACTAAATACCTACATTGCATGTAATTTGGCGAAACGTTTTATCTCCAAATGTCGTGTTCGACGTCAATCCTTGGCGAGCAGCCAAAATTTTAAAATAACTGACCCACTAATGTTTTTTCATAGTCCATTGACCTTTTTCCTGTAATTAGTGATATTACGTAAATACCCTACTTACTGCCTAGACGTAACGACCTCAAGATTTTGCAAGCTAAGTGTGGTGAACCATTGAGATGGGTCAGTTGGATGCGCGGATATGGACACACGTGTATGTCCGGTTAGTTAAACCATGGAGCATGTACAACGTCGTCGACTATTTAAAAGCTTACAAAACCTCTCCGAAGCAAAATGTTAAGATAGCAGAATGTCGCATAAGCATAACGACAAAGTCGCAAAATGTCAAAATAAAAATAAGAAACGCGTGATCTTCTAATTATAAATTCTGGAAGGCTATTAGACGAATCATAATAGTGTCACTTACATTTAGCCAGTTAATTGGCCTTTAATACCGTAGTTCAAAGAAAAGTACCCATAATTGCATACTTATTTAAATTTTAAAATACAGTCGCAAACGTCGAAATCAGAACTTGTAGTGAGTGAGGTTCATAAACCCCTGCTTGAACATTCTGCTCGAGGTAGACCGGGTCAGTATTCACCATGGTTTTATGAGTAGGTAATGAGTATATCGAGAAGTTTCCGACGCTACTAGTAGCTCGTAGTAGCTAGTAGTGTAGTAGTGTCGAGACATAGTTCGATATCGAGTGTAAAGTTTGATGTTTGTATTAGGAAAATTTTACTATCTACCATTAATAAATCTATAGCATTAATATATCTAGCTATAGACATTCGATTTGATCCGAGGCCGACAAGGAAAAGATAAACTTGACATTCGATGTTTATTAGAATGTCACGACTCAGAAACTTTCGGATATCGAATCTAATTTCTATATCGAACAATTGTGTAAAAGGGTCTGAGCTAAACGATATAAACAGTTGATTTCTTTTTTCTGTGTCACTTACTACTTCTACAAGGATATTCACCTTCTGGAAAGTGTCCAAAAAAGCCATAAAAATAACATAAAAAATAAGCAAAGACTCCACTTACTGCATCTTTCGACATTAAGGCGTCCTCGTACAAGAGGCTTAAGAGCATTTAAAATGCTCTAAAACAGCGGTTCCCAAACTTTTTGGCGACGGAAACCTTTCGGAAAACTAAATATGTGACAGGAGTCCTAAAATAATCAAAAACTACTTTCATACGTATTTTTTATTAATAATCATATCTATTATTTGAACATAATATAGTTATTTTTAAACTTTATGTTAGATTTTACTTTACTTTTATTTAGTTTAGATGGATTTTATTTTACTTTGCGACCTTACCATATAGAATTTTTTTTTAATTATTCGTGAAGCACACTTTGCATATGACTACCTTAGAAAAGTCTTAACAAGTGATTTAATTGAGACATACAAGGTGTAGTCACAAAGATACTATTGCGCTAACAATAGTGCGGACATTTTCAACCTCACGTCAACTCATATCCATCGTACCTGACTTAGAAATGTTAAAAAACAGCCCTTTAAATCTAACACCAACGTCCGCTTTCACACGATCAATAACAGAGCATATGGAACCAACTTTCTCAAGAGGTTGTTGATGCCCCTTGTCTAAACGTTTGACTTTAGACTTGGCAAGTGGTTTAAGCAGAACAAAATCTGACATCATGAGGACGATTAATCCAATTTTTTTTTGTAACAATATACCAGCATGTATATTATAGGCACATCAGCATCTGCTGCTTGTCTATTATTCTATAATAATGTTAGTATATACTTATCAATGACTACATGTACCTGTTACCTGTGCTGTTACTCAAAGCTATTTTATTTCCCTGCCCCTTAAGGACACTAGGCACGAATTCATCATAATCTTTAAAAGGGTTATCTGGGTCATCATATGCATCATTCATTACCCTAGTTGCCAGATCAAAAAAGATGTTTTAGACAATATTCCGAAGAAGATTTTCTTCGAAGTACTTACCATCGGTAAGATTTGCATCGATTTAAATTTGACAGGTCCGGAAAAGCCCGGACGTATGACAAACCTAGCTGTCATATTATGTGAATGATTTATTCGATGATTTCTTTTCGTTAAAGTGGACCGAATACTTCCAATATAAGCAGGTCTCGCTGGATTCACTTCTTTGATAGCTTACCTGGGCTACGGTCGTAGTGCTGTCGAATTCATTTTTGTGTGTAACTGATGCAGAGGCGGATTAAGTGTCAAGAGCGCCCGCAAGCACCTCAGCGCCCCTCTAGCGGCCATATATATTAGGTCTTTACCTATGAAATTGCCGTTTTGTATGAAAAAATTTAAACGAATTTTTTTCATGTATTTTTTATTCGTATTAATCGAAGTAATCACCCATGCAATCAATGCATCTTTGCCAACGCAGTGGCAGTTTATTGATGCCCTTCTTAAAGAAATCAGCTGGACGGGAGGCAACAAATTCTTCTAAGGCATTTTATACTGTCTGTCGGGTATTGAATTTTTTTCCTGCCAAGAAGTTATCCAAATTCTGGAAAAAGTAGTAGTCTGTAGGCGCAAGGTCTGGTAAGTAGGGCGGATGACGGAGAGCTTCCAACCCCAGTTCTTGCAACTTGGAGACCGTCGTGCGTTGTCGTGCAGGAGCAGCGGAGAGGAGCGATTGACCAATGCTGGTTGGAGATGTGCCAGCTTCTCCATCATTGTGTTCAGTTCTTCACAGTACACATCTGCAGTAATGCTCATCCCGTTTGGTAAGAAGCTGTGATGAATCACACCGGCGCTAGACCACCAAACAGTGACCATCACTTTTCTAGGCGTAAGTTTTCGTTTAGGGCATTGTTTAGGTGCTGAACCAGGATCCAACCAACTTTCTGAGCGCTTGCGGTTATCAAGGAGAATCCATTTTTCATCGCAGGTAACAATGCGGTTCAAAATTCCTTCTTTTGTGTGTCTGTTGAGCAGTGCAAGGCACGTCTCGACGCGTACTTCACGCTGGCGATCGTTGAGTTCGTGGGGCACCCATTTGTCAAGGTTTTTTACCTTGCGAAAGCTGGTTGTCGAAAGCTGCTGCTAATTCAGCCGTAGATTGTGTATCATCAGTTTCCACAATCGCCTTTAATTCGTAATTGTCGACCAAAGTCTTCGGACGACCGCGAGGTTCATTTTTTAGGTCGAAATTCCCAGAACGGAAGCGAGCAAACCAATAACAGGTGGTGCGTTGGTTTGTAGTGTTAGCTCCGTAAACGTCGTGATGTTGCGTGCCGCTTGTGCCGCGTTGCTGCCACGACGGTACTCATATTCCATAATTACTCGAATTTTTAACGTATCCATGATGACGAAAAAGATTGAAATGCGATGAAAATGTAACACTAATCAATAAACAAATGACTACTTTTGGAAAAAGAATTCCATGTCTTTAAAATAAAATTAATTTGAAATTAGAATTCTTAGCTAAACAAAAATTATTTTGATTTGAAATGGCCAGTACTGCAGAACGGCAATTTCATAGGTAAAGACCTATTATTATAAATTATAACTAGTACTGGCAGTAATAAAAATTGATTTTGATAATTGTAGTGTAGTTGGCGTTACCACATGTGTGGTAGAAGCGCGTATACAGGTTCATGACCCCCCCTAAATGTCCTTATTTCCGCGCACGCGCCTCTTTTTAATCTCGCGCCCCCTAGGCTCGTGCCTAGTTTGCTTTAGAGATAATCCGCCTCTGAACCGATGAATAAAACAACAAGTATTGGTTATATTAATTTTGCAATTTTTCTGAGTTATAGCCATAAAAACAAATATGAACAAAGTACCTACTATTAATCAATGGAGTATGGTTGTTTACTTTTTCAGACACTAGTCAAAAGACATTTAGTTTTACTATTCTATACTTCGTTAGTACCTGCAACACCGAGGGCGTCTGGTCTTCCGCCTCTTAGGCATTATGGGGCGACAAGTCCTGCAAGGCGCGCAGCATGGAATATCGTTCTCTTCACATTGGATCAACTTACAACTATGAGTTGCCGGCTTCATTTTAGCTGGAGCCCGCGGCGTCACTAGTTCCACCTGTATTCAAGAACAACGGTTCAATATACAGAGTATTCAAATAAACCCGTGCAACATTGAAGGGAATGCTATAATATTAAACATTGGAAAATTATTATAAAAGATTATTTTTTGTTAAAATATTATCTATGTAGTCCAGTAAAAATACGTATAATACTAAAGTTGCTGATTTTTTTGTAAAATGTTATTAATAGAATAAAAATGTTTTCTAATCATTCTGTAGCTTGCTTTAGTTATAATATAGGTATTGTTAGGTGTGTGTGTGAGAGTGGGGGTTAACTCTAACAAAAAATTGCATTTCAAAACTTAATATGTCTTAAACGGATCACTATATCGAAAAATTGTTCAATGTCACCTCGTTTTTGTGAACGACCTATCAAACGACATCCCATACAATGGGGTACAAAAATAAATGAGAATTCGTGTGTCCTTAAAAAATATTTTTCAAAATGTTATTTGTTGGCGTAATTAATATGTATACTCATCCCAAATTACAGCTTCCTACTACTAAGATCTAAGTCTCGGACAGACAGACAGACAGACGGACATGGCTAAACTTGTTGACTACGGAAAACTACTACCTTAAAAAAATTTGAGCTTAGGTACTCATTTTGCTACAAATAAAAAATTAAAAACAACACGTAAAATTTCACACCTCAATATTTCCAGTACGATTTGGCTCGTCCGTCTGTTTTCCAATTTTCAGAATAAATACATCCTTATCTGGATGTAGCACTTTCTGGGCATGCACCCCTTTCGGAGCATCTTTAGGCGTAACGTTACACACATCACATAATGTATCATGGATGTCCCTTCTATTGTAAGTCAACTCGGAGTTCAATGCGGTCCTATTAGTAAGCGATTCGCATATGTCATCTGGAATCTGAAAAATTCAATTCAATTCAATTCAAATACTCTTTATTGCACAATTAACAAAAGCTACATGAAGAATACAGTGTACATCATTAATCGCACAAAAATATTACAAAAGTAAAGCGTGTAAAAGCAGATTACTGAATATTGCCTAACCGCAAAAACCAAATAGGAGTACTTGTTGGAAAAAAAAAAAATATTTTCTTACATAATAAAAAAAAACACGCTTTTATACGCACAAAAAGTTATTACTTGAGCCCAAACTCGAGAGGTTTACTAGTAGCTACTGAAGAATTCCACTATCTACCTCCTGGCGCCATCATCAGATCAGTTCCAATATACCAAATTATAGTATAGTCATCCGACTACATACAAAGTTTGATTTCGATACGACAATTAGTCAATAATTAAAATTGACTTCCGAGATTGTTTGTTAGTTACAAGTGAAGCCAATTAAAAGCGTATTATATACCGAAGTTTTTTTACTGTAAGGAAAACAATATTAAAATAAATATTAGGTAAGTGAAATATAAGGTATTGGCATAGGTAGTTTAATTTTTTTTTTCCCAAAATAATCATCGACCTTCCGGAGATTGATATGCGACTGGCGGGATTCCTAGGGTTCCTACCAAGGAATTTTAATTGAAACTCATAATGTCTCCAAGTTATTTAATTTTTGATGATGTAATTATGTGATATGGCTACAGACGCGACCGTCAAATGCCACAACGATTTATTATATTTTATGGTTTTGAAGAAAAAAAATTAAACGATCTATGCCAATACCTTCTATTTCACTGACCTGATTATGCCCTATTTTTTCCTTACGGTAAATAAACTCATCCAGTATAACTGACTATTACCTTAAACGTAGACTTATAATAGCAATTATATTTATTATGTCCAGCATTGTTATTCTGTATGCTTGTTTGTACGGCTCGCATCTGAATCCGCGATGAGATTTCTAGTGACCATGGAATTTAAGCAGTTGCACTTGTGGGATTACTGAATAACATAGCGGAGATATATTTTCGTGGTGATTTGATGCAAGAAAATATGCTTTTTTTTGGAAGACGTTTCATTTGGTGAATACAGCGAAAATTAGGTTAATATTTCTCAGTCCCCAAACAAGATGGGGTTTCCGGGTCAGTACGCTTCCACCTGCGGCCTCATCTTCACTTAACATCGGGTGTGATTGAGGTCAAGTACTAATCCGTTGTGCATAAAAAGACAAAAAAAAATTCTATGCAAGTTGAGCAATCTCGTGCAATCGACCGATAAAATATTAACACAATATCTTAATGGTTATCATAAAAGACGTGATATAAAAGGAGCGATGCCACACGGTGCGTTGCACCGCCCGCTGCGTCGTTGTTATATGTAGTTCGTTGCCGCCCGGAAAGGTTTCACTGACGTCAGCCGGCGACTTTACGCGGCAATGAACAAGGTACATCGGTACAAAGTACAAGGTAAAGACGCAGCGGCGCATCAACGCGCCTTGTGGCATCTATGCTATGTACCCACCTACTATTATATAACCTACTCGTATATATACCTAGGTAAAAACGGCTTCCAATAAAATCAGCTATCGTCGACCCGCCCAGCAGCGTAGCAGCAGCTACGGTAAATCCTCGAATATATGCAAATCGATCCATAGGAGAGTCTTATGTCTTTTCTTAGGACTTTAGAAGGCTGTTGATGCGAGTTATGTTTAATTTCTAAAATACTTTCAAACCTGGAAGTTAAGCCTGTTCCCCGGTTCATGCTCGTACATGCTGGGCACGCCACACAGCTCCGAACACACGGAGGCGTCGTCATCACACGTGCACTGCTGCTGAAGTTTAATCTGAGATGGAGTCAGCTTAGCAGGCTTAGCTGTGCTTTTCGGAACTCGGATTTTAATCTTCGCGTGAAATTAATATTTAGTTAGACACACGTTTACAACCTGTAAAACTTTATCTTACCAACAATACAATCACATCTACATACCTCGTTGCCGTTGAACATAGCCCCGATTTCTTCGTAAGGCTTTTTAGGCTTAACAGGTTTGGCCTCCTCACCTTTGTCCCTTTTCGTAGCCATTATTACAAAATAAATTTACTGCAGCCTGCAACAGCTTCGAAATTTTATAAAAATATCAAATACCTAATGGGTGCTTGCAATGCTATAATTTTTAAGGCAAAATTTATGACATGTGTCCTAAAGAGTTACTCCACGAACTATTCTTTTTTTAGAAAATATTACGGCTTTCCACCAAACTTAAAGTCATAGAGATTATGCAGAGGATTATTTAGAAGAGGTTTACTCATTGGAGTTATTATTACAGTCGACATTTAATTTGTCAATTCATTTTGATAAATAGTTTTTTTACTTATATTTTATTTAAATGGCCCGAATAAACTGACGATTAGTAGAAAGAAAGAAGAAAACTGGTGCCTTAAATAAGCTAGGCGACAAAGGATAAAACGATTACGAAGCGATGCGTCGTTAGCTCCATAATTTTTTCGATGAATAACGATTCTGTCTATCCTAAACGTCTGTGGATAAATATGTTGAAGCTGGCCGCATTAAATGTTTTGGAAGAGTTTTTATATGTCATATTAATGTTTTTGAAAATCTATCTGTCGTCTCTCGTATATCTGTCTGTTCTGAAGTTTTGTTTGTTTCTCTTATTAAATTATTATTTATTTCCGAAACTCTAAGTTATTCCACTGAATATCGTTTACTCTAATAAAATAGGGCTCTAAAAGCCCAATTGCCCTCTATGCACTTATATCTTCTTGACAATACATTCATTCAGATTGCTTAGATTATCCCGAGTGTCATAGTTACGCGTTAAAGTTGAGACTAAAAACCCAAGTAGATAAGCTGTGCTTAATTGTTTAAAAAAAGAAATCGATTTTTCTGCATTTGGAAAGGCAGAGGAACTAGACAAACCACCTCGTCTTTGATTTTTCAACGTTTTACCTTTTATTACGTTATTAGACGATCTAAATATTTTAACTACTATATCCATGTTAGTAACCAAAGTTTTAATCGTAATGCAATGTAATAAATAATTCATGTCATAAACGAGTCATGTCGTAGGTAATCGTAATACTCGAATCTATGGATCCCTAAATCTTTGCAGATTTATTAGGCCATAGCCATAGTGAGGATATTCCAAACAGGTGTGATCTACCGGCCTTTTTGGCCACAAAGCGAATCTTAGATGTCTATTCACACATTTGGAGTGTATTTTTTTTTTATCTGTGAATATTTCACAAGATCACATTATGGGTAGATCGGTCAGTATATTGCACCTGCCTAAGGTAGGCTTTAATGGCCTTAAGGATTTATGGAGGCATTACACACTAAATACATACACGATAACCTATACACAATAATTCATATCACAGTCACAGAATCCCAGTGGACCCTCAGGATTTTTGAGGTCAGTAGAAGAAGCATCTTAAACTAAACGTTTATCGTTTTCTAGCTTTTACCATTGCATAATTTCATCTTTAGACTGTTTAAATATCGGGTATAAGAAAGTTGTGGTTTGAGATCAAATTCCACTAAGATAGATCAAATTATGATGACATAGTTTAAAGTCAATGTCACGACTACGAGTTATGCACGAACGAATTTTATTTCGATAGAGAGACACATGTCTACTTGCTTCCGCACATTAATTTATGTATCCCTAGATATTTTGTAATAATTTATAACGCGGCGGGTCAGTGACCTCATTCGCACTACACACAAACCTTTACAGGTTTTCGTAGGCGTCTTATAGTGAAGATTGTTCAAATAATGTTCTATGGATAAATAAAACTAAAAAAAAAACAAACAGAAGTCAAACTTATAAAAACCCGCCTATTTTGCGGCGGGGGATAACAATGAGAAATTTGATCATACTGTATAGGTACATCTTAACTCCAACTAAGTAACTTAACAACTCGACTATAGTTCTTGGGGAAAGTTGTTCGTAATCAAGAGTGGCGTCATCACCAGTAAATGGGAATTACTCGAATTCAAATTCACCCTGTAGTCTATTGAAGTTCGGGAATGTGTGTCTTGGTCAATCATGGCGAAACGAATGGACCGATTTACCTAGAATTTGGCACACAGGTAGAAAATGTCCTGTATGAAGCTATTTAAGGTCAAATCGCACCACGACGCGGCACGAAAAGCATTACTTCCATGTAACTAGGAGTATTTGTTTATTTATTATGATGACGTATGCATGAACCAAAACGCGGTACATATAACCATAGAATAAGAAGTAAACTACCATACTTTAACGATGTGGTGCGATGCAGTTAGCGCCAGAATAAAAGCAACCCACCAAAAACAGCTCTTGTAAAAACAAGGCCAAGTCTAGAAATGTCGAGGCATAACAGTAAAAAGTTAAGAGATTTAGCACTTATAGCACAGATTACTAATAAGTTACTAAAGTAACTTATAGTGCCAACTGGATGAAGCAACTTTCTTATAGAGTCTGGCTAACTTAAGCGAGACCTGAAAGAACGCGGCAAAGAACTCAAAAAAATTCATGCGGTATTAGTAACTACAGCAAGAGAAAAAAAAATTATTCTTGAGTATTTTTTGTTTTAATATAATAAATAATAATAAATATCCTTAGACATACACACGGCGCCATCTAGTTCCACAGTAAGGAACTATAAGGCTTGTATTGTGGATACCAGATGGTTGATATACTACTTAATTTTTTTTTTTTTAAATGAGAGGGCGGCAAACGAGCATGAAAATACATTTCTTTTTTTGTAAATAAAACTTATTACAAATGAAAATATCCATAACTCTGGTACACATGTCCATATTCATCACACAAACATATGCCCCTAGCGGGATTCGAACTAGTGGTCAGAGTTTCTAACCACTACACCAAACAGGTCGTCAAATGACAATCAATCAAACCATAATGACAATCAATTTGTTATTTGTTTTATTAAATATATGTTTATTTTTATTAGTTGTTTCTAATATACAGAACACATTACATAAGAAGCACAAACAGAATACATTCAGAAAACAAGTACATATAAAAGGAACAAATAATAATAAAACTGTGTCAAATAAGTCAGTGATCTGTGCAATGTTGACCTTTGTTATTAGAGCAGTAGATTAATAATTTGATTAGAGTTTTATTTTAGGTAATGCCGGATTTTTTTCTGAATTTCGGATGGCGTTTCTCATAATCAAGTCAAAAGTAGGCTGCTTTTACAAAAAAATTATATTATTCTTCTGATTTAACAAACATTAAAACGAAAATTGTTTGTAGGAGGTTATATACATAAGCGTTTATTTTCATCTATGTCCACATATGAAAATATCTGACATATGAAAGATGAACACTAATACAATAGCAACATCAAATATTATGTGTGCCGCAGAAATAAAAAGGCTACAGCTCAGTGTGTTCACGGGCAAAAGACTGGTATTCTACCATAACTTGAGGGTCGATCATGGGACACAACTGGAATATTAAATGAGCTTAGGTATATTATTATGATTGTGAAAAATACCTAAACAAGATATCGATAAAAAATAAAATTAAAATTAAGCTTAAAGTGGGTCATGATTCCGTTTGCTCGAGTGTACATAGGTAGCGCGCGCCATTCGAGCTCTACTTAGCGGGCGCACTACTGTGCCCCCAGATAAGCTTCCATCCACTGTGCTTTGCTGTAGTGCGGTTCACGGTTATAGTTACCTTTATATTCTAGAGTTTTCGCGATGTAGTACCCAATTTAATTAGTCATAGTATGTACAGTCACCTGCAGCTAAAAGTTTTCCATCATGTTTCCTAGCGCGATAGATCTATTGCATTATGTCCTCTGAAAATCAAGTCGGTGTACCCTGCACGATGTCAGGACATGAAATTTCAATAACCATAGCTTGTTTTGACTTGTACGACATAATAAACGCAATAGATTTAGCGCGCTAAAGGTATACTTTTAGCTGGTAGGTGACTGTACGTACCTAGTACTTTATATTTTTCCGGAATATATATCACTCTACCAATTAGGTTTAACTGGTTTATAAATACCCTAAGCACCTATACAGGTGTCTGCGGTTGTACTTACTGTGTGAGTTTCTCGCATAATATCGATCGAAAATGTAGATATGTACTTTGGACAATGTTTCTATGTTCGCGCCCATAGTATTCTGTTCGACCAAGCGGTAACCCATTAAATACCACGGTACTATAACAAAAAATAACACTCAATGTCTTGCTTTCATTTCAATTCAAAATACGTTAACGGGACTCTGCCGTAGGCGTTTCGCTTGAATCAAATCAAACGGCGGGCATTGTTTCTCATTTATGTATTATCTATTGATATATTAAATAAAATAAATTCTCATAGGTACTGACATTTCCATAGAACAATTTTATTGTACTCCTTAGGGGTCGTCGGTACGTTTAATAATGCGGGTATTGTGAATTTTTCGTTCGATTTAACATTTTTTCTTCCTAGGCCGCCCGCCTCCACAGCAACAGCAAGGCTCTGGATCACATTGCGTTTCCCTCGTGTCCACACGATGAGGCATCCTTTTATCGTGGTATTTTGGAGTAACCAGCTCCAGTTCCATTTTACAACGTCGATCACCCTTAGGGCCAACCTTTGCGACCTGGAACCCACATTAGATATTAATCATACGAGGGGTCTCGCTTCATAGAATGAAACACATTAGGATTACTTTTTCGTATAATTCTAAGTACTCGCTTTCTTAATGAGATAAAAATGATCACGAATTTGACCTCAGCTAAAAGTTTTTGTAAAGAGATACATACATAACGTCACGATCGTTATCCGAAATGGGGTTAGAGATATCCCAAACATCGGCGTGTGGGTGTTCCAAACATTAAAAGCTATAAATCACATCCACGGTTCACTTTTCGAAATATAGATAAATATAGATAAATTCACAAGTGCATATCGCCGTTAAAATGCAAATCTATAGATGTTATTTGGTGGAAAGTGCCTTGGTCGCCTATTAGGACACCCACGGAAAGAAATACCGAAACCACAGAACACATACAATATTAAGGGTTTAGTGAGTATTTCTAGAGGGTGCAGGTGACACCACTGACGTCGTCTGGTTATCGGTATTACCGTTTTGTACCTACATAACAAAACCAATTTAATGTCAATTTCTCTTTTCAAGGGTGTCGTAATATGCAGCTAAGATTTCACATCAGGTGCATTTGAGTTCGTAAATTGGGTATATCATGTGTTGCTACGCCCACGTAAAATTTGTGATAAGCATTAATATCGTAATAGATTATGTAGGTACCTTAAGTACGAAAACATCTTTTCTTGGATGGAGGACGTTTTGTGTAGATCCAGGATCTGGTACATTCGTTGGTACTAGCGTACATAACCACGGGCATGGACCCTTATTTGAACTGACCTTAGCTTTAGGTTTATCTTGCCTTTTATCAGACATTTTTCAGAGGATATGCAACAAAAATTTTGAAATTGATGGACCCAAAAGGAACTCACGAGAATTCCACTGTTTACGTTTTCAGGTTTTTGATGGACGCTCCATCGACCATAGACGAATAGAAGATTCATCTTTTATAAACCTAAATTGAATTTAACCTACTTTGGAGGGCCTGTCGTCCACTAAGGCTCGGCGCACACGATCTGCTTCGCCAATTGACGATCAAGGCTTTATTCATTTGTACCAAAGCGTAAATAGGGGCTGGTTAGCTGAGCAGGAGCAATGATTTCAAGTTGCTCGTGAGCGCCAGGTCATATATAACTATAAATTGAAACGGGAGCTTCTAAACTGTTATTAAAATAAACAATCTGTGTTAAATATTTTTTCCATCAAACAGGGCCAAAAACCATATTTTACCAGTCTTCGAAAATAAAAATCGTTTTAGCGCTACAAAGCCACCGACAGACACACTAATACCCAGATAGAAAGTTTTAAACTGATAACCTCTCTCTTTACGTTGTCGGGGGTTAAAAAGTACCAGCAGATAGTGGCAGAGAAATTTTTGCCTGCGGCTTTGTTTCAATTTTTTTTTCTTTTATTATCTAAACAGACGGATAATTGAATCGTTAAAAATTCGTAAAATAACTGATTTTAGTAGGGTTCCATTCTCTATCTGGCAAGCGTATCATTAGATCTTCGTCAAATTTATGTGGTGATAAAAAGAATTATTGACATCGGTTCACAAAATATTTCAGATACTGCGGAACATAAAAGACATAAAAAAACTGTTAAATTCATTACCTCCTGCTTTTTGGAAGTCGGAGTGAGACTTGGGTTTAGCCTTTGACCGTTCATATCGACTCGGTTTACATAAGAAATAGCAAAAGGCTGTTTTGGCTGTAATGACACAGTACTCTTTGGTTGTCCAAAGCGACAACTACAAAAAAACTATTGTTCTTACAGAATTATATTGTAGACGAAATAGTATGAAGTAACAATTGGAATGTGCTCTCTCTCAGCCGAATAAAAACTAAATAGTTACCAGTCATTTCGGGCTTTTTGGCGGGAACTCGGCTAGTGATGTTCCATTTTTGTTTTTATTACTTGAAATTTGAGCATTCTGAGTTTTAAAGCCTATTATTGGCAGAACATTGTGCAGCAAGTGAAGGGAAGTGTAAATTAAAGTGCTTAACAAAGCTTACGGGTTCCAACAAGAAGCCACAAAATTTTCCGTAAAGCATTCTGCCACTTTACTGAAGGATTACTACAGAATGGTTTCGTGTTTAGGCTGATAGCTTTATACTGCCAAGTAATAATTAATAAACAGAAAAAACCAGTCATTTCGTCCCGCTCTATTAGAGTGCTCAGAATTTTTGAGCATCGAGTAATGGGATTACCTATCATTTTTGCTACGCTCTAGTGACGGACTTTGTAACGAGATTGTTTAATTTATTCTTAAAAAGATTGTTTGATTGAGTTCTACATTGCTAAGGAAGGCGTTTACGACTGTGTAACTAGCATTTTTTTTACGTTTATGATCCACTTCACGAAGGTTAATGCAGCCATTTAACTTTGGTGCCAAATAATAAATGGAACAATTTGGTATCAAATATTTTAGTGAAGGGTTACCACAACATTAACATCTATGAGTCATACTTGGGCTTTAGCGTGTTTAGTGCGTCTCATCTGTTATTTTATGCGCTAAGCTTAGAATGTGTGCGTCCACAAACCATGTCCTTGCGACTGAAGTTGTTAGGCCGTCGTCATCCAGGGGAGGTCTGGCGTTTCGAGACTAAGGCTGGGAATATACGTCCGATTGTGTTTCCGATTGTCTGATGTGACTATCACTTCACTCGACACACGTCCGATTCTTCAGTCAGCCTTTTTCTGAACTCAGTCGTTCTCGAGTTATTATTTTATTTATTGCAAAGAAATTGAAAATATTTGCTAGTATTGACGTGAGAAGAAGAAACCTGTAATAAAATCGTAAACACCTCGACGCTGTCTCCGACACGGACGTCGCGATCTGATAGTAGGATCGGACGTGTATTGCTCAAACAAAATAATGGGTTCAACGCCTTCCGATAGTCGGATCAGACTATCGGAGGGAAAAATCGCATATTCCCAGCCTCAACCAGTAAATCCAATTTCGTTATACCAACTATAGATGCCTACGTTTTTTTTGTCTATTGAAATAGAGCCGCTTTTTTGTCCAAACTGTTCATCTATTCTAATAGTTGAAAATAATTGGACGAAAGTTGTCAGGTGGGAATAGACGAATGGATTAAAGTTTAATCAATCTATGGATTTGACCAATGGATTAGAATGGAACAGGGGGATTCTACACGGGTATAAGAAAGTTGTACATACTGAAATAGAAGGAGTGACAGCTATAATATGCTGCTCGTAATAAATAAATAAAAAAATACGAATTTAAAGGTTACGTTTAAGTATACGAATTTTAAATTAAAGTTCATTTAATCGCTCTAGAGTGACTAAGTAAACCTATTAATACTTGTGTTGTGACTTGAAAAAAACTAGTAAACAAATGGTTCCTTGGGGATGGAGCCTAGCATTATCGAAGCCAACATGCCCAATTTCACTCATTCCGTTCCGTTCCGTTTTCCTTTGATGCTCCACTACTCAATAACCAATCAAAAGTGCCCACGTCACAACCAGTTGAGCATAGTAGTTGTGCCTAGGGTCTGGAAGGTCTTTATCGATCAGTTAAAATTTTCAAAATGTTCAACTTCTTAGCTATACTGACAGAATGGTAGAGAACTCATGACATGACAAGGTAACAGCCGTTGCTGTTACCTTCCCAACACGTGGTCCACCTGACATATTCACCTGGGTGGAGTTCTCAGGTGGACCACGGGTCACAACATTTTTCAAATTAGCAAAAAACCACCGCTCGAGTGAACTGTGTAAGATTTATGGCGGTGCCCTTGGTACACCTGCCCAATTCGGGTTGGGTCAGAACAAGTGCCCCTAGTCCGCCCATGTGAACTTATCAGGTTGACCCCGGGTCGGGAAAGCAAGCATCAGAGGTCGTACAACTGCCGTCCTTTGTCAACCCAGACAAAACAGAATGGATTGGCAACGCATTTGCAATCTAATAATTGACCCATGCGTCTCAGAGCCCTATAGGTGGCCAGTGCGCTCGTTTGCCTTCAACGTTGTAAAAAAAACCTACACCATGTTTTCTAAAAAAATATTTGTCAGAAAGTTACAGGCTATAATTAATAAGTGCGTAATATCTCGTAAGACCTGTAAAGAGCGAAGCGGTGGGAGCACAAGGGAATTGCTCGTGGCCCCACTGGTGGGAATTCGAGTCTGATAAACAAATGAAAATTAAACTTCATCTGATTGACTAACTTTCCTTCGCGTTGTACCGCATGCACCCTATTTCTACCAAAGTATTTCTATTTATTTCAACAATGGTGCAGATGAGACTAATTAGTTTCGGTAATGGTGCAAACGAAACCGCGGGATTGTGGTCTCATCTGCACCATTGAGATGACACTATACTATCAATTTGCCTCTTTCGATTATCCTTGCTTCCGAAGAATTTGAATAAAGAAATATACTTATATTATTCAGTTTCTTTATCTCTATTATTGTAATGAAAATTACTTACATTGTATACTAGGTAGTCTAGGAGATATCTGATATCAGCAAGCCCTAGTTTTCGTCCGTTCAGCCGTTATAGCGCTGAAATACCACAGACAGACACATTGATATAGGCTCTCTTTTTCGATCTAAAATTTTCAAAATGTTCAACTTCTTAGCTATACTGGCAGTATGGAAATATTGAATTTGAGTTGAGCAAATCGGAATAATTGAAATAGGTATAATATTTCATAGTTATCGCAAGCTTATACTGGCAGTCTTACGCTTGAAGTGCAGTCAACTGTACCTATACTAACAAAGGGGAATAAAGGAGTATTGTGTATTGTAAAGAAGTTCTACACTTTTTAAAACAAGCTTTTAATGCTTCGTTGATTATCACATAATATTCTATTACAAAGACGAGTAACATAGTCATCAAGGAGTCCCACCTTTTAGTCCAACCAGTTTGACCACGAGGAATTATTTGATATCCGGGACACTTTAGATATAATATTCCTTATAAATACACCGGGATATAATTGCCCATTCCATTCCATTACGGAGAACTAATTTACTACCACTGAACAAATTCATCGTTGGATGTGATTCCACTTCAATCGGATGCCGGAATGAATTAGATTACAATGCTTTTTATATTCCACCCTAATCTATTGCCTGAATCCCCAGCCGAATGTTCATGGAATGGATGCCTACTCCGCTTGTAAACCAACTGCGGAGAAACTCTATTAACTGAGCGCTGTCAGTTTGCTGCGCGTTGGCGGTTGGAAAACTTACGTACGTTTGTGTACGTATTTGCCGCGTTTGTGTTAGCGTAGTCATATAAACTCCTAGCATCTTACTAAACATATTTGTTATATATACTGAATACACTTATACCGACAGTCTCATCACACATTATACTTACAATTTAACTTACCATGTTATACGCCACACAAAGCTTTCTTGTAATCGAAGCCACGAGAAACGGGACTTCGAATTGGACTAACCGATTATATCATGTATTCATAAACACTATTGCTACGTGCTTTTGGCGTATTCGTCCAAACATTTCAATGTTTGTTACCACATGCTTTAAAATATTTCATTACACCCGAAATTTTCCCAACCGATCCGTAGTCACACCAATTTGCTTGTGTACCCACCCGCCGTTGCCTTCCCCGTTCCGTTCCCTCCAGGGGACACAACAATAAGCGCAGTGCAGAGTAGGTATATTGTTGATCCTGGGCTCCACTTACAGTAGGAGTGCGGTTTTGTGTGAAGTGGCAACGTAACCATCTTAATTTTGATAAAAATCAATTATAATGCCACGTTTTATCATAACTTCAATAGCAATAAAGTTTATTGCCGTCTCCTTTGCCATCTTGAAAATTTTTGTCGATGCATTCGTAGCGCAGTCACATTGGCGATTCATTATCGATTGGTCAATCCTTGGATGGATTACTAGTGGAATTTTAATACCAGTGTTTCGGTGCTTCGGAAGACACGTTATATAGTCGGTCACGGTTTTTTCCAATTGAAGGCATCGTGAAGCCAACTCGGTGGCCTAAAGAGGCGGCTTAAAAATACTGAATCAGGTGACCATTAATCTGACATAAATCCACCAATCCGCACTCTTCCAGTGAGAGGATCGAATTTGGCAGTTGGCAATACAATAAATTACCATTGAAGCTAGACAATTTAGGGGCTCGGTTGGTTCAAACAGGGATACCATACAGCAGTGGAAGTAATGACATGATACTGTTGGGAATATTATGGTCAACTGTCCACGTGGGACTATCGTGTTGTCATAGTCAGGTATCCTATTGAACCAGGTAATTAATTAGAGTTTCTTAAAATTAGAATGAAGAGGGCGACATTTGATCATAAAAAATGAAATGTATGTAGTTGATTAAAAGAATTATTATTTATGAGAAATGTGTCTTTATTTAACTTAATACAGCTTCTCTGTACAGTCTATATTAATGTACATTTTATTCGTGCTGTAGACTAAGACCAACAGCTTGACCAATCTTCTATATGAGGTGCACTAAAACCTAAATCAAAGTATTATGGTCATACATATGTTTAGACGAACTGCAAATAGCCATGCGTACCAAACCCGACCGTGCCAACCCATCATGTTGTCCTGAGATTACGATAAATGTACATGGTCTAGGCAGAGGAACACTGGAGCCAGGATGATAAATTCGTCAGAAATCCCTCCAATAGACCCGTTTATTTAGATGCCGAGGGATTTAATTATAACTTAATTTCTACAGAAACATTTTTGACAGACTGGGCACCAACTGCTGTGTGTGTGTACTAGAACATCATCTCTCGACTTCAAAATACTAGGATCTGACAGTATGAATTTGTGAAGCTCATTAAATGCTTTGAAAGGGATTGATGGAAACGTTTTCCTCATCCTATAGCTCTGGTGGTCCCCCGTCAGGTGTAGACACATAAAATAAAGTTCTCGGTTTAAACGAGCGGAACAGGCAGGTGAAACTAAGCCTCTTCAATGGTTTTAACATTCTGAAATGGTTCTAGCTTTAGTGGTCTCATAGGTAAAATTCTAAGTTTATCCATCGAATAAAAAGATGTAAAATAAAATATACAAGATCAGTACAGCTCTCATTATCTTGTTAGTTATCGAATGAACAAAATAAAGATTTTATTTTTATTAAAATTCTAACTTTATCCATCGAATAAAAAGATGTAAAATAAAATATACAAGATCGGTACAACTCACATTATCTTGAACAAAATAAAGATTTTATCTGTGTGCTTGTGTGTATATTTGTTGACTGTTTAATTCTACTTTTTCTCTGTATTTTTAAATAATAGTAGGTAATTCCAGTGTATATAAGTCATAAATACAAGGTGTTAAAAATATGGACTCAACGATTAGGGGTAAAACGAAACGGTTGATGTTAATTTTGACGAAAAGTTACTTGGAGTCAGTTACTTAGAGTCGTAGAGCGGATCATATGCGTTCCGTTTGAGATAGTTTCCAACATTATTACGAGTAATAACCATTACTGCTCCGCTCTTAACTTTTTAAATAAAATAAGATGGTCAAGAATCAAGCAAGACCTATCTAATTTTCTATGAATTACTGTCTCATTATTTATCCTATTTCATGGAAATTTAATTTTTATACTTAATATAAGCGTATATATCCACGCTTATTGTAATCGTAATGGCAGATTTGTTGTTGCAACCCTGATTAAAATATTAAAAACAAATTCGTTGGGTTTGAATCTCTGGACTCCTTTAGATCCAAATAGGGAATTAATAGTGCTTTGAATTTTTGGCTCTTGAGTGTTTCATCTACCTTCAACCTTCAGTTCACCATGAAGTTGAACTCAGCTGTGGACGTTCGCTGTATTTCATTAAATTTGTTGAGCTATCATTCTTATATTGATGAACTAAGATGAGAATAAAAGACTATGTTTCCGAATTATGAATAGGTTTGGCTGTGTGATATTGTGATATGATAATAAATAAGTGATAGATAGCTATCTATGGCTATCAGCTGATAGCCATAGATAAGTTGTCATATAATAACAGATAAATTGTATTAAAAATTTATTGTTAATATAAAAGTTGTTACTTGAAATTTGAGAATGAAAGGCTACTTAAAAGTGATTAACATTTTCTTTCCAATGTTTAAAAAAAATGTAAGTTATATTATGTTTGTGAGGTCGAAAGCAATGAACTTAATTATAATATAATAAATGCATACTTACTACACTAAAAAAACTCAACGCTAGTATCTGACAATAAGTAGATCCTCTTAACTGTTTTGACGTCGTTCCATCCCCTATAATAATTGATTCCTATTGATTTTTAAATTATATGTCTCTAGAGTGTAAGTGATGTTAACAACAGGTCGCACAAGTACTTTGGCAGCATTTAGGTTTGCAAGGTGAGGGCGCACATTTCGGCGTTGGGCAGTAGCCGCAACCGAAACATGGCCCAGGCATGCTGCGGCAGCGCGCCACAGGGCATATATTGTCACGATTCAGACAGGGAGATATACGCTTTCGGTGTGATCTAATTTTTGGCTGACTGCGGGCTCTACGTGGGCGTCTGCGACCTACAGGGCAGGGCCACAAGCATGGTGAACTTTTGCAAGCAGGCTTGCACAGATATTTGCAACAGGGTATAGTACAAGGTGCTCTACACGGTTTCTGTGGGCAGCACTTAGGCGGTGGGCACGGTTTACACGGGGGTCGTGGTGGGCAGGGTCTACATCGCGGTGGTATGGGGCACGGCCTGCACCGCGGTCTCGGCGGGCACGGTCGGCAACGCGGCGGCGGACATGGGAGACACGGCGACGGCGTACAAGCAAAGCACGGCGTAGGTGGACATGGGAGGCACCAAGGCGGTGGCGAACAGGGCCCGGAAGGCTTACCGCAACAGGTTGTTTTACAACACCGTTTGCATGGTGTTGTGCGGCATGGCGCAGGTCGGCAAGGTACGGGGCGACAAGGTAGAGGACCGATTGGAATCGGTCCGCAGGGTCGGCTACACGGCCTTGGTCCGCATGGCTTTGGCCCGCATGGTCTTGCCCCGCAAGGCCTTGTTCCGCATGGCCTTGCCCCGCATGGCCTTGGTCCACATGGCCTTAGACCACATGGCCTTGGACCGCATGGTCTTAGACCGCATGGCCTTGGAGCGCATGGCCTTGGTCCGCACGGCCTTGGTCCGCACGGCCTTGGTCCGCAAGGCCTTGGTCCGCACGGCTTTGGTGAACATGGGTTACAGGGCATTGGTCCGCAGGGCATTTTGCACACTTTTTTACAACATTTTGATTTACATGGTGATGGGCGGCATACAATCATCTTACATTTTATTGGTGGGCAGGGACCGGGTAGTGAACATGGTGTCCCAATGGCACAAGGTTTTCCAGGTTTACATGGAGGTGGAGTCCATTCAAGCATGAGCTCGTTCTTCGCTAAAGGTGCTCCGGTCATTTTACGAATGACCAGCTCGAACACTCCTCGTCGTGGGTTATTCACAGAAGTCACGTTTACAGGTTCACCTCCCTGTTCTTTGGCGGCTTTAAGGCAAATAGGTCCTTCACACGGATCCACACCATGAACCGGACATTTCTTTTTCGGTCCCAATTTAATTTGTGTTACGGTACCTTCTAACTCGCCTTCCTTTCCGGCAGGGGGCTTTGGTGTGAGTGTTTGCGGAGGGTTTTCGTCAATAGATACTTTTCTTGCTGTGGCAGTTCCCGTAGATTTACCTCTTGCATTGTTAGTTTGCACTGACGTGGTGCTATTCTGAGATTTAACTTGTACAGTAGCAGAATTTGTGGGACTTTTTCTTCCCATCCCCGATTTTCTCGAGTCATCTTTCTTTTTACCCCAAAAGTAGACATCCTGATTGCGAAGATTTTGGCCTATGCTGTCTTGTGAGTCAATTGTAGTTGTACTGAACGGATTCCAGCGATTAGAGTAGCTATCAAGAGTAGTGATTGTTTTACCGCTTGGAGCAGCATTGCAATTAGCTTGAAGACATTTATTTATTGAAGCCGTAGCCTGTGTTCCGGAGGTACGAATTTGAGAACAATCCTCTAATAATGTCATGTAGACCATAGTTTCTTTTTCTCCGAATAAGCTGCTATTTTTCTTAAGATCATCATCCAAAAAACTGTATAGTGTTTCAGTGTTTCCTTCCGATAGATAATCGATAGTGTCCGAGAATGAAACACTGCTTTTTTTATACCTAAGAGTACATACTGACTCAATTGAGCAGCGCTCAGATACCTTCGATTCATTTTCTATGGCCGGCAGTTTTATGTCCTTTAATGAGAATTGTGAGCAATCGTTGCAGGGCCCTTGAGGTTGCATTAGTAGCAGACTTGAATTGCAGTTAATATGAATATTTTTGTAAGGATGCGGCTCCACCTCCTTGCTCGTTGATCCAATATCATGTTTTTGATCTTCAGTAATATCTTGACATAACGGCAAGCTCAGCGATGTACCTACGACCAGTTGACTACACTTTATTTCTTGTTAAACTAATTATTAGGATAAATCAATCTACAATGAGTGATACAGAAGAAACCATTTATAATAACAAATTTAATGAAATATAATATGTAACATAAAACATAAAATATGTAGAACACTAGTGTTTACGTGATTTAGGAACACAACAGACTGGGCACGGGCAGCAGGGTATGCATTGTGCTGTGCGTGTGTCCGTCACCGGCACCACTCTTTCGTAATTTATGGCGGGAGTTACGAAGTTATATTCAAGTTTCGACTTTCGTCCTGGCATCTCTATAGTCTTTCCCACACGCAGTTTAATCACTTGTTGTGGGAAATCATATTTAACTCCGGTGTAGTCCTCAGCGGTGGTCGGTACCAGCTGGGTGGGGTCGTCTCGGGCTATGTCTCCTACTCCATCTGATGTGAGATTAAAGTGCGCTCGTTGCTTGTGGTTCATGCTACAGGTGTCCGAAGGCATTTGAAAAACCACCTTCTTCCCCGTCGGGCAGCAATCTGTACAATTCGGTGAGCGTGTCAGGCTGTTATGTTATATAATTTAACAAAGTAAAACAAAAAACCTATTGATAAAATTTTCTGTGGAGATTAAATATTTCAGACAAATTACATAATATGTTGGAGACGTGTTGTATGTAATGTTTCACAAATTAATTAAAATAACAGTTTTCAACATCTTCTTTTTTTTCCTCTAGGAATTCTTCGTCGACAACACTCGCAATCACAGTCAGACTGCATTCGTGTATTTACTTTTTGGATAGGCATGTTCTTATCTGGCCCCTTGGGAGTTACCAGTTCTAGTTCTATTTTGCACTTTTTATCGCCTTGCATAGCGGTCTTTGCTACTTTTAAAACAAATACATCAGTATTGGGAAGTTCTTGCTGAACAGGTTTTGTGTCGCCACGTGCCATTGCAGTCTGTTGGCCGTGTTTAGAAGTTTGAATACAACCCTCCGTTGTACAAGTGAATTGCGTGTCAGCTAATTGTGGACCACGACAACACGTGTCCTCGCTGGGGAAAGCTAGAGATATTTGGTTCTTCCCGCATGGCACGTCGCAGATACCAGCCTCTTTATTTTTAGTGAAGGGACATTGCATAGCGCAATGTGTTTGACTTATCTTCTTGATGACTGATGCAGCCGCTGGCACTTTAATCTTAAGCTCGTTGCCAGACAGGTTCATACCTATCTCGTCGTACTGTTTACTGCGACCTGGCCATCAACAAATTTCTCATGCATCTTGTTGTGTAACTTGCAATATAGGGGTAAAAATTATGTGCCCAAAATACATGCGCAGATCCTATGATCATGTGCATTAGCGTGAACCAAATTCTAATAAGTACAACTAATATTGCAATTTACAAAAATGCTCCAGTAGCATCATTATTACGTTTGCAAGATAAACTTAGTTTTAAATTGGATTATTTAATTAAACAATCTAGGAAAAGTAAGTATAGATTTAATATTATCTGTTAAATCCAAAAATAAACTCGTTTATTTTTGCTTTAACAGAATCGTTTAAACAAAGTCTCACCTTTTGGTAAATGCAAGCAGTATTGCTCAGTATTTCTACAATCCATACGTTGTTTTGGCGTAGCTTTGGGTCCACTGCATGCACATGTATCATCTGGATTTACACATGGCATACTATTGTAGGGATCTTGAACTAGAAAAGAATTATAAATTATTAGATACACCGTGGAAGGAAATGAAGCTGTCTTGTCGCCAGTATGACGAGTAGTCCTAGAAATTTCAATGCTCAATGACATTTCTATCATAATCATCATCATCAGCCCGTAAACATTCCACTGCAGGGATATAGGCCTTCCCTCTATTCGCCCTCAACCCTATTCGCCCAGTACCTACCTACTTCTATGCGGCTCCTCGTTCATATATATATATTTTTAAACCGGTCTGTGTCGTGCACGTCGATTAATTCGTGATTGGTTGTGTATTGAGGTAAATTCGCTTACTCGGCCTCCGACTCCGGGCCTTAATCAATAGTTTTTTTTTTTGTACGTAGGTATTTATAACCGTAGTTATTTAGGTTTTTTTTTAATATCACATAGATACCCGGTTATGAATTTATTTCGTAGAGGCCGTTATTTGTTACCCATCTAGGGTGATCGCGCGTTGGAATTATTTGTTGTCAATTGGAACACGCCCCATTGGATTTATTGTGAAGTTATAAACCTTATAATACTCCCGGCACTAGTACGAATCAAACGACACCTCATATTTTGTCCAAATCGGCTGAGGCGTTTAGGCTGTAGGTGGTAGCATTGGTACATACAGACATGTTGAATACATTATCCTCCTTTAGCTTCGCCGTAGTCAGGTAATTAAGTATTCAGCCTCTGTATTCAGATCTCATCGATATACATTTAAGTGTGTCTGCTTTTATTTTACTTCGGACGTCATAAGTAGTAGTAGCATGTCATACGTGTAATAATAGTACCCACGTTAGTAGTAATAAAGTCTCCCAAGTATCGTAGTTTTTCGGTTTCCGTCGTCAACAAGGAACCCTTAGTTTCGTCATGTCCGTGATTGTCAGTCCACGGCTTAGATCTTAGAATTAATTTGGCGTGGGCATACATATTAATCATGCCGACAGAGGGTTAAAATAAAATGTTGAAAAAAATATTTATCAAACTTCTAAGTCCGCATATTGTTATGGGCAACTATGGAACTAGACACTGCGCGTGGCCTGACACGCACTTGGCCGGTTTTATACTGGTGAGTTTTTTACCGTAAGGAAAAAAATATGGCATAGGTATTAGGTAATGCAAGGTAGGTAGGTCGGCATAGGCAGTTTAATTTTAAAATAAAGCGTTAATTGTGTCATTTGACGATCCCGTTTGTAGCCTTTTCCACATAATTACATCATTAAATTAAATAAATAAAGAAAACTTGGAGAAAATATGAATTCCAAATAAATTTCGCGTGACAGGAATCCTAAGAATCACGCCAGTCGCATATGAAACCCAAGCTGGCGCTTGCGTTTTTGAAAAAAAAAAATTTACTACCTATGCCAATAACTTCTATTTCACTTACCTAATATGCCCTATTTTTTTCCTTACGGTAAAAAAACTCCTCCGGTAAATAATGATGATGCAACAAACTTTTTGGAATCAATAATTCACGGTATATAACAAAGGGTAACATAGCTGACACTAAGATGCACAAATCTTGAAATTGAGAGAGGGCATGCAGATTAACACACACTAATTCATCTGCGTTTGCAGTAAGGTTTGGAGAATGCGGATCCGTTGAATGGATTTTTAGAAATGAATTAGAATATCGAATTCACATTTGTTCATAAATGTAGGTTTGAGTAATTTAGTATTGCTAAGATTTTTATTACTAAAATAGCTAACAAAAGATACGTTTTTAACACTGCACTCCGTAACCAGTTGATTTGTGTGTTTGTGTGCAGGAAATTGTCTTAAAAAATCTTAAAATCTCCGTTTCAACCCACGTCCTACCATTATTTCGCAATCTGTAAAGAAGCACCTGAAAGTTAAGGTAGCCTTCTAAGAAGATTTGATGTAGGTACCTGCAGCAGTTCTGGCAGATGCTCTCATCGACACTTAAAGTTTCCCTAAATATTGGCAAGGTGTCAGAAATTTCTGGGAAAAGAGGAACGTTAATATTTAACCAAGAGATTCCATGAATTGCTGGAATATAAACGTGAGAATAGAAAACATGGCATACTCCATAAGCTATTTTCAAGAGTAGTTTTTACAAAAATAATATCGATGGCATTATCCAAGGACATAATGCAAAAAAAATATCTTAGCTTAAGAATCTTTCTTTGGCTACATTCATCTTCTCGATTCGTCCACGAGGACGAACGAAGGATAACTAATTAAAAAAGAAAAAAGGTAACTACAACAACCACTATCCAAATATCCAATGTACAATTATTATTGTCTTTTTGGTAGGTATTAAACAATATCCTACATTATTGCATCCAAATACAAACACCAAAACGTGCTCCACCCATTACGAGGTTTTTCACTAGATTTTCTGCTCTTTGGTTAAAAGTTTATTATACACATCTTTGACAAAATAAGAGCTTGAAGAAGTATGGTTTGAGGCTAAGCGTGAAGGTTTGTTTTCTTTTTTATACTTTTGGATAGGCATAAGGAAGAAGTTCAAAATTTTATGCAGCAAAATTCAGCACGTAGTTTTATAAACATAATAATACAGCGTCATTTATGATCAGTATCTAGGGGCAATAGAGAATTTTAGCATATTAAGAGGATTTTTAAAGTCTTATTACATTCTAAAAAGGAAAACACATACCTGTTGGGCAAATAGCTCCGCCTCCATCGGTTTTAGTTTCCGTTGTACAAGGTGGTCCAGTGGCTACCGTAGCAACAGCTACGATAGTGGGAGCGGGCCTAGCGGCACCACAAACACAAGGAGCTTGTCTCGTTTGAAACTGCCTCGGAGGATTACATGATCTATCTACAATACCCGAAGAACGGGGTCCAGCAGGTAGATGGGGTGGACCACTGCTGCCTTGAAATCTTGTTATAATTAATTTTCCAAAACAAGAGATACGAAGAAACATTACGATTTCACCAGTTTCACCGCTATCTGGTCCAATAATTCGGAATGAATCTTTTAATGCTTGATAACTGGCATTAGTTGGGTCTTCCAAGAACTTCTTGCGGGCTTGAACGAATTCTTTGGTCATGTCTATTGTTGCTTCTCCCAGAACAATCTTCGTTGGTAAGCATCCGCATGGAAGAGACTTGTATACGCATATTTTTACCGGAAACTTACTCATAGCCGCATTAATCTCATGTTCTTTAAGGGAGAAAAGGCAGGACTTGCCGTTATTGAAATTCTTCACAAAAGGGCCACCACTCTTGGCGGAACAAGCACCGGGATCGTCGTCGCATATCTCCAGTGGTTCGACGGAGGGGCATGATATGTTAACACAAGTTCTAAAGTCCTTGTCGGAGAAGCAAGGACTTTTCGTAAATACTATTTTATCAACGAGTACCTCCAGGAGGAAAAGCCCGTCATCTTGTTTTGTCATCGCTGGCCGTGTTCGGGGATGGGAATAATGTATGATTTTTACAATTTTTTCATGGATGTGTTATCTTCATACTTGGAAATTTTGACAACTTGAAAACAAAAGAAATCCAATGCTGTATGGTCGGAGAAGAAAAAGAGTATTGTACAATAAGTATTTTATCAAGTAATGTATTCTTTTCCAAGGAGATGATGTACGAGATGTACGTAAAATTATGTGTAGACCTTGGGCACAGAATTAATATAGTACTAAAGCCTTGGGTTGACAGCATTAAGCAAAAAAAAAAGTATGCTCGTCTTTCGTACAACGCGTACCACAAATATTTTTCCCTTCATCACTGAATTAATCCTTCATGGTACAACTGAGGAACCGTTGCACTAAAGATTTCACTGTGTAAGTTTCACATTTTGAACCCGACGCACATGGGGCAGATCAGACCAACCACTGCAATGCGAAGATCCTTTATAACTAGCGTTAGTCACCGGAAAGGGAAGGATTGAGTTAGAAAATTAAATTTTTTACAGGACTATAAATCCGTAGACTACTGGGTTCTACGGCGTAGACATTAGTATTTGATATTAATTTTGGCAGGCTAAGGACAGACGTGTGGCCCCTGTGAGGAATAGTTGAATTGGTAAATGTCAATTGTTTGTCGTCTCATTACTAGTAATCTTCGGCAACATCGTCACTTTCCATCAGGTGAGATTGTAGCCAAACGCGATACCAGTTTTTAATAAAAAAAAAAAAAAAATCACACCAACTTTCAGCCCTCTATCTTGAACTGTCACAGAGATAATGTCAAAAATGTATTTTCCTAACATTTTTTTCAAACTCGTGTATCTCCTAATCCATAGCAGCTCAAGCATCGAAACAAAATCACAACTACGTAGTTTGAGTGGGAGTGTGCCCTATAATTTTATTAATATTTTATACGTGAAAAATAAAAGAAATAAATGTCAATTTATTTTTTGACAGCTCTTTCCAACAAGCTTTTTTGAGAATACAATTATGACAAAATGATATAAATTGCTTATAGTATTAGCTACTAGTTTACGAAAAATCAATTAGTTATATTTGATGCAACATACTGAAAAAAAAATCTAACGAAGTATTCAAGTATCAAGAGTCTAGCCTTCTGAAGGTCCATTTTTAGGTTTTATGTTTGTTGCCTAGCAACAAAGAGTCTATTATTATTTTGTTCTAGATACTAGATATTAGTTACTTTAGTAACTTATTAGTAATCTGTGATATTAGCCTTACCGACTCATAGTCACACCAAGTTATCACACCAGTGTTACAAACAAGATTCTTTTTCTTGTTAGTCACACTATTCATTTGATACATCTATATTTTCCCTGCAATCTCTTTATTTCGTCTACTGTAATAATCCCAACAATTGGTAGCAGAGCGTGGTTATATATCCGTGGTTTACCAGACGAAAATTTATGATGCGGGAAAAATAAAACCGGCAATCTGAAAAATTTTAAATGTCGAGTAAAATATGAAACTGTGGCAAATAGACGTCACAACGGCATACCTAAATGGAGATTTAAATGAAAAAATTTTCATGAAGAAGCCAGAGTACATAGAAAAGTTCATAACAAACATTATGACTACCGAAGAAGATATGACTGTCTTACAGAAAGCGAAGAAAATGCTCGAAGACTGCACCAGGATCAAGGGGGAGAAAGTCTGCCTGTTACAACGATCTCTTTATGGTCTGAAACAATCAGGTAGACAATGGTACCTCAAATTAGACAACGTGCTCAAGAGTATGGGTTTTATCACATCGCAAGCTGACCCCTGTGTTTACTTACTTAATAAAGGAAAAGACAAAGTAATTTTAACTGCCTATGTCGACGATCTGCTCCTGGCATATTCGAACGAGTCGATTCTAAATAAAGTCAAAAAGATGCTGAAAGAAAAGTTCGAAATGAAGGACCTTGGCGTACCCCAAGAATTACTCGGCATTGAAATTAAGAAGGCTGAAGGCGGTGTAAAAATTGGTCAATGTAAATACATACAGAAAGTATTAGATAAATATAAAATGACAGAATGTAAACCAGCAGTTACACCTATTGAGCCAAATATGAAATTAGAAAAAGAAGTAGGAGGTTGTGACCTACCATATCAAAAACTAATCGGCTCATTAATGTATATAGCGGTTGCTACAAAGCCAGACATTATGTACGCTCTCAGCTATCTGTCACAATTTAATAATTGTTATGGCGAAACGCACTTCAAATGCGCCAAATGTGTTCTCCGATACCTAAAAGGTACAAAGGACTTGGGCATCGTCTACACAAAATCAGACGAGGAGTTACATGGCATGGCAGACGCTGATTGGGCTTCTTGTACCATAGACCGAAAATCATATACTGGTTTTTGCTTCAAACTAGCTAACGGCTGTATCAGTTGGGAGTCCAAGAAGCAACGCTCAACGGCGATGTCAACGGCTGAAGCTGAATGCCTGGCTCTATCTGAGGCAGCGAAGGAGGCCATTTATTTGAAGAAACTCCTGAACCACATTGCCGACAGAAAGCAAGACGGAGCACAGCTATACAGCGATAGCCAGGCGGCGATTGCCATGATAAATAACGACGTACGAAGTAGTAGAACTAAGCATATGGACCTTAGACTACATTTCATACGAGAATGCACACAGGTGCATCAGATACGAGTGGAGTACATGCAGTCCGAAGATATGGATGCTGACATATTTACAAAAGGACTGCCGGGCCCAAGGCTCACTAGGCTGAGACAAAGTCTTGGACTGGAACGTGAGGCGGCGCTGATAGTCTATTCCTGATAGTCTATAGTCACGTCCCTTTTGTTGTTGTAAGCTGTCTGTCACTGTCTCTATTCACTACTAATATTCATTTGATACATCTATATTTTCCCTGCAATCTCATTGTTATTTATTTCGTCTACTGTAATAATCCCAACACTATTTATGCACTTTTGCCATCTCATAGGTAGTTAATTGATCCCTTTACTAAAAAAACCATTCGGACGGGAATCAATAAAATCTTTGAAGGCGCTTTGGACTGCTCCATCGGAGTTGAATTTTTTCCCTTGCAAGAAGTTATCCAAATTTGAAAAAAAATGGTAATCTGTTGGAGCAAGGTCCGGGGAGTACGGTGGATGTCTTAGACATTCCAATTGAAGCTCTTCTAATTTGGTAACTGTCTGTTGTGCAGTGTGGTCTAGCGTTGTCCTGAAGCAGAAGTGGCCTACGGCGATTAACCAGCCTCGGTTGTTTAGCAGCAAGCTTTTCCATCATGGTTTGCAATTGCTGACAATACACATCTGCCGTAATCGTCTGGCCAGATGCAAGAAAGCTGAAGTGAACAACACCGGCCTAGTCCACCAAACGCTCAGAAGTAACTTTTTTGAGTCAATTTTCGCTTGGGTCAGGATTTGGCTGGTTCGCCAGGGTTCAGCCATTGCGATGAGAGTTTCCGATTATCGTACAAGATCCACTTTTTATCACAGGTAATGATTCGATTTAAAATCCCTTCATTATTATGCCGGTTCACTAATGTAACGCAGCAGTCTACGCGCGTTTGTCGATTTGCTCCACTCAATTCATGAGGAGGGACCCACCTTTCAAGCTTTTTCACCTTCCCAATTTGCTTCAAGTGGATTTAAACAGTTTTGTCACTAACACCACAGCCTGCAGCTAACTCGGACGTGGTTTGCGATGGATCCGTTTCCACAATAGCCTTCAATTCTTATTATCAACTTTGGACTCCGGCCGCCCACGGGGCTTGTTTTGCAGGTCGAAATTTCCAGAACGAAAACGTTGGAACCAAAAACGCACTGTGTTTTCTTTTGCGACACCACCGCCATACACATAATTAATCCTTCGAGCCGTTTCTGCAGCACTGGTGCCACGGCGGAATTCGTACTCGTAAATGACGCAATATTTTAAGTTTTCCATTTTGTAAACTGAGTGACCCAAAGAAAAAACCAAAGATGGAAAAAACATATGGATTACGGTTTTCGAAAAACAAATGCACGAGTAAATAGCTCTATAAATTTGAAATTGGAATTCCTAACCAAACAGGAGATATTTGAGATCAAAGTGGCCAGTACGACAAAACGCCAATTTCATATGTAAGGACCTAATATAAACTCAGAATGCAATGCACTCTTTTGATACTTGAATACTTTCATTAGTTTTTTTTTTCAGTATGTTGCACCAAATATAACCAATTGATTTTTCGTATGCGTGGTATAACTTTATCGTGGTTATGTTTAATTTGTTTATCGGGACAAAAAATATCCTATGTCTTAATCCACTCCCCAAATCACTTCTTGAGTGATTTAGCAACAAACATACAAACATCCAAACTTGCGCGTTTATAATACTAGTTAGACTAGGTACTTAGATGTACATTTAGAATTTTGGTAATGATCGCAAGTCATTATGGGAACGCCTGTGTTCGAAAGGCCACATCCTTTATAAGATTGAGTTAGAAAATTAAATTTTTTACAGGACTATTAGGCCGTAGACTACTGAGTTCTACGGCGTAGACATTAGTATTTGATATTAATTTTAGCTTGATAGCTATCATCAAGTAGTTCTGAAGATTAAGGGTATTTAAAAAAAATTATGAATGCAATATTTCTGTTCTTAAAACTTTTATATAAATATATAATAGAACATTATTCAATCAAATAGTCCCATAAGTAAATATCGGTTTAGTCAATAAATTCAATATTGTCCTTCGAAAATCCGCCATTTCTAATCCTCGGCACTTTTCATATCTCACTATGTGACGATTCGTGAAACCTTTGTTTACATAGGTTATTATTTATCTATTTTTAACTATCTATATTCTTTTTTTTTATATCAATAACTACAAAGACTTTCTCTAAATCCGTTTTGAAGTAATGCGCTGGGAGTTAGTCTCAGATTTTGTCGTGCTGACTCATTAGGTCTACTGTATCCCAAAAAGTCAGTGCTATCTGGCTCTCTTTTCCACGGATCGGTAGCTCCAGTACAGTCGCTGACGCTGTGGAGGTAGGGCGCGCTGTTCACGATTCAGTGTCGTCTTCCATCGTAACCACGCTTCCATTCAGTACAACTACCAGAAACATAGATGTAGCTTACTAACTTTATAGTTATAGCAATTGTTTACTATTTTACCTATGAAATTAAATAATTGTTAAAATTTTAAAAATATAGCTTAGACTTAAACTGCAACATTAGTTTTTATCCTTAAAAATGTGGTCTCATAATCATTGTTATTTGGATGTGACTAAGCAGTTGCTAAATAAGCTTGAGCGCCAACAAAATCTTGCTATTCGTTTTTTATTGGGATTGCGTAGACATGATCATGTATCTGCGTATGGCGCTCAGCTAAAATGACTCCCCTCCGACTTCGAGATAATGTGCACATCCTCTACTTCGTAAAAAATCCTGCTGTCCCTGATTATCTGCGTTCTCGCTTAGTAAGGAATACTCCCCCCTCCTGATGTTCCTAGGCGATCCTGCATCACAAAAACGCTTGCCTGTCCTCTCCTTCAGTGTTCACTCCTTCAGTGTTCAGAGCAGCTATGATGTGGAATAAACTGCCAAAACTAATTCAGGTCAGCCCTTCATTGCAGTATTTAAGAAAAGGTTAAAAGATCATTACCTCTCCCATCTCTCGTGATATTATTATGTGTATTGTAGGTTTATAATAATAGGTCTTTATCTATGAAATTGCCGTTCTGCAGTACTGGTCATTTCAAATCAAAATAATTTTTGTTTGGCTAAGAATTCTAATTTCAAATTAATTTTATTTTAAAAACATGGAATTCTTTTCTAAAAGTAGTCATTTGTTTATTGATTAGTGTTACATTTTCATCGCATTTCAATCTTCTTCGTCATCATGGATACGTTAAAAATTCGAGTAATTATGGAATATGAGTACCGTCATGGCAGCAACGGGGCACAAGCGGCACGCAACATCAACGACGTTAACGGAGCTAACACTACAAACCAACGCACCACCTGTTATTGATTTGCTCGCTTCCGTTCTGGGAATTTCGACCTGAAAAATGAACCTCGCGGTCGTCCGAAGACTTTGGTCGACAATTACGAATTAAAGGCGATTGTGGAAGCTGATGATACACAATCTACGGCTGAATTAGCAGCACAGCTTTCGACGTTAGCGTCAAAACAATATTGGTCCATTTGCGTCAAATTGGCAAGGTAAAAAAGCTTGACAAATGGGTGCCCCACGAACTCAATGATCGCCAGCGCGAAGTACGCGTCGAGACGTGCCTTGCACTGCTCAACAGACACACAAATGAAGGAATTTTGAACCGAATTGTTACCTGCGATGAAAAATGGATTCTTTTTGGTAACCGCAAGCGCTCAGCAAGTTGGTTGGATCCTGGTTCAGCACCTAAACAATGCCCTCAACGAAAACTTACCCCTAGAAAAGTGATGGTCACTGTTTGGTGGTCTAGCGCCGGTGTGATTCATCACAGCTTCTTACCAAACGGGATGAGCATTACTGCAGATATGTACTGTGAAGAACTGAACACAATTATGGAGAAGCTGGCACATATCCAACCAGCATTGGTCAATCGCTCCTCTCCGCTGCTCCTGCACGACAACGCACGACGGTCTCCAAGTTGCAAAAACTGGGGTTGGAAGCTCTCCGTCATCCGCCCTACTCACCAGACATTGCGCCTACAGACTACTACTTTTTCCGGAATTTGGATAACTTCTTGGCAGGAAAAAAATTCAATACCCTAGAGGCCGTACAAAATGCCTTTGAAGAATTTGTTGCCTCCCGTCCAGCTGATTTCTTTAAGAAGGGCCTCAATAAACTGCCACTGCGTTGGCAAAGATGCATTGATTACATGGGTGATTACTTCGATTAATACAAATAAAAATTCATTTAAAAAATTCGTTTAAATTTTTTCATACAAAACGGCAATTTCATGGGTAAAGACCTAATATATATTTTGTTAAGTAATTTTTTCGCAGTAGGTATATGTACCTACCTATTATTTTTAATGTGCGTTTATTATTTGGTTATCTTTTCTCTTGTTTTTATTTGTTCACAATTTGCTGCTAAACCCCAAATTTACTCCGTTTCCTACTTCAATGCTCAAGTTTACTCGAAGAGATCTCTTAAAGAAGAAGAGATCCACCTTTGTACATGACCTATTGTATTTACTCTGTTATATGTATTTTTTTGGTCCAATAAAGAATATAAATGGGATGGTGTCAAGACAAGATATTCGGTGCTCATTTAAGGCTTATGGGTTCTGAATACAAAGACTTATAGAATTCGGTGCTAATTGCGATTACTTTGTCACATTTCCTTGTTTTATTCAGTCCTTATCTTTGAGGCATGTTACCCAGGATTTTCCTTTTTCAATTCCCCGTCTATTGTTAAATGTCTGTTTTGCTCCAAAGCTATTTGAATCACTCTTGTTTTCTTTAACAGTGGCGGGCCCTCCATACAGACAGAAAAGCAGTGCCTAACCTAGCACATTGTTAGCTTTCCTCAAAATGCCTTATCAAGACAGCTGATTCATACTGTATAAACAGAAAATATTCTAAACAGTTGCGAAAATTGCTATAAGAGTACGTTATTATTTAGTACCTAGTCGTATTTTATCATTCTGCCTACCCTGTACAAAACGTAGTGCACGCCATTGCGTATACTACGTTTAACTTTTGTATCTATTGCCCTAAACTGTTCATCGGAAACGTTATTTCTATCATCACGGCCATCTTGCTGAACGTAGGTCTCCCCATATTTCCAGAACGACACATTATATTTTTGATATTTTTTAGCGACTTTACATACATATTACAATAATTGCTTAGGTACACCTATCATCTAGTCCCAAACTAGGTAAAGCGTGCACTATGGATACCTACTAGATAACGGATACACATACTTAAATATTTATATAATTATCCTTGACTCCGGAGTTCGAACCCGCAACCATTGGTTTCGCTGACAGGGTCACTTTTGCTACACCAATCGGTCGTCAATGTTGAAAGACAATTATAGAAGTTAAGGTGGGTTAAAATACGAGATATATTTATAAATGAAAAAGTATTACAAATGGTAGAAAACTAGATCATTATTTCACCAATAGATAATTAATAAACCTAGTTCACAATAAATGCTTAATTATTTACATTTTGATTTGTCGTAGGTACATACTTAGTAAGAATTTATATAAAATCTTATTCACCGTTATTTTGAAAACTTGCGCACAATGCAATCATATTTTACAGTGGGATAGTTCTTGTTATACCAGTTACAAGCTTCACTTCGGAAAGGACGTCCAACCCTGTAACAGTAAAAATTAGACAATTATATATATATTTAGCCAAAAAAGGATCAGAAATGGATTATTTGTTTATGGTTCCAAATTCTATTTTTTTTTGTTGTTAGATTGGCACAACTGTTTTCCATTTTGGCGCAGAGTTTCGAGTTGAATCTGTTATATTAAATACAGTGTTGTTTTTAGTTATGTCATATCTAGTGTGTATTACGAATTTCATAATTGACGACCTGTTTGGTGTAGTGGTTCGAAACTCTGCTGCTATACCAAAAGGTCGCGGGTTTGAATCCCGCTAGGAGTATATGATTGTATGATGAATACGGACATATTATGTCCTCGAGTTATGAATGTTTTTCATTTATTTACAAAAACCTCGTGGCTTAGTGTGGAACTAGATAGCGCTGTCTGTATATGTCCAAGGATAATGGACAAAAACACCGATCAAGGAGTTTGTCTTAAATTGTGCATCGCCAATGGAATTTTGTGGTCGGTGTCACTGAAAATATTAGAAGGTTACTACAGAATAATACTACAGAAGGCTTACAGTGAATCGAATTTATCAAAACACTTATTTATGAGTGGTGCAAAGCAATCAAACGCGGTCGAGATGTGATGGCCGATTTGCCTAGCTCTGGTAGGCCATCAACGTGTGCAACTGAAGTTAACATCGCAAAAGTGAAATAAATAGTGATGAAAATCCTCATTCAACTTTGAGAGAGATAGCCGCTGTACTTTCTGTATCTCACGAGTCGATCCGTTAAAGAGAGTCAATTCGACGAAAAAGGCTAGATGGGATAGAAATTTGGTGGATTTTGCACCACAATATGCGCCTTCGCATAAGGCCATAATTGTGAACGAATTTTGTACCAAAAACTCAACAAATACCATCGAGCAACCACCTTATTCAACCAGACATGGCTCCAGCCGACTTCTTTCTTTTTGCTAAACTCAAATTACCACTTCGTGGTACCCGTTTTCATTCGGTAGAAGACATAAAGGAGAATTCGCGGCGAGAACTAAACTCAATTTAGGAACAAGCGTTTAAAAAATGTTTTGATGATTGGATTATTCGTTGGCGTTTCTGAAGGAGCATACTTGGTGATAAAATGAATTTGGATGAATAAATAACATTTTGTATATTATTGATCTTTTCCCGGTACTTTCTTGACAGAGTAGTATATGTTTGAAATAGATAAACCTATACAGATAATACCTACCTACAAATTAAGTGGTCTCAAATCATGAACGTTTTTTTAATTATTTTCTTATTTAATTACAACAATTACTGAGTTAACAATATGATAACGTAGGTACTATCGAAAAACACTAATAACTTCCTGAGAAAACTTAATTATAGCTGAAAAGATTTATCTGGCTCAAACTGTACCAATTACTGCATGTGCTGGTGCACTCAGATGTAGGTACTGTAACACTACAGGGCGATTCTCGGTGTTTCACTATGAAATCGATGCAGGATCAAACAAATCCGTAGAATAACGCGTGAACTAAACTCACCGATAGACGTAGTAGCGCATTAGTAAGTTAAGGTGACAGCAGACAGGGCCCAGGACTGATGGCCGTTAGCGCATAAAACTCCTAGAATGGAAACCACGCAAGCAAAATATGTGACATCTTGCAAGCTAGATGCAGACCGTTTCCAACCGGTCTCGCTGGAAATTTATGGGGGAAGCCTGTTGATTTTATGTTAAAGCATGTCGTACTCATCCATCGATGCCCGTATTTCATTTGGAGACAAGTTAGCGGTTAGATCCGGGTAGTATCTCCATCTCTTCTGTACGTCATCTTGAGTCCACGCCAGTTGGAATGGAGTAAGACCTGGTATATGTATTTTTGTGCAATCCCGACAGTGAGCTGCTGGTGGTTTCTGAGAATAGAATAACTATGGTTAGTACTTAGTCTGGCCGTAAAATATGAACTGCAAAAAAATCATACAAAAAATGTATCTTCCTGTAATGAAATGTCAAAACTTTTTATTTTCAACGTGTTAACATTAAATTTCGTAATTAGGTTCTATTACCCGATATAGGGAAATTGGAGGATTGTATAGATAATTAACATAAAAGATAAATGAAATTAAAAGAAAATCCAAAGTAAAACCCACCTTTACTTCAGGATTCTTCATGCCGTCGCAGGCTCGGTGTCGTCTGTATTTTACACAGTCGAGATCGTACTGATAGGAACGTGGAAACACGTCCTGATGTGCTGTGAATATTCATCTCATTTCAGTAATAAAAACCTAATACATAGTAAGTTATAGTTTATGTCGTTAGTCACAGGACATCGTCTCAGATTGAATTTTAAAAGTTCGTTTTCTAATCACGGAATCGAATTGAACACGATGAAACATCTATTCCTCTATCACTTAGCTAAAGAGTTCGTATCATTGTTTTATACAGGGTGAAATTTAATTCATGTAATTCCTGTTTACTGGTGACTCCACTCCTGATTAGGAACAACTTTCCAATAGGAACATTAGCCAAATTCGATCACAAAATTTTCGATTACGCGCACAAAGTAATTCATTCTGAAACCACCTTTATTATGGAAGTCCAACAATTTTCGGCTGAATTCGGCTATGGTTCCTAGTGGAAAGTTGTTCATAATCAGGAGTGGAGTCACCAGCCGAAAATTGTTGGACCTTCATACTAAAGGAGGTTTCAGAATGGTTTACTTTATATGGGTAATCGAAAATATTTTTTGATCGAATTACCGTCTTATTCATAAAAATTTACAGACGCTTTATAAGCCTGTTTTAGTTATAGTGTGTTTTGTCTCTGTCGTTCATAAGGAAATGTTGTAATGAAAGAAAGTGACAAAACATACTTTATCATCATCAGTCCGATCGTCGGACTAAATCATCCAACTACTGATACTAATCTTATTGCAAAAGCGTATACATTGTCCCTTGAATGACTTAATGACTTTGTGTAAGCGATTCAGCAACATAAAGAGAGTACCACGTGAGGATATGTCGCATTCTTGTCTATCTTCAGTTTAATAACTAAAACAAGCTTATAAAGCGTTTGTAAATTTTTATGATTAAGAGGGTTAGACTATAGGTATATATAGGTTTTAATATTATATAATTAATTCTGCCAAATCCTTGGCAAACACGACAACTGTTTCTATTGAGCAGTCAACTGACATTGAACAATCCTTGGAATCGATTCCAAGTTATTTAAATTAATATATAAGACAACAGAGGGTAACTCTGGCAATTTGTTAAAATTAAATAAAAATCAACCTTCATGTAAAAAATTTGAGCCCTCATCTAAATGTAAGAGTAACAAATTAAACCTAGTACATCAAAATATTCAGGGCATTTTGGGCAAAGAGCTGGAGATTGAGCTATTCATGAACTGTCACAATATTGATATAATAAGTATTACAGAACATTGGTTAAAACAGGGTCAGTTCATGTTTAGCTTTAAAAATCATCAGGTTTCAAGTTCGTTCAGTAGGGATAAAGCGGTACGAGGCGGTTCCTTAATTATTACCAATAATAAATTAAAACACCGGGAACGCTCGGATATAGTGAATCTCTCTGTTGAGCGAACTACTGAGTTGGCCTGTGTAGAGCTTGAGCGGCTTATTGTAATGAGCGTATACAGACCCCCCAGTTCATCTTATGACTTATTCGAGGAAATTATGGACGAAGCATTAGGTAAAATTAGTAACAATAATAAATTTATTGTAGTTTGTGGCGATTTTAATGTAAATTTATTAGAAGTGAGCAGTCTCAGTAATAGACTTAAAACTATATTTTTAAGTTATAATCTTGTTCATAATTTCTCTGTGCCAACTCGAATAACACCAACTTCATCGACCGGTATTGATAATGTTTTTGCAAACTTCGATCTGAGTGATAAATCTATTATAAATAAGTTAACATCAGACCACTGTGGTCAATTAGTCTCGATTAACATACCCCTTAGCAAGTCTTTTGAAAGAAATATTATGTGTGTTCCTGTAAATGATGGTCGGCTCAAGCAATTTAGACATAATGTTATGGCAAAATTGTATGACTTGACAAATGTTATGTATGAGAGTCCGAATGAATTATATAATTCATTATTCACTTTGGTAGAAAATGAGTGCAAAAATATTTTCAAAGAAAAAGTTATAAGAATAAATAGTGGTTTAGTATTTACTGATTGGGCGACTGTGGGAATCCATAAAAGTCGCCTGAAGTTATATGATCTTTATCATGAAAGGACATATAACACTAGTCCAGCTTTTGCTGATTATGTAAGAAAATATTCCAAATTATTTAAACGTGTTTGCACCTTAGCAAAGACAAATTTTATAAAATCCAAAATTAAAAATAGTACAAACATTGTGAAAACCACATGGACAGTTATAAACAGCGAAACTGGAAAAGTTAAGGCTCGCGATTCAAATATGGAACTAAAAATTAACGATTGCATCCTTAATACAGACTTGGAGGTTGCAGAAGCATTTGAAAAGTTTTTCACAGATATTCCAATAACAACCACGAAGTCACTTAAGTCATCTCCCATCGTAGCCGAATCTTTACTCAGAGTGAATAGCGATGTACCGAATGTGCAACTGAAAATATTTAGACATGTTAGTCCAAATGACATCATGAAAGCGTATAAATCACTGGAAATGAAAAAAACCACTGATCTCTATGGTCTTTCTGTTAAAATAGTTAATTCCATCATTGATTGCATTGCACCACACTTAGCTTGCATCTTTAATAAATGTGTGTGGTGGTGTATTTCCTGACTTGATGAAACAAAGTAAAGTAATTCCATTATTCAAAGCTGGTAGTACATCAGACCCCACTAATTTTAGACCCATTTCAATTCTACCAACTTTTAGTAAAGTTTTCGAAAAACTAATTTTAAATCAATTGTTGTCTTACTTCAATACTAATAATTTAATGACTTCAAAACAATTTGGATTCACACGGGGTCGCTCAACAACCGATGCCGGTGTTGCGCTTATTGAATATATATTTGAAGCATGGGAAGATTCGCAGGATGCGATAGGTATTTTCTGTGATCTATCCAAGGTCTTTGACTGCGTTCATCATGATGGTCTGGTCAGGAAATTACGCTACTATGGCATTATAGGCCGTGCCCTCAACCTTTTGGAATCGTACTTGTGTAATCGAGTTCAAAGGGTTGATGTCAATGGTAAGAGGTCGTCAGGGTCTCCAGTTTGCATAGGTGTTCCACAGGGCTCAATTCTCGGGCCATTCTTATTTCTTGTATATATTAATGATCTACCCAATTGTATAAACGGAAACCATGAGATAACAATATTTGCTGATGACACCTCCTTGCTCTTCAAAGTTAGGAGACGACAGAAAACTCTTGACGACGTGAATAGTGCTATCTCTAAGGTGGTTTACGTCAAATAACCTACTTCTTAATGAAAAAAAAACCAAATGCATAAAATTTTCACTACCTAATGTCAAACAGGTAGCTAGTACTATTTTAATAAAAAACGAGGAGTTGGAGCTTGTGGACACTACTCTATTTCTAGGCATTATGTTAGATAAAGGACTACAATGGGGTCCACATATCGAAAGGTTGTCGAAACGTCTCAGTTCTGCAGTGTTCGCTATTAAAAAAATCCGCTATTTAACCGACGTGGACACCGCGAGGCTGGTATACTTCAGCTATTCCCATAGCATAATGGCTTATGGCATTCTGTTATGGGGAAATGCCGAAATAAATTGTATTTTTGTTCTGCAGAAGCGAGCGGTTCGTGCGACCTACAAGTTAGGCTCCCGAGTATCTCTGAGGAATAAATTTCAAGAAATCAATATATTAACTTTGGCATCGCAATATATTTACGAAAACTTAATGTACGTAAGAAAGAATCTGTATTTGTTTAGGAAAAATTGTGAAATACACAATGTTAATACAAGATATAAAAATAAACTTGCTGTCCATAGCAGTCGCTTACACAAAGTCACTAAGTCATTCAAGGGACAATGTATACGCTTTTACAATAAGGTTCCGGTAGACAACAACTATGTGCCAAAGGCTATTATAAAATTTCTGACTATCTGGATGATAAGAATGCGTGGACATGAACCGCTCGCCATTATCCAGTATATTTTATTCTTATTTTCTTTGTCGAATCATAAATTTTACAATTAGGTATCTCAAATTGTATTTGTATTGACTTATTTAAAAAGAGCAACCCTGGAGTTTCTTGCTCGTTCTTCTCTGGGGAGACTGCCTAGTGAATGAGCGATAACTGTATGTCATGACGATTTCAAATGTTATTCTTATAACTTACGAAATAAAAACATTTTTGATTTGATTTGATTTGATATAGTTTCTTGGCAAAAGTTGTTCGTAATCAAGAGTGGCGTCACCAGTTAATGGGAATTACAAATTAAAAACCTATACAGGAGGTTAGCAATGAATGAAATAAGAATGAAAAAAATCCTTTATTTATAATTTTCAATCGTAATTATCGAACGATTTTTTCAATTCTTAATCGACTTTAGTACTATTCTTCTTCTTCTTATTTTTGAGGATGGCAACCAGTCAACCTCATTGTCGAGGGACATTACTGCCAGTTTCGAGTGAAAATTTTTATTTATCTTATTTCTTCAGTTTATAGGTCAGTCTCAATCAAAACAAGTAATTCGTCGTATACAGAGTCTAGTCACGGTCAAGTCATTCTTCAGTAAAGTGGCAGAATGCTTTACAAAAGATTTTGGCGGCTTCTTGTGGGAACCCGAAAGCTCCGTTACGCACTTTAATTTACACTTCCCTTCACCTGTACACCAACACTAACGTTTGCTGCACAATATTCTGCCATTATTAAGCTTCAAAAGTTAGAATGCACAAATTATAAGACTTATAAAGAAAAATGCTACTTCACTCGCCGAGTTCCCGCCAAAAAGCCTAGTACTATTATAATACATAATAGTATTAAAGTCGATTAAGAATTGAAAAAATCGTTCGATAATTTTCATGTGCTTTGGTCGACTGTGTAAAAAAATTGAGGAGCTTTACTGGACCATGGGGTTTGCAAATGGTATCATCATACGAATTATTTCTCTTGTTGAATATAAGTAAATACTATTTGAATGATATAGAGATTTAGATAAAAATACTGTCTAGTGCAAGTTGGACTCGTGCATTGAGGATTCCGTATATAACATATATAAAAATATACCTAAATGCATTACTAACTATTGCGAATATATGCTGTAATAATTTTCAAAATAGCGGGATGTTGAGTGGGAATACATGTGTATTGCTCCATAAATTACCACTTTAATCTTGATGTTTCAGAAATCTTGTAATTTAAACCATTTATTTTATAACAATTAATAGTTCATTAATTATTCCACGAGGGTTCTATTTCCGCACAGACTCTATCTATAGAGCAAATTAAGCTAATATAGGTCTGAATTGTCATAAAGAACTTACTTGGCTTAACCATTTCTGACGTCATTCCATAATTGTAATACGCGTCGTGTAAGGTGTATGCATTAGCACCAGGTTTATCTACCCAAAATGCTTTGTCCTTCAGAACCATATGATCAATAACAGCATCTGGTAGTTCGCTGATGGTCGGGCTGTCAAATTCAGGAATAAGTGGGTATTAGCTTAAGATGTAGAGACATACACCGCTCAATGTAACCGCACGCTCTTCGTACAAACAGCTGCTATCAAGTCACCTCGTGGATACACGTCCTATGATGCGCGTTTGCACATGCGATGGAAATCCAACAATTTTGGCTAAATTCGGAATGTACTGGAGTTATGGATGTTGTCATTTATATGAATTTATTTACAAAATATAATCTCCAACCATTTGGTATCCATAATACAAGCGTAGTTGTTTGGTGTGGAACTAAGTGGAGCCGTGTATATATCCAAGTATATTTATTTATTTTCCCTTTATTTTTATTTTTTCGCCGTTCCCATCGAAAAATATGAAATCACTGTGCATATAAAATCATATATTTACGGGGATTTTCCTTTTTATGCACGACGCGTCAGCATTTGACATCAATCACACTCATCTGATCGGACAGAAGTTTTTTTAAATGTCCTAAGCTGACATTTATGCTTGGCGTCAGAAATAAATACCATTGTATTAAAAGCCTCCTGGCAGAAGGAAGGAGGCCTACATCCTGGATGTAGGCCTGGAGGTAGGATGTGTACTCACCTGTAAACATACTTGATTTATACAAGACTTTTTCTATTTTGTTTCTTAGTATATATAACGGTGGCAAATAGGTATATGTACTCTACAGTATATTGTGATAACTTTGATTGAAAATTACATGGTGAGCGAGTTGGTCTAATAATGATTAGTTACCTTGGTGCGACTTCGACCAGCTCTCTGGTGAACGGTTGGAGCATCTTCGCGATGGATCTTTGAGTTAGACATGGCGGCTTGCCTGGTGTCAGGCTCTCGTCAGTAATTACCGATTGGTAAACTTTATCTATTGCATATCTGCAAGGTGTAGTGTAATGTAGTAAATAAACCAACTTAGCTACAACGGTTTCGATTAGGTAGGTACAATATTGTGTTTAAATATTCTAATAATAATTATGGATGTTATGCTCTTTATATTATTATTAACTCGGCCAACCACGACCGTTTTCCCATATCGATCCATCGTGTTACCCATAGTAACGCGTTCCGCTCTTACGAGCATGAATTTATTATTAGCCTTTATTTCTTAAATCCAAGTATGATAAGTTCTCTGAACATTGAAACCAAGTACTCAAAGGATACGTATGTAATTTTCAATACGCAAAACCAATGTAAATACTTCAAATAAAATGTTAAATTAGGTCCTTTATGGGCAAATTAATTTTTTTTTTTTGGAAGCAGTTAAATCAAACGGTTTGTGTAAGGAACGGCCGTCATAAATTTAGATTAGAAGGATTCTAAAATAACGTATTTTTTCCGTATTTAAATCACTATAATTAACGAATATGAATAACAAGGAATGAAACATTCCCTTCCCATTAATGGTGGTTAAACCATTTCGTTATTCAAATTGAGTCCATATCGATTATTTAAGATCGTTTCACTCTAGGAAAAGCGCAACCCCCACACTCAACCTACCTACCCCTTCCCACACTCCTCGTTCAAACGTCGCGCCGCCGGGGAGGGTAGATTTAAGAGTAATATCTATTAGCCTTAATTGCTGATCAAGTCAAGGAGATGGTATCATAATCTACTTGTTAGTCCCTGTTACTGCGTATACCACATCAATGTCTACAAAATAATATAGATAGGTACCTAGTACCTAATAACGATTTAAGAATAACACCACTAAAAGTAGGTTTATGACAAAAGTACGTACAGAAATATAACGTTGTGTTAATTAGGGTAGGTAATAGAGAGGAAATTTTACACGTGTTCTCTTGTAGGCACGCCTGCTTAGGGTTACTAACGAGCAACGGATTTTAAATATGATGGAGACCGGCGCAGCGGCGCCCAGTTTTGTGAAACTACTATTTTCAATTCTATTTTCCTACAATGCGTAGGTATTACCATTAAAAAACAGGAAGGATCAATATTTTGAACGCCTATTATAATATATATCTATGTATACATAGATAGAATTCTACATTGAGAATACTCTTACTCGTAACACAATTTGTTTTTATTACACATTGTACTATACAGGTAGGTACATAGATATATTATGTAACTTTTGTAAATTATAAAAATGCCCCCAAATCACAATTTAGATAATAGTAAACGTCATCCAAATGGCATGGCATAAATGATAAATCATTTCATATCAACAGTTTGCGCTGTGGGCAGATGCGACAGGTTGGCGATCGCGGAAATTTGTTTACTATGACTAGGGAATGTAATCGTTCTTGCGGAATCCGTTCTCGCGAGATCTCTACCAAACCGGGCCTGGTTAAGCTGTCTAAGGGAGATCCAGTAGACGTGGATAATTTATCTAGGTTATTAGTACATAGAAGGTACCTACTTCTCAGGGTCGTAACTTCCAAATTTGGCTACGTTGCTTTGTGGATCGGTGGGGTGACCTCTAGTTCCCATTATTTTACGAGTTGAAATAATTAAAGTTTAGAATTTTAAATCATAATTGCTACGTCTTCTTGAAATTATTTGTTACTTGTAGGACCACCCCACCCCCTATCCACATTCAGGTATCTTACCAACTCCAATTGGGTTTTTCTATTTCAATACTATTAATATAGGTTATGTGTGATAGATAATGTGGATGACTTATGAAAAAAAAAATACTATACACGACATTGTCAATTTGTAGGTTTTAATAAGGTTTGAGTGTTTCTAAGGTGACTCATTGAGATTGGGTAAGTCTGAAACTAGAAGATTTCTAGAGAATCATGTCATTGATTATGTTGCATTCAAAGATTTTTCGAAAACATACACCACTCGGGAATTGAACCTGGTCATTTTCCAAAAAAAATGTAGGTAATGTTTATAAATACTAAAATTCATTATAGTAGAATAAAATTATGAAACCCATATTGTTATGGAACCCTGTGTCTCTAATTTACATAAAATGATCATGCTACATTTTTTTATATTAGTTTTAAATTATATAAGTTAGATTTTTTCTTACATACTCTCCAACAGTCGATAGCAGTCGACACATTACGTCTTTAAACAACGATTTGCCATTATCAATCGGGATAGACATAATGATATAAATAAGGCGGTATAGCAAAAGTGTTCTTTGCCACAAAAGATTGAGGAATTTAAAACAAAAAACAATTGAAGTGACTCACTCACTCACTCTTTCTCCCTCCCAAAGAGTAGCTCCCTCCTTCCTTCCATCATCCTATCTTTTAATTTGTGTTGTGTGTGAATTTGTTTCTGTGACTCATGTTTTTATGACATGCGATTTTATTAAAACTATGTCTAGAAACATTGTTTTTGAGGGGTGGTTAACTAAATCACCACCGACTAAACGTATTTGGAGAACGGTAAGTAACATGTTACAATTTCCTTGTCGATTGGTGTTTCAAGTCAAGGCTCGGCCTGCCTCAGCCTTTGTTGACAGAACGACAAAACATTGTACCTAACTTGCTCTACAGTCATGTTTTAAACCTTTGTATTTCTAGTATTTTAGTGGTAGACTAAAAATGTAGTTTATACTTTCTAATAATATATCTTGTGTTTACATTCAATATCCTATGGTTTGTTAGAAATGGCGGAGAAGGTGGTTTGCCTTGCGGCAGTCGGGGGAGCTCCCTGGCCAATATTTTCTAGATTACTACGCGGACCGGTATTGCAGGCGTCTCAAGGGCACCATCAACTTAGATTTGTGTGAACAGGTAGATATTGACATTGTGTTGCCTAGATATTTAGAGAAAGGTAAAATAAAGTACCTACTTACTACTTATTTATTAAGTGTAGGCGTACATTCTATTGATTTATTTGCTAAATGTTGTTTCGTCTCATTTGACTATGCTATTCTAAAAACATCTAGCTCTGCCATGCCGATATAGTCTCAAACCCAAAAATTTGTTAATAAATAGAAATTACCCATCCGTTCAATAGACATGATTTAAAAGTTGGTTGCTAGTTTGTACCACTAATAATTTTAATTATGATTTTTTTTAATGCCCTTTGGGTTGGTATTAATCTGTGTTACAGCTAAGGTTAAATAATGATGAGAATGAAGTTCCATATGGTGAAACTTATTTCACCAAATGGAACTATTTTTTTATTCTTAAAAATGCTCTGTTATGGAATCAAACCTGCTACAACATTTTGTTTACATTGATCCATGGTTTTGAATAAAGATTATTTGTATTATTTGCATTTCGTAATAAATCTGTAATAAGTAGCATTAACCATTTAGCATTAGCATTTTCCTGCACATGTTTTCCTGCTACTGTTCATGTAGGAAATTATTAATTATAGGTGGATGCGGGTTTGCACATGGAACGCACTGGTAATGGGGCTTTAGATCCAAAGCTTCGCGGGTCTGTGTTTACTATCCAAACACAATCTAGAACATATCACCTTGAAGCTGACTGTGAAGCTGAAATGGAGAAATGGGTTGATGCTATTTGTCGAGTTTGTGGCTTGAGGGCTACAGATGACTCCTCTAATGTTTTAGGTAAATTGCATTAATCAACTTCTTGCTATAGTTTTAACTTCTTTTAAGTATTCGTCTTTGAGCACAATAGTGTAATAATAGTATGATACCTTGTCTAATAGTAATAAATAGTGCTACTAAGCTACTTTGTTGTCTTATGGTCAGTAGTTTAGAACAACAGAAAAGTTGAGAATAGAAAAGTATATTTTCTCCTAGAATCAACTGAAAATGAAATTCAAGACACATGCTCTGTCATCTACATTATATCACTTAACTTCAGAAATCATGTTATGCCATTGCAACCATGCCAATACCTACCTACATTACTCATATTAAGGTTACTGTGTGTCTGATTCTTGTGCATATTATAAGCAAAGTTTAGTATACATTGTTAGTGAGAACCTAACCTAAAAATAATGGAAACTTGATTGTTGTGCTGTTGTATGTGAGCCTTTGCGATTTTTTTTTTGCGAATATGGAATTTTTGTACAAATTTATTATAACATTGTGAGTTTATTAAAACTCTTATCTACTTGATTAGCAACATCCCCCTATATATATAGGTGCTATGGGTTCCTTAATTTTATAAACTCTAATATTGATTGTTTATTGTCTAGGTATACTGATATGCTAGCTTTGGGTGTAAATGTATTTGGATAGTCCATCTATTGCCACTGCAAAAATACCTAATGAATAGAAAATAAAATATGATTACATCTTTGAAATATTACCATACATGTGATGATAAAACATGTTTTGTCATAGTAGCAGAAATAAAGAAGTATGCAAATAGTATTAATATGCATGTCAGAAATTTGACAGGAGCAGTAGGTGAACAACTGAATATATTACATACCAAGTTTCCTTTGTGCCTAAAATAAAATTGCGATTGTTGAGCTCAAGAGATTGCTAAGATGAGATTGTTGCGAATTCGATTATAATAAGTATTAGATATTTTGTTCTATTCTGGGAATATAAAATTGTCCAAAAAATTGTTCATTAAATAGTGTTTTTAAAAATGTGACTGAATTGTAATTAGTAAATTGCATCATGATTTTCAGACACATACCAAAATAATGTGAGCTCGATGTCAGCAGTTAATGAACAGTATGAATGTGCAGAGAGCACCGGTCCATATATACCAATATCTGAGTGCATTACTGGAGTCCGTGCTCAGGTAACATTACTTATTATTATACTCTAAACATTTAAGAAGCTTATACACCTACCTGATGGATAGTAATAAACCACTGAACTACCATTTATAGCCTTATTGGTAGAGTCGGTTTTATTGCCTTCTGGTCTTCCTAACTGGAATATGTCGGCCTTCACTCTATCAATAGCAGAATTTCGAGCACATGGAACCAGCTTCCTTAAGAGGTTGTTGATGTGAACAGTTTTAAAAATAATAATAAATATTTGGGACACTCCACCAATCATCTAGTCCCAAACTAAGCAAAGCTTGTACAATGGATTTTAGATAATGGATAAACATACACTTGACAAGTAGCTTAAAGACGACAAATTCTGAAACCATGAGGATTTATTAGTGTGATTTTTCTATGTTTTTAACAACTTACCAGCATGGATATAGGCATATCAGCAAGTGCTGTTTGTCTATTAATCTACACACACACAACAATCAATCACACACATCAACCTATAGATATCCACTGCTGGATATAAGCCTCTCCCATGGCATGATTTGAATCTTTATTTATGGTATGATTTGACCTAATCGCCATGCTGGGTTGGTTGGTGATCGCAGATTCTTGTAAGATTCACATCAATGATGCTGCTGCACATCACTGATCAATGCTGCTATACTCACGATCCTTTAGTGCCCTTTTATAACACCCATAGGAAGAGATGGTATTATTCTACTCTGCTGGGATCCCCACGGCCAGTACAATATTGCAATACCACATTGCATGTTTGTCCTATTCTTGGAGAGCTTACTGGTTTGTCTTACGATCTATTAAATACTTATTATTTTGCAGGACACGAGCGCATTTACATTTGACCCAAAAAACATTGTGATGAGCACCAGAACTCCATTCGAACGAGTATCAGACAATAGGAATCACCAAATGTACATGAGTCAACCACATATAAGGTTGCACAACACAGACTTCTCGGAAAACGAATCCAATGTTAGTGATGAAGAGTGCAAATCACTAAATGCTAGTCAATCTAATATCAGTAAGTAATAATTTAAAATCATGCTCCAATTAAAGAAAAAGCATAGTTTTGACACTTATAAAAATTATAACCGTAACTATTTCAGGAGATTGGTCTGTAGCAAAATCATTCACAAAGCTAGCCATAAATCCACAAAGAAATGGGATATCAGAGGATGGTATGTATTAATCAAGGAATGTGTTATATTTTCCTCATTGGATGAGTATTTGATTGCAAAACTGATATTTCAGGGCCACCCGTGCCGCCACGACCGCCGAAAACGTTCGCCATGAGCAAAGATCTGTTACACAAAGAAGCCTTTCAAGGACCAAGAATACAAGAACCTGCTGAATCTCTTGAAAATTCAGTAAGTATTCTTGTAGTGGGCATTATGCGAAAACTTCAGAATGTCATATAGTCATTGGATGTAGCGAACATTACGCATTGAAAAGGTTTATTCAATTTATACACAACTTTACAATTTGAATAACATTTTGTCTGACAATCGATTGGTGTGGATGGTATTCGTATTCGTTGGCGGGCCGGTTTCCGCAACTCAACGTCTGGGTGCGCCTATTTTGCGTACGGGGGAATACCTAATACGGCCGCCCAAGTTCTTGGAGGAAACCGAGCAACTTTAGGATGTTGCCACAGGCTTCGGCGAGAGACTCCGGTCTTCCAAGGTGGGTGACTCGATGGGAGGCCACCTCCTCGCACTCTAAAAGCACGTGGGCGGCTGATTCTTCGGCCCCCATGCACGCTCTGCAGGGGGCTGTCTGTGAAACCTATATTGAACAGATGTTTGTTGTAATGAACGTGACCTATTAGTGTACCCGTGATCAAACACAGCTGCGCCTTGGAGAGGAGCATGAGTTGTTGAGTGAGGCGCACACTCCGAGCTGGGATTGCCGCTCTGGTTTGCCTGCAGTCTACCCTTGTGGTCTAGTCATTGTTGTGTAGCGATGTAGTTCGCTGATAAAGCCATGATTTGATTTAGCAAAACGGCAGTGGGACGATTGGCTCAGGGCCCTGCACCATCATTGCAGATCCCCTTCTCGCCAGCTCGTCCGCAGCGTCGTTGCCCCTTGATCCACTGTGTCCCTTAATCCACTGAAAAGTTATGTCGTTGCGCGAGCACACCTCCATCAGAGATTGGTGACATTCTAAGATGAGCCCAGAAGTTATGCTATTGCAGTTCAGGGCTTGTAAGACCGCCATGTTGTCAGATAGGATTCGAATGGAGTAATTCTGCACCTGTCTGTTGGCGATCGCTTTCGTTGCTGCCGAGTGTATGGGCATCACAGCCCATACACTCGGCCTGGAAAACTGTATGATGGGCACCAAGAGGCGATGAGATGTTGATTTGTAGGTCCTCTGAGAAAGTCCCAGAGCCAGTGCCGTCCCTCGTTTTAGAACCATCCGTGAAGACCATGAGCTTTTTGGAACTCCAGTCTCCACCTGGAGGCTCTTTAAGATGTATTTTATATTTCTTATCGAATATAAATTGCTTTGGGATCCTATCATTGCTAGCCTCTATGAGCGGTTGCTCCTTGATCACATCGTTAAGAATCCTAGCGTGATAGCAACCGATGTCTTTCCAGAGTTTCACGGTTCTTAACCGCACCGCTGAAATGGCCGCTTCCTGTTGGATAAACAGGTGGAGTGGAGGCAAGTCTAGCATAATCTCCAGGGCCGCGGTGGGTGTAGTCCACATGCACCCGGTGACAGCTACACAAGCCTATCTCTGGAAGCTTTAAAGTTTGCTTGCGGCTGTGGATTGGGTTGTTTTTGTCCACCAAACCACCGATCCATAGCAGATGATCGGGTGTATGACAGTTTTATATAGCCACAGGATGACCTTGGGGTTGAGGCCCCAAGTCCTGCCCATCATCCTGCGGCATTGGTAAAACGTGATACAGGCCTTGTTGATTTTACTTTCCAGATGTTTATTCCAGTTCAACTTCCTGTCAAGCACCATACCAAGGTATTTAACCTCCGCTGATAGCTGGAGCGATGTACCAAAGAGTCTGGGTAGCAGGTAGTTGCTCAGTATTCGCTTCTTGGTAAACATTACCATTACCGTTTTAGTGGGTTTACAGTTGGTGTGGATGGTTTGGCCTTGCCTTCGAAACCAATAGTTAAGGGATCGAATCCCGCTGGGGATATATGTTTGTGTGCAGAATACAAACATTTATTCCCGAGTCATAGATGTTTATATATCTAAATATATTTATGTATGTTTATCCATTATATTCATTGTTATAGTGCAAATTTATTTAAATGTTGGGTACTAGAATGTTTCCTGTGCCAAACATTGTAGGCGCAGTATCTCGTTAACCGCGCGACTATCACACCGAACGACTTTGTACATTTGGTAGCTAATAACAAGCTCTTTGATCAAACAAGACTTAAATTTAAAACTAAATATTGGGTAAACTTCAAAAAAGGAGACACATTTGGTTAAATATTGGCCACATAAAATGTCACGCTTGCATGCCAACAGAACATAATCGATGTAAACAGATTACAGGATGTTTTTACATAATCATACGCCTTAGATTAAATGATTGGTCTTCACTACACTCCAAGCGGAGGTCAATCAATAATTTAAGCATATGACATAGTTTCAGGGTTGTGCCTCCCCATAGTTGTTTGGTCTCGCCTTGTCTTTGAAACTTCGAGTTATAAATAATTGGATTCCGAAATCATACAACTTTGACACTCGAGCAACGTTGATCGGGTCGAGCCGAGACGTCTAGTCGTTCGAACTTGAGAGTTGAAGTCTCATCCAATCATTGCTATTGGTCGAAGATGATAGTAGATAGTGTTCTGGATTTGGGTATTAACATAGGAGTGTTTAAGGCTAGATGTATATGAGGCAGGAAATATTATTATCACTAGTAGATACGTGCCTGAGGCAAATGTTTATCCATCAGAAATTGCTCTCTATAGTGTGATAAATAAATATTGTGATTGTAACTTCGAGATTCGTGGAAAATATTTCAAGCGCGTGTAATAACGGAGGGAAATCACAGGGACAAAGAAACGGGTACTCTTATCAAACCACAAAAATTTTATTCTCATCATTGTAATTTCTGTCCTATGTTTGTTCATTGTGTATTTGTATACTTAATAAAGTGTTAAAATTATATTCGCGTAACTGGCTTTGGATAAGCATATCGACGACTTGTATTGATGCATAAGTTGAAGTGATTACCGTGGGATTCATCTGAAAATGCACCATATTTTATGACTTTGAACTATCTATACCGATGAACTCAACATGAGTTACTAATCTTACTGATTTAAAAGAGCCTGACAATTTTAATAACGAGTCATATGGATCATTTCGGAAAATACAAAATACGCTTTCATATTCGTTGTTAAATGGTTGATACCATATTTAGTAATTTAGATATATTTAGTAATCCGCTTGATAGCGGATTACTAAATAATACCAAAACATGTCCTCGATGTATACCCGAAAAGAAAAATGTATTGTAATGCCTTAGTGTTGTAAGATGTGATACTGGCCATATTAGAACTATTTTATTTTGAATTTTTAGTATAGAACATCTGCTTTTACTGTGACAATCACTTCCAAATATACATTTGCCATGTAAACATCTAGTGTTCTTACTTTATATTTTCCCACACGTTATCAGCACGAAAAGGTAAAGAACACTAAATATTTAACACGTGCGTGTAAAACATATTTGTTGAAAGTCGCGAAAATTATAATTTCGCTTATTTTTCATTTTTTTCGTCTTTGACATTAGCTGTGAAATAATGTCAAGTTCAATTTCTGCAATAAAACCGCTAGTAAACAGAGACGGTTTTGGTGTTTGGAAATTCAAGATGCGTATGTACCTAATACACGAAAATTTATGGGAAACTGTTGCCGGATACCCTGAAGGTAGTCAAATTACCGCTGAGAAAAAGTTGCGTGACGATCAGATTGCGTTATCGAAAATTTGTCTCACAGTTGATGGTATGGCAATCACCCTTCTCAGACCTTGTGAAACGGCTAAAGCTGCGTGGAAAGCCTTGTCCTCTGCGTATGAAGACAAAGGCTTAGGACGAAGAATAAGCCTCGAACGGAAGTTGTACAGGTACTGTCTAGATGATTTCAACGATATAGAAATGTACATTAATGCTGTTATGTCAACAGTCCAGGACCTTGCCGATATTGGCAAGATCATAGAAGATGCTTCAATCGCTGCTATTCTTCTTGGAGGTTTGTCTCCACAGTATGCCCCTCTTGTTATGGCACTGGAGAACTCAAATGTAGAAATTACTGTTGACTTGATAAAGACGAAATTGTTGAATGAATTGAATAAACCAAAAGAGAATAACCAGGATACTGCCCTGAAAACACGGACTAATCAGAAATCTAAGCCATCTTCATCAAAAACTAAGAAACAGATTATCTGTTACGACTGTCGGGAGCCAGGCCATAAGAGTCCAGACTGTCCCCATAAGAAGGACAAGAAAAAGAAATCTGAGAATCATAGAAACTCTTTAAGTGCGTTGAATGTCATTGGTGACGTGGAGAGTACTAAATGGTACATAGATTCTGGGGCGTCGGCCCATATGACTTCAAAACGAGAATGGATGGAGAACGTGAAAGGATATCCCACCGGCAAAGTGACAATTGCTAATGGAGAGGTGTTATCCAGTGAAGGCGTTGGCGATATTTCTATTACGATGTGTGATGAGGTTACGAAGATTAGTAACGTTGTTCATGTACCTAATTTGAACGCTAATCTTATTTCAGTAAAGAAAGCAGTTGATAACGGTTTTTGTGTGGTTTTTGATAAATCTGGTTGTAACTTTTATAACTCTAGTGTTTTTTCTTGTACAGGTATTTCTTTGCTACATGGTTCGATCTGTGGTGGGCTGTATTCTTTAGATTGTACAGTCAATGTACCACGTCAATTATCTGCTTTTGATGTGCACTCTGACGTGTCCAGGTATCAACTCTGGCATAAACGTTTAGGTCACCTATGCCGCATTGGGATGGATCGCTTAAAAAAGGACCAGGTAGTAGGCATAGATTATTCAACAGTTGACAAGGAACCATGTGTGGCCTGTGTAGAAGGAAAACTGAGTCGGAAGCCTAAGGATCAACAGAACGATCATAGAGAAGGCTAGGTCTATGCTCTCTGGCAGTTCTCTTTCTCCAGCATATTGGCAAGATGCGACAGAAACTGCAGTCTATCTTAAGAATAGGACTCCTCACCGTGCTCTCGAAGGTAAGACTTCTTTTGAGCTGTGGTATGGTAAACAGCCGAACCTATCACACTTAAGAGTCTTTGGATGTCGAGCTCTGATTCATGTCCCCGATTGTAATCGGAAGAAGTTGGACGTGAAGGCAACCGAGCATATTTTTGTTGGCTATTCTGACGATCCCAATAGTTATTACTTCCGAGATGCAAAATATCCTAGACGACTTGTCAAAAGTAGGGACGTGGTTTTCTTTGAAGACACTTTCCGGGATTTAGAGGAAAAAGGAAAGGGTGTCAAATACCAGTTAGCGCCTGGTGCGCTCAAACCGGCACGTGTACCCTTATTCCTTAGTCCTCAATCACGGGTGGATGTGCCACAACCGGCACGTTTACCTTTATGTTCACAGATCGACTCTACAACAAATAGTAGAGAGGATCCGATACCTGGACCAAGTATTGTTGCCGACTTTGAGCCGAGTCAACTTGGGTTTGCCCCGTCACCAGAACAATTAGAAGAAAGTGATTCTGATGTTGAGGTTGCAGAACCACGCTATAATCTGAGACCTAGAAAAATCCACAATACTGCCGCCAACTGTGTTTGTATGCAGACTATATCCTCTCAAATGGATGAACCGACTACTTATCAACAAGCGGTGAATGCAGTAGATAGAGATAATTGGTATCATGCTATGACAGATGAATACCAGGCTTTGCTGGAAAAGAAAACGTGGATTCTGGTGAATAGGCCAGATAAGAAGGTTATACCATGCAAATGGGTTTACAAATTAAAAAAGAATGCCCATGGCGATATAATCAAATATAAAGCTAGACTTGTCGCGAAAGGCTATAATCAAGTTCATGGTGTCGATTACTATGAAACCTTCGCTCCGGTAATTCGGAATTCCTCCTTACGCGTTTTGATTGCTTTAGCAGCAGAAATGGGCCTGAAGATGCGACACTTAGACGTCGACACCGCCTTTTTAAATGGCGATCTTCAAGAAGAAGTCTACATGGACCAGCCTCCGGGTTTTAAGAGCAAAGGTGACGAAGATAAAGTGTGTCTGTTGCAAAAGTCCCTGTATGGCTTAAAACAGGCTCCTCGCGCGTGGAATATTAAGCTCAATGAAGTGTTGAGTAAAATAGGTTTTATTAGATTACCTACCGAACCATGCGTATATAAAAAACTCCTTGGTTCAGAATTAATCCTGTTAGCAGTCTATGTGGATGACATCATTGTTTATTACCAGAATGAAAAGTCATTCGACGCTGTCAAGAGTGACTTACTAAAATATTTTACATTAAAAGATTTAGGTCCACTGAAATATTATCTGGGATTAAATATCTCAACGGAAAATGGTGAAATACGAGTCAATCAAAAGTCATATATTGAATTCCTACTAGAAAAATTCAATTTAGGGCAGGCAAAAGAGTACGACACTCCCTTGGCGAATAGCAAAATAGGTGCTCTTCAGGATTCGGATTGTAAGAATAATCATTATGCCTATCTGAATTTAATAGGTTGTCTAATGTACCTTGCTGTCAATACTCGACCTGATATTGCTTTTGCTGTTAGCTATCTTAGTCAGTATAACAACAAATATAACAGCACGCATTGGGTGGCAGCGAAACGAGTACTTCAGTACCTAAAAGGCACTATAGATCATTCTATTATTTATAAGAAGACAGGAGAACTTCTCGTAGGTTATACGGACGCGGATTTTGCGAACTGTGTGCATGATCGTCGTTCCTACACAGGTTATTGCTTCAAACTGGCAAATGGACCTGTCTCGTGGGCATCGAAGAAGCAGCCTACAGTGGCGCTGTCTTCTACCGAAGCCGAGTACATGGCGTTGACTGATGCTGCGAAAGAGGCTATTTACTTACGTCGTTTGATATCCGAGGTATGTGATATTAAATATCCTAGTATAACCATTTGCAGTGACAGTCAGAGTGCGCAGAACTTAGCTCATAATCCTATACACCACGGCAGATCGAAACATATTGATGTTAGGTACCATTTTATTCGCGAAAAGGTATCTGAAAATGTGATTGTGCTTCAATACACTAAGTCCAGTGACCTGTTAGCTGACGTGTTGACAAAATGTCTTGGGAAAGTTGCACATCAAAGGTGTATCAATAGTATAGGTTTAGTTAAGGCGTAGTTACTTTATGTTACAATGTTTTTCTATATGTTACAGTGTTTGTTTGTTATTACTAAGGCTTCTGAATATGGTCATTACGGGTGGATGTTGTAAGATGTGATACTGGCCATATTAGAACTATTTTATTTTGAATTTTTAGTATAGAACATCTGCTTTTACTGTGACAATCACTTCCAAATATACATTTGCCATGTAAACATCTAGTGTTCTTACTTTATATTTTCCCACACTTAGTAAAATTACGAATTCAAAACTCATTATCATCAGCATTACCATGTTCGCTATTGCTGAATATTTGATTGATTGTTTATTTTAAAAACAATCAATTAGCGTCAACCCTGCCTGCCATACCTCTGCAGTGTTGAGATTCTGAATCGTCTGTAGGAACACAGCTTGTGTGATGGAACAAGAACTAAAGCATAAAAACTGCCCTGTTACCTACCAAGCATACACAATGGTGTAGATTCGGTTGTACGCAAACTAAACTAAAACCAATTTTATAGTAGGCCTGTCTTTTTCTCTCTGGAACAATATAACGTGAGAGCACCAGTCTAAGTCTGGTTTTAGTTTAGTTCGTGTGCAACTTTATTTCTTTATTTCTTGTATTGACATCATGTTTATTGCTATTTTTCCTAAATGATGCTATATTTTTTTTGATATACATTAGATTTTTAAAAATGTACTGTGACGAAAAGGTTAGAATGTTATACACATTAAACCTATCTCTAAGTGACACTGCAGGTCTCAATTGATAAATTGCACGAATGGCTCGTTTTTGTAAAACAAAGAATGTATTTATATCCGCGGCATTTCCCCATAGCCAAGATACCGTAAGACATCAAGCTGTGGAAATAATTAAAATATACTAATCTAGCAGTATTTACGCCTGATATTTGTCGAATTTTTTTGACTGCGTACGCTGCAGAGCTGAGCCTTTTCGCTAGTTTATGTATATGTGGACCCCATTGCATTTTGGCGTTTAGAGTAATATCCAAAAATACAGTAGAATCTACGAGATCTAAAGATCATTTTTATCATTATATTTGTGGGCACCACCCTGACATTGGGTAGTACAAATTTCATACATTTAGCTTTTTCTCATTGAGTAACAAATTATTTGCCGTAAACCATTCTACTATTTCAGAAATAGCATTGTTCACATCGTTGCTAATGGTTACTTATATGTTTTAGGGTGCATTTACAGTGCGAGCTGGCAGCATCGCATTTTTACGTGTAAGTATTTTCGATTATTTAATTGAGACGCTTAAAATGACTACGTTATGTAATTTTATATGTTTTAATGCAATAATACTGTCACTATACATATAATTACCTTCATGTTTTGATGATATTACTTAGGGTGCCAGTGGCTTAGATTTTACGTAATATTGACTTAAAGTTCTGTTTTTTCCGCTAAATAATTCATAATAAGTAACGTAAGTACTTTCATCAAAACGTGTAAAAAGTAAAAAGTATAATGTGTAAGCGCATTGACTATATTATGTAATTTGGAATTAAATAATCGAAAATTATACTTAAAACACACCGTAAATGCACCCTTAAGTTATTGTTCCGAGAGAAATTAGCGTTAACATTACACGGTTTTCTTCTTGTGTCGGTCAGATTATAGTGAACTTTACAGACACCTGCAATACGTGTGCCGCGGCGCATGTCCTACGGCGCAGCGCCCTCGTCTCCGGGCCGCCTGATGCTTACCCCTAGCGTTGTGCGAACCACCGATGACGAAGAGGAATGCTCACCTGGACTCATGGTAAACCTTAAGAGGCCTTAATAAAAGCTAATTATAAATAGTACCGAAATAGCTTTAATTACGGTTATTTTCAAGAATTTCAAATTATTGATGAAAACGGACCCTTTTTTATAATCGTGAATTCTGGAAAGAAACCCCCATCGAAGCTATTTAGGTATTATTAATAAGTCGAGTGCATGTCAGAGCGATTTTTTTAAATTATTCTATATTCAATAAGAAATTTAATTTAGCCAATTAGGGCGCCGCTGACCTGAATAAACCCTCTTAATAAACTCAATCCACTTCAATCCCCATTTTAGATCCTCTGGTGAGCAAGAATTTGGTGTATTACAGAGCCATTATGGGTCATTTAGATCTCACTTGGCTTAGTATGAGATACCTTTTATCAACAATGTGCTAAGCATTCTATTTGCTTTGATTACGCAATAAAATACAGGACCTGCGCCAGTGATTATGATTCGAAAACAGGATTCCCTGAAATTTTCTCGATGGAAAAATTCGAAGTTACCTCTGAAAGTACAAATAAACAGGTGCGATTACAAGAATACTCCATGTAGAATCACGAAACTTAAGTAATAATTAAACTATATTTGATGTGCTTATTTTTTAAATCCCAGCTAATATTATAAACGTGAAAGTTTGTATGTATTAATGTGTTTGTACGTGTGTTTGTCTTCACGCCTAAACGGCTGGACGGATTTGGATGAAATTTAGTTGGTAGACAGATTAGGACCTGGATAAACTAATAGGCAAATTTTTTTTCTGAACCGATTTTGATCAAATGTTTCACGTGAACAAGTCACGGGCAACAGCTAGTATACAATACTTTCCGAATTAGAAGGAAATATCTATTTTTATGTGCTCGAAAAGCATAATGAGCGGAATAGACTCATATAAACATGCACGAGATGGAGCAGGACCACCCTTTCAGCTTTAAGTTGTATTCTTCCCTTTCGGCGTTTGTACGTCTGCCTATTATTCAGTTTATGCTTACATAGTCGCTTCCAGCCGCGGACATTTGTATAAACATGCAGTAAAACCTCTATTATGTTACAGTCAATGCAGTACTGCAACTTGCCATTGTTGCCTCAAGTGGCCCCCGCACCACCCATTGTGGACCGAGCGCTGAAGCCACGACACTCGAGCCACAGCATAGGACATATCAATCATATTATTGGACAGGTAAACACTAAGGTTGTATTTTTTCAAATTCCTATGGTTATACAAAATGATTGCACCGCCAAAAATTAGCAAAATAACCGAGTTCAATTATAGCGGTATTTTATACCTGAATCGATAACGTTGACCATTGAGAAAACGTGAAATTGCCGAGCGAACAATGAACCAACCAAAAATCTTCAACAAATTTATACAAGATCATTCTAAACGTATACCATTTCAAACAAAATAAGAACTATCGAATTTGGTTCACAACTGGCGGAGGTATCAACAAACAAAAAAGGATATTGTTAAAAAAATGCAAGTTACAAGCAATATCTTTTCTTTTATGCGCAACGAGTTTGCATTTGACCTCAATCACACCTAATGATAAGTGAAGATGAGGCCGAAGGTAGAAGTGTGCTCACCCGGAACCCCAATTTTATTTTGGGGGACTGGCTATCTTATAACAATGGGAACACAACAATGCTGTTAACCCTACCACCAACTAAACCGAGTAATGAAGATGTACCCCGCCGCTGGGAATCTAACCCGCGACCTCCGATTCGTAAGCTCTATTTTGTTTAAATTGAGTCACGGAAGCGGATATCTTTATTATAACGTTAGTGGTTGTATTTTATTTAATTTCTATGGATGCCCGATTGGTGTAAGTGGATCTAACCCTGCCTTTGGTGCGAATCCCGCCAGGGGTAAATTTTTGTGTAATCAAAACCCACAAACAATTATTTCTGAAGTCATGAATATAAATATTTATGTATAATGCGTAAAATTTTTTCCACAGACCGTTTTACAACTGAGTCATAATGATGATATCAAAGCGGATGTTTTGCAATACTTGGATTTGGACCTTCACCCTGCAAAACCACCAATTCCACAGGTTAAGGTAAGTCGATCTTCTAATTTAATTAATTTATTTCGCGAACGTTTAGATAACCCTTTTTGTCAAAGGACGTCTTGAATTACTGAATTACAGAAGTAAAATATGTGGGAGCCCTCTTATAGAAAATTGCTAGATACTTGATTAATGGACGTTTTATTTTACAGATACAAGAAGTGCATCGGAAGAAAATTGAGGTAAATCACGGTAAATCGCTTTCGGCTGTTGACGCAGACTCTGCATACAAAACAGTTGACTTCCTCAAGACGGAGGCATTTAATATTACGCGCCAAGACGCTGAAGCTTCTAGGAGTAATCAGCAATGACATTATATGCACTAACAATATCCAATATATGGATATTGTTATGATATCACTCTCAACGGAGTTGACATTTGTGGTATCAGAGAAACGTTACCATATACAATGTGCTGTCAATTCTGTTCTGAATGCAGTGTATTATTGCGATTGAGGATAATTCGCGAGCCACGAGCTTTCAGTGATACCTATATTTTTAGTGTTCCTTACTAAATTGGAAAAACGGAACACATGATTCACTTCGGTGTCTGTCTGTCAAGTTCCCGGAGTCAAATGATACAAACAAGAGGCTCGAAATTCGGCATAGTTAGGTTGTTAGACCCAATACTGTGGTTTGGTAGCCTGTGAAATGAAAGGTGATATAGAGCCTTCTATAGGGGAAATGCATAATTATGTAAAATATGTTAGCAAAAAGAATAGAAAAAATGCTTGATATGCTTTTTTCTAATGCGTTGACGGGAAAGGAATGAGAAATTTTAGTACTGTCATTGCGGTAAAATTAAGTGAAAATTTAGGCAACCATGAAAGACAAATTTAAATTAAATTCCACTATCATACAACTTCAAGAAAATGAGAGCTCATGTTAGACTAGATCGGAATCTTCAGTATTAAATGGCATGAAATACGAGACCCGACTCGCATTTGACCGCTTTTTTTATTAAAATATACTCTTAATGGAATACAAAATTTACTTTTTGCTCAATTTCAAAAACTAATATATAATGTAGTCATATTTATATTTCTTTGTGAAAAAATATGCAGGTTTTATAAAATCTACATGTCGTAGAAAACTTCTTTACGATTATATAACAATCAGCAATATATTTACATAATAAATTATGTTATTGTCAAAAGAAACGTACACGGCAAGGCGAGAAACCGTGTATACCCTTTTTAACTTCGTTTTGAAGAGGCCTGTACAATAATACTTTTTATTGAAGTGGAGCGTCGGAGCATAACAAATTATGGTATTGAGTAAGCTCAAGGCTCAAGCACAAACCTGAGATACAACAATGTTACTATTCTGTGCGTATTTTAAACAATAGTAATATAAAAAATCACAATGCATTTTATAATATAAGTTAGGTTGTTAAGTATTAGCGTTGTTTAGGATCATTGGATGTAAAAGAGAGTGCGATGATAATTATAGTCATTTTAGGTCATTAGTGGAACAAGTATACATCACTTTACATGATAAAGTACTATATTAATTAATTATCCCCATTTTGTTGTGTAGACGTACCGAGTAAAAATTTGGTATTATTAAAATCACAGAAATATACTTAAATTTTTGTATTTGTATATACATACATACAAAACGTCACAACCTTTATCCCAGATGGGGTGGTTAGAGATATCCGAAACATTAGCGTTTGGGTGTTCAACGCATTGAAAATGTAATGCTTGAAACAACATCCACAATATACTATTAATTATATTTCTATTGTTAAAAATATATACGCTACTTTTACTAGAGAGTTTGTTAAAAATATTGTTGTTTATAATCATCGAGTACATTCGATGTAGATGATCGAAGTTGTCAATGTATAACTTACAATTATAAGTAACTGTTGAAACTTAAAAATAATCAGTAGTGCGATCGCGATCGACGGCCGTATTCACAATACCTTTTGCTTTGGAATACAATTGTGATAGTATTTTAAAAATAGACAATATAAATTTGTGGTTGCTTTCATTGCGTTCGCTAAAAAAAAATGCCGCTTGAGATGGCTATTGGCTCTGTTGCCAGCTCGCCAAATAATCCGCTACCGGTTGCCAGTAAGTTTTCGCGGTCACCCTACTGATTTTATGCAAAGTATAATAAAATTTAGATTTTAAAGAATTCCTATTTATCGTATTCTATTTTATTGGAACGTTGATATCAACAATGCACATATTTTTTATAACGCCACTGCCTTTGGCGCCTTTTCGCATCACAATCCACATTGGAAGCTATTGTTACCAACCATTTACATTAAAGTTATTTATAGCGTTGTAATATAAATGTATATTTGTAAAAAAAAACAACATTTTGCTATGTTGTGAAAGTTATTTAACAAATCAGTGGAAATTAGTCACCACCCGCGGTAATATTAATATTACATAGTCTTCCGTGTCTTCCGGCACTATACGCAACAATAAACATTTATTGAAAGCTTTAAAATTTGCGATTGTATTACGTAAGTTACTTGTTCAGCTTGCCTTGCAACTACATGAAAAAAATATATATTATTTATATTTAAATACATATATATAGCTGGATTCTTTTGAGTGTAAGCACTTTCACTTCAAAAGCAATTTGGCTAATTTATCGACTACCTGAGAGTAATAAAAATAAAGTTATGTCTATTTGATTTAGTCTGTTAGGTGAGGTAGGTATATAAGCGCCTCAAAACGGTGACATAAACACAGTATTTAACGTTTCGTCTATTCATTAGAGGGGGTTGAAAAATTGTAATAATTTATATCCTTTCTTTATAGTAACTTCGGTTTCGGTACACAGTCACAAGTATTACTAACCAGAAGCACTTGTCTGCTATCGTTTTTGCAGTTGGATATCAGAGTCGTATGATTATTTTCTATATTGCTCATGGAAACGTTGTCCTGTGTTCTGCAATGATGTTGACAGGTTATTACCGCGCGACTTCATCAAATTTAAAAACTATATTATATTAGATAAAAGTATATTATGTAATATGTTTATTGTATAAACAATCACCCGATGAAGTGGCGCTGTGCTGTTCCTTTAAACGGTTTAGTCGACATAGGATCTGCTGTATGATATGTAACTGTGCTATGCTGTATATAGTATTACTTGTCATTGTAGGTATTAAGCGGATATAAATAAAGCTGATTTACTTGTAATTTATTTGTAGTAGGTAAATAATAACCCTCTACGGGCCCAGTATATTTCACGGCCGAGCGAGTTGAAGCCCCGCGTAGCGTACGTATATTGTCTCCTTATTAGATTACCGTCAATTATAGAGATGTATTCTTAGGATTAGTTCACATGCACAAATTTTTATGTATAAACATTAGGTAGTTTTACATAGGGAGCATAAATAAATCTTATTATCTGGCATGCAAGATTAAAAATATTAATTGTTAAATATATATTTCAATGCTGTTAAGAGTTCGTGTGAATAAATAAATAAAATAAAATATATGAACAGCCTTTCGTCCCCACTGTTGGGTCACATCCTCCTCTCACTTGGAGGATATGGACTATAGAACACACTCTACCACGCGGGACCAGTGCAGATTGGTTGATTTGTGTAGCTGCGAGTTAGGACCGTATTTCTGCATGTTGTTCAAGCGTAGATCTCCGCTTGAGCATAGGTGGAGATGGCGCTATACAAGTCACATATAGCTGCCCCTTTTTAACTGCCCTCAAGCGGAGATCTCGACTTGAGTGACATTTTGTAACACGGGCCTTAGTGTTTTTAAACCGCCGCAAGTATGGACCACCGACTTGGCTTAAATTGAAAACAACCGGGAGCGGCTACTAACGTGCCCTGCAAAGCACGGTAACAGGCGAATACATGAAAATGGGTCCATTTTATCGAAGCTCTATGTGACATACAACAGGTCAGATTATTAGAGATTTCGTAATTATTTACAGGATATAAAGTAAATAGCAACGCCTATTAACGACCTATTACTAGGCGATGTCATTAAAACTAAATGTAGTCTGTTGCCATATTATCTAACACTGTTATGAACTAGAATCTGGATAGCGAATTGTGTATCAAGAAAATGAACAAATAATAATTAGAAAATTCGATAATCCAAATGCGATTCATTATTAAAACACATCTTTAAAAAGTAACGGGTGAAATCTATAGCGAAAACAATTTCGGCGTTAACGTCTTGCTTAAATTTTTATTTAAATAAGAAAGCCGCTTCCAACCGGGAAATCTGGAGGCTTATGTTCAGGAGTGCTGTTATGATGATGAGGAATCGAAATCAAATTAGGTAGAGAAAAACGCGTGAATACAAATGATCACTTATCATTTTCACCATGCATCACGGACGCGGATATTAAATAATTTCAGTTTAGTCTCTCTGGTGTACTTGATCTGTATATACATTCAACCTGCTATTCAGAACAAAATTCGAATTTTATTGTGTACTGCATAGTTTTCAATAAAGTGGTAACAGTGCTGACAATCAAAAAAATCGTTGATACAGTGGGAGATAAGAAGCATCACTTTTATATGTGCAATATACCCTACTTAGTTCTAAATTTATTATTAAGGAAAGTATGGTGAAGTAGTTGTATTAATGTTACTGGTGCAAATTGATGGTGCAGGTCAATGGTGCATATGGTACAACGGTGCAATATCTGGCGCGGGTTTTCGATCCGACATCACGATGTTTATTACGCGACTTTAAGATAGTAAATACGGTGATATATTCATATCTCCTAGCGATTTCATTTCCATAGACCAGTTTAGTGATATAGAAAATAACAGATTTCATTGTAACGTGGATATACTCTTTGATGTTCCTATCTTCCGTGATTTAATGAAATTGAAGAAGTGAAGTAATGAAACGTAGAAAAAAGTTGAATTTAGAAATTCCTCTTCAAAGTGGAATAATTCTCTAAACTAACATATCATAGCTACAATTGCGAATAAATAAAAGTAGCTTCCACCTGACCAAATATCACATTTTTTAAGTTCAAATAAAACGTAGTATACATGATTTTATTGATTACTAGCAGCTGCCCGCGACTTCGTCCGCGTAGACTACATGAATCAACACTTTATTACTTTCCCACGGGAATACATTCAGCAGAAAAATTACCATGTAGAGTTTATCTCAAACAGGAAAAGACCCTGGCCAGATAACAGGTATGTGGAACCATGTTGATGTTTTGCCAGGTAAATGGATTAAGACATGGATCCATTAAAAGACCTTTCTGAAAAATTCTGGTTTATATTTATTAAAGTACTTCCTTATAAACAAAATTTTTTGCCATGTTTGAAGGTGGTAGCAATAGAACCAAACTTTGAGGTGAACTTACACGGGAGCATGCCACATAGAACTAACCGTGAGAGAAACAGTCCTGTCGTAGGTCTACTCCGGCGAATTTGAGAGTTTGCCCCTGCGACTTATTTATTGTCATGGCAAAACAGACCTTTAGTGGAAACTGAAGCCTTTTGAATTCAAAGGGAAGATCATTTGGTATTAATGGAATACGCGGTACAAACACTGTTTCTCCCTGAGCAGGTCCTGTTAAAATAGTGGCCTCTACTACGTTCCGGTGCAAAGCCTTGACTTGCAACCTAGTACCGTTACAAAGTTTGGGTGGCTTTAAATTTCTCAATAACATAACAGGTGCACCCACACGTAGTAAAAGTCTGTGATATGGCATACCCGGTGGGTTCAAAGTGTTCAACTCACCCTTATCTCATTCTCTAACCCCAAGGGGTTAGCTTCAAAATAAATGGCATTTTCGTAATCAACGTCCCAAAAAACCTAAATAATGACACCAATATTGACTTTTTTGGTATCAACCCCCACCCCTATCTCAACTCTAGAGGGTTAACTTAAAATAAATGTCATTTTCATAATCAACATCCCACAAAACCGAAATAAAGACACCAATATCGATTTTATGGTTTTAACCCCCATTTCACAACCCAGGGGGTTGAATTCGAAAAATCTCAAAACACGTATTAGCTTATTTGTTCCTAGGAGTACTCTTGCGAAGTTTCGATTCGAAAATAGTCGAAATGTCCAAGTTATACTGTTTCTTCATACAAACTTCCCACTCCTGTTTCACCCCCTTAAAGGGTGAATTTTGAAAAATCCTTTCTTATTGCTCCCCTAGACCTCGTAAGGAACCTACGTGCCAAATTTGGAAATTCTATTCACCCCTTTGACTATGACTATGACTTTGACTAAAACTTTAACTATGACTTTGACTATGACTTCGACTATGACATTGACTACGACTTTGACTTTGACTATGACCTTGACTATGACTTTGACATTGACTATGACTTTGACTATGACTTTGACTATGACTTTGACTATGACTTTGACTATGACTTTGACTATGACTTTGACTATGACTTTGACTATGACTTTGACTATGACTTTGACTATGACTTTGACTATGACTTTGACTATGACTTTGACTATGACTTTGACTATGACTTTGACTATGACTTTGACTATGACTTTGACTATGACTTTGACTATGACTTTGACTATGACTTTGACTATGACTTTGCCTATGACTATGACTTTGACTATGATTTTGACTATGACTTTGACATGACTTTGACTATGAATTTTACTTTTCGACTTTGAGTCTTCGACTTTGAGTCTTCGACTTTGAGCCTTCGACTTTGAGCCTTCGTCTTTGAGCCTTCGATTTTAAGCCTTCGACTTTGAGCCTTCGACTTTGAGCTTTCGACTTTGAGTCTTCGACTTTGAGTCTTCGACTTTTAGCCTTCGACTTTGAGCCTTAGACTTTCAGCCTTCGACTTTGAATTTCGAATTTGAATCTTCGACATTGACTCTTCGACTTTGACTCTTCGACTTCGACACCAAATTGAATTTGTGATTTTAACCCCTACCACTATCGCAACCCGGGTTAGCTTCAAAATAAATGTCATTTTCGCAATCAACGTCCCAAAAAACCTAAATAACGACACCAATATAGACTTTTTTGGTATCATCCCCCACCCCTATCTCACCCCTAGAGGGTTGGCTTAAAATAAATGTCATTTTCAAAATCAACATCCCATAAAACCTAAATAACGACACCAATATCGATTTTACGGTTTTAACCCCCATTTCACAACCCAGGGGGTTGTTTTTCGAAAAATCTCAAAACACGTATTAGCTTATTTGTTCCTAGGAGTACTCTTGCGAAGTTTCGAGTCGAAAATAGTCGAAATGTCCAAGTTATACTGTTTCTTCATACAAACTTCCCACCCCTGTTTCACCCCCTTAAAGGGTGAATTTTGAAAAATCCTTTCTTAGTGCTCCCCTAGACCTCGTAAGGAACCTACGTGCCAAATTTGGAAACTCTAGACCCAGCGGTTTGGCCTGTGCGTTGATATGTCAGTCAGTCAGTCAGTCAGTCAGTCAGTTTCTTCCTTTATATATTTAGATATTTCTTCCTGTGTTACTATCTTCTATACAATTTGAAGTACCTTCCCGTATTTATTTATTTTTATCCTTTATTTTACTAGAATTTTCTTGAAATGAAATGAAATGAAATGAAATGAAACTTTATTTGCAGGATCATGGGTACAATAACGGTCTTAAATTAAAATGTTTCCATCACAATCTGCCAGTTGTGGCGTGCAAATGTCAATAAAAATTTAAAATGTAGTGCAATACAATAAACAATTTTCAATTAATTATTTATTGTATTCTTTCTTTGGGAAAATGAGTTTCGTTCGAGATAGTTTGTTTCGAATTTTATTCACTTTTAATAACGATACACTGCGGTGAATCGTATCATTATAAATGATAAAAGTTGTAATGCGCTGCTTCGTAATCGTTGCATCCCTAACATATAGATACAACAACAAAATCTACAGGATGAAATTTAGTTCGTGTAATTCTTGTTTACTGGTGACTCCACTCCTAATTACGAACATATTTCCACTAGAAACCATAGACGAATTCGATAAAAAAAAATCGATTACCCATACAAAGTAACCATTCTGAAACCACCTTTAGTATGGAAGTCCAACAATTTTCGGCTGAATTAGTGGAAAGTTCGGAATTAGGAGTGGATTCACCGGGCAAAAATTGTTGGACTTCCATACTAAAGGTTGTTTCAGAATGGTTACTTTGTAGGGGTAATCGAATTTTTTTTATCGAATTCAACTATGGTTCCTTGGGGAAAGTTGTACGTACTCAAGAGTGGTGTCACCAGTTAACGGGAATTATATGAATTCAAATTCACCCTGTAGAGATGCTTTGTTCATTATTGTAAAAACAAAGTACAGTTGATCTGTCGCACATACCTATTTTGTCCGTAAAAAAAGTTGATTATTTTACTATACAACAAAGCCCATTAGAAGGCATCTTGGAAGGCAATGAGCTCATTGTCATTTATAGGGTTAGAGATAATCAAATAATTGTTAATATGTACATATATTATAATAGTTGAGAATATTTTGTTATACGAATGAGAATGCAATGTAGCCGTTGTCTAAATTATTACTTCCTCTTTTTTGTCAATAATTTCAGAAGGTTAGAGTTTAGGTAAGTTTATTATAAAATTATCACAATGCATTCACTAGATGTTACCTTCACCGTTGTTTACTTGTTTAATGAAGTCGGTTTTAATCGCGCACGCAATGTTCACACACCACCTCCTCCTATGCGAGTGTTCATAGTGTGTGTGTTCACTAATAGAATATGAAATAAGACATTTATGAAAACTTGCATCACGACAAGCAAGAAGCAATGATCTGGAATTAGAAATTAAAATTAATAGGAATTGTACCAGAATGTAATCATGTTGACATTAATTTATTTATTATACACAGATTATGAGACACCCATCGCGGGAAGTGCATACATTGTTTGGACATAATGAATGCAGAGAACTGAATAGCACGTTTTGAAATTTGAGATGCGGTGGAGAAATATATTTTATCTAGCTTTGACTTTCAGTTTTGTTATAGTATTTAAGGCTCAGAATTTGAGGACGGAAATTTCAGTATGAGGAAAAGGAGTTAAGGATTCCAATCCTGCATTGAGTGACGACATGGTTTCGAAATGGGTTTTCGACCCAAGGAAATGCATATTTTGTCTACCGTCAAGTTGCTTTAATAACCAAACGCGGAGTTGTGCGGGTTGAGACGGTGATTGCAATTTTAACAAACTGACATCGAAAGTAATTATTAGAAACCTGTAATTGGGCGGTTTTCAAAAAAGTGTACAGAGCACATACAACTTTTTTACAGTCTGCGCTAACTTCAGATTTTTTTCTTACGTCTAAATAATAGTTAATGGATATTTATTTATTTTCACGTTTATTTTGAAATGTGTGTTTGTTTACCTTACAAATTGTTTGAGATTAAATTTTGCTAGTCATTGGAACATATGATCCCCCCCTCGTTTAAATAGAAAATTCGTTGTAGGTATCTCTAAAAAAGTAAAATGTGATTATAAACATGCCTCTTCTAAAAAAAATTTACGTATACCTAAAAATAAAAAGAAACTAGTGTTTTGTTTTCTATGAAAAACTAGTATAGATGAACATTTAATCCGCCCAATTACAAGTTTAGGGAAGGAGAGTGGGTGAGAATATACGAAAGTTTTTCTTTCACCGTATTAGAGATTATATCGGGAAAATCGAGATCATGTGAGAAGGTTTCAACATCGAGGTCTTGATGAACTGCCTAGCCCGGGCCTATTTAGATATATTATGCAAATGAATGATTTAGTTGTATTAAGATACTATATATAGTGTATATAATTCTTAAAATATTATTTAAATGGTTACTATTGGGAAGATTATAAGAATTTATATAAATTTGAAACCTAAGTATTATTGAATAGTTTTGGTATATTTGATTGGTAAAGGTGTCTATTTTGTTGTAAGACTTGAAATGTTGTCAGTTTAACTAATATAGATATCCTTTCTACTAAACGTATTTAGCGATTTTGAAAGTACGGAGTTAGATCTTATAAAATTTTTAGTCCATTAGACATTTTGAAATTAGTCTTTCCAATAGCTATCCATTAAAATAGCGGAGTTTGGATCAATTTCGCCCATAGTTTTTTGCTGATATTGTTCTAAATTCCGTGTAAGATAAATATAGCGTGTAAGTTGTGAATGTTTTTATAAATATGTACAAAATATTTTGTTTGGACAATGTAATTGTTTTTTATTGCTAGGCCAAGCAAATATTTATAAAGATTTATTAATTAAAATTATGTATAACCTTACCAATATTATCATACCAACTTATTGATGGGTATTTATTGTATACAAAATGCAGGTACAAATTATGCTTGTGAATATCCATCACTATGAATTAAAGAACAATGAATTGAGTCGTGAGTTTTATTTTGATACCTATGTTATGTGTATGATGTCTATACCGTACGGTCGACAAATACCTATACATACTTTGGCGTTGAGATTCGCACGTCAGTTTAAGAGGGTTTATTTCGTCCATTTTTAAATACAGAATAAGTTAAAATCGATATGACCTGTATCCGAGTAGCCTAAAAGCTAATTACAATTAATACTTTAATAGCTTTAATTACGGTTATTTTCGTGTACATTGATAAAAACGGTCACTTTTTATAATCGTGAATTCTGGAAATTAACCCCTATTAAAGCTATTTAGGTATTATTTATAATTAGAATTTAGGATTCTAAAGTTCAGGTCAGAGCTATGTAATCTGTATATAAAATGAATATTAATTTATTCAATCAGGGCGCCACTGCTGCGCTGGACCACAGGCTGGACGGAATATACTTTAAGGTAATTCGACGCAAATATAATTCAAATAAGTATCAATAGAAGGCGTTGTTTTGGAATATTTGAATAAGAAAGTGATAAGAGTAATGACAGGTGAGATGAGAGCACCCGTTCCGCCCCGCTCCCCCCTCATAATGATCATGTCTTTTACCAAACTACACCTGAGATCTCCAAAGTCACAATAAGGCTTTTGTTTTGTAAATCAGTCAAAAAGCTCTCAAAATTCTCTGATGGACCTTGATAACGGGTGAAAAATTTGTGCCTCTCCATGGTAACATTCTTTTTCGGTATGAAGTGTTGGTCAAAGGATGTTTTTACGAGCTCCGAAGTTCTTTTATTCAGAGGAATATTAAAGGAATTAAGTATCTCTAATCCTGCCTCTCCAATACTGTGTAACAACATTGCCACTTTTCTCTTATCCGACGCATCCTCCAAATCGTTGGCAACAATAAACAATTCGAATCTCTGATACCATCTTATCCATTTTGAAGCATCATTGTTGCCTGTTAGTTGTAATGGGCCAATATTTGATGTAATTGTAAATTTGTGTTGTTCTAATTCCGTCTCGCTTTCCTTCTTTACGGCTGCCATTTTTATATGTATGGGTTCTTTTCGATGAACCTGACACGTTTAATGATAAACGAGTTGTTTACCAAACATCTTTTATTATAACCTCAAACTTTACCACCCTTTGTGACATCTGTCAAAACACACCCACGCGGTAGGGCCGTTCCGCGATACATGTAACAAAAGGGACAAAATAGTATTATTACGGTGAGGGCGCTATTTTGAATCTACCTCTAGAGCGTGGCGTGGGATTTAATACACGTCGCTCGGTAAAAACAATTTTGCAGCTAAGAGATACACTCTACTTTTCATTTCCCACCACGAGAAAAAGAAATAAGAGGCGCTTTGAGAGACATATAACCACAGCCGTGGCTTAATGTAAACAACACAAGCTTTATAAAACGGAGGTCGTAGATTCGATTCCCAGCGGGCCTTGGTAGGTACTCCGAATGGGTAGAGGTAAAGAATTTTTAAATGCATCCACCATCTTATCTTAATCAAGCAGCGATATTGATAACTTTGTTGTGTACCGACTGTTTGAGATAAGGCCAGATGTCCAAATAAGACCGTGGTTTCAAATGAGCGTGCATCTTTGGCCTCATTTTCGCTTAACATCTATCTTGTGGTAGTATTTGATAATTTGGTCATTTAGCGAGAAAATGATTTTTTGACGAGTGGCGCTAGCGCCATTGAGGACAGGAAGGCCCTGTTGCACAGATCTGGCGGATTCATCCTAGATTTTTAATACGCATAGAGCGTTGTTCGCCAAACATGGACTATGCGTCTCATTAATCGCGTGGTGATCTCGGCCACTTATGACCATTATTACCTAAGCATTTAATAAACTCACAACATTCGTCTCAAAAGGTTGTTTTAAAGTTTCTATACAGGGCGTCCCAAAGTTATGGGACATGAAGGGGAAGTACCTTAAATATCGTAGATAGTGAATTTTGCTCAAAGAAGACTTTATGTTATTTTTAAAAGTTAGTAATTCTGCATTCATAGATTTTCTAAAAATTACTTGCTTCGGCTGGGAATCGAACCGACTTAAATGTGAAAAAAAAAACACCCTACTTTTATGATGCCAATCGAAAGAATAGCTAAAAAATAATAACTCTGCCTAAGTAACATAGTATTTTAAAAGAAAGATCCCCGGACCTCACACCATTAGATTTCTTCTTTTGGGGATACGTGAAAGATATGCTATACAAAAAGCGATACGAGAACGTAGGCGAGTTGCAAACAGAATTGTGCCATATCACATCGAGTGTTCACCATAAAATGATTAGAAAATCAACAGGCAGCGGGCTCATTAAAAGATTGGCGATTTGCGTAAGACAAGAGGGATCACATTTTGAGCATTTAATTAATTAATTTACAAAAAAATACCTACTTAATTGACTACGGCAGTTTCATGTATGTTTTTTATTTGATTAAAATGATTAATTTCACGTTGTTCCTTTCTTTTAAAATACTATGTTACTTAGGCAGAGTTATTATTTTTTAGCTATTCTTTCGATTGGCATCATAAAAGTAGGGTGTTTTTTTTTTCACATTTGAGTCGGTTCGATTCCCAGCCGAAGCAAATAATTTTTAGAAAATCTATGAATGCAGAATTACTAACTTTTAAAAATAACATAAAGTCTTCTTTGAGCAAAATTCACTATCTACGATATTTAAGGTACTTCCCCTTCATGTCCCATAACTTTGGGACGCCCTGTATACGTGAGTATAAAGCCTTCTCCGCACAAAAGCACTTTTCGTATCGCAACATGGTTTCAGCACAAGGTATCGGTGTACCGATGCTACCTGATGTGCTGATACATGTAGGTATAGCTACATTATTATTTTTATCTTTTTTGTATGATTGTCTGGATTCGCGTTTGACCACAATCTCACCTATTATGTCGATACATGTGCCGAGCAAGACGATCGAAGCAACTTCGTAGTTCAATCTACAAGTCGGCGCAAGTACCGATACCACAGCATGCCCCTCTCGGCGCACCCCGCGCCGCTGAACTATGCCTCGTCGTGTGCGAAACCAACCATTATTACGTCTGAGTATACTCTTCTTCTGACATCCTGTTTGAGACTGGCATAGCAGCGCAACAGGGGTGATACAAATTGTGAAACAAGACTCGGAACATGTTTCACAAAAAACCAGGTACTCGTTTTGATACCTGTGTCCGATGATACAAGTACCCGAGTCGTTGTCGCGAGACATGTAGGTATTGCGACTTGTGCTCTAGTGCGGACGATTCTTAAGACTACAATGGAACGGATCCATTTGAACGCTGCCATACATTATCGCTATCAAGGTGATGGTCACTTTTATATGGGACGTCGAGTTTTTTTATATATATAGATTATGTATTCTTTTAATTCCACCTAAAAACTTCCTTTCGGATTTGTTGGTAGGTACCTACTTCTTTCCGACTAACCGTGTATTAATGATAAAGTCGCCCTTGGCCCATTCACGACCTATTTCGTTTATTTCGACTCTGCCTGTGCACTGTAGTAATATCTTCTAACCTTCATCAACAGCTTTGCCCGTCTCCACTGTTGGGGTACGGTATTCACCACACGGCCCACTACCTACGGATTGGTGGATTTGTGTCAGAGTAGTGGCCAATTCACAGGTATTTTAAGACGCTTCTGTAGGCCACCGTTTTGGCTTAACGACTGACCTTCAATTGAAAACAACCGGGATCGACTATTTATCATGCCGTCTGAAGCATGGAAATACTCGTATTAAAATGCCACTAGTGGTCACTCATCCAAGGACTGGCTGCGCCTGGCATTGCTTAACTTCGTTAAGCGATGGCGACTGCGTCAGGGAGTTCCTTACTTGAAATCTAAAGCCTTTGTCCAATTACAAGCGTTTATTTAACTTCGTATGCATGTAAAAATGTACCTATGTCCGTTCAAAATGTAAAAATATTATCTTTATATTTAAAATATTATTATACTACACTCCATACTTTTTTGAACTTGTCTTTTATATATTTTCATGTAGTCATCCGCCAAAATGAAAAAATATTCTATGCGAGTTTTGCAAAAAATTTATTACTAAGGACGTCAATTCGATGTTTCTCGCTATTGATCGTTAGAGCACATGGTTTTTACGGCTTTTGATGCATAGATGTGGCAAACTGTAGAGCTCACAGTTCATGCCTATGAATTATGAGCTCTACATGTGTCCATGAGACCTCTCGCGGACAATCGAGTAAATATCTTCGAGCAATTTATTTTATAAAACGGTTTTAGATTTCAAGTAGGGAACTCCTGCGTCAGCATCACCAGTGCTTCGACCTAATCATACTTAACTAGAATTAATTTATATATAACCAGATAAACGCGAACGAAGATAAATATCGGGGAAAAAAATATTGGGTAATTGATCTACCTATAGGTAGAGTCAAACTATCACTTAGGTACTTTTTCTTTATTACCTACTAATGATCTTCAACGTCGAATATCGTAAAAAATTACAATCACAGAGTAAGTAGATGATGCCCCTCGATGTTTATGTCTCAAACCTCGGCGGCCTCAACGATCGTTGATGGAAGCCATTGTTTATCTATTGTGTTACACCAACTCCAACATTATTATTAACCCCCTAAATAACTCAGTAAAATATCGGTGTGTTCTATGAAATAAATCGCAATGGTGTTTTAAATTTTCAATTTCCGACGAAAAACTCGGTGGTATGGATTTTTTCGATGATGTCACAGTATCGAGAAATTTCTACTTTTTTAACAACTTGATATTAACGCCGGCGAGGACCTTCTTATTCATGTTTGACGGAAATCGGTTAAGCCGTTCCGAAGCTTTGTTTGGTCTTTGTATAAATAATGTAACAAAGCGCTATCTCGGGGGTTTTCTAAATTTTCGATTTATAGTAATATGACATTTATTTTAAAGTGAAAACCGTATTCAGGTTGCGTGTAACACCACCTTGCAAGCCACCTTCACGCTGGAAACATCACAAATGCACCTGAATAATTTCGATTGTTGTGAAGCATGGCGAGGTTGTAGTCCATTTTTGGAATGAAATTCAAGTCTTCAACGTAAATCGTTTCGGCGCATGAAAGGTGAGGATGCTATCGGACTTCACATCAGAATGTCAAACCACTGCTATACAGGGTGAATTTTTTAAGTGCGGGCGGGCATGGCTTAATCCAAAACTATGAGGAGTAAAGAAAAGTACTCACAGTAGTCTCGGGCTCGATTTTGATGAAAACTAAATGATGCAGTCATTGGATTTTTGTGAAATCAATATTCCTGGCCAGGAATTGAAGCTTTTGATTTTGAAAAAAAAAACCCACACTGTTTATTACCTACACCATTCGATAGTGTCGCTAATAAGGAACGAATTCTGGGAAGTGTAACATACGGCAAAATTAAGGAAGCTCGTTTAATACTTTTATTTTTCTTACGTTACCTACCTATGTTAAAACTTAACAGATTAATTGTTCAAAATTATTCAAATCTCACAGTGCGCAAATTCAAGCTACGTTCTAATTTCAAATGTTAACATTTTTTCTTTTACTGTGGCCTTTTACCGCGAAGAAATAATAAATTTGCCCTATGATTACTTCCCAGAATTCGTTCCTTATTAGCGACTCTATCGTATAATACAGTAATATCGTATAATACAGTGATTTTTTTTTCAAATTTTCAGATTCAATTCCTGGCCAGGAATATTAATTTTTAAAAATCCAATCATACAGGTTTAGTTTTCATCCCTCCGACGACAGCGACTCCTATAAGTACTTTTCCCTGTTTCTCAGAGTTTCGGGGTTGGCCTTGCACGCCTACTTGAATAAATCCTCCTGTATAACCATATACCTAGTTTATATACCCGAGTAAATAGGTCCAACAATTTAAATCGATCTTGCCTACACGTATGCTCGCCCTTTCATATTTCATATCAATACATAATTACAACCACAGACCACCCCCTAGACCTACCCGTGTATTCTAAATGGCTCGACAATCGATATCGGTATCGCAATAAATTACAAATGCGTTTTTGTTTCCAGAAATGCATTCTATATTAACGTTCTGATACCGAATCGAATATCGATTGTCAAACCATTTAGAATTTGGGTCCCGAAATATGCAGAGGGCGCTTTTCGAGAAAACTCGAGAGTGTTTCAAATTTTGGAATCGTTTGACCGTCCATTAATTGTCTGGGTATGGTGATCTGTGTCAGCTAATATAGTCAGAATACGTGGGGTAGGTACACTGAAAGTTTTACGTAAGTCATTAATAAAACAATTCACATGTAAAATAATATACGTACATAAATCACCACTGTCTAGGGATAGGTATCCTGATTTTCTCAATTTAGTCAAAATTTCTTAAAACTGACATACAATATGTATATATTTTTATAGAGCCTATTTGTCAGACTATCCTTTAGAATAAAATAAAAGTATTTGTTTTTGCGTAAATAATTTTTTTGTGAAATTAAGACAAAAGATAAAATAATGGTAAATCTAAAGATAAACGTCATTTTAATAAAAAAATAAAAGTAAAACGAAATTATCAGGTTTTTGCAGTAACGCGAAAAATTTGTAGTCAGTAAAACCACCCATGACGTTAACCACGGTCCTGCAACGGTTTTTTATGCTTTGAATCAAGTTATCAAAGTCTTGCTGCGGGATATTGTCCCATGTCCTGCTAAGATGCAAAAAAGTTGCTCTTCACTCGCAACGTTTGGAGAAAAATTCCTCAAAGCTCTTATTTGGAGCACGTTCCACGCGTCCTCTATAGGATTTATGTCCGGTGATTGCGCGGGCCAGTCTAAGACCGCCACGTCGTGCTCCTGTAGCCAGCTGGACACCACTCGCGCACGGACGGGCGTTGTCGTGCATGAGCGTGAAAACTTGGCCCATTTGCAGTCGATAGAGATAGATTATTGGTGGTCAGCACCTGATTACGGTATTTTTCAGCTGTCATGGTGTTTCTGATCCAAACGAGGTCTGTTCTTCCACCAACTCTAATTTCCGCCCAAACCATAATTGTTCCACCGCGGTATGGATGGACTTCCTGAGGGTGTTGCAGATGGAGCTCGTCATATACGTACTGTTCGTGAATCAAGATGAAAATCGAATCGGGACTCTTACATCGGTAAAAAGCACTACAGACCACTGGTTATCTTCCCAGAGCAAATGTTCTCGAGATTTCTGTAGTCTTCGTCCACGATTACTCCTGCGTAGTGCTGGAGTACGAAGCGGCCTGCGAGCATGAAGGTTAGCCTCCTGCAGTCTTCTCCTCAAGGTTTGGTCACTGACAAGCAAGTGGTTCTCTGACTAGTCTTTGAACCAACTGCATGGCCGTAATATTTGGCTATGTTCTCGCGGTCACTTGCAAAAATCGGTCTTGTCTTTGGTTTGCGTTTCCCGCCTGCGTTCTTTTCAGCCCCTTAACCAGTGGTACGATAACGTGACCACAACCTTGATATCATGTTTTGTCTTGTTCATAATCTCCTCGGCAATACTCCGCTGTGTAGCCCCAGTTTGGAGCATGCCTACTGTCCTTAACGTTTCGTCTCTCGTTAAAAGGGCGCCGCATGACGCATAAAGTTGCAAAAATTCGAAATAAGCCAATAAGCTTACTTAAAACTTTAATTTGATACAAAGAATTACCAAAAACTAGGTTAAGTAAATTGAAACCTTCGAACTTCACTACAATTATGCTGCGCAAATCTTTTGTTGTTAATTTTTTTTAATTCAAATTTGGAATCATTCAGTAAGGCCTACAAAATAAGCTCTGATTTTTGGGAAAATGAAGAAATCGCACGGTGCCAGGTCATTATGGCCAGGCTGGATTATGTGCAGGATGGGTCACTAGTTCTACATTTTCAGAAACCCAAATGACTTCGTCTTGTTCACGATGTGCGCCGGAGCCTTGTCAAGGTGCAATAGAATGCGACTGCTTGTTCGTTTTTCCCTAACTTTTTCAGACACTGGAAAAAGAAATGGTTTTTGCCCACTTAGCATTAACTGTCTTTTGTTCTTCAAGTGGATCGTGCAAACAGGACCCATCCGGGAGAAAAAAAAACACAATAATTTTTTTGGTACGCTTCTCGCCAGCCTCAATTTTGTTGGCTTGCTGTCGCCTTCGAACACCCATACAGAAGATTGTTGCTTTTTTCCGATATGTAACAATATATCCATATTTCACTTTCTGTCACAATGTCATGAACGGCCGTTAACGTAATTTAACAACTTTTTTTTATACCAATCAACGGACGAACGGACTCTCCGTTCTTGTTCAGGGGTAAGTTCAGGAGGAGTCCAGAGGCACCAAAGTTTTCTAACTTTTAAATGTCAATAGAAGATTTTTGAATTTAGTTCTTACCAATCCTCAAATCTCTTCATAGGTGACATACATTTTCCTCAGTGATCGCAGTTGAAGGCCAACCTTCACGAATTTTATCCTGGGGAGAAACACGGCTACTATAAAATTTTGCGTACTAAGGCCTTACGGTGCACAAATGAGAAACTTCCGCGAGACCAACAGTGCAGTCTTGCGGAAACAGTGAATTTTTGAAATCATTAATAAATCATCGCCTTGAATTTTTTCGCGTTAATTCCATTTTTGCTATGGACCGCGAACTTCAACTTGAGATAAAAACAGTTGACACACGATTTCCTGCCATTTTTTTTTTTAAATTAATGATTGAGTTTCTTATTATATTCGAATCAATAATTTATGAGCGGCCAGGAGCGCAGAACTTTCAGAGCGAGTGCTTTATGTAATCGACATCATAGACTATATTGCACCTGCACCAACATTGTAAGCTATCGAACCCATTTTAACGTCGCCTTACATTCTAGTCTGAAGTTAATCTAAGTCTGAAGGTGTTTATAACTTGGCACATGGTCGATTGTAGATGGTAATAAAAGTTTATCTATGAAATATCAACAACATTACATCCTATATTCACCTCGTTAGTTCACGACCATCATACTTGTAAAAACAACGTTTCGTAGTTACGAGTAGATCTATTGAGATAGGTGGTCTACTATGACGTACCTACTGATATAGGTAAGTACAATCGTCTAGGCTGTGGGTGATATGGGTTACGTATGTATTTTAGAGGATCGTCTTTGCGAAGCTGTACGCTGTAGCAAAAATTTTTTTGACTGCCTCATACGTTTGAAAGCTTGGTGACTCTAATTATGTTGTTTCGAATATCATTCTTGCGAAGCACGCTGTTGCGAAATATGTTCTCACTGGCTCATACGTTCGAAGAGTTGTGAACTTGAAATATGTTGTTTTAGTTATAATTATGTATATAGATAAGTATAGTACCATAGATTAATGATTGGTCTCCGCGCCGCTACGACTAGATACCGTCGGCGTACTCGAAAAATGCGGCAACAAATACTACGCCGTATTCGGCGTACCCGCGCCAGTCACGCCACAAGTTCAAATTTCAAATTTTCAAATTTTGGTTTAAGACTGAAGCAAAATGCCGGTTTGCGTAGTCAAACTATGTAATAACAATACTACAAAAAACAAGAAAGATACTGGCATCACATACCATCAGTAAGTACTGTATAAATCTACACACTACAATATTGAGTTGCCGCATTCAGGAACCTGTTTTTTCTTCATAGTGCGGTATCTAGTCGTAGCGGCGCGGAGACCAATCATTAATCTAAGTATAGTACCTATATAAGTTTGGACTGGTACTTACTAGCATATGTGACTAATAGTTGAAATTACTATTCAATTCAATACATTAGGCATTTACTGAGCCTGAGTGCTTCACCTTCCGGCACATCATCCATCCATCACGTGAGATTGTGGACAAACGCGTATCCAGTTAATAATAAAAATAAAAAAAGAGTACACCAGCTTAGTAAGAACAAGCAATCCTCCTTTCTTCTAGTCAGTAGTTAGGTGACAGAGGTAACTAAGTGGGCTGCAGCGGACCGTACCTACTGCGGATCGAAAATTTGCTATTACTAGCAGCAGCTCGTCTCCACACTCAACGTATGTACCTACATACGTACATATAGTACTTTGGTAATATCAAATTTGACAATCCTATATCCGTCTGATCGCTGCCAGTGATCCGAAACTTGTCTAATATTGTCTATATTTTGACATTAACATTTCTGAATTATTCTTTAATAATAATAAAAAAAATATATAAAAGGTTTATTTCAGACAGCGAATTAGAACTAGTTATTAAAATTTTTAATCATAAAACTATTATTTTTTAATAGTGACTTTCCACCGAATGATTTTATAAGAATGGTAATAAATAAATATTATAAATAAATGGTAATAAAACCCGACAGCATATTTTATGTTGTGCGGCCGCCATATTGGATTTTTTACTATAAAATGTATCGAGACGAATCGAACGACACATTGCACTCCAAAATCGGTCGAGCCGTTTTGGCTGCAGGAGTTAACATAGAAATCTACATACCTACATATATACACTCGAAAAACATTACCCTTCTTTTTAGGGTTGTCGGGTAAAAATGAGGATCTGTAATTGGCATAACTTTGGATTGTAGATTTTGTGTAGAGCGGGAATATACGTCAAACTTTGTTTCCGGTTGTATTTACTCGATACACGTCCGATTGTTACGTCAAACTTTTTCTGAACTCAGTCGTTCTCGAGCTATACCCCGAGCGTTTGTATGTAGAGTAGGAATTAAAAATGGACGACGAATTATTGTTACATATTGCAGTTACGTATTACAAAAAAAAGCGTGTTGACGCGAATGAGGAAAAAACCCGTAATAAAGTCGTAAACACTATCGGATCGGGCGTGTATTGAATGTTCAAACAAAATAATCAGACTATCATATCCGACTATCTGATGAAAAAATCTATCTAAAAAAGCTATCGGGATGTGAACGCCGCAAGACACGCTTATACTCACTAGAAGTCAACCAAGAACAAAACGAGAAAAAAACAATTGGTAATACGTATCAACATGTATCGTGACTCTTTCTAAAAAGAACAAATTATTATATGAGGCTTTTAGTTGGTGAAAATTCTATAAAATTCTATAATAAATAACGCTTTACCATAAGAGAAAAATACTCTTTGACTGCGGTCTCGAAGGCTCGTCTGATGGCCTCAGAGACTAGCTTGCGATGTAAACTACTGCCAATAGACATTTGAGGGTGTTCAATGGAATGTAGGGCCGTAGATTATCCCGCGGACGAAGGCAGCAATTGTGGTTGGAGGAAAGAAATAAACGCGGAATTAAAGGCACTTAAGCTGACTCTTATATTCGAAAATTTGGTCATACTTATAATACTCGTAATAGAAAGGTTTGGAAGTCGGTCAAGTTTGCTGAGAAATTCAGCATTGATATCAATATAGCAGTAACCAACATAGTCCGGCTTGAGAAGAGATTATGAAGGAGCAATTTAAGCGACAGTAGTGGGTAGAAATCATCGTATAGACCCAGCAGAACCTAACATCTTCCTATTAACTTCTGCATTTGTGGATTCCAAGAGGATTGATCAGAGTAAATACCAAGATTACCCATTTACCTTATCAGTTGGAAACTAATTACGTCACAGGGCCAGAAATCAAAATTAAAGTCTAGGCATGTACGATTGGCTGTCAATTATAGCCTGTGACGTAGTAAAGTTAATAGGAAATCCATATAGCTTTTACCTATATACTCCATTCCAAAATAATAAATAAATATAAATAAGTATTTCGGACACCTACACCAATTATCTAGTCTTAAACTAAGCAAAGCTTGTATTATGGATACTACGAGTAAAACGGATAACGGTTAGCCATACATGAACATTAATAGGTACATCCATGATTCGGGAACTAATGTTCGTATTCATCACACAAACATTTACCCCTAGCGGGTTTTGAACTCACAATCGTTGGTTTCGCTGACAGAGTCACTACGAGTATCCACTACACCAATCAGTCGTCAAAATAACATCCAGATTTACATTGACGGTTTGAATGGCATCAGTAGATTATATTGTATATATACACTGGCTAGAGAGTACATTTTGTGATAATCTGCGTAAAGATGGTAGGAGGATAGGTATAGACTGATTACATTAATAAATATAGGAAATATAATAAGAGAAAGCAGCTACTCTGCGGCACACCATCGGCTAAAATGGATCACCTGGCTTTGATAAACTCGCTCCGGTGCGGTACAGATAACTTCAATTAATCAAGTTACGCTCGAAGATACTTTGTGTCATTGGGACCGTATATCATATAGGTATACAATGTCTAAATATAGTCGAATCTTTCTAAAAGTGTACTAAAAGTTTAAAATAAAATAAGAAATAGTAAACGGAAACCTCATTTACTTCGTTTACATCAATTTATTTGATTTGGTGTTATTTTGGTACTACAAGGGAACATTGTGACCCTTTCTCTAAAGAAATGCGATTACTAACTCGTCTACCCATGTTGATTAAGGCAAACCGCAGAGGCAAACTCATCTCGAAAACAGCGTTAGAAAACGGTACCTACAGAGACATTCCCTTTACATAGGCACTGGAAAAGGCGGCCTTGTCCCAAAACAACCTATCAATTTTACCAATAAAGTCTCTCTAGGCGTATCATTGAATATTCATACGTTCGTCAGCAATAACGGGTAAGGTCTGACAACACAGAGGAGCGATTATTGCCTTGAATAAAATTTAAACTGGTCATCAATAGGTTACTTTTATTTTACGTGCCTATAGATAGCTGTTATAGAGCCATAATGGCGTGCATGTTATATGCTGGCAATCGCTAAAGACTATTTTTTAAGTCCCACAAAAAAAAATCAGATCTTTTCTTAAGTAAATCCTATTTCTACTGACAGCTTATTAAAATATGATACTGTTAGATACCCGAGCACTTTTCACATCAAAGTTGAATTAATTGATTAAATGCCTGTCAAACATGTATTTTCTAAGAAACATCCAGTTTACATTCATTGATTATATTAACAGATTTCTGTTAAATGCCTGTAAAACATGCATTTTCTTAGAAATTTGCAACTTCCTCACAAAATTTCTCTGAGATTTTCTAAATCTCGCAATGTTACGGTTTGTTAAACTTTTCTTTAGATAAGTTATTTTTTATTCATTTACTTCCAAACCGATTTATAATAAAAATCTATGCGATTAGTCTCAAATTTTGTCGCATTTACTCTGTCGCTCTTTTCCACGGGTCGGTAGTTCTAGAACAGTTACTGACGCTGCTGTGGAGGCAAGGCTGCTGCTATTTAGAGCTTAATGTCTACTCACGGAGGTTCCCGGCACGACGGAGTGCGTTGACTACCCCGTGCCACTTTGTTGAGAAAATACCGGCGTCTCAAAATTATTAGCCCTCATTGTTGGGACTGGGGTTTTAAATATATAATGTATAATTGCTTATTTTTGTTTTCTGGATCTATAGTTGAAACCTATCTGGTATATAATATGCTTATTTCATTAAGTTAAGATTCTTTAAAATATGTATTTTTTGCCAATCCCATTACATAATAAAAGGTAAACGAATTGACCAATGTTGAGCTAAATAAATTCGTTACTGTTTTTTAATAATTATATGGTTCTCTATTACGATGTAAGTAGAATCTTAAGGACACGCGTTATACCAAAAGTATGATTAATTAATATGATAACTGCTTTTATGATTATTGATCTTCCCTAGCCGTATCAAATAAAATAAATTCGTCATGTCGAATAAAATAATAATCATGATAAAGCAATATATATAATACATTATAAAAATGTAAGTTATGTAATTCTATAAGCACTAAAGCATTCGTGGCGCAGTCGCATTGGCTATTCGTTTTCGATTAGCGAAGTTAAGCAATGCTAGCACGGTCAGTCTTTGGATAGAAAAGTATCCGTGCTTCCCGTCAGTCCCGGTTGTTTTCAATTGAAGGCAGTCGTTAAGCCAAGTCAATAGGCTACAGGGACGGGTTAAAAACTCTGACTGTCAGATGGCCACTAGTCTGTAGTAAATTATAAACCATGCCTCTCAGTCAGAGAGGAAGCTGAGCCCCAACATTGGGGAAGTGTAAAGCTCTTGAGGATTACATAAGCATTGATTCAGCTGTAAATAATGACACAAAAATAGATAACAATATTACTAAAATTAAATTTAAAAAATAAACTACCTATTAATAAAAAAAAATCAACTAAGTCAATGCCGTGGGGCACCGTACCACGGAGCGTAGACTGTACCTACGTATGAGGCTGGCAACGTTACCTCTTTGCAATAGGTTGAGAGGGAAAGCTGTCAGCCCTCTAGCCGCCCTCTTAGTACCGGTCAATTCGACCAAATGAATATTAAAATGTAATTTGCTAAAATATGATGGAAATATTTCATAGTTAATAAAGCACGGTTATTTTTATTTTTTTTGGTAAATAATACGTTGGTCTCAAAACCATTAGAATATAGAAATTATTGCTAACAAATACAGAAAATTATTAGGTGCAATTTTGCATATTTAATTGTATATGTGGCAAAGGGATTGCGCATTTTTCAGCGCAAGCCCACTTTCACTAGTTTTAAAAATAAAAACACAGGCGCTTATAACGACGCCCGGAAAAATAGAAAAAGCTGTTTTTATTTACGTGTGTGTTATTTACACGTACATTTTATAATTGGTGGAAGTGTTACCAATATTATAGTGTATTTTTTTTTTCATTTTCAAATATTAATTTATTTTAAGTTATGCTAAATATGTAATTATTTCCTTCATTACAAGTTATGTACAATAAAAGTTTATGGGCTTTTTGGCGGGAACTCGGCGAGTGAAGTAGCATTTTTCTTTATAATTCTTATAATTTGTGCATTCTAACTTTTGAAGCTTAATAATGGCAGAATATTGTGCAGCAAACGTTAGTGATGGTGTACAAGTGAAGGGAAGTGTAAATTAAAGTGCGTAACGGAGCTTTCGGGTTCCCACAAGAAGTCGCCAAAATCTTTTGTAAAGCATTCTGCCACTTTACTGAAGAATGACTTGACCGTGACTAGACTCTGTATACGCCAAGTATACGACGAATTACTTGTTTTGACTGAGACTGACTTACAAACTGAAGAAATAAGATAAATAAGACATGGCTGTTATGGGCTAGATCCCTTTGCCTTCTCCTAGAGGAGTAAAAAAAACTAAAAAAAAAAAAAAAAGTTTATGCTTTAAACAACACACGATTTACAATTCGAAATTTAAAGAAAAGCACACGTGACAGCCAATCGCCGTGAAACGTGCAAGCAGTTTTTTGGTGCACAGTCGCGTTTTACGACATCCGCGGGAAGAGACGGGTTGATCCTATTCGTTTGACGTGCCAATGACACCCAGTACTTGTAAAGTAAAGATTTTAGATTATTTATTTAACCTATCTAAAAAATAAAGAAATGACACGTTTTTTAAAGTTAATCTCTCAGAATAATGCCTGATAATAGGAAATTACTTATTCAAAAACTGGGCTTCTTGCTCAATAGAGCAATAAATAAAATAAAATATCTATTGACTCAATTTAATTATTAATAAATAGAGTTAACATTTATTAATAATTCAATAGAGTTAATAGACATTCGCTCTTTTAATTCTTTAAAAAAAACAAAAATAAAATTTTGCGATGTTTCTGGAAAGAGACCCCTATTTTAGGAGAATGAGTCATTTCTATCCTTGGCCTAGTTTCCCTCGACAATTCTAGTTCAGGGACAATTACGCATCCATTGTTTACCTGTGATAGTTAATTTGCACGCGAATTAGCCTTATAAATACTACCTCTACAGTACAGTACAGTACTATATCCTTTTGGTATACACAATAATAAAATTATAGGCCGAGCCGGTCTTTCGACTCTTCTGTTATTCCATAACCTTTTCCGTGATTTATTTCATAAAATTGGAAATAGACTTGAATAGGAGGTTAGGTTGCGGATGCGTTTCCCTTTTTTCATGAAACTGTAATATGTTTCAAACACATTGCACTCAAGTGCACTGTGATATGCTGCAGTGCACTTCGGTCTGCATTACACACTGTGAGAATTATATTTGTATTGCTCTTATAGTCAAAAATTGCTATGATAGCAAAGGATGTTTGTGTCGATTCTGAGTTGTCTTCTCTAAACTAAACACAGTTTTGGAGTGGTGCTGTCTCTTTCATCATAATGATATCAGCCAAACGACCTCCACTGCTGGACAAAGGCTGTCTCTTTATTTCTGCTATAATGAGACCACTCTAAAACTCTCTCTTTTAGTCAAGTTTACTTTAGAGAAGGCACATCACAATCGACATATTTGTTGGGTTGGCCTCCCGGGGCGCGTGCTTTGTGCACACGACACGACATGCGCAAGTCGATCTCGATTGCTCGAACATAATATTTTTAGGTGCATACTTAACTTACTTTATTATAGTCGAAGAAAATGTACACTTTTGCGGGAATTGATACATACCTACCATGAAGGAAAAAAAAATATAATCTTCCTTTAACTTCACAGTACGAGTTACTATCGTATACCAAGTAACATCGACAATAAACGTAACGTAACGACAATAAAATATAATCGATAATCTCAGGTTTCTTAAAGATTAAGTTCGGTATAACCTCCTGCTACTCAGACAACCCAGAAATTATAGGTATCTAGATATTTTGTTAATGCTACATTATTTGCTGGAGTCTATATTCCGTCAAATGGCGCCTCATTGTTCTTTTTACGAGTAATTACAGAATAGCTCAAAAATATCGCTCTGACCTGCACTCGAGAAGCCTATAAGCTAATTATTAATAATAATAATACATAGCTTCATTTATTTTCGAGTATTTTAAATTATTGATAAAACCGGTCACTTCTTTTTATAATCCTGAATTCTGGAAAATCATTATCAAATCAAATCAATCAACGTCAAAGTTATTTAGGTATTATTAGTTTTTAGGCTTCTCGAGTGCAGGTCAGATCTATATTTTTGACTTATTCTGTATTTAAAAAGAAATCTTAATTTATCCAACGAGGGCACCACTGGACAGAATAAACCCTCTTAAAATCGGACTATGTTATATATTCAAAATTCAAATTCAAATTCAAAATATTCATTTTCATTCAAGCATAACAATCTTGTACACAATTGTAAGAGTATCCTGTTAAGCTTCTTAAAACTTGTGTTGGGATAGGTACTCTGCTCTCCCTTCTTGTAGTTTTTAGATAAGAGTTTTACTCTATGCGTATATAGGTCTACATAAAACTAACTTGTTATATTCATATTTCTATTTCATACAACAAATATAATCGTTTGTAGGTATAGTAGTATTCAATTTTATGTTTTCTACTACTATCACAGACTCTTTGATCTTGCGTACAATTTAGTACTGAGGGATTTATCCTAAATAGCCTTTGGAAAACTGAACATAAAGCTTTGATTCCAAGTTGTATTTTCAATTAAATGAAGACATACGTAATGAAAGCTCGGTGAGGTTTTTCTTCTTGCTAATTAATATTTAAGGCTCATCGTATTGTCTCTTGATTTTGGAGTCCGATCTTGGGTATCTATTTCTTTTAATTTTCCTAATTAGCACAGCGAACTAATCACCATGAAAGCAAACTCATCACATATATGTCTATGGTTAATTTAAATAAAAAAAGAAAGAGGTAGTAAGTAGACATTTCTCTTTAAATTAAGAGGACTTATTCCGCACGGTATTCCATACAAACGTTCAAGTCCAAATTTTTCGAAATGAATAAACCGATGCTAAATGATGCTAAGTACCATCTTAAAAGTTAGTAAAGGACAAAAGAGTATTGAAACTAAATTAGAGCGATTTTAAGTTTTCCATAGTAACAGAGAACATGCAATATATTCTTTTAAAATCGATGTTTTGAAAATGTCTACTACAAACTTCTTCGATGTATCTTACTTATACATATAAAGTTTCTTTAGAATCAGTTCATTCATTTCGGAAAATTTGGACTTGAAAGTTTGTGTAGAATGCCATGTGCGAATGTTGCTTGTTAATGAGGTGACTAATCAAAACTGTCTTCTTGCGTCAATTTTCTTGCGTAGCAACAGCAACGTAAAAGAAGGTACGTAGTACATTTATTTTTTGGGCAGACGTCAATTAATCTGTTTGTGTAGGCGGTCGCCTTGGCTGATGAGTGGCTGTTGCTACCACAGAGTATGTACCGTTTAATATTGGTACGGTTGCCTGTGGCGATACGCAGCACGCAGCCCTCTCAGTGTAATGATGTGATAATTATTCATATTATTCCGTCCAGTGGCGCACTCATTGGATAAATGAAGATTTCTTTTTAAATGGAGAATAAATAAAAAAATCGTTCTGACCTGCACTCGAGAGGCTTAAAATCTAATTATAAATAGTTTCAATATTACGGTTATTTTCGAAAATTTCAAATTATTGATAAAAAAGACCACTTTCTATAATCGCGAGTTCTCGAAAATAACCCCCATTAAAGCTATTTAGGTATTATTTATACCTAATTAGCTTTTACGCTTTTCGAGTGCAGGTCAGTGCGATATTTTTGATTTATTTTGTGTTTAAAAAGAAATCTTAGTTTATCCAATAAGGGCGCCACTGGATGTAGTAAACCCTCTTAACACTAAGTTTTGTAAACTTAGGGTATTGTATTGTACCTATAGCTAATAGAGTTGTCTTGGGAGATAATTAAAACGAAGCACTTAGCCCCGTAATCCGGAACGATGTTCAAGTAGCTACTCTTTAAATACTATCTAGTAGATATTGAGCGTCGCCTTTATTCTAGAACAAACTTGAGAGTAAATTCACCTACTCAAGTTCAAATCTGTATTCAGGATTAAAAGATTTGGTCTAGGTTAGTTTCGATGTCTGTTTTTACAAATTAATTTTGTCATTTTCGGTTCTACGCATATATTATTACTAAATTTAACTAATTTGAAACATTGTTTTTACTAAATAATATATATTAGCATTTTATTGTTTCTTTATGATTATGAAAATCTCAAGTTTAGAGTATGTGTAGTATTTGTTATGATTTCTAGCATATAACATGAAAGATACCGATATTTTAACTCGAGGAAATGTCCGTGTAAGTAGGGACGCAAGAGACATTACCCTCCTTTCTTGAACAGTCGGGCAAATGTAGTCAACCATGAAGTTATAATCATTAACAGTTGTGGTGCCGTTTCCTGTACAAGAGAGCAAGCTTGTCTCTAGCTATAAATGTAATGATGATGACCTTTCTTCACTGTAGTAATGGTAACTTGGGTAGGAATTTATACTTAAGTTCCTGTAAAGATGTCGAAAGAAAACGATAAAATATTATTTCGGCAATAAACCAGCTAACAGTTCCATTTCGTATAAAAATACCAGCGTCAGAAGACCTCACTAAGCCATTATTAATTTTACTTAAAATAAAAACGGTGACCATTACTTATCTTTATTATTGACTGTCGTCAAAATGTGTCCATTTTAGTGGTAGTGACGGTTGCAGGTTCGAATCCAAATACGAATATTTATTCTCGAGTCATCGCTGTTTATACAGGGAGAATTTGAATTGGTGTAATTCCCATTACCTGGTTACGTCACTCTTAATAAAAAAAAACTTTTTATTTCTTCGTCGAAATTCGCTTTACTGTACCTAATTAGTAACTGGAGCCTCCTTTTAAGAATAGTAATGCCTGTGCTAAGAGACTCCGACTATTTTTTACATAACTGTACAAATGTATTAGATGATCAGTGAATATAAACTAAAATACAAAATAATTCGTGTGTATGGAAACCACTTTTATATAAATTAGAACATTATATGAGTTTAGTATTACGGTAGGTAATACGCAGCAGAAGATACTTATGATTTTCCGAAACGAGTGGACCGATTTAGATATGGTTATTTTTGTATTACATTTTGTCTTGTGTTGTTTATTACTTCTTAATTACTATATACCTATAGTAATATATATATTACTATATTGGCTTTAAAATAACCATAGAATATGATAAGTATTTATCATAAATTCTGAGATAATTTACAAGGATCTTTGGAATATGATAACGCTACAGGTATCTAATGTTTATGCCCTTGACGACTAATCCGGCTTGAGTCGTCTAATTCTAAGCCCGCCTCTATATAATATTATCTTGATATTATCAATAGCTCGTATAGACGGTTATTATAGCTACGGCAGGTTAAATTTATTTTAATTTGAGAGTTAAGTATCTCATGTTTGTTTGACGACATCTATTGTGACTATGAGTATGAGTTATTCCATAAAAGAATTAAACGTCCAGCAATATGTGACGCTTCAATACGCACTTAAAATATTGAATAATTCTTAAACTACAATAGCACAATTTTTATTCAAATTAGAACATTATATGAGTTTGCACGGCAAAGTCCTCGAGTTAAGAATTTATGTTTTTACAGTATACTAGCTTTCCGTCGGCGGCTTCGGCTGCGTGGAATAAGTTTATCGCGGATATGTTTAATTTGTTTACCCCGCGGGAACTACTCACTTTATCGGGGTAAGCCACGGTTTATTCTACCTATATATCATTTTTTTTTGTTTCCTATACCAAACAATGCAGGTCTACAGGCTACAGGAGCGCTGGACGCATACCTCGGCATGCAGATCTTAACGAAGTCATCCGGCGGACCTTCAAGTCGGCTGGTGCGGCAGTCCTTTTGGAATCAGTAGTAGAACTTCCCATCATCACCATCATCATCATTAGGACAAACGCGCAGTACTACCGTTATCAAAAACCGCTAAACTAGTAGACGTAATTAATTTTTCTACTAAAACCTACTAACGGTTTGGAAAAAACCTACTGAAATTTGTATTGACGTAGTTTACGGCCTAAACTGATCATTTTTAGTTAGAAATGAAACACAAGTTTGATATTATCAGGTTTTATTTATATTATGAGGTACTTAAACAGATTCATCATTGTCATAATTTGATTTTTTAATTAATTTGACCAATTTTATTTTCTTTATTTTTTTAAATTAATTGTCTGATTGGAAATTCGAGCAATTACCGCCGTTATCAAATTAAACCTTGTTTTACAAGTAGATTTCCGGTGTTGCCGTGTTACGAGAAAAATATTTGCTGTTATAATATTGATAGGATTGATTCTACTGAAATCCGATACATTTTCAAAGAATACTGAAAATCTACCACACTACCAAATTTACATCGAAAATCTACTGTCGCAGTAGTCAATCTACTGTAAACGGTCACATTGGAAACGCGGATTTTGTTTTATACTGTTATAGAGACTTTGTTTTATACTGTTTAATATTACAGTTATTAATTAAGAAGTTCCGGCCGGCCCCTGGACCTTACACAATGAAACTTCTATTGTATCCGTGATAGGTTCGTGAACTTGTTAAGTAGTGTATTAAACTTGGACAAAATCGATTTTAGTTTGTCGCAAACTTAGTTAACGTGTGGACTGCAGTACAATATGGTCATTAATGAGTCCAATATACTTACATAATAATATGCAAAATTTGTCTTTTTCAATTTAGGTACATTTACATTATTTCCGTAATAAGAAATTTACCTTGTGGGTTGTAGAAAAACTAAAAACATCGAAACTTATTTCACTGTTTACGCGTATGAAGTCGCGGCTATGGCATACACGTACAACTCTATAATCCACTGGCGGCTTGGTAAATTTGTGTCAGACTAGTGGCCAACTGACTGTCAGTGAATTCAAGCTACAACAACCTGCTACAACGGCTCAAAGTATTATGTGCAACTTACCACATTTGTTTCCTTTGCACCAAGCAAGGAGGCGATTATCCTGTATAATCGCATCATCGAAATAAATGTGGTAAGGTTTGTTGTTTATATTACCATTAATTATAGGTATAACCTCCGCATGCACTATTTTAACTACAGTACAGTACAGTAGTACAGTTTTAAAGTACTAGAGTATGCACTACTTACAACATACAGAAGAACAATACAAATATATTATACATGAACTAGAGAAAAAAGGAAGAAAAGAACGCTATACCTTAATCGGTGATGCCAGGTAATCTAAAGCCTCTCGATTTATTCGACCTCCCGGAACAAAGTTAAAATCTAATAGAGGTCACTAAATTTGTTTACTATTTTACACAACCTTGCAACAGGAGAGTTAGCACCCAAAACGGTACGACGTTGGGGGTTGTATAGTGTATATATATTATATACATAGATATACTGGATGGGTTTTTTTTACCGTAAGGAAAAAATAGGCATATTAGGTAAGTGAAATAGAAGGTATTGGCATAGGTAGTATATTTTTTTTATCAAAACTATTTCGAATAAAGCCTTAATTAGTCATTTGATGGTAGCGTTTGAAGCTTATTACAACATAATTACATCATTAAAATAAATAAATAAAGAAAACTTGGAGAAAATATGAATTCCAAATAAATTTCGCATGACAGGAACCCGACGAATCCCGCTAGTTGCATATTAGTCACCGGCCGGCGCGTTCGTTTTTGAAAAAAAAAATAAACTACCTATGCCAATAACTTATATTTACTTATCCGGTATAATAATGGATAATAATTACGATTATATTATTATGATATTTTATAGACAAGACAATATTGTTTACCCAAAAGAAGTATTTTTGAAAAACCAATAATAAAATAAAGGTACTTATCGGTTTAATTAAAATTCGGTGTTGCCAACACATCTTGGTATGGGTTAACATGCAGTAATAACCACAAAATCATCATCATCATCATCAAATCTTCACTGACTTTATATAGGCTAACCCTGGCGGTCTTATAAAAAAATAATCAGTTATTAACTGATGGATATATCGCGGAACATACCTACATAAAAAAACACATCGAACCTCTTCCACTTGAAAGTCACAGAGATAACCACGATCTACGGCAAATAGGAATTTTTGATCTAGGTAACACTTTTACCTATAAAGGCAAAGGGCGCCGCGCATGATGAACCGTTATCTGTAAAATGGTTCTTATTTAATAACTTTAATAAAAATGAAAGAAATATGGGAAAAGTAATGGTCCCTATTTGTATATTCTGTTATTTTTAACCGACTTCAAAAAAGGAGGAGCTTCTGTATTCGTGGCGTATTTTAGAGAGTAAATTTAATAAATTTTAACGATCTAAATCGATAGTTGACCTAACGGTTCTATCATTTATTCGCCGCTGAGGCGAATACTTGAGAAATATCTCAGCTGAGTAGACCTCAAGATTGGTTTATAAATTAGCACGTAGCTTGAGATAGCGTCAACTGCTTAAGACGCATCTTGGTTCATTCAGCCTCAAGACTTGTATTGAGATTGATTTATTAATACGGGCCTAGATAAGATGGTGGTATCTAGCCAGGTGGACATTTAAAATATTCTACCACCAACCAAACCAAATACTAAACGTGTACCCCGCTGGAGATCGAACCCGCTACCTAAACGATTCCTAAACCTTATGTTGTTTAAATTGAGTCGCGGAGGCGATCAAAGTTATTACAATTATCATTCAGCTAATACATTAGAACTTACTTGCTTCATCTTTTCCTTCCAGCTCCATCAATTGGAGTCGGTGGTTCAATGTTTCCATCCCAGTGGAGCAGGATGCGCTGGGAGCAGCAGGCCGATGAGAATTCTCTATCTTTGTGTGGTGTTACTCGTAGATTCAATCAGCAGCTAAAATGGTCAAATGCACCTATTTGAACGTTTAAGAAAAGATAACAATAAAAAAGTTTATTTTATTTTAGGATATCTCTCAAACGTAAAATTTATGAATTTGTTTGTTATTTCTCTTATTGTCGTATCTCTGACCACCCCATTTGCGATAATGGTCGTGATTCTATATAGGTATGTATGTAAGAGGGTCGTCCTCATTGCTTGTAACAATAAGTACCTATTTGACGCCGGATATTCGAGCCGTGTGGACGTCGAATAAAGCATTACAAACCTCGCATAAGAGCACGTAATTTAGCAAACAATGGCAATCACTAAGTTTTGAGTGTTTCTCGCATAGAATATCTTGATTGTTTTTGAATGCTCACAAACGAAGGTTCCCGATGTGTAAAAGCGTACGGCTTTATAGTCAACTGAACGACTAGCGGAAGAGGATGCTCCTAGTTCCGCACCGGCACTCGTGGCGCGAGTACGAGCGTCGGTAACGTAAGAGGTCCGCATTAATGTGGCCCTTCCAAAGTAATTGAAGGGATTGAAAGGCACACACATTTGTTATACCTTCAGTAGTAGTAGCTAAAACTAGTTTATATTACCGTAAGATTAATGTTTATTTTTCATTTTTTTTTTAATATATTTAAAAAAAAAGTACTTGGACATATACAGACAGCCCCATCTAGTTCCACACTAAGCAACTAGGCTTGTGTTGTGGATACCAGATGGTTGATACGCTACTCAAATACATTTTTTTTTTGTAAATAAATACATATATAAATGAAAAACATCCATAACTCGGGTGCACATGTCCGTATTCATCATACAAATATATGCCCCTAGCGGGATTCGAACCCGCGACCTTTTGGTATAGCAGCAGAGTTTCTAACGACTACACCAAACAAGTCGTCAAAGAGTAAAGGTTAAGAGTCGCTAGGCCATTATCACATCAATATTCTGACATTAATAAACTTATTTATTAATATAAAAGATACGATTATTTCATTCAGCGAATATATGAATCGAGGCATTGTTGAAATTCGGAACAAATTCCGAATTGGCGAGTTTACAAGCACCGAACACATAAGCCTAGTTTTTCTAACTTTTATTACTCAATAGTTCTAGTTATCCACGGGGTTCGTCTGTGAGCGCATGCTGTTGATACATTTAGAGAGATATCATGGCATTTAGATTAAAGTTCTGCATCCTTATGCAAGCTGTATGACCTACCAAATAATAAGTCACAAAATAATCCTCGCAATTTTAAGTTATACAAAGGTATATACAAATATAATATATTATACAAAGGTTATAAAGTCTTCTCACAACAGCGATTTATACGATATTATACTTATTAGTTAGTTATAAAAATTTTGAGTAAAGTTATATAGCCTGCAACCGCCTATAGTTATATAGGTCGATTATTCTGTAAATTGAAATATATAAAAAAAAAGAAAGTTATTTGCCTAATAAGCTAAATAAATATCCGCCATTTGGACTGGCATTCACAGATAGCTTTACTTCCCTTACTTTCATTATAGTTAGTATATATAAACATTACTTCAACTAACATTGAGAACGTCCTACGTATTGGGTACGAGTGATCTTGCCTTCGAAATCAATGGTGGCGAATTCGAAACCCGCGAGGGTAAATGCTTATGTGACGGATGAATGTTAATAAAATAGTTATGTATCTTTCTCCCCAATCTACATAATAGTATCCATAGATAGTATGCAGACTTTGCTTAGTTTCGAACTAGACAGCTTGTATGTCTGAAATATTTGATTATATACTAGATTAGATACTAATTTTTATTTCGAAACTTTGAAGCACCAAAAATATATTTAAAGAAAAAATGCTCAGAAATATCAAGATTCTTAACTGCACTGCATAATATAATGTTGCGACATATACGATGATTGATGGGCCTTTGAGATTTGAAAGATGGTCGCAGCATTGTTGGTGCGGACTCTTGAAGCAGCCGTAAATCTACGATCAACAATTCGCTGTCCCATAGGAGTCGCGTCTTTATCCAGCATGGACAGACAATTTATTAGCAATTTTCAATACCCGTCAAGACCCTTATACTATTTGTGTTATTTTACCACTTACAAGTACACACTTGTTACGGGCAGTGTTGCTACTACTAACTATTATTTTTTCAATTATATGAATGTTACAATGATTCTCAACATAATTTATTGGCGTGTAACGTAAATAAGTAATAGACAAATGTAATAGTTATTATTAGAATAGGTTATTAGCCAGGTTTAATGAATTTCGGTTATGCCATTTTATATCGGATGAGTTCATTTCCCGTAAGGAAAGAAATAGGGCATATTTGGTACGTGAAATAGAAGGTATTGGCATAGGTTTTTTTTTTGTTTTGAAATTGTAGCCTATTTCACATAATTACAACATTAAATTAAATGAATTAAGAAAACTTGGTGAAAATATGAGTTCCAAATAAATTACGCATGATAGGAACCCTGCGAATCCCGCCAGTCGCATATCAAACCCCGGCCGGCGTGCGTCAATGATGGTTTTGAAAAAAAAAAAACTACCTATGCCGATAACATCTATTTCACTTACCTATTATGCCCTATTTTTTCGGTAAAAAACTCACCGGTATTTTGCTTTTAACACAGCTGTTTGGTGTATTTAGGTAGATGATATTATAGTATTTCGAGGGTGTTTTTTTTTATGCACAACGGGTTAGCACTTGACATCAATCACACCTGATGTAAAGTGAAGATGAGGCCGAAGGTGGATACTGACCCGGAAACCCCATCTTATTATTATAAACTAAAAATAGAGTAAAAAGTCTATTCAAATGTGTGTCAGTTCAACGCTACGCTGCTGACGTAGAGCCATACTTTTATTTAAAAACGTGCAAACCATTCTTTCAGCATCGCTGTTGTCGCGGTACCCTAACAGCATTATGCTTTTCGCCGCATTTCCCTCAGTAGCTATTGTACTTACACCTCAAGTGTTAGGAGGCTCGACGTTTACATAAAGCTGTGTTAGCGTTTACGTCCGTCCATAAACGCTTACAATTAGATACTGCATTATTTTCAGTAGTACTAGAATAATAACATCATAAATATTTAAAAACCCAAAAACTCGACACCTTATTGCATATTTTGCGGGCGCCATGTCGAATGTTTTACTATAAAATGTATCCTATGACGATCTGGGGATGGATCAAAACGAAACAACTTTCTCTTCAAAACCGGCCAAGACGCTTATACTGCAGGAGGTACCATAGAAATCTACATACATGCATACACCCGAAAACATTACCCCTCTTAATGATACAGTTGGGTAAAAAGATGTTTTATTTGCGGGGTAGAAACTTACTACAGAAGAGTAGCAGAGGCTATAAAAGCTCTGTAGGGTTTGCTAGCTAGAAACTTTGTAATTTTTCATTTGATGGAGAATAAACTTGGCGGGTCAGTAATTTCAGACGGAAGGTACTAATGCTCTCACTTGTCCACTACGAAGTCAACTTCCTTTTAGAACTTTTAGCGAGCACGTGTGAAACAGAGCATAGTCGCCTAGTTGTAGTGGATATTGCGATATTTGAGCTATGACGTATACAGTCAGCAACACGGACTTAATTTGCAAATATACGTAAGAGAAAGTCTAAAGGCTTGTTATTCAAGTTTAACTGAAATTTATCTATTACACGAGGACATGATAAGTGTAAAGGAAAATATAACAAAATCTAACCAAGGCCCTCCGAAAAATATCATAAAAATTAAGCCTGTTGCCTTAATTGTGTTGCTGACTGTACTGCCAGTTGATAACAGAATCGGCTTACTTTATGTCTACTGCTAAACAAAAACCTTTTCTGGGGTATCTAACTACGATTTAGCGTTAAATTGCTTTCCGGAGATGATTTACCTTAAATCCAAGGGCGACTTGATAAACTACACGAATACAAATAAGTGGAGACTCACCCAATAAACATCTCATCCATGGGTGAGTTTCTACCCTTATAGATTAGTTGGGGTAATCTCAAACAAGATGTGTTGAGAGTGGGTGAGATGATTGAGATAACTTTTACTAATCCACAAAGGTGACTTATATTAAAGACGAAAATACACACTCAATTCAGCTAATGGTGTAAGCCAAAATTGAAGTATAAAAACAACAACCTTTTTACTTATAAAAAGAACATAAAAAAAATACATTCATAAAGCGCAACAGCCAGTAGTCAACATCCTGGGCCCCCAGTGCGAGCACTAATATGCTGAGAGTTGGCAACTGCTTGGGGCCAAAGTACAATGAGTAAGAGCCGTCGAATGTGACCTCAGTATGCCCTCAGTATTGTTGGGAGCCTCACGCCAATGATAGTACTATTCCGATACTTGGGTAATTGGGATACCTTTGTTACTCAATTACAAATACGCAAGCCGCCTTTTACGTCATCAATCAACACGGGAAGAAATGGGTTGGTCCTACCTAATCATTTCTGTGACGAAATTCACAAGCCTTGACATTGTGTAATGACTATTTGCTTTAACGTTTAAAGCTACCTAATCATAGCATGTGATAGTATCAAAAGTTTGAGAGCCACGAAGTGCTAATTCCCTGCCTCAGTCATTGTTATGCTTACCACGCTTAGCACGCTGATATATTCTGATAAATGAATAGCAAAATAAAGTCCTAACTCTTTTTTAGTATGGTAATACAGGCGCGGTATTGTGTAATGCCATAGGTATCGTCATTGATAATAACAATAATAAATAAATAGCCTCGGAAATCCATCCAGCGTTATCTAGGTAGTAGAATAGAATAGAATAGAATAGAATAGAATAGAATAGAATAGAATAGAAAAATTTTATTTGACCCAATAAACGACACACAAACTAACATGATACAAATTAAATATAAATTAACATTTCAAATATTTTTTTTTTTTTACAAACCCAAGTAATTAATTTCATGGTAAATGAAAAACACAAAGGAAAATAGACTTCGATTCCTTAGACATATTTTCTGGTATCGCAAAGTGGTGCCAAAAAGGTCTCCATCTCAGCATGAGTTGTAATTAGTAATAACTACAACGCTGATTTTCAGAGGAGCCTGACATGACGCACGGACGTCAACCAACACAGACAGTACTGTGGCGATGTAAGCAAGTAGGCTTTATTAAGGATACTATGGTCGATAAACTACACGAATACAAGTTTCAAAAAAAACATATTATAAACAACCATATTCGTATCTCGGTTAAATGTATCCGTATTTATGATACAAAGAAATGTCTCTGGCGGGATATCTAATACATTTTATTTAGAGTACTATACAGAGAGTAGAGTCTCCACTACAAAAAATAACATTATCCAATGAGAAACGTAAAATTTCCGAGCGAGCAATGACCCAACCAATCATACGTCAGAACGTTATCTATGACGGTGTCGATGAAATTATACAATAAGTCCACGGATCTTACCTAGATTTATATTGGGCCATCTTTAAGGTACCTTCCACCAAAAAGGAGTTATCTCGGACAATACATAAAAAATTACCCATTAGGACCTCTTTCTTTTTAAGTATGTTGAAATGCGCGGCTAATACAGCCGGGGCGCATGATTGGAGGAGGGACTGCAGTTTACTGCAAGTAACACTTGCCCGCACGATAAAAAATTAATACCCTCTGATGGTGTTGAGCCGAGTCGAATCAGGACTGAGCATGGAACTCCCATGTGAGATATTCATCGTAACAAATAAGTCAAAGCCAATTGCTACTTACTCGATAGTAACATAAAACATAAATTGAATAAACGTTAAATTGAACGTCTTATTAGGAACTAAGATGCTGGCAGTCGATGGCGTAGCATGCAATATAGTAACAGTAAAAGGCGTTCAACAAATTTTTACTATATTACGAACAAAGAAACTCCATCTCAATCATAGCATCGGCGCGGGCGTCCTGCGAAGCGCGAATTGTCCACGATGCGGATGTTGGTGCCGTTCGCGCATGTGCAGGAAGCCTTTATGTAACCGCGGGCCGATCCGAAACCAAGCGCGATCCATGGACTAACGTCCGTTAGGAAACTTTACTCATTCATCTTTTCCCTAAAAGCGGGGTGTGGGGTCCGGGCCGCGCTGCGCTACTCCGCGCGCGTTACATAACCGTGGTGGAGAGGAGGGAAACGCCGATTCCTACTCGAGCCGCCCTCGCAAGCGGTCTTGTCGCGCCCGCCCTCATCCGCGAACAGCGCGCTTTGTACGAACTCGCTTCTTCGCCGCAATCACCCTGTGTGTTGCGGGTCCGTGGCATCCGTAAAAAAATATTTTCTGAATAAAATAATTTCTTACAAATACTTTATATTTGCCGCCGTTCCAAGCTTTGACGTCGCTGTTAACTGCCACTTCTCATCAAAGGCGGTAAGTCATTTGTTTACAATATTTTTACTACATTTTGCAATAGTTATGCAGGTTTGTTATATAACAATAGTTCGTAGTTTTGGTTACAATTTTTGTATAACTACATACCAATTCATTGCTATGCGATTATTTTAAATATTGTGTTATCGTTTATCAAATGTAACGGCTACCCTTACTTGGTTTAATATTGAAACTAACTACTTCTAAAAAATTAAAACGTAATATTAAGCACGGCGGGGGCTTTGTAAAAATTTATAAAATAATTTAACCTTTAATTAACTTTTATTTGCTTTAATTTTAATCAAATATATTCAGTTGTTCGTCAACACCAGTCAGCACTTTGTGATAACATTTTTAGACTCGAACAAAATTTAATTTTCTGGTGACATAAGGCTCTAAGTACATATACTGTGTTTTGAACGAATTTTCCGTTGTAAGGACTCGTAGGAGCCAAGTAAAACACTTTACCGCCTCTTGGAAATGTTGCGACGATAGCTTACAAGCACGCTAACATGATGATAATGTGTACTTTTTGCCGTCGGTGTAGAAGTATTTCGTGCGTGTCACTTCCATGACAAAGTATGAGGATTCCAATAGCTTTAAAATTATAACTTTTTGAATACTTTGTTTTTGCGTCTTTGTGGTTATCGTGATCGCTGTTTGCCCAATATTTAATTGATAATAAATAATGGAACAGAATAAGGAAGGTACAGAAGATATAAGCAATTCTCTTCTCTACGCAGTTTCGTAGCTCCGCCGCCGTAGCTCGTAGCTGTAGACGGTAGGGGTCTAATAAAGTACCTTTCATTTCTGCACGCCCCCATCATGAAAGCCGGGACGCGTGATTAATGCTTAACAGGGACCCTATCTTCTATAGGTACTGCACAGATTATATTACGGAATAGATAACGATCTCAGTTACTCGTATATGTGAAGGTGAACGCAAACCTTCTACAAGCTGTGGTCGGTTCTGTGCGTTGGTTCGCAGGTGATTGGAGAATTTTCTTTCAACTTTGTGTATTTGTTTTCATATTTTAAAACTTCTTGAACATACATAAAAGAAAAAAAAAACCAAGGGTCTTTTGGTATCTTGATATTTGCCCTTGATAATTGATCGAGTCATTTTGATACGAAATATTTCTATAAAAATACAGATAAATTAATACTCTAATGTTATTGCTGACAATTTGATAGCCATGGATAATATTTAGTATTACGCACTCGGTACTTGGTAACTACATTAGTTCAAATCAGTTGGACAAGTTGTCCTTCCCTTGTAACCTGAGAAGGTTGCTTCCTTATTGCAATGGAGTTATTTTAGGCTGTTAAAATGCATACTTAATCCCAGCTTAGACGGTATAGATTTATTTATAACATCCAATTTTTACACGTTGCTTTCTATTAAGGGTACATACCATCCAATTGATAGTTTCAATTTCCGCTACGCATTAATGCAATAATTATAATACTGTTTTGTATTTTAATTGTCGTGTGGTTTCGGCACGTAAGAGGAATGAGCCAACCCATCTCGTAAAAGGCAACTAAGCAACCAAAAAACAGCTATACACATGCACGTTTAAACTTTTTATTATTTGGTGTTCCAAACAAACAAACGCTTATGTTTGGGATATCTCTGACCACCCCATTTGGGATGAAGATAATTTGGAAACCTTAGTTTTGAAATAAACCGTTACAATAACCCAAAAGCACGAAATAGACAGTTCTGCTAACTCGCGCGTTACAATATAATATTAATTATCAAGAATCGTTATATAAATAAATAAATATTTCAGGAATTCACACTAATTACCTAATCCCTAACTAGGCGAAGTAGTATAATGGATAGTTATGCATAGTTATTTATATAAACATCCATGACTCGGGAATAAAGATTCATTCATCACACTAACATTTACCTCTAATGGGATTCGAACCCTTAAAACCGTTAGTATGTTAGCGTGGTCACTACCCAATCGGTAGTCCTATTATTTTTAGGTCTATCGCGATAACGCAAAGTACAAAATGGCGGACGCAATTGTTATTCAATACGTATTATTCATTCAAGCTTTATGTTTAAACCGGTCCGTTTGCCGCGGTTTCATACATTTTTGTATAGATTGCAAAAGTCTAAAGGTCAAAAATTAAATATAAATACTTCCAACACTTGCTAAAATTTTCAGTCGGGCCAAAGGGGACTCAATTCAAAATCTGACTCTATATTGTTTTATTTAACCGCTGCATTCGAGAGTGACGATTATACTCTTTGCTCGGTGGTAATAAAACCGAATAAAATGTAGTGATTATTTGTGGTCAAGTAGAGTTGGTAGAACAGACCCGGCATCCTCCGTGATAAATCTAAGTAATATCGTAACCAGCTTTTAAGTTTTAATACGTAGTAATTTACAGGATATGTATGAACAGTGACTTAGTTTTCCCCAAATTCTATTTCAATTTATAAAATTAAAGAAAAGAAACTTAAAGTTATCCGTATTTTTTAAACCCCGACAAAAAACTATAGATATTGTGTGTTTGACAGCGTTGTGTCACGTTCAGTCTTTGTCTGGACATGTCTCAGTAAAGCGTTGTCCGATTTGAGTGGGTTTTTTTTATAATAAAGGTTAAACGACGGGGACTGGTTCTTAGCTGTTTGATGAAAATTGGTTAAGCCGTTTCAAAGATTTTTTTAACAAAAGCTTTAACACATAGTGTATATTGATGATATCATAGTTTTATTAGCTTACTAACTTTGTTAGTAATTAAAATTATACTCGGGGATAAATTCTTAGCTATGTACTACGAAAATCGGTTAAGCTGTTTCGAACACAATTAATTATTAGCTTTAAACACAATTAGTTTAGTTTAACCGGATGATAATATCGCCTGTTCTTTCGGACGTTTTCTAAATTTTCAATAGGGTACTTATTTTTCTTGAAAACCATATTATTTTGCAATTTTTACGGAAACACTACGAATAAACTTCCCTAGAACACAATGCAGAATGATTTTAATTTGTTACATTCTTTGATTAAAAAAATTGTCTCCTTTTCGGACGCGGATTCGCGTTTGAGCACAACTCACCTGATAGAATATCAGTATTGTTTAAATTTAAGAAGCATAAAGTCAAATGTGCTTTCGATTATTTTTTTCCTATTTAATGTAGTTTGAAATGTTTTGACATTCAAATCTTAAAGATAAAGGTTCTTTGCTAAAATAAAAAAAAGACTTGTAAAATATAAGATTATGAGCCGATTTGTCTGAGAATTTTATTTCCGCTCTCCTGAAAACCTGTCAATATACCCATTAGATTTTATGAGTCTAATGTCGAGATGTATGTAGGTATATTTTCCAAATGTTCATATATTTATTTTTTAATTTAAGTACTGTCTTTCTTTAAGTATACAACTCGTTTTATTACGCGGCAGTGCGCAAAGAATTTTAATTCTGAGCACAGATGTTCCCCAAGGTGGGCAGGTCGCGAACAAAATTTAGCAACGCTTGGCCGCCAGCATCATCCCCTCCCCAGCACCCCGCGCCTCACCTCCATTCCATTCCAAGATTGTTTTCCAGCCGATATTGGAAAACATTGCGATTTATAATGATTTTATTCTTTGAGCTTAATCTGTTTGTTGATAATCGACTTATATGTCGCCCGAAATATGGGAGAGCGGGAGAGAGCTTTAATAAATATTCTAATATCCGTCTCTTGTATCGCAATGTACATTCACTTCTACAGACTATATATCGGTTTTTTTACCTTTCTCTCTAAAATAAAATCAAATGTGCCTGCCTGCTATAACCTCGTAATGTAAGCAAAATCATTAATTTTAAAAATTGCAAATTTATAATAATATAAGTTTTTATGAACTCCGTTTGTAAAATAATAATCCAAGTGCACAAATGCGAGCTTGTAATCTAACAAGAATGCACTTTATCGCGCTATGCCTGTGGTGAGGTCAATGGTACCTAACTGTATAAAAATTCATTGCAATTTAAAGGAAATATGAATTAAAAGCTTGTTTTTACCTAACATATAATATTAAAATAGTTGAAATTAATTGAGTACATGATTCTGAACAGAGTACTTTCTGCACTCTGGTTAATTATGTTTCATGGGGTAGGTCGTAATTACGCAATGACATAGAGTAACTAATTATTATAATCAGTATACAAAATTATTGAGATGATTTTGAATACCTATCTCTATCTATACTATATGCCTACCTCAGACTAACATATAAAATTGTGTTTTAAAATTACCAGAAACGGTACTAAAATATTTAAAAAATATGTACCGGAGAATATTACACCAGACACAGTAATTATTTTTAAAAGAACCTAACTACACACTTTGCAGACGACACAGCACCACATACGGTAGACTGTCTATTTAAAACTAAGCTACATAATTTTCAGGGGAATAGCACCAATCACGTAGTTTAGTTAAGTTGCAACTACATACTCAAACTCAACTCTAACTCAACCCCAACTCAACTCAAACTCAACTCAAACTCAACTCAAACTCAACTCAAACTCAACTCAAACTCAACTCAAACTCAACTCAAACTCAACTCAAACCAAACTCAACTCAAACTCAACTCAAACTCAACTCAAACTCAACTCAAACTCAACTCAAACTCAACTCAAACTCAACTCAAACTCAACTCAAACTCAACTCAAACTCAACTCAAACTCAATTCAAACTCAACTCAAACTCAACTCAAACTCAACTCAAACTCAACTCAAACTCAACTCAAACTCAACTCAAACTCAACTCAAACTCAACTCAAACTCAACTCAAACTCAACTCAAACTCAACTCAAACTCAACTCAAACTCAACTCAAACTCAACTCAAACTCAACTCAAACTCAACTCAAACTCAACTCAAACTCAACTCAAACTCAACTCAAACTCAACTCCAACCCAACTCGAAATCTACTCGAACTCAACTCGAACTCAACTCGAACTCAACTCCAACTAAACTCAAACTCAACAAAAGAATAATAGACTGGATAACGCCGAGGGGTTCATTTCCATGCATTCTTATCATTAGAAAGTCAGAAATGTTATAATAGCCTAAACCACATACTTTACGAGTACTGCAACACCAGACACAGTAGTTTTGTTAGATAAAAACCGTGTAAGTCGGAAATAATTACGATTAGGGCGACTTCACTGGGACGGACATTTAAGGTTTTCTGAGTTACTGAAAAGTTATTTAGAATTATGTCACTTTAATAATAGTTTAATCAAGTTAATAACTTTGAAAACCAAAATAAATAAATAAATCGAAACTTCTACATTTATTTAATTCTTGACGTGATCATGGTTCCTATCATGCGATACTTATTTGGAACTCATATTTCCTTCAAGTTTCCTATTTTAGTAGTCTTGACTATAAATTAAAAGTTGGCATATAATTTTTAAGTAAAAAAAGAGGCACCTTACTAACTTCACTAAACTTAGAACATACCTACCTAAACCGAAAAGAAAATCAAAAATGTAAATATTCTACTGTTCTGGAGTATCGGCACGCTTGCCACCTGTGGAAAATAAAGAACTGAATGAAGAATCCATCATTGTCTAACAAACAACCTAAGTATTTTTGATAATAAAGGATTGATATATCAGCAGTTCATTTATATTTACATAATTGTCACATTTTTTTGTAATTAATAAGTATAATTTCTTTCTAATGATTCTCCTTTTCATCTACAGTTCATTAGAACTTCCTTCTAATTCCCTTATTTGTTTCTATAACCTGATTGTTTATCGTCCTGAATAGTGAAATTTCGGGATAATAATACCCTATATGTTATGTATATTTGTAACAAATTTCATTCAAAACCGTTCAGGCTCACAGCGTGTTTGAGAAACAAAACACTTCAAATATCGAAATTTCCTCATTTTTAATATAAGTTGGTTAATGGAATCATTAATATGTAATATGTGTATACAACGTTATACATTTAAAAGGTTGTATACACATATTACTCGTATGTATATTATATTTTTTAAATACTACCTATCGATAAAAAACTTCGCCGTGCTTAACGTAACATTGATAAAATTCCTATGATTCCATTACGTGGTGTCAGTACCTATGATAAAAAAATATAAACCGTTATCAGAGCGACAAAGAGTATTCAATCGTGGTAAGTGTAATGAACCGCTGTGGGTCTATGTACAGTTACCGACACATTAATATTTATATATTTTTTAACCTATTTTTTAATAGACATGTGACACAAAAAGTGGTTAAAAATTTATTCCGACAGTTTGTGGCCGGTATTTATATTTATACCCGTATTTTCGTCTTTCTATTGTCAGGTAATAGCACCCAAACCCTCAAAGCGCTTATATTTAGTAGGTACGCATTTTAGAAAGTAAACACTTTTTGTTCTCACTCTATTCTCTAGAAATATTCAGCTATTCTATATGAAAATTATAATATTTACTCAAACAACGTTATACAACGGCTGATATGTTTTATTTTAAAAGACTCGTTATACTCGTAATAGAGTCCTTATTACGAGAGTCCTTATTAACAGTCCGAGATTTGTCTTATAAATTTATGACTAGTTTCCGCTCGTGTCTCCGAACGCGTGTATTTCTTAAATTATTTTGTCGAATAACCCATTTGATCCTTTTATCTCTGTTTAAAAAAAACGTCATTTCATTGGTCCTTTCCGATGAAAAGAAATGCCAAATAAAATTTTCACATTAACTTTATGTTAGCCGTAGGTAAGATTGATTTCAGAGATATTGTTGTAACGGTGCCCATAGTTTTATGCATATTTATGCTAGTGCCTATACAATAAAGGCCGTACCGGTATATCCTAATCCTATGCTAATCCTACCCTAATATTATAAATGTGAAAGTATTACTTGTTTGTCAATTCGTCGACGTCCTTCGCTTCTAAAAGCGCAATGAAATAACGTCATTTTTAGAACGGTGATATGAAGGAAGGAAGACTAACGCAGACTACTTTTTACGTCGGCAAAACAGACAAGAAAAAGTATAATAATATATCGGATGATTTATTACATCGAATGAATTGATTTTTGGTTTTCTACGATAGATTTTTCCACTGCTGTGCTGCTATATGGTGTTTTCCATAGTACTGACCTCGTGAACCATAAAAGGAGCGGGGTAGCTCCTAGGGGTTTTATTTTGTATTTTATTGACGCGATTAGATTATCGCGAACTATCGATAGACTTTTCAGGCATCGCACGTATTCTCTTTTCGATCAATACAACGGTTATACATTTGTGAAAGCGTACTCGACAAAAGTATTGGTATATGCGATGTCTTTTTATTTAATATTTCTTTAAAATTAAGACTTACTTATTCTTTCATTATCTCTGTATTCTTATTGGAAAACGTCTCCAGTAAGCCGGCTCGATTCATAGAGACTACATTGTTATACTTCAATGTATTCGAACGTTTCTAAAAATACTTTATTTTACTCATGAGTTATAAAGCTATAGTAAAATTGCACAGATTTTACTTCTACAAAGTAATTTAAAACTAGAGTAGTATCCTAGGTTTATATTTATTTACGGGCCCTATTCATGAAAACTTCTAGTAAATTATGTTCAAATATATTTTAGCTCCTTAACTAGTAGTAGCTTAGACTAATTTATAATAGATAGTGTATGTGAATAGGTATTTGACATTTGGCGAGTAACCGAGGATATATCAGATATAATTTCGTTGATTGTTGTGATGTTGCTCATTTAGAGTTTGAACGGCTTCCAATGTAGGTAAATTGAGTTTTACTAAAAAGTACATCATTTGTTGTTATTTAACAACAAATATTAACATAATACAATTACTTATCATCAATCATCAAAAACTTTAATAAAGTAACGAAAAACTATCCCGAAGTCCATGGTTGGTGAAATCTTACCAAAAACGCTAGTGGCAGTGCCTCGCTGTATAGCGAGACAAAGTAACTAAAATATATAACAGCTTTTGTTTTACATTAAAAGCAGATAATAAATGTTATCTTAAATTTAAACACCATAGAGATGATCACAATTACATAATTTCTTTTGTCTTGATTTTAAGAAAAGTGGAAAATCTAACATAAAATATACCTACTTCAAAAAGAAAGGCACTGGAGTTGTCCTTATATCGATTAAGCTTTTTAAACCATTATTGCATTGTTTAAGTGTTTTAATGTAAATTAAATACATGGCATAAGCTCTTAAGGTTTTGATCTTGGGGATTAATATACTAAAATCAATGTCTGTATAGTTATTTGTTTTTCGCATGATAAATCAGAATGGAATCGATATCCACTTTTGAGGACTATTCTTACTTGTCTATTTAATTTCTACAACACTTTCGAGACTGGGAGGGTCAATATGAGAGTGCCACTGAAAGAAATAACTAAGAACCTAATAAATCGCATTAATTTCTTCATAAAATTGTACCATGTAGGAGTATTACAAGTTGCAAACCAGTAACCGGTAAGTTTTGCACCTGTAATATCAGTGTAAAATTAGTATTATTAGTCTTATAGTAAAGCTTTAAGAAATAGGACCCAGTCGATAAAAGTTGCTAAATCATAAAGGTGTTTTCGAGGGACGGAATCACCCGTGTTATTGCAAAGTAAAGGAAGTTTTTGTACTTCCCATTTATTTCTTAGAGCACATGAAATAGTCAAGTTATGTTTAACTCCTCTTAAAAAGTATTTTATATCTGTTGAACGTAGTACTACTCTCTCGTCTACTGCTGAGATCGTACTCGGCTCAGATAATGGGGACCCTTTTCTTTTAAGTAGTGAAACTTTTTAAAGGAGCTGGAGATAATCGCGAGGTATTCAGAAAGAAACGGAAGTATTTACTGCAACGTTTGAGCGAGCCATTTTAAGGCAGTGTTATAATAAGATCCTGTAAACTCTGTAATTTTTCCTATTTTGCGTTACATTATGCAATGACCCCACATTCACACATATTTACCAACGCGTGGCTTAAATTTTAAGTACATATCTACAGTTACTTATCTACTTGTACAAAATTGGATACCCTGGATATGGCTGTTTCGTTTTGTATTGCATCATTCTGCCGCTTCTAACAGGAACAGCAATTTTTAAGGTCGCTTACCCAAAAAATTCAAATAGAGTTGTTATTTATTTATTATTGAACCAATCATGTCTCTGTCTACCCGTCAGAAGTCTCTAAATCCAAAATATGATGAAATAGATGGTGAAACTTTTAGCTTGTATCCCTTCCACTTATTTTAGTAGGGGAAGATCAACACCCTATCAAGAAGATCTTTCAATATTACTATCCGTAAAAAGCCATTTAGTTTACAAACAAACCAGTTATATCCAATGAAACATATACTAGGTCAGGTAATATCGGACGTAACAATTTTTATTGACACAAAGATAAAAGTCCCCCTTTACAGCAGCGAATGCATGCGATCAAAAGTTTAATAACACATTACTTACATAGGTTAGAAAGAACACACATTTATTTATGATAACAACATTGAGCTTGACCAGCTGCAAAAATATCGTTCCATTAATTAAATTATAAATATTACGATATTAATCGGACAGGTGATAACGCGACTCTAATTTGCATGTATTTATTTCCTCCACACAATACATTGTAGTTTTTATATAATAATACAATGTTTGTCGTAATTTTGCAGCCGGTAGGAGTATAGCTATACCTACTTAATTAATATTAGCGAGTCCGCATGCGATACGAGATAAGTACTCGTAGGTACTCATATTATGTCGGGTGCGAGTGTGAATGACTAACGCAGGCTGAAACTTTTAGGCTAATGAATATTTACAGTAAGAAGTTGTATACGTCTCCGCTGAGGCCAGTAAATAGCACTCCCGCCTCTCACGCGTGTGAGAATATGCGTAGGTATAAAAGAATAACACACGTTTGTATGGTGCTCGCTAGCATAGGCAGGTGGATCCCGGAAAAGTTATTTATATTTACCCTCTTATAAGTATGCCTTCCAAAAAGGGGTTATAGTATCGGAATCTAAAAATATCTACCACCCAAAAATGGTTGAACGTGACAATATTTCTGTTCATAAAAACTTTGGCATCGTAGTTGTGAACATCGTAAACTTTCTGTTTCTCATAGGCTTTATTGTGTATTCTCACATTCGCAATACGACGCTGCATACAAATGAAGTGCATAGGTCTTTTTTCCTTCGATAAAAAATAAAGTCAATATACTAGTCTAATATCATCATCGTCTTCATCATATAAGCTACGAGACGTAGATTCCCAAGTGACCCATGGAATGCAGCCTACATCCAGCGACTTCCGGCAAACTTCATTAGGTCGTCCATACACCTTGGTGGACATCCTTCGCTGCGCTTGCCGGTGCGTGGTCTTCACTCAAGAACTATAACGGTCTTGGTCATCAGTTCTACGAGCTATGTGCCATGCCCACTGCCACGTCATACCTATATAGCATACAACTAATTACTTGAGAAATTCTAAGTTTATAATATTCCTTAAAAACATTGTCCTATTCACATATTTATTTATTACATTAACGCTAGAATGGAAGTGAAATTGTCCGGATAAGGTAGAGCCGGCGACAAAATGTGGGCAGCTCTTTATGCCACTTGAAATCTATTCGAGTGGATGAATCGGGCCACGCCGTTTTGCGCTACATACAAGTACAACTGATTTTAGTTTTGATCACTGTATGAAATACATTTAAAATCATATAAAATTGGTTATGTGTAACTGTTAAAGATTTTTTTAAAGAGGCACATTCTCGAAAGCACTCGTAAAACCATTAGGTTTAAATTAACGTAATTCAATGTCTGACATGGTATCTTAATACGAGGATTTTCGTGCTTTGGAAGACTCGTTAAATAGTTGGTCCCGATTATTTTGATGTGAAGGCAATCATTAGGCCAAATGGGTGGCCTATAGGGGCAGCTTAAAATACTGATTGTGTCCACATATCCACTAATACATACTGGACCCGCGTGGTGGATTTGGCCATCACTCTCACCCAGCGAGAGGAGGGTGTGCCCCAACAGTAGGGACGCGTAAAGCCGATGATGAGTCACTTTAAAGTATAAGTACGAGCACATATTCTATCACGTAAGAAATTTTATTTTTAATTACGTCTGTAAGAAAAATCCCTTAAAGGTATACTATTCTATCAGATCTTCATTAGAAAGTCGGGGTTACTTTTTACAATGTAACGTCCATTTTTTATTGTACACGATGGATAAGCAGCTTTGACCGCCACCACACTTGATGTTAGGTGTAGATGAGGGCGAAGGTGTAAACGCGCTCAATAGGAACCCCTAACTTATTTGGGCGCTGGCTAATTTGTGTCAAACAACCAGGACTTCTGCTAATATAAAAAAAAATTATTCAACCCTCAGACCTGTATAGGAGGCGGTCCGGCAAAAAATATATAGATTGTATATATTTATATTGTGACCCCTTTACAAGGTCCTAATATATTAGTCCCGACTTATTCAACATGCAATTGTATAGGTCCAAAGTATTTCAAACAACAATTTTGTTTTTAAAAATAATAATAAAATAAAAAACTAAACCTCCAACAATTTCAATGCTGCAGCGGTACTTTTGACCGAAAGGTTTGGTGTTTTGTTGCTACGGAATCTTAAAAATAAATAAATATTTCGGACACTCCAATCATCTACTCCCAAACTAAGTAAAGCTTGTACTATGGATAACGGATAGACATCAAGACGACTCCAATGACACCTTGATAATCGGTCAAGCCGTTTAGGTACAGGAGGTAACATAGAAATCCACATACATACCTACTTACATTCACACATACATACACTCGAAAAACATTACCCTTCTTTTTGGGGCTGTTGGGTAGAAAAACAATTCGAAATTCTAATCATCAATTCAATTACGACATACCTACTACTAATGCAACGTTTCTCTTAACCAGACTAATCTATATACTAACAAAAATGAGCATCTATAAAACTCGCCAGACTACACCAGAATGGACAGTTTATTTATTATGATAAAATATCATCCTCTCCATGTTAGTCGAAGAAGTGCTTACTCGAAACTCCCAGCGGAATGCTCTCGACTCGTAGCAGATATTCAACCCTTTGGCATATTTGAACTCCCAATCCAGTATCAAGAACAGCTTTCAATAAACTGCGCCACATTGCTATGCATCGAATTTTCATTTCATACGAATAGACAGATTTATTGAAAAGCATTTTCAAATAAGTAATCCATAGTGTAGGAAATCAATCAAGTATTTACAGTATTATGAAATTATTTCAATAACAAAACCTTTCAAAATTGAAAATTTAGGAAACGTCCAATGCTATAAAACACCCAATTTTCGTTTGTTACGAATAGAGGTAGATTTATTGATAAAAACTTTTTAAAACATTATATAAACTCGCCTACCTGCGGTATTTATAAGAATAATTATAAAAAAAATAATAAAGTCGAAATAACTCAATTGATTTATACCGGAGTCGGTTCCACGTACTTAATGTTTTTTTAAGAACTTGATCTGGGCACAGCCGTGCGCGCGCATCGATAAATTCGTGATTGGTATATTAGGGGATCTCGCGACCTTCGAATCCGGCCTAAATCGTTATTTGAGTTAAAATTGAGTTATTTCTTGTGTCTTTTATGTATTTGGCTGTGTTCTTAAGAACACATATTAATATCTTAGAGTAATTTGTGTCTTAACTGTATTTTGTCTTTTGTGTACTTGTGTTTTTAATGTGTTTTGTGCCTTATGTGTCGTTTGTGTCCATTGTATACATTGTGTGTTTTATCATTATTTGAGTCTACTTGTCTTTAGTGTTATAAGTGTTAAGTGTACTTTGTGTTTTAATGTATTTGTGTGTTTTGTCTGTTATGTATTTGTATCTTTATTAACCCCAAAAGAAAAACGACGGGTGTTGCGTGTTTGTCGGCGTAATTTTGGTGTATTTGGATGATATCACGCTTCCACCTTCGACCTCATCTTCACTTAACATCAGGTGTGATTGAGGTTAAGTAAGAACCTGTCGTGCATAAAAAAAATATCATAGTATTTCAGGGGCTTTCTAATATTTCAATTTATCTTCAAACTTTAGTGTAATTCATCTTTCGTCGTTCTAATCATATCTGCCATCACTTGTGTTATTCCTGTTCTTTGTATCTTAGTATTTTTCTTTATTTCTTTCGACTGTCGTTTTTTCCCGGCACAACTGGTCAACAGGGGAGTGCAAGCTGGGTGCCCACGGACCACAGTCGGTCCATGTGCCATCGTCAAGATTCTGGTGAGACGTCGAAAATGCGGCAACTACGAATTGACCACTCGAGTGCTTTTCACTAGATGTTCCCAAGGCGAGGCGAGTCCGTTACGATGTCAACTAGTGCGCATTACAGAGTGGAGTGTTAGACAAAGTATGTTTGAAGGCTCGAGCTGAGGCGGTTCTGATCCGATGCACAGTCGATATGGCCTTAACCCCTTAACCTTAACCCTACTCACACAAACGTGTACGTGCAGGGTTGTGCACATAGTAGTTTAGGCAATTAAATCTGTTCGCTAGTACGGAGTGCCGGGGCGTCGAGTAGATAGATAGTAGGTACTCATTATTATGTCATCCCGTTCTATATAAATGTAATTATCCTTTTTAAATCGAGATTCGATACTTGAGAGTTGTTTTGTAAAATATTGGTCCTTACCTATCAAATTGGCGTTTTGTATGAAGAATTTCATTAAGACTGTTTTCTCCATACAGACATTTTTTATTTTTTTTTGGGAACGGCAAATCCAAATTTATCTAAACCTTTGTGTATTATCGGGTAACATTAAGTAAGTATAGGCAGCGTTAATTTTTATAAGTAACCGCTTTATAAAAGTTTCAGCGAATCTAAGAAATGATTATGGGAAGCACATGAAAAGAGCTCTATTCAAATTTTTTTTTATTATGTGATTTAGCCCAGAAATTAAAAAAATATTTCATGTGAAACCTTGAAATAATATTCCATTTTCCAAATAAAAAACAAATTTGGATATAACTTTGAAAATCGCAGAAATTGGTACATATGATTAACGAAGAAAAAAAACTCCAATTTCATAGGTAAAGACCCAATATCATATTCATTATGTCAATAATGAATTTTTAAGTTCAATCTTTCAGCTTGATCATTGCTGGGGGACGTTGCGAGTGAGGAGTTTCCCCGCAGGCAATGGATCACCTATTATCTTGCTCCGCGTATCATGACAGCTGCACGTTTGACGACTTACAGAGAGTGCTGTTGGAGTGGCTAGGTTTTCCTATTAGTTGCTCTATTAATAGTATTAACATTAAACGATTATGGATTAATTTTCAAAACCGTCTTATGTTGACTCTATGATAAACAAGTAGGTTAATGTAATATTTCCCAATGGATTTTAACAAGTAAAAGACTAATTGAAGACTTGTAAGGCTGTTTAAGCAGTCCTTCATAAAATCACTTTTCATGGCTGATAAATATTTTAGAAAAACCTTTGGCAAAACACCATATCAAATGGAAAATGGTAATTCATACTAAAAAAAACGGGTGACTCAGTTTATTTGTTGAAATACCCAACAGATTAATGTATTCAGGGATGGCTTACTTACTTCAGATTTTTAGAACAAAAGAAAATAACCAAGGAAACTTAACTTAGGTACATATAGGTAAGAATGTATAGAGGAATGCCAATATATTGTAACTCGGATTTATGCTTATAGTTAACAAAGGCATCAAAAAATAAAACGAGTATTTTCCAAAGAATTCTTGAATTTGTTTTTTCTAGCTTCAGTTCTTGGGCAAAGTGGTTTGGGAATTCGGGATGAATAAAGGTTGGATTTTAGGATCCTTTGAAGCATTCCTAATAATATCTGTTGAAAGTACGACACAAGAGGTCATGACTACACACCTATAACAAATGTAGTGCTCCACCTGTATTCAATATGCCTCTCCAATTTAACTTCAAGGCGTCAAAAAAGTTTCTTTTGTCCAAAAAGACTATGAGTACCGTAGACCACATCCAAACGCGGTGGCAGGTTATACAGAAGATCGAGAGGTACAACTTGCCACTATATCTGGTATACATTCGTGGACTATGAGAATGCAGCGGTGCTGCAGTCTCTCCAATGGTGCCATATTAACTATCGGTACTTTGAAGTGTCGAAATATTAGGTCCTTACATATGAAATTGGCGTTTTGTCGTACTGTCCTCTTTGATCTCAAATATCTCCTCTTTGGTTAGGAATTCCAATTTCAAATTTATACAGCTATTTACTCATGCATTTGTTTTTCGAAAACCGTAATCCATATGTTTTTCCATCTTTGGTTTTTTCTTTGCGTCACTCAGTTTACAAAATGGTAAACTTAAAATATCGCGTTATTTACGAGTACGAGTTCCGCCGTGGTACCAGTGCTGCAGAAACGGCTCGAAGGATTAATTATGTGTATGGCGGTGGTGTCGTAAAAGAAAACACGGTGCGTTTTTGGTTCCAACGTTTTCGTTCTGAAAATTTCGACCTGCAAAACAAGCCCCGTGGGCGGCCGGAGTCCAAGGTTGATAATGAAGAATTGAAGGCTATTGTGGAAGCGGATCTATCGCAAATCACGTCCGAGTTAGGTGCAGGCTGCGGTGTTAGTGACAAAACTGTTTTAATCCACTTGAAGCAAATTGGGAAAGTGAAAAAGCTTGAAAGGTGGGTCCCTCATGAATTGCGTCGTTACATTAGTCAACCGGCATAATAGTGAAGGGATTTTAGATCGAATCATTACCTTTGATGAAAAGTGGATCTTGTACGATAATCGGAAATGCTCATCGCAATGGCTGAACCCTGGCGAACCAGCCAAACCCTGCCCCAAGCGAAAATTGACTCAAAAAAAGTTACTTGTGAGCGTTTGGTGGACTAGTGCCGGTGTTGTTCACTTCAGCTTTCTTAAATCTGGCCAGACGATTACGGCAGATTTATTGTCAGTATATTTATTGCAGTATTGTCAGCAATTGTAAACCATTATGGAAAAGCTAGCTGCTAAACAACCGAGGCTGGTCAATCGCCGTAGGCCATTGCTGCTTCAGGACAACGCTAGACTACACACTAATTACGAAGGCTGCGGCCGTAGGATTCAAAAAAAACCAAAAATTTAAGTATAAATTTAATAAAAAATCAAGTACAAAATTAATACTAATTAAATTATGCTATGACGCCGTTCGAGGTTGGAACAAGAGTGCGCGTCGTACGATGCGGCGGTGCCTCGCTGGAACCGCGTGGTGTCCGCTGGTCACGTTGTGCTGGCGCAGCGCCTCGTGCCGGGTGCGTTGTAACTGGGTCGATGCTACTATGCAGTTTACGTTTATGTGCAATATGTAATTCCTCCATCCGCAGATCAGCAACTATTTTCTAGATCTTGTGAGAAAAAGTTGCTGGGAGCTTTCTTGTTTTAGGTTTTTCCAAATCTTCGTATTCGTGTTTCTCTTCGGGGTCTGTAGGGTTTTTTGTGTTCCTACAGTTCCAGATTTTGTAGCGTTGAGCGAAAATAATAAGTATTAGTGCTAGTGCACCTAATAATACTACGTAAAATGGTATTGTAGTATGGTACAGAGACTCATCTCTTATAGGTTCCGGATGCATATGAGATTGAAGTATGATCTTATCTTGGCTATTATGAAGTCTTTTCAGATCTATTGAGTTCAGTGTAAGATGCGGTGAAGCGTCGACTTTCTTCTCAACGTACTCTGGTAGAGCCGTAATCTTAAGTGGTTGACCTGCTATCTCGTCGTTATCATTAGTTATTGTGAATTCTGGGCTACGGAGAAAACAATTTATAGGTATCGTAGCTAGGTAGCTTCCTTGTAGTTGGTTGTAGTCATCTCTTCCACAGCTTAATTGAATCTTCGTGGGATTAGGGAAGCTTACGACGTAACTTCGGTCATCTAGTTGTTCCATCGCTTCTTTTGATAGGTGTACTTTGGTTAGGTTGCATGATTTTCCCAAGGATTGGTTTGATATTAATTCTTGAATACAGTCTGCCTGGGTGCGGATTTGTTGCTCGGTGCTTTGCACGCAGAGAAATTGTGCTCCAAACTTCGGGCATTCTGCTTCTATATACACGAATGCTTTCCTAGTTATTGCTATTAGAGGATATGGAGGAATGAGGACTTGGTGGTGTCTATTGGGGGCTAAGGCTAGCTTATATAGGGTGTAACTTTTTACTGAGACTATGGGTACCTTGAAAATAATTACTATGTGTTTCCCTGAAAAGAACGAACCTGGCTTTATAACATCGTAATAATCCCTTAATTCTAAGTCTAACACCTGCTCATTACCATAAATCGACCTTAGCTTTTCTATCATTTTACCTAATATCTTAATATCTATCATCGAATGATGTGTGCTTGATGCACGTACAAACGCTAAACTATTTTCTATTCTACTTATCTCTCCCAATAAATCCTCTGTATTTTCCGTTATAATAGTTAGCATCTGTGCAAACTGCGCATATTTTATTAAACTGTGACTTGCGAGGTAACTTTTATCTAATAATAATTCTAGGGTAATATTAATCTTTCTCTGATTTTGGGCTATTTGAGATAATATGTTGTTGTGTTCAGTCATCCATTCTTTGCTGAGGCTAACATGATTATTTAATTCGGATATGACTTTATTCTGGTTATTTTCTAAGATCTTAATTGCATTATTGTACTTTACAGCATCCAGATAATCAAGATTTCCTGAGATACTTTTGATAATAGATCCTAAGCCATCTACTAAGCCTCTTTTCACCCGGCTGGGTTCTAAACTCTTTAGTTGGCTGATAACCTTTTCTAATTTGGTGGAAAGATAATTAATTTGTATTTCGTATAGGGCAAAAGTGTTGTTTTCTAGTCTGGTCTCGAAGTCGAGTAACTGTGCTTTTATATCATTGATCCTGTCCTCCATAACGTCTAACTGAACATACTGTATAAAACTATGATAATGCGTGATGAGTCTAGTCGGTCCTAGTTTAAATGGCAGTACTCCGGGTCCGTCTTCCAGACTCTCAAGTCTGATCTCCTGAGCTCGTATCAGGTAGGCGGTCAGCGTCAGTAGTATTCTGTAACAATTTAGAGGTCTTAGCGGGTCGCTTTAGTCGTGATTTGGCAACCGGGCCCCGTTTCTTAGATGTGTATATGTGAATCGGTAAATCGGCTAACACCTTATCCTGAGTGTAGCGGGGAGCTACCTTTTGTCTACTGGCGACGGGGTTCTTAATAAATACCTGCTGTTGAGGTTGGTATTCAATTTCGGGTTCACGGTCTTTATTCCGATTTCCTATGAGGGCTCTTCTATTGCTTAGTGATGTCTCGTTAATTATGTCGTATACAGCTGTCATTTGTTCTCGATGAGATTGTACGTACTGTTGTAATATTAACTCGTTTCTGTCAATTTCTATGGGGTCCCTAGGGTCAAAATGTCCTGTCAGTAAGTCAAAAGGTCTACATCTCGTGAAGCTATGGATGGAGCTATTATAGGCAATAATAGCATATGGTATTAGATTTACAATGGGTTCATCTTTATGTTTAAGTTTTAAAATTCTGATATGTTCGAGTAAAGTCGAATGAAAGCGCTCTATATTACCGTTGCCGTTGGGGGCATGAGCTAAGATTTTATGATGGGTGATCTTGTGAAGACGTATAAATTCAGCAAATAGTTGGTTGGTAAATTCTGTACCATTGTCTGTGACTATAGTCAATGGTAGCCCATGGTGTGAACAGAACTTTAAAAGAGCTTGCAGTATGCTAACTGCTGTACCATCCTGCAAGTGGTAGGCCTGCCCGTATTTAGTGAAAACATCTACAAAGGTTACATATTTCTCGTTCTGGACCGTGAATAGGTCCATATGGATAATTTCTAAGGGTTTAGTTGCTGGGGGTACAATGCTAAATGCTTGTCTGATTGGGTTGCGGTCATATTTGGCTTGGCCACAAATAGTACATTCGTTAATGAATTTTGTTATCTGCTCTTTCATTTTTGGCCAGAAATATTTTCGAGAGAGGGATAGATAGCATTCATTTATGCCTCGATGGTTTGTCTTACCATCGTGGTAGTGTCTGATAATATCCTGTTGCCTAAGGTATTGTTTAACATTTTCTAATTCAGATTTGGCTATGACTAGATTCATAGAAGAACTTCTGAATTTATCTTGGATAATGGGGATAATGCTATATATAGCCAATGGGGGATCTATCAGCATTGCGGTTTTAACTTTAGGATTTACGTACTCCTTAATGGCCTGTGTAATGTCTTCCTGTAGGTTGCACTCTGATATTTGAATGGATATACGAGTGTGCGCATCAAAGGGTTTCGATACTACAGGTCGTTTTTTGATATCACTTACTATGGTCAAACACAGCTGTCTGTGGAACTTGTTCAGCGGTTCGTCAGTAATAGGGATTTCCAGTATAGGGTTTTCGTTACTAGTGTGCGCTGTTTCAGTGCCTGAATTATCTATAGAGGGTGCTCCTTCAGAGGGGTTGGCGGCTAATGAGCTAATCTCCTCGTTATGAATTTCTACTCTGGACAAGGCGTCAGCGTTCGTGTTATTTTTGCCCTTTTTATACACCACTGTAAAATCATACTCGCTTAATTTCAATTTCCACCGGGTTAATCGGGAATTTGGCTCTTTAAGACTCATAACCCACTGTAAAGGTTTGTGGTCTGTAAATATCTTAAATTTTCGACCAAACAGATACGGTCGGAAATATTTGGTGGCCCATACTATGGCAAGTAATTCTTTTTCTATAGTACTATAGTTTACCTCGCTCTCGTTCAAGGTACGAGACGCGTAGGAGACTGGCCTGTCCGATCCTATTGGGCCCTGAGATAATATGGCTCCGATGGCATAGTTAGAGGCGTCTGTGGTCAACACGAATTCCTTGTCAAAGTCCGGGTATTGTAAAATCGGATCATTAGTTAGGAGGGTTTTACATTTCTCGAAACTATTTACGTATTCGGAGTCCATTGTAATTTTCTTACCTTTTTTCAGGCAGTGTGTAAGGGGCTTAGTTATACGGGCAAAATCGGGAATGAATTTTCGGTAATAACCGAGAAGTCCTAAAAATTGTTTTATTTCCTTTGGAGTTTTTGGAATGGGATATTTTTCAATAGCTGAAATCTTGTCAGGGTTTGGTCGGACACCTTCTCTACTGATAACATGACCTAGGTAGGCGGTCTCTAGTTTCAAAAATTCAGATTTGTCCATTTGTATCTTAAAATTGGACTCCCTGAGTCTTTGCAGAACCTTCTCCAGATTAATTATGTGTTCCTGAAGGGATGTACTGAAAATTATTATGTCATCGAGATATACTAAGCAGATTTCGTTTTGCAACCCTCGCAATACATTATCCATTACCCTTTGGAAAGTAGACGGTGAATTTTTGAGGCCCATTGGCATTCTCAAAAATTCGAAATGGCCATGTTCTACGTTGAAGGCTGTTTTAGGTATGTCTTGAGGGTCCATTTCTACCTGATAAAATCCACTTGCCAGGTCCAGGGTTGTGAAATATTGGCATTTGCCTAACTTATCTAAGACGTCATTGATGTTGGGTATGGGGTACTTATCGTCTATTGTTTTTTCGTTCACTTTTCGAAAGTCAACGACAAGCCGCCATTTTTGCTTACCTGAAGCATCCACCTTTTTTGGGACTACCCAAATAGGCGAGCTCCATGCAGATTCGGAAGGTCTTATGATTCCCTGCTGTAACATTTTCCCTATCTGATCTCTGACCTCTTGACGATGTACAAATGGGTATCGGTAGCTTTTAGTATAGACAGGGATCTCATCGGTTGTTCTAATGTGATGTTTAATTTTGTTAGTGAATGTCAGGGGTTCATTCTCAATATAAAATACGTCAGAGTAAGATGAACATAAAGCTATCAGATTAGCTTTTTCTTCTGCGTTTAAATGATCTGTACGTAGGCGTGATATTACATCTTGTATGCGCGACGGCGGTTGTTGAGTGCATGTGCTCTCAATGTTAAATAGCTCCGCGTGCGCTGGATGATCTAAGGAGAATATAATGTCATTTTGACTTGGATTCTGAACCTCCAAAAAACCGCGATTGTTATCGACTGTCGTGAGGCACTCGTGAATCACGCAGTTGCAAATGACTTGCTCCGGAATATATACTTCACCATCGGAGGTATTAATTGGAATTTTTACGAATTTCGAACTCTGAGCTGGAATTATATCTTCGTATAGATTTACGTTCCTAGAATTGAACATTTGGATAGGGTTCACGGCTGATTGCGTAATCAAACTCTGCTCCTTGAGGTCAATTTTTGCCTCCCATTTAGTTAGTAAGTCAAGTCCAATAAGTCCATCAAAGTAGTTATGAAATTTATAGATAAAAAGTTTAATTTCCTCAGTGTCATTGAACTCGGAAAAACAGGGCAGCGTTATCGAGTAGTCTTCTCTACTTGTTGCATGTACATTTGTTACCTCGAATGGATCGTAAGTCAATTTAAAATTGCCAAAATATTTTCTCACAGCTTCCGGGCTTATGAAAGATTGATTAGCTCCGGTATCGATTAATAGCTTTAATGGAGGGTTAGTAATCTGAATAAAGGGTAGCTGGCGTTGGGTCTGCAAGTTAAGTTCTATTTTGGCTTTCTTGAGTTGGCAAGCTTCTGAAAATTTTGATTGTTACTGGCCGAGGGTTGAGGTTGTTCCTCAATTTCACTGGTGTATCCAGCATATGATATTTGCTGCTGTTCCTCGCGAGGGTCAGTCAGGATATTTTCGTCATGCCCATGAAAGTCAGTATAATCGTATGTCTCATATCCCTCGGGATAGTAACTGTATTCGGTCTCGTAATAATAGTCAGTATAGGGGTCGTCGTATGGGGAACATTCATTTAAATTCATTTCACGTGTCTTAAAGTAATTTGAGGGGGGTGGATTCCCTTGCCTACGCCAATCATGACCACCATAACCTGTAGGCGGCAACTGTCTAGGGGTATAATGTTGTACTCCACTCATAGGCTTGGGAGCAAAGCTCGGAGGCTGACTCCTGGGTTGAAGTCTGAAGACGTTACTCTGCGGGTTATAGTTTGGTGGTTTAGCACCAAACATTTGCTGAGTGCGAGTAGGCATGCGCAACGGGGGTTGATTCTGTATCGGATTAAATCTGAAATTCTGCTGTGGTTGTGGCATGAACCTAAGCGGTTGTATCGGTGGTGCTGGTCGCTGCATAGCTGGAGCTGGCCAATGCGGCAAAGGTGTTTGGAAATGCAAGGGTTTCGGTGGTAGCATAGGAGTTGCAGTTGGGATCTTAGGGATCGATTGTGTTTTAGGCACTGAATCATTACGTTGCTGAAGGTACATAATATTCAGTTCCTCCTGAACATATTTTAATGCCTCCTCTATACTACTAGGTCTCATGCATCTTATTCGGGAACCGAGGGGCTCCTGGAGGCCTCTAACGAAAGCTTGTTTGGTCAATTTTTTATATAAGTCACGTTTAGATTCAATAGTCGTAGCTATATTCTCATGTAAACTGATGTAAGTCATAATAGTACTAAATAGTGTCTGGCAGTGGTCATAAAATTCCTGCGGGGTTCGTTGCCCTTGTGTGGCCAAAGAGAGGTCATTATAGAGGGCTGTTTCGTCCCTCTGGTCAGCGAAATTATTTACAAGGGCATCTCGAATTCCTAGCCAATTATCTGGAATACCGTTTGAGTTTATAATGCTGGCGGCGGGACCAGTGATTTTATTTAAGATCCCGTTTAACAGGCATTGATTCGGTAATTCACTACCTGGTTCGACGCTGAGATAACATAATACTATTTGGTCACAAATTTTAATAAACCGCGTAAGCACATTCGGGTTACCATCAAATTCAGGGACAGGGCGTAGCGCCTTGAAGATAGTATCCGGATCGAACGGCATTTCAGCGTTGTGAAATAACGAATTTAAATTAATATCTATTTCTCTACTATAATCTACTTGCAATTGCCGGCGAGACTGCCTCGATGCAGGCTCGCGGGTACCCTTATTACGGGGATGAAAAATTTTGGAAAGGATTAGGAACTAATAGCAAGCGACACAGGAAAGATTCAGTGTACTCACAATTTCATTTCTGGATTTCCTGCGTATCGATGTCTGGATACTCGTCCTGTTGGCGGCAGCTCTACGTAGATTCTGGATACTCGGAACTGGAGCTTGGAAGCTCCACGGGCGGTGAGGCGTGAACGCGGGATTTTCCGGAAATCTTGACACGACTCGCAACACGGCCTGCGAGTATCCTACCGACTGCGCCAATTACGAAGGCTGCGGCCGTAGGATTCAAAAAAAACCAAAAATTTAAGTATAAATTTAATAAAAAATCAAGTACAAAATTAATACTAATTAAATTATGCTATGACGCCGTTCGAGGTTGGAACAAGAGTGCGCGTCGTACGATGCGGCGGTGCCTCGCTGGAACCGCGTGGTGTCCGCTGGTCACGTTGTGCTGGCGCAGCGCCTCGTGCCGGGTGCGTTGTAACTGGGTCGATGCTACTATGCAGTTTACGTTTATGTGCAATATGTAATTCACTGCACAACAGACAGTTACCAAATTAGAAGAGCTTCAATTGGAATGTCTAAGACATCCACCGCACGGCCCGGACCTTGCTCCGATAGATTATCTTTCTTTATAGATTATTTCGAAATTTGGATAACTTCTTGCAAGGGAAAAAAATCAACTCCGATGGGGCAGTCCAAAGCACCTTCAAAGATTTTATTGATTCCCGTCCGAATGTTTTTTTTTAGTAAAGCAATCAAACCTATGAGACGGCAAAAGTGCATAAATAGCAATGGTACATACTTTGATTAAATAAATATTATTGCCTATTTCCCGGCCTTTGCAATAATGTACTAATATTTTGAAAAAATCGACTTTAGGTTACTCCCTTACAAAACACCAATTTCATACGTAAGGACCTAATATTTGTATACCCCATGTCAGTCCGAGTTTTGAAGCTCCACTAGTGCGATTCCACTGCAGAGAGGCGTGCGTGAGGCAGGGAGACGTAATTTTTTCGAAACTGTCACACTGGACGATGGCTTCAAAATCCCAGGAGTTTATCCACATGGCAAGGTTTGGGCAATCAATAGCGAGTATATCACTCACCTTCGATTCACTGACGATATTGTAATCATGGCAGAATGGATGGAAGTTTTCGACACTATGCATGAAGACCTCAATCTATTATTCCAGTAGGTGGGCCTTTAAATGATCGTGTGGAAAACGAAAATTATGGCGAGTGCCCGAAACATGCTCCACCAATATCAGTTGGGTCAAAGTTGGTTGGTTGGTCAAAGTTGTAGATGAGTATGATTACCTAGGTCCAGATATTCGATTAGATAAGTCCAACTTCGAAAGAGTGGCCAATCGACGAATTCAACTCGGACAGGCAGCGTTGGGTAAACTACGCAACTTTCTCGTCCAAAATACCTCAGTGCTTGAAGACGAAAGTCTTTAATCAATGAAAATGAGAAAGGCCAATTCCAAACCTACTCGGATGGACAACGTTTGGAAAACTGCGCAATGTTTTTTCGTAAAGTAGGCATCTATATTACAAGAAACAAAAGATTGTAAAAAAATACTTTTAAATACAAGCTTTTAATACTCCATCATGATTAACACATATTATTATATTTGCAAAATTTTCAAAATTCTAATCGTAGAGGAGATCCTGGCTGCACCATCAGGTCATTGCGAAAATCATGTTTAACTAGCAAAACTAACCGTGTATGCAGATCTCCCTATCTAAACAGGAAATGGTTCTCCTTTAGTTTTTGACGACGTTGTCTTTTATAGGTATTTAGACTTACTCGTGTATTGATGGGATATTAAGTATTACAAGGTATTCTAGTTTACGACCAAGTAATCGGTGTACTTATTTCATACCATTATCTTTACTGTCATATTCACACCCTGTATCATCCGACGAAACGAAAGCACTGATGACAACTAGAGATAATTTGTAGTTATTATAGTGAATAATTTATGCATTTTCAAATAAAATTTAATACGTAATATTGTATAGGTACTACATGGAGACTGGCTGTGTATTTGGACATTGTACCTACATGATTTTTTTTATATTACATCTAACATCGTCAGAATAGGCTACGAAGGAAGGGTGGTTGTTTGTGTAAGAGGCAACATAAAAGTTCGGTCGGAAGAAAAAAACACTTTTATTGCGAATATGTAATATCTACTTACGCACGCTAATATACACAGGGTATGGTTTACCTTTTGCCGGCACGACTTTTACCATTTAGAAATAGAAATGATCATAAATTAAATTGTCTTATAACGAGAAACAGTTATGTTAATGATACTGAAAACTATTTAGAGGTGGATAAATGACGTATATAAGAAAATTACGCGAACTTGGTCAGCGTATGGAGTATGGTTGTATAGGTCTTTAAAAACAATACAAAGGTTCCAAAAACTTATTTTATTTAGGTGAATATCTGGAGAGATATAGTTCTCCGAAAGTCGTTAACTAAGGAGGTACACTCTTCTAACTCTCCCACCGCGTAGTAAAAAAAAATATATATATCTTGTTTGTAGCACCTATAATTTTCCACGAAAATTGTTTTGAACAAATTACGTTTATAAATGTTTCAAATAAGTTCCCGTCAGTTTCGGTTAACCGCTAAATATTCACCGAGGCAAAAATATCAAAATTAATTATTGCATTTATTTGCTGAAGATATCTACAGTTATAGGCACTTGATTGGGCTTTTAATAGTACGTTTGATTCTATCGATGTCTACGAGTAGGTAATAGAGGGCTGCGACTGAATCTGTTTGACAAAATAAATAATTCTTGTGTTATTTGTAAACCGCCATAAAAATTATATTTGTCTTTTTATTACTTTTCATTTCCTTCCACATGACCTATTTTGGAATATGTAACGATTATGGAAACTGCGGCCTGGAGATACTATCATGTACAGTCCGGTTGAGTATCATAGTTACGCAAGTTGTTCAAGGTGGGGGACATCAATCATTCCAAGTTTCATGGTCATTACGATTGGTGCCAAGCTATAGCTGGCCTTTTCTGGACGTTTATGATGCGATTGATCGCATTCGGGCCCGATACGTGTTAATTTTTGTTTCCCATTATTGAAGGTTAGAATCCAGCAGAATTAGTTCCAGTGTCTCTACTGTAGATAGTATATTTTAACTCGAATGTGAATTCGAGAATATTGCAGGAAAACGGGTAAGCCTCTACAATTTCCGATGGATGTACGTCATCTATTGTCTTCCTCGATCCGAGAGTTGACCGCTATTGGCTCTCTTGTCCGCCTTCTGCTTCTACAAATATAAACTGAAAATTTAGAAAACCAGATTATCAACATATCACATAGAAACTAAATTGTGTTAAGAGCATATCTTCGATACGGCTAAACCGATTTCCATCAAATGAGTCTATAGAACCGTCTCGCAAAGAATAGTTTTCAAAAATTATCTAGCTTTTTGAACTCTAGTATAGAACTTTAGTCTTGAATGTTAAATCAAACCAAGTCAGTTTGATCAAGACCATGCTTAGCTTGCCATTAGTTATGAAACAAGATTTCGATCGTTATAATCTCTACAATGTCTCGCAAGAGAGTATTCTGATACCCAACTTTGTCCCCTCTCCCTCAGATTAAGGCACGTGTATTGCTATTGATCTTTGTTTATCTGTGCATTGATTCGTGCTCTTAGTGTCACTGTACTAAAGAGCAGGCTACTATCTCGGGCAGCGAATTAGCCTTGTTATTCAACGGGGTAATGCCGCCACTCTTTTGAGCACCCCCCGCACGGTTCGGGCCTCGAACACGTTTTTTACCATTCATAATTATGGAGAGTAGAGAGCGTGTTCGAGTCTGTTTCCGTGTTTTTGCTTTTTACTTTGTGTTTTAATTAAGTTACTCTTTTACAAAAGTTTAACTGTTTAAGCACTCAGAGTTCTACAGATTTCAATAGCCAGTTCAAAATGTAATGCTAAAAATATTGGACCGGCACTCTAATAAACAACAGTTGGATATTTTCATACCAAACATTTAAGGCTTGCGGGTCATATATTCTGTGAACGAAATTCACGATATATAATGAAAATGAAAAAAGTTTATTTCATTAACTTATCAAGTGTACATTTACAGGGTTGGGAACCTCATTATAATCAAAAATTTGCTCATGTTAGGAGATTCCGCTCTTCCAATAGCTATTATTAATGTTATAAATATTATATCAGTATTAACGTATATTTACTTTAATTTTAATTCTATAAGGAAATATCAGTCAATTAATACGTAAGTAGTACTTGTAGTATTCTAAAGAAGTAAACTATGAGAAAGGCTGCAACACGATAATAGCATTGCAAAACGCACATTATTCTGAAATTATCTTTCTTCTTTACTGTTTTTTTGTACTGTATAGTCCGTAAAAATCTACGAATTTAAAGGATTTTGGTATTGTATAAATATTTTAAAATATGTAAGTACTGCTTGTCAGGATCTTGTTATTGTTTTCCTTAAGCAAAAAAATAAATCATTAATTTATTAATAATTATAAACCTCTGAATTCTCAGTCAAACATTCAATGTAAATATTGTGAACTGTTATGAAATATATTCCTCCAGGCACGCCACCGTGACACTTTATTTAAACTGAATTCCTACTGTAACTTGTCTTACGAAAAGATTTTCTAAGTCTCTTGAAAACTAAAATGTTCACTGTCTAGCTATTTATACCTAAACCTTGATTCACCCCATTGCCTTTCTTCAACCTTGCAGGTATTCTATGATTATAATCGAGATTGAGATTGTAGGCAATCGATTTTTTCGCGCGTCACTGGGCTCCGGTTTACAAGAGGGATCGAATAATCAACTATGGCAAATGTGACTGTTTCTTATAAGAAGTACCGGGCGAGAGAAAACTGGGAGAAGTATGCTCTGGGGAAAGGGGATATATTGGGGTGGTCCACGAAAACAAACAGACTTGCATACGAATCACCTAATTACAAAGAGTCTCCCCGGCTCGCCACCAATCAGCTCTTCTAAAAGCGACCTGTGAAATATGGGGGGCTTGTTGATTATGCATGATCTTTTAAGTCTACTGTAAAGGAAAATATACGAAATATATCCAACCGTGGAACTGTTTTTTATAAGAGCTTGTCAATTTTTGTACAACTCGGGATCAGTCATGCTCGTAAATGACTATTTCTAGTTAAAAGGCCGATTTTGCACCATTCCATTTCCATCACGCTAATTTCTGAAATACCAAAATATATTAAAAAATCTTTCGGATACTTCACCATTTATCTAGTCCCAATCTAGGCAAAACTTGCACTATTGGATACTTTATAACAGATAAATATACATAAATATTTACACAAACGTCCATCACTCGGAAATAAAAGTGTTGGTATTCATCACAAAAATATTTAATCCCAGGCGGGATTCGAACCCGCAACAGTCGGTTTCTAAGTCAACTACCCACTACTTCAATCGGTCGTCAATAAATTTGAAAATATTTAATATGATTATCTACGAGCGTGAATCTGCAGTCAAAATTATTTCTGGATGTCTGTTGGAAAAACTGATTAATTCAGTAGTAATATCGGAAGCAAAATAAGTATTATGATGGCTCGGATATTAAGGGCATAAAGTGATATATAAGTGTGATGATAACCACTCAACGGTTGCGTCAAGTGCCAACAGATGGGCGAAAGGTCGTCGCAGTTAGCGGCCTAATTACACGGGCCGTAAGCCTGCTACCGTATGAGGCGGCGAAGTGGCCTGGATAACCCTGAAGCGCGCCCAAGCGATCAATCGACTTTGATATCTCCATTGCCAAACTCGGTTTAAGGTCAACTAATCTCAGCACCACAAAGCGAGGTTCCCACGTAAGGCATGCAAGTAACGCAATGCTTTCGATCTACCCTATCTCCGGCTTCCAGTTTGATGCGTGCGTGCCTCAAGAGACGTAAATTTATATCGAATAATGTAGGAAGCAAGCAGACGGGAGCCATGTTATGGCCCATCAGTTACGCCGCTATGGCTGGTTAACTTATGTACATATTATATAACGAAGACAAACGACACAACATAATATGAACAGTGTTTTTAGAGCTTCCACGATTTAAACAGCTGAATCTCTAGAGATTTTTCGCTACGAACTTCAGACCAGCAGCAATGTATTGTGACCACAAGCAAAGTAAAGGACCAATTTGTTTTATTGTCTGAATTGCTTAGTTTACTTGTTCTGGAGCTCTCAAGAAACGTTTGCATGAAAATATTACAGATTTTCAGATCTAATTTAGAAAGTTATCGTCTTGTATGGAAACTAATTAAATGGCGTTAAAATAAATTTTGCTTAAGTCTCCTATTTAAAATATCATCTAATGTTCGCTTACTGAAGCGACGTTTTCGTACCAACCAAAAATCTTTAATGAAATGTATTCCCCATTTATCTTTCGTTCTAAATTATCGTCGCTTGGCTTTTACTATAATGTATTATAAGGACAGTTCTTTAATTTATACATTTTAAGATAGGTACTTATGAAATGTTTCGAGTTTTTATGTGCAAAAGTAAACAGGCATATTTTGAGTGGGTTTTATTCTTCTCACCTAACAGTATAGGTGCGCTGTCCAAATACAGAATTATAAAGGTTTTTGGAAAACAACATTAACATTGGTTTCATATGGGAGGATCAATTTCTAATTCTATTCATTAGATTTTTTAAATATAGTAGAGAGATCGATAGTTTGACATTTACTTATTCAGATTTTTTTTTTGTAAATGGTCTTCCAATGTCAATCATTAAATGATTCAATGTTCTGTCAATAGTACATCATTATTATTTTATACGAATACTCAATTCTGTAAATAAACCATTTAAAAATAAGTGAATAATTCAATCTCTCAATAATTTAAGTAAAATAAACAATTCATCTAAATAGTTGGTATAGGCACGAGTGATCGCGCTTATTACACAATCAAGTAACAATATAAAAATAAAAGGGGAAGTAGGACTTTGAGGGTGTCGTACCTAAACACCATTGTTGACGAACGTTTTAAATATATGTATACGTGTACGTCAACGATCTTGTCATAACCGCAAATAATATTGATCTCGTAATAATCCCATTGCCACACATGGAGTCTGTAGGTGATAAGTAATGCACGTAAATAAAATTCGATTAGATTATAACTGTTGTGTAAATTTTATTGCAACAACATCAGAAAGCTATTACTACATTACTATATATACTATAACTACATTTTTTTAAAAGGTCACAATATAAAACCTTGCCCTAAGTCCCTGGTTGATGAAAAACTATTTATTGCTTTAGACTAGTCTAGAAAATTGAATTTTTTACAGCAGTTCGAGGGCTTAAGTCTTGGATATTAATTATTACAGACAGATCGACATATGATTGATTTTTTAAACTCAATTAGAATTACGAGGATAACAACAAAATGAACAGCAACTCGTATATGATTCCTTTTCCTGATTATATTATTTATAAAACTTTAATAATAATTTACTTTTATTTTAATCCTAATGTAACATAGTAAAAATTTAAACATATTTATTCTTTTTTATGTATTTATGTTACGTAAGAATACGAAGTCTGGAGTTATTTTATTTACGTACTCAAGTTACACGAAAGCATTCGAGTTGGTGCGTATAAAATCGTGGTCTAATATTTGTCGACTTATTTTAACCACCACGTAGTAACTACAGTGATATTATCTATGGTATAAACACTACACATATATGTACACATTGTAATCGGTTGAAACAATTTTGATATTCTATGACTGTGTGTATGTTCATAATCTTTCTCGTAGACTAACGTCTTCTTTCAGATGCTTATCTCAAATGTTAATCATTATAACTCATATTATCTTAACTCATTTAATAAAACTCTGCTTCTGGTGAATACGACTCAGCCACTTTCTCAAAATTAATATGAGTTATATAAACTGTTTCAGAAGGCTTCACAAGACAAATTAAATTTCCAAGTCGTGGAAATAAAAGATTCAGAACAAGCGAAATATGAAAAATACATACATACATAAAGTCACGCCTGTTTTCCGTAAGGGTAGGTAGAGACCACAGACATCCACTTGCTACGATCCTGACACACCTCTTTTGGTACATTCACTCACATCATGGTACGTTCCCCATGGTCTTCCTCTAACAACACTGCCATCCCCATTCGCTTCGTATATCTCTTTCGTTATTCTTCTTTCATTCATCTTCTCCACATGTCGAAACTATTTCAGCATACCTTTTTCAATCTTTGTCACTACGTTTTCTTTCACACTGCTAAACTCACTAATTACACTATTCTCAATGATCTCATTTCTACTGCATTAATTCTACTTTAATTCTTCTTCTGCTATACCCGGCTAATCAGTAAAGTAAATCAGTGTTGGAACCATGTACTGGTTCCAATATATTTCAAAATAAATAATATAATAAATTTCAATTTCGTTAATTCAAAATTGAAAACTTTGTTTTCAATACAAAATATCTATCTAGTCTTTAATCAAGTTTTAATAAAAGATAAGACGTTTTCCTTTTGCCAGGACGAGGCTTTATTAAATTATTTTTAAAAATAAAGTGAAGTTAAGAAAAATTTTCTATCTTCAATATTTCAAGAAATTTCCCTCCGCGTGGCGTAGGCGTGGAAAACGCTGTGTATGACGTAGGCAGATAGTTAAATTCGCCATTCAATGAATGCCTAGGCGGGTCGTTATGTATTGCGTACATTAAAGAAAACTGTACTGTTCAGAACGGGTTAGATAGGTTGTGTTAGGTTCTTTTGGACACTACTGAGGGAGCCGTGGGATGGTCCTTTGGATAGCGTAGCTTCATATGTATTTTTTTAAATTTTATTTTAGGAAACCTTATAGCTAATTTAACTATTAGTGAATGTGAATATTGTTTACAAGTTTTCGCATGTGAGCATTAAATGTACGCCATGCATATAAAAATCCGGTTAGGCATTTAATGAAATGTGTAATCAAGCATTTACTTACGACAGGGATCCTCAAACTTGTGGCCCCACGTACCCCTGTTGAAGTACCCAGACGACAGAGAACACCTAACCCTAAAAGAAAAGAAAATCTAGGTGTACAAGAAAATATGGTTTTTTTATTTTAATAACTACTGTATCTACAGTGTCGAAAAGAATAGTATTAAAGTGAGGGGTGAGCTTTTTAATTCGATTATAGGAGTAATTTTTACAATTTTAACCTGAATTCTGACCAGGCTCCATTACATAAATCTTGTCGCGAACCCCATACCGTCAAATGGCGAGCCTCTAAGGGTTCTCGTACCACACTTGACTAACCCTGGCCAATGATAGGTTTAATTTATTTATCTCGAGGGATCCACTCACTTTATAGGGATAAAATATATATTATGTCTTAATCCAGGGTATGTTCTACCTAAATATCAAATTTCATCCAAATCCGTTTCGTAGTGATTGAGCAACAAATAAACAAACATCCAAACTTTTGCATTTATAATATTAGTTAGATTAGGTACGATCTGCTTGGTACGGAACCTTCAAAGCACGTGTCCAATTGACACCGTCCGTCTCTTTAATATGCAATCACCGAGCAATCATACGCGTAGCTACGTAATATTCTAGGTAGAATTGAGAACTCGTTCGTATTTCTGTACCAAATACCCAATTTTGCCCTTTGGACGCCAACTGTTTGGCGGCGGAGATTGTACGGAAATGACCCCAGTTAACGCTTCCCCTCGACGATCGCCTCGCTTATCTCCTATTACACTTTTGTGTTTCAGCACAGAACCAAGTGCCACAGTGTGTGCTCACAGAAAATTTGGTTCATGAAATTTTAGCCCGAATATTCACTTTACCTACAAAAAAGTGATACAATCAGAAGTACTTTCATTATATTTTGCACCAAGATATTTACTCAGACTTATTTACGTTGGTACGTAAATAGATAACTGTCAATTTTTTATTTACTTACACCCATATTAATATATAATACTGTGGGACAGTACAGATAGTAGGTACCTAGATAAAATTAACGAACACCACCGTAAGTATTCATGCAATTTGGATTTTGAATTAACGATATCGACACTATTACGTATAATAATTTTATCATAATAAAGACTTACCAGTTGAACTTGCGTTTTGAATAAATGGTCCACTACCGCGGAGAAACACGTATTTAGGGAAGTCAAAACTTAAACTTGGTTGAAGCTTAAATATTCATTATTAAGTATAAAATTAGCAAGAAAAAGAGGCCGCAAATTCCATTTGGAACTTGCTTGTTAAAATGTTATTAATTTTAGTTTAGTCAGACTATAATATCACTCAGGTAACAACCCTCAAGTATTAGAATTATTTTCTATATTCTATATACATATTAATCTTTAATATTGTTATATTTACTTTCAAAAGATACAAATACATCGCAGGCTAACACGGTACATTTATTTTAGACCAAGCGTGTTGCATCATAAAATGGCATGCAATTTAAAAGTTAATTAAACATTATGTAAATTAAAATGCAAATTATTAATTTAATTTTTAATTATAGATAGCATAAGTTAATTTTTTATTCGCATACCATACTTTGTATGTATTGAAGAACGGTATTTTCTAAAACAAGTATATTTAATACTTACCAGAAAACCCTGTCCACTGTACAGAAAACAAATTTTGAGAATAAAATAAACTGAAATAAAATTTATTTCTTTATTTATTATAAAATCGTAAATCTTTGTTTGATTGAACACGTAACACAGAAAAATTACTGAACTAATTTTGGTGGAGTTTACGCAGATAATATGTAATTAAGTACGAATTAACGAATTAACATATAGGCTAGGTAGAGTAAAAAGAAAACAAATCATAATACAATCAAAATTCTTTTTTATTTTATTTTAAATCATAAAAATAATGTAGGAATTCTGTGGACTGTGACCTATATGACAGCCATGCCCCTGTAGGTAAGTATATTTTTTTAAAAGTTCATTCCTTTGGTTAGGCAAAGGGTAGTGAGCCCATACAGCGAAGTCTTTTTACTCACGCAGACGTAGTCGTTGACGGAAAGCTAGTTAAAAATAGAATTAATATTCCGCTCAAAGATTTCCTATTCTAAACGCAACTTCCGCTAGTAAGTAAGTAGTTACTTACTATTAATCAACACGGATGCTGCTCCTGAATTCACGTAAGTCGTGTTGATATACATGAGAGGAGAAGTGTGGGGAATGATTATTATTATTATTAATTTTTTTATTTAATATAAAGATTATTTAACATGAACTTACATACACATACACACACACACACACACACACATACACACAACATATATAAACAAACATACCGCGATTAAACTCGCTATCAGACGTAGAAGTCGCTAAGACATTAAAGTTTTCAAATGCAGTTTTGTCGCTGATAGAGATTTGTTCCAGACCACTTTCTAAAAGAAGCTTTATTCAATCGGAAAATACCAAGTAAAAGGTAAATAGATAAGTACTGTGAACGTAATCCATATACCACAGGGTATACACATTCGTGTATTTTCCTAGAACCACACAATCTACTTGCTGATACAGATTTTCCTTGATGTGTGTGGATTCAGAGAAATGCATGAATTTGTATACCCGTAGGAACATATGTTGTATATAGAATACCGACACATGACTAATATAATTGATAAAAAACTAAATACTTAATAAAATATAATCAATAAAATAAATGCTTAAAAGACATACCTATAAATAAATAGGTAGGTACTATGAAATGACAAGTTGTTTAAGCAAACAATAATTATGAACAATATGAAATGACTGTTTGGGCAGGGGGCTAAGCGACGACAGTACAAGTAAGTTCGTTACTTATAATTGCCGATATTATCTCATTAATATTTCCGTCGACGTCTGCGTATTCGCAGGTCGACGTTCAATAATCCTATTTTTAACCAACTCGCAAAAGAAATATGAAGTTCTCATTTCGTCGCGTGAATATTCTGTAACCGATTTGCGTGATTCTTGTTTTATTGGAACGTGGGGGGGAAGATGGCCCCACTAACCACGGGTACTCCATAACCATTAACGGCAAAAGCGCAGCGATTGGGTTACTGTACTAGAGGTATACGTAGTAGGTATGCGTACGCAGGTAACTTAATATGATACGACTGACCTAAACGGTCTCTTAAAACTTATTATGAACTACTCCCCCAAAATAGGAAACGCTTAAGTCGGTTGTACTGCAACTTTTGATGGTCCAATGACAGTAACTAATCGGTTAAGTAATTTTATTCTCATAATTTGTTTAGCTTTTTATGTCTCGATTTTACAATACCTTGGTACAAGAATGATGGATGGAAAAGTTTACCGTTCAAAAAAATTATGAGACGTTATAAACTTCGCAAATACCTACTTCTGATCGTTTTTATGCATATAGGTTATTATCTTAGCATCATGATGGGAAAGAAGAGGGGTGTATACCTTTTGCATAATTTTTGGGAATGACTAACAGGCGATCGTGGAGTTAGTACTTATGGGGGAAAGATTTTTATCTCCTTTCTTGTTTGACCTTACTATGGTTGTAGATGGAGTGTGCTTGCCGAGCACCAAATGCTAGTGCTAATTTCGCAGGCCCCCGGCGTTATGACAATTTACACTTCCAACTTGAGCATCGGGCTTGTTATTGCGACTCCGCTTCGGGCGGCTAGGCCAAGAGGCGAGAGCTAGACAATCTGGACCTTCTGGAGGGCCCGTAATGTCCCTAAACACCAACATCTTGCCACAAGCTGTTCCTGCGGTAACTGACTGCTACTCCTGGTTTTATTATTATTATTAGGAGTCCATACTGTTCCAATTATTTCAATTTATTACAAATAATACTAGAATTCCATGATATCGAAGACTTAAATACGTTCGTGATATCAGCTCACTAATCATGGATGTCGATAATTCAAATTGACATCGATAATTTGCGGATAAAGGCTTCCTGCCACTGTTCCTGATCGGACTAATAGTGATCCGTTATGTTTGCGGCTAATTCAATTATCCTGTGTTGACATTCCACGTGGATGCCATCGCTCATTTACATTTTAATGTTGTAAGAAAATAATATTAATAGAATAGAAAACATACACTGGCAAAATTATAACTCTTCCTTTTTGACTTGCCGTAATCATACCCAAAGTGATATAGTTATGTTAATGTATTGTCTATAGATAGATACGATACCTAAAACTTAGAAAAATCGGTCAAGTGCGTGTCGGACCCCGCACTGTGTAGAGTTCCTTACAATATGCGGACTTAGATGTTTTATAAATAATTTACAACGGAAAGTAGCTAGTGGTAGTTTAAAAAACAAATGACGTTCATAAGTGCATATTGTATTGCCTACATGAATAAATGATTTTCATTCATTTCATTCATTCATTCATTCATTTCATTTTCAGTACATTTTATAAGTTTTTCGACTATTACTCGCTAACTTTACGTCCGCGGCTTCGCCTGGGTGGAATAACTTTATCCCGGAAAGTTATTTATCACGCGGTAACTCGGCGGCTCACTTTATCGGGATAAAAAAAAATTATTCAGGGTATGTTCTACATATATACCAAATTTCAATCAAATCCGTTCATCTGTTTCGCCGTGATTGAGCAACAAACAAACATTCAAACTTTCGCATTTATAATATTAGTTACATTAGATTATAATATTAGTTAGATTGACTTGCAAAACCAACTTACCAGTAATAGTTTTTATTTTAACCTCATTAGTGTAATAATTCCATCCAAATATCCAAAACCAATAGGGGGCGGACTGTTTAGATAACCTGTATTATTTTTGAGCGACTTTTCCAACGACACCCCGAACAATGGGGTATAAAATAAAGGAAAATTCAACCCCCACTTTATACTTGTAGGAGAGTTACCCTAAAAATATGTTTGAAGGTTTTATTTTACCGCAATGTCGGCGTGATGAATATAATATACATATATAGATATAGTGAAGTACTAAGAACGTCTGAGCTAAGCCTCGGACAGACAGACAGACGGAAATGGCAAATCTATAAGGAAGCCCTTACCCTTACTTAACCCTTGTTGACTACGGAATCCTAAAAAAGACCATACTGTGATGGGAGTGTTTTAAAAAACCCTGTCGATATTTTCACTCGTTTACGCACACATACATTGTATTAGTCAGTCACATACAACTCGTCATATACAAGTCACTTACATCTTCACCTTATAATACTGCATAATCTTCTTCGTTTTCTTGGTTGAAGTTGGATATACACAACATCTGAGCGCCAAACTTCATTACATTACCTTACCTCACCACGGCGGTTTCACACATAGACCGTAAGCAGCGTAATAATAAAACGATCTCAACATTGAGATTAACTTAAGTTGATACTGTTGTGTATTTAAAGAGTATAAAAATAATAGTGTTGAAATATTTAAAAACAAGGTATACATGTTCCTAACATTCTATGAGCATTTAATGTACGTATATGTACATTAAACTGCAAATTTTGGTCACAATGAGTTCACAAACTAATGAGTGAGAACAAAGTAAGATTGTACGCCAAATTGTACATTCTATTCTTACCACTTTTCTGAAACTGTATTTTCTTTACAATAAAGTGTATTTGTATTGTATTGTAAGATACTTCAGGAAGCTGTTTTCAAACAGCTTCATCATCTGTGTCATATCAGCCACATTATTTATTTATTAGGATCACTTACAGCACATACATTGTACAGTGGTGAAAATAATTATAACAAGGAGTGTTCTATATGTATACGCCAATAACAGGTGAACACAGCATTCACAAGACTAATAGCTACAGAAAGACAACGACAACATCGATATGTCGAAACTGATGCTTTAGGCGGATTTTGTATACACAGCAGAAAGTTCAGATACAACTGTTATCTAATATAATAGTTTGTCTAAATAGTTTCCATAGCTCTCCATTAAACCTCATGATATCAACCGAAAGACGTCCACTGCTGGAGAAAGCCTCCCACAAGGATCTCCACAACGATCGGTCCTACGCTGCCCATATCCAGCGGCTTCCCGAGATCTTTACCAAATCGTCGGTGCACCTCGTGGGGGCCTGCCCACGCAGCGTCATCCGGTGCGTGGTCGCCACTCGAGAGCAATGTGCCCACTGCTACTTAAGTTTGGCAATTCTTCGGGCTATATCAGTCACCTTGGATCTCCTGCGGAACTCCTCATTTCTGATTCAATCCCGCAGGGAGACTCCGAGCATAACTCTATCCATTGCCTTTTGGGTGAACTTGAGCCTTCTTATGAGGCCCATAGTGAGCGACCACGAATTTCTTCTTGAGACATTGCGGTATATGAGACGAGAAAATGTTACGTAGCTTCCCAAATGCTGCCCAGTCGAGTTGGATTCGACGATTGACCTCCTTATCGAAGTTGGATTTCCCTAACTGGACTATTTGTCCCAGGTATACCTACTCGTCGACAACTTCGAGGGTAGTGTCTCCTATCTTCAGATATACACGACATCACGCCTACCTGTTAACAACCCGGCCCTCAGATTCAAGAGCAAGGCTGACCCGGCACTATACGGAAGACATCCCAGACGTCAGTTTATATGAGATTAGAATGGCACTCAAACAGCTTATAAACAACAAGGCGCCGGGTGAGGACGGAATCACGACTGAGCTTCTGAAAGCAGACGGCAGACCAATGCTGAGAGCTCTTCAGAGGCTATTTCATTCCGTCATAATCGATGGAAAAACACCAAAGGAATGGCATGAAGCGTGGTGGTACTTTTCATCAAAAAGGGCGACAAGACCCTGTTGAAGAACTACAGACCCGAGTCATGTCTACAAGTTGTTCTCGAGAGTTATTTCGAATCGTCTCGCACGCAGGTTCAACGACTTCCAGCCTCCCGAACAAGCCGGTTTCCGAAAAGGCTTTAGCACTATAGACCACATACGTATGCGGCAGATAATACAGAAGATCGAAGAGTATAATCAGCCACTATGCTTAGCGTTCGTGGACTATGAAAAAGCCTTTGATTTGATTGAGACCTGGGCTAAGCTGCAGTCCCTCCAGAAGTGCCAAATTGATTATCGGTACACCGAGGTATTGAAGTGTTTGTATGAAAGCGCCACCATATCAGACCGTTTCCAGAATCGGAACTCGAAGCCCATCCAACTGCAGCGAGGTGAGAGACAGGGGGACGTCATCCCCGAAACTGTTCACCGCTGCATTAGAACATGCCTTCAAGCTTCTGGACTGGAAAGGACTCGGCATCAACATCAACGGCGAGTACATCATAAACCTTCGATTTGCCGACGATATCGTAATTATGGCTGAGACCCTGGAGGACCTCGGCAAAATGCTCGATGACCTCAATAGAGTCTCCCAAGGAGTGGATCTTAAAATGAATATAGACAAGACAAAGACCATGTTGAATGCCCATATTGTACCCACCCCTCTGAAGATAGGAGACACTCCCTCCTTTAAACTTATCAATTGAGAAATAGAAAATGTCGAATTCAGGCAAAACCGAGTTCACTTCGTTGTATTCAGTACAGATGCGGGTAAGTGGATGTCCACTGCTGAACATAGATCTCCCATTATCCAGAACGACCAGATTTTTCTCTAGAAAACAGCTTACTGAAAACAAATGCGTTTCAAATGTATGCCCCGGGACGTACATTATGAATAAGAGTTGTCAAACTGAGTGACGAGATGCTACAATAGGAGCATTTTCGCGCCTTAACTTTGGGCGCGTTTGTACCATATCTACCTCTGTTTCTGTATTTATATCATTGACTGAGAGGGAGACTCGAACTGAATGTTGAGATCGCTTTATTAATACAGCTCTAGAGTTAGTCCGCTACTCGGGCACAATACACAAATACAAACGCTGGCCCATGCGGTTTGGTAAATTAGTGTCGGATTGCCTACCCGACAGTATTGTCCGGCTGGCCTAGATTCCGATTTGGCTAAACCTACTATTGACAATACCGGCAGCGAATTTTAACATAGACAATTGGGGAAGGTGTAGGATAGAGCCCGTTTTAAAAACCTGCTGAAAAATATATATTATGTACTTTTATGATAGACTCATAAAATTGTCTTTAAGTGGTTTTTGGAGTTGTAAAGGAAAAAAGAAGCCTTATATTATCACTTCGGTTGTCCGTCGGCCTGTCTGTCAAGACCCTGTTTATAACGAATGCCTGAGGGTACCAAATTGAAATTAATATTATATTGGTACTATAGGGCAAATAGAAATAGAAAAAATCACCCCTCATTTTGCTTCAAAAAAGTTTGTTAATTATTTTATTACATACATATAACTATACCAAATTTCAGCTTTGTAGCACAGTAGGGTAAAACAGCTGTGACATACAGATGGACATGGTGAAACTATAAGGGTTCCGAGTATAGCTACGGAACCTTAAAAAGATTGCTTAGATAGTTTTAATACCTTCATAAATATCATGTTTAATAATTTCCTTCTTATAAGTTCAATAATATCAAGCTTTAAGATCGATATATCCTCTGGGCTTAGTCGTTAAACCTCCCGAGATGCAGAGCCTCGTGTCGGCTAGCAATAAAATGGCTAATCTAATCGGTTTTATAGGCATATGGTAACACGTAACTGGTTACCACATGCCTATAAAACGTGTCGGTGAAGAAAATATTTCACAATTAGGAAAGGATGGGAACGCATGTAGACTAACCGATTATACCTACATGATATCAAAGTACATATTGTAACGTATCTACATACTTAAACAATGCACGGAACACAAACAGTATAAGACCTTTCTTAGACTACCTACACGACTTTACAAAGATAGATAGTATTATGTTTGCATTGAATAATAATCTGCAAACATACTCGCAACAAACAACAACAACTTAACAAACTCGTTAAGCATATTGTTTGTTTGTTCTTGCTAAAAACCTGGCTCATTTTAATAGCACAATAGCAATACTATTCGAGCGAATGTATAAAATACGTCCACTTAAAATTACAAAACGAAATTATAAGTAAGAAAGCTCGCTGAATGCCGCGCCAAGTGTGGTCTGGCAACGAACAGGCAGCCATGTGATGCGATAACACGGAGACGGCGAAAAGAGTATTCGGAAATTCTCACATTCATCGATTTAAAAAAGAAAACAGTTACTTATTTACTGTAAGGTTTACGTACTGTACGGTTGTATATTTCTAGTTGGATATTGTTGAAGTTTCATAGCATTGGGATCGAAAAAATGAATATTCTTTTAAAAATTTATTTTAAAATAAAGAAATACAAGTCCGGATGAACGCGGTTCACTTTCTTCCTCATCATTCTTAACATCAGGTGTGATTGAGGTTAAGCGCTAATTCGTAAGATAGCATAATCGATAGCCTTTAGAACAATCGAATAATTAGTGATAATGTACCAGCTAAGTGACATACACGATTAAAAATCATAGGATATTTTTATGTCGAGAATCGCTTGTAGATGAAATTTACAACGAACAAATGCTAGGGACTGGCTGTATGAGTAGGTACATTGCATTGTCACGGCAAAATGCACAGAAATGATCTCATTTTCACTGTGTGGCTTTATGAAACGGAATAATGCGGCAGATATGTGACATATATGTGTCTTCTCCACAATAGTCTATTTACAGTATAAGTATACTTTAAGACTGGGGTCTTCAGCTGCAATAGATAATCAAGATAGCGCACGATAATACTACTGAAATATCGATAATATCAGAATACGTGACAAAAGAATCAATTTAGTTAGTAGGTAGTAGCATCAGTGTAATAGATATGAAATAAGCTTAAATCTCGGTTTATACAGTTAAATAAACGGGTTATTTAAACCATCGGGCTGCGGGATCGGGATCGGGATATTCGTGTCCTTCTCTTTTCAACCGCCTTTTTCCGAATTTCGCCGAATTATATGATATTAACTAGTGTCAAACTATCAAAAGCAAATGTCTCAAAATTCATATGCCTGCTCAAACTTGTAACGTTGATCTCCTATGTGTTACCTTCCGTCAGAACTAATTACCATGACAGTTGATAGATCCGAGTTAATTGCCCTTTTCACTAACTATCAATATCAATTTATGATTAATTTATATCTTAAGATCTCACTTAACTCTCTTGTGAACTTCTATAGTCAATAACTTAAACTGTCGGCCCTTTGTCGGTCCCAAGCGGTACCTATATATATTCAATAAGTCCCACGTCATTCATGTAACCATAACGCTGTAACATGCCAGTAAAAGTTTCATTTCGAACAGAATTCACAATGACTTTGTGTGAAAATAACATAATTCCTTCTAACTTTTTGGGCATGATTCTCGTATTATACTACTGAATTAGGTAGGGAGGTATAGGTACTATAACTATAATAACTTAAGACTAATGGATGACTTGACCTTAATCTAGGATACTTTGGACTAATGAGAACCTTACGTTATGCTATGTATGACATGTCTTGGATAATTAGAGTTAACAGAAATACTCAGAGTTAAAAAAATAGAAAGCTAGCTGTATATTTCCTTTGTAATTGGACCTTAGATACTCTGGCAGTATTTCACTCTGCCACAACCTCTATTGTTAAACATTTTATACAAGTAGTATTTAATATTTATTACATAATTTTAATCACGTCATATTACTATTTCAATCCTTTGTTCATAAAAAAAATTATATCAATTTACATGAAACTAAATAAGTACGGAAGATATTTGAAGAGAGACTGACAGACGATCCAGCCTAGATTTCTTATATTCGAACAATTGCAATGTCAGCCAGTAGAAACTAATGTAGTTTCAATGTATCGCCGGATATCCATTTACGCTACCCTCGTATACCCGAGCCCGCCGACCGTAGTACATGTTGTAGCGGCGGGCAGCGTAGCTAAGCATGTGCCGTAGCTGAGCATGTGCCGTAGCTGAGCGTGTGCCGTCGCGTTTCCGCGTCTCATGTCGCCAACTATACAATAGCGGCTACACTACAAAGCAATCTATATCGTATAACGTTCGCTTAGTGGGGCTATTATCTTCTAATGCTAATGGAAAAAGTGGGGTCGTTACTTTTTAGACAATACCCAATAACTTTAGTGACCTATTTGTGAGAATCACGGTGACAAGATATAAGTAAGTATTTTATAATATATATCCATTCAACTACAAAATTACTATAAGGCATAGCAAGTTGCAAGTGTACCTCCTATTTTAATTTCAACTTAGTTTATAATAAAATTGGAAGCAGCTCCTGCAACGCAAAGCAGCTCAAAGTTTCTCATCATAGTAATATAGGTATGTCATGTCGAGCTATTTCTGAAAGTAGGCGTAGGCAATATATCAGCGATACTACTGCGAAAATGCCGTAGTTATGTTTGAACCCCGATGCAAAACGACGGCTGTTATGTATTGACGGTGTTGCGTGTATGTTTGTGTGTGTTAAGTCTGTATCCGGATGTAGCTCAATAATGCGTGCGAGTGTTGTTTTTTATTTAAAGACTAGACTGGGGGATAGGTTCGATCGAAGTCGTTTATGCCGTTTCAAAGATTTTACTACAGTTGGTTTGTTTGGTTTCTCTGGTTGATATAAACATTTGTTTTCTCGGGGGTTTTCTAAATTGTCTATTTATAGTTATTCATATTGTTACTTGGCATGACGATGTCGTCTACGCTCAGGAATCACGCATGTGTTAGGGCTCTAAAGACATTCGCTTACGTTCACATAGAGACGGCACCTGTGCGTGCCGAAAGTTTGTCGGGCATAAAACTATAATTCTCGTCGGTTCACAATTACGTCATGAAAAAAGATAGTTTTATTAGATTTATACACGACAATGCCTCCTAATTGTATGTTGATGCTTACTTTGTAAAAAGCATAGTGTTAAAATAGTCGAATTGAAATAGGAGGACTTATTATATATTTTTTTTCAACTTAGCTTAGCAAACGACCTCAATGCAATTTTGTAAACGAGCTTGAATTTCTGCTCTGTGTTACATCCAAAAGTTACGGCCTGAATTTCACTATACCTAGAATAAATGACAAACATAATATATCCGTCACGGGTGTTTTTATGGCCCCCGGGGACAGTTTATAAGCACTCAGGGTTACCCATCGGAAGACTTTAGTCTACCTCGTTTCGCTAACGTTATTTAGGAGGCACACTAACGAGTGGTGAAGCTCGTTGCGGTGATAAACCTCTTTAAGGGGAAACCTTGTAACCAGTTTTCATACAATGTGTAAGAAAGAAAGAAAGAAAAAATTCTTTATTGTACACAGCTTAAAAATATACACATTCGGTGTAATCGACCATATGCAAAAATTTATAATATATATATTTTTCTGTATTTTAGTAACAACATTTAAATGTGCTGTATGGTTTCGACACTCAAATGGAATATAACCAACCCCTCTCTTCTCGTGGGTGCCATAAAAGGCGACTAAGGGACTTTCCACCAAAACAACTAATTAGGCAGCTGGGGTAGCTCTAACAAAAATCAACACTTCGAAACCTAATATATATATATTTTTGTTTTAAAAAAATATCTTAACAATATTTTGGTGAACATTTGATTTAATAACATTGTAGGCATGTAGGTACAAATATGTATAATCATGAAAATTTTCATATTTGTATAAATATAAATAGCAGCCACATACCGTTCCTGTTTTGACTAAGAAATCCATCGAAAGGAACTTTGCTCTAAGATTTATGTCAGGTAATATATTTTGTGAGAGCAAGCTGTGCCCCAACAGTGGGGACATGTAAGGCTCTTGTATTTTCGTTGGAAAATTCAACGACGAAAGCTAATTTTCCTAAGAATAAAATTCATATGTATAAGTATGTGCGCATGTCAACAACTAAACGGTTGGTAATCGATGGCCGATTTAACCAAACTGTTCAGTAGCGAAACAATCACCCGTTTGCGGGGGGAGTCTTAACTTTCGAGTCACAAGAAATTGTGAAGGTAGAATGTTAATTTTAACTTAGATAGGGAAAGACCTCGCGAAAACTTCACCCCATCGCGCTTGTTGGCCAATTCCTGTTTTTTTTTGAATTGTCAGCGGAGGCGTCTCGCTTAATAGTACCTACCAACAATTTCATTTGTCAGAGATAGGTTGTGGTTGTGCCTTTATGATGAGTACGATTTGCATGAATCCAGTTGGTTGCTAATCAATAAGGATATTCAATGAGACAAGCCTATATGACGTGGGCGTTGCGGTCCTCTGCACTGAGTTGAGGCACGACTTGAGAATAGTTCATTTTATCGGTATGAGGCCAATCCTGTAAGCCGATGGGCTTACTGGATTGGTTCGTCAATTGACCTCGTGGAAATGGTCCATAAAATATTGAAGGTTTTCCTATCCTATGCGAAGTGCGAGTATTGTTTCGATTTTAACTTTACTAGTTCTTTTCGCGTTAAAAGTGCATTATAAAAAATAGTTGTATAAATATCGCAGTATCAAATTCATTTATATTATAGATTATATATATATATATATATATATATATATACTACATATAGATACTATAGATAACATTATAGATAGTATCTATATGTAGTATAATTACTATACTATATGTAGAATAATAAAATCGATAGCATTATAGATAACAGGTAAAAAATAACAAATATATAACAAATGCCAAAAAAATCACATACTTTCTTATTTCAAATCATTATTTCTTTACCAGCGGAAAGTTATTATCATTTTATCCCAATTAAGTAAAATAAAATTATGTTCTTTGACTAACTTCTGTCATTTTAGTCTGACTCTCTCTCTGACTGATATTAACGGTTAATATCACGGATAAGAAATTTTATATACACGGTTAGACTAGAATAATATTGTGATAATGTGATTTGAGTATTAAAAGATTTTTTTTAAGTATTTCTGATGTAGAGCTTACATATATACGCTTTGTATACGTTAATTTGGTATTCGCACTTGGGCTATTGTTCTTCTATATACAAGTTAAACAATCTCCATTCACTCAAATGTGAACGCGGTAATAATGTTAAATCGAAACAAGGGCATTATACACTCGAGAGGAAGGAAATCGTGTCACACAGGAAATCTCTACACAACTCCTTATAAAACTGAGTTTACAAACTAGTTAATAACTCGAAAAGTATTGTACCAATTTTAACGAAATACTCACTTTTCTGCAGCAATGATACAACCAATTATAATGATTTACGAGGAATTTTCAATAGAAGCGTGGTTTTGGTGCTGGCGGAAAATTAAAAAACATGCAGTGCCGTGCTCATAGAAGATTCGTTAGAATTGTATATAAACATGGCGCTGCATGTTTTTATTTTTCAAATTATAAATGGTAATATTTTAGCAATTAAAAAGCGAAATCTTAATTAAAATTGATCAATACTTTCAACGTACGCGTCTGAATTTTGTAATAACCATGACTTTCCTATTTACCTTGAGTGAGAAACAATAAAGGTTATTATATTATTAAGTTGTAAGAAGATTTCTTGTGTGACTCAATTTCGAAACCTGTCTAGTTTTTATATTTTCGATAAAATTTAAGCAATTTAGTTCGAATAACCAATCTTCACAACTATTGGACACAGCAGCAAGTTGTGCTGAAAGAACGTATTTCCTTTATTCCAAATGTAGCATAGTACATTTATCTCTTATTTTTCAGTACCTAAGCAGCTAGCAAAAAGGGTGCTTAAAGACGCTAACACCACGCGAGCTTGTGGGCTGACTCCAATTAGGTCCAGATTCGCTTTTGCTCAGAATTCCAAGCTGTTTTCTAGTAGCTTTAGCTGTCTGAGTGGTGACAAATGGCGCATGTTAGACGCAGAGAACACCGCCGCGGTAATTAGTCGCGTGAAATGCGCAATGTGTACATCTACCCTACTCTGTAAATATTTTAGTTACACTGAGGTTTCATAACATACATAAACAAGACTAAAGTCAACGTCTCCGTAACTCGTTCGGTTATCGTAACTCACTTCAGAGCTATTTATAATATAAGATACCACCAATGTTCTTGAATAACTTCGGCCATGCTATAAATCCTATTGAAAAATATTTATTGCACATTGACAAAGTTTATTTGAAACTAAAGCCGTCAGCTTACTCTGAGCCATCGAGGACCTTTTACTGATAGTTCGATTGATCGAACCTTGGATTGGGCTCAACTATCTTTATTGCTACAGCCTGCTGCAGATAAATATGAAACCCAATATATGAGGCGTCATGTTTCTCTGCAGCTGACTGTACATTACTGGCATTTTTATAACAATAATAATACAGGCCAAATCCATTTGCCTAGTCTACCTTGATTCCCATAATTGGTCAATTAGGAAAAGGATAAGCTGGTCTGCTATTAAAAGGTCTCCCTACCCTTCCCATTATCTCAAGTAACGACTTCGTCCTCATAGTGACCAATGAGCTGGAACAGAGGAAAAAATCATAGAGAATGTAGAAAATTTAATTTCGCTCTCTACGAGATAGTAGCAAAGCCGTTATTAACAATATTTTTCTTTAGACATGTGACAAAGATTTATTAGATGTTATTCTTCACTTTGGATATAAATTTAAGTACTTAAGTAAGAAACAACAAGGAACAAAGATTCAAAGATTTATTAATACAGGAGAATGAATTACAAAATTATAGTAGTAATACACTGTATTTTATCTTTAGCCATGCAAATATTAATTAGTTTGCAAGCAAATTAGAAAACGCCTAATTAATTTATAAGTTAAATGAATATGTGACTCATTTATGTAATTTACAATATGGATGTCATAACGTATCCCGATAATGTCATGTTTTCTTGGTTCCTGTATAACTAATACCTTTCTTATAAAAAAACTACTTTGATTTAAAAAGAGCAACCCCTGAGTTTCTTACTCGTTCTTCACTGGGGAGTCTGCCTTGTGAATGAGCGATAATCGTATATCATGACGAAACTTACGAAATAAAACTTTTTAGGATTTGAATTTGTAAAACGACAATCACTAGCTTATAAACTTTATTAAACTAATAATAATAAAATAAATAAATACTTAGACTTAGCTTTACAAATACGGAATACGAGGAAATGTTAACACAATAGATATCAGTGTAATGAGATTACAAAGACGTTTGGTAACACCAGAATAAAATCTTTTAAACTTGAGTAAAATATCAATAAATATAAACCGAAAGATGATGATGATCAATAAATAGAGTATTATTCGGGGAAATATCTTGGGACCTATTTTGTTTTCATTACAAATTTTCCAAATAAATAATATAAATATATATGTAAATATCAATAAAAAGATATCTCTTTCACACTCGTACCGCATCATTTAAAGATATCATCAATCGTATTTGCAGCTGAATCACTATTATAGTTTAAGGTGAAAGTGAATATACATTTAAAACTACCACCATAGTTTTAAAATAAATGACGATAGTAATACAATACAATACAAATACTCTATAATGCGCAAAATAGTTTACAATAATTTTTAATGATAACAATAGAACATTAGGCGGTCTTATCGCTATAAAAACATTAATACATTGACTCAACATTAATAATCCCCAGGTGCACAAAACGATAAGGTTCCAAATATACAATGCTTCGCCAAGAAGTAAATATATTACGAGGGAAAGCAAATGAGACAAGTGAGCTCTACAAATTTTCTACGTACTCGTATTCATGTGTACCAACACTAACTAGAAAGCACATGTAGCCCTTTGTGACCGGCTGAATAGATTTGTTTTCGCTCTCCATTTACTGAGAGAAATTGCATCTATATAATCACTCAAGCTATGTGATTTCGGTTATTCAATTCGGTGTCTTACTTTGGGAAAACTATACAGACAGTACAGACATAATTATAAGATCCGTATAACTTCTGTAAGCCGGTCTCTAAAAAAATGTCGTCTTTCTCCCCTTATTGTATAAAAATAAATAGCGGACTTCGTTAAACAGTATGAATTTTTCAAAAGCAAAAACAAACTCGAAACGATAAAATGTTCGAACATGAAGGGAAAAACTTAAAATTACTAGTATGTAATGACAATTGTCAATAGCTCAAAATAACTCATTTTATATTGCCAGGGTGATAAGAAGGATTTTTGACTACTTATTGAGATTAATTTTCCTTCATAAGCATATTATTAGGATTTTAATGGATGAACTTAACATTTAATGTTAGGTTTTGACAATTTTTTTATTAAGCTTTATTAATTCCATAATTTAAAGGGCATATTTTTATAATTATTTTTTAAATTGATAAAGTCCGCATTCGTACCTGTGGAATTTTAGCTTGCCCATAACACTTCTATTTACCGACAATTGAAATGTATGATTAAGAACATGAATATAGACCTTGTTTACTTCACCAACACGGGAGAGCCACGTAGACTTGGCCGTGCGATAACCACAGACACCAAAGTTCACAACCGCAACACGCAGCCTCTATCTTTGTGTTTTGAGTATATTCACCACGGTAACACGTATCGTCGCCAGGTCCCAAATGGGAAATTGGAAATTCACTTCTATGTATTGTATTTTACATTGCAGAAAAGTGACTTTAAGTCTTTATGCGTTAACATTTCGGTGAGCTTAAAAATATCATAGCAGAATAAACGTGACTTTGTTATATAATGTATTATATAAGAGCGTCCCGTTATTTTTATAATTAATTTTGTATTATGGAAGTCCAGGTGAAATAACAGTTCAATAATTTGACTAGATAACTATCTATCAAGTTTTTTTGTATCGAGATGACGGTATCGGTAGAGTCATCTTGATACAAAAAACCTGTTAAATATGGGTATAATTTACAATTTGAAAACATGAGTTCAATCAACATCATAATTATATCAGCTACAGGACGTCCACTGCTGAACATAAGCGGTTCCTGGATTATAGTTTACTTCTGCGGCAATCTTTCTATTGAAGCGTTCTTCTTCTATTGTTGATACTGATAAACAATATTGGGGTATAGGGATTTTTCACAATGATTGACAGCGATGACGATGACGATGTAGGCGAAGATGTATCACGCGCACCCAGTAAATGCCTATTCACTCTAGAGTTGAAGATCCCAAGGTTGTAAGTGTCTGGAAAAACGCGCTTAGTGCGGATGTTCGGTATGTTGACAACATATGGATGGCATGCAACCCTCCCCGCGCCTGTTGTCCGAAGATGGAAAGGGGACGTTGGAATAAGATCGTGCAATTCTATCGCACACTCACCGAAATGTATCCTGTAAAACACTGAAAGGCATGCGACCCTACGGCGATAGGGTCATCAAATAAAGCATCAAATAAATTTGATTTGTTTGATTAGAACCGGAAGGTGGGCACAGAAAACAAACAAAACAACCGCATATCGTAAAGCTGTCGAGTTTGAGTCATCATTGTGAATACTAGAATAATATATGATGATCTCATGATGGAACATTAAAGTCATGTGGTTAAGTCCACATCACCTAACTGCAATGAATGTGAAATTGTAGAAGATGTTTACCACATCATGATGGAGTGTGTTCGGAATGAACCCCAGAGGCAACAATTTTTCATTAACATTAACTTTAATGGCGAAATGGGAATGTGTAACAGTGTCTTAGCTGCCCCCACATCGGGAGCAGCTAAGACACTCTATAATTTAGTTGATGTAGATATTAAGCGTAGAGGTTAAGTCATTCTGTATCACTATGACGGTGACATCTTCTTTATTGAAGAAACCCTCCTTAAAATAAACAGATAAAAAAAAAAAGTCATGTGGTTAAAATCAAAATTTTACTATAGAACTTATTCTTTCATTTGGATAAGCATTCCAGACATGCAGTTTGCTGAATAAGTCCAATTCGTGGAACAATAGCAATCTTATATAAAAGCGTTACAAGTACACACATATATCCATGCACCGATTGCCGACGATTTCTTGTCCCGTAGGCATTTCCATTGCATCGCATTTTTCACAGAACGCTAGGCTAGATTGCTTCCGCAATCTGTAGTATTCTGATTGGAAAAAGCGCTGAATGTTGTATCTTGGCTGCGGTCTTGGGAAATATTGCGATTTCAGACCACGAAGAGAAGGAAGGAGAGGAAATAGTGTTTTTAAATAGTTAGGTAAGGTAGGTAGGTATAAAAATGCCTGTTAAGAGTGAGGTCAAGTGCTAACCCGTTAAGGTTACAAAGATATAATTAATATACCTACCTAAGTAGGTAGGTAAGTAGATAACATTGAATTTATATTTAAATAACTTAACTGAACCTTTTATATACGATCATCCTCTTATTCAATACCTTTTCAATATTTTCGCACTAAGAGTCTTCATTCATAATGCGAACAGCAAAGGCATGGAACTATCTTCCGGCGTCAGTCTTTCCTGAATCCTACAACCTTGGGATCTTCATGAAGAGGCATCCATTGGGATCACGTGCGTCATCTTCGACCACATTGTCAGTTTCCATCAAGTAAGATTGGGGTCAAACACGTATCCAGTTAATCATAATAAAAAAAAAGCCTAATATTTTGAGTAATTTCATTAAAACTACATACAAACAAAATAATTACATGAAGAATATTGCAATATTCTTCAGGATATTAGGATCAGGATCCTAATAACAAGGAAAAAATGTCAAATTCATTATAAATATCAACGACTATTAGGTTCCTATCTGTGGTTGTGTGGTTTCTGTATTTCGAGGTATTTTAGGTTTCGAACCACATTTCTTCGCACGTTTGTATTTCGATGTTCAGTTACCTCGTCCAAAAGATATTTATTTATTTATTAACTTACAAATATTTTTACATTTTCCTGGTTTGCAGCCTCCATTTAACTAGGGATGTGATTGTATTTGGAGGATCCGCTCTTCTCTAGCTATTACAATTTTTATAAACTAATGGTTAAGTAATATATATTTAAACAAAACTGTATTAATCAAATAAAAAAATACGAAGTTATAAAAATAACACATGAAAACGTCAAGATATTACCGCTCATTCACAAGACCGACTCCCTCTGGGGAACTGGATTCTTCTCTGGAAGAACGAGCAAGAAACTTAGGGGTTGCACTTTTTAAATAAGTAGTTTTACAATTTCTGATTCGAAACAGAAAATGATAGATTGAGTATCGCCGAGCGGTTCATGTCCATGCATTATTATCATCTAAACAACCAGAAAAAGTTTTTCTATAGTTTCTGTTTAATTGTGGTTTTATCTATTTAAAGAAAAATTTTGAATGTCTGCCGGAACCTCATTATAAAAGCGTCAATGTCCCTTGAATGACTTAGGGACTTTGTATAAACGATTGACATTTTACAAGCTTTCATTTAACTTGCGATGTTCCAAATTTACTGGACCATTTTTTTATATCTGTATATACATTATATATTTTACTATTTTTCCTAAAAATATAAGAATAGAGAAATAAGTGTGTATGTGTGTGTGAGTGCATCATGTGTGTGTGGTGCATCATTTGTGTGAACGTTAGCCATACGACGTTGTTTTGGGGTCCGAAACTTCCAGAGCGTGATAGCTTCCACTAACCGGTGTGTATACGGGGATGTAGGTATTTTATATTATACGTATCTTCTCAGAATATTGTAATTCACTATTACATTGAATGAAACCTTTTCTCTGAAAATGCGATAATATAAAACCTCGGTCGACACGCCTGTATCGCGTAGCAAGCGCAGCGCTGTGCTAACATGTACATACATATGCACACATGTCTTGGAAATCGAAAACTGCGCCCTTGTACTATGTCCACTGTTTGATGGTCTGTCAGTGAGCGAGCCTGTTGTATGAAAATACGCTTGGAAAGGCCGTATCATTTGATTGTGTTATACGAGAAACTTAAATTTTTTACAACAGTGGTCGTAGACCTAGATATTCAATATTAATTTTAAATTAATACCTCAAACTTTTCACAGTAAAGGATCCTTGGGAAAGTCAATGGTGATATAATCTACGGATCTCTGAGCGCACGGGTCCTATTATCACTTGACCGTCGTTTCTTTTAACTTCAAATAACATATAATATTTCTATATCTTCGTATAATATAATATTGCTGAAGTAGGTATCTAAACTTAGGCATCTAAATATTTATAAATTTACTTTTATGAATATTGAGTTAAAATTAAGTGTAATAATATGTATTTGCAATGGGAGTCGATTATTTAATTATAATTATATTGTTTCATTAGCGACTTAAGCACAAAAGTCTAATGAGTATTGATGTTTAATGAAACAAAATTTTGTTTTACGTCAGTGAATGTTGAAAATTGCTGTCTTTAGAACTCCAATCTCATTAAAGGTTTATGTATGAAATTTAGAAGTTTCTGTCTATAAAAGTTGCTGTCATTACTCCATCACATAACTAAAATTCGTTTATTCTTAGCTACGCAAGTGCCAAAAGGAACAGGAGTAAATGGTATACAGTCTTTCTTGTTAAAAGTTTGCATTTCGAGATCTTTTTTGGAACCCTGAAATTGTTGAACAAAAGTCGACCGCTTCAATAGGAGTTTCAGCAGCGTTGGCTTCTGGTTACCGCGCATAATGAATAGCTTGCCGTCACATACACAAAACATACTGCCTCTACCAATATACACACATCGCATTTGCTGTGTGTGTGGGAGACAATCATACACAACCCTCTTCCTTCGTAGCGATCCATAAAAATACACAAGAGTCGTTTGTGTGCGGGGCAACATAGGCTTTGTGAAAGTGTTTTGTTATACAGATTGGACTGCTGAGCAATATATGTAAGGGTGAAACTCCCGCAACGCAAACAAGACGGTCCGGCGAGCAAAAATAAGGAATATTAACTAAACAGACTGCGGTAACTTCTCGACTTACATGGGAACTTTTATGTTTTTTTTATTAATATAACTATTTTTAAGAGATTAGGATAATCTCAGTTCTCAGTATCAGAGAAATCGATGTTACCTACTATATATAATATCATGAACACGAGCCAAATAATCAAATGCATAGAACGAATATGGTCGTGTAAACGCGGTGAACACATTCGAGGACCTTATTATTATTATTAAATCCTTTATGGAGCTTGATTGAAGAGTATAATTTGATTACAGGTGGTTTTACAAGTCCCAATTTATGCCAACAGGTGTCACCTAATAAATCTTTAAGCGTCTCAAACGTGCCCCTTTGTAACTTTGCAAGCAGCATAATGGAAAGGAATTCCATGGGAACCTATTTTATAATTCACCCTTAATTTGTTCACAGCTATTGTATCCTCATGGATCAATTTTATTGGGCCGCTCTATAATTAAAAGGTACATATTAATGTGGGAGCAGTGTAACCGCATTGGCTAATTGATTGGAATAGCGAAGTCATACGATGTTGCGTATTATTTCCATAAGAGTATTTTTGTTGGACAATAACATCGATAATTTAGCACTTCCTATAACATTTAATTTTTAGCGCAATTATTACAGGCACAATGCCATCAATATTCTTAGCTAGATTAATAAAATCAGTCATACTGCAAAATAGCCTTATGTGAATTTTAGTTTAATTTTGCGTTATAGTTCCTTTCCTTATGCTGAAAATATTTACTTTTTCATCTTTATACATAAGTTTCAGAAAACAGAAATAAGTAAAGAAGGTGTAGGCGATCTTAACTGGGGCCGTCACTCTTAATTCTTTTGATAATTTTGTAGAGCTAAGAAAGGTTATAATATATTTTCGAATGCATTTTCTCGAAGAGTGATTGTAGCTTTTAATCGTGAGAAAGTATTGTGCAATACGATTTACAGATTTTTTTAAATGTTCACCGCAGTTTGCAGTACCAATATTATGTAAAAATATCATTCATGTATTGACAGACCTTTTACATATTTGCAAATAGAAATATTATATTATTTTTTAATTATTTGTTAGATTATGGCGACTTCATTCATACATCAATAAATAATTCAATGTATGCAGCAATAAACAAGCTAATTATTATCAATACAATTATTTCTGAATAATTAAAAAATAATATATTACCTGAATTGGCTGTGTGCATGGTCCTGACTGTCTAGAGTCAGATAATAGATTATAATCTAAACATCTAAGACGCTTTTCAATAACTTCGTAATCTGTGGCATATGGTGTTTTGTTTCGATTTTACTCGTATATCCTCTTATATGCTCTCGAAAACGTATTGGAAAACTTGTTGGCTTTCAATATATAATATTATCGTTTCCTTCATTGTAGATTGTTTCTAGTTTGAGTAGAGTATTACAATGTCGTTTGATATACTTAGCGATCTGTTAATGTACGTTCTCTACTTCAAGTACCTTAGTGTGGGTTTAATTTCTATGGCGGCCTTAAGGTTAAAAGTGACCACATCAACAGCCAAGTAAAGTCCACTAGTGGACATAACCCTATCCCACCGGAGGATTTGCCACGCTGGGCAAGGTTAACGATCGCAGAATTTTTGGAAGCTCGGCTCCAATGCTCAAGACCGTTTAGGCGTCTTTTAGGAAAGAAGGAAGAGAGAGGTTGATCTTATTCTACTCAGCCCGGGCCGTATCAATACCAAGTACTAAGTACCAATCCGTTGTGTATAAAAAAATAGTACCACACGACCAATAACACAGTAAAGGGGAAAACCATATTTTAAGAAATAGATTGGTTGTGAAAAATTATCAATTTTACATACATATCATGTCATAGTTACTTCTACTAATGTCATAGAAAGTTTATTTATTATATTTAGGCTTGTAATAAGTCAAAATTGTATCTTCGGCAGCAGCAGCTTTATATCCCACAGTCTTGTTCAAAAATTGTATTCTTAGAGTATGTTTAGTACACTATAACACTCAAAATTATTTAAACATCTATAGGTATATACAATATTATTGTAGAACTTTATAGAACATTATAGGAAAGTAAAAATAAATTAGAAAATGATGGCTAGGTATTACTCGGACCGGCAATGTTTTCCTCTACATCTTCCACGCTATTACTTCTAAGGAATGAACTTATACTGCCCCATAAAAGTTATAGGGTGTATCGATGTTCGCTTTAAGCGACCGTCATTCATTACAGCGTAGCCTAATAGATCATTATCGCTGAATAAAGGCGTCAAAGTCAGTAACACTGAATATAGAATATCCAACACCTGCTGTGAAATATAGCACGGTCCACCACGATTTATATTTAATTGATAGGTCGCTCACTGCTATTGTTGGCGTTGGATAAGCTTTTAAGGAAATTATTATAGGTTTCGCTTTTTAAATATAGCCTTCAATACAATCTGATATCACAATTAGAAAATGTTCTTGTATTTTTTTTTGTATACAGCTTTGGATATGGAATGATTGAAGACAAGAACAAAAAGGTTTTTGCTTCACTAACACGGGAGAGAGCCACGTAGAGCTGGCCATGCAAGTAACAATAGACACTAAGGCTCACGGCCATAAGGTTCAGCGACTGGCATTGCGTTTTATTTACGGCCACGGCATAACATAACCGGGTACATGTCAGAAATAAACAGGAATCTGGGTAAACACTCGCTAGCCTCCGCCACTTCCACTCCTTCAAAATCTCCACGTCTGTTATGTTGTAGAGAATGTAGTTGAAGTTTTGTTCCGTTGCACAATTTCGGTCCGCTCATATCCCGTAGCAGAGAGCATAATTCGTCTTTTTGCGTTCTGTTACTCTTCTTAAAGGCCCTCAATCAGTTTCTATTAAATTTATTAAAAGACATGTTGGTAATACAGTTGTTTCCTTTCATTACGAGAGATATGTTTTATTCCCGTCATTTGATTAAATAAATCCCGAACCCAAGCGTCGGTAGCTCAGCGGTTAAGATGCGGTCCCCCAATTTGGGAGGTCCGGGTTCAATACCCAGGCAGGCCATGAACCAATGAGTTTTTAAATTTAATTTAATTACTTATGTGCATTTATCAGACTGCTCCTGAACGGTTTAGGAAACCTGCATGCCTGAGAAATAAAAATTCAAAGGCATGTGAAGTCTTCAATGTACAGAAGCTTTGTCTTTATGATTTTATTTTATGTATAGACAATTCAAAAGAAACAAGAAACAATAGAAATAGAATAATGAAAATAATAAAGAACCTTTTTTCCTACTAGTTAGATAGCAGAACCATGGCACCGTATTTTATAAAGATTTATAGGTACTTGAAGGTAACACAATAGAGTAATAAATTATTTATTACGCTGTGATATAAATAACCAACCCCGATTTCTTTGGCTCCATTATACCGATCAAGACGGGATAATATTTATGAATTTCCTAATATATTTATCCCACAAAAATACCTTCTACAAATGAAGTAGGAGTTCATTACTAGCATCTACCTAAAGATTAGTATGCTATTAGGGAAATCCTATACATAATAGCGTGGGTAATTTGAATAGTTTAGGAGAAAAATTAAAAAAAAACATAATAAAATTAGGAGAATAATAAAATTTATCGCGGATTCTCGTTCCCGCCAATTTATTGCGCGACGTCACTTCGAACATCTGCTTTGAATAGGTACAAAATTTTGTACTTACTAAGAAATAAAATGTATGGGAGTGTTTAATGTAATTTATTTGGATATTTCTTGTTTTATTTTTAAAAAGTTATTAATGTCATTTTACTCATAAGGCAAAGTATTTTCGATATCAGTTTAAAGTCTTTTGATATCTATAATAGTTATGGAATAATCGCCTGTGCACACTTAACGATTACACCCTGTATAGGTAGAACATATCCTGGATAAAAAAAGGTAATTTTTTATTGCAATAAAGTGAGTAGTTCCCGCGGGATTAACAAATTAAATATATCCGCGATAAAGTTATTCCACGCAGCCGAAGCCAAGGGCCGAAAGCTAGTACATAATAAATCCGTTCATAGCATTTGAAGGGTTGCTTTATTTCCGGTCTAGACAGAGCGGATATCCGTTGTAGGCCGATATTTGAAAACAGTTGTAACATTCTCTTGTGCTTTGAACAGAGCAATTGATTATATTGTGTTACTTACGTATATACATGTATCATTCACGAGAACTTTCAACGAAATATTTTTCTATGTAATTCAACAAGTTTAGCTGATATAAGAGAGGATAACTACGAACACACACTCCTCCGCTATTTATCTGTAGTGTTTTCTTAAACCTTGTAGCAGATCCGAACCCCTCGACAGACTATTCGTTTCATCCGGTTTTATTTCTTGCACGATGTCGAATACGTGCGTTGTTTAAGTTTACTCTTAGTTGTCCGTGACATTATACGTAGATATCTACACTAACTATTTAGTCACACATACAAACAAACAAAATACTTAAATTACCTATAAACTAGCTGTTGCTCGCGACTTTATCAATGGAACATTTCATCAAGATGGGTTCAGCAAAAAAGTAGCCTATATGTAAAACCAGGTCCTAATCTGTCAACCCACAAAATTTCATCCAAATCCGTCCAATCGTATAGGCGTGAAGAGGTAACAAATATACATACACACACACACACAAACTTTCGCATTTATAATATTAGTTGGGGTAGTTGCGATATCGCAAGAAAAGAAACTGTACCTAAAAGCTCCTACATTGATACTGAACAATTGCTGCTGAATTTTATGAAAGTGTACGTACATTTCGAAAGGAAAATCTTTTAAATTTGAAAGCGAGAGAGTGCATTTAAACAGGCACCTACTCTCGGTAATAAAATTTGAACAGAAATAGAGTAGGTACTTACATTGGCTACATTAAGGAAAATACTGAAATAAAATTACACAAGGGTGAAGCTAATACTTTGTTAAAATTATCTTAATCTATTTTTAATGCCTTAGTCCATATGTAAAATACATTTTCTAGTAAATAATTCATTATTCATTGGTCACATAAATCAACGACAAAATATTTAGTTACTGTTTGACTCTACAAAATAATTTAACTGTCCGTATTACTTGAATTGATTGATCAATTCCGAATAACATGTTTGAAACTAATTTAGCAATGTCGATTGGTTACAAATAAGTCACTCAACTTCAGTTCGCTGGGCTCCAGATTATTTTTAAGCCGAACAAATCCATTTAACCCACTGATACATACCTACCTAATTATTTTCTCTTAGCATTTCCATTGGAAGTGTTACTCTGTGAATTACTCTATTTTTAAATTTAGTTGCGCTATTTTCCGTTGGATAAAATGTAGATTTAAGAAGATTTCTTTATTTAAAAATGTTCCGTTGTGGTTTCGGCATAGAACCAGCCCATCTCTTTCTGTGGGTGTCGTAAAAGGCGACTAAGAAACTTTCCACCAAAAACATCTAAAGACTTGCACCATTTAACGCCGATGGTCTCACCCCCTGTCACGTGTGCATTCCTGTATATTTCGAAAGGTGACCCGTGGATGTTGTTTAAAGCATTAATGTTTGGAACATCCAAACGCTAATGCTTGGGATATCTTTGAGCACCCCGTTTGGGATAAAGGTCGTGACATTATGTTTGTATTGTGTATACTATATATATATATATATTAAATATATATATATATATAATATAATACTATATATAAATTAAACAATAAACGATGTTGAATATTTAGATGTTTGTATAACAATGTCATTATAAAGCAGCGAGAATACGTAGGAGTGTCGTCGAAGTTTGAGATGGAGCCAGTTTAATTATGCGCGTTATCGATACGTAGGTTTAGCCGGCCTAGCTTATCAAGCGGCTGCATGGTTGCATCAATAAATCCCATGTAAGCCTAATCTAATAGTGTAATTCTCATATTTGACTACCAGAAGATTTGTGTCACGTGAGGAAGGTTTGCAGGCGTTTCGAAGACAAAAGGCTTACGACTGATCTCATTAATTTGATCAGCTCAAGACATCCAATCCATAGAAGAAACTGTCCCTCAAAGGCAATATTAGGTACTACAAATTGCAGTTTTGCTATAAACTTTGGATTGCCGCGAATGATAGCATGTTTCGCCGCATTAAGCGATGAAGTCAGCTCTATATATTTGCAAGACTCTTGCCTGTGTGGCGGCAGTGTGAGGCGAAGTGACGTGCCTGTGAGACCCTTAGATGAAACCAGTCTGATCCATAATCGCAAACTTTGACTTGCTGACTAGTCAAGAAGGTAACTTAAAAAAACGGCCAAGTACGTGTCGGGCAGTGTAGGGTTCCACACTTGCCCTCACAATATGCGGGCATAGAAGGACGCTTTTTGTTGTTTGATAAATAGTTTACGGAAAGTACATAATATGTTATAAGTTTTTCGCCTATTAGGTACACATTAACTTGTAAAACCTACTACTGCCGTGAATTTTTTCACATAGGTATCCAAAACCAACCGTTTAGCTTTTACGGGGGGAACAGGGGACGGACGGACGAAACTCGACTCTTACAAAAATGCCATTTTAACGACAGTACAAAAGTAAATACATATAGGGGAGGTATTCTAAAGAAAAATCCAAGATTTTATTTTACTCTGCCTCGGACAGATAGACAGATAGACATGGCGCAACTATAAGGGCGTTATCTACGGAACACTAAAAACAGCCATCGAAGACGGGTTCAATTTTGATGATGATTAATGATTTTTTCCAGTTTACCTCAAGTTATTCGTAAGATTATAGAAGATTACCTTACCCTCAATTCATGTAGGTACCTTCCTACATAAGTACTTACAATCAATAGAAGTACTCTTCCCCACCATATGCATTAAACTTAAATATCTAATTACACGATATATCCCCGCTACTATTAACCTGCAAAAACATAATCCCACACGCTGGGATATCCTTACCATCTTGTACTAATTAGACCTCCGCGCATTTTCCTCGGTGAATACGGTCAGCAAAACTCTATTCCAAATTACCTTTTCTTTACCAGAATGACTTTTGTTCAATTTTAATGGAACGAGGATGTGATACCTACTTTTTTATTTTATTATACATCACCCTAAAATATATGGGTCATAAAATAAATCTATCGTTTGAACGAGGATGGCTGAGAAAGCTTAAGATAGGTAGAAATAGTCCACATATAGACCTTCACAAAACGTGCACATACAACGTTTTTATAGAGTTTCGTAGTAAAATGGCAAACATGGAACAATTATAATTTATTCATGCTTGACCGTCCGTAATAAAACCCACATATGTATCCATATTAATGAAGTTTCACAGTAAGGTGTCTTATGCGAATAGACACCCAGTTGTGTGTTATGAAGCTAAAAAAATAAATTGGAAACAGTTTTCATTTTTGTACATAATGTGTGATACAAATTTTAATATATAATAATAATAATAAATATTTCGGACACTTAGTTACCTACACCTATCATCTATCCCATACACCTACACCATAGTCCCAAACTAAGCAAAGCTTGTACTATGGATACTAGTTAATGGATATTATAGTAAAGTCATCCGAACTACGTATATACATACCAAGTTTAATTTCGATACGATAATTAGAAGTTGGTTAAAATTTACTTCCAAGATTTGTTAGTAAACCCACACCCTGTACAATCCGATGTAAATCCGAAGGAAGAGAGCAAGGGCCGTTTAAAATATGTGAATAAAATTTACCGTGAGCCTACTGAGCCGTCGCTGAAATTGCTAAAAAAAATCAGTTCGTTACATTTTTGTCAAACTTTCCAAAAAAAAATTCACGATTTTAATTATTAAACTTTCAGTTTAATGATTTGTATCATTTAGCAGAATGTGAATAAAATACTTCAGATTCACTGTGTAATACATTATATTATACAAGTACACACTTTAGCAACACGTGGGTTCGATGCACGGTAAAGACTATAAAGGAAATGAGCTTTTGTAACTAGGTAACGCTTCCTGCAGTCACTGATGTGATTTTCCTAGTGTCTGCAGACAGAGAGGGTAAAGTAGTTAGAATCAAGTAGGTATTTTCCCGAAACAGTTTACTCGAATAGAAAAATACCCAAGAATTCAAAAGGAGTAATCAACTTAATTAAGATTGAAACGACATACTTTTGTATACCAGCCTACCTACTTGATTATATCTCGTAAATACATCAATTGGCATCAATTTATGTAGAATTTCGTCCGACTGGAAATACCATTAGGGTTCGGAAATATTTACGGTGCTGTGTGATCCTTTGTCCGGGGATTTGTTGTTACCTAGCACTGTACGTATAAATGCGATTGTATGGGATCAAGATCGAGCAGAATTTAATGCAGAAATAGTAACGTGCAAACTCTGCGAATAAGTAGAATTACTGTGAAAAGTGTCAATAATCCATCTGATACAATATAAATAGGAAATATTTTATGGTACTGTCAATATACATATATTATATATACATTCTAATGACACTCGTTAGTATAAAAACAAAGAGTATATCGAAGATAAGTTTTAAATATTCTTGGTCGAACGACACAACAGCTTATGCATATTTGTAGGCATCAATGGATCATGGCGCACGGCAATACGTAGCTCAAGATCTCAAAGAACGTAGTCGTTTTTAGTCTTGCAATAATTACACGAACCATTTCGAGACGTTTTCGCACCCTCTAACTCAGTAATAAATTTTAACCCAATCGTACTATTTATACAATCCTAATAAAACATTATTGTTTTTAAACCCGTAAATTTTATTTAATATTAGCACCCAGCAAAAAAGTATTTGAAGCCTTTCACTAGCAGATCATCAAATACATATAGATAACCTCTACAAATGGACGGCTTAGGAAATGGGCCAATATATTGTAAATAGTTTACCTGCACACAAAGATGAAATGAGAAAAATGTCATGTCGTGAAGCTGGTCGCCTCCGATTCTTTGATAAAGTTATTCAGTTAGAAAAATGTTTGGACCAGTGGTACTTGTTAACAAGTGTACTTATCTAGGATTTGTTAAGTTACTGGAGACTTCTGTTGTCATACATAAAAAGGACGCTCAAATGTGAATAGAACTTGCCGCCTGAGTGTTCCGTACATAATATAAACAATTTTCTCAGAAACGGCTTAAGATATCAAATTAAAATTAAAAATAGTAAGACTTATGATGCTGTAAAAAAATCAAGTTTCTAATGAAACGCAATAAAAACATACGGCCCATCAAGGCCTAATTTCATATTAAAAGTCCCATTCACTGCCAGATCATTAAAACCTATAGGGTATAATACTTCCCGGTGACCTACAATCTTAAAATTGGGCACAAGTTAAAGAATACATCCGAAAATCGATAATTTCAAACCCCCCGTGGAATCATTACGCTTTATATTTGCGGTTAATTTCAACAGATCGTCTTGTGTTGCTAAAAACAATTTCTTGGAACACTGCTGGAATCTTGTTTTCAACTCGGGGAACTTGGCTTCATTAAACCGTTTTATATGGTGAGTTTAGAATTTCAGATTTACTTTATATAATAAATTCTATCTATTTTAGTCCCTGACGACTAAAATCAATTAACAGAGTTTTGTGAGTCTGTAGTGATCACCTTTACTGAACCCTTATCCCTTGTATAGTATATTTGCACTTAATTAATTTGTAGAGAAAGAGCAATTAAATGCTATTTCTCTACAAATTAATGAATGGAGATAATTGAAGGAACGAAGAGTTAAGTACGCTACATGACCCCAGTAACGAGGCCGCTACCTTCCTATGTGTCATATACATTTTACTTTTATTTCGATATATCTATTACTACCGGTCCGTCGTTAAGACTTTGACATCTAAATATTCAGTCCACTATGCAGTTTTTGCAGGTTGGTATTACCTTTTTAATTACAATTTCCTTAAATGCGTACTGACAATAACTTCTTTGATTTGTAATTAATTATATAGCTTATATACATTATTAATAGTCATTCTTGCTGACATATAACAGAGACAAATAACTCCTAGCGCGATCGTCTCGATGAGTTAGCATCATTATGATTACGTTTTTAGCTAAGATCGCGTGTTATTTATAATAAGTTGCTCCTTATGTTGGGAAAATCCAATCATAATCATAATTCATTTATTTGCCTAATCATAGGTACAGAGAAAAGATGTAAGCTATTATAAATAATGAACAACCATGATTTGCCTTTATGGCGTGCAATAATTATTAAAATTAAAAAAATTTTGATTAAATTACTAAATAATGAAATTAAAAACAAATTAAATATAAAAGTAAAAAGTCAACTTGTGTAACTTCCTGTGGGTAACCAAATAAGAAAAAAAAATATCACTGTCTTTTTGAAAGTTGGAAGTATTTTCATCAAGCTCTCTAAAAAACTATACAGATTTTTCTAACTAGGTGTATATCAAATTTATAGAAATGTTTATTTTTAAACTACTTTCACTTTTAGGTCAAAATATTGTTGTAAAATGAAAACAAAGAAAATACAGCGCTGTGCTCGAAAACGTTTTTTCGAATTATGACTGACCTATAAACCTATGTCGAGACCGTTATAGAAACGTACCTATTACTAAGAATTAGTTATTAGGAAATTAATCCTCCGATTAGTCCTTCTGATTTGTCTGACGCAATAAAGAGAGGGTGCCTGCTGCCTGGTAAATTAGAGGTCGATAATTCCACATAATGGTCGGGGGTTCTGGAAGGCGGGCGAGCGTGGCGAGTGGAGGGGGGAGTGTAATGACAAAGGCCTGGGCACCACCTGCATCGCACACACTTGCCACCATTTAGTTATATGTTCAGCGAAACTCACCCTGATTATAAGCCTGAATGAATTTTCTTCCTTTTAATCCTCGATCCAGAAAATGGAACTCCGTTATCTGTGGAAACATACCTACTCAGTATTAGACTTAGTTATGCTGCGGAGTATTATCATAGTTTGAAGAACAGACTTTGTAAAGTCTGTTCTTCAAATATATTACGATACTACGATTACGATAATATATTATGGTGTACCATAATATTACAGTCAAAATTGGTTCCACGCTTTTTTGATTCGGGGTCGTCTCACTTGCAGAATCACTAACAATACAAGACAAAAGAAAAGGTCAACATGGTAGACCGGACCGTTTCAAATAGAGACTGACGCTAGCAGTCGGCGCCGGCTAGGTAACTGCCTGGGCCGTTCAGTTTCAAAGGCTTATTTTTTCAAACTCACCATCGGAAATAGAAAGCAGCGCGCTCAACACTCCTCTCCTCTGATAGTCAGCCTTTTCTTTTCCTGCAATTCTCCATAAAGTATATCTATGGTTATCCCCTATCCTGTTTAAATTGAATAGCATTTTTATGGGAATAAGAGATCGTATCGTAACCCTGGTACCGTACTTACACAACACGATGAGGACACACTTGTATGTTGTATTCCGAGGCGAGCTGTGTTGGGGTGGCGGACCGTGCGGTATAATTAATGAATGAGAGATACTGACATTTATTAAAATGAAATTCCTATTAAAATATATACATTAATTGCGATTTATGACATGAAAATAAAACAATAATTCCTATTTTACATATTTTTCCACAATACATACAGCAGACGTCCAAAAAATTTCTGCGATATTTCCGTCTTGCGACGGTTGATTTTTGTTAGAAACCCAAAATACATTCTCCTATCACCTTTTTTCCTTTTTCCAATGTTTCATTGGAAAAATTGGAAAAATTGTACCTATGATAGCCTTACAAAAATATTTGTCCGTTTACAATGTTATTCATACACCACACAAAAGAAGAAATCGTTACAAAATACTGAAAAGCTAGCCGTGCCTTTCTATTTGGTCCATTATAATACAAATATTTATGTAATTGGGTCGATTTACAATAGCGGGGTGACATTAAAGGGCGAGGCGCCCCAAACGGTGACCTACCGTGCCTCACTGACACCGCGTGACGCTATTTTTCAACGCGCCCCTGGTCCAATCTATCGTAAATACCTTGTTCGACAAAAGAACGCCCTGCTTTTATAAAAGCAAAACAGTGGAAGTACAATTAAATTTGTCCTGAAAATTTCAACAAACATTTCGGAGTATAAAATCATATTTGCAGCAAATATCAACAGAAAATGTTCGGAGTATACCTGTTTGGTGTGAAAGCGAAAACAACTCAGCGGAAACAGCTATTTGTGTCAAAACTAACACCGAGGACTTTGAACATTCGTACATAACCGAATTTAATCCTACATTATGTGATAGTTTACCTATTTGGTTTCTGTACCTACGAGTATATTGTTTTAACACCTTCAAATTAAAAGAAACATTTGTTCATTTGACCGTTATCAAGTTTAACTTTTTTGTAATGACAAACTGTTATTCTTTTAGATTCATGTGATACGCTGTTTTATTACTAGTCTATAAGAGCTTTCTTATCACTACTCATCGCCCTTCTATGGCTCACAGCACTTACCGCTGAATAGCTTGTATATAAAAGCAAATGATAGGTTTATGTCTAATAATAGTTGCGTCGTTAAATCAATAATACAATGCATACATACCTTCACATACATTAGCCAGCGCCAAGCGGGAAGTTGTGCACGATAAAAAATGCCCGTAGTCAGACAAGCGGCGGCGATAAAAGAACGACACGCAAAAGCGTTTACAATGAATCTAAATTTGACCAACACCCTGGTGGGGTTAATTGCCTCCTTAAACTAATCTACTAAACTAAATATACGTACAAAACACGGTTGGATCACCGTTACTTTTAGTCGTTACCAAATCAGGGGAAAAGTATTTTTAATCTTCCCATTGTTTGTGAATACAACGATGAATGAGTTTTTTCTTTATTCATTCGTGAATTATTAGGCTTTGTGAGAGATTGATGATCCACCATTGTGTAGAATTTAGACAAGTTTGAATATTTTCTATAAAATAACGGCAAAATTGTATTTTACGAATATAAACAAACCATGGACACATTTTCGAGTCGTTTATTTATTAGGTTAATGTTTAAATATTAAAAGGGATATTGTTGACTCAGTCATATATACAATTACAAGACAATTTAAATATTTATTACTAGCTTCCGCCTGCGGCTTCGTCTGTTTCCGAATAACTTTATCGCGGATATGTTTATTTTGTTTATCCTGTGCGAACTACTTCTTTATATGGATAAAAAATATATATTTATATATATTTTATATATATATAAATATATATATATATATTTTAATCCAGGCTGTGTTCTATTTAAATATCAAATTTCATCTAAATGCGTTAATCCGTTTCGCCGTGATTGAGCAACAAACAAACATTCAAACTGTCGCATTTACTAGCTTCGCCTGCGCAGAATAACTTTATCGTGGATATATTTAATTTGTTTATCCCACGGGAACTACTCACTTTATCGGGATAAAAAATATCCTATGTCTTAATCCAGGATATGTTCTACCTATATGCTAAATTTAATCCAAATCCGTTTAGCCGTGATTGAGCAACAAACGAACAAATAAACTAACACACATCCAAACTTTCTCATTTAAAATATTAGTTAGATACTTCAGGTTCTTATCTATGTGCTTAATCCTAATACTAAAAAATGTTGAGCAAAAATAATGCATAAAAAACCCGAAATTACAAATTTCAGGTAATAATCCAAACGCTACGACATAGCGCTTAAAGTACTTGTTGAATAATACGTGTAAGTTACTTTTATTTATACATATACATTTGAGAGACTACTCGAGTACACCACCCACCCGTTGCTCACCCAACATAACTACTCGTATAACCACGACCGCCACAGCGTGCGGTCTCAGCTGTTTTAATTCTTTATGAATTTCTATTCATTCCAGACGCAATTCTTTTTTGCTTACACATTTTTTGATCTAGCGCTCGACCTCAATCATACCTGATGTTCATTGAAAACGAGATCAAAGGTGGAAACGTGCCCATCCAGATCTTTCAAATTATTCAAGGGATAATTCCCAAACAGCTGGATCACGGATACTATACGAGTAACAGTGCTGCTGGCGGTTGATTTCAATGTTGTTACCCTTAACCAAACCTTGAGCTTAATAGGGATCGAACCTAAAACTTCCGTTATTACACCAACAATGGGGCAGTAGAAAAATAATGCTAAAATAATTATACAGGCGGCAGTACATAGTAATAATACTAGGAATTAAGCAAATCGATTTTAAAATTACGAGTCTATTGATTTTTCTACCTAGGTACTGCCACCGCAGGAATGTAGGTACAAGAAATAACTTCAGGGCGGGGAATGTCGCCTTCCCATTCAGTTAAAGTTTAGTCATAGGTAACAAAAAGTTTATACGAAAACGAATAATTTGTGTTATTTATTAATGTTCGTTTTTCCAGAACTAACCAACGTCATATAATAGCGATTCTCAAACCTACTGTTGCTACATAACATATTGCGTTTTTAAAATATTGACAACATTCTAAAGACTCTATCAAAGATAAAGGGAACAAATAGGTAGAATAAGTAGAATATACCCAATATTAAGACCTAGGATGTTTTTAATCCCGATAAAGTGAGTAGGTCCTGCGGGATAAACAAATTTCCGCGATAAAGTTATTACACGTAGGTGAAGGCGCGGGCGGAATGCTAGTATTGAATACATTATTCTACTAGATATTATATGTATTGTATCATGTGATATAATTACTATTCGTGTAAATAAAACTCCGAATTTTGGAAATATGGTGACTTAAATTTTAAGACCCCGGTCTGACAGTAGAAACGATAGTTAATTGTGACTTAAGATCTATACACATGACGACCCGCGACACCGCTCCACGTCCTTTTAACGCATTGTTACAAAATAATTTAAAAAGAATACCTCCGTTAACAACGTTTACTTACTTTTAATAATATTAATTCAAACTAGATTTCCGTCCGCGGGTTCGCCTGCGTGTAATAACTTTACCGCGGAAATTTGTTTATCCCGCAGGACCTACTCACTTTATCGGGATAAAACATATCCTAGGTCATAGGGTATATTTTACTTATATTCCAAAATTTCATCCAAATCCGTTTATTCGTTGCGCCGTGATTGAGCAACAAACAAATAAACAAACATCCAAACTTACGCATGTATAATATTAGTTAGGTAATATTACTTTTGACCGCTGAAGATGGGCTCTCCCCTTCTAACGAAAAAAGCAAAAGTGTATCCCACTATCGTTCAATTTGCGGAAGTGGCATGGCAATAAGTGCCTACTTAGATACAATAGGTCTATCTGCAAAGAAACTGTCGCCAATAAGGTTCCAGAGAATTACCTATTCAATTACCAACGCTCTCAGGTCAGCGCTGCTGCCTTGAGGCTAAAAACAGTTATGTCACCCTTCTGCACTATATAAACTTTCGCTCGAAATCACACTTTGTAGTTTGGTCCCTTGATAAAACAATATGTCTTAATGGTTCAGATGTTCCACTGAGCTTCATTTTCTGAATATGGAATCTAAAACTAAACAAAAACTAATTTTTATTGTCTTCAACACAAGTTCTTCGAAATATAATTTCAAAAATAAACTTTCTGTTGTCCAAATTGGTCAAATAATAATAATCATCATGTTCACATGTTTATATTTTATTTCTGCAAAGTTGCGAAAATAATGCAAACCCAACCCTACTCACGTTCGTTTTACAATATTAGTGAGATTAAGTTCATGTTACATAATATCTGTTACATTATGTCATTGTCCTTTTTGTAGCCTTCGTTAAATGATCGTTATATCGTCCTTACTCATTTGGTAGCCACTATTAATCTTTAAAGGCATAAAGGCCCTGTACGCCGAACACCGCTTTATTGACATACTATTCCATATATATCCTAAATTTTACTATTTCCTATTAATATATTTAACCTATTTAAGTCGTTATCAACTCATACATGAATAATTCTTTCAACTTCTTAATTTCAAGAGTTTATGTTAGTGTTAAATAGGTTTAATACCTTTACCGACACTTCTAGGATGTCAGAAGATCCATAGACACAAAAATCCAGTTTGTCTGTGTGCCCACTATAATCTGTGGAAAAAACTGATCAAGAAACCCAACACTTTTCCAATAGATTTTCTCTTTGGTAATTTATTAATTTAGAAACCAACACCGAGTTCTTTAAAGGCAAGACTAAAAGTGTTCCAAGAAACTTTTATCTTGCAAAAGGAGGAATCGACGAGCGCTCCAAAGATTTCCCTCCATAGAACAACTTTCGAAGCAATTAATTAGGGCTTGCATTTAAAATTAACTAAGTTAGCCCGCTTGCACTCATATTTAACATGCGAGTAAATTATTTCTTTTACCAGGTTTACGTATATACAGGGTGAATTTGAATTCGTGTAATTCCTATTAACAGTTAACGCCACTCCTGATTACGAACAACTTTCCCCAAGGAACCATAGTCGAAATCGTTCAAAAATTTTTCGATTACCCATACAAATGACACCATTCTGAAACCAGCTTTAGTGTGGAAGTCCAACAATTTTCGGCTGGTGACTCCACTCCTGATTACGCACCACTTTCCACTAGGACCCATAACTGAAATCAGCTGAAAATTATTGAACTTCCATACTAAAAATGATTTCAGAATGGTTTATTTTGTATTAGTAATCCAAAATGGTTTGATCGAATTCGACTATGGTTCCTTGGGAAAGTTGTTCGTAACCAAGAGTGGCGTCACCAATTAATGGGAATTACACGAATTCAAATTCACCCTGTATACAACCACAGACAAAAATATATTTACACATAATAACTCCTAGTGATCCTAGTGTAATGGTGATTAATGTTTTATATATAAAAAAAAAGAACTTGTCTCATAGTAATTTACATAAAAAAATAAAAAAATTAATTGAATTTATAATGTTAGACTCTTACTTATAATTGTAGCAATGATGCCTTGCTTGTCTTTTACGAAAGTTTCAAATCACTTGTAAATAGTTACCTATTACAAGTCCGATTTTTTTAATTTCGAATTTTATTGTTCGGATTACGAAATGCCTTTTTGTTTTACTTATATTATTACTTTCCAAAAAAACTGTGTCAAAGAATAATAAATTTTAATTTGCACATTTTTTCTATCGACTCTTATTTTATAATCCAAAAAAACACTCCATAGCAACGCAACCACATATTCCAAAATTCCATAAGTTCGTTTTATGGAATTTATTTACAAGCCTATCATTATTTTGAAACTCAATTATTTTATTTGCACCTCGCTATTGTGTGTGATATACAATTCGCAGTCAAGCATGCAGCATGCAGTAAACATGCAGCATGCAGGCTACGCAGCGGTTTAGCTCCGGCTGTTTGGACAATCCGTGCAACCTCCGCCGCTCCAATTCCGCTCGTGGGCTAGCGTCGCTCCCCCTCTGCGCCTCCGGCTTACCAAAAACACTCTAGGTGTGCCCTGAGGCTGAATTCGGACTACTGTCATCGCTGATTATTTCACCTCTAAAATTTTAGTTTATGTCATAATTTGTGAAGTTTCTGAAAAGTATAATTGTGGACTACATCTCGGTTTTTTAAATCTGTAAGTCTTATGATATTATGTCAAAAGCGACTGTTGTCAAAAGCAAATATCTGGTTAAAGTATTTCTGGAAGGTGATACATATGGTAAAAGCATTTATGTCAAATAAAATTATGGAAAACGGATTATATAGATAAACTTCGAAGAATAGTTTTCGAACTTTTAAAATTCGGTGAAATATATTTCGAAACTTCGATATGTTACCCTTGTAAGTAATAATGTAAGCTAAGGAGAATTCGTAGTATCTCAGCTACGTCATGCCTACGTGTGCTACGTGACATCTGCTACGGAGGAATAAGGTGTGAAACTAAGGCGCTTACTTAATATACAATACAGAACCTCAGAGGATTATTATTTTATATATTCTATTTAGAAAACACACAGTATACTTACATAATATAGCCTATTACGGAAGTTATTACTATACTAGTGAGTTGCTGATGATATGAACTTAAAGCAGATGTCTCATTTTATTAAAAATATCCATATTTATTGTTGAAATTACCTACTTTACACAATAATTCCTACAAACAATTAACGAAAATGTTATAAATTAATTATCATGTTATATACACACATTAAAGCCTATAAAAGTCCACTGTTGGATAAACGCCATGTAGCCGTTGTGTAGTGTGTCCATATAAAACGAATTCACATTAGGTATTTATGAATTATATTTTATTACTTTAGTGGTACATACAATTTTACTTTGTCCAAAATTTTCCGTTGGATTTAAGACTAACTCAATTTCACGATTACAGCACAGCAGAGCGGGTTTGCTTTGAATAACAATGTCTTCAAAGCTTCGATCGATGTGACTTAAAATTACCCAATGGACTCCTAACTCCTCCTCCCCCGAGAATCTTGACTACGCATAATATTTTTAAGAAATAGTACGAACTGTGCCGTGTCGTTTCGGCACGTAAAAAGAATAGAACCAACTCGTCTCTTCCCGTGGGTGTCGTAAATGACGACTATGTGAGTTATGTTTGGGATATCTCAGATTACCACGCGGAGTTGATTCCCACCGAGGTACAGTGTTTAGTATTCGGTTTGGTTGGTAATAGGGCATTTTTGCATTTAAGGCAGATGGCCTAAGCCAAGTCGGCGGCCTGCAAGGGCCCCATTTAATACTACTGACTTTCAGGCGACCACACTTTGCTCTCATTGTGGATTATGGCCCATATTCCCGGTCAGAGGAGGCTGTGCCCTAAAATGGCTAAAGCTGTAGGTGATGACGACATTTTGAAATATCCGCCTGGCTAGCTACCCGTATCTTATCTAAGTATGTTGCCAACAGAGGTGTGACTTATCTAAGATACAAGTATCTGAAATACAGATACAAGATGCAAGATACGTATTTTCATTTTGTATCTAAAATACTTTTTAAAAAATCATTTTGTATCTTGTATTTAAATATATTTTGTTTGGTATCTTAGTATTTTATAAATACTTTTTCTGATAAAATACTTTTAGTAATATATTAGTAGAAATATATAAAATAAATGCGTAAAATTGAGCAAGTCATTATTAGTCCAACATCACATTGGTAGATGGCGACTCTTTCTTTGCACTGCACTGGCCTGTATCTATACAAGATGTGGCAAATGCACAAGTCGTGCGAGCCAAACAATTAAAAAAAAAAAAAACTGAAATGTAATTTCATTTGAGAAGATGACCGCCTTTTTGTATATATTACATTACATTAAGTTATTTACGAATAAATCGTGTTATGTTATGTAACGTGTGTGTTATGTTATCGTGTTATGTCAATTAAGAAAAATAAACTTAGAATTCATTAAAATAAAATCTTGTTTTCTTACAAAAGTATTTGTATCTTAAGAAGTATTTAGAAGATACGTATTTGGTATTTAGTATTTCAGATACTATTCTCGAAAGTATTTTGTATCTGGTATCTGAAATACTTTATTTAAAAGTATCTGCATTTTGTATTGCAGATACTTTGTACAGGGTATTTTGTACATCTCTGGTTGCCAAGCAACAATTTTGTGTTTAAAATTAGCTTGGAACCCCCGAAATCATTTGGGCGTTTCAGGGGGGTTTACCTTCGACCTCACTGTCACTTACCATGTGTGATTGAGAATCGAGCACTGACCATTTGTGCATAAAAATAAAAGTAGGTTTTAGTTACTACTGATTAATATTTTTGTCGGTATGTTCATATACATAACAAAAATCTTGTTTCACCCTCAAAGCAGGCTCTTAAAAAACTAAAAAACTGTTCTATGACTTTCAATGAAAATCAACCTAAAATAATTTGACCTCTCCAAACAAGTTTGAGCGATACTGGCGTCGACCGGTGCCAGCAAAAATTTAAAAAGTCGAGAGGCGGCTGTGTTGCACAACGCATTAATTTTTTATGGGGAGCTAAAATGTTTTCGTTGATTATCAAAAGCCGTATAACAAAATAATTTTCCTTCTTGAATAATATAATATAACAATGCGTATGTGTAACAATTCAATCTACAATACCATGCTGTTTGACTTTGCACTGCCATTAAGGTTGGAGAACGAAAATAAACAGTATTATATTTATTACAATAATTTGAATTCATATTTCTTCTTAGATTATATACCTGTAATCTAAGTATTTCTTAGTGTTTCTGGCACAATTTATCATTTTTGAAAACTTCGTAAGCCTCATTACAATTAAAATCAAAATAAATGACAATTGACATTGACAGTTTCGTTCTCAAACGAGGTCTGCGCTGCACCGCCGCCTAAAACCAGTAATGCTTCCTGAAAACAGTATACAGTACTTTATTTTTGTTTATCAGTAAAAAGTATTATGCAGTGGAAAACACAATAAAATTGTTTTTAACAGAACCCTACCTAGAACATCTTGGACTAAAAGAATTTAGAGAAGTTCATTTTTAATTTGACTGTACGAACGAAACGAACCCGTACGTACCGAACCGATACCTATATCTTCATAGCAGTGGTCTAATCCAATTAGTACCTACGTTGTATAATTTTATAACGTTGAAACAAAGCAAGGGGAAAAGAGCATCGCATTGCACTTAGATTTTGCTCTACCCCTTTTATTTCATTTAATCTCTGGTAACGAGATTGCCGCTCTCGACTCGAGGCCATGAAAGTTACTCTATTCACACATGATTTTCGTAGTATGTGTCGAGTATTTGTTATTATCATAGACAGGTATTTTATAATTTTTGGGAGCTGATAGAAATACACCAAATGCTAAAACTCTATATATCTATATTAACGTATGTATATAAGTCTTTAGGAGGAAAGTATATTCATTGGCATTGGCGGTTATCTTTTCCCAATTTCTTTTATGTATCATAGAAGATGTGTGTCGCCTTTTGAATTAGTAATATTATTTCTGAAAGGGCTGTCTACGAAATCTTAAGATGACTGAACTAATGTCTGTGAAAATAATTTATTTAACTTTATTTATATGAAATATAGGTATTAAATTCTTAGGTGAAATCGCAAAGAATTCATGTTATTATGTACCGAAACATCGTGACAGTATGCCGTCTCGTGATCTAAAGAATAAATGTATTATTCCGAGACAGTGATATAGAAGGGGTTTTCTGAGTGATGGAAACGCGACGTGAGAATCCGGCTCAGCCTCCGAGGCTGCCTCCCATTCGATAAGAAGATTAGGTGTCCTTGACTCAGCCTCATGACGTCATCGCTGTCACTATCGTGCTTGGACCAAACAGCTGCATTTACCACCTCTATAATAATAGACAGATGCGGTCTAAATCCCCAGACAATAAAGTGCACTTAGATGATATGAGACTTGGGGGTAGAGAGTAACTGCACAATAATATTCAGGCTGTTCCTTTTGTCGAAAAACATTATGATGATATGTTTTACCTTATACGAGTAGGTACAGATGACTTTTTAATGACAATTTTATTTAAGCGTTAAGATACTTGAAGAGTGTCATGTTACGCTACTTTTCTACGGTTTAACTCTGTAAAAGTTGTAGTTTCTAATTCATAGTATATGGATATGGCTTTTTAAGGTTGGTATTCTATAATCGATCATCAACACTTTGAAATCTACGGTAAAATAAGGTAAAGCAAGGAAAAGATTAAGTTTAGAATTAATTTCTACATGTATATGACATGTGTACACACACACACACGTTCATATAATCTTTTCTCTCTTTTTGCGACGTTTTCCGTACCGAACTCATTGAAGTAAACTGTTATCTCCTGTCCTGCGCATATGCGGATAGACAAACGGACAGACAAGATAATCCATCGCTGTCCATGGGTAGATTTGCCCTAACCACCATATTGGGCAGACAGGTTGGCGATCGCAGATTTTTTGGGGTGACACAGCTGCCCATCACTGATATTCTCTATCATGCTCACAACGACCGAATAGCCACGGAATGGTCATATTCCTCTTTACCGACTTGTGGCCATGGTTTGTTGCTACCAATAAATATAATAAATAGGTCGGTGCGTCCTAGAAGTGACCCGATATTAAACATAAATATTGGTATTTAAAATTAAAAAATGCGCTATCGCAGCAGCATGCGAATGTGCGGTTGCAAACCATAAAGCCTTCTTCATATTACACAATAGCTTTGTTATTACTCTGTACATCAGACAAAAGAACCTGCATTTTTAATTAAAACATACGATACCTTGGCTGTGAGTGTATAGGTTATACTGACGAAGATGAAACCCTATATTTTTATACATATATGTATGGATTACCTATAGGTAATGATAACTTTTATTTAAACAAAAGACACAATGATATATTGGGTACCTATGAAATTGGAGTTTTTTTTCTTCGTTAATCATATGTACCAATTCCTGCGATTTTCAAAGCTATATCCAAATTTGTTTTTTATTTGGAAAATGTAATATTATTTCAAGGTTTCACATTAAATATTTTTTAATTTCTGGCCTAAATCACATAATAAAACTAAATTTGAACAGAGCTCTTTTCGTGTGCTTCCCATAACATTTCTTAGGTTCGCTGAAACTTTTATAAAGCGGTTACTTTTAAAAATTAACGCTGCCTATACTTAACTTAATGTTATCCGATAATACACACAAAGTTTAGCTAAATTTGGATTTGCCGTTCCCAAAAAAAATCAAAAATGTTTGTATGGAGAAAACAGTCTTAATGAAATTCTTCATACAAAACGCCAATTTCATAGGTAAGGACCTAATACTTACATACATAACGTCACGACCGTTATCCCAAAAGGGATGGTCAGAAATATCCCAAGCATAAGTATTTGAGTGTTCCAAAAAGAGTTTAATGCTTGAGACAACATCCACGGTTCACCTTACGAATTATACAGAAATGCACACGTAAAAGAGGATGAGCCCATCGGCGTTGAAACGTGCAAATATATAGATGTTTTTTGATGCAAAGTACCTACTTTAGTCGCCATTTACGATACCCACGGTAAGACACGGGTTGGCTCTACTTTTTACATGATGGGTCGTTATATACTTGTATGGTACCTATCAAATGGTGCGTGAATACTATATGTTTCCATTTTTAAATCGTAATAATAATTGATATCCCTGGCAAGGAAGTGGGTTGTAATTTTATTACGACATAATTTCATTACTCGCACCGTGACTCCAATAAAAATGTCCAAGTCGAATCTTCATTAACTTTTAACCGCTGGAATTGTTTTTAGTACCTACTTCCGCTTCTGAGATAGTAATTTAATCTTTTGTTCAACGAAAATGAGCGTGAACGGAGAAATCAAAACTAATTAATGCTCATTACCATTAATGTTATTAAGGTTCATGTTTATTTAAGAAGTTAAAAGTTAAATTGAGCAATTTTGATCCTAATGGAAATGTATCTCGAATTATTACTATAATATATCAATATACGTGCAAACTATTTTATTATATACAGGCATAGATTGCGGAGACGAGAAGGTTTTTTAGTGCTTGAGATACATCTGTCAAAGGTGGAATTGCCAGTCACATAGAACATTCAAATTATTGACGGAAACTGGCTACAACACAAATCGGAAATGTAATATTAGACTCTTCAATAACCGAAATGCATGCGGCCTATTGTCGTACCCCGCGAGGCGTTTCTTAAACTTCTACAAAAATTATTTACAAACAAAGTCATTAATAATATTGTTATACGACGCGGTGTTCGGATTAAAAGGGAAACTATAATCCATTACCCCTAATGGAATCTCTAGACCCCTAGAGATTCGCCAGCGTCATTATCGGTTTTAGTAACGCCGAAAACGCTGAAACTTCTTAAACATTCACCGGGTGAAACACTGACTCCACGTTTTACGAGCCACTTGCTAAATTGCCAAGTTTGGAACCAACATTAATTATTTTTTACGGCGTTTTCCTTTATACTTTACTGCATTATGTATACTATACCCCCAAAGTTAATATCGTACACTTGTTAATCATGAAAAAGTCGTTACATAAAATTATTATAGTGTGCAATATCTTAATCTGGATAAAGTAATTAGTTTTTATAATAATATATACTATACTAAGGCTAGTTGACATAATAAATTAGATTTTCGCATGAGAAAGCGAATAAAGTTTGCTATTAATAATACCCCGGGCCCATACCCGACGACGATCTCGTCAAAACCTCTTAAAATGGTGTCAAGTTCTCTTCAAACTTTCATTTTGCCTTACAAGAGAGTTGAAACCTAGATTCCACGAAAGTTCTGCGAACTTTTCCTTTCTACCAAAACTCGAATATTCAGCGATCATCCAGAAATTGAATTATTCGGTATAATGATGGTTCCAAAATAGAAAACTAAAAATGAACGTACAAAAAAATATAATGTGTTTTGTATGATAATGATATGATAACGATAAGTTGAAAATAAATTGTAGGTAAGTAAGTAGCTACAAAGTTAGTCTTTCCCGCTACAAAGTTAGTCTTTAGTCCGTATTTGTTTTCTCCTTTAGTATTTTTATCCACAGAGTAGAATAAGCAAGTTTTATGTTATGTTGTATATTGTTTGTAGCGTTCGGTAGTCAACAACGTCTACGAATTTCTCCACGACCGTCCTTCCTGTGTTTCGTAAACATAATTTTGGTCTTTGTCAGAAGTGCCTTATTCTCTCTGTAATAATAATTAATACCGGAACTGTATTAATATCTCATTCATTGTTTACCCGTTAAGAAATGCTGTATCACTATCATCCGCTCTGTCATACAATGTCGGCTGACATATTTTGCTCTCAAGTCTTATAGAGAGGGACTGAGCTTTTTCATCATCAGGTCTTGGTTAATTTCTTCCTTGATCTATGTAGCGTAGTTTTAAACTATTATCTTAAAAGTCAATGTTAAGTATTGGCTTAAAATATTATGATACAAGGTTATTTATTGTTTAGAGCGTCGGTGGTTAAGACACGGTCTCCCAATGTAGGAGGTCCGAGTTCGATCCCCAGGCAGACCATATCAATGAGTTTTTAAATTTAATTTCATTACTTATGTGCATTTATCCGACTGCTCTTAAACGATGAAGGAAAACATCTTGAGGAAACCTGCATGCCTGAGAAATAAAAATTCAAAGGCATGTGAAGTCCCCAACCCGCATTGGGCCAGCGTGCTGGACTATGGCCCATACTCATTATTTACGATGAGTTTACGGGCTTTGTATACGCGAATCCTGAAACGAGTTTGGTCAGAAGCACGTATAGATTGGCCAGTATCTGTCGCTCACCCTAACAGTGTTGCTCACCTAGGGCCGCCGGCATGTTGGCGACAGACACTAGTTTTTTATAATTCTTTTGTTGGTGTCTGTCAATGCTGTGTACTTGAAAATTATATGAAAAGGAATTGTCTTTCTCTTCTTAGTCAAAATATTATTACAATTATTGTGCTATCCCTTACAAATTTGATCGATGCACGGAATACAAACATGGGTATTATATTTTTCCGTTGATTATTTATCTAATTAAGGAATGATATACAACCTACAAACGTAAACATAACAGTAACTGAATTCTCAGCAATCCTTTGTTTTTATTTATTCTTTTCTAGCCATAATGTTTACTAAATATATGATCTAATTGGGGTGTATCGGCTTTTTTATATACAATCTTGTATAACTTATTGATAGCTGAGAAGTTGAAAATAATGTACATGAATGTAAGAGGCGATATTGTAGAATTCTTAAAATCATAATTCGAAAACATAATAATAATAAGAATAAGTTGAGACAATCCTTGCACTATCCTGGTTAATACAAACATTCTTAACGTTTAACAAACGCTCAAATGTTTGACACATCATAAAGTAATTGTGACAAACGTTTCACTAAATTTCTTACGTAGACTGTCTAGACTGTCTAGGCATCTATGAGAAAGATCCACTTTTTAAAAACGAAAATCTGGTCTACGATCTTTGGTGGTGCTTTATTTATTCTGACATAGAAGAATAATATGGTTTAGGTAAATCGATCTTCTTTGAACAAAAAACTCAAACTCCTCAACGAAAATGTCTATATTTTTGAAAAAAAAACGACCATATCGCTCTCTAAATTATATAATGTATGTGGCAAGAAAATATGTTATCAGCTGTTTTAAATAGTATTAGTTGTAAACTATAGGTATTTATCTTTCTAACTAACATTATAAATGCGAAAGTTTGAATGTTTGTTTATTTGTGTGTTGCACAATCACGGCGAAACGGATGAACGGATTTGGATGAATGATGATAGAATATACCCTGGATTAAGACACAGAATATTTCTTATCCCGATAAAATTATTCCGCGCAGACGAAGCAATATAAAAATTTGTTAAAGAAGTACTTCATAGATAGATGTGCGTACCTACATTTTTTATAATTAATAAGGCGGCGGGTCAGTGACCTCATTCGCACTACACACAAACCTTCAAAGGATTTCATAGGCGTCTTATAATTAAGATTTTCAAATAATATGTTTATGGAATAACTAAAATGATACTCGCTCGTAAGCATAAACAAGGAAACCTATAACCACCAAATTACTTATTGTTATTAAAATGTTGTTGTTCACAACGAGCTAGTGGCGGGCTCCATTATTGGTCAGAACGTTTGACATATTTGTTCCTCCTCAATTAACAAACAGAGCTACAATAGTCTGCATTATTTTGATAGGTACCGAATCTGTATTAAAAGAAACGTGTTAATTATTTTGCCTAATCCTAAATAAATGTAGTACCCAGACAACGGTGGCGTCTTGCAAATACTCGCGCCCGGTCATTGTGAACGAGCGGACGTTCCACATTTGATCGTGTACCTACTTACTGAAAATAGTGATTTTACTACAAAGTCCAGACCCTGAATAACTGGACATCACAATGATAGTTTAGATTAGTAAACGTGATGTCACAACATTTACGTCATTTTGGATATCATCCACGTCCACTGCGGAACATAGACCACCCCCATCAATTTCCAGAGCGACCTGCATCCTGCGACTTCTCGCGACCTTCATCAGGTCGTCTGCCCGCCTTTTGAGTGGACGTACACAGTGCGCTTGCCGGTGAGTGATTTAATGCCCCACTTCTTCGAGCTATGTGCCCTGCCCACTGCCACTTCACCTTACGAATTCGCTGGGCTATGTCGGTGGCTTTCATTCGTCTACGGTTTTCTTCATTCCTCATATAAAAATCCTAAATTTTAAACCACGTTTTGCTAGTTTTCGAAGAATGTAGGTACTAGCCGAAATTTACGTCGTTTGAATCCTGCCCCGTCTTCTCTACGTGAAGCTTCTTAAAGAAGTTATTATTTTTACTTTCCGTCTTGCAAAAAAACTGATTTGCTTTTTAGTCTTCTCTCTTCTCCTTTGACTGTACTACACTCGAACTTGGAAACACTGTTGCGAATAACGATGCTACGACACCTTTGACGGTAACTTAAAAATACCTAAGAGCCATTCACACTGCCATTAGAATTAACACTACGCTGAAAAATATACCTTCGTATGTGAAAGCTCAAAACCAATCATAAGGCAATGTTGCTGCTGTGTGCGCATTAGCGCGTTGTTATTCACACGGCAGGCGTTGACGAGTGCGTGGGAATTTCGGATCCGGCATTAACGCCAGCCGAATGAATAGGCACTAAATCCAGTAATCAATCCCCTCCTGTAATGTTTCATTTCATACTGAATATAGTTTTGTCCATAAAATGTATTGTAACTAAATAAATATTTTCTGACAAACCAATCATTTAACGGATAAACAGACATAACTAACATAACATATCCATGACTTGGGAATAAATGTTTTTATTCATCACACATCAGTGTCACACATATGTGTCACAGCGGTGAAGACACGGTCTCCCATTTTAGGAAGTCCGGGTTCGATTCACAGGCAGACCAATGAGTTTTTAAATTTAATGTAATTACTTATGTGCATTTATCCGTCTGCTCTCTTAAACGATGAAGGAAAATATCGTGAGGAAACCTGCATGCCTGAGAAATAAAAATTCAAAGGCATGTGAAGTCCCCAACCCGCATTGGGCCAGCGTGGTGGACTATGGCCTATACTCTCTAGTGAAGGCCTATATCCATGCAGTGGGATGTTTACGGGCTGATGATGATGATTCATCACACATGCGAGATTTTAACCCGCAACCATGGTGGTAAGGCTGGCCAGGGCAAGGTGACCAACACCTACGCCAATTGGCCGTTAATAAAATTCCCCTATATAGCTACAATACTATTGAATACTGGACGGGTTAGAAAGCAGGTCAACCCATTTCTTCCAAGTATAGCAACGTCAACAAAAACAACTAAGTTTATGGCGCCAACCCCCTTCCCGTGATTAGCAGGAATATACCTACCTACATCCTTATAGGAAACTTCTATGTTCAGTGGGTATTGTAGTTTAGCATTCAGTATTCTCTATGTACGGTATTTATAGCTGTGAAGTAGGACGTAAAGTGAATAGAGTAGAAATTATGTGCCGGACCTAAGCTGGTTCATTTATGCGTTAACCCACTTCAACTCGGTCAACCGATAGAGGCCATATGGCACAAATGGCAATTATAAACTTTAAACATAAAAGTAGAAGGTAGGTAATATAAGTTAATGTATATATAATAAGTAATGTATATAAGCAAAGCGATGCAAATGTGGTGGATTTATATCCAATAGTTTGAAAATTATGTAATGATATATTTGTAATATTTGTAATACTCGTATATTAAACCAATACACAAGACGCAGCCTGAGTGTGTATAATTAATTTATCACAACGAAAGAAGATGCGACGTGAGAGATGCTCCTTGGTGTGTTTATTAAATTTCAACCAAAACACGATAGAAATTAATTCCACGTGTTAAATTTCTATTAGTACAATTTTCGCATGCTGTTGCCGATTTCAAGTATTAGGTATCCATTACACGGAGAACTTTTTATATACAAGAACTGAACATATTAAACTCTCTAAAAGTCAATATATTAAATAAGGGGGAACTAATGTTAAACTGTCTTTATGATTATTCCAATTTGAAAACGAATGGGTAAGCCCACTCGCCTGGAATGCGCTTTATTGTGGATTTTCAAAAAGCGAATTATTGAAATGAGCTCATCTCGGTAATCATCGGATATGCAATGAAAAGCGAACGACAAATAATTAATGAATACCCATGTCGTCGTTACAATAGAGGATTGTTATGATGTACTTATTTTAAATAGCAGATTCGTATTTTTGCTGTCTTTGTTAAGTTTCGTTTTGAAATGCTACATTCACAGCGCGTTCGGAAAACAAATCACCCTCTCCCCACTCCAAAGTATACCCTATTACAAAGTTAGTCGCTGTTGTTGTTCATCAATAAATAAATATATTTGTTATAATACACCTGTACAGGAATACAGTGGTACTGCTGTATTCCTTCGACGTTATTACATATAACACTTAAGAGTCAAACTTGTAAGGTAGATACTTCATACTTCAAGATTACAATCAATAAAACAATATTCACTGCACCTTCTTACATGTAAGTTTAAACATATATCCAAACTAGCTTTCCATCCGCGACTTTGTCCCCGTGGATCTCGGAATAAAATATAACCTATCACTTATATATATATTATTGACTTTTTCATTTTAAAACTTTCATATTGTTGTTTGAACGCTTCGTTGTTTCTGCCTTTCTTTTGTAATTTGCAATAGAATTCGCGTCGCGACTTGTTATCGTTATATATAATACAAGTTTATAATACCTCGAAGACGTGCTGTCAGAGGTGTCTGTGTAACTGTCAACAAAGTACCTAAGTACCTACGTGCGTGTTGAACAAATATTTTGTAACACATGGTCTGGAGTAGCTAAAGTCGAACAAGAAAGTGCTTTATCAGTATGGACAAAAAGTAATAGCAAATGAGAATATCGCTAAAGTACTTGGAACATTGTTTAAGAGATTAAAATGGAGAGAGATCATCAGGATCTGCAGTTAGCATGGGCGTACCGCAGGGTTCAATACTGGGACCATTCCTATTTTTAGTTTATATCAACGATTTACCTCACCTCGCTAAGGAAAGACACGAGATCGTATTGTTTGCTGATGACACTTCTTTAATATTTAAAGTTGACAGATATCAATTAGCATATGACGAAGTGAATAATGCTGTCTCAAAAATAGTCGAATGGTTCACAGTCAATAACTTGCTCCTTAATGAGAACAAAACGAAATGTCTTAGATTTTCATTACCTAATGTTGAACAGGTTGCCACCAAAATAAGAATTAAACATGAACAGTTGGAACTTGTGGACACAACTGTATTCCTTGGTATGACTTTAGATTCTCGGTTACAGTGGGGACCCCATATTAAAAAACTAATGAAAAGACTCAGTTCTGCCGCATATGCTGTTAAGAAAATTCGAAATATCTGTGATATTGAAACAGCGCGCTTAGTCTACTTCAGCTACTTTCACAGCTTGATGTCATATGGTATCTTGCTGTGGGGAAACGCTGCTGATACAGATAGCATATTTCTCTTACAGAAACGAGCTATTCGTGCAATTTATAAATTAAGGTCAAGAGATACATTAAGACAAATATTTAAAGAAATTAATATTTTAACATTTTCGTCACAATATATATATGAAAATCTTGTATATGTTAAGAGAAATATATATTCATTCGAGAAACATTGTGACCGACATAATGTCAATACAAGGAGCAAAAATCAATTAGCTGTACCTTTTAGTAGACTTAGTAAAGTTAATAAGTCATTCAGAGGTCAATGTGTGCGCTTCTACAACAAGGTTCCCATGGATATACGGAATCTTCCGCTTAATAAATTTAAACTTATTATAAAACAAAAATTATGTAAAAAGGGATATTACAAAATTTCAGACTATATTAATGAAAGTAATCCATGGGATTAAACGGCTCCTCTACACGATATATAAAATTGTTGTAACCTTTCTTGATTGTACATGATTTATTGAAAAGAGACAAACCCTCTGAGTTTCTCGCTAGCTCTTCTCAGTAGTGGTCGCGTTCCGAGCTAGTGGTAGTTTAAAAAACAAATGACGTTCATAAGTGCATATTGTATTGCCTACATGAATAAATGATTTTCATTTCATTTCATTTCATTTCATTTCAACTTGATTGGTTGACAGCGTTGCCAAACTAAATGTAAAGGTACCTATGCCTTCTTATTACGTATTTTCTATAATAAGACTCTAGAAACCGTGGATTTTTTATATTACTATTAAATTATGTTGTGAATTGAGGACTTTGTGTGAATTAAATAATCTAGTTCTCACATGGCTGTTATCGTTTTCATTAGAAATAAAAAGTTCAAATGAAATTCATAGTGCTATCCTCACGCCTAATAATGATAAAGATAGTAACTATTAGATTTGTCTTATAAACACATGCCGAAAACGAAATACGTCCAAACAGGAATGTGCCGAAACAATAATATGTCCAATCAGGAGTTCGACAAAGGAATCAATCGTACTGGGCAGGATATATAGCTAGTAGGACGAGGTCTGTTGGGACATAAAAGGTCTAGAGGAGACCACACCGGCAAGCGCAACGGACCATCGACAAATGTAGATGGACAATCTGATAAAGCTGGCGATGGATACAACCGCGGTATGGAATTACATATTTAACATAGTGCGCTAACATACATATACTCGATTTGATTTAATAACGTAATAAAATTAAATAAAATTTCAATCCTAATAACTCCACTTAGTCTTAACATCTCGTCTCATCTGTTCCTCCAAATGTTTTCTCCAGTATATTCCACGTATCCGACTTCCTTCAGACTTCCACTTAAAATCCCCTGAATTGCTGGCGTTTCGCCTAAGAATGTCTCCTTTTGCGTGAATCATTATGGGGCGCTGCTGGCATATTTACCACAGGTTGGCGCTATTAGTCCGAACTAATTATGTTACAATAGTTTGCATTTTTGGTTATCATGTTTCTTGTGTCTGTTTATATAGATATGCTTGAACTATAAGATGTAGAACGCCACAATATCTTATACTTAAATAAATCAAACAACATTTTTATAAGAATTGCAAGAATAACATTTTTTTCAATAATTTGTTATAGTAAGTTTGGTTTACCATGTAAATATCTTAGAAAACTAGTGAAGCTATTTCAAAATGTATAGCTAGACTCACAACATTCTCAGCAGCCACAAAGCATCCACGACACTTGGAAACTTATACTGTGGTAAGAGGAAACTTGGCTACGGTGATTCAAGTCTAGCAAAATAGCACACTTGTGTGTGAAATCACATTGGGGTGTGCATTTGTGTAGACAGCGAAGTCTTATATAGTTTGGAGGACTTAACAATGAAACTTTGCTGAATTAAATTTTACTAAATACTGTTCTAGAAAAAGATTACTGTGTGATTAAAGATACATTCATAGATAGAGACCAATTCTAGTGCTAATGTCAAATAATGAATATTTTCTAAATTAATGTTTGAAAACATAGATTATATACCTACAATAGGATATGTGAGGATATTTGCGTTATATTTCTATTAAAAACTCATTTGTCCCATTGAAAAGATTTTATTAGGCCAATTATCAAAATGTATTATTACTAAAAAATGCTTATGGGTACCACCGACCAAAAAAATATTACACTTATAAACATTTGGTCTGTATTTTTTCTCAGCAAGATTTATACGGACATTTTGTTTTCTTTACGATTTCGCATTAAAATGTCAGAAACCCTCTTTTCAGCTATGACTCGACAATTGAAATGTCGAAACCCTCTATGATTTTATTGGTTAGGGATATCCAAAATGAAAATGTGAAAATATTCTGGGATCAGTCGATCTTTTATTTTCGCTGTTTGGTTTAAAAACTTTGAGACCTTATGACTATAGTCTCTTTGGAGAAGTTTCTAAGCGTCTGGTCGAGAACTAATAATAAACTAAAAATAATATATGCGAGGCAATGGTTTCACTTTATCGAGAACTTTACCAGAGACAGAGGATCTTGGACAGATTTTTTTTCTAATCAATAAACCGTCTTCAAAAAAAGCAGTCTTCATATTATATTACATCAATTTCGTCGACCGTGAAAATCACAAAGCTCTTCCAGACCTCACTTTATTTTCCACGTTGATGCCGGAGAAACAATAAAATTGTTTGAATTAACATATAAACTGTGCCAAGGGACGCCAGAGGGACACTCCACTCTCATCAAACCCCTGCAGCCCTGCATTGAATAAATGTTACTTGAGTTCAACAAATCATGCTAAGCGCGAACCCTCTCTGAGCAATGGGACGAGAATGGTAGAGACTATAATATTATTATATCCTTATCAGTTTATTTACCTACACCTACTCATACTCAAATACCTTGTAAGATAATACGTGAGGTGACTGAATGAGTAGTTCTTTAAAATAATAGTCATTTCATTACAACACTACAAGTGTCGATGTTTTTTGCACGATATCTGTTTCATTTACTTTACATGGGGGGTGAGTGAATCATTTCAGTTATCAATTAATCGATTAATGTAAGTATATTTTATAAGCTAGACACTTTGCTGGTTTCAGTAGATTTTGATTAACCGATTCGAATAGCGTGTTGATATTGGCTTACGTTTAGTGGAGTTTCTAACTAAACTCACGAATCGACTGCCATCAGTCGTTTCGCTCCAATTGAAACAGGTTTCATTATATGCAAACGTTACAAGCCTCTACTATAAACGTGTGATTGCATGGGTTAATTAACGCAGGGAGTAGTGACTCGCAATCAACATTTCTCCCGCAGACATTGATCAGTGTACTTATCGCTTGCCGATTTTATTTGCTTTTGTGCCAATATATATATATATATATATGAGTAAATCGTAAAATAAATTGTCAGTCACACACGTGATGTTAATTATTGTATATACCTATATCGATGCGGTGAAAACAGTTTCTTTCTTTCGTTTCTTTATCGTTTCATAAAATGCACTCATGTTGTAATTACACTCGTTACTATGCAGTTGTATAAATTACTACTAGGAGATTACATAAAAAAAATTATATACCTATAGTTAGAAAATGAAAAAGCCATAATGCACAAGATCCATTTCACATATTTATTTATATGTGATTTATAACCGGGTTGCGAGAAGGTCACGTCTACAGCCTAGATAAGTCCACTGCTGGACGTTAAGCCGCTCCCAATAAGGCTGTTGCGATTAAACTTACGATCCCTTTTACAACAGCCTTGGGAAGAAACAGATTGGTCCTATTCTAGTCGGCCGGGAACCACACGGCGAACACAGCCACATGTATAATATACATTAGTATTAATAATTCCGATTCACACGAAGCCTTGGTCAAATCTATACTCATTACTCAGGCTTAGTGGGAAGGCTGAGAAAAATATTCCCATAGTCCCAGTTATCAGTGAGGCTGTCAGTGAGGACGTATTATCCCACTGTATAAATATTTTGATCCTTATTCATTTTAATAGCGATACGTGGTCACTTATTACCATACCAGTAGAATTTTGTTGACACCTGTATCCCATTCCTGGAGTTCTCACCGTCGCCGCCCCCGGCGGGTTTTCCTTTTTGTCAAACAAAATAATTCGAATCACTTTATTCTGAAAACACATTTTATTTTGTTCAGTATCATTTCTACTTATATGGGCGTAGCGACAAAAGAACATTGTAGTAATAAAATAAATACCATTGATAAAGGCTAAGATATGACGATCGTAGTAAAGCAGATTAAATATATAAACTACTTAAGTATGTTTGTCATTTATTCATTAGGTAAGCATCTAACTACAGTGTTTAATCATAATCTTTACAACCGTCGAGTTTTCGGCTAAATCTAATTTTGACAATACGACAATTCTCCGAAACATCCCCCTGGTCCGGGTTCCGCGCCTTGCCGTGTTGAAACAATATCACCGAAATCACCCGGGTATTTGCATTTCTAATTACAAAACATAGCAGCACTGCCCTTTCCGGAAAGGACAGAACGGATATTGAATGTCGACGCGGGACCTAATTTTAATCCTGAATTATATTTAAACAGAAACTTTGGGATAACGCAAAATCATGACTTTTGTTCGTAAATTTACTGCAGTCGAAATTAACCTATCAACAGTAAACGACTTTTCATGTTGCGCCTGCCTAACGTTCAGCCAGATCGTTTGACTAAATACCTACTACACGTAGTTCCGTATTTTCCTAGCCATATTATTGTATTGCTGTAATTTGCTAATAATTTGGTAAAATAATACTGTGAAAACACCTAGGTGTCTCTCAATGACCCCAAGCGGTCATGAACTCTTTATATCCAATTTCAGGTCATCAGTTCACCTAAGGTGAGGTCGTTCTACGCTACCCCTACCAGTACGTGGTTTCCATTCAAGAATCTTCAGTTGTAAAAGCTATGTGGCCTGCTCCTCGTCACATCAGCTTATGATCTTGGTTGCTACGTCAAAGGCTTTAGTTAAACTAATTTCGTCCTCCCATTACGTAGACATACTGCCATATAGCTTTTTAGGCTTTTAGCTTATATATTTAGTCAGCGGTAGGGTTCAAGTTTTCGTTGCGTATGTCATCCATTACACACACTGATTGAAGACACGTCTTCAGACACGAGGCCTTTTTAGATGAGATACACAGCTTTTATGAAATGAAATTCCTCACTTGAGCTCTTTCTTATCTTATCTAGCTGAATTGTTTATCCTCCATATTCGTCAACAACTTTGTGAGTAAACCCCCTTCAAGGGTAGCATGGTCCCAATATTGGCCGAAACGCATGTGATGTAGGAATTGTGACTGTCTTATCCATATTCAATCTTAGAATCACCTGCTGGGGTTCTACTAAGATCGCTTAGAATCATGTCGAAGTCTGCCATCGCCTCTGCTACGACCGATATGACATCGGCGAAATGTTGATACGTAATATTCTCGCCATTCATGTAAATGCTATATTCTTATTAACTTGATAACATCTTCCAACATTGGTGAACGGTTTCTAAGAGTTTCTGTTATCTAATCAGGCCGAAATAATGGCTGCTTATGCACGTCACAACCCCTTCATGTACCGAACGTCTTTGGGGCATCACTGAAGTTAGAGGAGCATAACCCAAGCCTCAACTTAATCGAAGGTCTTTTCATAGTCCACATTGGCCAAATATAACGGCCGCATATATTCCTCTATTTTTCTGTACAATCTGCCGAAGCTTATGAATATGGTCTATAATAAATAATCGTACTGTAAATCTTTTTGGAAGGTTAGGAGGAATCGAATAGGTTGATTCTGGTAAGCAATTTATAAATCGTGGCTCGGAAATTGCAATGGGTTTTTCTTAGATTTAGATCCAAATGGCACATAGAATAGTTTTTTGTTTTAAGGATGTCTTACGCTTCTCCGCCGTGTTTGTCTACATAACGTAGCACACTACACCACCATTAATTTATGTATCATAAAAATACTTACGCTGAATTCAGTTGCATGGAGTACCCACAAGGGTGTCTCTCCCCTAATATATTATAGTATGTTTATTTCTTGCCTTTGAGTGCTTTGAGGTTGAAAAAGTACTTGGATCTAACTAATCAAAATGGCGCATATTAGTTTAAAATTATGTAAATGAAACAAAATTATGTAAAGCTGTAGGTACATGGTACTCTCTAAATGCTGATGCGATAACATAAAAGGAAGGTGTCTAGCTTAGATTAATATGTGATACAAAGTCATATACAGGGTGTATTCTGTAAATAAAAAAATATCAAGAAAATTTTCACTGGTAACGAAATTACTTTGCGTAAAGAGTGATTGATGAATTTGTGTCAAAATTACATCTAAAATTTTTTTATAAGATAAATCGAAGATGTACGAAATTTTATATTTCCTTTCATACATTAACTGAACAGACAATCACCAGTAAAAATAAAGTATAAGATATGGTTGGAAAAGAGTCATAATTATTTTAAAACATTTTAAAATGTGTGACGCTATGTCCCTTAGTTGTCAATAGACTTTAACATTTGGAACAATAGTCGATAGCATAAAACAAATGGAAAATGTATGGGATTTAACATGTATGAAAGCCGATAAAATTTAAATTGCGACACATCGCGTCTCTTTTTAGTGTCCTCTTAAGCACGCGTGATTTCGATATCAAATTCGAAAACCGATTGATGTAGTGAGTGGTGACCTTGTCTGTGAAACCAACGGTAGCGGGTTCGAATTCAGCGAGGGCTAAATGTTTGTGTGATGAATATGAACATTTATTCCGGAGTCATGGATGTTTAAATAAATATTTATGTCTGTTTATCCGTTATCTAGTATCCATAGTATATTATAAGCTTTAGTTAGTTTATTTATTTATTTATTTATTTTATTTAGCAAACTTCACAGCGTTACATGTTCATTACAATAAAGAAACTAATTACAATCCATAAAGCCAAAAATGAAGCTTGACAAATTAAAAAACTAAAAATGTGGAAGAAGAAGAAAAGTAACAAATCGAAATATGATAGATAAAGAAATGACAGCTAATATAATGAATAGTGAATACGAGTGTTAGGTGTGTGTTGGTGTGTGTGTGTTTGTGTGAATATGTTTGTGTGTATATATCTGGTGGATGATGAATGAGTTTAGTTGAGTGAAAGTAGTGCAGTGCCAAGTCGACCAGTTAAGTCTGAGAGGCGGTTTCAGACAGATGTTGAAGGATACACCGGATGAATCCAATACGACCAAGAAAGAAGATATCCGCCCCTCCGAATTTTGTATCATATGTGTGCACCAGCCTCTGTACCACTGCGTTTTGGGCGTAGTTGGTATGCACGATGCCAGCGTTTGGGACTTCTTACTTATTACAATACTTCGATTTTCTTTAAAATCTTATATAATACGGAATAATCTTTATCGGAATAATGCTTGCCTACACCCTGTAGATTAGAGACTTACCAATAGGTTCAACAAAATTAATTTTATCTATCATCGGCAAAGTAAAATTAGGTTTAGTAAGTACTTTAATTTATTAATACCTATCTATACTCATAATTTATCATTGTTCTGTTACAATTTCATAAATGTTATTTGTCGCTAGGTCACGGAGCTCCGATCAATGTGAAACACCTTTTATAGACTGCGAGTTGATCAATAGATATATGAAAGGCATGTGTAGGGTCCGTATACCCAATTAGTGTTTCGTACTATGAAATTTATGCTAGAAAGATTAACATTTTAAAAATTATTCTAAAGGAAATTCCCGCTCGCGCCTGCACATTATTCAAATTTCAACCCCTCTCTTAAGCACCTGTTCCCACGGACGTTTTGCAAAATGCTACATGGGCTAACGCAATGCATAATTTATTATGTAAACGCTCAAAACCATTCAAATGACAGCACTACCACCACCACTTGCTCGTTATCCCGGAATTTCTGCCAGTGATATCCATACGGCGAGCGTTATAAATAGCGCGAGAGTCACAGAATTTGCGCTAAACTCGCTAACAGCGTTTACATCCGTCGGAATAGACTCTAAATTGTAGAGATTATTATTAATAATACATGAGATACATAGAGGTACGTAATAAATAGCCTAACCCCATAAAACGTAATTTATTAGTTTTTCTGCCAGACTTACAATACTAGAAGGAATAAAGAACTTAGAGGTTAAATAGCGTGGCAAGTATTTAAGTTTTGACGGGTGAGGACACGTCTAGAAATTATATGTGGTCAGATTACAAATTTGCTTATTCCTAATGTACCTCGTATCTATTTTTTTTTTGGTTACAAGTAAAATTTATATTAAGAGCATGTAGCTGTCTGAGCTGTACCCATAAGGCGTTGGCTTAATATTTAATCCCAACTAACATGATAAATGCGAAGTTTGTGTGTGTGTATGTCTGTATGTATGTATGTTTGTTACCTCTTCACGCCTAAACGGCTGGACGGATTTGGTTGAAATTTCGTTGGTAGACAGATTAGGATCTGGATTAACATATAGGCTACTTTTTATCCCGGAAAAGTGACTGGTACCTGTAGGATATTAGGTATTATCAGTGGGATTGCTTTTGTGTCATAGAGTGACGCATTTGGTAGTAGAACGAATTCTACGCGGACGAAATTGCGGGTAACAGTTAGTCTATTATATTTTTGTAGTTTTTCTATGGGAGTGTACCTAAATATGACGAACACATTTCTTTCCTTGGGTGTCGTAAATATGTACGAATAATTAATTGAGAGACCAGCTACAGGCGACCTCCGACCCTTGGCTTAGTAAAGTCACAGTAGTGTGGGGTACATGGAACAATTCAAAATCGGTCCTTACTTTGAATAATATATATCGACATATCGAAATCTAGAACCCGAACTACCGACGAACATTTGCATGTGTTTTGCCGGTGTATTAGTAGCTTATTATAACCAAGAATTAGTAACTTTTGTACCTCTTTCATAAAAATTACATCGACATTTGACATTGTTGGGGCGGCCCCTCTCGTGCTGCAATTCGCTTTCGATTAGCGAAGTTAAGCAGCGCCTGGCAGTCCTTAGATAGGTGACCACTAGTAGCACTTTCATGCTAGTGATTCGTGTCTCGGAGGTACAAATCCAGCAATACGCACCTGGTGTCTGGGCAATTACGCTCTCTAGTGTGAGGTAAAGCTACACTTGGTTGTGTGATGGCTTGGAGCTATATAGCCACAAAAGTAGATAATAAAATACAAAATATAATATGCCTTGAAGTTTCCGATAAATCATACTTTATGCACAAAAAATACCTATCGATTACATTTGTACTATTCTGAAATATTAAAAGTTTCCAATTGAAGTGCATTTTAGCAACTTTTGCAAAATCGCAGAACCCCCTCTCATTTCATTTCTAAACGATAAAAGAATATTTATCAAGTTGCTCACTTAAAATCAATATAAATACTACTTAGTATTATAATTTTGTAAGTTTGTTTGTTTTCTTCTTCATTTACATTGGAGAAAAGCAATTTTTGAACAGAGATAATTGATCGTTTCTTACGGGGGCGAAAAGTGGGCCATGGAGAGCCGCATTGCTACTTTGAATGTTAGAGGAGGAATGAATGGCAAAATAGATGAAGTTTGTCAGATGATGGATGATAGACGTATAGATATTTTATGTGTGAATGAGACTAAGCGGAAAGGATGTGACACCACCAAACACGGTCCCTATGCGGCTTACTGGTCGGGTGTTCCCATAACCAACAGAGGCAGTCAGGGCGTTGGTGTACTACTTTCTGCTAGAATGGCTGAGTGTGTAAATGAGTTTGAATGCGTAAGCCCAAGACTCATCTGGATGAGATTAAAAGTGGGACTGACCCGCATCTTCTTAATGGGAGTTTATGCTCCGACAAATGTGGGTCTAAGCAAGTCCCCAAATGTCCAAAAAGAAATGGAAGAGTTTTGGGACGGTGTGAGGGACGTATTGGAGAAGTGCAAGGAAAATGAAAGGATAATAATGCTCGGAGATTTTAATGGATGGGTAGGTGTGAAGCGTGATGGATATGAAAAGGTTCTCGGTATGTTTGGTGATGAAAGAGTAAACGAGAATGGAAAGAGTTTACTTGAGATTTGTTTGGAGTGGAATCTTACTGTGACGAACACCATGTTTGATCACAAAAAGATCCACTTGTTTACTAGGGAAGAAGGAAGTCAGAGAAGTATGATTGATTTTGTATTGGTGGATGAAAGACTGAGACAGAATGTACTAGACACTCGGGCATATCGAGGGGTCAGCATTGATACAGATCACTTTTTGGTAATGAGCCGAATTAGTGGTCTCTTCAAACGATGGCGACACCGAATACACGAGCCTACGAGCGATCTAGAACGCATAAAAGTGGAAAATTTGAAAGAGGAAGACATGAAAGATAAGTATAAAAGTAAGTTAAATGAGAGATTTGATGGTTGGGATGATGTGAATAGCATTGAGGAATTATGGAAGACCATTAGGGAAGGAATGGTAAGTGTTGCAAGTGAAGTTTGTGGTGTTACAAAGAGGAGGAAAGGGTATAAGATGAAAAATGTTTGGTGGGATAAAGAAGTGCAAGAGGTAGTCAGTGAAAAGAAGAAAGCATGGTTAGATTGGTTAGCCACAAAAGCCAATCAAAGAGTACAAAAGGCGTTGAATGAGGATGTAGAAAAGGCAAGAGTTATGTATAAGGTTTTGAAAAGGAAGACAAAAAGAGTTGTTGAACAAAAGAAAGAAGAGCGCAAAGACGAGTTTGACAGCAGGCTCTCTGAAGATTTCAGAGCAAATCTTAAACTGTTCTGGAAATATATAAGAACAGCCAGGGGTAAAACGACAACCTCTGAGCTGATTAAAATCAGAGACCAGGATGGAAGTATGTTGAAAGGGGAAGAACACATATTGAAGAGATGGAAGGAATACTTTGAAAGTTTGTTTGATAGAGAGGAGATGCAGGTAGAAATACCTGCACGCGCCTCACATATAAGTGTCGAATCGTATGACGAAATAAGCATGGATGAGATTCTGAAAGCGTTGAAAGGTATGAAGTCAGGTAAGGCTGTAGGATATGACAGAGTTTCAGTCGAGATGCTGAAGGCTGGACATGGCATAGTGGCAAGTCAACTGTACCGCCTTTTTAATTTATGCTGGAGAAGCGGCCAAGTTCCATGTGACTGGTGCAAGGCTGTCATCGTTCCGCTTTACAAAGGGAAAGGGTCACAGCAAGACTGCAAAAATTATAGAGGAATCAGCCTTCTCAGCATTGTCGGCAAATTGTATGCAAAAGTGTTAATTGAAAGGGTAATTGCCGAGACGGATGAAAAAATGTGGGACGTACAAGCAGGATTTAGAAGAGGAATGGGATGTATGGATCAGGTCTTTTCCTTGCGATGCATAGCCGAAAAATTCCTGTCAAAAGACCAAAAAGTCTATTGCGCTTTCGTGGATTTGGAAAAGGCCTATGACAAATTGATGAGGAATGAATTGTGGTCAGCATTGTCTATGTATGGGGTAGACAGCAACTTGATACGAGCACTGAAATCACTTTATGAAGATTCCAGTGCTTGTGTCAGGATTAATGGGGCGTATACTAAATGGTTTAGCATCGAGAAAGGTGTTAGACAGGGTTGTGTTGCGTCCCCATGGCTGTTTAACTTATTCATGGACAGTTGCCTGCAAATATTGAAAGAGTATGAATGTGGATTGAGAATGAATGGGTTACTCGTCAAATGTCTCCCCTATGCCGATGATCAAGTAATCCTTGCGTCGTCCCAAGAGGAGTTACAAGAGATGGTAACACTTATGAATACGGCTTTGAAAGAAAAAGGAATGAAAGTCAATGTGATTCAACCGAAAGTTATGGTATTTGAGAGAGGGGTATGTATGACGGATTGCAATATTTTGATAGACGGAGAAATAGTGGAGCAAGTGCGTGAATTTGTGTATTTGGGTTCACTGTTTACAAGGGATGGTAAGTGTGAGAAGGACATCGAAAGAAGAGTGAATGCCGGAAATCAGGTAAATGGGGCACTGCATGCCTTTATGAGGAGCCAGAATGTGTCCAAAAAAGCTCGTCTGGCTGTTCATGGCGGGGTGCTGGTTCCAACACTGACTTACGGGAGTGAATGCTGGGTATGGCAAAAGAAGAATGAAAGTAGAATAAATGCAGTGGAAATGAGGTCATTGAGAAGTATGAATGGGGTGACTCTGAAAGATAGAATCAGAAATAGTGTAATTAGGGAGTTAAGCAGTGTGAATGAAGATGTAGTGACAAAGATTGAAAAAGGTATGCTGAGATGGTTTGGACATGTGGAGAGGATGAATGAAAGAAGACTTACGAAAGAGATATACAAAGCGAATGTGGATGGTAGTGTTGGTAGGGGAAGACCACGGCGAACGTACCATGATCAAATCGGGGACGTCTTAAAGAAAGGCCAAGTCAAGAGTACCCTAAACCGACGAGCATGTATGAACAACCTTATGAGAGTGAAGGAAGCAGAAGAGGTGTGTCAGGATCGTAGCAAGTGGAAGTCTGTGGTCTCTGCCTACCCCAACGGGAAACAGGCGTGACATTATGTATGTATGTATGTATAATTGAGGGAAGGAAAAGTGTACGCTACTTTTTACACCAAGAAAATAAAATTAAAATTCCACCCAGTTATTACATAATAACTTTTAAATTGCATTACATTAAAGTAAACAAATAGCATCCACAAAAATCTATCCAAACAGAGCACTAAAGGAAATGCTGTCAAACACTATTCAAATTGCTTTGATATATTTACCCACTAAAAGGCAAACATCAAATCGTTCGCGGCGTTCCTTTGAATTGAATTTAGTCGATTGGAAGCTTGTAGAACTGCGGCGTAATATTCACGTTCCGAAGCAATGCTTGTTATTTATTGGTTGTCACATAAATAAAGATTGGTTACACTAGGGGGAGGGTGAAGACCAAGTTTGTAATCATTTACTAATTGAAAGCTTTCTCAAAGCCCGAACCTGTGATAATTAGTTGCCAAGCAGGTGAGTCCTCAAGTTAATTTTGATTTAAGTACAGATACTAAGTCGCTATATTATTTCTCAAAACAAAATTGTTGAAATTTTTGAAACTCTGCTTTTATAATAAGTATTAAGCACTTCGTAAGTATATTATGTGTATGACATATGACATACTTATAAAGTTCGGTCTAGATAATGGCGTCGCTTTTGTACATACCTTGTACTATGCACATTATAAATAGGCTATAGGTAACGTGACTAAAATTTTCGAATGCAATCGAACGAAAGGTCCAACATGAAATCTTTTTGAAATTGTTGTTCGAAAACACTATATTCGACACGCGTTGGTGTGTCTGCGAATATAGGTATAATTTATACCTACACAACCTTATCACTGTAGGTTAGGTTGCTGTGTTGGAAACTCACTATTTATTTATAGATTGTTTCAGTGGAATCCCAAAAAATACGTGACACTCTTGCAAATTTCATATCCTTGGTTGATTTCCGACTTTGCGGCTTGACCTGCTACAGTTGGATTGTTGATTTTGTGGAATTATTCTGAAAGTCTCTCTTTACTCTTTTATGTAACTTTTCTTGTTTGTTATACCAACTGAATGAAACTTGGGGTCGATTTTTTCGATTCATCCTGTTGGGAAAGGCATTTGAGAAAGAATTGAGAAGCCCACAGTAATTAGACTCAGTTACCTGTTGTTAAGAGTAATAAAGCACTCTGGATTTGTATTGATTAAATAACTTCAATGGCGCGAAATCCGCATATAATACGAGTGATATTGGCCCAGTATTGATTTAATTACAGGTAAATACGTGTAAATTTCAGAGGTACCAACATATCTAAAACTTATTTTATTCATAAACTTTTGTATTATAGTAATTTAATTTGTTTGTTGTGTTTTACCAAGTGAAAAGGAATAACACGAAAACAGACCCGAACACGCCCTCTACCCTCTAATAACTATGAAAGGTAAAAAACGTGTCCGAGGTCTGCACCTTGCGGGAGGGTGGCCCAAAGACTGGGAGCATTACCTCGTTGAATGATGTCTCATTTAAGCGTGACGAGGATCTTTAAAATATTGCCGAGCTTCAGGCGGCCCACTGGCCTAAGGTCTCGACTCCAAAGGGCATAAATAAGTTACCTGCACCAAATTTTGCATATTTGCGCCGCTTAGAGCCCTTGGGGGTAGCCGCCTCTGCGCTGGTACAGCTGGAAGTCTCTTGGTAGTGGGACGGAGCTACGATGTCCACGTAGTAGCGTCCCATACCAAAGTTCGCCATGCGCCCACGGAACTAGAATCATGTCGTCTGGACTCTTACCACTATCGCGCGCAATTCCATTGGGCTCAAGGATAGCATTTGAAAGTTATAGTATATTTATTCCCGAGTAAGTAATTAGGCAAATTACGTAAGTTGTACTTAGTAGTACGTATATTTTTATACACAACTGTAATCACACCCGATCGGTAGAAGCACGATCAAGATGGCCCTTATTTACAAATGCTCTAACACCACCCAAACCCAATACTAAGCATATATCTATACATCTGAAAATTTAATTCATGATAACTTAGGAAAGTACCTACCTACTGGTACCCTTACATACTTTCACGTTTTAATTATATCCAATCCAAAGTTAAACTGAAAGAAAATGTTAACGAAATTAATTTTTATTCCGCGAAAAAGAGAACGCAATGCATTTTAATTTGCAAGAGCCCACGAGTAAATGATATAACCATGAAAAGGTTTCATGAACGTAGGAAGGAGAAGCTCGTTTCATCTGACTAAGCTTCCTTTTATCGCAGTAGGCCCTGATAAGGTTGCTTGGATGTCGCGCTGTACTGACGTTGACTACGGTAAACTAGATAGGATACTGTATAAGTTTAGGTCAGCATTGTATCCACTATCAACGTCCACGACTGTCTATTGCAGAAGGTTCGGTAGTGATACTGATTTATAATCGTTGGGACTTTAGGTCAGAAGTCTCATAATATATTTTTAAATTCGCCCCATTTTCACTAATCGTAATAAACTATTTTATTACTATTACTACTAATTTATTTATTATAAATATTTTTTACTAAATTGTTTGTCTTTTATTATTTATTTATAAGGTAACATAGGTACCTATGTATTATTTTATTATGTAGTATCCATTTATATATAGCTATTTTTATATACACAAATATGTTTTATAATTTTTTATGTAATTAATTATAAAGCCATTTGATATCTGCATTCACATTTTGCACAACCTGCCTGTTCTGTAAAGATTGCACTCATCCAGCCAAAGGTTGAGTGAAAAAGATCGTTTTAGTGATAAGGCCGCCCAATTGTACTCCCTTTATTGTATTGTTTTGTAAAATGTATATTTCCTTTTGTGCAATAAAGTGTATTTATATTATATTGTAATTGACAAGAATTCGAAGTGAGGATATATCCACATGTGATTTGATGACGCTCTTTGAGAAAAAATAAGCTGTTAAATTGAACACCACAAATATCACAGTTAAATGAGAAATACAACCAGTACTCTCTCTTCACAGCCCAAACGTATCTCGTTGATTATAGAAAGGGAAACCCTCGGTATAAAAATGTCATTCCTTTCGTTGTAAATTCCATGCACCGCCCTGGCCGCACGTATCACAAATTCGTACGCTAGTGAAATATAAGCAGATTATCTTCATTGGCGCCGCAAATCGAAAAAATGTGATGAGTTTTTTAGTCGATGAGTCAATAAACTCCAACCGTTCTACTTTTTTCACAAAATTAGAATTAATTTTATTACAATATTCCCTTGTATTTTATTGCCGTTACATCACAGAAATATCTACAAATTTCACTCAAGAATTTAATAGATTAAAAACTAAACATCGTTTCTATCCAATTAACTTAAATTATTCTTCTTATTATTAACAAGAGGAAGTCTCTTTGATAAATAATTCATTCTTTGAAATAATAATAAGGTAGTTTACCACTCAAATGTGCGAATGTTGTCCCCGAGGATCTTGTTACTCTATTTCATAAATCACCCACTTGAATGTTTTTCCGCAACCTTCAAAGGATAATGCCAAAGATAGAGTTGAATTCAGATTCACTCAGCTTCAACGAATCCAATCGTCATAAAATGAATATTTGTGATCTGAAATATATAGCTTTTATTACTTTCTTACCTCATAGGAACTCGGCTGCAGCTGTATTGTTTGTCAGAAATGCTTTGATACGACACATTATTTCTTTATCTACTTTCAATTAATCAAAGAGTAGTGTGATTATCAATGTCCACTATTTCTAAAAGAGAAGTCAAAATTCATTCAACCATTTCTTTCTGGCCAAATATGCAGACAGAAGAAAAGTCTAAAAGAAGATTTTTATGATTATTTACCATTCAAGACGAAACTATTACCAATTTATTTAAGAATCCCATACATACCCTTAAATTTTTTACCTAATTCTATAACGTTATAGATTTATTTACAGATAATACATAATTTTCTATTTTGAAACACGAATTTTCGACTAATAGTCATTCGGCTATGTTTTATCAAAGCTAAATAAAATGTTATCTCCTTGTATACTCTGAATATACCAAAAGAACCGCCAAAGGGGACCATCAAGTTTTATTAGATTAACTATAACGATATGACCAGTAGCATTTTTCTTTTACGATATATGGCGCGCGTGCCCCGGGGCACCAAAGACAGCGTTCTCCTCCTTTTCACAAATGTACTAGTATACTATATATATACTATATACTAGTAATACATATAGTAGTAACTAGTACCTACCTATACATACGGACTTTTATGTTTTTGGCAAATTGTACGCATTCTTCTCATTCACGGTAATATATTTAAGTTTTCATCCACATATACATTTTGATATATTTAGGTAACTCATTCAATCACTTTCAATCTTATTAACTTGCTGCGTAAATATGACTGATAAAATATAGTTGATCTGAACCTTGACTTCGTGGAATGCGCTTACATGATTACGTGTTGGGTAGGATGTGATGTAGCAAAACGTCGACGACTGCCGACTGTGTGACTGTGACTGTCTGTGACTGCACATAGACTGGTGACTAACGTCATCGTCACTATCAATCAATTCCAACGGATGATTTCTCGATTTCTATCTGCATCAATATCTTGCAGCAAGTTGAATTTAAATCCATTCTGTCGGGTTGGATGAATGGAGTTGTGTGCAGGTAGTGGACGAAGTTATAACATCATTTGACAAGTTACATTTCCGGACCACACGAAGTTCAAATAACATGCAGACTATAAACTACACGACGAATATTTGCGGAGTGCGGACAAATTTCGGCAGATCGAATTGTGAACACGTGTGTTGCCGACAAATTTCCTGCCGAACAGCTCTAACTCCATCCACATCCAACTGACTCATCTTTGTCTTTCTTGATGACACACTACCTTCCACCGACTCCGTATACAAAGCGCATTACCCACAGAAAACAATAATAGTTTCCTATCCCCAGTGACTGCAAAACTTATTTCTATTTATGTTGCAGCTCGTGTACTTCGCTGCACACGTGAAAGAAGTTTTAACACTTTCGCTAGTAGTATTATAAAACTATTTGTAATGAAAACCTAACCTGTAAAGCGTAAATGTAAAACTAGAAGTAGGAATAAGTATTTATAAAATAAGGTAGCTACATGGGCTATATTTTGGGCGTCTGGTGAAGTATGGCGTACCGAGGTGTGTATAATCCAATTAACTGGGTAGCAAGCATTAGACCCTTAAATTAAACAAATGCGTAAGTTATTTCTGACATACGAAATACTGATTGACACACTAACACAGTTTTAATGTTTGGCTATTTTGGAAAAAAGTGTCAGTTTGTTGTACGATTGTAGAATATCGCGCTCGATAATACATACGAAGTTAGTTTAAAGGAGTGCTTTGTTTCTATTTTTACATTTTATTTTTTACTCATGAATGTTAACATGTTTTCTACAAAGCAAGAACAAAATACAAGGGAAATATTAACATAATAATAGTATTGAATAAGACATAGGTATCGTAACCCCTCCCCGAAACAATACATTATAAGGATACTTAAATATCGCGCGTTACGCTACTATTTTTAAAGTGGAGGAATCATAAAAAATTGGTTTGGTCAAAGAGTGAAATTCGACTCTCGCCCCCAAAAACAGAAGTTTTATAACCCCTGAAAAATATCTTGAAAAGCTTGTAGTGAACAAAACTAAAGTACTTATGAAACCAAACGAGATCAATAGAACAAAGACATTTTCTACGAGTAGTTTACCGGTTCTCCTTATTGAGTATGGGTGTGAGTGCATGTTATTGTCCACTAGGAATTTGTATACCAGAATCTAAACATCTTACCGTACGTTGCTAAAATGCTTTAAAATGGAAAGTCTCTCAATTTCTTTTTAACCAACTGTGCACCTTAATTATTCACGAGACTTCAATTGAAATATACTTGCTACAAAAATTTAAGTCTAAGAGATACCTACTCGTATAATACTTGTTTAATTGGTAGAAGTTATGAGCGATAATGATTGAAATAACTTTGATGCTCTTGAACAAAAGTTCGAAAATTTACATACAAATGTCGTGTGGAGAGGCCTCCCCGTGGTGTGAGGCCGATGGGTGATACGACATAGAACCACACCTCATCAACATATAAACTTCGCCTGACATAATATTGGAAAGTAGTTGACTTTTATTTCCAATTCCGCTAAAGGTCTTGCTTTTCGTGGGGAAATGTATCTATACCTAGAAAAGGCAAACTTAGACCCGCATATTGACAAGATTATTATGTCCTATTTAATTTTATCTTTTTAGAATATTACCCAGAGGATGTTTCATGTTCTAAGCATTCTGAAATCGAGAACTAATAGAGAATGTAAACTTTTGTAACTCTGAAATGTGTTCGCGTTAATTCATTTTGAGAAGCATTCTATAAAAAAGTTACGCTTAATTTAAATAATGAAAAAACGTACCTACGTATTTTTTTTCCCAATAACTCCACAATTTAAATTCTTATTATTCTTTTAAACGTAGCATCCAGAATTGAAAAAATATTAGGGATTCAAGCATATTGTGAGTAACCAGATGAACTTGTACATCAATGGACATTAAGTGAACATGCTCTTTTACAAATTATCGGGATCCTACGTATATAATGGCATGATTGTAAAATATTTTGCAAACGCCTGGGGCTGACATAATTTACTGCTTGCGATTGTGGTAATTTATAACAATACTTAAGTATAAATAAACATGGATTTGTGTTCTATTTACTTTTGTGTTATTGATGAATCTAAACCATATAACATCATTTATGTAATGAATAATCTGTCTAATCATTTACTAAAAGAAAAATCGTGTCATTAAAAATTAACATCTAAATACTGCTTCAGCGATTTTGCTTGGCGATTGTCAGATGATATTAATGTTCCATGTTATTGACTTTAATTTTATTTACGCAATTAACATTGGCGACAAGCCTTGAAAACAACAAAGCCAAGTTTCCAATACCACTACTAAATATTTTTGTATTGAATACCAACACATTTTCCTTTGTCATTGATGTTGGTATAAATATTTATGTGGGTATATTTATCTATTGTCTAGTTTTGATCGGTTTAAGTACGAAACATTCATTTATTTCACACATTCATTGCGTTGAATTTAAAAACTTTAATAAAATTTCAGAAGCTTATTATAAGCCAGCACTAATTCATAATGCCGTTGCGGAGACTATGGAATCCCCAATAGCTGCCGGAAAACTAATTTCCTTGAAACAGAAAGCGTAAATGAAGCCGCGATAATGCTCTGCGAAAATACTTGGTGTACAAAATGCCTGTTACAGAGAGATTTTTTCCCTCTTTTCAGATTTGGCACGAACGCCCAAAAAGAGTAAAAGTTTAAAAGTGTACTGTGAAACGAATTTGTGGTTTTGTCAAAAGTGTGATGGAGTGCGAGCGTGTACGGTCCATCCCGGAGATATTCGCACATTTAAACCAGAGGCAATAAAAGGTAATGAAACCAGGTCATCTTCAAAAACCAAGCACATTCCGATATTTGAACTTAAATAATTTTAAACGCATTCGTAGATCAAATATTTTAGTTTTTGTAATATGCGTAGTTGATACAGGCGACCATATATTAAATTAAGTACCACTAGTAGATATCCGCGGACTTCACATATGAAAGTATTTGGCAAATTGCATTAAAGTCCATAACGTACAGAATAGTCGATATTGCACATTGTACAGGATCTCCACGAACATTTTATTATGTAACTTGATCTCAATTACACCTGATGTTAAGTGTAAATGGGGCACGAACTCGCTCAGAATCCTCAAGTAGCCAGGCGCATATTTAAATTTTACATGTACCCCGAGAATCGGTCCCGCGACCTCCGTGTTGTAAATTCTATGTTATTTGCTGCAATTCTCCTACTTTAAGAAATACTAAAGGTAGTTGTTGATTTTCATATTTTCAAACAAATTAATATTTTGTTGTTACTGTTGGGCACTGGCTCCTCTCGCTAGGGTGAGTGCCATGTAGACATTAAATTGATGCCGCCTCTTAATTAAATGCTTAAGTTGTATACAATCTATACTGAAATATAATTACTTACAGGTGAATGACATATAAAATGAACACTCAGTAAAATAGTTGACCTTTATGTTTAGCCACCTCCGTGAGTTACAAAATAGTTCTTCTCGTTTGTCGGAATTTAATATTCTTGCGGCGCATTGAATTTCTTTCACCAGTTCTTTTTCCACTGATACTCGTAATTTGCCATTCCAAATCGATATTAGTTTGAACATAATTCACATAAAAATTCTTAGGCCTTATTATTACTTCCATTAAATTAAAATTTACATTCAAAATATGATAAATTCCATGGGTCTACCTTGCTTCTCTTATCTAAGTCAGTAGCATTGTTAATTGAATTATTGTGTTCTGGTTGATTAAATAACTAGTCCCTCAAATAAGTTTGGGATTCTGGTTGAGCGACACTTCCACTTTAGGCCTCATTTTGACTAAAGATCGGATGTGGTTGAGATCAAGCTCTAATTCGTGATACATAAAAAATAAACAAAGTTCGATGGATATGTTATCTAGAAGAGCCAAGCTCGTATACACCTAGTATATATGCGAATTGAAAGTCAAAACCTATTTTTGATGAATACTTTTTGTAGCACAATTCAGTGAAAATAAATTGCCATTCCAATCCTGTACCCCACACCAACGGCACTCGAGATCACGACAACGACGGATTCCTATTATGCATCTAAAACATTTTTACAAATTGAATTTTGGCAACGTTCCAGAGGTTCACTTTGGTGTGATTTCAATGTTCGAGTTTATTTATTTGAATATCCAGGTAAATGAAACAGCTCACTCAGTAGTCGTAGCGTAGCTACTAATAATAGTATCTACCTACACATTATTTTATAGACAATAAATTGGAAAAAATTGAGATATATGCATTGTTTTTGTAGCATTCAAGGTTAAGAGGAGGCATAAAATAATATTATACATAGATCCGAAAGAACTCTTGATTTATCACCATCTTATAAATGGCTTGTTTTCGCCAAGATACGCCAAAATAAGTATTTCGTTTTCGTCTTGCCGCCCGTTTGCCGCTCGCCCTACAATATTCAGGAGTGGGAAAACAGCTATAATTTATAGTGAGAGAAACAGGGAGAGGAATATATGGAATTGTAGAGCCTGATAGAGGGGACGTGGATAATGGGGATAACTGTTGATGCAGCTTTGTAAATGTTACGTGACATCACATACTCACTGACGTATTTTGCCTCTTTTCTTACTTACACACCCTATTTCTATCTTTAATTAGCATGGGGTCCAAGGTAGCCAACTCTATAGTCACATAGGGCACCGTCTACCGTCAATACGCACCTTGTCGAGGGCTACTGTCGATCCTAGCTTATAGGAGTTACAGTGGGAGGAATGTGGAGGTGGGATTAATGTATTTTGCCATAATTGGATAGGAAAAATTCGAACGAACAACAACAATAGCTCTATATTCCCACTGCTACAGGCCTTCAGAATGACTAGATCGTCGTGGATTGAGATCGCCCGGTTGAAATTGAATGAATTTGTGTCCAAGCAGTCACCATGTAACAGTCTATGTTTTCAAGTAGCCTTCGTATACCCATGCAGTCGCACCCTATTTATAAATCTACAATTTTCAAAAAATGGAAATAGTCTGTATGTCGCAAGCATTTTTAAATTAGACTTTTTAGGTTAAACCTATGATTTCCAAAATTTGTAAAGTATTATATATATATATATATATACAGCGAAATTAAAAGGAAATTTAACACAGCTAAATAGACTACTAGTAACTTTATGAGTAATAACTTAAAACGTGTCAGTTTCAATAAAATAATAAGTTGAAACAATGTCCATACAAAATAAAATTAACCAGTTGCATAAATATCTTAGAAACTACAAAATGGCCACTCAAATGTAGTGTTGTGTTGTGTTAGCATTGTTGTGTTCCGGTTGTCAGGGATAAGATAGCCAGTCCCCCAAATAAGATGGGGTTTCCGGGTCAGTATACGCTACCACTTTCGGCCTCATCTTCTCTGATCTGAGGTCAAGTGCTAACCCGTTGCGGATAAAAAAAAGTGTGTATGGTCCGACACGTGCTTGGGGGTCTTTTGTTAATCGTACCATCTGGAGTTTTACACAATATGATACGTCAATGACGAATATCCGCAACTGTGACCCGCACGCACCTCGATAACTACAAAGAAATGGTTGTTTCGTCCATGTACACTTAAATATAATATTCTTTCATATAAAATAACCATACTCAAATCGGACCACGCATTACTTTATCGACGACCAGTTGGTGTAGCGGATAGTAACCCTGTCAGCGAAACCAACGGTTGCGGGTACGAATCCCGCGAGGGGTTAATGTTTGTGTGATGATTACAAACATATATGCCAGAGTCATGGATGTTTATATAAATATTTATGTATGTTTATCTAGTATCCGTGAATGAAGCTTTGCTTAGTTTGGGACTAGATGATTAGTGCCAAAACATTTATTTATTATTTATACGTCCCGAAATGCATATACATAAGACATAACACCCGTCGTTTTTCATCGAGGATTAAAATAATTACGACACAACAATTCTATACGTACGAGTAGCTAACTAGCTATTAAAATATGTGACACACACACATTACGTGAGCACATATAGAACTGAACGCCTCAAAATTTAGCAGAATCCGTATTACCCGCAGGTATATAAAGTGGAATACTTTTTGCTCATAGAATATAGTTTAAAATGCTTGTGTATACAACGAAGTTATTTTTAGAGAATGACTTCTGAGCTCGGGCGCTTGGGGTTTATAGACCCAGGTATCATTTCTACTGCTTACATATAACTTTGTTGACATTAGAAAATACAAGACAAAATTTATTGATGAGATATCTAAATTTTTATTGTGGCTTATATAAAAGGTCGCAGAGTAAATTTGTAAGAGTAAGAGTAAAAAAAGTAAAATTTGTTCCGTACCAGAACCGACAGCTGCCTCGCAGGGTAGGCACTTGTAGACACTCCCTTCGTGTACCTACTCATAATAAACAAAATAACAATAGCCGTCATTTTATGTCAGATAAGTAGGTATGACTGTCAAATGTTTCATTGTAAATACATGTAATTTAACGTGACGAATTTTCCGAAAAGTAAATAGTCGAATCAAAATCAATACTCTTCTACGCGTTTCAGTTTGGCATAAGATTTATAGAAAATGCCTTTGAAAATAACTAGTAATTTATTCATGACGACATAGAAATTTCGAGTAATAATAAAAATTTTAGTAGGCCTCGGACTTTGGAACAAAGTACGTCATATCCGTTATCACTTCCTGTGGGAAAACTCGCCAAGAACCTCGGAAATAAGAATTTTACTTCAAAAAATTCCGCTTCCGCGTACAAATATTAGCTGACTGGCTAAGTTTGTTTGAGCAAGATCACATTTAAATTTTAAACTATGGACCTTTAAGTTTTGCCATGTCCGTCTGTCTGTATAGCAAAGTTGTTTTAATCGGAAACTATCAACGCTATGGCGTTATAATGCTGAAATTTGGCACGGTTTTACATACTTATAACTCCTGCAAAGTCACGAAATATATTAGACACAACAACTATTTTAAAGTATGTACTTTGTAAAATAAGGTTGATTATTGTTTTATTCAGCCTATAAAAGATTTATATCGCTTTCCGTGGGAGGATTACAACTAATCGCCATGCTTAGTATCACAGATTGTTTGAGAGTGACGGTGCTGCCTATAACTGGACTGTTGTCACGTTCACGATCGTTTAGTCGCCTCTAACGACACCCATGGGAAGAGATAGATTAGTCCTATTTCCACTGCCGCGAACGATACGGCCAATATTTATCTTAAATACTTTTTCGAAACAAGAAACCGTTTACGAAACATAAAGCTTTTCATCATTTTTGCTAGTGTTGCGTGTCCCACCCCTAAAGCAGCTTAACCGCTGTATTTGAAAGATATTGGGGTAAAAGAAAGAAATTGCAGTTTCATATTATACAATCATGCAAATAGGCTTTTGAGAGAACTTTATTGTAATGGATTTAAATGCAAAACGCTGTTTATATTATTTCGTAAATATTCACATTTGTTATATAACACAATTTTTATTACATAAATTCACCTTTGTATACATATACAACCGTTCTTTCTTTCATACCTTATCTTCACATTACAAGCAAATTACTAAGTGGCTGTAATACATTTTATAAAATAAAAACGTGTCTAATCCTTCATGGCTATGGACTTGCAAAAAAAAAACAATATTAGATAGGTACACAAAACACATACACATACGTCACAACATTCAACACACAAACCATAATACATGATTAATATGCATTATTTGTAGCATAATTTGGATTAACTTCGGATCTTTTTTGTTTCTGTTAATGCTGTACTTACCTACAATACTTCAGAGATTGTGACTTGCCATACAAGCAACATAGCTTAGTGCAAGCACCAGTCTCCATAAACAAAATTATTCTATTAAATTGCTATATTGTAACATAAACCCATAACATCATAATCCAACCAAAAAATGATTGTGATCTAATAATAACAATGAGTTTTGAATCAATAGATGTTTAGCAACTTAGTAGGTACTTTAAAAAGAGGGTTTGCACACTATTTATTTTATATTACTTAACATAATAAATTAATTAAAAATCATAACCAACAAGCACCTACGGGTCAGATCCCTTGCCCCGTAAAACGGTTGCTTGCTGATAACCGTAAGCAAAGCGAGAAATTTCCAGCGAAGTGCCAGATCCGAATATAAGGCAAATATACTTTCCAGAGCAAAGAAGCGGACGGTTTGCTCATTGAAATAAAAGATCCCGTTTTTTGAAAATAGAGTTTTAAAAGTGAAATCTTTTATTTCAATGTACAAATCGGATGTTTCTTCGTCTACCATTAAGTATGAGTCGGGAACGCAAATTATCATTATAAAGTGCTTTTATATTTATAGGTATAATAAAGACACTGACCGATTAGTTTCAGGCAGATTAGTCAGTGCAGAAGCAGATGTGTCCACATAAAAAATAACGGCTCAACGAGATTGCGTACCTTTCAGCTTTTTCAACTTATCGTGACTCATAACTCCTCATATGTGACCTTACCGAGAGTGACGCATAGTGGCACGCTCTCATAACTCACCGCACAATATCGACTTTGGAGAACTGTATCCCCGTCGATCGATATTAATTTTTACAAAAAAACGAGCCAATATTTCATAGTTTTATTAACCGTTTACAAATTTTGAACATTCTAAAGCCACACATAATTAGATGGCATGTGAGATATCCATTTGGCCTTTTTTATTTATCAAAAATAGATCCGATTTTTTTTTTTCATCATCAATTTTCGTCTTATTATAGAATTCGAGATGATGCATCTTGTGAGATCACATTTATTACCTAACTCTTAATATTCGTGACGTTGTCTCGCTAATCTCTAGCACAGATAAGTCTGGATACATATTGAGCAAAAAGAATTAAACAAAGTTTGCGATGTTAAAAAAATCTAAAATAATAAATATGAAATGAATGAAAATATGATTTAGCACTCGCCCTAATAAAATGAAATGAAAAAGTTCTTTATATCATAGAGTACCAAGATGACACCTAAAGTGGACGCGTCTATCGCCCATATTTATAGATAAGAAATTGGCTTAAGCCAGTCGGTAAAAGCTTTATACCTACGGTATAATGGTACAAACGACGTCGCTCGTCTCCACTCCGGTTGAACGATGCGACGCGATGACGCCTGCCGACTGGTAAACCGTGATTTGACATCAGCATGCCATTTGTACTCGTACTGCACTGACAATAGATAATCGCCCACGTAGACATGTCCGACAATCGCCAACCAGCACTGACGGCGGATGGCAGCCTAGCCGATAGCCGAATGTATTTACCGTACCTAATGTGATACGATTATATCGGAACAGTGAACAAACATTGTTGTTTGATGTATCCGACTATCCTTTCGAAGGATAACTGCCGTCGCGACGGTCGCTCGGAGGATGCGATGAAAGTATGTTTACAACAGTTTCGTGACAGCAGATCCACGTTAATCGGCTTAACGAGCAGTGTGGTAACACGAACGAAGTCGTTGTCGCGTCTATAAATATCAAGACACCCACGGACTTCACTCCTAGCCCATCATGACCCCATCAACCAATGAGATTCGTACATAGAGTACTTGCTCAGGGTTCTTTCTAAACGCAAATTTCTTGTCTCTACAGGAATTTATTATTACTGAGGGGACTGACTCTTATCTCAAAATATGCAACTCAAGTAGGATACACTGCTTGTGGCGGTTGACTTATACAAGATGGTGTAGCTAGAAATATAGTGTGGAACATCATTTAGCTAGGTGCATTCCTCATTTTCTCTAAGTAGGGCAAGGTGCGTGCGCTTGATCTCGACTGGCACGCACCGGCAAGCGCAGAATAGGACGTCCACTCACAAGGTGGACAGACAACCTGATACAGGTCGCGGGAAGTCGCTGGATGCAGCTTCCAACCTATTACTGTGGAAATGTATGAGACCCATGTTCAGCAGTGGACGACCTGTGGCTGGTATGATGATGATATGATGACGAGAGCAAGGTGCCAGCGCACAACACAGAGTTGAACCTGGGTCACCCATATCCAGTATGTATTGCCTCTGGCATGCCTCACCGAAATATAAGAAACCAAATACACAAAAAAATACTGGGATGTACATTGTAAAGAATTGCAAGTGGTTTTTATTTACGAAAAGAATAATAGTAACGTCCTATAATTTATTTATTATAAGTCCTGTAAGACTTTTATTTGTATGTGATGATACAATACTTTAATCTGTTTGCAGGTTGTCGGAGGCGGTCAGGGGTCGAGTAATATGTAATACGTCACCGGATAGTGACACCGTAGTCGATAGAAACACTTGGTGTGAGTGGCAACTAGTGTCCGAACGAAGCGAAGATGGGCAAAAAAAATTCAAAACTAAAGCAAGACACGATCGATAGACTGACGAGCGCCACTTACTGTAAGTACCTTCATATCTTCACTCTTTGAAAAATCTGTCTACATATCCTTACCCAATGGTAATGTCCACTGAATCTATTTAAATCGGTCGGGTCCGCTGGGAATTTATTCAGAATGTGGGAACTTATTTATTCGGGAACTAGCCAAGCTAAGCGGACTCAAAATAGATAACATCCTGGAAAATTGTCACCTCTTAGAACTACTAACATGTCCGATGCAAATAAATACGCTCGTTGAACTTTTCAGTACCTAGGTACTCGACACGGTCTAGTCGATGTAGCTATAACTTAGTTTTGGAGAGCAATATTATTTGGTACGACAACGACAGGCACCTAGGGCAATAGCCAATTACCTACAAGATTAATTAATGATGGATGACTAATGACTAGGCTGAAATACCATTTGAATTCCAATTGCAGAAATGGGTACCATTTGGCAAGTTGCGCACTTAGTGTGAACTGGAATACGGCCTTCTCTTCGCCAAGTGACATCATAAGTGAAAATCGATTCATCAGTTCCCTGACTTCACCGCTGCGAATTGTAATTAGAGCCCGCGCTGGAAACAATTGGCAATGTCGCAGTATCTTTGTTAATAATACGATCGTTAACGGTAATGATTATAGGCATTACTTGTAACTTTATCTCGTTATACGTCCAATATTACTTGAAATATTGCAATAATCAAGGAAAACGGATATACTTAAGAACTAATAGAGCCGTTGCAGAAATTAATAATCGAGCTACATAATTTTAAATACCTGTCCTACAAGAAACGTTATCTCTTTTTGAGAAACTAAAACTGAAAGGAAAAGTAATTGTTGCCAAAATGAGAGAAGCATTGAGATGTCTTATTCACAATGACTTAACGAGTGAAAGATAACCAATAACATTGAAATTTATCCTCTTTGCGCACTCCTGAGGAAGTTAATCATTGTCTCTTGGAATTAAACACACAAGACGACTTTCTTATAAATGGGATGGCTTGTTATTGCTTTCACATTTTCCACATTCCTTTCTTAATCGTCCTTACAATGTTTTAAATTAAATTGCAGTTAAGTTAAACAACTGCCTCAAATTATTAATTTCGCTATCGGTATACTTCTTTAGCTACATAAGTAGTTAAGTAGCAATTTACTGATTAATCGCGAACTAAATAAAAATTATACTTAAGCCAACGTAAAGCTTAACTTAAATGCGATCTCTTGACTCGTAATTACTTACCTGTGCACGTACATTTCCGTGTGTTCTAACAAACTATCTCAACTAGTTTTCCACTCGACATATTTCCTAAAGTGTAGATCCGATGAATTATCGTTCGTACATAACTTCAAGGAATACTCTATCAGCAAGCTGTTAATAAATCTGCCAACGTAATTCATTAAAGTTATAATGGCATGAGGTTGACGTGTAAGTGTGAATGGACATTTTCCCATTACTGTTCTTATTACGAATAATAAAGGCAAAGCTCTGTTTTACGTTTATGTTTTTAGTTCTCTCTCTTGAGGCGCAGTTGCTATTCGTTTTCGATTATCGCAGTTAAGCAATGTCTGGTGCACTCACTCCTTGAATTTACACTAGTGGCATTTTAATACTATTGTTTCCATGCTTCTGAGGACACGGTAAATAGTCGGCCCCGGTTGTATTCAATTGAGGGCAGTCTTTAAGCCAAGTTGGTGGGCTACAGGGGTGGTTTAAAGACACTGACTGTCTGGTGACACAAATCCACCCATCCGCACTGGGCCTTCGTGCTGGATTATGGTGTGAGCGCAAGGTTGTTGAGGAATGGCAAGGCAATCTTTTCAGGGCATTCCTGTCGTCTGCAATAATAATATCAGTTATGAAATTATTATTTACACAGGCATTCATGTCATTGTAGTTGTTTCTTCTAAATATAATAGTCTAATATTATTACAATGCCCCACCGATTCTATATAGGTATAGATAAAGTATAGTTGACATCAGAAACAACTGTAGGTTTGCCGAATTCCGCTTAATGTGCCGCGTTATCGTTTCATCACCCACAGGTCATTAAATAATATTAGACCAGTAAAGGAATGTAACTTTTAGGGTGAAACTTCTAATACTCTTAAAGTTTCCAATTTACACAAGAATAACGTGCCTATCATTGATAGTTATATTTTAAAATAAACTGACATAGAAGAGAAGATAGTTCTATGGAAACAACATGGTTTTTGTTTTCTAAGATGTAATGATTAATTTTTCAGAAAATATTTGTATAGAAAGCGCGGACGACGAACTTCTTGTGGGTCGGATAAAAAATCTAGATCGGAGAAATTTGTCCGTTAGGATGGAATGTACCTATAGCATTCTACTGAACACAACGCTCTGAAAATCTATGGGGGAGATCTATATTCAGCAGTGGACGTCCTGAGGCTGATATGATGATAATAAACTGTATCAAGTATTTTGTTGATTTTATCAAATACATTGGTAAATAACACTAGAAACTTGGTATAACACAACATAGTGACGTCGACCCTAATAAATTTATACCCGTTCGTGTCAGAGATGGCATTTATTTTGAACAAAATTTTTGATCAAAACGCTTCATAAAGCGTATATACATTTGTGGCAAATCAATTCAGAAGTTAATTTTAGTATATTAGTTTCACTTGAAATCATACAGATATCTTATAATATCATGTTTCACGGAATTTCGGGAAAATGGCCCGGGCGGCCATTGTTTTTGTTTCCGTAAATAAATTATTATTGTGAAGTAATGAGTACATTGTCTTGAAATCTAATAAATGTAATCGATAATAGTAGTGCAAAAGAAATATTTTAAGTGCTAATTGTGAGTGAAATACAGTGAAAAGAAAAAAATACAAAAGGATATAAAGAAGTATTTATTTTATAATGCATGTAGGTAAATAACAAATGCTTACTTTATAATAAAATTATAAATATTTACTTTATTAACTGTAAAAAAAATATTGCATATTATTATAACAGGAATGAATAATTTACATTGAAATAGCCAACGTCCATCAAGAACAAATTGATGTTGAAAATGATACTATAGCGATATCAAACCCGCGAAGTGTTTATCACGCGGGTCAGTTATAAAAATACGTTTGCATTACAATATTATGTTATTGTTGTTGATTTGTTACGTTATCTATGTATCAATATGTATAAACTAAATGTATGTGTGTTACTGTGGAAACAAATAAAGACTTTATCTATCTATCTTTCCAAGTTACCTAATCTATCGTCATATGATTATCATCATGTCAGCCACAGGACGTCCACGTATCTTTGAATACGCGGTATCTATCATCCAGATGTAGACTCGTCGGTCCTTTTAAAATATATAATCTTAAAACGGTCTAAGGTTTCGCTAGCCACAACAGCCAACTTTGTACTTCTAGCACTATCCGACTCAGTGTTTCTCACTTGTTGAAGTTTTATAACCACTCCTGAGCAATACAAGCATTTCGGCTTTGAAACTTCCTGTCTGAACCAGTTCAATTCTTGAATGTTTTCAAGTAAGTAAACGAGTATCTTCTCGTTAAATTTTCATATATATTGTAGAATCTGTAAGTACACTAAAAACGTAAATGTTTCTAAATGAACAATCTTCATTAAACTTCTAAAACCTGAATAGCACAGATTAAATATCTAATATAACGTTAGAGTATATAGTATAAAAGAAATTATGTATCTGTTAGATGTCAGCTTTGGATTAGAATGTGTGATCGTGTGAGGCATTTAGGACCAAACAGACATTAGTCATTTCGCTAGCTATTCTAACCAGGTTTAATCGAGTTGACATTAAAACGTATTCTAAAATTGGCTAATAGCCCATGCTGCACGCAATTGAAATTATTCACGTACTGTGTTAACTGAATAATCTCACTTAACGGTCATCAATCAACGACACCTTATTTAATGAACCCTCGTAGAATAATAATTACAGAACCAGGAAAAATTTTACCGGTAGGTACTTATCGCACAAGAAAGGGCATTTGCAAGACAGCGCTTTTACAAGAACTAACTAGCGGTGAATACGGTCGGTAGTTTCATATTGAAAAGTTGAGTTTGCACAACGACGATGTTAAAGTAGTATTTCAAATAACCTCAGCTACTTCAAACATTCTCTTTTTAACGCTTATTTTATTCATTCTTTATTACGCCTTTCTTTTTCTTTTTTTTCACTTATTTATTAGGACAGCAAACAAGTTTACAATATATTGTCATATATAAACAACTTATACTAGACAGACATTTGTAATTGTGAACCAAACATCATTGGTCACAACGTAATTATCATGTAATAATGAGAAGCCTAATACAGCAGACTTCTTCTTCCTACCACTGGTCTATCCATATCTATCCTGATAGAGGAAACCCAATGCGGTTTTCTTAGCATTTAATATTTATACCGAAGTCAATTTATTAAAATGTCGCTTACGCGATTAATTTTTGTGTTACATTCATGTTTTATAAATTTTTTGAGAAAATGAATATTCTTATCTCAACTAGGTGGCGACAGCGTCTGGCAACGAGAGCGACTGACATGAAGAATGTTGGCTGTTTTCCTAATTACCCTGCACCTCCCCCGCACCTTAGCTATACAGGGCGTCCCAAAGTTATGGGACATGAAGGGGAAGTACCTTAAATATTGTAGATAGTGAATTTTGCTCAAAGAAGACTTTATGTTATTTTTAAAAGTTAGTAATTCTGCATTCATAGATTTTCTAAAAATTACTTGCTTCGGCTGGGAATCGAACCGACTTAAATGTGAAAAAAAAAACACCCTACTTTTATGATGCCAATCGAAAGAATAGCTAAAAAATAATAACTCTGCCTAAGTAACATAGTATTTTAAAAGAAAGGAACAACATAAAATGATTGAGTCAAATTTCAAGAAAGTTATTTATTGCCGACGACGTTCGAAAAGTAGCGATATTATCATTCCAAAGATAACATTGATTATTCGTAAATAAGTACCCACTTCATAAAATAGGTACTAACATAGTTTTCCTTATTATAAGTGCACGTGTAGATGAAATGATAAAACTTGTATTTCAATACGTCCTCTGTAAGCTAGACAGAAGGCAAATTAAAAACAAAAATAAATAATTTATAATTTGAAAATGGAACAGTTTATGACAGCGTTTGTTTGAATGCATACTTTTTAAGATATTTTAAAAAGAAGTGATATTTTTAAATGTTGTTCTTAAATTTGAAAATGGAACAGTATGTGCGAGCGTTTGTTTTTCGGATATTGATCTGTTTAGTCTCAATTCACTTACACAAGTGTTATTGTGTTAATTTATTGCGAACATGGCATATCAAGTAAGTTTTGATCTAATGGAAGCATATTTTTTGAACGATAAAGATATCTCTAGAAGTTTGCGGTGGTATGGCGTAAAATATCCTGATAGACAAATACCGTCTCGTAAAGTTTTGAAAAGGCTTGTGAACAATTTGAAAACTCTGGGACGTTTCGATAAACGCCCAAGAGAACCACAGCAAGAAAACCATACGATCAACGACGAAGAACTTGGTATTTTAATTTACTTTTCGGCTTTTCCGAAAGCATCGGTGAGAGAAGGAGAACATGAAATTGGAGTTTCAAAAAGTAAAATACACCGTGTATTAAAAAAACACGGTTTTAAGAGTTATGTTGAAGGACGATTGGTTCAAAAATTACTTCCGGGCGATACAGAAAGGAGAAAAAATTTCTGTCTTGATATCCAGGCACGATTGCTCGAAGATCCAAATTTTTTGGATAATATTATTTGGACAGACGAATCTAACTTTAGCAATAACGGTATGTATAACCGCAACAATAATCGTATTTGGTCTAAAGAAAATCCCCTACGAGTGACTGAAACTAATAACCAAGTGCGTTTTTCACTCAACTGTTGGTGCGGACTTTTAAAAAACCGGGTTTTCTTAATCCATTTTTACCAAGGAACCTTGAACACAGAAAAGTATTTAGGAATACTTCAAATTTTAAGGGATAAGATAAGAAACCATTCCGCGGCGGAGCAAGAAAACTTAATTTTCCAACAAGATGGAGCTCCGGCTCATAATAGTCGGAGAGCAGCAGATTTTCTAAATGAATGTTTTCCTACATGGATTGGTACAAATGGACCGATTAGATGGCCGGCCAGATCCCCGGACCTCACACCATTAGATTTCTTCTTTTGGGGATACGTGAAAGATATGCTATACAAAAAGCGATACGAGAACGTAGGCGAGTTGCAAACAGAATTGTGCCATATCACATCGAGTGTTCACCATAAAATGATTAGAAAATCAACAGGCAGCGGGCTCATTAAAAGATTGGCGATTTGCGTAAGACAAGAGGGATCACATTTTGAGCATTTAATTAATTAATTTACAAAAAAATACCTACTTAATTGACTACGGCAGTTTCATGTATGTTTTTTATTTGATTAAAATGATTAATTTCACGTTGTTCCTTTCTTTTAAAATACTATGTTACTTAGGCAGAGTTATTATTTTTTAGCTATTCTTTCGATTGGCATCATAAAAGTAGGGTGTTTTTTTTTTCACATTTGAGTCGGTTCGATTCCCAGCCGAAGCAAATAATTTTTAGAAAATCTATGAATGCAGAATTACTAACTTTTAAAAATAACATAAAGTCTTCTTTGAGCAAAATTCACTATCTACGATATTTAAGGTACTTCCCCTTCATGTCCCATAACTTTGGGACGCCCTGTATACCACTGTGTTCACCGTTAGCTGAAATTTTAGTCACAAGTAGTTAGTAATTGGCCTCAATGACACCTGATGCTAAATGTTGATGCAGCAGAAGGCGAAAACGGGCTCACTCGGGACCATAACTTATTTCGTTGACTGGCTCTCTATCCCAAACAGCCAATTAACACAACAAAGTTGCCAGGCGGTAATTTGTAATATATTTTTATATGTATATATTTAGTATATCCTGGCTCATCATTCAATAAAATATTATAGCGTATGTCCCATACTCGACGACGGTCTCGGAGCACTTGGCTTCCTCCGCGACAGAGCCGCGGGAAGGTTCCTTCACGATACGAGTGAAAGGGACAAGCAATTACTGATCGGGGCTGCTCGGTCATCTCCGGTGTCCAACCGCCCCCGTCGTTTCAAACTTACCACGAGACTCTCGCTTGGCGTCACCTTCATCCCACTCGCCCGTTCTGTTCGAGACGAGCTCTGTTAATGTGTGCACGCGTATTTTTCACAGACGGAACCAAATCTCGTGGTGTACTTAAACTCTTCGAATTGTGTGTCGGAACTTACCAGTTATTAATACTAATTGTTACAAAGCCCTGAGGGTCTCATTTTAGTAGTGAGTGACTACCCAACGTCTTAATATCTCTTTAGGCTTTTCTCCACACCCTAAGAAATGCATTTGTTCAATTCTGTGTAACCTCGGCCTTAACCTTGATTAATGCCTGCCAGAAGAACAGGCTCGGTTTTAAATACGTGACAGACAAGTAATGAAGACTTGCCAAAAGAAAACCGGCCATTGTATTTAGCCTTCGTCGGTTAATCTTTTTAAGACTCGCCATATTAAAATATTCCACCGCAGCAAGTTAGCTGGATTTTGGAAGGAGAGAGTTTTTTGCGGCGATAACCTCGTCGTACCGCTGCTAAATAATCATAACTATATGAATCACTTTCAATACGGAGAAATCATTGTTGTGGGGTATTTGACGTACAAAAGACCAACGACTTATCACGCGTCGTCGCCGCGTGTCCGCCGGGAGTTGCGACGCCGCCCTCTCGGTCTCCGTCCGTTGTGGAGCACAAGTATTAGATAATAACATGGAAATTTGCTCCAGAAATTAATTTAGGAGTCATATACACACTTCATCAACCTAAAAAATCCAATACTAGGCATAACCTCTCCTCTCCCATGAAGCACTTAGGAGTCAAAATTATGAAAATACTCTTGTCAATCAATCGCATGCGGAAGTTGTGGAGTGTATTGGAAAACACAGTGGCCAATAACGAAACAGCCAGGTTACTATGAAAGAGATATGTCTATAGTTTAGGACAAGTTGACACCTAACTAGTGAAGCAGCTAGTGTAAAAGCCGGATAGTTGCCTCGAACGGATACATGCCCCGGTTTTTAATAAACTATGTTAGGAATATAAGTTGTGTTGGCGCTTTACTACAGTAGTGACCCCTCCGTAGGCCTTAGGGCCGCGTAAGCCATCGGAATAGGCGTATGTGTTTTGTCCGTGTGAGCAAAAATCTTGCGCGACGAAACTTTGACAGGCGTTATAATTATATTGGGAAGTAATTTCTATTGAATATTTTTATTACTGATCGTGGTTTCAGTCAACTTTTTGTTTCTTTGCATGCATTAGAGTTTAAATTACATTATATATTATGTTTTATTGCTAAATAATTTTTATTTATTTCGCAAATAAAAAGGGCAAGTATCCGCATCAAAAAGGATAGTCGCCCTACTTACTTTCGCGGATAGTTGCCCCTAGAGTAACCAAAAATTTTTGACAAGGAAAGACAGATTTTATTTTTTTGTTGTTTTTTCGAATTTACAACATTCGAATACAATTATATGAGATGTGGAAAGGCAGAAACCTTAGCTTCTGGTAAAAATTAAAGTTAATACCAAAGTTGATTACCAAATAGTTGTATTCTTAAGATAAAAGCTAAATTTTATAATAACTTACTAACTTTAAGTTTGAATAATATTTTTATAATTTAAATCATTAAAACTGAAAACTTTTTAATAATGTTATTTAATATTTCAAAACTATCCCCGCACGAGGCAAGTATCCCCCGAATCATTTTCCACGCTAGGCTACTATCCGCCATAGTAGGCAACTATCCCTTTTCTGAGAGGTGAAATAAAACATTATTTATTCAAAACCATTGTTAATTATGTATACAAAAATAGGCTATTACCTATAGAAGATAAAAGACCTATGTTATGAGATACATACTGAATAATTTTCAGCAAGTTCATATTTTTTTTAAATAAAACTTTTTCGAAAAGTGGGGCAACTATCCGGCTTTTACCCTACGTGATCCTTCTACACAAGTACGGCTGCTACAATGTGGACAGAGAGTTGCGCAGGAAATTATCTATCTAAAACTTAATTCATCATTCTCTCTCCGATTCAATCCCTTGTTGTTTGAGTGTAAATATTAATATTACTGCAAAATAAAAGTTACCCTTTTATTTTGCTTTATTAAACTGGATTCAGAACACAGATCAAAATTAGGTATTGCAAGTGCTTCCCGTGGATGTTGGAAAAGATAACTAAGCGACAGGGAAACTTCCCATCATGGAAAGCAATGCAAGTCCGCTTCATATTTACCAGAAACGGTTTCATCAAATCTTCTTTTTTTTTAAGCTCTTCACATTTTATTTATCTACTATTTCGTTTGAGGGTTCTAAATTCTGATTTAAAAACAATAAAATATCAGGAAAAATTTATATAAAACAATAAATTAATCGAGTTCAATCTAGTCATGATTTAGCCACTAGGTCGATTATACATACATAAACATATTAACGACAATGCATTTATGATGCTCAATAACATTTGTTTGGTTAATAGTTAGCCGATGCGGATGTGTCGCTCGGAAATGGTAATTGGAACTTTATTGCTCCATAAATAACGGCATTAATTCAGCAGTAGCTCCATCTCAGCTTCATAGTAATTGCGGGACTGTTCCCGAATAAGTGGCGAACTTAGGTTTAAGTGACAAAGTTTGGCGGCCGGCGCCACTCCGGCGGCAAGCCCAGACTCGGCCGTGGGAGCAATAGCCTGCACGTATTTCTTGTTACAATAATAGAGGTACAAGCAGAAATGTGTACTTAGGTATTCTGTAAGGTATTTGTTTCCGCTAGTTAAAAATAAATACTACCTTGAATCACATTTATCGAATCGCAGAATATCGAAATAAAACAACCTCAAATAACAAATATTAACTAAATTTGTAAAAAACTATAAACTTCAACTCATTTGAAAAATCATAAGTTGCCTGCACTTCCCTATCTGTACAATGTGTGACCACTGTATTTGTAAAAACAAAACCTGAAAATAATTAAACTAACATAAACACAAACTGGAACTCAACCTCAAAAACTGCAACCTCAAAAAAAACTGCTTTATAGCACTCCACAATCTTTTGTATGACGTCAAATTAATTTTAAACCAGCATCAAGGTATCCAAACTGATAAATGCTACTATAATGGGTTCACTGCACAAAAGAGCAGTTAAAAATATTAAATTCAAATAATGACTGCCTGATATAAAATTAAATCAACCTGTCATGATCTTTGTTCAATAAATTATTGTTGTGTATATATTATGAACGGATTATACGTTGCAGGTCACTAACGCTATTATTAGTCTCACAGTTTGTTACATTCGTGCTTTGCCACGGTCGCAACTAGTCATTTAGGTAGGTACGCTATTTTCCACGATTGCAACTCGTCATAGACGCCGTTTTCCACGATCGCAACTCGTCATAGACGCTGTTTTCCACGATCCCAGCTCGTTATAAACGGTGTTTGTGATAATCACAGCTTGTCTTAAGAGGGCGCCCTCATCAAATTTTTAGTTTCATGCCGTAATATGCTAATTCATGTATTTTGTAATGCAGCTCAGCTCTAAATTGGAAAACCACAAAAGCTATAAATTTCTATCGTTATCTAACTACTAATATTTGTTTCTTGCTCAATTACGGCGAAACAGATGAACGAATTTGGTTTTAATTTGGTATATAGGTAGAACATACCGTGGATTAAGAAAAAGGATATGATTCATCGCGATAAATGAGTAGTTCCCGCGGTATAAACAAATTTCCGCGATAAAGCTAGTAAATTTATACTTTTTGTGTAATCAACTGAAATAAAAAAGTTTACAATAATTTCATTAACTGCAGTAAATACTTACCTACTTCAAATTGGTTTCTATGAAGAAAGCAATAATATAGACAACGAGAAAATTGTGTGCCAATTTCAAATTTCAGACCATTTTATTTGAAACTGAAATTTACCAATGTCCCGCTTTCTGTTCAAACTAAACGCAATGTAAATTGAAATTCTGCTGGCCCGGCCCGGTCGCTAGTATCTCTTTAAATTATAATGAATTTCTGCAAAAAGGCAGTCATTGCATTTCCATTCAAAGATTCTCCATTTCGGTCGACGAAATCAGCAAAACGATGATAGAGAAACACTCAAAACTACATCCGTTAAACATAAACTTACCTACAACGCTTTGTTCAACGCTCGCGTGGGATAAGGACGTCTCTTCAGCATGTTTCCACGGGATAGACTTTTGTCCCGTAGTTGCAACATGAGTAGGCACGGATATGCGACGCGGCCGGCCTTCTGCCACACCTCACGTTTCTATTGTTACCATAGGCATAACTACTACATTTTTATATACCTAATAACTCCCTTGTGTTTTGTGGGATACTGTGGTGCAAAAGCGCAATGCTCTTCACCACCCGTCACCGCTTGTTTGGACGAGACGGCCATCAATAGACAGCAGAGAACGAATGTTGAGACCTTGGCAACCAGAAGGTCTACCTACTCCTAGAGATTTAGGTGTGAAATCATGTATCCCTTATTTATTTTGTTCTCTTACGTTGAAACGTCTGCTCCGTCTAACAACCTATATTTACGTTTAGGTATTTTGTTTTCCTTGGAACCCACAAACGATATTAAGCCCGGTTGATTACACACTCACTATAAATATATATAGTTTAGTGATACCTACTTATTTAATGAGTTTCCTTTATCAGAAGAAAGCAAAAAGTAAAAAGAGGCAGTAGCCCATTCGTTCGTTAAAATGGCCGGACTGTCGGATGGCCGGGTGTCGGCAATGACAAATGCTAACTCCTAACGCCGCGCCGTGGAAGTATCCGTTGTCACGCGACCAGCGTGACCCTCCCTGCTACTTAGCTGACAAGTATAATTGTATATGTCTATCGAAAAATAGAGAAAAGGGAAAATATCACATTCACGCGAGTTTCCAGTGCATATATAGCGCGATGAGTTTATAATATAAGAGGTAAGAAACTACTAAAATATTTTTCAAGTAGCTTTATTTGTAAAACGAATTGTCTACTAATAATAAAATATAAATCCCCATCTACACATACCTAAACCGATAACGTTTCTATAAGTTAAATATGTCACTTAGAGATAGGTTTAAAGTGTATAACATTCTAACCTTTTCGTCACAGTACATTTTTGAAAATCTAATGTATGTCAAAAATAATATAACATCATTTAGGAAAAATAGTGATAAACATGATGTCAATACAAGAAATAAAGATAAACTTGCAGGTCACATAAGTCGCCTCCGCAAAGTCAGTAATTCATTCAAAGGGTTATGTATACGCTTTTTCAATAAGGTTCCAGTTGATATACAAAATCTTCCTCTCAATAAATTTAAAGATACTGTAAAACAGAAACTTATTGAGAAAGCATATTATAAAATATCAGACTATTTAGATGATAATCATCCCTGGACATAATCAGATCGTTCGCATGCCAGGCTATTTCACAATTAATAATGAAATTTAAAAACCTGTTTGTAATATAAAAACCTTTATGTAAAATCAAAGCCTGATTTTAAAAGAGCAACCCTTCGAGTTTCTTGCTTGTTCTTCTCAGGGGAAAATTGCATTTTGAACAAGCAGTAGCTTAAAAAATTTAAAATTTACTATGTAAAATTGACTATTTTAAGTGTACTCTGTGTACCTACAAAATAAAGCATTTTTGACTTTGACTTTGTGAATGATTATAATTTCATTTTAAATATTGTGATCAACAACTTAAATTACATGTTTAATAAACTTCATAAATTAAAATAAGTAATTAACATTCCTTCCATCACACTAGGTACCATTGCTCTTACTTTCTGAGCTATATAGTTGGCACTTTCATTAATTATGCGTCAAGTACACTCGTATTCAAGCAAGAGCAAATTTCCTTTTCTGGAACAGCACTAGATGCAATATTCCGCTTCAGCTGGAAAGTAATCCAAATAGCACTAGATCTGCTTCGGCTCGAGCAGCAATACAAATATTTTTCGCCAGTTTAAATTCGTTTCCCCGACAATAACGCATCGTAATAATAGCGATTGTTGTAATTAGGACTTAGGTTAGTACTTCTATTACAATATTGTACAAAGAAATTGACAAGACTCTTTAGTTGTACAAGCCGCACTACAATATTTAACAAGCTTCTATTATTATAGACTTTGTAAAACCAAGGGGCGCATGACGAGGGTGCCTATAGTGACGTCATAGAAGAACAATAGACGTCAACGCCCGCAGCAAGCACCCCCGACATCCATCATCCATTATGATGAGGTCCTGCCTGTGCACATGAACCCTTTAAAAAATTATTTGACAATATAAGAAACAACATTATTAGCACTTATTTTATCTAAATTGATGTTTGCAAAGTAAGTTTAATACATAATCTGAATAAAACAGATATGTGTTTGTCTTTATTTGAGTCTCACAATAAGCTTACAGCAATACAGTAAAGAATACAACTAATTACAAAGATTCGATGCCTAAGATTCATTATTTATTTCAGGGATTGTATTTTTCATGAATGTTTTTTACATTAATTTTCTAAGCGAGAGTTTGAAATCAATAATAATAAATAAATGTAGATTAATTTTAGTTTTCGGAAGGTATTTTTTATATGGAAATAGTAATAATTACGCCAGTGAGCATAGGAAGTAACTGATTGGCCGATATGAGCTTTCAGTAAAATTGTTTTTTGCTTTGTGGTGGCTCTTTCGAGAATTGTTTTGAAGCCTGTGGTTTTTATTTTTTAGGCAGATACTAATAATAACTCAAATGTACGTAGCGATCATTTTAAAAACACATTCTGTATTACAATAATTATCTTTCATATAATCAGCAGCTTATGTCCCCACAATGAAGCCACCTGCAGGCCACCCATTTTACCTTAACGACTGCTTTCATTTGGCTTCCATTTCAACATTCGGAATCGATCGTTTATATGTCGGCCGAAACACGTAAACGCTCATAACAAAATACCACTAGTGGTCACCCATCCAAAGACTGACCGTATCAGACATTGCTTCAAACTGCACGACAATTTAATAGCTTCACCATGAGGTGTATATATAACTAGCTGTTGCCCGCTATTTCGTTCGCGAATAACATTTCATCGGTCCAGCAAAAAAATTTGCCTTATGTTAAACCAGGTCCTAATCTGGCTACCACCCAAATTTTCTCTAAATTCGTAAACCCGTCGTGAAGAAGTAACAAACATACATACACACAAACTTTCGATTTATAATATTAGTTGGATTGTACAATACCGAATTAAAACAGCAGATGAACATAATTTATAAACTACAAGTTGATAGTGATAATAACACGTAATTAAACTTCGGAAGGTGCCTGCTAAACATCTCTTAACAATTAAAGCGGATAAACGATGCTTTAGGTAAGTACAGAGTAAACAAACAGTCTTGTATATTTTATATAAGGTAAACAATCTCGAACTCAATTAATGTTATAGTTCCATGAGTTTACGGCCAGGTGCACACAGGCTAGCATCAAAGCCAATTCGGAATAGGCTTTGAGATTGCTATCTGCACAATCAATTATACCTACATCTACACAATAATATATCACGCAAACAACGACCTCAATGCAACTTCTTATAACTGTTAAAACATTTCACTCTAAAGGATTTTCTCTATTGAATTAACACATGAAACTCTTTCGTATCGAAAATCTACACTTTGTTTAATCCACATTGTAAGTCCGTTGTGACGGCCTTGTCATGTATCGTGGCTAACCCATGGACTTATTAGTCCATGGGCTAACCCCCCGCCCCGTGAAAGCGATTAGACTTGTCAAACAGTGTGACACTGAAATGAATGAACAAAGAACTTCAGTGGTACCAACATAACACCCGATTACAGTTCGCGTGTTTGTACCTATTAGATAACTTGTGATGTGACGATGTCGAAATTGCACAGTTTATTCGTAGGTATGATATTGTTCTAAACGTTGAAATTATACATATACACAAAACATGTCTGCAAGGCGTTGACAGCAGCCGCCACCCGCTCCGGTATATGATGAGATGATGTTCTGATATCGTAAAGACTAGGCATCCCCTCCCGTCTTCACGTCACGCTACATTGATTTTTACTTATACGAATATGCTAACATCCATAAGAGAAACGACGCCGCCGAGTCTGTCGCGTAATTCCCGCATAATATGGATTCATCTAAAAAGAAAAAAAAAGCGAATGGATTGTGCGGTAACAGAATGGAAGCCCCTCTTCTGCTGCAGTGGCACGTAGAAAATCTATTAATCCCCTTTATTTTTACTTCAGCTGTGAACTATTAGGTAGGCACATCGATAATAGAGATTTCCATTTTACTTAGTTGCCTAAACGTTGCTCGACACACACAGGTAAATATAGATAGATATCTAACGCATTGGTTAGTAAGCTTTATGTTACAATTTGGTACATAAAGCTGACTAACCAATGCGTTTGAAATGTAGAGTTGTTCGATAATATTGACAAAATGGCTTTGAACACGACATTTCAAATACATGTCATTTATAATCCACCCAATTAAGTAGCGTTGATAAACTAATGTAAGTTTGATATGGGTAGATAGATAAAATCAGGGTACATTATGTAATATACATTATTTTTGGGAAACAGCGGATCCAGTGCGGAGGGGATCGGGGTGATGAACCCCCCTGGAATAAGTAAGTCTTTCTGATAACTCTCAATAAATATAACTCTTAATACGCGTTAAAGTCTTGTTTAAAGTTTCTGTGGTAAGCTTTGTGGTAAAACAACTAAAATTATATTTCCTTTTTATTAGATTTACTTCTTCATTCAAAATCGTATTCACGGAGTGCTGAATAAATCTGTAGGTATCTGTCCTCAAAGCGTACCATGAAATCTCATTTAACAACAGTGAATATTGATTATTACAAATCTGAAGCGTTTTTGAATTTGTGTATTTACCTTGTAGTTCTGTACTACTTTTATACATATGTCAATATAGGTGAGTAACGCGATATTGATTGACGATGTCATTATGTGTATGATATGAGTTATCATGGCAGTCAGCTTTCTCTTTTTGTTTTCGTTAAATAGGAATCTTGAAAATAAAGGAAAGTATATCTTATCGTATGGGTCAACTATAAACGGCGTGTTGTTGTTGGTTACCGTTAACTTTGAAAAAACATTCTTTAAAGTGAAGTCTCTAAATATAGTACCTTGTTTATTCGTCTTAAGCCGGATTATTCGTCGGTAGGCTCGGCAGATAATTTATTGACCTTGCCTCGTACGCTTTTGGCAAATCTTGAGAACCATGTCTTGTCAGCGCCTTGTCTTATTTGAAACTTTTTTTTATATTTTACGAGAAAAATAGAAAAAAAAGGTGATAATCCCTAATTTATGTAAACCAGTTTTAAGGGAGCGAATTCTTTGCCTAACGTTTTAACAATTCTTTGGGTTATCATGCTGAAGTCTTAACACCAACTCAAATGAAACAAAAAGTTTATATTTTTATGTCATTAAATTTAAGCAGATTTGTTTTAATTAGTTATGAGTATTTAACAGCGTTAGCTCAATGTTAACATACACACATACATATGCTCACGCCTGTTTCCCGTTAGAGTAGGCATGTTACAAAACAGATATCGTGTGTTCGATTCCCAGCGGAGGTCCTTACTCCTTACGCTTACATGATTACGGTTTAGTTGTTGATATCACCTTTTAAATGGCGAGCTGCTAAAATGTTATACCATACAGTTACCACATCAAAAATAAATTTATAGTGGCAGTATTCCAGAGTGAATTGAAATGAAAAAAATACGGTATATACAGAATTAAACTTACCTAATAGTTATTCACCTTCTTAATATATAAATCAATTTTGTAGTTAACTATATCTACAATTTTGGTTAAAAAATATTACCATATCTATCGTAAAGGCAATTATCGTATACCGAACTACAATGTTGAATACAATCGACACCATACTGATATTATAAAAGCGAAATGTCTGTCTGTTCAGATTTCACGGCTATGTAGCTGACCGATATCGTAGTGAATTTCAGCAATGAGGCAAACTATGATAAAGTAATCCCAAGCGGGCGAAGCCGCGGTCGATAAACTAGTGTTCAGAGAATATGAAAATGAAAATGATTTATTGTGTACCCTTAGTTTACGAGTATAAAAGTGTAGTATATTATGTAGATGTGTGTGCAAGTGTGTTAGTTATGTGTGATTGTTAGCCCTAGATTGATAACCTTGTAAGTATTAAATGTTTATCCCGCACATCCTAGTAATCAATACAAAACTATACTACTATAATATATATTATAAATATGGAGCAGTCGGTAGATACCTCACATGCACAAAATAATAACGCCTAATTCGATTAGTCATATCTTACAGAAGTTTCACGTCTGCACAAAGACACTTTGCCTATATAATGAATTAGGATTAAACATAATAATTAATACCTAATATAAATAATACATGTATAAATTGACGACGGTTTGGTCTACTGGATGCCCTTCCCTGCCTTCGAAACTGACTTAGTTGCAAGTTCGAATGCCGCTAAGGGCAAATATAGGTGTAATGAATTTTTCCGAGTCATGGATGTTTATATAAATATTTATGTATGTTTATCCCTTATCTAGTATCCATTTTACCTACATGGAAACACCGGCGCTGATACATAGTTTGACAATTTACATTTCAATGTCTATATATTTTGTGTCACTGCTCGTATTTAGTGATAGAAATCTAATTTGATTGCCTTCATAATGTTAAAAGCAACCGGAACTGCGCGCCATATACTCTAGGTCGCCGGGGTTCGATTCGAACCTGTGACCTTCGTATTTACAGTTTAGTGATCATACACTAGGCCAAGCGAGTGGTTAGCGATTACGTAAGCGAACGATGCATTTACGTGTGAACCTTACATCTGTAAAAATTTGTTAGCCTACTATTTTTCACGTATATCTATGCCACAACGGGTTGATGGTGGAAGCGCGCTCACCCAGAACCAGGGACTTTAATCGATATATAAAATATCGATTTAAAAATTGAATATCTTTAACAAATTATCGATAAAAATACCAATAAAATTATACCGGTGAGTTTTTTTACCGTAAGGACAAAATAGGGCATAAAAGAAGGTATCGGCATAGGTAGTTTTTTTTTACAGAACCATAATCTAATGAAGCGTTGTGTCATTTGACGGTCACATTTGTAGCCTATTCCACATAATTCGTTAATTATTAAATTAAATAAATGAAAAACTTGGAAAAAATATAAATTCCCGCCAGTCGCATATCAATGATGGTTTTGAAAAAGAAAACATTAAACTAGGTACCTATGCCAATAACTTCTGTTTCACTTACCTAATATTTTTTTATTACGGTAACAAACTCATCCGTTATATATTATATACCGTTAATAGGGAATTTAATTTACGATATCGTCGTTGCCAGATTTACTGTCAGCACCATAACACCGATTTCCTGATTGATGCAAGCCAGGGCGGCGTGCAGCAACGATAAAGCGATATATTGCGCTACCCAGAAAATACAGAAATATCTATAAAGAACAAATTATCGATATTTTTATTCACTTTAAAATCGTGATAATTTTTTATCAATATTATAATTATAGATATTTTTATCGATAAATTTTAATATCGGTATGCCTTCTATATCGATAAAGCTTAGCTAGAACGGGAGCCCAACCCCCAGCTTACTTTTTGACGCTAAGTATATTCAATTCTAAGTTAGAAGTCATTCGGTAACTAAAATTACCCTTGCGAAACATTTACCAGCGCCTTCCCACTTATGAATGGATTATAGGGTAGTTTACAAATTAAATTGTATTATTATATAGTCTCTTTGACATATACGGTCGCAGGTTGTGACGTTTATATAATGGGGTGGATCGATATAGCCGGTAGTAGACATTGTTAAATATCAATCAGCTCACCCCATGCCGAACCAGGCTGCGTTCGGCCGTTGAAGTGAATTTCATAGCGTAGCTATACATATTTGCATCTAGTGGAATTGTATGCATAGCGTTGCAGGACTGCGAACAAAATGGGGCCGCGGCGTTAGTGGGATTATTGTTACGTAGCTAGTGTTAGTAGTTAGTAGATTTACCAGTTCAAATACTCAGGGCACTACTGGCGATAAACGTGGGCGAATTTTACAACAATTTGTGCTGCAATAAATTTGCGCCACTGTGAACCGAGCCGATATGTATCGCTTAAATATGTACCAATATGCCACAAAGTGCACAACATTGATGGTTTTCGGTGTGGGGTAAGCTAGTAAGAATTATGCCTAATAAATTTCACAGTGCAAACGGGTTTCCATCTTCGCCCTCATAATGTTATATACGGTCCGTTTGGTCCGTCCGTCCGCATGGTAATATTGATAGAGAACTTTTACTGTGATATAAGGTCTTCTTCCAAGATATTTTATTATTAAACTCTTCCAAGTTAAAGCGCTATAGCTATGATTTAAAAGAAAATTATGTTTAGGAATTTTTTAATGTCAAAAAAACGTACTTCTCGTGTCAAGTGTAAAAAATTACTTTCTGTAGTTCTTTTCCTTGTATTTTTATTGTACGTTTTAATACTGTTTTTTTATTTTTATTTCATGTTCTGTGTTTATTGAAATGTACTCAAGTAACACCATAGGTATACTGTTAAGCCTGAACCACGTTTCAGGCTTAACAGTATACTTAAATTTACACGCTGTGCAGCGCAATAAAAAGAAAAATTATCAGCATAGCTAAGTAGGATCTACTAGTTTACATGCACGTGATGCAATACATAACATGTAATTCTGGTATTTCGGTGCTGAATTGGCGCCAAATAGTACCCAAAAGAAAAAATTCTGCCACTGTTGCTTAAGAATTATTCAATATTTTAAGTGAGCATTCTGGCGTCACGTCAGAAATCTACGCAGAGACTACTTTACTGTTTATAAGTTATATCCCAAAAAGAAATTGCATAAATAATGCCACCGAAATATACAAGTCGCATAAATAGTGCTTCAAAAACAACGAAGATATTTAGATATCTTTATGAAAAGGGGCAGCGCAGACGACGGACTTTTTGTCAGCCGCAATTTTTTGTTGTCAATTTTGTCCAAGGGAGTCCTAGGGCATTTAGCACTATTTCAGCACAGTTTTTGATATTGTCAAAATAGCTGAATTCCATTGTGTATATTCTAGTATTACGCACGTCCAGGTTACGAGTAATAGATGACCAACTTAAGAAATGTTGAGTCTATAAAAACTTCATAGAATCTTACACAATATCATATAAATGAAATAAAAAAATAACTTACTTAAAATTTATAAATAGAACTATGTAACCCTTCTGCCCGAAGTCCGACACGCACTTGGTAATTTATTTTAATATTAGTTATGCATTACGAAATAAACATGTTAAAAAGGAACGAAATGTTTCTAATAACTATGACATAATGCATAACAAATATTAAAAAAAGTTTCAATTTTTTAATATTATAGAAACATTTAGTTCCTTTTTAACAAGTTTATTTAGTTAAGTAGTGAAAGTAAAGACGAAGTAACAGTTCTTCTAGACACTACGCCTCAGCATTACTAAAAGCATCATCATCATCAACCCTACACATCCCCATAAACGTGACCAACCATTTAACGTGACCTCCCAAGCACGGAAACACTCTTAATAAAACACCACTAGTGGTCACCCATTCAAGGAGTGAGTGCACCAGACATTGCTTAACTGCGATAATCGAAAACGAATAGCGACTACGCCTCAAGAGAGAGAACTAAAAACATAAACCTAAAACAGAGATTTCTCCCTCAAATGCCGATATAGTTTTCAAACCTACAGAATTTTTTACCATGAATGATGGCCCTCTACTACTTAAACTTTACTCACTACGATCTAACACTGTTCCTTGATCTAGTTACACTCATTTTCCAAGAGGGGAGGGATCTTTTCCTCGAACCTTTAACTCTTTAATTAGTCTGGGGACCCAAGGCACCAATTAATAGAGTCACGTCGGGCAACGTCTACCTTCTGCACGACGTCGTTCCAAGTGCCTGTCATTGTTAATACTAGGTTAGAGGAGAGACAGTGGGCGGGGTGTGGAGGTGGAAACTACCCTCCCATCCTCGTGTAAACGGACAGAAAGAAGTATTTAAATTATTGACATATTCCAGTCATAAATTTTCCGAGAGGCTAACAATGTTATGTGGTAATGCAATGTAGTAATTACTCGTCTATAAGAAGAAATTGAACATTTTGTTTAGTATTTTTCGTGAATTTTCAAGAGAAAATCACCAACACCTTTACGTCTGCACTATTGGAGCATAACCTATTATCACTCATTATGCAGGGCCAGTGTGAATTTCAGACTAGTGGCCAGCTTACAGTTTGTAGGTAGGTATTAAAGCCGGCCTTGCATTGAAACACTCGGATGAAAATACCCCTAGTGGTTGCACAGTCACGAACTGAACTAACCACACCACCCAACGATCGTCTGTTTACTGATACTGTTTATAATTGATACAGAAATTAAAATGTCCAAATACAATAAAATCTGGATAACTTACCTCAATTACGTTATGTTCGGTACAATAATGTTGCAACTCTGTTTATGGCGTTTTATGATTCCCATTTTATTGCTCTTGTATTTGAAATCGTTAACGTTGATTTAGACTTAAGTATCACATTTATGTGTAAGTAAGCTCAGTAATAGCTGTCTTCATCGCAACACTCAAAGCGCCTAAAGACGTAAAAGCTACTTGTGAATGAAATCCTGTGTTACTATTAGAGATTATTTATGTATGCATTTATATCAGCATGGCGCGTGACAAATTCTCACTATCATCGTGATTATTACGTATAACGTTGCAAATTAATCTTTAAATAGGAATAAACGTATTCATTCAATGATTTCCTTTTCAATTTTACTTATAGGTAGGTACTATACTATTATACACCTAAGTAGAATAGGTATCACAAAACCTAATGCAATAAAAATCTTTTGTGTCTTGTTTTGTTGTTTTGTATGTGCTTTGATAGGTTTAGCTCCAATGAGGGTGACATTATCATTATAATGATAAAACCCTCGATTAAAAAAAATAGAAAAAAAAATCTTTTTAAAAAAAGAATATATTTCCTTTACTTTTTCGTTCGTTGATTACGGATCTATGTGGTATACGTACCTATTTAAACAATATTATAATTGTTCCCCAATGTGGGTACTGGCAATGAAACCTGTCAGCTATAGTTTTTAAGTTTGGAATATGGTTTGTCGCTGTAGATGTCATGGTGTGTTGTTTTTCTTCACTTGCTGAAAAGTGTACTTTTTAGTAGTAGGTTATTTTTACTATTATATTTTATTATTACCTTGCGATCTTCCTATCATTTAATTTATACAGTGCAATTGCTTCTCAGTCAGCCCGTCTTTAATATTTTGGTAATATCCATAAAGAATAAAGAATGAAGCAATATACTATGTACTTAAGTGCAACAAAAGCCAGAGAAGACTATGACAATGGAATACAAATATTAAATTTAAAAATAATTAATTTAGAAAATGACCTCAGAGATATGTCTGAAAAACTGTACAACACTCAATCTCAGTGGACTGAATATACGCAGGTAGTGTCTGAGATGGTTAACATATCTGCGTCAAATGCTGAGTTAACGGAGCTGCTGTTAATTGATCTCCCAGCTGATAAAGAAGTTGCAGACACTGTTAATGACCCCATGCTTGCATCCATATGTGCCTCCGCAGTGGACCCCACGTGTACTCTGAGACTTACTCCTACATCGGGTCCCATACCAGTACCGGAGCCGTCCGCTATACCAGGTCACTCGCCTACTTCTCCTGAGGCCTCAACACCTAGAGTATACATCTTCTCTGATGGGATAGGTAAAGATCTGGGTAGTTTTATGCAGTTCAACACTGAGCAGAAAGTCATTAATATGTGTATGCCAGGTGCTTCATATCAACAGGTGTTTAATTGTGTGAAGAGTTTTACAGATTATGACAAAAACTGTAGTATTGTAATATTAGTTGGTAATGGATTGGGTGTTTCAAAAAAACAACTTAAAACAAATTTTGAATTCCTTGCGTCTTTAAATGTAAAAAAAATTATTACTTGTGCTTTTGGTTATTCACATTGCTTATCAAGTGATGAAAATAACTATATCCATAATTTGAATAGGTTACAAACTAATATGATATTCTATAATGACAAATTTAAATTTTTGGACACTAATAAGTTTATTAGGAATCTTGTTTTAACGAAAGATAAACTATATCTTTCAACATATTATATAAAACAATTGGCTATGTTTTTAGCCTATAATTTACCTATTTATACGATATCAGTCAATGGTAGATCCTATTTTGTAATGGAGGGCCCTTCTAGGGGTATCAAATCACCTATTATTTATAATAATAGGGATGTGACTCCTGTTGAGACGAGGGACTTAGAGCAGTCTCGATATTTAAACTAGGTAAAAAGACAAAGGAAAAGCCAAATCGACTTACAATATTTCATCAAAATATTCAGTGCTTTTCTGGCAAAGAACTAGAAATAGAGATGTTTTTAGAGAAACACAACACCATCGATATTGTATGTATTACTGAACATTGGCTAAAACAAACCGAAATGATTATTTCAAATGACAATTATTATTGTATTAGTTCATTCCATCGACAGTTTAAGACACATGGAGGTTCTTTAATTTTAATTAAAAATAATTTAAAAGCGAAGGAACGCAAAGATGTTGTTGCACTTTCGATTGAATGTACTATTGAACTTTCATCTGTGAAGTTGGAGAACTACATTGTTATTTGCGTCTACAGACCTCCTTATGTTTAGAATTTTAATTTGTTTGAGTCGGTCATGGAAGATGTGCTAAAACTAGTAACTAGAGGGACAAAGTCAGTTATAGTCTGTGGTGATTTTAATGTAGATTTGCTGGAGCAGAAGTCGTTAACTACTCGAATAATAAGTTTATTTAAGTCTTTTAATTTAAACAACGTATTCCTAGAGCCTACTAGAATCACTGAATCTACAGCCACTTGCATAGATAACTTTTTCTGTAACTGTAATTTCATTGATCAGTCTATACTAAACTGTTTAAGGTCTGATCACTGTGGGCAACTTGTTGCTTTTCCGTTAATTAGGTTATCCAATCCCACAGTAGAATTCATTACTAGACCTATACCTGCAGAAAAAGTAGAAATGTATAAAGAAGTTTTGCTAAATAAATTACCTTTACCTTCGTCTGAAACAATTGACTGTGATAAATTTTATACAGATTTCTTCAATGTTTTGAATAAAGAGTTTGAACAGATCTTTCAAATTAAAAAAGTTAAAAATACCAATAAATTTAAATTCAGTAACTGGGCCAAGAAAGGTATTCGAATAAGTAGAGATAAGTTGTTTCAGCTCTATGAAGATAGGACAATTAGGCAGGATGACCTAGAGTTCTGCGAATTTGTTAAAACTTATTCAAAAATATTTAAAAAAGTTTGTATTACTGCTAAGTCCAGATACATTAGTAATATTGTAAATATTGCTGATAATAAGATTAAAGCAGTCTGGAAGGTTATAAATAGGGAAACGTCATGTGTTAAAGAACGTGACAATGGATATTCAATTAAAATTGATAATAGAATTATCAATCGCGATATAGAAGTAGCTCAGCATTTTGAAATTTTTTTTGTAAATATTCCAGTCAAAACTACTGAAATACTAGATTCATCACCAATTCGTGCTAAATCATTGATGGTAGCTAATGTAAAAAAATGCCACACTATTCTTAAATTTAGGTATGTTGACCCTCTCGAAGTTATAAAGGCTTTCAAAACGCTAAAGTTAAAAAAAGCTGAAGATGTCTGGGGCATGTCGGTAAAGCTGTTGAGTCATATTGTCACTACGATCGCTCCTTACTTAGCCTTCATTTTCAATGCGAGTATTGATCAAGGTGTCTTTCCTGAACTGATGAAACATAGTAAGGTTGCACCTCTTTTTAAATCAGGATGTAAAAACGATCTCAATAATTACAGGCCCATCTCCATTCTACCTGTACTTAGTAAAATTTTTGAGAAACTTATTCTGGGTCAAATATTGTGTCATTTCAATACAAATGGACTACTACATGATAAACAGTTTGGATTCACTAACGGTCGCTCGACAACGGATGCCGGTGTAGCTCTAATTAAAAATATTTATAATGCCTGGGAAGATTGCAGCGATGCAATCGGTGTGTTTTGCGATCTTTCAAAAGCATTCGATTGTGTGGATCACAAAACGCTTTTATTTAAATTAGAACATTATGGGGTGCACGGCAAAGCCCTCGACTTATTAACTTCTTATTTAGAAAATAGAATTCAAAAAGTTCAAGTAAATCTGGAAAAATCTTCAGGATCCTTTGTGAAAATGGGAGTGCCTCAAGGATCAATTCTAGGTCCTTTTATGTTTTTAGTTTATATTAATATAAACTAAAAACATGACTTGCCTTATTTAGTTCGGAACCTGGTTGATATTGTATTGTTTGCTGATGACACTTCATTTATATTCAAAATAAAGAGAGGGTCGAATGATATTGACGATGTAAACGCTACTCTTTCACAGGTTTCGAACTGGTTTACTGTGAATAATTTAGTTCTAAATGCTAAGAAAACCAAATGTATTAAGTTTTCCTTACCTAATGTAAGGCCGGGGGAAAACAACCTAAAGTTGAATAGTGAACCATTGGAATTTGTTGAGAACACTGTTTTTCTTGGCATCACTTTGGACTCCACACTACAGTGGGGGTCGCATATTGAGACACTTGCGAGCAGGCTCAGTTCAGCTGATTATGCTGTTCGTAAGATTAGACAACTTACTGACATTAAAACAGCGAGGCTCGTTTATTTTGGCTACTTTCATAGCATTATGTCTTATGGTATACTACTGTGGGGTAGAGGTGCAGATATTCAAACAATATTTGTTCTACAAAAAAGAGCAATCAGAGCAATATATAAATTACGCTGCCGGAGATCTGTTTAAAGAAATAAGTATTTTAACTGTTGAATCCCAATATATATATGACAGTATAATGTATGTACGCAAAAATATATGCCTATTTCGCAAACATTCTGATAATCATAATTTAAATACTAGAAACAAAAATAAAATTGAAATTCCACAATTTAGACTAAGCAAGGTTAGCACATCCTTTGTGGGACACAGCATACGCTTTTACAATAAAATACCAGAACATGTATTGAGTTTAACAGAGCAGAAATTTAAACGCCACATTAAAGAAACTCTGTGTAAGAAGGGTTATTACAGGATAGATGATTATTTAGGCGATAAGGAGGTCTGGTGTTAGCTGGTCGTTATGTTAATTGCTATTGTTTTGTAATATGTAATATAAGATGTAGTATTGTTGTAAGGATGGAGACTAGTTGAAAAGATGTGTTGTTGCGGAGTTTCTTGTCGCTTCTTCTCCCTAACCATAACACCTTGTGAAGCGATGTAGTTAAAAAAAGAAAAATAGCATGTTGACTTTCAATAAGTGATATTTTTGTGTCCTACATTGAATAAAATATTTTTGATTTTGATTTTGATTTTGTACATAAAAGCTCCATATCCATAAACTATTTGACAAAACACGTATATTGTTTGAAGGTTATATTTGTTATTACTGTCTTTTACCTAACTAGTACCAAATTATTTGCTAAAACATGAGTCGTAGTCCAGCAACGCGAATTGAGAACCAATTTCGTTTATAGATGACGTTACCACCCATATGCTTGTCACGTGTTATATTGCACATTTTTGTATCTCGTGTAACAAACCAGGTGATTCAATTCCTACCATAGGCACATGTGTTACCCACGTAATATAGTTGAAGGGCCATTTAAAATTTATGCACGTCTACATCTACCGCCCATTCAGCTTACCAACAGACAGTCGGTAACGCGCGGGGGGATTAGCATAGCCATCTACCCTGTTCACTTAACATCCGGCCCCTATTTCATAAATGTGACAATTGTAATTTACTAAGTATAACAATTCAGTATACATTACTGGGAATGTAAGGCGACATGTTACTCGATATGTAATAATTGTTTAAACATAACCAGCAATGTACTATTTATCTTGTTCTTTACAAATTGTCACGTTTATAAAATCGGGGCCATTGGTATGTTACGTTCCCGGATATGAAACCTTTTGAATCTAAAAAAACCATAACTATAAGAAATTTGTTACCTCATGAAAAGACATCGTTAGTAGGCTAATAAAAATAGATACCGCCTTAATGAAGAATACAACCTTGGAGAGCCGCACAAATTTCAAAATATCAATTTCGTGTGTATCCTGTAAACATAAAGTAATATGATCCATGCCTGTAATGGTTATGAATGAAGTTTGTTTATCATTACGAAAAACTTAAATAAAGAACCCAGTAACATCGGATACGCTTCTTCATGTTACGTTATATTCTGCACTATGAGTAAGTCGAACGACCATTATGTCCATTGATGATTAGCATCCAAATAGTTTGATTTAATATTAATTTATCGTAAAGATTTTATACACATATTGAAAGAATGTACACATAGCTCTTTGAATGAATTACTGATTTTGCGGAGCCGCCTTACATGACCTGGTAAGATTTATTTTTTTATTTTATCGCATAATGCCACCTAACAGTCATTGATTCAAAGTAAAACGAAGATATTAAACCATGAAAGACTTGGAGTGCCCAAAAGTTGTTTGGGATTTTGGTTTGAGTCCGAGTCAAGAATTCAGTAAATTCACCAGTTACGCTGTCAGATACTATCTCTTTAGTTTGAATGATGTCAGTTATAAAAAAATAAAAATCTGTTCTTCTTTTCTATTAATAAAAATAATTTAGGCTTTCAAATTTTCAATATTTATTTCCCATGTGTTTGGGACACCCACTATATAGACAGAGGTCCACTCAGAGCGCTGTGAATTCCAATCATTCATGTAGACAGGGCAGGCTTCTGTAAGCGGCATGTGACTGGCTGTACGTAGAATATGTACAGTCAGCATCAAAATCATATTAGCAGCCAAGGTTGTCATAGGAACAAAGAAGATTGGAATGAAAAGATTTACTGCTCCAACCCCAAATAAATTGGGACTAGGGCAAGAAGATGATGATGATATGAAAAAATGAACCTTAAAGCTAAAGTAATATTCATTTTTTTGACGACATTTTTTTTTTTGTTTTTAAGGAGTTTAGTCAATTTGACTATGTCACTCCATTGTGCCTTCTTATGGTTCCCTACAGCTGATACTAGGCCTTCATCTATCCGAAGCAAGAAGATATAGACAGCCGATCATTGTCGTCTGTTTAGTTGACGACATTTGACGACCTGTTAGTGGTGGTTAGCAAATCTGACCGCTATACCCAAAGGTTGTGGGTTCGAATCCCGCTAGGGGCATATGTTTGTGTGATGAATACGAACATGTGTACCCGAGTTATGGATGTTTTTATTTATAATAAGTATTTATTTACAAAAAAAATATGTATTTATGTAGTATATCAACCATCTGGTATCCACAACACAAGCCTATAGTTGCTTACTGTGGAACTAGATGGCGCTGTGTGTATGTCTAAGGATATTTATTTATTTATTATATATTATTATATGTATATACAGTACCGATGTCGAATTAACGTTGGGTTCGTTTTTCTTAGTAAAATTAATTTGACCACCTGGACCGATGTAATACCTAGGTAATTCTGACGCCGACTGTATACGGGCCGGCCGCCCGCCGGAGGGACTGGGATTTACCACACGTAGGTAATCGACAATCGAAATACCGAACGAGTCGATTTAGCGATCTGTCGTGTTTGGTAACCGTTCAGGCAAACATTCTGTCGAGCTCGTGTTACTGCATGTGATATACGAAATATCCCATGTAATATTGATACCTACATTTTCGAAGGAAAAACTTTCTCATCTCTTCGTGCTCAATGTAAACAACGGTTTACAAAACCATTCCATTCTATTTCTTTTATAGTAGGGTGTTTTTAAATTTCCGCCTAGCCAGTTACCACTTTTTTCCTAAGTCAATAATACAGAGAAAAGATAAAACTTTCACTGAAAAGATTAAAAAACATCAATGTTACACTAAAACATTTAACAGCATAAAACATATTTAGGAAATTTAAGGTAGGATTACGTATCGGAGATGTACTTATACATAAGTATGTTTATCACCAAAACAACATGAATACACATTATGAAAACAGGAATAATGAAATGTTTCCCTGAACAGACTCAAACAACCCTACCCAATAATACATTACAATCAGATACAAACCACCTTGTCTATTATAAACAAAGAAATTGTTTCCAGTACTTGTAAATTATTTCACATTTCAGATTACCCTATTATTATATTATTTGTTACATGAGTATATAAAGTGTGTGAACTCAGGCAATCGGTGTACCGTGCAATCAATTGTTTTACTGCATTTTTTTAAATACTTGTAATAAATATTAGGTTGTTACCTAATACATATAATATAATAGGTAGGTTGGACAACTGCATAGATACTACTGAAATAACATATTACAGCTTAGGTAATTTTAAATATGGTTTCAAGCAACCTAAACTGCAAATCAAAGTTGTGAAAAAGCTTATTTCTTAAGTATAAAAAAAACTATACAAGCTAATGAAGCACTCGTGGCGCAGACTCGTACGCTATTAGCTTCTGATTAGCGAAGTTAATGTCTGGCTCGGTCAGTCCTTGATGATGATACAAGTGAATTCAAACCAGATAATATGCCTATTATCAGGTTTGCAGATAAGCTCGGGGCAGCAATTAATGAAAAGTTTACTAAAGTATAATAAATAATAAAATAATGAATATCCATAGACATAGACACAGCGCCATCTAGTTCCACAGTAAGCAACTATAGGCTTGTGTTGTGGATACCAGATGGTTGATATACTACATAAATACATTTTTTTTTTCGGAAATAAATGCTTATTGTAAATGTATACTTTACTGGGTTACTGGGTTTACTGGCATTTACTGGGTGCGCGTGATACATCTTCGGCTACATCGTCACTTTCCATCAGGTGAGATTGTAGTCAAACGCGAAACCAGTTTTTAATAAAAAAAAAAAAAAAAACATCCATAACTCGGGTACACATATCCGTATTCATTACACAAACATATGCCCCTAGCGGTATTCGAACCCGCAACCTTTTCGTATAGTGGTGAGACGTGCCAACCACTACACCAAATAGGTCGTCAATATAATCGTCTAACTTTTTTGAAATGGTCTTGAGTTAGGTGAATATATACACTTATATAATATATACACTTTACCTGGTAGTTCAGACTATTGCACTGGACAATTTTAATCACGGGACTTTAAAAACGCGAAAAAATACAATTGTTCTCTAGAAAAGTTTGGCTTTCCAATGGTACACTGATTTTCCGTATCCAAATGGCAAACCGTTCGAACTTGGTCATATCTGGTATAGTTTGCTTTCGATCGTTATGAAACTTACTAACAAGACATAGAATAATAAGTTTGTGTAATTAAAAGAAATACTAAAATTTGTGACGAACTTTCCCTCACCATATGTCAAACTTTGATACGGTATAAAATTAATTTAGAGATACTGTTTATGAAGTATTGTTGAAAAGATCTTTAAAATGCAAACGAAATATATACTACAATATATAATTCTCTGATTACATACGTGATGCTAGAATACACAAACTGGAATTCAGCTACTTTAACAATGTCAAAAACTGTGCAGAAATAGTGCCCAAAGGAAAAAAAATGTGCCACCGATATAAATTATAATCCTATGTAAAGCAGTCTCTTCGTATGAGAATGAGGATTCCAGCACGTGACGCAAGAATGCTCCAATTAAGTATTGAATAACTCTTAAACTACAGTGCCACTATATTTTTCCTTTGGAGTGTTCAAAGGAATCGGCATTGTCAAAATAGCAGAATTCCACTGTGTGTATTCTAGCTTCACGCACGTCTCTGATCGCTTACTCGTATAAAATAGAGTTTTTAGTAAAGTGCTAGTCGAGACACCGCTAGTGACTGTTCCGGTTCTATTATCAATTATTGACGACCTGTTTGGTGTAGTGGACACTCACTGCTATACCAAAAGGTCGCGGGTTCGAGTCCCGCTCGGGGCATATGTTTGCATGATGAATACGGACATGTATACCCGATTAATTGATATTTTTCATATATATATATATTTATTTACAAAAAAAATGTATTTGTGTAGTAGGTAGGTATATCAACCATCTCGGGTTTCCATGACACAAGGCCAGTTGCTTAGTGTGAAACAAAATGGCGCTGTGTGATATGTCCAAGGATATTTATTTAATTATCTACAAATTTTGACAACTGTATTATAAATGTAAATGCAAGCATTATACTTAAACCAAAAAAAGTTATATACGAGTATGTAAAAAGTCTTGCTTCGTGTGTAAAAAGTTTCAGTTTATCAGAAGCAATACAAACTTAATTATTATTCTTCACACACATCAGCCGTCTTACGTCCCACTGCCAAGGTACAAGCTACTCTCACTAGGAGATAATTTAAGAATCAAAATGGAATGCCTGTATTCCTATATACTGCAATCTACACCTCAATTCCTATGAAACGAAAGAAATGTATATGTTAATAATAAATGTTTGGTAAATTAACATCTTATCTCTCTCTCTAAATAATAACTACAGTAAGAAACAGATAAACTTGTCCAGCATAATATCAATGAACTTTCTCAGCAAATCATGACTGTTTTTCGGTAGTACCTACTTTTTAGGGTTCTATGGTCAAGAAGGAACCATTGTAGTTTCGCCATATCCGTCTGTCGGTATGGCCGAGGCTTGGCTCAAAGACTCTTAGTACTAAAAAGCTGTAATTTGACAAGTGTATACATACGAGTATTAATCATGTCAACAAAGTGGTAAAATAAAATTTATAAAAATAGTTTTTTTAGGGTACTTCCCCTACACGTAAAGTGTGGATGACTTTTCTTTTATTTTGTACCTTATCGTGTGGGGTGTCAGGTTGCATAGGAGGTTATCTGAAACAATTTTTCGATTTAGAGATCCCTTTAAGAAATATTAAGCTTTAAAGTGCCAATTTTAGTTAGAGTAGAGTGTGCCTCCTCGCCTCTTAAAGCTAAACGATTGGTTTCGGATACGTGAAAAATATCGTGGCAGTAGTCTGTGAGTTAAAAGGAAAACTATTACATGTAAGGGTTTTATAATTTACTGAGTAATAGTCGAAACACTTATAAAATGTACTTTCTGTTGAAAATTACTTATCACACAACAAAAACCCCTTTCTAAGTCCACATATTGTGAGGGCAAGTACGGAACCTTACGCTACGCGTGGCCCGACACGCACTTGGTATTTATTTGTAAATTATTGTAAATTATTTTGCGTAATAAAGAGTATTTGTATTGTATTGTATTGTATTGTAATAAATCAATACAATACAATACGATACGGTACGGTAAGATACGATACAATACAAATACACTTTTCATCCCCCCACCTCGGAAAAGGTATTTTTGCTATTCGATATCTGAGCACAAAAGCCGTTTTTATCCGCTTGAGGTTAAAGTAAATTTGAATTTAGAACATCGCGTGCACCAGGTATGTGATTCCAAAACATCATTAAACCTATTTACTTCCATCTCTATGGTGCCGTATTTATCATACAACTTTTTTAAATTTGTTAAAAACTCAGACTCTGAACCTCCTTGGTGTACTTTTGCTTTTAATTTGCTTTGCGCGCGCCATTTTGTTTTGACATCGTAGGTATTATTATAAATAAGAAACTTGAAACCAAGTAAAAAAAACGAAAATGAGTGATTTGAGTGAAAAACTACACGAATAAGTTCACTTAACGCCAACCGAATTGACAGAAACTGTTAATGATAATGAGCTTTCTCCCTCAACAATCACACGAGAAGTATTTAAAACAGTACGAAATGTTTAACTTGTGGCGACTAGCTTAAGGAGTCAAAACTTTGTCAGAAAACGTTTTGCTGGCATATTTTATTGAATTATCCGAGACCAAGAAATCAAGCACTCAATGGAGTACGTATTCAATGCTGAAAGCAACATTAAGTGTGACAGATAGTTTACCAAAAACATGTCACAAGTCACTAACTACAACATTGCCTAACAAAAATATTACACTCAACATAAGTAACTGTAGCAACGTTACCTTTAATTTTTCTTAAATTAAAAGTACCTACCTAAGTATTATTTGTTATACATAATATAAATATTTTTCTGTAATACTTACATATCATAATGTTGTAGTAAGTAATAAAATAGTAAACCTAAACTGAAATAAAAATATCTTTTGATTGTAAATGTTTTGCATTTATTCATTTCCTCGCTGAGGGGGAATGAAAAGTTACGTGTTGCACTCGAGTGCAAAGATTTTTCGCCTTGTGCTCTTTTGATTCCCTCGCTTACGCTCAGGATTCTCATTTTTGAATCACTCGCTGCGCAAAGTTGAGCACGCGGTTAAAAAGCAACTTTGCACTCTTGTATAACAAATAACTATTAATGCACAACAGAAAAGAAAATACTGTTTCAGAAAAGTGGTAATTACATCCTGTAATTAAATAAAAAAATATCGAAAAACGTTCACGTTTTCCTAAGAAAACTTCATTTGTATTGTGCAGGACTTTTGTTTTATCTATTTGTAGGTCACATACCTACTCGTATGTATTCCTAGACATGGAACGTGAAAATTTTATTGTATCGATTTTCTTATTTATCTTTGTGCCGTGTAGCGTTTTGTTCGGGTCACACTGTGTCCCACGAGAGGGCCCTGTGTTGGGGTCGGAGCCGCATTGAATTTTGAATTGTTTGTGAAATGATATAAGGGGTGTTTTTGCAATGAATATAAATTAGGTGAATCCGGGTGAATAGAATGAATAACGCTTTATGCATCGCAATGTTAGGTACCGTATATTACAGTTTTTCTGCTGATATTGGGTTATCTGTGCTCGGGAAAAACACGGCATTTAAAATAAGTTTTTGGTGAGTGTCTAGGGATCTATCGAAAATTGCAAATGTCAACTCCAGCTAACAGTACAGTAACTTTTTTTTATTTGTTTTTTTATTCACAACGGGTTTGTACTTCCCCCTGTGTGTGTGTGTGGGGTGTGACCTCAATCACACCTGATGTTAAATGAAGATGAGGTCGAAAGTGGAAGCGTCCTGACCCGGAAACCCCAACACATTTGGGGGACTGGCTATCTTATCTCTGACAACCGGCATATAACAATGCTATTAACATTTCTGCTTGGCGGCAGATTTAGTTAAGATGGTGGTAGCTAGCCAAGTGGACATTTTAAAATACCCTACCACCAACTAAACCGAGTACTTAAACATGTACCCCGCTGGGGATCGAACACGCGACCTCCGAATCGTAAACCCAATGTTGTTTACATTGACCCACGGAGGCGGTTAAATGGAACTTCTATGGAAACTGCCGATTTTATACTTAGTAAACTAGTGTATGGAGGAGGAATGTCTGTAGAGGTGGTCTATGGTCGACATTGGACATCCTATGGCTGGAATAATGATAATGAACCATGCAAACTTTCATTCCCTATTATTCGCTCATTAAGGGAAAAATCTCCAATAATAATAATGCCTTCTTACTTCATAATTTTAAGGGATCTTACCAATACTCGTCTACCATATCAATTTATTATTCAAATTTCCTAAAAATGCCTGCGCTTATTTTCATACAACCATGCAAGTAATACTCGAAATTCTAGGCAGTGCATTGATTGGTTTTTTGAAGTACTTTATAAAAAACATACATACATACCCATTTTAATATTGTAGTACTATGGAATACTTAACACCATTATTATTTCATGTAAACCCTGATTTTTTAAAAAGTAATCAATTCACCCGCCAAAATTGATATACAGGCATTTTAAAGAAATTTGAATTATACGAGTAAGGTAAGGCGCTTCATCATCATCAGCCCGTAAACATCCCACTTCAGGGATAGAAGCCTTCCCTCGTATAATGAGTATGGGCCGTAGGCCAGATTTTTATTTCTCAGGCAGGCATGCAGATTTCCTCACGATGTTTTCCTTCACTGTTTAAGAGCAGTTGGATAAATGCACATAAGTAATTAAATTAAGTTTAAAAGCTCATTGGTACATGGCCTGCCTGGGAATTGAACCCGGACCTCCTAAATTACGAGACCGTGTCTTAACCGCTGAGCCACTGACGCTTCCTAGGCGCCTATATATACTATATATAAAGGAATTCGTATGGGACAAGTTCCAAAAATAGGTACCTCTTTCTTAATTACCCCACTTTTAACCCATTAGAGGTAGATTCTCGAAAAATTTCTTCTTGGTCTTCCTATAAGCAACCCACGCATTTAGTGCCAAATTTGATCAGCATTAATCTATTGGCTTGGGCTGTATGTTGATAGATCAGAGAGCTAATTTCCTCCAGAAACCAAATTATAATTTTATTGATTACGTTATACTTGTATAAATTATTACATAACCTTAAGTTAATATATTCCTACTACATTATAAGTACATGCTTTGTCATTATTTTTATCATTTTATTGTGCAATATAAATTTTAACAAATCAAATTAGCAACCATCAGAAGGCTCGACACCACTAAAATTTTAAAAGCACCTTTCACATCCTGTTGTGTACTCATATGCAAACCACTCAACGCGGCGTTTATTTATTATCATAGGTAATTTAATTTGGTCATATAATGCAACTGCGAGAGCAGTGTGTGGTACGCCTCAAATTTACTTTAAAGTATTTCATCTATGTAATTTAAAATACTCAACCTTTCTGTTAAATAGGATGACTTCTGATGTCAATGTCCCCAAGCGCCTGCTGTGCCTCAGGATTGCCTTCTCGAAAGAAATTATTCTAAAATTCTAAAACGAAGAGAAACAGAATATAATTACTATGCTGGAGATGAGCTTTTAATCTATCAGTATGGCCCACTCTAACGGGCAATTAGCCTCCAGCCCCCAGCAAGGTTAAGACGCAATGGACAATATACCGGTGGTGGCAACTATTTTTCCGCGACTTTGGCGACTGGCGTTAATGCTAATAATATAACGGTGAATTATACGTATCAATTGTTTTTGATATTAATTAAGTCCAATGCATCATCAACAAGTTTGAGAGGGTTTTCATTTTCTTGCATCATGAGTCACCACAATACCTACATCATACAATGTAAGTGTTTTTTGAAGATCGCAATACAGAACCCCAAATTGAGGCTCTTTGTAGTTCTGATTTAGCCCTAATTTTCTTTTCGATATCCGAGATCACTTTTTAAAGAGATAATCGCCAGTGCTTCTTAAATCTCGATTTAGACAACTAATTTGGCTGTATTGAAAGTAATGGAGAGGATTTAATTATAAAAAGTATATAGTTATTTGAGCTGAATTTTATTTTAGATTTCTCTAAAATCTAGTCATTTATGGCCGATTTTTTTTATTTTATCGATAAAGCACTAAAATTACTTAGGGTTTATTTTATCTTACCTAATCCACCCACGTTGAGCGACCTACTTTTTAACCTACCTATCCCTAACCCTTTCCTGTCGGTAAGTAAAGATCTGCCGCCGGCGCCGACGCTCACGTTGCATTATTCACTTGAACAGTTTTCTGTATTCCAAGTGAGATTCCAAGCTTATTTTCACACACACACACACACACACACACACACACACACAGGGTGACCTACCTACGTGTGCCAACGTACAAGAATAGGTAAATATTAATTCCATGAGTGCAAGTTAGGCAACCACAGCCTATTAGCTAACATAAGTTTTTTAGGCACGAAGCCAAAATGAATAAATATACTATTCGGTACGCAATTCCATTCTGTATATGTCTAGATGGAAGGCAAAATTGCAAACGATCTTTACATTATTTCACTATGCTTCTAGAATATTCAACTCCTTCATTATAGAAATACTAATTATTAAGTAGGGGAGGATATGGGCCATAACGTGGACTGCGTATTGGTGGATAGGATTATTGGATCTTGTAATTTTATTTTGACGTTTGTGGTAACTTCTGTTGTTATAAGTAAGAGAAAAATTTCCTAATTCGATACAATTTCTCTAACCGATATGTTTCATAAAATGATAAATTATTATATATTCATCATTTTATATACCTAATACTAGCTTTCCGCCCGTGGCTGCGGCCGTGTGGAAATACTTTACAGGTAACTTTTTCAGAATGAAATGTAAGTATTTATTAGCCACAACTCTGATAATATATATGATCGGTTCAGCAGTTACAGGCTTTCGCATTTATAAAATCTACTGGCTGTTGCACGCGACTTCGCCGCGTGGAACATTTAATCAAAATCGGTTCAGAAAAACATTTAATCTATATATTCCTATACTCTTTATAATCCAAGTCCTAATCTGTCTACCGACTTCATCGAAATTCGTCCAGCTGTTGGAGAATAATCCACCCACAAACTTTCGCATTTAAATTATTACTGTGATTAATATGTGTATGGTTTTTTTTTTTGTGAGGGTAGGCATGAGGCTAAGTCGTAAATAAATTAACTCCGTGAATATTATTTGGATTTTAATATTAATGACAATAATTTACGCATAAACCAACTTCATTACTATAATTAAGTGTATAAATGAGATAATTGTATAGTTTGTAAGTGTTTAAATTGTGTTTTTCAACGTATGTATAGTGACGTAAAACTTACCTATACAAATTTCTTAAATCATCTCCAGTGACTGTTTGAGGAATTTATTTTTGGATTTATATCGTAAGTACATAAAACTATATTATATTGTTGTACTATTAATATAGTTCTTAATAAAGTAATTTGAAGTTAACCTCAAATAGTCAGCTGTAGTGATTGCTTACTCGATCCCTTGTTGACATTCGTGTTTTGTACCTACGTTATTTCTTTAATAGGTACCTACAGTTAATACAATAATGACCACCCGTAGTATGTCCATCAAAACTCGTCAGTTGGAGGACAACCTTCAACGGACACTAAAAGAACTGCAAACATCAAGGACCTTATGTGAGCAATTACTCCAAGAGAGAGATGATCATGAGAAGGAAATATTGTCTATCAACAATAAATACAAGCTCTTAAAGAGTGAGATGGCAGAAATGTCTACTGGATTAGAGGAGGTTGCAGACCATCGAGACCAACTACAGCGAGTGGTGGATGAGTTTGATAAGAGCTGCAGCTTGTACCAGGATGCACTAGAACGTATTACGTCACTGGAGAAGGAGCTACGCGACGCCCATAACCACATTTCGGCGTTAGAAATCCAAAATGCTGACCTCAAATCAAGTCAAACTCAGTCGCTGTTTGAAGAACTTGTCACTACTGCGCCTTCCATGATTTCTGCCATCTCCTCCCGTGAGCACCCTACTGACAGTGACAAGTCAATACCCACGTCAGTTCAGTGTTCAAGTAAAAATAAGTTAAAAAAATATATTAAAATAAATAAATATATTAAGAAGACAAATAAATTAATTAAAAAAGATAAAGTATTTTGTAAAAATATACATTTTATAAAAGAAAGAAAGGCATTATTATGTGAATTAAATAAATTTCAATTAAACTTAGAAAAAACTCAGAATGCCTATGATTGTGACACACAGCGCCTCCAGTCAGAAATAGTACAATTAAATAATTCTTTAAATTATATTAACAGGCAATATGAATTATCCCAGAATCAAATTAAGGAGCACACACTGGCCATGGACAATCTGTTGGAGTTGTGTAAATACAACCATGACAGATTTGAATCATTGACAAATAATCACCAATGTGATTGTACTAATATGACTAAAACGTCAACAGATTTCTCCCCGACAGTGTGTCAGACAAATGACTCCATAATTCTGACGCAGGAGCCATGTGAATATGATGAGAATAGACATACTTCCTCCTCTCAGTGTACCGGCAAAAAACATAACATAGAAATGTTTAGTGATGAAGTTGGTAAAGACATGGGTTTGCGACTTAGCCAGTATATGGGACAGGCAATACTTAATAACTGTATGCCTGGTGCCACCTACTCAATTATATTAAAAAAGATCTTATCAAAGACTTTTAAAGAGAATACTACTTTGATAATTCTTATAGGACGACGGGGAAATGTAAATAAAAAAACTCTGATAAATTATTTCTCTCAGTTGAATAATTTAAAAAATGTTCATAAGGTTTTATTGTTTGCATTTCCATTTAGCCAGAGTTTAATAAAAAATGAAAATGACTTTAGACATAATTTAAATTTAACCTTGCACACTCTGACATGTCGTCATGAAAATAAATTTCATTTTTTTGACACTAATAAATTTATTAGTTCCAAATATTTTTATGTGACAGGAGATAATTATTATCTTCCCAAATATTTTAGAAGACAATTAGCAAATATGCTATCTTATTTTATTTTAAATTCAGTCACTTTAGTGACTGACCCAACAGGCGCCTCTATTGGGCAGCCATTAATTATTAATAAATCCTTGGAAATCATTCCAAATAATTTAAATTAAATCATAAGACAACAGAGACCACCTCTGGCATTATAAAAAATATGTTTGAAAAAAATAATTATAAAAGGGTTGTCACACCCCAAAAAAGAAAAAAAAATGGTTTAAAAATTCAAAAATGTATTAATCTGGTACACCAAAATATTCAGGGTATGAGTGGCAAAGAACTAGAGGTGGAGCTGTTCATGAGCTGCACTAACACTGATGTATTGTGTATAACGGAACACTGGTATAAGCAATGTGAGCTCATGTTCGGCTTCAAGGAGTACCAGATTGCAAGCTCGTTCAGCAGGAGGAAGGCAATACGAGGCGGTAGTCTCATTCTAATTCGTAATAATATTAAATTTAAAGAGCGCCTCGACATTGTAAACCTTTCTGTTGAGCGAACTATTGAAATAGCCTGTGTGGAAATTGCGCGGCTTACTGTATTATGTGTATATAAACCCCCTTCTTCATCTTATGAATTATTTGAGAAAATCATGGATGAAATTCTGTGTAAAATTAGTAATTCAAATAAATACATTGTAATTTGCGGAGATTTTAATATAAACATATTAGAAGATAGCATTCAAACCAGAAGGCTTAAATCTTTCTTCAGTTGCTATAATCTTGCTAATCTTTTTTCAGTGCCCACTAGAATAGCTTCTACATCAGCTACTTGCATTGATAACATTTTCTCGAATTTACAACCCAGTGATAAATCTATTTTAAATAAATTAAGTTCAGATCACTGTGGTCAGTTAGCGATTTTTAACATAGCAATTAATAAAACGCTGAAAAGAGATATATCATACGTACCTGTAACTGAGTCACTACTCGATCAATATAAGAGTAAAGTGACTGCGAAACTAGATTATCTACCGTACTGTGACGATCCTAATGTATTATATAAATCAGTATTTGACATTTTAAAAACTGAATGTAATAAAGTTTTCTTAACAAAATCTGTCAAAATCAACAATTCCCTCGTTTTTAGTGATTGGGCGACGGTGGGAATTCATAAAAGTAGGCAAAAGTTATATGAGCTTTATGATGAAAGGACATATAATAAGAGCGAAAGTTTTATTGAATATGTTAGGCAATACTCGAAAATATTCAAGCGAGCGTGTGCCACTGCAAAAGCAAATTTTATAAATAACAAAATAAAGAACAGCGCGGACATAGTAAAGACAACTTGGAAAGTTATAAATAGCGAAACTGGTAAATTTAAAACTCGTAACCCTGATACGCGATTAAAAATTAATGATCGAATTCTAACTTCACAATTAGAAGTTGCAGAAGCTTTTGAAAAATTCTTTACTAATATTCCAATATTAACTACAAAATCTCTGAATTCATGTCCCACACTCGCTGAATCGCTACTTAAACAAAATGTGGAGATTTGTGACTCCCATTTTAAATTTAATCATGTAAGTCCTATAGACATCATAAAAGCATTTCGATCTTTAGACAAGAAAAAAACTGCCGACCTTCATGGTTTATCAGTAAAAATTATTAGTGCCGTAATTGATTGTGTTTCACCACACTTAGCTTATATCTTTAATAAATGTACTGATGATGGCATATTTCCTGATCTGATGAAGCACAGTAAAGTCATACCTTTATTTAAAGCCGGTAGTACATCAGACCCCTCTAATTTTAGACCTATTTCAATACTACCGACTCTCAGCAAAATCTATGAAAAAATTATATTAAATCAGATATCGACTTATTTTTACAGTAACAATCTAATGTCATATAAACAATTCGGTTTTACTAGGGGCCGCTCGACAACCGATGCAGGTGTCGAGCTCTTACAATATATTTTTGAGGCTTGGGAAGATGCGCAGGATGCAATAGGAGTATTTTGCGACTTGTCCAAGGCCTTTGATTGCGTTCATCACGACACTTTAATCAGGAAATTACGTCATTATGGTGTAACCGGCCGAGCTCTCGACCTTCTGAATTCTTATTTGAGTAACCGAGTTCAGAGGGTTGATATCAGTGGCAATACATCGTCAGGGTCGACAGTCTGTATGGGCGTCCCACAAGGCTCCATTCTCGGACCATTTTTGTTTTTGGTTTACATAAATGACTTGCCAAACCTTGTAAAGAATAAACATGAAATAGTATTGTTTGCTGACGATACCTCTGTATTGTTTAAAGTAAATAGACTAAAATTAAATTATGACGACGTGAACAACGCTATTTCTCAAATAGTAGAATGGTTTACGGCAAATAATTTGTTACTGAATGAAAAAAAAACTAAATGTGTTAAATTTGTACTACTATTGTAATGTCAGGGAGGTGCCCACAAATATAATGATAAAAAATGTCACTCTAGACCTTGTTGAGTCCACTGTATTTTTGGGCATTACTTTGGACGCCAAATTACAATGGGGTCCTCATATCCATAAATTGGCGAAGAAGCTCAGCTCTGCAGCGTATGCAGTCAAAAAAATTAGACAAATATCGGACGTAAATACTGCTAGATTAGTATATTTTAGTTATTTCCATAGCCTGATGTCTTACGGTATCTTGCTGTGGGGAAATGCCGCGGATATAAATACAATCTTTGTTTTACAAAAACGAGCCGTTCGCGCAATTTATCAATTGAGACCTGCAGTGTCACTTAGAGATAGATTTAAAGAGTATAATATTCTAACCTTTTCGTCACAGTACATCTTTGAAAATCTAATATATGTAAAAAAAAATATAACATCATTTAGGAAAAATAGTGATAAACATGATGTCAATACAAGAAATAAAGATAAACTTGCAGGTCACATAAGTCGCCTCCACAAAGTCAGTAATTCATTCAAAGGGTTATGTATACGCTTTTTCAATAAAGTTCCTGTTGATATACAAAATCTTCCTTTCAATAAATTTAAAGATACTATAAAACAGAAACTTATTAAGAAAGCATATTATAAAATATCAGATTATTTAGAAGATAAACAATCATGGACATAACCAGCCCGTTCGCATAACCAGGCTATTTCACAATTAATAATCAAATATTATAACATAAAATAATAATTAATAATTTTGTAATATAAAAACCTTTTTTTAAAAAAAGCGACCTCTCGAGTTTCTTGCTTGTTCTTCTCAGGGGAAAATTGCCTTTTGAACAAGCAGTAGCTTTAAAAATGTAAAATCTGACTATTTTAAGTGTACCCTGTGTACCTACAAAATAAAGCATTTTTTGATTTTGATTTTATGGATGCAAAACATCAAAATGAAATTAAACATACATGTAGGTACGAGAAATGACTCGTACAAATACGTCTGTCGACCTCGTACAAAAATAGTATATTTAAAAAATGTATTTATTTATTTAAAAACAGGAACAAATAAAGAGATGGAATTTAAATATAAACTAGAACAAATGTAAAAAAATAATAATGTAAATAATGTTACATATACAATACCATTCCTTCCATGTCATGCACTCGAGTTCCATGTTCAGTAACCTATGGGGTCGGTTTAAGAAATAAACCATCTAAACGGTTTTAGGTCTGGTACTACCCTCACTAGCCCCGTCGCATACATATCACAAAATAATGTCTGATTAGGAATGTCATCCACAGACACAATTTGTCAAAAACTAAACTCTTTAAAATTATCCTGATTTCCATCCAATAAATATTGAATTAAGTCAGGGTTTTATTATAATTACAAATATTACATTAAACCTGATAGACTAGGTATTTTTATATTTTCTCAAGAATCCACAAATCAGAATCTAAAAAAGATTGTCTACTAACTCGGCCTCTCCCAAGACGCACCATCGATTTCTTCTCTACATCATCTTTAGGATAGGAACAAGTCGCTGCCAACGGCTGTTTAGTTATTATTAGTAACTACATATAATGCGCAAACGCGTAAAAACTGGTCTGCTAAAACACTGCTTCAAGGTCAGTGCTTTGATTGTTTTAAAATTAATCTATAAATTAATTAATATAACCACCTATTATTCTCACTTTTGTATGCAATGTAATATGATCTGCAATCAGTAACAGTCGCTCTTAAAAATCTCTCTTATCAAAAAATAAAGCGAATATTGGGCTGAATCCGATTATGGAATACAATTCAAGGCCAAATTATCTGCTAATGGAATAAAAATGTCCATCAACCGCAACGTAAATAACCTTCTGCCTTTATTATTATTTTCCATGTTTCAATCTCTTTCAGTGGGTGTCGTAAAAGGCGACTACTTATCGTGAGCAACAATATCTACTTCGATTATGGGAGCAGCGCCCCATTGGTGCAGAGTTTAATAGTAATCGATATTTACCCCTTTATGGTGGTGATTAGGACACTTACTCCTGTGAAAAGTATTGCACCTTCTAAGAGTTTACTTTCAGCAGTGGAGTTGCATAGGCTATGGATAGCAATCCTATACTTAATATCTGATTTGGAAAATTCAATATTATTTCGTTTTAACTCTACAACATCCATCCACGTAAATGGTAACTGGGTAAAATTGATTATTTCACGATAGGCGTTGAATCCTGAAAAGCTGCATGTGTTGCTTATAATTTATAATGGCATTGTGGGCGGAATACAAGGTATCTATTTAAAGTGACGTAGTTATGGATTTCCGCAAATAACGCCTGATTCTATTAGTTAGTCAAATTATAAAACGGAAAATATTGCTAGTGCAGAGCAAGGGAGTTACCCCACTCCATTGAGTTTCTCAAAATTCATTAACTAACACGCTCGGGCTACACCCACTTATACCTCCACTGATCCTTCAGCAGACGGTTGACAGACCAGATCACCTCACCCTCGTCATTCTACCTGTTGCCAGTCGGATTGAGTTGAGCAAATGATTGATGAATCTAGATGTTCCTTTAGTGAACTCTTTATACGAGTACATAGCCGCATGAAACTAAATTTCCTCAAATTCAAAATCACACGTCTTTCTGTCGCCATTTTATGAATGGATGGTATTTATGAAAACGGTTTACGATATGTCTAGAGCTCTTTATAATACTACCAATATGTGAGTAAAGAGATTAAAAAAAAACATCGGACACACTACGAATACTGAATAACGGATGCACATACATAAATAATTAAATAAACATCTCTGCTTTAAAAATATCGGTATCTATTCATCACACAAAGGTTTAACACCAGCTGGATACGAATCCGCAACCATCGCTTTCGAAGGCAAGGTGACTATCCACTACACCAATCGGTGACCAATTGAAATCTACCAATTCAAAGTGATAGCGCCGCTCATTTAATTTTATTAATGGTATGACAGCATGAAATAGTTGAGTAGGTTTACGTAACGGCCCCGACGTCCTCTAAATTATATTATGAAAGCGTAATAACATGTAGGTGATACATTAAGGTAGCCATTAACGAGAGTTCGGGCCGGTCGAGAGCGCCGAGTGCATACGTGAGATCGATCTCGATCGCCACCGCCCGCTGAGAATGGACCACTTCAAGTCGTTACGGTCTGTTGCGCAACACCACATGACTGCGATATGATTGTTCACAATTTGGATTTTATGTCGAAGCTAATCGTACCGGTCGAGTATGTACGAGAAAGGAGCCCCTCGGACAGTTGCCGGCGTCTCGTCGATGACGCCCTCAGTCACGACAGGACAACCTTTCACGACTACTTTCGGTAGGTAGTGACGCAATTAGCCGTGCAATCCACCCGTTCCCCGTTTGGTTTCGACAAATAAACAAAATTTGCATTAAGTTTTTATTTTATTATAATATAAAAATAACAGTCGTAGTAAAATAACTCCTTTCAAACAACATTAACACTGTGCACTAATAACAAGTAGGGATGGAATGAGTAGTGACGATGAGATAAAACAATGAGTTCGCGGTCGCGTTTAGTTGTGCAGTAGGGTGTGCGCCCGAGCGCTGGATAAGTACTATGTACAGGCGTTCGGTCACGCGCTACCAATGGCCGAAAGAAATTTGAAGCGTTTTGGGTCACATCGGTTTCAACTGCGCAATTATTGACTAACATTGCGACTTAATTCAATTTTTAATAAATATCTCGTCGTGTTATCCTACCACATTTGCTTTAGGATCCATCATTTAATGAAGAGGTCCAGCCACATGGCCGGGAGGACCGTATTGAGAGCTGGTAGCGCCACCATGGCCGCCATCCGATCCACTGTCGTCACCACCGCTGCTTCCAAAGTCAACGCTTGCTTCAGCTCCAGCGTGGGCACCGGCACCAATAGATGAACCGGAACCAAGACTGACACCACCCAGATCACCACCACCAATTGATCCACCGCCGATAGCACCACCGGACTCTTTCTGGGTTTGATATTTGATGAAGTAAACTTCGGGTTTGGAGGGTTGAGTAGGAGCGGCGGTTGGGATGACAATATCGGGCTGTTCTTCGGGTTTTTTAACCAACACGTAGACGAGGGTCTTCTCTTCGTTTTGAGGTTGTACGGGAATGATTGGAGCGACCGGAGTGGGAGGAGTTGGGGCCTTAATAAAGATGATCTTGTAGTGTTTCTGAGGAGGAGCAACGGCGGGGATGTGAGGGACCCTGTGCTCCTGAGGTTCTGGTGGCGGCACATGCACATATATGTGTTTTTGTACCAAAGGAGCGCTGGCGTAACCACCGGCGTATCCACCTCCAAAGCCAGAGTCGCCATCGAAGCTCAGTCCACTGCTGTGGCTGCTGGCGCCTAGAGATATTCCACCTGAAGAATGGCCACCACTGAAAGAGAGGCCGCTAGAGTGTCCACCAAGAGAGACTCTGTGTCCTCCAAGAGATGGGGCTCCATAACTGCTAGAGGGAGCAGAATATTTGGGTGAGGGAGCCGAGTAGCTGTATCCGACTGGCGGCTCGGGACGGCCGTAAGCGAGCGCCACGCAGGCGAGTACCTGGAAAGATGGAAAATCGATCTTACAAGCGAATACTAGGTAGTCACATCACACTAATAATTAAACATTTTGTGAACTTTCATCGGACAGGTTAGTCACGTATCAGGTATATTCGGAGCTAGAAATAGTATCCAACTAAATTATAAGACTGACTGTTAAATGCGATCGAGTCTCCCGATGATAATGATAACCTTAATCGCGTCCTGTCGCTTTAGAGTTTTTTGCTACATAGTAACTGTTCGTTACTACAGATATTTAAAATACAAGCCATTTACAAATCTTTGTTCACCGACCGTAAAATGAGACAATCATAATTATTTCATATAAAGTAACTACACAACGCAAATAATATTTCTTCACATATATTTCATTCTAGATTACCTATTCCTGGTTAGTTACAACACAATATCGTCATTCTATGTAACCTTGATACTTTACACAAAAAAGACACCTCAAAATAATGAAATGAATTAAACCTACACAATTTAAGAATAATTTCAACTAATTAGCACAATAATTAAAATTTCGCTAAGCATAATAAATTTTATGTTCTTCTCTGATAGAACACATGACGTGACCCCAGTAAAATCCAATACTTACCAAATCATAATAGTATTAATATCTCCTACACAATTGGCCGCACAATAATCTGACGTAAGGCAGATTGGTCCAATGCGGTAGTCGTAAACAATTGGATATAATCTGACTTACGCAATATGGACGAATATTTGAAAATTTCGGTCGTGGCTGATTTGCACAGTTACATAGAATACAGATGAAGGCGTTACTTTTATCGCCGCCTGGTTTAAACGGTCACAGTGTGTGGAAATGGGAGGTGAAATGGAGAACGTACTCGCCGTGAATAAAGATCAAGCGCTTGCTCCTTCCGTGACTTCAAGAAATATCGCGATAAACATTCTATTGGAAATTAACATTTTGCTCCCTTGGAAATAACATTAACGTTCTAATTGGAAATTAAGATTTAGGTTAACCCCATGTATGTATAAATTTTATTAATAGTCTTAATTGTCACTAATAAAATTACTCGACCGTAACGTAAATTAGACATGAACTAACACTGCGATAATCACTTAGATCTTTATTGTATAAAGTATTCTCCTGAAAGCAATCAATGATTCACTAAATCCTTCTTTTTCACTTTTGTTCCCACTGTCACAGTAATGATTGTTTCCACTATTTGGCACACTACGATAAACGACAATCCATAAAGTTTCAGGAAAATCACGAACCACAACACTTTAACTCTTACTGACGCCTGAAATTATTAACTGAAAACGTTTCACAATAATTGTAGGTAATTATACTTTTAACTCGCACGTGCCAAATAGATTAATAATATTTATAATTTAAAGATAAATGTGTTGAATATCCGCAAGCCACTTACCATGAATGCGCGCATAGTGTATGCGTGAAACGAACGGCTTTGACGTGGTTAAACCTTACTGCATCCACGTATAAACAGACTCAAACAAATCCACTTTTTGGAGATGTTCCTATCGCTGTGAGCTCGTGTTAACTGATGACATTCGCCATGTCGACCCGCTCTTAAATACTAAGGTGCTCATCTCGTCAGAACACTCCATCCCTACATGCATTTCACCCAGTAACGTGCAACTATCGTCATTATTTAACAACTATACGGTCCTTTCTTTTTGACGAGGTCTGCGGCTGCCGTAGCGGTCATTCGATACGCTGCCTTAGAGACTACCACTCGCCTCGGCGCACCGCTTTGTCCAACGTCCACGGACTCTTGGTCCATAATAGCTCGCATTCAATCACATTTACGGAACTCTGTCAGAGTGTTTTTTTTTCCTTCTCTTTTTATTGTTCGTTGCAGGGATCTGATACCGCCGCGCCCCCAACTAACTTTTCACTAATGGGTACTATATTAATTCTGTGCTAATGGCTTTACATATTTTTTTAAATAGCGAGTCATAAAATTTATATCTTCTTAATCTCAAGTTTAAAAAACTCCTAATTGGAAATTAAAACTTGTTGAAAATGAGTTCCAGCTTCAAAAGATTAGATATCTTTCAAGTAGCGAACACAAAAGCTCCAGCCAATTTCCTACTTCATTTGTAAAGTTTGTGATAGTTCATTTGAGATTGGAAACAAGCTGAAGTTTTAATTCAAAGTAAGGCGCTTCAACTACGGTGACGCAAGACGCTGCGACTACTGCGTCAAATCGCGTACAAAAAGTCGTGAAACAAATCGCACGACAGACGTGACATCGTCGTTTGCGACTACTTTATTATTATATCAGACATCCTGGTGTTCCAGGAAACGGGTTATTTATTACATCAATGTTATCACATTCATCGACCAGTTTGGTGTTGTGGTGCGCAACCCTGACTCCTATACCGAAAGGTCGCGGGTCGAATGGCGCTAGGGCCATTTATTTGTTTGATGAATACGGACTCGTGTACCCGAGTTATGAATGCTTTCATATATAATGACGAGGTACAAAAAAAAATGGGGTACTATATGGATAGTCTGGAATCCATAATATAAATCACTATACTAGCTGAATAAAGCATGTCTATAATTGAACTCGAAATGAAATTATGAAATAACTTGCATGAAAAGAAAAGTTATGGGTCATATCATCAGTTAGGGTATCGACAGATATTCATATTTGAGCAAATGCCGTTATTTTCATTTATTTTGGACTTTTTTCAATATTGTGCATTCAGAAGTAAAACATTCTAAAAGTTAGGGATAGTCCACAGAGTACAATTTCACATTAGTTACAACAGTTGTGTACCATCTGAACTTTCGACCTGGTATGATTGTTTCTTGAAAGAAAACAAATTCATGCAATTTATAAATCGGATGGAAGAGGTAATAGTAAATACACTACGCAAAATAAAACAAAAAAAGTATAATACTCGTATATTAAACAATAATTAGGTCACTATTTTCAAATTATTCAATTTGGATGTAAAATCGTAGGCGTTCTATAAATACTGCCTAATTTATATTAAAAACAATTGTAAAGAAATTATTTAAGTCTAAAATGAGTAAGTAATGTGAAACTAGTAATCTTAAAATATTAGGACATTATCTGTTTCTCTTTAGGAAGAGAAGGTGCGGGTCGTTGTCCACCAGAAGACGGATGCGATAGTAAACGTTACATTATTAACCAACTATTATTATGCAAATGAAATATCACATGACTTCCTCGTCCAAATCTAATACTTTAATTAAATTACATACAATAATAATTAGGTCATTTGATGACGCGTGAAATTCAAACATGGCTACCGTGACATATACATAAGTACATAAAAATGAGACATGCCACTGTTGCCAGCTCGTACTTTAAATAAATATCCCTAGACAAGATATATTTAAATAAATATCCTTAGATACCGAATGAATACCCGGGAAAGAAAAAATGTTATTAATTTATTTTATTCGGATTATCAACAGCCAATTTTTCCACGAATGCAAACATTTTTAATAACATTGCCATTATGTATGAGGCATTGGCAGATATCTGTAACCATGGTGCAATTAAAGATGTTAATTTATGATTATTTAGTAACTCATAGGGATCAGACAGGATGCAGAAAAGGGACCTGAATCTGGAGAAATTCTTTTCTGTCCCTTTCATATTTTACGAATTTTCTGATTGGGCTCGCCCCCACCTCTGTATATAATCCTGTCGATATGTGTGATACATAAATAAAGATTGTCAATTAAACATTAGCGAACACAGGTCATTCTTATAATCGTACGATCCATAAGGTTCTGCAATAAATCAAATTAAAGTTATAGATCTGTTTAATATAAGTTTGCCAAAACTGAAGCTTGCTCTGCGGCCCACCTCTGTGATCTAAACTTAATTAACTTGATCAATTTATTTTAAAGAACACTTACTCGTATATATATGTGTGCATATTTAAGAATCCTCCATCATTCATTTCTCCTTAGATGTTTACGTTTATCTCTTTATTTACCTATCATATATCATATATATATATATATATAGTATTATATTGTATTATTATATATTTGCCTGTATATTATCTGCCGATCCTGTAACGCTTCTTACATTAAATAAAATATCATAAAATGTACTATTTCCCAAACATATACTTTGCTGTGTTTCTGTGAATGACTATCTGTGGAGACTATTTCTGTCTATGAAATGACTATTTTGTTCTACTTTACATTATAATGTAACGACTGTCAGTTTCCCGAAAATAAATAAATAAATAAATAGATCTTAGTATCTTCAACTTCTTATTCTGTGCTGAAGGCGAAATGTAACGACTATAATGATCGAAGTTCACTCGATGTTTGCTCCGGACTTTAATCTTTGAATGCTGGAGCTCGTTAGTTCATGAGCATGACAATTTCACTCGGGAAGTTTGTTAAAAAAATATTTTTCGTCTCGATAAATTGTAGATAACGATATGTCGTTCACTGGACTAGTCCTTTTACGGTTCAGCGATACCTCATCGCAAAAATTAAGATTCTTTTTTTTTTTTTTTCAAACAAAAACATAATTGAAAACCCACTCCTGATTGCGGTAGACAACGAAAATATGCCTTTACTTACTATAATTAACTTATATGTTTTTATAACATAAAAGTTAATTATACGAAATTGGAGAAACACGGAGAAAGGACAATGGTGCTTACAGGTAACTGTTAATTCGTTGACTTCGTTGTTGTCAGATATGGTCATTATGAAAGGTTATTCAATAATTAACTTTAAAATTTTGTAGTAACGTCGCAGAATTGCGGTTTAAGTTTTTATGATGAAGACGTCACTGATTTGAACAAGAGCTCTTAGCAATGACATTTCTCTCTCTGAAACTTAAGCTACTTGTAATGTTTTCGAGAGCATCGAAATTTTCTCATAGCAGGCATGTCTAAATTTGGCTCGTGAGGGAATAACAAATTAGAAATTAGCTGCATCGTTAACTTTCGGAGACAGAAATTATATTGATAAGGATTTATTTAACTGCAGTATTATTTTGTTAACTGAAATAGTCTTGAGAAGTTACTCCTTGTTGTGCGTATTTTTCCTGGGTGTCAGGCGGCAGAGCTGTATTGGGCAAAAGTTGTAAACAATAATAATTATAAATAAATAATTACTATATTAAAATATTATCAAACAAATTAACAAAAAGCATTTTTGATGGAGGTATATAAATATAACTTCTAGTAAAAATACGCCGACTAACTCGTTTCCGCGAGTAAATCAGTACCTAAGTCCATACATTTTGCTCGAGTTATGTATTAATTTTTATATCCATGGTTTTCGGATGTATACTTTGAACTGAATTCGCGTTTCATCTAAGGCAGCACGATGGCCCCATTGCAGCGCTGATAATAGCAATTAGTAATAAAAAGTTGTTTTTTCCCGCACTGGGATTGCCTATGTTCTCTTCCCAATATTTATAACCACAACAGTAAAAGTATTGAAATTGATTGATTGATATTAATATCAATCAATCAATAATTGGTTTTAAAACCACCAAGTAATTTACCTCACGCTTATCGGTATCACAAAGACATGTATTAAATCATTCGACTGAAATCACGATTCTTACATATTTTGGGGTTTACCCTTTCTTGATGGTCGAGTGATAAAAACTGTTTTTCGGGGATTATTCGTTACATCACCTGAATAATCTGCTTTCGGTGACATCTGCAGACGAATTATGCCGAAACTTATACATAATATGTATGTTAAATACACTCGATTCTGAGTTTTTAATCTCCTGTAAAGCTACTTTTGAAATCTCTAGAGTTCTTGAACGATCTAAGTATAAGCACTCTAAGGACTTGTAGCACGTTTAATTACCTTTAAAAAGAAGTATGAATATTTATTATGTACGCATTGCGAAGAAAGACCTGGGGAGCGATTTTTGAGTCGTTTGCAAAAACAATACGCGAGAATTACGGAGTCACGTTCGCATTTTAAAAGTTCGGGGAGCGGTTTTGAGTCGTTTGCAAAAACAATACGCGAGAATTACGGAGTCACGTTCGCATTTTAAAAGTTCGTACTTTTGAAAAGTCACATCATTTTGATACTTGTAAGTTGGTTTGACTTAGGTTAGCAGATATATTAAATTACGTTGCGTTTAATCTTTAAAATTTACCGCGTTTCAACGTTAACCATAGTACTTGTACAAAATATATTGCGTGTAATGAATAGATGATTCAAAAGCGCAGATGAACGGAACCTACGGAAAACAAATTCGCAGGTGGAATTGTTCAGATTAAATCAAATCAAAAATATTTTATTCAATGTAGGATACAAAAATATCACTTATTGAAAGTCAACATGTTATTTTTTGTTAAACTACATCGCTTCACAAGGTCTTATGGTTAGGGAGAAGAAGCGACAAAAACTCCGCAGATCGTAACGAGGTAAATGTTAAAAACCCCCCTAAGCTTTGCCGTGGGAGTGTGCGGCCAATATTTATCAAAACATAATACAACGGGTTTCGTTGAACTCCAGCAAGAACAGATTGCCGTATTTCAACTACATTTAAGCGTATCATACATCATCATCATCAGCCGAAAGACGTCCACTGCTGGACATAGGCCTCCTGCAAAGATCTCCACAACTGTCCTGCGCTGCCCGCCTTCCCGCGATCTTTACCAAATCGTCGGTCCACCTCGTGGGGGCCTGCCCACATCATACATACGCTATGCCTATTATATTTACTTTATTAGCTATCAGTCTTTATTATCTTTATACCATTACTTTAGTTTCCTGAAATGGTGGAAGTGCGAACAACTCACACACTCTTTGAATGCTTCTGTGCTTACATAATGATACCTGACTAATGAGTGTACAACATTCGCCTTGTACCTATAAGCAAAATATGGCCAAAGGAATACTAAAAAAGAATATAATACGCTCCAAGCTCGGAATTATTACCAACCTCGTACAAAATTTCAGTTGATAGGCAAAATAATATTTCCATTTGTATTGTAACTTTTTTTGTGTATTTACAAAAAGTCGTAAAACACAGACATAAGCTTAAAACTCAGAACGTTTTATTCATTTTAAATTCAGACCTAGTGTAAATTATATTTAAAACGTGTTAAAATAAAAAATTAATATAGCGAATAGTTGATCAAAGTCCATGTTGGATCGAAAGCTTTATGGCTTGGAAAATCTATCAACGTTTTAATTAACGAATACGGTACGTTCGAGCGATGACGTCGCCTGGCTTTTAAATTTGTAGTTATTTGCTCTGGAGGCTACTTCGGAAATTATGCAGAGATTAAAGAGGAGCGGGTAAGGCAGCGAATATAACTGCACCTCGAGTATATGTCGGCCCACGCGCAATAAAAGTTACGGAACTTCTGACTACGGAGTCAGAATATATATTTTTAATTATTTTTGTTGTTTATATATGCTCATTTCTGTAAATAATGTCCGGTTTCAAAATAGCGTAAAGTCTTTTCACGAGACCCGCTTGGTTTCCGTAGGCGACGTTTAACTTCCTCGTTGGGAACTTGCAAATTTTAACTTTCTGGCCTCCAACATTATGGCCCGTTTACAGATAGCAGAATATTTAAAAACATCATTGTATAATGTTGTCTTTGACGTTGGTATATGGCAACGAACGAGTCTAGGAGTGATTCTGATTGCTATTAATATTTTGGGTCTAACTTTGGTCTCAGTCTACAGACCCCAATAACACCTTATCGAATACTCCGCTATGTTCGCACCTTCAACCCTCTGTTACGATCACTTTGAGCTGCTCTTCACCACATATCGCGAGACTACCATACACCGCGGAAGAAGTAACGACGCTGAAGAAGCCTTCCAGCATTGACAGATCTGTAGTGAGCCGGATCCAGCCGGAAAAGCTGGAATCTCTTTCACTGAATGGGTATAACCGTGATGATGTAGCTGGTCCTTTCCTATATCCCTTAAAGAACATTTTATATAGATTACATTACTTGTAGCCATTATATTAATAATAATAAGTAATAATGTAAATACGTTAATTAATTATGTAGCTATTTCATATCTGCATCCGTATTTTGCACAATTGCCTGTTCTATAAAGTCCTACACCCAAAGGTTGCATGGAAGAGATCGCTCTTAGTGATGAGACCATCTAATTGTACTCTTTTCAGTATTGTGCTTTGTAAAATGTATATTCTCCTTTTGTGCAATAAAGTGTTTTTGTGTCGTATTGTATAAATAGGTGTAACATGACAAAATTTATCCTTAAAATAAAATAATGCTGTTTGACTACTGAACCCTATAAATGCACCGTGACCTAACCGCCAAGCTTTAAGTAGGATTAACTTCCTTTACGTAGAGAGTTCAACAGTTTCAAAGTAACCACGGAAATTGAAAATAATTACATAATTTTGCAGCTAGTTAAGTTGTCACTCGCTTGCCCTGCTGCGTGCAAATTGAAATAAGAGTTAAATATTTTGCAGCTGTTAACTAGTCACTTGCTTGGCATGTTTTCATTTTTAATTTTATATTATTAATCAAGTTAAACTTATAAATACTTACTAATAAAAAAAAGGTTCCAATTTTGTTTTAATTAGATACTAAAGTTTATTATTTACTAATTTATCTAATACTACTGTATTAGTACCTATAAAGTAATAATATTATAGAAACTAAATCTGACGTTCATGAAATAGATTTTGTCAGTCAGTTCGTAAGACTCTTAGTACTTTGGCAGGGGCTGAGGTCGAAATTTATCATATTTCAGAGTCACCAAATTATGAAAGAGAGGCGGTTTAACAATAAAAATTGCAACAGCCGGCGGCACTTAACTCGCTCAAAGGATAAACATAGAGCAAGCCAGCGAGGTAATGTAGCGAGCTCCTTGAGGTTTTCTGCTCTCTTAAAACAACCGATTCTGGGCGTGTCTTTCGGTTAAGATACATTTTATATCTCTCTATCATTCTAATAAGGGTTACGTAGTTAAATTACTTAACCTTATACCTGCAAATTATCAGCACGATATTAAAATTTGGCATAGTTATAGATATGTATAATACCTAAAAACTAAAGTAAGTTTACCAGAGTAGCGTGCATTTTCTTCTTAGATGTGCCCTAACCCATCAAAAAAGATTTTCGAAAAGCCAGTTCACTTCTTTTAAATTGAGCCTTCCAAACTACGATCAAGATATTCAGGTTACAGAATCGGTGTTCAACTCGTTGGTCAAATTGCCAATGTACACGTGTCCACTGAATTCGATTGACATATACATCGATCTCCCTTGACTGGGATGGTTCCTTCTCTTGTCGTCGGCTGAAATACACTAACCGACAGTCAGTCCAGCTACTATCGATGCTTCTGTAGTATACCGGCGCTTTTCATTGCCTTCCTTTTAGTTTGTTCCATGCCGTACACTGATCTTCTCCAGGGGAAGCCAGTAGACGCTTCTCGTCTGAACGCTCTCTTGTTCAGTTTCTCCAACTCTTGCATACGATAAAAACCTGACGATGAGGTAAAATTGCGGCCCGAAACGGCATCCCTATAATTGCGGTCTTTCTTCATTCGTTCAAGCGTAAACAGTTCGAGGCTCTAAGCGTTCTTAGCCTGCCTATCGTAGCTCACAGATTATTTCAGTTCGCTGATCAACAAGCCCGTAATCGAAGATTATATTTAAGATTACCTACAAAGACGCGTACATTATTATAGAACTTCCTAATATTTCGGTGGAGGAGGTACGGGGTATTGGGGAGGGATAATCACACGTCACTAATAATATTAGCAACTAATAGTCCAAAGAAATTAACCGTTATCAAAATACTAGTTTAAATAACGTTAAAATTAAAATTAAAGATACGGAGCGAGATAGTTATTGCCCACACTCAAAAAATTTGATCATTTGGTGAGTCGCCACTGCTAAATTAACAAAACATCAAAATAAATCTTACGCAGATAATGAACATGATAGTTCCAGCTGTACTCTGCACGGCGCCACAGTTACCCACATTGTTACAAGATTTGTTGTGAAAAGGTAGGCAGAATGATAAAATTTTCTATTAATTGAGAAAAATTACAACTACAAAATAATAACTTACTCTTATAACAATCTTCACAACTGTTTAGAATTGTTTTCTGTTCACGTAATATGAATCCGCTGTTTTGACATTGCATTTCGAGGAAAGCTTACAATGTGATGGAGTAGGCACTGCCTTTATTCCTGCATGGAAGGCACGCCACTTTGGGCACGACTAATAAAAGAAGTGTTAAAGGCGTGAAAATAGGAAAAAAATTGTCGCCATAGTTTGTTTCAAATATTTTTTCCTAACTCGGAATTCATAACATGTCCGACACACAATGGACGTCAAAAAATATGTAGCGGCTTTCGTGAAGTTGGGCCTGAATCTATGGGACAAAGTAATAGACACCGGTAGCTAGAGCTAATTAACAAGATTAAAGTCTTCCGGACCAAAATAAAACAGAGCAGAAATGAAAGGAAGCTCAGTTATAGAAAATCTCACAGCTCCTATTTGAAATACCACGTTAAATATCCCGTACTGCCTCATCCACGACACCAACAAGGGTAAATGCAATAACACCAATTAGCACATGTTAGTGCCCGTAAATATAACAGACGACTGCACAGTATGGAGGTTTTATTCTATAACTTTTTATTATTTTTGCCGGCGAGTAGATTAAGAATCATTATTATTACCAGTGAGAAAATTCAAACGCGTATGCGCTCTTATTTTCTAACTTTTTTAATCCCCGACGAAATACGTCTTTGTCCTGATATATCTCAATAATGCGTGATCAGATTTGATTGCGGTTTTTATATTTAATATTAAACTAAGGGAAAAGTTTTAAGCCATGTTTCTTTTACCCTTTTCGAAGATATAAACTGACTGGTTTGTGTACCTGGAAGATATTATATGTTTAGCTCATCGAAGGTTTACACTTTTTTTTTATTATATATTATCCATGGCTTAGATACTCGAACGTAAGCATATATTGTCTATTTATTACCTGGGGAAAGATAATTAAATGCTCAGATTTTATAGAACCAAATAATGCGCCCGCATGAAAGTTTCCAATAAGTTATGAATCTAGCCTCATCCTTATAATAAATGAAAATTTAAAAAACTTATCCAAAACTGCTTAAACAGTCTAGTGAACAGCCATACCTCCTAAATAATAAACGTGCTTAAAAATCGAAAATAAATTACTTTTATTTTATTTTTGTAAAAAAAAATCTATTTCAAACTAATTTGAATTTTTTGTATTTTATTGTTTAATTTATTTTACCTACATTTTTCAAATTGCAAATTGTTTCGTGTCGTCGAAAACTGCCACGAACTCAGACCAATTAAGTCACGCGTCAGACCGACCGACCAATCAGAATAAAGTTTTATGGCAGTTAGACACTGACACCACTGACAGGTATTTTTTATTTCTTAATTGCACCTACGATTGCACATGTATACTAAGGTACAGTATTAAATTATCACGTCACATGTGATGACCTTATTTGATGGTCAAATACATCCTCCGTATGTTTAGTCGAAACCTACTGCTTGCGCACGAATGTTTTGAAAAATGGGAGACAAAAGTTTATTAGTATACTTAGTGTGACTATGAATATCATATTTTATGAAATGTTTAGTTGACTTTATTTTCAATAATCTTTGCTAAAAGAGCGATAAAAATTATCCTGATGGTACAAAATTATCTAAACAAGAAGGGCCTATTTAAAAATACTCTGCGATAATTTGACCCAATTTATTGCCCCTAACACGACAACATCATTAAAATAAAATGTATTTCCTGACAGCACCGGCCATTGTCGAGTAAGTACAGTCAATATCAAAATGCGCAATTATAAAAAAAAATATTATATAGAATCGGGTGAAAGTAAAAAAAATATACTCATTTACAGGTGACTTAAGTCGTTGCATTTATTGCTATTTGGGGGATTGGCTATGCTTAGCTTATATCTTAGCTCTGACATCCGTAACACAACAGTGCTATTAACATGGCTCCTGGGTGGATTTAGATATATTGAAGTGCAAATCCCCACCCCCCTAAAAGATAAACTGTTATTTTTGGATACGTGAAAATTATATAAATATATATATATATATATATATATATAATGAGGTTAAAAGGAAAACTATTACAAGTAGATTTTACAAGTTCATGAGTAATTATATAATGTATATTTGTCAAACAAGAAAAATCCGCTTCTAAAGTACGCATATTGTGAGGGTAACTACGGAACCATACACTTCATGTGGCACGACTCGCACTTGCTGGGTTTTGTAAAATTATATTTATTCTCAATTTGAATTTTATATGAATATTAAAATGTGCAAGCAAAAATTACATGAATTTGTTCACCGACTTTTTTATTCAATTGTAGTAACTATTATTTTCTATAGCAAACCACTAGTAGTCATGAATAATAATATATAGATATGTGGAACAATTAGGAGTGATTAAGGTCAAACACTAACGCTCTGTGCATAAAGAACTAGTTATCAAGTTCGAAACTAAACAAAGCTTGCAGTTGCTGTGGGTACTAGGTAATGAATAAACTCAAATAATTATTTATATAAACATCCATCACTTAGGAGCAATTAATTATCGTACGTATTCATCACACTAATATTTACCCCTAGGTGGTTTTGCAGGCAATGTCACTCACTATCCACTATAGCAACCTATCGTCCTCCAACCTGTCATCATTCATCAATTATGTACTGAAACTTAAAATAGGTACTATTCAGCGATTTTTGCTATTATTATTAATATTAAGCATATTATAGTAAATAATAGAAACTTGTTGTGAGCACAACAGGAGGACTTCTGGAATATGAAAATTTAAATCTGTTCATCAACTTTCGAGTTCGACTGTACCTACTTACCTTATAATTGGTAAGGCTACTATCGTTTGTGTGTATGTAATATATATCAACAAAGAATAATACCTACCTATTTATAATTAATTATAATTAATTACATAATTCATCGATGATCCATCCAAAGCAGGTACATCCTCATGACCTCGGTGGTTTCAGTTAATACTGAAAATTAGAAGTTGCGAATACGATTCCTAAGACGTGGCTTTATGTTTTATGTTTATACGTAGTGTAAATAATAATAATTAATACCATAGAAGCAAAATTACATCTAGAAGCATTTTAGACGATTTCAATACAATTTGCTTCTGCCCTTAGATTAACTTCCATCGGTATCGTCATGGATTACGTTGACCAATGAAAAACCGTCAAATTAGGGAGCGAGCGATGAGCCAACCAATCACAAGTCAGAACGTAACCGATGACGATAACGATGGAATTACGTATGTCTGTATGTATGTATGTTTGTTACCTTCACGCCTATACGGCTGGACGGATTTGGATGATATATGGAGGATATAGATTAGGACCTAGGTTAACATATAGGCAATTTTTTTTCTGAATCGATTTTGATAAAATCTTCGACGCGGACGAAGTCGCGGGCGGAAATCTAGTAATAATTAAGGCCAACGGCCATCAGTCCTACGCGATATGTGCCCATTGGGGCATAAAAATTCTAGAATGGAGACCAAGCACCGGAAAGCGCAGCGTAGGATTTCCACCCACAAGATGGATGTATGACCTAATAATTGCAGACCGATTCCAACCGGTACTCGGGGAATATATGGCGTAAATTCGACAGTCGACTTTTTGTGGTTATGTGATGATGATAGATAGTCGTACTCGGTTTTATTAAAAATGTCCACCAGGTTGGAGAGAAGTAACGCTATCTGATTCATTTCAACTGCAAAATTAAGAAATAGCAGCGTAAGATAATTTACCAAAATTGTGTAAACGTGCACGCTTATTGATAGCTACTGGGTTACCTACGTACTCGTATAGTTGTCAATCCGGAATAGCAAGTTGAAACTATGTGGTACAATACATACGAAAGGTGCTCTATAAATAAAATATTATTTGCATTGACCTAAAACTCTTTAAATAAAAGTACAAACTTTTAGCCACTTCAATCACATACCTTTATAACGACCTGTTTGGTGTAATGGTTAGCAACTCTGACCACTATACCAAAAGGTTGCGGGTTCGAATCCCGCTAGGGGCATATGTTTGTGTGATGAATACGGACATGTGTACCCGAGTTATGGATGTTTTCATTTATAATAAGTATTTATTTACAAAAAAAATGTATTTATGTATTATATCAACCATCTGGTATCCACAACACAAGCATATAGTTGCTTACTGTGGAACTAGATGGCGCTGTGTGTATGTCTAAGGATATTTATTTATTTATTATTATTATTATTAATACACCCTCTCATGTGTTTGTGTGGTCAAAGTTTCTGAAATAAGCCCTCAACCTCCCGGTCAACCCTTGTCCATAATGGGGTAAAACATGTTTATCCTTTTAAAACCAACATGCAATTTCTCCGGAATTCTATGCACTGCTTGTTTTATTTAAAATTACTTGAGCATATGTTGTTTCTTTAATTGCACATTACTGCCTTTCACAATACGTATACATAATCCTTTCCCGCGACAGAATACTTGCTCACACAATTATGCAAACTTGTTTTCGAATTATAACAAACTTTCGTGATTATTATTAATGATTGAATTTTATACTTATTGCCACATTGTTCCCGAAGGCTGTCAACTAGAGTTGTCAAATTGCTTCGAATCTCTGGAGAATTTGCGTTTCGGTAGACAGGATAAATGATAGGTTGGTAGAAGCGGTTCATACGGTAAGGTCTAAATTCTTTATACCTCGCCGTATAAATAGAACGCAAAATCTCTCGAAATTCATCTTCGACCTTAAAGCAGAACGTCGTTTGATGGCGCTGTGGATTTAACATAGCAATAGAATATCCGCTCTAATAAACCGCTCAGCAATAAAGTGGAGTAAAGGTTAGAAAGTATTCGCAAAGAAGTAATTCGTAAGAGTGTAACTCCTGGAATGGCAGGAGTCGGCATTAACATCAATAGCAAGTATTTGCCTACGAATTTGCAATGTCAGATTCAAAGCTATCCTCGAAGGTCTCAATCGAATATCCCAATAGCCCACCTGTTTGAGGTGAATACGAGCAATAATAAAATTATGATGAATGACCGTGTCGCGCCCACACGAATATCCAACTCCATTCTCGACCTAGATTAGGTAGGATTAGATAGGTAAGTCCAATTTCGATCGATCTTGAATAGGCAGCATTCGGGAAACTATGCAATATGTCTTAGATAATACCTCAGTGCTAAAAGATGAAAGTTTTTTCAATATGTGTTACCAGTGATGACTTATGCCACTGAAATGTGGTTTCTGACTATGTATAACGACAGTATAACTCTTCCAGTATAAGCGGGTCTCGCTGCGTTCTCATTTACGATAGCGTGGCGGGGCCAGCTTACACTGATTATGTTACGGTCGTCTGCCGTCGATTGTACAACTAACTATGGAGAGGGCGATGTTAGGTGTTTTACTACGAGATCGACTCAGGAATGCATAAATCCGTAGAAGAACCTAACTGTAGTAACTTGATGTGGCAGTGGGCAGTGCACAAAGCGCTTAGGACTGATAGCATTTGGAGCATAACAGTTGCAGAGTAGGACTACGCACCACTAAATGCAGCGATGACCTGATAAAGGTCACGAGAGACTTTTAGTCCCAGTGACTACTGGGCGTAAACCGCTTCCAACCAGTCTCTCTGGAAATATGTCCAGCTCTATGTATAACAACGTAAATAAAATTTTAAATATATACCCATGAAATCGACACGAAGTTAAAATTAAACACACACACACACACACACACACACACACACACACACACACATAATATTAAGACTTGTTTAAAATTAAGTGGCAGTATCTAATATAGTAATAATTACAATGTTTACTATGCTTAGTTAAGGAAGAGCAAGATTTTCTGGCACAGGTATCCTTATACCTAAAAGGAAATCTTAACAATACGTTGCATGTGATTCCTAAAGAGATAAATAAACACTTTTTCATTTTCACTTTTCATGTTCAGCAGTGGACATCTGCGGCTAATGTCAAAACTGTTTTACATATTATAATTTACATAGACTCCATTAATGTTTTTTGTTCAAACGATATAGATTTATGGAGCGAGACCGTTTGTAGTTTCGTAAATCAGCTCATGCGACGTAACGGAATGATTAATGATACATTTAACTTTTTATACAAATACAGAAATAGTATCAGATACACAAATTACCTGTGAGCGAAACATGATTTAACTTTATTACGTTTACGATAGATTTGCTTAATACTCTTATTATTTACAAGTAGGTACTTAAATACTAGTAATTGGTATTCTTCGTGAATCCTCGTTATCTTCCTCCAACTACTTAATTGACAGGAATAGTCATTTAGTGCCTCCGAGTGCACAAATCATTCACGTCTCCTTTCCGCCAGCAATACTACTGTTGCGGAAAAATGGCGAGCTACACCCGTCTGATTACACCGTCACCCGATTATAAAGAGTATTCTTTATAATCAGAATAATATAATAATAATATTTTGTGATTGATAGTGGCTACACTAATTAATAAACTAAGACAGTGTTAATATTACGCAACGTAATGGTCTGCATCTAATATGTTATTGAATGATGGATGACACGAGTCGATTCGGATCCAACAAGGTCAATTGTGTTGGATTGATTGGGCCCTACTATCATACCATTAGGCGTGACGAGGTAACAAACATACATACAAACATACGACATACACACACACAAACTTTCGCATTTATAATATTAGTTGGGATAATCTTTAAATGAATGTTGAATTTATTTGCCTATAAACCTCATTGGTATGGCCTGTCTGGGAAACGAACCCGGACCTCCTAAATTGGGAGACCGCGTTAATAATGTTTTTCTTGTAATCGAGATGGTGTAGGTAAACGTTATAGCACTTTAAACATAAGGTAAGTAGTAAATACCGACAACACCATGACTCTTAAATAAGATGATAAAACATATAGTAAGCAATAGAATACCAATATAGATACATAACATCCGTGGCTCTTTTAACCTTAAACTTCAAACTTCAAGCTTTGATTTCAAAATTCGTGATATCATTTCTTAAATATTCAAGCTACTACTGCTTTGGAAAGAGAGATCATCTGTGGGAAAAGAGCGGCGCGAAAAATCCATAGGATCATTGTTTTTTTAACTAAGTAACGACAATATATAAGCCGGATGATAAAACTCACGGACTATACATGTATATAACTAACCTGGAATTGTGACGAGTTTTCAACCAGCTTTCCTCCAGGGCAAGAAAGTGACGATAATGAGGAATGTACTCAGTTTTCCCAGCACCCATAGAGATATTTCGGTACTTTTTAATATTTTTTTATGGGATCATTTACCAATTCAAATTAAATGGAACTGGGAAAGGAAAATATGTTTCTATAAAGTATACTACTATACTATAGTGTATACTGTAGCCGACGTGGATTTAAAGTAGCGTGGATTACAGAGCCTGTTTCATAACCACTATAAATTCCGATTATGAATGGATGTGCTTAGGATTCGATTATAGACATTAGCCGACGACCGACGATGGACGTTTAGATAACGTCTCGGTGGAATTTAATTTGGAAACTACTATTGTTAAGACACTTATTTTAAGGTCCACTACTCCAGCATGTTTATTATTGTGATCCAATGATCAGATGTTCAATACAGAATACTCTGTAATACAGGGCTATTTTTGAAATAGTTTGAATTGTAATATTGCGACCATTTAGTAAAATAATGAAATATGTATTTCTTTTAGTTTCAATTACTAATTTCGGCACGTAAAATGAATAGAACCAACCCATCTCTTCCCGTGGGTGTCATGAAAGACTCTCCACCAAAAAACATTTACAGATTTGCACGTTTCAACGGCGATGAGCTCACTAGTGCATTTCTGTATATTTCGAAAGGCGAACCGTGGATGTTTGGAACACCCAAACGCTTATTTTGGGATATCTCTGACCACCCCATTTGGGTTAAAGATTGTGACGTCATGTTTGTATCTATCCAATACTAAAATAAAGAATTAAATGTCGATGAGTATACTAACCTACTATACTTATCTTTGCCAATATAAATTAAAATTAATTAAAATAAAAAGGGCAAGTCGGTCGGCTTGGAAGAGGACAGTTTTCGCTTAAAAAATCATGAAAGCGCTTTAAAGAAGGCGCGGGCAAATATGTTTGCTCGGGGCGCTGAATTTGCAAATACGCCACTGAAACTGCAAATATTGACTGTACCTACCTATTTACTTAACAGCGCAATAGGTATACAGCTAACTTTGGTGGTCAATTTAAAAAAAAAATGCATGTCCCTGCTACAGTTGAATATAAAGAGACTGAGTATGATGTATTGTCAATGTTGCTGGTTTTGTTTGCAACCCTAATAACATTTTAAACGACTTCATTATTTATATAACCTGGACAATATCGATCGATGTGGGTACATAATATAGCGGATGAGTTTTTTACCGTAAGGAAAAAAATAGGGCATATTAGGTAAGTTAAATAGAAGGTATTGGTAGTTTGATGATTTTTTTTTCAAAAACGCCCGCTGCTGCCTAGTTTTATATGCGACTGGCGTGATTTGTAGGGTTCCTATCATTCGAAATTCATTTGGAACTCATATTTTCTTCAAGTTTTCTTTATTTATTTAATTTAATGATGTAATTATGTGGAATAGGCTACAAACGCGACCGTTAAATGACAAAATTAAAGCTTTATTCCATGATGGTTTAAAAAAAAATTAAACTACCTATGCCAATACCTTCTATTTCACTTACCTAACATGTCCTATTTTTTTCCTTACGGTAAAAAAACTTATTCAGTATATCTATGTATATAATATATATATATATATATATATATATATACTATACAACCCACAACAACGTGGCGTTTTGGGTGCTAACTCTCCTGTAAGGTTGTGTAAAATAGTAAACAAATATAGTGACCTCTTAGATTTTAACTTTGTTCCTGAAGGTCGAATAAATCGAGAGGCTTTAGATTACTTGGCATCACCGTTTAAGGTATAGCGTTATTTTCTTCCTTTTTTCTCTAGATCATGTATAATATGTTTGTATTGTTCTTCTGTATGTTTGAAGTAGTGCCTACTCTAGTACTTTAAAACTGTACCCCCTGTGCATGCGGAGGTTACCTATAATTAGTCGTAACATTAAACAACAAACCTAATCTTAGATTAAGTGTAATTGAACTAATGCTAATGACTGTTGGTAATCCTAAATAAATAAAATAAAATAACTTTATTCCCAAAAAGTATACAGTGTTTTCTTAGATACGAATATAATCTAAAGTAATGTTACCGAATGCGATTCCAACAATATAGCCTCGGTAGGTTTTTCAGGATACTGTACCCTCCACCATAGGACAGTATCACCAGCCATATAATAACTACCAATAGTTATAAAACATGATTATTAACAATATTGACTAATTTAAAAACTAAATTAATGATAAGTGTATGTGAGGTACATGTTTTGTGAGTGCATGTGAATGTGTACCTATGTTTGTATGTGTACCTAACAATCCTATCAGTCATTTCATTTTACGTCATCATGATTTTAATACACTCTTTACAAATATATGAAGAGTACTTCCAACGTAATAATTAAAACGTCAATTATGCAAGACTTTCTAAATATAAACAATGTCACTAATGTACTTATATCTTACTAAGATATGTATATATAAATACTGCTAAGTCTTTAAAAGTTTCAGTCATCTCAAAAGGGTATAATTGTTTTTGGTTTCTAGACAATAGTGACGAAATCAGGCGCAGCTAATGGTTAGTTTTAAAAGCATTCATTTAATGAGGAACGGTAAAGCAATGGCAATTTGGATGCTTAAATTAAATCAACTAAACTGGCGAATCGCAACGTGTAGCGTTTAATTACGTCATTCTGAGATGAGTAGGTACCGCACGTCACCGAAGGTGCAGAGGAATGTTAAACGTTGTATCATCAATTAACGAAACCTTGAACTCTTACGAGCTTGGGTCATGATCACGAGTGACCAGTGGTTTACATGTTCTCCCTTGCAAGCTTCTCATTATCACGTAGAGGCCGCATTGCCCAATCAGCATTGTACGCCCAAACCGCAGACCAAGTAACGAACCTTGGTAACGACCTTTCCAATACATTCACGCAAAGTAGTAATGACTATTTGTGATTTATTTGTTATTTTGCTAAATATTATTTACATTCTATTGTAATTTCACGCTTCGGTAAAACTAATACACTAAGTACCAACCTATATTATCCCCTAATGCTACATTTAAATATTTACAAATTAACTTCTTTGGGCAGGTTGAGTGATTAGGATTAGATGAATATCCACTTAATTCATAGAAAGAGTACGGCCGATATTCCAATGAGTTTAACTGCCATCCCATAAAGTCTATTAAATAATCCATGTCGACTTATATTAAATTTGCCCCCAAATTCATTCCATTATAGAAAGAATAGTATTATTTTCGAATTGTCTGATTTGTATGGTAGGTTTTTCATTGTAAATAACACGAATGTAAACTAATCCATTCTAAATGAATATTAAATAAAGTATTGTGTGTTCTAAAGTTGTTGTGGCATGAGCAGCGAAAAGCAATATTTATATTATTATTTAAGTATATAAATTTCGTGAAGACATGAATTCCGGAAATAAGGAACGGAACCCTACTGAAGGCAATTGTGCATATCATGCTCTTTCTTTATTGTTCAAATTATTAATCGCAATATATCTTTTAACCCTACATTAATTCATAGGTTAAGTAGGGTGATGAATCCACAAGATAGTCTATGACAATAGAAATGTTTTAAATGTCCAATTTAGAAACATGTTAACTCGACATTAAATTCAGCTAATATCAGATCTTATTCCCTAAAAAATCATGGCATTTGTATACTCTGCCTTAGGATTTCCAGATGAAACTTTGGGGTATTCTTGTGACGTTGGGACCCGAATTCTCACGCTTCACGAGGAAGAACGCATTTAAGAATCTTTGTAAGCCTCGCAGGGGCGGTCGTGTTACATGTTACATAAAGTCGATCAGGCCAAAAAGACTGTGATCGTGTATAGCGTATCAATAATAGCCCTCCAATCATTACATCATTTATGAAGAGTATGGAGGTTTTAAAATAATTGAGATTTGCTGATAAGAATGATATTACAGTTTATTCATGTCTTTTTGGAACTAAGATCATTATTTAATATGCATTACCATCTTTTTCTTGTCACTGTGAGGCGTTCCAGCATCATTTGTCCGACAATACTTCATTTATCATACCTAATTCCTTTATTCAAAAATTCTCTCTTTTCTAGGACTGTTAATTTTCATTTCAACATCACAATTTATCATTTATTTTATACTAAGAATTGGTAGGTACAAAGGTACAAATAACTCGCGTAAATACACTCGCATCCTACCAAGCTAACAATACTACTACCTACAGCACTTCTAGCGAAACACTTTAACCTTTAGTTCAGAATTAATATAGTACTCCTTTAGTTTACCGATGGATTCGCTTTATTACTAAAGGTTGCTTTGATAGAGTTAGGCTGGAGTTGCTGACGACTAGACTGTACAAACTAATTTGGATTTGAGCAGATAAATACCAATGCAATGCAATAAAGACGGAAGTGAACCTCCACTTCGAAGTTCATTTAAAATTAAATGTTGTTTCGTGCACCAATATTAATTTTGGGGAAGGCCTGCACATAGTTTCGGATTAGAAGAAAACCTCCGTATAACCTTCAGTATATGCACAATACAGAAAAGAACAGAATTTTTACTTTTTACGGTGGTATGTGATATAATACAATAATTTTAGATGACTTAAAATATCTAATACAGCCATGCTTAAACTTATATTACCGGCAATCTAGTAAAAAAAATTGGGCGAAAGTGATCGACTCGACAAAAACAGACAACTTTTGTTCGAGTGTGCTCGACATTCGAATCCTATCCTTGAGTAATCCTGGATCCAATCCATCGATTTCAATTTACCAGTACCTATCCCTAACATTAAAGGTGTGTAAAGGTCCAGACTCCTACTTTTAGAGCGCATGACTATAGACTAAAGTTTGAGTTTAGACTCAAAAAACTTAAGACGCCGAGACTCATTAATAGCTACTTTCCATAAAATTGTATGAATTCATGATATTAAGACTCACTTGAGTCTCTTACATTCAATGCTAATCACACAAAGCACCACTTGAAGCAATTCTTCAGGATTTGACGAACTGTCGCCGCGTCTTGCATCTTTGATTGTTTTTCCGAAAACAGGGGAAAATATTTTAATGTTTCAGACTTAAAGAGACTAACATTTTATGTGACTTCAAACTAGACTGTTAGATTTTTGTTAGTTTAAAATAAATTTCAGATATGCACAAATTGTAATCCAACTTAGGTTCCGTCGCGATTTGGCTCGGAGACTGCTTCACGTCTCCAACTCTGCATTCACATTTACATATTTCACACATTGTGACTGCAACCGACTAAATCCCTTTCGAAAAGCGACGGCACTCCGCAAAGCATCAGTTGGATACATTATAATTTATAGGTATTTTTATTATGTAACAATACTACGCTTAGAATTCGAGTTCATTAATTCCATAAACTTTAATTTTAAGGAATACTCTCACAAATATCAATGAATTGAAGTTAATTTATTGAAAATTATTATTTTCGACTATTTTACAACTATTAACTTACAGGTACAAGGTTTGATACATTTGGGTACTAGTATAAAATGTTAATGCATAGGTAGTTGACGGTATGCACCATTATGGACTTATAAACCTACTGTATTTTTATCCGACTGCCCAAGGAAGGAGGGTAATGTTTTTATTATACTTTTATATACATATCTAAATAAATACTTTCCTTCTTTCTTTAAAAAACTGTTATACTGTAGGTATTTAATAAACCTGCCACAATGATTTGCTTGTCTTATGTTACGATGATAGTGTGAGAAAATGTTGAAAGATCTCGTACTGTTTACAGCCTGCGGAGACCGATTTCTGAAAATTAAATTTTTCACTTAAGGCACAAATAAACTTGGTCAACTATCACACTGCAATTTATTAAAATGTTAACGAAAGTATTTCAAACGTCTGTGAAAAATGCGTTCGAATCCCAAATGGATCATAGTATGAAACGACTTAGGTGTAAGGGTAGACGGCGCGTGCGCGTAATCCCTATTTTTTGCCAACGATGCTAATCACACGGAAAGTGCTGGAAATCTCGCGAGAGAGAGAGAATCGCGGATATCGAGGGCTATCGAGGCGACGTGTCAGCATTTACGTCCGTCTGAATGTTAATGCGGCCCCTAAGAGTCCTATAATAGTAGTTTATGCAACTGCCTGGTAATAAAATCTTGCATATATTGCCTTCTCTACGACCATACAATAATCTTATAAAAATAACAAATACTTACATTTAGCATGTGTCGTTTCTTTTCCTGGATTTTGCCAGTAGAAGATGAATTGTGGAATTGACTTGATTGTGCACATGCATTAATATTTGATATACACAAGTCATTGGCATAACATGAAAAGGAATTTGTATCCAAAATTAAAAATATCAGTTTAGGGTTTCAGTTGAAGTGCGTTGTTATAATTATTCATGTTTAGTTAATGCTAACAGTTTTTGTTTCGCATAGAATTTACGATGGGGGAGTAAAAAAGAAATTGTATGTATAACAATGAATTTTTGCAATTTAGTAGAAACTCTGTGTAGGTACCTACTTACTTACAATTTAAAAAAAATCAATTAAAATCACTTTAAATTAGTTCTGATAATTCGCAATTAAAAAGGAGCAGCCGTTATTCAAATAAAATTCCTAGTTATTCTAGTAATAAACAGTTCAATTATCTTAATGTTCTAAATGTTAGAGATTTGAAATGTAAGATATATAAATCAATACGCTTAATCAAGTAAGTTACTTTCATTAGAACGGCAATGGGACTCGGACGGCGCGATTTATCGTCCAGATAATCTGACCTAACCGAACAGTAGTAGTCATTAGACGCCATATTTCTTAACAAATCATTATGTAATGGATACGAAACGAAAATAAATGCCTCGGATGTTTAAATTATAATAAATTTTTATAGCATTATTAAGTCACTCGATATCCTTGGTTTAATATACTTGATGCGGTATCAAAAACGAGGGCCCAATAATTTTAAATGGTTTCTTTGTTTTGGGTTTAGGTGTACTTGGAGAATAATCTACCTAATCATTAAAAAAATAATAGTTATTTCCAGTAGTTATTACAATCTGCAAGCGAGTTTAGTGATTACACGAGTATGATTATGCATGCGACCATTAAATTATAAAAAAAATCTGCTAATAAATTTAATGCTGACTTCGAAAAATATGTATAGTAGTTTTAATTTTATTATACACTGTAATGTTTTCTTTTGTACACAACAATATTCCGTTATTTTAATTTGCAAAACAGTTTATCATCTTAATATGTACCTATATTACGTCAATAATAGGAAAATGGAAAAACTGTTTTTAACTTTCTATGCAAAACGAAATTGTACAAGTTTGCAGCCTGTCTGTCTGTTAGACAGTCTGTGGCATCGAGTGAACCAATTTGTTAGCCTATATTTCCAATATACCTTCTTGATTTGATGAAAATCAGTTAAGCCGTTTCAAGAAAATTTAGTATTTACAATTGGCTTGGTGTGTCTACTATTTGATAGATTCGGAGGTTATTTATTTATTATTTATTTATCCCAAATGGACTGGTCAGAAATATCCCAAACATTAGCGTTTGAATGTTCCAAAAATTAAAAGTTTAATGCTTGAAACGACATCCATGGTTCACTATTCGAAATATACAGAAATGCCCATTAAATGTGCAAGTCTATAGATGTTTAGGTGTAAACTTGGTCGTCTTTAAAACCGTTTTGGTTCTATTCTCTTTACGTACCGAAATCATGTTTATAATAGAATAATAGTTTTTGAAGAGTAATTCAGTTTCCAGGGGTTAGAAAAATACGCCTCATACCTTTTAATTCAAAAAATAATTTTCTATGAATACAAAGTTTTAAACCTACCTAAGGTAGTAGTTTATAAATTTTAAAATTAAATGTTCCAAATTAGGTACTTACCTAAGTGTACGCGTTGAAACTGTACTAAAGACTTAATTGGTTAGGCACACATCCTTTTACCCACTATACTTTACTTATATACCAAACCAAACAATAAAGGAGAGTGGAAATGTCTACGAATGAGCTATATTTACAAGTCCTCCAAATCTTGGTTCAGTTCCAAACTTGGTATTGTTTGATTTATCGATTTGTAGTTGGATGCATTTTGCATCTACTTATCTATATTCGGGGCAAAATAGCGTGCTTTATTTTTGTCAATCTGAAAAACACTAATTAAATTTAATAATAGTTCAATTATTATGAATCTATACATAAACAAATAAGTAATAGTTATGAAGTTGTGGTTTTCGCATCGTATTAAACCGCTGAAATTTCAAAAATCGCATCCTACGTACGATACGAACCTAAAAGTTCAGTTTGAAGCGCAGCTCACCCCGGGGACGAAGCGAAGCTAAGTTCATTTAGCTTCAATCATATCGTGCAACTATAAAGGCTAAGCTAGCTTATCAAAGTGAGTTCACACCGGAAACTAAGATCAAACGAACGATGTAGTAATGTGATTGGTTGCCGTGTGCCAGTCGATGCTCGTCTTGCAAGTAGAGTAGTGTAGCATTAACTGATTGCCTTACGGTTCACGGAAATGCTCAATATTGTCGAAGGAAGTTCGGATGATGATCTAACTCAATGTGTTAATAAAAAGATAATACACGTGTAACAATAACGACAACACAAGATGTATATAGAAACTAGATAGATTTCACGCGCCAGGGCCTCTCTTCATCCCTACGCGAGGGGCGCAGTCGGCAGTCCGCTTCGCTGGGATTGTCGGGTTAGCCAGCCCGCAAGTTCGCATCGGTGGCGTAGTTTAACTCTGTTGTTCGCAGTGTGAACCCAAATATAATAAGATGCGGTAGCTATACGAGCGAAGCTAAACGACTTCACTTCGTTTCGCTTCGTTCCCGGTGCGGTCTGCGCTTAAAGTTCAGACGATTATAATAAGTTTTAGATCCACTGTTCAAATGTAATTAATTATCATCATCCTCAGCATACTAAAGGACGCAGGCCTCACGCAGGGCATGCCACTGAACCCGATCTTCAGTTCTCCGCTTGCAATCGCACCATCTAGTAGAAGGGTTGGCATACTACGTGGCTTCCACTCTAGAACTCGTTCTCCCCAACTGCTATCGGTTTTAGACAAACGTACCCAGCCCATTGCCTCTTCCTCTTACCAAGCTATGTCATGTTGCTACTTTTGGACCAAACTAATTTACGTCATGATTTTTGCCATTGACTTGAAACATAGAAGAAGTGCCTATGTAATACGAGGAGTCGTTTAGTAGCACCTAAGTGATCAAAGAAATTACTACAAACATTTAAAGTTATATTCACACACTTAAATATATAATAGGTACTGAAACGGATATCCATCGAAGTGGATTTGCTAAATGCGCTTCGACGCTATTGTTTGCCTAAGGACAATAGGCTGTAATGCAGTTGATTACACAGGCTTAAACGCTTCGTTACCTGAGTATGCCATGACTGACACAGTGTGACACTTGAAGTCTAAACAATAATGTTTGACATGAATGTAACACATTATAACAATGTACCCACATTATAACAATATACAATATATAATGTGTCCCGGAACGTGTTAAACATCAAAAAAACTTTATAGACAAAATCCGTCACCATCTTCTTTAACAGCTTATAGAAGTCCACTGCTGGACACAAGTCTATGCCATTTGCCGAGGGGGGAGGGAAACTTCGTTTTCCTACTTACATACCCCATTTTCTTTCTTTAATTAATCTGGGGTCCAAGGTAGCAATAGAGTCACGGAGGGCACCTTCTACGTTCAGTAGGTGCCGTGTCGAGTAGGTGCCACTGTTGATCCCAGGTTGTAGGAGTTACAGTGGGAGGAGGGTGGAAATGGGATGTGACATAAACCCTTAACATCGCAATACTACATAAATCGCAACATAATTTAAATACAGAGCTGAATAAATTTCATACAACTAATCTTGTTTAACATGAGCATACCGAATCGAGGGAGATGTTGATATGCTTGTGTATGTATGTGTGTGTGGCTACGAAAGTGTGTTTTGTACTATATTGTAAATAAGGCGGTTGATCACAAATGCTTATTGTATAGAAAATTTGTTCCAACATAAGATAGGTACATGATATCATTTGTTGGATGTCTGGAATGTGTCAGTCAGTACGAGTATGTATAAGTTAGTAGCACTTAACTGTTACGAACCATCGGTTTCGTAGGAGGCCGAAGGGCTTCAGAAGGGGGAAATCCAAGGGCAGCCAAGAAACCCACAGGATTCTTATCTCTTTTCCTACATTAGAAATAGAAATAATATAACCTAAAATTATTGGTACCTGATAGAAGTGCACCAAGCGTTTTTGTCATTCAAGTAGTTTACCAATTTTGTAGTGACCTGTTATTGCAAATGTTGTTTAAATTTTGTCTCAGTTACATAAATGATTACTCAGGTACCTATAAGGTTAAAATCATTTACGATGACCGATAAATGATGTAAAAACTTTATTTAGTCTGAACATAGGGGTAGCCAAGTTGTCCTCGTATCTGAAATTTAAGTTACGGTGGAGGTGAACACAGGCCTCTATTCAATAGTGATCGTCCTGTGGCTGATATGATAATGATGTCACAATTTTTCGGAAATGCTGATATTATTTTTTTGAATGTAGGTACATAATATTCTCGTAAATAAACTGTGAAGGAATAATTAAAATATTAATTTCTTAGAAACTGTTTCGAAGAGAGTCATGTCGACGCAGACTATAAATTACTCATATTGCCCTCCTTTGCAAAATAAAAATATTTTCAGTATCAGCTGCTCGTCCCCAAAGTAAAGTACCGTGTATCCTATCATGGTAAGAATCCATCAAAAATTGCAAATGTCAACTCCAGTTAACAGTCCAGTAACTCCTAGGGAAACTTAGTAAACTAGTGTATGTAGGAGGAATGTCTGTAGAGAATCCTATGGCTGAAATAATGATAATGATCCATGCAAACTTCCAGTCCTTATTTTTCGCCCATTAAGGGAAAAATCACCAATAATAAAAATGCCTTCTTACTTTATAATTTTAATGGGTCTTACCAATACTCGTCTACCATATCAATTTATTATTCAAATTTTGTTAAAATGTCTGCGCCTATTTTCATACAACCATGCAAGTAATACTCGAAATTCTAGGCAGTGCATTGATTGGTTTTTTGAAATACTTTATAAAAAACATACATACATACCTATTTTAATATTGTAGTACTATGAAATACTTAACACCATTATTATTTCATGTAAACCCTGATTTTTTAAAAAGTAATCAATTAACCCGCCAATATACAGGCATTTTAAAGAAATTTGAATTAGACGAGTAAGGTAAGGCGCTTCATCATCATCAGCCCGTAAACATCCCACTGCAGGGATATAGGCCTTCCCTCATATAATGAGGGATTATGGGCCGTGGTCCTCCACGCTAGCCCAATGCGGGTTGGGGACTTCACATGCCTTTGAATTTTTATTTCTCAGACGCGCAGGTTTCCTCACGTTGTTTTCCTTCACCGTGTTAAATACACATCATGTCGGATAAATACACATAAGTAATTAAATTAAATTTAAAAACTCGTTGGTACATGGCCAGCCTGGGAATCGAACGCGGACCTCCCAAATTAGGAGACCGCGTCTTAACCCTGAGCCACCGACTCTCTCATTAAACCATTCATCACTCATTTATAGAACCAATTAGGTGACGTAAAACGTACTTTTCTTAACTATAGTTTAATACGAACTTTTTGTTTGCAATAAAGTTTATTTGTATTTCCGAATAAAAAAAATCCTAGATTCATATATCTGGCTAAACTTAGGTGTGCCATAAACATAACTCGCAGGAGCTCGCCACGGGAGATTTAACCGTCGTTTTCAAATTTGGAAACTTTGTGGGCAGTCGACGAAGCTCTTTGGGGCTAATGGGTTAGACTTCCTCGCCTTACTTGATTTTTTGTTAATTTTTCTATTCAATATTTTCTATATTTTATTGTAACTAATCATAAAAAATTATGAAAAGTAATCTAAACTGAGATTAGCACTAATTAGCCTACAGGTAATTCATATAAAATATTTATTGTTGAAGCCCGTTTCGCATTCCGGAAATGTGGAAACGTTTCAAATACGCGCCGAGACCACCTACTTACTAAAAATTTTGTTATGTCACGGCGTCTTTCTGCACGAATTGTTTTATGAATCTCCTCGTGTGTAGTACGTCTTATTCATGTAATGAATTTTTCACTGCCACCACGTTTACTCTGCTAGGGTCAACCACGCTTAAATTCATTATACCTAGAATCATGACATGGAAATGTGCCACACGGACACACATTTTTAAAAACATATAAATAATGGAGAGGAATTTGGACAGTTTTGTTATTACTATACTAAACTAAACTACAAAATATGTTATATTTTATGCATAATAGTAACAGACAGCTGTTACATAGCGTACATCTATTAAGATATATATATATATATATATATATATACTAATGAAATATACAATTAATATTAGCAAAATTAAAATTATGAAAAGTTAAAATATGTAATCCTTGCAAATATGCAAAAGTGTATATCCTGTAAATCATTCCCGAACGTGCGCGTTATTGTGTTCCATTTTTTTTTATATACTAGTATTTGTGTTCGTGCATTAAGCTGTAATTTGTTATTCTAGTACGCAATTAGAATTTAATGCAATTGTCAAAGTAGGTAGGTAAATGATTACGATTAGGTTCTTTTAGGATTGCAGTAATGCAACTGTTGCTACGAAACACTGAACCCGAGTTGTTTCTTTCAGTTTTCTGCGAAGTTAGGTTTTTGTTTTTTTTTTGTTTTATTAATTTTCTGAGAATAAATTTCCGTTCCGTCAAGGGGAAAATTGCGGATATAAACGGCACGGTTTGATGTAAATTAAAAAAAAATACCAGCCCTTTTTACTCAACATGATGCTCTCTAAATGAAACTCCATTCTGTGTTCGTTTTTATCATAAGTGTATTTTTACCATTGACATTCCAAAAATGACATTATTTCACCGTTAGTAAAACACAGTGAGAGAATTTTGAATGTAGAGCACCTACGAATTTTTCGAATTATATAATCTAACTAGTGTTCTGCTTGGTTTCCGGACAGATTATTTATATTTTCGCCTTAAATAGTATTATAAAAAAATGTAGCAAATTGTTATTATTTGATTATTGGTTTTTTTTTTGGCATTTTTTAGTATATAGGTAGAATATAACCTGGATTAAATGGATTAAAACAAAGTGTATTTTTTTAAAGTGAGTAGTTCCCGCGATGTTAACCAATTAAACATATCCGCGATAAAGTTATTCCACGCAGGCGCAGCCGCGGGCTAAAAGCTAGTAACAAAATAAAGAAAACGTGCTGCACATACAGGCTGCACTGCACTGGCTGGTTTGATTAGCTTAATTTAAATTAAGAAAAAATATTCCGCCACTTTTAATTAGTCTCTGTGATCGTGATTATGTATTATTGAAAAATCTAATAAAATAACATTTCTTTTTAATGCTTTCTTCCGTTATTACCATACATGGAAGCGGAATAAAATGCCTTTATTACTATTTATTTTCTTGCTGTCAATAATAAAAAGTAGTGCAAATATCTCGTGAAAAAAAAATCTCTGTTCTTTGTATTCGCTCCGCCCAGGGAGCTGCGCTCCAATCGGTACTCTAGAATGCTCTCGAGATCGGTTTCATCTTTCACTTGTAATCTACTATTTTTTCATGAATGGTTACAACATGGCGTTATTCCTAAGAACCTTTTAAATAAATTTATTCCATGTTTCATAATTAAAAAGCATATTGAAATCTTTAGACTGTATCAATGTAGGGTACTACTGTTTGAACAAACATCTGCTTTGCAAATCTAAATCATGAAGGTTGCGTGCAATGTTAATATGTTAATTTAACTCAAAGATACACGAAGAAGCGGACCCGGTTTAGTGACCGCGTGGTTGAGAGCGTGCCACTATTACAAAAAAATACAAAATATAGATTAGTTAGATATATATTATAGGTGCTTCAACATGCACACATATACGTACAATCGCGGCCCCAATATTTTACATTTGTTCTAGTTTATATTTAAATTCCATCTCTTTATTTGTTACTGTTTTTTTAATAACTACATATGCATGTCGTACAATATACGTTAAATGTGTATGTCCACATGTGGACAAAAGGCATAATTTAATAAGATAATAATGATTGAGTAACTTGGATGTTGTGTTTTAGTGTGAGTATGCATGTGCATGAGTGTGCCTATAATATAATTTTCGACGGAGCCCTTTGCCTGAATTCTCAGAAGCAAATAACCCGGTTTGGTATTACGTTTATAGCCTATTTTTCATAGTTATTAATACTGTCTTGACTTTTACATATTTATTTACTAAACCTATACGGCCCAAGGACACACCGTGCCACTTTTATTTATGTAGCTCTAATAACATTTGCAAAAGTCCGTGCATATTTGTAGACAAGCACGATACATGACATGACATGTGTATATACAATAGCTAAGTCAAACGTCTACTGTTTTATGTTATGGAACAATACCTACCTACGTTATATTAAACGTTTTAGGAATGTCAGTTCAAATAAACTTGCTCGTAGCTTACCTTTCACTAAGGTATGATGGGTTACGCTTAATTTGTCAATACTTGTTCAACCACATAGTAATTCTTCTTCCATACTTGAAATGTAGTTTATCTGTGAAGTATCTAAACTAAATTGTAGTGTAGAGCAAATAATGAAATTTATAGAAAATTTGGAAACATTATTAACCTACATATATTTTTTAATTTATTTACTAAATAAATTTTACAGCACTAATCACTGTAAAATATCAAACTGAAATAAACTGCCAAGAATCAATTAACCTTTAGTCCGAGTGAATACCTACTATTTATTGTGTAGTCTTTGGCCAAAGTAGACGCGTATGCTTTATTATAAAAAACTATTTCCCTTTACCTATTTGTTACACTTACACATTCTCGCGCGATGTACATACGTATTATGTGTAATAAATATTATATGTGGATAACACTTATCTTATTTCTTAGCACTCACGCTAGATTTCAAATGTAGATACACATAGGTCGTTGTAAACAGAGCGGCACGATTGTGGCAATACATCATTTGCATATCTAACAAATATTATTAATGCGAAAGTTTGGATGTTTGTTTGTTTGTTGCTCAATCTCGGCAAAACGGTTAAACAGATTTGGATGAGATTTGGTATATACCAAATTAAATAATAAATATCCCTCTCTACTACTACTACTACCTCTATCGGTAGAACATACAACGTAGAGCAGAACAAGGGATATTTATATCATAACAGAGATACGAGTATCACCATCCCGGAGTTTTACCAGCTTTTAATGGAATTCAAAAGTATCTTGTCATACCATTTTTTATCCCGATAAAGTGAGTAGTTCCTGCGGGATAAACAAATTAAACATACCTGCGATAAATTTATTGCACGCAGACGAAGCCACGGGCGAAAAGCTAATAAGTATATATATGTGTGGTCACCGGGCATGATATAATACATTTAATACTATTTATTTACCTGATTGCAAAGATAAGTTGTCTTTCGCGCTATAATAAGAATGTATAACTTTTATTTCCTCACAGCAGCTCTACTCAAGGTCGGATCCACCCTTCGAGTCAGAGGGTTTACATACTCGAAGGACAGCCTAGACAGGCTCCTAAAACACGTATTACATAAAAGTATACCGCCGTCCACAAAACAAACCGAGTACTAAACAAAAAATACCCCGCTGAGACTCGAACCAGCGCCCTCTGTTTTGTAAAGCTAAGTTGTTTAAATTGAAGCAAATAGCCAATGGTAACTTAAATTTATTAATTACCTGCTAAAAAATTTATAAAACCCCTAAATACAGTCATTATTTCATTCAAATATAGAAAATTTCATCAAATATGGCTAATAACTGTCTAGCAAGCACCAGCTTTGAAATAATAAAAGATTAAGCCGTATTCGCGATGCTATGCCACAGACAGACATAGGCTACAAACTTATACCGCCAAATGTTACAACTTATATTACAGTTTACATGCTACAGAGTTGCTTTAATCGTGATATTGCTATAATAGAGCAGTTCTCTACATGCTAGATTAGTTAATAACTAAGATGGTTAAATATCCCATTTCGACGAGGATGTTACACTTTATGCAGTAAATCAATATTTATTGGCTACATGTACGCCCAATCTACTGTTCTCTAACTTACCCGTTGGCGTCTGGAAGAAATCTCTCTATGGAAGCGTCTCCGCCTTTGTGCAAAGATTTAAGTAATTTATTGTATTAATATTTTCGTGTACTTACTCACGCTACATGCACAAACTGCATCTGTGGCTGCGTCCCCCGACCTCGGTTCGATTCCCAGCGGGGTACATAATATTTAGAAGTCTGTTTTTTTATAATAATAAATAAATATATTTTTTGGACACTTACACCAATCATCTAGTTCCAAACTAAGCAAAGCTTGTAATATGGATACTAGATAACGGATAAACACACAATTATTTATATAAACATCCACGACTCGGGAATAAATGTTCGTATTCATCACACAAATATTTACCCCTCGCGGGATTCGAACCCGCAACCGTTGGTTTCGCTGACAGGGTCACTGTCCACTCCACCAATCGGTATTTGGTTGGTGGTAAGGCATTTTTATTAAACATCCGCTTGACCATTGTCGTGATACTTAATTAATGATTTATTTATTTCTTCTTCTTTCAAATAAGTGGGGGGGTTCCGGATAAGCACCTTTACCTACGGCCTCATATTCACTTAACATCACGTTTAATGCCGCCATCACGCCGCCTGGCAAAAGATAAGAGGCCAGCCACTTTTCTTGTAACGTACTGGAGACATTTAAACACATAATCACATAGTGGTTAATTACAGGGAGCATTATTTTCGAATGCTATCGTGATCCTTCTATAACCTGGCTTAGAAATAATTTAGTTGTTAAAGACAGAGTGCAAAGGTGAAAAGGTACGTTTGAATTCCATTAAATGCTGGTAAAACTTCGGGATGGTGATATCTCTGTTTAGTTAGCTTAGCTCAGTGTATATTTTAAGTTATTATAAAGGTTATTGCAATAATTCCGCCTCAACTTTGTACGCCATATACCCGTATTATTTCTACGATTTCAAATAGAACAGTAACAGCTGCACTAGAAATATGAAGCAAAACGAACAAAACCAACGCCAGTGGAAACTGGAACCCATGTGTTGTGAGGATAATGAAAATATTCTACAAAAGACCATCCGCTTCATCACACACATTCCTCACAATAATTTAAATCTATTCCCGTAAATATGCTGCAGTAAATTCATATTACACCCGCCGCCGTCCGACGCGTTGGATTGGAAGTAAAAGCAGCATAACAATACACAACTACAGAGAATTCGAGATTTAGGAACTTCCAGTTTAGGGGTTCAGGAGATTAAACTGTTAACTCAGAAATGGTTATATTGGGAACTGAAATGAATATACTAGTTTATGAATACGTGCCTAGTATACTTTTAGGTACCCCCAAAAACTGTCACGTATGCTGCTGACGGTATCTCTCCAAACAATAGCATAAATAAATGAACACCGTCCATTCTTGTCACACGAATGCTGTGCAAACTGTCGACATAAGTTCTTTGTTTGAATTGCACAGTCCTTATTACAATGAGACTAAATTCTGAACGAAAATCTGCTGGAGGTGTGGTTATTTTAGAGTTTGTTGTAATACTAGCTTTATGCTATATTTATCCGTGCGCGTGGAGCTCTAAATAAATTGAAATAAGCTATAGCGCGCTTTAAAATACCGCTAGCGCTATCTAGCATTTTTATAGGACTATCCCCAATTACTAGCCTTATTTTAAAGATTTCGTTGTTTTTAGAAAGGGTTATTAGAAATTGTTTATAGTAGATTACATATTTAGTTTTCCTACAGTCCTTCGTTGCGCAGAGATATTATCTTTTGTTTGAAATATTTCTTCATATGGGCTGTGCGATGAATTCTACGTCCGTTTGACAGAATATTACCTTTTATTTTGCCTTTTCACTTTCGCATTTATAGACTTGGTGCTTATTAGTTTACAGTTCAATCGATATAACCCTAAATTCAATTTAGTTATTAGTTACAAAAGATGAAACCTAATATCCATGTAATATAATCTTTTAGTGAGCAATTGGAGAGCTCGTAAAGTTACATAATACCTTTCAATATAGTAACCATGTTATACTTCTTGCTGAGGTAATTGTGAAACGATATCATTATTCATTATACATATATGTTCTCTTATTGTGTGCACATCTCGGCTGAGTGCATTCTCTTGTTGGTGGGTACTAAAGATTCTCGAACTTTCATTCACTTTACATTAATTTAAAGATTTATTATACACAATACCAGAAACTTCTTAACTTTATAATCATTTACCAATATTTCATTTAACAGAACTAAGCCGTCTCTTCCTGTAGGTGTCGTAAAATACGACAAAGGGACTTTACACCAAAAAACATCTATAGATTTATACGTTTCAACGACGATGGGTCAACCTCCTGTCACATGTGTATTTCTGTATATTACGAAAGCTGAACCGTAGATGGTATGACATACGAGCAAGCAATGAGATCTGCAGCCTCCTCAGAACACTGATATCTGTGCTAACCTCCGAGGATAAGGTTGGGTCTTCTATGAAGTCACAGGTGCGTTCTCACCCTGTGGACTGCTTGCTAAGCCTTGTTTTACTGACAAAATATACTTATATAATTAGCGTTGCCCCAGATTAGTTTAATGTCTACCAAACATATAGAATAGACCTGTCATGAAAACAGTGATAAACAAAACATGTCTAACAGTAGACTATATATAGCTATACTTTAGCTGTTTATGTGACAAACCCAATATGAATTGTATTACAAATATGTGCTCATTCAAGCGTATTTCTGTTCTTCTAACATAAAATGAATACCACGAACAAGCATCCCTTCGTAGCGCGCCGCCGGTCGCGTAAAATTTTAAAATTGTATTTAATTTTTCGTTCTCTATTCTCTCCACTACACCTACAGGGTGAATTGAATCCGCGTAATTTCCTGAAATCACTCAGTATGATATAATTCGATATTGAAATTGTTAACTGAAAATATTTTTTATATTTTTTTGCAATATCGTGTAATACTTTTTATATTTTATACTCGTACTTATTTTCAATTTAGTTTTTTCGGAAAGATTCGATTTTGGGTCCAATAGTGTATTCATTAGTAGATACCTAAATCATCGCTAAAATATTATTTTTATCTGTCATAAAACTAAGTTGTCTTCTAAATTACTAAAATAGCGACCAACTACGGTATCCAAAAAAAAATATTATTTCTTGATATCATCCACATAACTATCTATATAATAGGTTCTGAATTTGTTATTACAAATACTGATTAGTCTACAAACTGTAAGCTTTAAAAAGCAAAAGATAACGAATTTAACAATTTAGCGCGGCGGCGGTTAAAATTGCAACCTGTGTCTGTCCGTTCATCTCTACATCACAGCCTTTATACTCACAGACTTTTAGTATTTTAAAGCTGAATGCTCATAACGTCTTTATAGATATAAAATAAAGCTTGGTGTAATTCTATTTTGTGTAATTACAATATAAGATAGCAATACCTACTTAAAAAATTACGAGATCAATAAAAAAAGTACTGTAAGAGTAATTAAAATCAAACGACTTGTATTAAAGATTATACACACACATATTTGAATATGAAAATGCCATAGAGGTCACTCATCCAAGGATGGATTACACTATAACGCTTAACGTTGCTAATTGTTTAATTGTTTTCGATAGCAAGTTGGCGGCGAATGTGTCGGGTTCCAACGAACGTCTGCACTGCGCATACATTAGTTTGACGAATTCACACACATTGCTCGAGGGCTTGTACCTTAAAGGCCCTAAATGCACGCGAACTGTAAATGTCACTCATCAATTACTAAATCGTTGAAGTTTAAAGGGTGGATTGGTAACACTACCCCAAGGCCGTATCGATTTTGCCGCTCCACCAGAATTGTCCAAACTGTCTCGGCTCTGGCTATTCTGGATAATGGGATGAAACAAGACTTATAAAAAAGACAGGACATTTTTATGTGCGAAGCTGTTTTCCAAAATCAGTAAAGGGCCTCTAATGTTAAATCTGTGTCCACGCAAGCTCTACGTAGGAAGCAAGCTCTATCGCGTTTCGGCTGTGAATTTGCAACTACTTTAAAACGTAATGCTTGCACTCTGATCCTCCAACTAGATCAAATTTATACATGTATCTTGGGGACTAGTTCTTCCCGATAACGTGTGGCTTATCGTTTCCTTTACTTTGCTGTTTTAGAAAGTGTTTAAATTATACTATAGCACTAAACACTGGGGCATCTTCAGTCATGCGTGATACTTAATTTAATTAACTATTTTGGTATCATGTCTCGATATTCTGTAACCAACTAATACCACGATTTCACCACGAAATTGTGGTTAAACGCGTGTCCAGTCTTTTACAAATTAAAGATTAAATTAGATTAAATTTAATTAGATCCCTTCAACGAAATCGCCAAAGTTATAATTGGGAATTGGACTAATTGTATACTATTTTGTGTTCAACTAACAAAATGGATGATGTAACACTCCATGTTTATTTAGATACTGTAAGTAGGGGTCAAATAAAAACAAATTTCAATAAAGTCAAAAATAAAAAACTTGCCTCAAATCTGTGGTGTGTGGAAATTTACCCAAAAGGCTGGCTGCATTGTATCGTTTTATAGCGAGACTGATTCTTTTTCTAAAGTGTAAAAAACTAATCGTGCAATGCACTAACAAGAGGCCCGTATTATAAACGATTCGGTACATTCGATTCTGTCTCGGAAAGTTTCAAACTTCGAATGTGTTTCCGTGAACACGCATTCGAAATTCGAAACTTTCCGATACCAATATCGATTGGCGAACCATTTAAAACACAGGGGTATATAACTCTCTAAAGAGAGCATATGCACATTTCCCCACTTATAAAATGAAAACAATGTCCAAATGTCAGGATATCTGTCACTTCCGGGTCTAAAACAACTATAAAGTTACAACGCGGTGAAAGTAATACCTACTACAACGTATCAAATGCAGTAATCGTCGTTACGATCGCATCCTAACTTTTTTTCGTCTTAAAAGCTTCGCATCAGCTTTTGTTTTAGATTACGTCAATCGTAGGTACACTGAATAAACTTAACGTTCTTGACAGGCGCTACGGATATTAAAAATCAATGATGAAGATTACATTTTTGCAGTAGACATTCACACTTATTGTTAGTGACCTAAAAAAAATTTACGTCGTTGTTGATTGGCAAATAATATTATATACCCATTGACCATGACCTGACGACCGTAACACAGATATGTTATGTATGTATTGGTTTTATCGTACCAACAGGTAATCCGATTTGTGCGAGTATCTATTGCTTTAATTTGTTTGACAAATATTCTTTCCGTGGTTGATTAATTTATATACACAAAAATAGATCGTAAGTATTATTGCGAGGGAAGTATGTTTTAAAACATACCACTCGATGACATTCGATGCTGCATTTCAAAATTTATGTAACTTACAATTACGTTATTAATATGATTTTTAGGGTTTCTTGGTCAACTAGGATCCTATAAGGAAAAATATTAAAAATAATCTTCTATTAGAATATCAAAATCACATCTAAATTTTCCCGTTTTGCTAATCATGTGGGAACTTTTAGCGATTTAGGTTTCATTTTAAAAATATTACCCGTATAGTAGATATGCACCATCTTGTTACTAACTACTATTGTTTCCGATTTTTTTTTGATTATTTAACTACAATCAGTTATCAGTATAACTTGACATGACACTATAACGAGCGCAAGATATCTCTTGCTCTTTCGTTTGTACGCAGTAAATATCACAGCCCTTTGTAGCTTTAAGAAGTTCGGACGTTTCCCAGAAAAATTTCCATCTTTTTTCGTCTAAAAGCAAATCTAAAATAGACAGCGAGAGCTGTAGTAGGTATTCATTAATCTGGTTCTTAGTCTATTGTTATCACTCTTTGTACAGCACCTATTTTTATAACAAGTCGATTTAAAGATAAAGCGACCGTCGCAAATAAGTGATTGGTAAAAACAATTACAAATGAAAAATAAATTAAAAAAAACCGAGATAACAAGCAATTATATAATCCAGATAAACCAAAGCAAACCACGACTTTTTGAACACTGGGCAAAAAACTTCAAGAAAATTTTGACCGCGAGGTTGGAATATATGGTATTAAGATAAACCAATCCAACTGTGTTAAAAGCTAAATTTGATCCGGTATCCCAAGGTAGGTCCTACTGGAGTCGCAACTCCAAAAGGATTAAAATTATATTGGGTCCCGATGCTTCTATATTTTATTATCTTGACCTTTTTGGCCGCCCCAGCCGCCACACCAGCTTTAATCGTCCAGGAAAGGAGGTCGGCTGGGCCAAAGTGTCAACACAGGTCGCATCCTATTCAAGAACCCTGCCATGCTTCCATGAGATGAGCATTGAGCCTTAAACATAAAGAAAAATTAGATATGCCTCGAAAGAATATGATATCTTCGAAAATACAAAAAGCTGTGTCAAAGCTTAAGTATCTTCGAAACGACTCAACCGATTTTTATCAAACGTGTCTAAGAACCTAACCTAACCTAGCCCCTTAATCTTAACAATATTAAAAAAAATTAAAACCCTTAAAAGAATATGTCATTATCGAAAAACATGGCTATGAATCTGTCCGCTCATTTTGTCTTTAATATAAAGAAAATTGCATTCAAGTCGGACCATGCATTACGGAGACAAAAACTGGTCACACACACACAACCCCGTCAAATACCTAACACCCGTCGTTTCTCGCCGGGGGTTAAAAATGGAATTGAATTATCATAATTACAGTTTGATCATATATTTTTTTAAAAATGGCAGTAATTACGTAGTTGCCAGCCCGCACGGTCAATGCGATCTTTATTACCAAATGGTGTTAAATAACATCGTTTGGTCGTCTTCTTCTGAAAATCCGTTGCCCGGGACGGATTCTTAGAAAGTATACTCTAATTCTTACCCCGATACCTACCAGTACTGTTGATATCATCTGTAGCTACTAATTTGCTAGATATAGATTATTGCGAAGACGATTTCATTCGTTTCATAATTAAGTTATACTTCCATGTTTTTTATTTAATGTTCGAATGTGGTGCAGATCAATTATTGAAACGTTTGTACGACACAATTAGGTAATACTGGGAAACGATTGAACGACTGAAAACATTGACAAAACTCAAAATAACCCCTCAGGCTGAGCTTTTATCGATGTAATAAGAGACTACAAATAACACAATTAACAAATCAGCAAAGAGGTTCATTTTACCGAAATCGTGAATTTCAGTCCTCAAAATAACTTCCATGCTAATTAAACGTAATCATTTAAAATGTATACAGGAGTTTATTCAACTGTAAGGTAGGAAGAGTTTTATTACAAACAGAAGCGCAATAGCCGGCTCGAGAGTGGACAGTTACATACTTTACGTTTCTACAACCGCAATACTTTTGTAAATATAATACATACTTAGTATTATCGTATCATTTGTTGGATTTTCCGGTAGTTGCTAAACAGTGAACGTAACTATAGTACGCATGCGCCATAACGTTTAAATATTAGAATTATACGGGGTATATAGGAAAGGACATAAAAAATGACAAAATTAATTAATAAAAATATACCTAACCAAGAACTAGATATTATATCCGAAAAACGAAGTAATAACAACAATGTTAGCTGAAAATCTTCGACAATTGTAAAGAATCTAGAAGATTTTGGAAACCACTAAATCAATTTTGAGTAGGTGTGGCTAAGAACGTTTCCCCTGTTTAATGTAAAATATAAAAAACCGCACTCAGATCCTACATCCCGACGAAGATCGGATACAGACATACATACACACACATATGTATACCACATACACTCAAACACGCGCACACAAGCCCTCCAACATATAAGAATAGATTCTCCATATACACATTTTCATCCCCTATATAACACGCTGATGGGATAACTTTTGGAAAAAAAACTGGAATATGTTTTATTATTATATTTATTCCACATTTCAAATACTAAAATCGACTTACAAGCATTCTTTTATTATACACCATAGGATGGATTTTGACAGTCATTATTAAATTAAAAAATTAAAAATGTTTATTTCGTTTCTCATAATACTATAACTCGATCCAGGGTTGAGACCTCCTAGTAAGTATTAAGATACTTGTATCAGGAAGTCTCGCTCCTCCATAAACAAATGTTGTCTCAAAAATAAACATAACACAAATATAATTTTGAAAATAAAACAGTTATCTTATCACATTGCAATAAAAGCAGAATACTAATACAAGATTGGTGGAACAGTAAGTCACACGAATAAGTGTGATTGTGATGAGTGGTACATATTGTAATATTGGGGGTGTGTGTGTAGGGCGGTGGTGTGTTTGTTTGTGTGTAACAGGGTGCGTGCGTGTGTGTGTATGCGTGCGTGTGTGTGCATGTGTGGGTGGTGTGTATGTGTGGGTGGTGTGTGGGTGTCGGAGGTGTATGTGCCAGAGTGCGTACGTGCTTGTGTGTGTGGGTTTGCGTATGCATAAGAACAAGATAATCGGGTGTCTGTATGGCTACTGTGCTAAGTTAAATATGTAGTTTAACATAAAATTATTATAAAACAAATTGTATTAGGCTTTCTGTTTCCTCAAAGTGTAAAGTCATCAACCACGTGGTAAGGGAGTTTTTACACTCAAATAGATTTTTAGAGTAAATATTTAAAACCTTATTTATTTGGTTATACAAATGACCGCATTGTTTCCTATATTGGCGGCTGGCAAAGGACGATTTGGTGGAATAGTTAGGAGCTACAGAGTAGTTTCTTCTTTTGTTCAGGACACTGGGGTTAAATTCTAATCGTTTGTGCATATTAATTATATTATATTAAATAATAATTTGTTGCCTGGAAGAGATCGCTTTTAGTGATAAGGTCGCCAAATTGTACATTCTATTCTTACCACTTTTCTGAAACTGTATTTTCTTGCCTGTTGTGCAATAAAGTGTATTTGTATTGTATTGTATTGTAATAATTACATTAAATAATACAAATGTTGTAAGGTAATGCTAAATATCAAGTAATTCGACTAAAGAATAAAATTATTATTTTACAATCATAACAAGTTATTCATTCCTTTAACGAAATTACCGTTTTTATATGAAAACCGCGAAAAAATAGATCTCGTCGGTACAAACAACTTTTTGATTTGAAAGTAAAAGTTCGAACCAAATAACATGGTGTAGGCAACCAGTAGGTTATATTTTATATGTTTATTATAGTTATTTTGTTTAACCTACCAAAAAAAATTATGTATAAAATCTTAAGACAAACTACATACTTTCGAAAAACAAATAAAATTGGAAATAGCTATCGTATTACAAAAGCGGAAACTTGAAACCGATCTATACGTGCAGTCACGGCGCGACAAATATGTAGAAAAAGTAAAATCTATATCCTGTTAACATATTGAAATTCGTATATGAACAATTCTAAATTCTCAGTATTTTAAGATTTTTTTATTAGCTTTGTTGAAAATCAATTTTGAATTTTCTCTACGTGATACATGCTATTGCAAGTGACTTTATCACAACTAAGTAATAAACTACAAATTTGTATTTTTGCTAGCACAAATTTTCTTTATTGTTAGCCTTTCAACCAGTGATTCGGGAATGAGTTAGTATAAATCAGCGTTTTGGTTGTGATGTCAACGTTACAAGCGAGCCACGCGAGCGCCTGCACCACTTTCAGATAACCTTTTATTGGTTTGTTATTTATATTGTTCGTAATGTAAGCAACCTTTAAATTAGCTACTTAAATAAAAAAAAGTATATTTCACATTGTTTTGCATTACTTATAAACTCATGGTAACTTTGCGTGCCAGTTTCTCGTGAAAAATTCCATTAACATATCACCTTTAAATTTGTCTTTTCATTACCTTTCATTTCATACCCGTCGACCTATTTCAAAATAATGTTTGAAATTTGTTTATTAAATTAAAAATGTAGACACTCGGCCAAACAAGAAGAACCGACTGACATCTTGTTTTAATATCATATTCGTATTGTCACATCATCGTCCATAAACCCGTAAAGTTGGAAAATTGATAGCGTGTCCTGAGTCGTCACTCGCCATTTGTTTGTTGGGTACAAAGTAGTATGAATGTCTGTTAGAAATGATTCCAGTGCACACTGTGAACTTTATGTTTACTAACTTCAACGGGCAGTGTAAACTTCTGACAGCTGGTGATAACTTCCTCACAGATTTCGACGCTTGAACGCTCGTAATCAGTCGAGTTTTACGAGTACTTTATGTCAATATCATACAGGGTGTCTGTCTATGAGATTGGTGCTTCTAGAGCAGATCGATTCTACTCCTGTCAACTTTTCTTATACGACTTTCGAAAATTTTAGAAATGTAGCTGGTCGATAATAACTTATAAATATTTTAAAGGATAATGTTGTTACACTTGAGGAATAAAATTAAACGCCAAAATTCATCTATTTCGCGTGCTTCTGGGGCGGAAATGCGGCGGTAACGCGTACGTCGTGGCGGCTGCAGTGCCTTGATTTTGAGCAACTTCGTATAGTAGAACAGCTCTATGCGTCAGTGTAGTATTTACCATTGTCGAACCACTTCCAGACCAAACAAATATGTATTATAATTAAATAAGGAATATATAAACAACAAACACCATCCTTCTCAACAAGAATATCGATCCGAAACTTCAATTATTTATTATTTTAAGTTAATTTTATTAGGACTTTCTTTATTTGGCTCGTTTTCGTTATATTATTCGTTAACAGAAGAAAATAGACATATGTATTAATATTTTATTACTTTTTTAAAAAACAAATACTTCTAATGAGAATTTCTCTCTCTCTTTAAAAATAAACCATACAAATAAAGATTTTAGACAAATGTTCCCAATGCCTTATCTAGTTCCATACTATGCAGAATTCGTACAATAGTTAAATTCTACATAACGGATATACGTTCATAAATATTTATATTTGAAACATTCAAAACTCGGGTAAAAATATTCGTATTTAACACTAAAGCGATATTCGAACCAGTAAACGCTAGATTCGAAGGATAAGTCTTGAGTCATTAGTACTCATATCATACAGTACAGTTTATTAAAATAACATTATAATTATAAATTCTACATTATTTAATTATATTACACTTATCTAATAATTAGTAAATACTTAATACTTCCATATTGCGCAACAATAAAGGATGTCACGTCGCAGACTATTATTATGTAAAATATAACAACCTTTTACTGATATCGGAGCTGTGTGACCGGGGGACTCTACCGCCTAACTCAAAGCGATAGCAATGCATTGTATGTCCTTGTCATTTTGTTACGATATAACAAGGATGCAATGCATTGACGTCAGAAACGATAACAATTCCCAAAGCGATTGAGTTGAAAAAAATAATTTATAAAAAATTACTCTTTAAAAGATAAAAGTGTTATGTCAATAAATTTGACCTTTGCTTCTCTGATATGGCAGTCCTTCACTTACTTACTGTAATTATTTTTAAATAAGCATTTGAATATGCATCTTAAAATGCACACAATAAAGTAATAAGGATATGAAACATCGATCCTTATACGAAAACTTATATCGATGCTGTAAAATATAAGGAAAATTAGTGTATGGCCATCAAAAACAGAATTCAAATAGGATATTTATAACGTTTATCGCGCCTGTCATGCTACTAGGGCTGGTATCAAAATTTACGAAAGTAAATTAAGGGGGCTTAGGGCCCTGCTTATAGGTAAAGAAATAATATATCTCTACACCCCGTGACAACCTATAAATTTATATTGATCAGTACAAAATTATTTAAACTATTTTACATTGTTATGATTTTTAGGCGATTTTATCTGTAATTAAGTAGCTCAGTTTTAAGTTAGAGATGACGTATGTAAATACTCTATAGTTTTTTATCCGTAAATAAACATATTATTTATGTACCCATTCGTAATACAGCATAAAGGTTCTCCTGTAATTTACTATAGTAGTTTTACATGAAAATATTACCTTACCTACCTCTTCAACTAATACGCGTATCCTGTCTCGCATTTCATAAGTTCTAACATATAAAATTATATACCTACAGAAGCGCGCCAACGTGATGGGATCACATGACAACCTATACCTAACTACCATTCCATTAAAATATCGATTTCATTTAAGGTATTACGTTTAATAGATGTTCTTCAATAGTAAGAGACTAGAGATATAAATGCACTATTTATTGCAATATAGCTTACGGATACTTTCAAATAAACACGCTTTATATTCTGTTTCTACTATGCTCTATACGTGGTGAATGATGATCTAATATCAATCGATTACGTAACCTGATAAAATACAACCATTAGTATTGGATAGAGAACAATGAGGAAAATATATTATAGTTAGTTGTGAGTTAGACAGTTGACAAACCGTATACGTTATCGCATAAGCGTAATTCCGTCAGCCATATTGAAAGTCTCAAAAGTTTCGTTTATCCCAATTTCATCATAATTCATAATCATACGAGTAATTTCAAAAACGCCCATTTTCTGACTGTTACCTAAAACATTTTGAGATTGTTAAAATAGTAGAAATTAATGAAAATATTTCCATTGAAAATTTTAATGTAAATCCTTAATCTCTTGTGCATTTCTTTGATATTTTTATAAACCTACCTAGTACCGATACAGACGTACATACAGATAAACTATGTAACATTTATTAAAATAAATTAACAACATTTATTCTTTCACCTATATCTATTTATTCAAGTAATTTAGAATTAATAAGGTAATAGTTGCCATTATGTAAATTATAAAGGCCTTTACTATATGTATAATTATTTCACCTACCTATTTCTAAATTTTCACGCAACTTGAAATAAACAAAGTTTATACTTGAATACATCATCATCTACAGTGTGGTATTAGTTTCCATTACATAAATTATTAAAGCCTTAATTAAAAAACGGTAAGGTGCGAATAGAATTCGTGTCCTAAGGGTTCCTTACGTAAAATCACTTATTGACAAACTTTTAAGGCCCTTTTTCTCAGAAACGGCTGGAGGTATTAAATTAATATTGTATTCTAAGATCTGCGTTCTACTGTGAAACGTTCAAACTTCTAATGTAACGCAATAAAAAGATACGGCAAAGCGTATTTTCATACTATAAGTCCCACCCACTGACAGATCACCAAAACCTGGGGTACTTCCAGATGACTTATTTAATCTACTAACAAGATTAAAGTGTTTTTAATGTCCAATGAATATACACGAGTGAATGTCAGTCCATACTTTCATTCTGCCACATTTAAAATACGAATATGTTTTTAAAAATAGAGGAATCACTTGCACTTTCGAAAGTATCATCACCGCTGGTATGCAATAAATGGATGGCTGACTGGTATAAAAGGGTGGTTTGCTCACAAACATTTCTAAATGGATCATTAGCACTGAAGAACCCGAGGTTTGCACTAGCGACTGGCCATCACCTACCAGCGACCAGCAATTAGCTGTTAGATTAGCTTTATTCAGAGGGTAGGAAACCGAGCAAGCCGCGGTCGTGGCCGCCAAAGCGCCCACACCTAGCTGAGAGCGTTGTAATTTTGTTAAAGCAACCCGCCTCTATCCCGACGAAATTTCCATTTAGAACCGGAAATCTACCGTTCAAAAGTGCTTTAAAATATAAGCCTAATGTGCAAACTATTAATAAAGTGCCTTCAAATTACTTAATAAAAATATTTGTAACTCAACTCACGAACCACTCACCGTATACATACACACATAGAGTTTACACTGGTCGATCCATCACACCAGTCATTGCTTTTAACTGCCAGTAAAAAAATGATGGAGTGTATGCTACTGTGTTCAGTTCTTTGTCATTTAAATTTTAGTCATAATTGGCTCTTAATACTGATCATTTTAGCCAAATTTACACAGGTTTATATACCAATTTTCTCACTGGGATCTTAAACTGTTTCTGAACATGAAATGAGCTGATAATCCACACAATTTCAATTGAATAATTTTAGCAAAGATTCTCATCACACACAAAAAAAATCACTTTATATAGATTTCGTTTTGAAAGGACTATTTTACAGCTATACCTAAGTTTCTGTTAGACGTACTCGTATGCCTCTTCCAAAGCTCGCTTTGTATCGGTGCCAGCGCTGCTGTTCACATATACAAATGTGGCTTAAAGTACTCACCAAACTGCGGTCCATACTCGTATATACTATAGTAACTATCTACTCTATTATTATACTTATAGGTACATTATAAAAAAATATTTTGTGTCACGCGCAAATGTGCCCGTGAAAAAGTTAACATCCAAGTTACACTATTGTAGAAAAGCATATTTGGTAACTATCAACGTGCTATTTCGTAATTGTAACGATTAATCAACTTATTTTTAAATTTCACGAATTTAGATATTTCTTTACTCTTCAATCCTGTCACTGTTCGATTGCTGTCAATGATTAATATGGGATCACCTTTGTCATTTTTATTGATATTGTTAGATTTTGCGTTAGATTTGTTCACAAAATAAACTGCTGGTATATTTAGAGAGCCAGTGTTTTCATCCATACCATCTTGCGGAAAAATTACATAAATCACCATGGGCTTGGCATCTTCCCCTCTGCTGATTTTTATATGTGGGGGCGCCGTGGCAACAAGTATTTTGTAATCCTTGTATGGTTGCTGAATAATTGGTAAATTGATAAAATTCGCATTATCCCATGTGTCTGTATCATTGTAATCGCTAGAATAATATCTCAAAGGGAATATTATCTTTGCTATTTGATTGGAACACCCATTTCCTAATTCTGCTGTTTGGGGCAAGTACGTCTTTGTTAGTGATTCGCGTCTCGACTCCGCGTCCGCTGTGAGGTCTTGTGAAATTTTCGCAAAAAGAGCGCCAAATGCTTTTGGTTTAAGGTCTTCTTTAACATGCATGGGACTGAACTTCACACTGAAGCCATTATTTATAGGATGACTATGGATGAAAAATGTCGTTGAGAAGATCGATAATAATGTGATGCCGATCTGCAAATTCGAATAATATAAAATTAATTTACTTGATATGTGTATTTAATTTACAAACACTTAGTTAGTGATAAATATTCATATTTTCTTTGACTTACACGTTCCATTTAAAACAAGAAATTGGAACTGACGCGTTCAAAGGGCGAGCACATAGTGATGGATACACGCTACACGCAGGTTATTATGATTTGTTTGTTTTTTAAACATGTATTTCTAAATAAGGATGTTTGAATATTGACTCTATTACGGAACGAAAACAATAGCTAGTGGGTAAGTGCGCGTGCAATTGAACCCTACTGGCGGCGTACTGATTTCATAACCTATGTTATATGTGTATGTAATCAATACCTATTGATTTTCTGTTTTCAAATCAAAAAGAATGATGATTTTATGTTTTGACAAAGCACTTGTTAAACATCCATTATACTCCCTGTTGTTTGTTTAATATATACGACATGTAGGTTCAATTTTTTTCCTTGATTTCACGCAAATATATATATGCAGAGCGTCGGTGGCTCAGCGGTTAAAACGCAGTCTCCCAAATTAGGAGATCCGGTTTCGATTCCCAGGCAAGCCATGTACCAATGAGTTTTTAAATTTAATTTAATTACTTATGTGCATTTATCCGAATGCTCTTAAACGGTGAAGGAAAACATCATTACTGAGAAAGAAAAATTCTAAGGCTTGTGAACTCCCCAACTCGCATTGGGCCAGCTTGGTGGACTATGGGCCCATACTCCCTCATTATACGAGAGAAGACCTATATCCCTGCAGTGGGAAGTTTACGGGCTGAGATGATGATCTATACGCAACCACTTGCTTGTCAAATAATAGATTTTCCCAAATACCGGCAATATACATTATTATGTAATCTATTATTTGACAAGCAAGACCTATTGCAGATTTCTGAACAAAACTATGTCCGGTTAGAGGTAGATATTGGCTTTCCATAAATCTTGGAATTTTAAGGCTCAGCGAATCGAAACTTAGGAGATTTGCTGTCGCGTATGTTGCGTAAATTGGATGGTACCTACATAAAAACAATAGATACAGTTGACACAAGGAAACATTTACTCGTAAAAAAAATATGATTCCTTCAATAAAATTACCATAAATTATAGTTAGGAAATGTTATGAAAATTTATAAGTTGACATTCGACAGATTAAACTAACTAATAAATTCGGTTTTGGAAGAAGAATCCGGCTTACATATACGTCTAAGAATTACGTCTTTTATTAAGAGGGACGAAGAAAACTTGACCTCTATTTTTTTTATGCACAACGGGTTAGCACTTGTCCTCAATCACACCTGATGTTATAACTTCCTATTTAACATTTATTTTTTGATTGTAAATGCTTTTTTATTGTACAAATGCAAAATTGTATACATACAAAACCAAATTTCTTTAAATCTGTTTAGGTGGAATTTCATATATCAAATCATATTCATTATAAGCTATACTATGTACGTATCTGACTGTTCATTATATTAATTGTTATAAGGCTACAGGTAATTCTATTAGGCTTGAAATATTTAAAACCATTGTTGTTCTATACTAAGAAAACTATATATCTGTTTAAGTTATAAAAAAATATGTAAGACCGATTGTTTCTAAATAAATCTAAAATAAATTTAAGCAAATACCCAAGGTGTAGATAGGCATATATTGATAAACACTAAAAATTCGTCGATGTGAGGAACAGCTTTTTGTTAAATTATAGGTAGGTCAGAGCCCCGTAGGATTCTTTGTCATAAGTGTCATGAGGATAACGTAGTTTCAGTTAAGTCCGTTGATGATAATTATGTTATTTATTTCAGTTTCCTGATCAAAATATTTGTTGAGTTATATTATTAATAATTATTAATAATACTTAATATTAAAATTACAAAATCATAACACAGTCTCCGAGCTTCGGTCGATAATAAAATAAAACCATAGAAAAATTAAGTTCTTATATTTCTCAGTCAGAGAAGTTTAATGGTTACTTAGGCGATACCATATTATTGTTCGTGTGTTGAATACCATTCATTCTATTAAGAAAGTTTTCTACTAACTTTTTAGAACTTTGTATGTATAAAGTTTCATTACAATCGGTCTCTTCATTTAGAAAGTTATGGACTTGAAAGTTTGTATTTGTGTGGGATAAACCCTCTTAATATCGAGTACTAAATTCAATATTTTCTTCACAAATCCTTATTGTAGCATTCAAACTAAACTATATCACCGTTACGATGCGACCGACAGAGGCATCTGTTGCAACTATAAAAGTCTGTGTTGAAAGGGCAAGAACCGACAATATATTCGACAACAGGTGCCACTGGGAACGAATAGAAAGTGCAGGTCGGTGTACCCGTGTCCCTGTCGAATATCACGTCGTTCCATGACGACCCTAAGTGAGTACAGTGACCCATAATATGTTGTAACACCAATAAACAGGCTGTAGCTAAAATTACGTAGAGCTCTGTTACTCTGTCATTGTGTGTAATTGAATTATACACGTTCACACATCATTCACTTGCCTAAAGTGGTATATAGAATTAGAGTTAGTTAAATTAACTTACAACGTTCCGTCTGTGTTATTTTCACTACAGTTCCGGAACAATTTGTGTGAGCCCCTTATTTAAATGTCGCTGAAGATACAGATAATGCCATTTTGTTTTTCATACGTAGGTTAGCACAGTACAATGTAGGTAGATAGACTACAGGAAGCTCCGCGTTATCCCATTTTTGCCATTCCCGGGAATTTCACTCTTTACTAGTGAACGTTTGCATCTCATAAACTGATCTCATACATAAATCTCATAACGCACCTGTGGTTTCCTCTCACAAGTAGGTCAAGGTTTAGTTCAGAGAACTATAACAACTAAGGTAAAATTTATGGACCTTTCTTGGATTTTTAACAATTTCGTACAAAAGAGAACAATGCGTCATGTCATGAACTACTCAGGTTTCCGTAGCATGTAGGTATTTCCATACTTTCAACTTTCAATATAAGCTATTTAATAACCACGGATTATTTTACCGACAGTATTAAGTATGTGGGTAGCTGATATTCGCGGATATTGAAGAACTTTGTTAATATGTCTTGTTCACAATAATTTTACATTATCTCCTGATAGCCATTATGGATGATAGCAGTTATAGAGTTATACGGCGTGAAAGAAGATTAGAAACTAACGAAAATATGAATGGTAGTTTTGAAAGGGGAAGACCACGAAAAATGTACCACAATTTTTTAACACATTTAAATTTTTTACATAATTTTAACTGGGGACGTCTTAAAGAAAGGCCAAGTCAAGAATACTCTAAACCTACGAGCGTTAAACTTTAAGAGAGTGACCGCTGCGGAAGAGGTATACCTACTTATACAAAACTAGCCTATAACCAGCGACTTGGTCCGCGTAAATGTCATAGTAAAATATAAACTAGCCCTTGTATCTAATCTAATGTTATGAATGCGAGTTTGGATCTTTATTTGTTTGTTTGTTTTTAGCTCAATCACGGCGAAACGAATGAACGGATTAGGATGAAATTTAGTACATAGGTAGAACATACCCGGGCTTAAAACATAAATCCCGATAAAGTGAGTAGTTCCCGAGAGATAAACAAATTAAACATATCAGCGATAAAGGTATTCCTAACCTAAAAGCTAGTTATAAACCTTCCGAATAAAATTCTCTAAATGATGCGAAAACTGTTTCGTAGTATAGAACTAAACGCACAAACAGACAAAATAACCTTTGATTTATATTACTTACAGATTACTGTTATCTTTCTATACAAATATAAACTGCAAGATTTTTTGCCATTTGGTTGACGGTGTTTTATAAAGACCACACAATCTTCTTGAGCTCTTAAATGGGCCTATCCAATACAGTCGGGTATTTACGTTATATTCTTTGTGATAACAGTAGTAAAGCCAGATTAGCTATACCACTGTTTAGTGTTGTCTCAACCGACAAGACGACGCCAACGTGTGTTAGACAAACATAGAACCACAAAGCTTCTGTATCGATGTATATATTATGTAGGGCTACCATGAATTCACTATCGTTCCAACACTGTCATTCTCATGGGCGATGAGCAGCATTTTAGGTTTCCTAAACCACCAAAACTCATGGTAGTCACACGGTAACGAGTGCAATGGTTTACTGGCTGAGACTGATATCGTAGAAAATACGCTGTTAAATATGCAAAGGCTCTTAGATAGGACGATCAAAAGATTTTTATAGACGGCATGCAGTGCTAAGAAAAAGTATCATCTTTGTTTACGCGACCTCCGACTTCGGTCCTGATCAATTATTTCATCTTGTTCTTGATTTTTAACCCCAGACGCAAAAAGTGTTATAAGTTTGACCGCTATGTTTGTCTGTCTGTGTGACAGTCTGTGACTCCGTAACTCTTAAACGGTGAACCGGTTTGGATGCGATGTTTTATTTGAAAGTAGGTTATCTAGCGGTGGTGCATAGACCTAGGTGATGTTCTAAATTTTCAATTTATGCTATTATAGGTGTCTTTATAAACATAGTTGGCTATAATACCTGATTCTAAATTTCCTTCGTCGAGACCTACCGTCGGCCATATTGAAATTATAGTGACGTCACGTAATTGTGACACTTTTGAGCCTTGTACGAATCAAACGACAGCTCAAATGTCCAAATCGGCTGAGGCGTTTAGGCTGTAAATGGTAAGTAACACACATAGGTACATACAGACGCGGTGAATACATTACCCTCGCCAAAGCTTCGCCGTATGTTGGGTATATTGAACCACCAAAATTTTGCAAAACAACCGACCTCAGTAATATTTTAATCTATATCTCTGGACAGCATCAATCTTATCAACAAAATTTAAATAAAACACCTCTTAAAATAGACATCAAAATCGGTTAATAATTGACGAAAATATGTGGGCAAACCTACATAAACAAAATTCAAGGAGGCGAACATAGATCCTCCTTTTTTGCAGTCGGTTAAAAAATGTAATCGCCACAATACAATACTATTTTTCGATGTCGATAGAAAAACTAAATATTTTTTCAAGTAATACGAATGTTACTTTAATTTTTGCAATGACAAGTCCGACCAGAGCCACAGGCACTGACTAGTGACTAGACGTGACTAGACCGTAGAGTTACTTACCTAACTTTCTGCTATTTGTTATTTAATACTCTCATACTAAGCCCGTAGACGTACCTATCTTAATACTGGCACTTAAGTTGATACGTCTAAGGGTATTTAAGTAACTAAACCGTTCAAAGTATTCCCTGGCTTCACGCAATAAACTGCAAGACACATGTAATATATTAAATACACGGGCAATTGCTTCTCCCCACTCGGGAATTTCATAACAGCAATTTTTATGTATTTTAGCAATATACACTCTTGTTGCGAGACGTTTGTAGACGTCACTGAACGTTTAGATATACAATACCTACAGCACCTAAATATCTAATAATTAAACACGCACATCTTCCAAATGAAATATCTAGGAACTTTCCAAATGAGAAGCGATTTTGAAATGGTATCTAATTTGGCGCCCAACCCACATAAAACGAAGACAAAACATATTAAAACAGTTTTTGCATAAACAAGAACCTGAAGAAAATAAAATTATTTAAATACCTAGAGTTTTACCTGCCCTTTGTTAGCTATAGGACGCAATGATAATTATTAATAAAAAACACAAGTAAACATAATATTTTAAGACAATTAGCGAGAGAGAAAGTGACCCAAACAAAAGCATAATCACAATCGTGAACATGGTATAGACCCGAGATGGGCAGCAGCGACACATTTGCGATTCTCGTAAAAAATCTGCGATCGCCAATCCGCCTGCCCAGCGTGGCGATTAGGATAAACGCTCTCCTAAAAACGATGCAAATCGCGCTATTGGATGGACTTGTCTATAGTAGACTTCCAAAGACTGTTGATGTGATACATAATTACGTCGCAGGATATCCTCCTGATATAATCTGATATAATATACCTACTCGTATTTATTATAGGAAAAAAATCAAGAGATTTTGATTAATTCCTATAATACATACGAGTAGGTATAAGAGTTTGATCAAACATTGATAAATCTAAAGGATATATTGTATATACATTGATAAGTATATTATTTTTTATGCTACTATAGGTACATATCGTAAATTCGTTAAACCAAAAAACCGGTTTGGAATGTCCACATTGCACTCAATTACAGTATTATGATCATCCACATTAAAATATAAATGAGAAAATAACTCTGGCTATTTGTCTGTTTGTTAACTTTTCACTATTAAACCCCTGAATTTGTCATAACGAAATGTAGCAGAAAAGTAGAACTGGACCTGGAGCAGGACAAGCTGATAACTAATCCCGAAAAAGTCGTTCGAAGCCGCATTCGAAACACTAGTACTTTATTAAAATCACCAGGACAGCAGAACCTGTTAAAAGATTGGAAACTTAGCACAAGTTGCCGCACTCACTCGTTGGATAATATGTACCTAAATGTTTAGCTTATTATTATGACTTATTTACTATATTTATATAATAGTCTATTGTTACAGGAAAAGTCCGCCGATGAGCGGACTGCTTTGCCCGGGCAAAACTATTTTGGACGGAAATACGTAAATAGCTATATCTGCTCAAAACTGTTCCTGTAAGAATAAACTAACAACTATAGTAAATAATTAAATAATAAACTAAATAACATATACGTTTACGATTCTACGCCTATTGTTATCATGTACATTGAAATCCAAAAATTTAGTTCTCAAAGCCGTAAAGTAGATGGGTACTATATAGGCCTCCGTCATTGATTCGACAGCAGCTAATATAAGTTGTACCTAGAAATGAGGCACCATGATAACAATTCATTGGTAGTTAGTTGTTAGGTACTACGTATTACATCCCCTTCTGGAAATCTACCAGAAAATTCTGTTGCTTTTTATTACCTACAGAATTTTACTTGAGTCTTGTATTTTTCGCTTCCTCATTTGTAGTGAGAATATTCTCACGGGCACAGCGCAACAAAGAAATCTGTAATAATCAGCATTACTCAAAGCTTTGAACGCCAACGTGGATTTTCAATTGCGTCTGTGGCGCGGCAGTCAATGTGTTAAACCACAATTTTAACAGTAAACAGTAAATTCGAGTAAATTATATATGATACAGAATGATCGACGTAATGTCAGCGAATAGATGATTTAGTTTTGTTTTAGAGATTTCTTTCTCGCTGAATGCCGGTATATTCGAGTAATTTCTATTTAACTATTCCTTTAAAGAAATTGAATTGAAATTATATTAGTGTCAATAACAGTATTGATGTATTAATTTGTTAATAGTCAAGGCAAAGTCCAGTAAAAATGCGTAATTTTGTGATGAAACTTCCGATAATCTTAAAGTTCCTGATTTTTTTGTAAAATGATCGAGTACCCATCAATAATAGAATAAAAATATTTTTTCTAACAACTCTATAGCTTGCTTTAGGTATAGTATAGGTATATTTAGTTATAAAACCTAAAATTAAAGTTACCACTGTGAATTTCATTGCGTTGTAGAAGATGCTACGATCTCCTAAAACAATTTTCTAAAAAAATTATCAAAAATCAAATACAATAACTCACTGAGTCGTGATATTTGTCCTAGGTGAAATTTTTCATAAATATAAAGAAGTTGTTGATCGATATTTTTGAAAATAGTTACAGGAGTTCTAAGTGTATTCTCCGACGCAATAAAATTCACTATGGTGATTTTAACCTAATAGTCTCTGTTTTATTACTAAATATTCCAAACCAAGCTACGATTTGTTAGAAAATATTATTATTTTATCACTGACAGGTACTCTATCCATGTGTAAAAAATTACGGCCTTTAAGATAGGAAGTTAAAAATGTATCCCTACTGGATATTGCGTACCGCGTAATTATCGTAAATCTTACTCAGAAAACCATGCAACGATTTCTAGAAAAAAATGGAAATAACGATAAACGATAAAGTGAAACACTAGTGCCTAGTTACAAAAAGAGCAGTCGTTTACATCGCAAGCTAAAACTATGTTGTATCGCAATTTATTTTCCTTACTCCTTCCGCTCTTATCATCCAAACAATTCAAATGCGTTCTCATTTGCTGACAAGCATTTTCCTTCCATCTCCATTTCTCCATGACTATATAACATTTAGTTATTTTATAATGGAATCCACAAATACAAATCTTGCTAGAATATATAAAGTGGAATTCAGCTATTTTGATAATGTCATAAAACTGTGCTGAAATAGTGCCCAAAGGAAAAAAATAGTGTACAACTATAGTTCAGGAGTTTGTGTATACTAGCATCACGTTTACCCATGACGGACGGTACGTTAAGGAAGCTGGACCCAATTTTTAATCCCCGATGAAGAACGACGGGTGTAACGTGTTTGACGGCATTGTGCGTGTGTGTTAGCGATAACAGAAACTGCGGTTTTTTACAGATAAATTTATTGCGAATTTTATGGCTCAATGTAAACAACATAGGGTTTACGTATGGTCGCAGGTTCGATCCCCGGAGGGATACATGATTAGTACCTACTCGGTTTGGTTGGTGGTAGGAAATTTTAAATGTCCGCCTGGCTAGCTACCACCATCTTATCTAAGTCTGCCGCCAAACAGCAATGTTAATAGCATTGTTGTGTTCCGGTTGTTAGAAATAAGATAGACAGTCCCACAAATACGATGATGTTTCCGGGTTAGTACGCTTCCACCTTCGGCCTCATCTTCACTTAACATGAGGTGTGATTGAGGTCAAGTGCTAACTCGGTTGTGTATAAAAAAAATACTTTAATTCTTTACCTAAATAATTTAAAAATTCTTGTTTATATACATACCTAAATAATAAAAACATTGCAAAATTTCATTCATTCATGCTTTGTTGTTTATCTATTAAGTTCCTCCAATAGTGATGTTTTTACCCGACTACGGCGAAGCCAAGCGGAAGGTAATGTACTACTAAACGCCTCAGCCAATTTGGACAAATGAGGTGTCGTTAGATTCGTACAAGTCCCGGGAGTGTCATAGAGTAAGTGACGTCATGATAAATCCAATACGGCGGGCGCTAGCAGCCTTTTTGTCACACTTGACAACAAATAATTCCAGCACCCCATCGAGATTGATATCAAATGCCTTGACGTAAGAAATTAAAAATAGGTATCAAGTCTTTATAAAAAAAATATCAGTATTGATATACATTATTCTTCTTCTCTTGAATCTTGATTGTTCAGATCGACTAAAATTAATAACATACCATGATAAGGATATATGTGCAGTTGGATTATTTCGGCACATGTTTATCTTCCTCTATTTTAAAAGCACTTCGATATTTTTGAGCGATTATGCTGCAGCATTAACGATTTTGTATATTTGGAAGAGTAGTGATATAATTTCTTAAATTACTCCTACATAAAGTAATTGTTCTTACAACATTGCCTTTTACCAAAAAGTTTAAGAGCTTGAATATGGGGTCCGATGTCCTTAAAAATTCTCAGAACAATTAACCAGCTTTGCTAGACATTGCATCGTCTTTAGTTAAGGAAACAGTTATTTAAGAACCTATAAACCGCTAAATCGAGACTTCCGTCGCCTGAAGACTATCGCAGATATCTCGGCCAGCGAATAAGCCTGACCACAACGGCAACCCTGCCAGAGCGTCTCGGCACTTTGCCTGGCTCAGTCATGCGAATTTAAAATATCCGCATTCCAGATTTGTTGACAGTTTTACTTTCTTTAGTAGATTGTATTATTTGACAAATTAGAGACACATTTCAATTTACTTAAAAATGCATAAATTAGCCTTTACAATTACAAAATTATTGTTAATAAAAGTAACTTTTGCTTGGTAAATTGTGTGCGCTCTGGGTTATGACAACTCTCCAGTAGGCCGTAGAATCATTTGATAGATCATCTATTGTATGTATTTTTTCGACTCACACTGAAGTTTATAAAAAATTACTTACTCTATAATATCATTATTTTGTAATGATATTAAAGAATAATTATTGTCAGAAACTTGATTCAATAGCGAAATTTCACAGTTCATACTATTAAAATTTAAATTTTCATGCAAAGGAAATTTCTCGTACCTACGTCTTTTTAATTGGTGACATACTGGTTGTAGAAAAGTGAAAATTTCATTAAAATCGATAGCACTGTTCGAGTTATTAACTAAATTCTAAATGCAGAAAGTTGTATAGAGATTTATTTGGTGGGTCCATTTTTTTTAATGACCAGTGTATACTGGATGAAATTTATTACCGCGAGGAAAAAAATAGGGCTTATTAGTTTATGAAATAGAAGGTATTGACATAGGTAGTTTAATATTTTTTTCAAAATCATCATGGAATACTGCCTTAATTGGGTTATTTAACGGTTGCGTTTGTAGCCTATTCCACACAATTTCATCATTAAATTAAATAAATAAAGAAAACTTGGAGAAAATTGAGTTCCAAATACATTTCGCATGATAAGAAACCTACAAATCACGCCAATCAATTTGATTGTTAAAAATTAACTTCCTATGCCAATACCTCCTATTTTACGTACCTAATATGCCCTATTTTTTTCCTTACGATGAAAAAACTCATCAAGTATACAGGGCGTCCCAAAGTTATGGGACATGAAGGGGAAGTACCTTAAATATTGTAGATAGTGAATTTTGCTCAAAGAAGACTTTATGTTATTTTTAAAAGTTAGTAATTCTGCATTCATAGATTTTCTAAAAATTACTTGCTTCGGCTGGGAATCGAACCGACTTAAATGTGAAAAAAAAAACACCCTACTTTTATGATGCCAATCGAAAGAATAGCTAAAAAATAATAACTCTGCCTAAGTAACATAGTATTTTAAAAGAAAGGAACAACATAAAATGATTGAGTCAAATTTCAAGAAAGTTATTTATTGCCGACGACGTTCGAAAAGTAGCGATATTATCATTCCAAAGATAGCATTGATTATTCGTAAATAAGTACCCACTTCATAAAATAGGTACTAACATAGTTTTCCTTATTATAAGTGCACGTGTAGATGAAATGATAAAACTTACACCCCGGACCTCACACCATTAGATTTCTTCTTTTGGGGATACGTGAAAGATATGCTATACAAAAAGCGATACGAGAACGTAGGCGAGTTGCAAACAGAATTGTGCCATATCACATCGAGTGTTCACCATAAAATGATTAGAAAATCAACAGGCAGCGGGCTCATTAAAAGATTGGCGATTTGCGTAAGACAAGAGGGATCACATTTTGAGCATTTAATTAATTAATTTACAAAAAAATACCTACTTAATTGACTACGGCAGTTTCATGTATGTTTTTTATTTGATTAAAATGATTAATTTCACGTTGTTCCTTTCTTTTAAAATACTATGTTACTTAGGCAGAGTTATTATTTTTTAGCTATTCTTTCGATTGGCATCATAAAAGTAGGGTGTTTTTTTTTTCACATTTGAGTCGGTTCGATTCCCAGCCGAAGCAAATAATTTTTAGAAAATCTATGAATGCAGAATTACTAACTTTTAAAAATAACATAAAGTCTTCTTTGAGCAAAATTCACTATCTACGATATTTAAGGTACTTCCCCTTCATGTCCCATAACTTTGGGACGCCCTGTATAGTATTTCGAAAAAGTTGCCTATATAATCGAGCAAAATGCCTTTTCCAATTTAGTTTTTTGGACTCTTTGTATACAAGAGCGACCCTTCTACATTACTTTGACTACTAAGTAATTTTGTACAGTTAGGATGTCAAGTAGGCATTACTCTATTGGGATTACGTACGTTCTTGGTAGGTACACATTCATAGGAAGCAGCACACACACACGTGAAAGTTTATGTTTATTCTCACATCGGGGAACCAGAAATTGGTTGACACAGATGATTAAATAGCGAAGGGCGGGAGCTACAAGTCAAGGAAGCTATCTCGATAGTTAATGCAAGCAGTATATTTCGGGTCGTAACTTTGTAATTAGTAGATAACTAAATCATTAAAATTTTGAAACTATTAAGAATTACTGAATTTATTTGCATTTTTAATTTAAGGTGTAAATTTAAATGCGTTAGATTCACAGGAAGCAATAATTTCCTTAAATTAACAAAATAAAATCTTGTGAAGTCATGAAGAACCGAAATGAATTAGTAATTCAGTAGGTCCCTTTATTTATTATTAATATGTAGCAAATTCTATATATAATGGCGACTTAATTGCCTTTAAGGTGATAAACAAACAGAAGACAGTTCGAAGGGTCCTTGACCTTTAAGTCCTATACTCGCCTGTCATACTTTTATACGAGCTAGTATAATTCGATTGGCTGAATATGTAGCAGAGATATAAATTCAGTCTAAGTAACTAATTATAATTTAACGGAAAACAATATTTTTAGCGAAATGTATTCTGTTTACGATACTATTTGTGTAAAGCTTCATTGTAAACGTAGAATATTTCGTAACAAGAGTTAATCAGCAACATGGCATTTAATTTCTAAACGCAGTGATCAATATCTTATTTAGATTACTAAACTACAGACAGACAGAAATTATTGTCACTCTCTAATAAGAATATAAAATGCATGGAAGGGATCTAAGGACGAGTACTCAAAACTAATAATCCTCTAACTTTTAAACAAATGATCCCTACATATTGACAAAGATACAATAAAAGGTCAAAGAAGATCCAACTGGAGCGATCTCAATTTAAAACTGTCATAAAATGTGGAGGAACGCTTCATAAAAATGTAACCATAAACGGCCGGGCTAGTAAACCTACTAATCAATTCCTATCTATGTTCCCTTGGATTGCTTTCAAATTAAAGTTCCCATGCCATAAAGTCTGAAGATAAAAGCGAAGTAGCTCTCAATTGTCTAGTTTATAGATTGATAGCTTTGCAGCTTAAGCTCAGCAAATCATGGCTCATTCACCTTACCATTTAGCTGCAGCCATTAAATAAAATGGAAGAAAATGTTCTTCAGTCGGCTATGTATCTTCCTACAGGGGGCCCAAAAGTAAAAATGCAGCGGTGGTCGAGATCATATAAGATCAACCTACGCTGGGGATCTATTTTTGCTTGTTCAAAAGTTTCGTGTTTACCTACTTTCAAGGAACACGATGAACCCTTATTTAATACCTACATACTAAATAAAAATACTAAATCTGATCTACGACTTCTACAATTCTGCTCATTGAAACAGAATTAAGGTCTTAGCATACGTGACGGGTAATTCTCGGACGGAACGGAGACGGGACAGGTATAGTTCCTAACGTGAAAGTGGTTTTAAAACATACGTACAGGACGGTGTTCAACGATAGTCGTGCTAGTGCTGCAACCATATTTCAGCACAAAATGTTCGATTTTACTTTTGAAGAACTAGCAATGGTTGCCGTAGTATTAGATGAAGAAGATGCCATAACGATGTTTTTTCTATTGCCGTCCCGTTCCGCCCGTGTTTCTCGCCACGTGTATTTTATTGCTATGTTTTTAAATGCAACGATGTCAAAAAATCGTTCCGTTCCGTCCGGCACGAGAATAAACACGTCACGTATGCTAAGACCTTTAATGATCATGCACAGTCGCGGGATTTGAGAATAACAGCCGGAAACTGATCTAAGAGGGTAGGGAAGCAAAAGCATTTAATAACGGACACGCAAATAGTTTAGTGTGACTGTACCTCATTCCAGCAACTTCCCTGTGTCGGACTTCTATTAGATTCATTTCCTAAGCTATGAGTGGGACTTATAAAGTGAAATAATAATAATAATTGTCAAGTGTGGCCGTATTGTGAGTATATCAAATATGTATTTTCTAAAGTTGATTCGTAAATATGGACAATAATCGTTTACCCCTATTACAAAATTTTTCCTCATGAAATAACAATTTTCCAGTAACATTACCTACTTTTAGCTCATAGTTACTGTAATTCTAAGGTTTTGCTATAACTATGTAGATATTCATCACGTCGGAAGTGAAATGTGGAACATTTCATCGTTCACAAATTTACAGGAAGCGGACGGTATACTTTTCATGATACAAGAAAATCATTGATAAATTTCGGAGGCCGGGCCGTGCTGGTTAAAGTTTAAATGTGTGTATAAAGTAGTATAGGTATGATTGAGGTCAAGTACCAACCCGTTGTGCATAAGAAAAAACTTATAAATTGTTTAACCAGGGAGCAAAATAGTGCTTATGTATAATTTAACATTTTACGGCGAGAAAAGCTGCACTTAAGACGGAAATAATTTTGCTAACGAGTAGAATACTCTGCTTTTCCCTGCTGTAATTAAAGAGAAAACAAATACGAGTGGGAGACACTTTAACACGTTCACAGTCCTCATACAAAATATTTTAATTACCCCGTAAATTTTAAAGTTAAATCAAATGTATATACATAATCTTATTCATCAGCCACAGGACGTGCACCTGAACATAGACCTCCCATCCTAGTACTCGTATATACCAATAAAAGAGATAACTGACAAAACAAAGCAACATGTAATAGGAAAAACGTTAACTTTATTATCCCAAAACTGATGTTTTCTTAATGTTATTCGAAAGTAATATTAATTATCTACATAAAATGTTATTTACTTTAAAGCAAAATTCTAATAGTTATGGAGATAATTAAGAAACGACTTATTAATCCGCATATATATACCTACCTATATAAAAATTAATAGATAAATTCCCAGGCAGGCGATGTACCAATGAGTTTTTAAATTTAATTTAATTACTTACCTATGTGCTTTTATCCGACTGCTCTTAAAAGGTGAAGAAAAACATCGTGAGGAAACCTGTATGCCTGAGAAATAAAAACTGCATTGGGCCAGCGTGGTGGACTATGGCCCATATCCCTCATAAATGAGAGAAGGCCTATATCCTTGCAATGGGATGTTTACGGGCTGATGTAAATTAAAACCCATATTTCAGTATTTTCCATAATTCCTTCTAAACCAATTTTTTAAATTATGCTATTTGTATAGGATATAACAGTTTCATAAAAAATGCAAAATTGAGCTGATAGCATTTTAAAACACGGTGATGGTGATATACTGAAGAAAAGGGAAAACCTTTTTCTTCAGTATATTCTATGGTACGTTGGAACCTGTGTCAAAAGTTGTGTGTGTACATTGTAATTAAATGCAAAATGTTTTCCTTTATTTGTTTACCGTCTTTAAGGAGCATAATAATTACTTAATTCTTTACACACACACACACACTTTGGACAAACGCTAATTTTTTCAGTGACAAAACAGAAGGCAGAAGTTAGTTGGCGTACTTTTTGTTGAATGTTTGTATTTCATCTAGGTAAATCCGAGTGTACACAGCGGAGCCAGTTTTACGAAGTTATTAGCAAAGCGTCACAGAAACGAAAACGTAGTGTAAACTAAAACTACTAACTGTAAAATTTCAACGTGCAGGTACGCAAAGTTTGTAATATTTGAACCTGGTTTACGCTACATGTAAATTTTGTGTCAATATCATGAAACTCGTTTCATAATGTAAACGAACAACAAATTTAGTGGCAGCTCTTTATTAAAAATTTAACTTTGTGTTTATTCCTATAATTCTCTCACATCGCTACGCAGCATCAGAATGGTTTAATTTTTAGCACAGGGCTAGTAGAATTATCGGAACAGGATATAAATTACTTTCTAACGTACCTAAGTGGAATCACAAGCGTAAGCTAATATAGTATAACAATAAATTAAAAATAACAGAAACCACCCGAAAGGTTAAGCATTATTGTATAATCCAGATAATCAAACCAACTGTACCTATTGAAAACCGAAAAATCCGTTTTCAAATTAGCTCTGCTGTTTTTACGTCATCATCAACCCGTAAACATCCTACTGTAAGGATATAGGCCTTTCCTCGTATATGAGGGAGTATGGACCATAGTCCACCACGCTGCCCCATTGTGGGTTGGGGACTTCACATGCCTTTGATTTTTTTTATTTCTCACGCATGCAGGTTTCATCACTATGTTTTCCTTCATAGTTTTTACGTCAGGGGTTAAGAAAGCTCCAATGATATCGGCGTAATTTATGTCTACCCTACTACGTACATACATAACGTCACGACTTCTATCCCAAATGGGGTGGTCAAAGATATCCCAAACATTAGCGTTTGGGTGTTCCAAACATTAATAGTTTAATGCTTGAAACAATATCCACGGTTCACTGTTCGAAATATACAGATCTGCACACGTATCAGGGTTGAGCCCATTGCGTTAAAACTGACAAATCTAAAAATGTTTTTGGTAGAAAGTCCCTTAGTCGCCTTTAACTGCACCCACGGGAAGAGATCGGTTCGTTCTTTTCTTTTTTCGTGCCGAAACCACACATACTATACTACATAATTAAATTAAATACATGTGCATTTAGGCCTTTTCTGAAGAATGAAATGAATGTCGCAAAATTTAAAAAAAAACACTAAAGTAGTAAGTGTAGTTTCGCAATGTAAAACCGGCCGAAAGATCGAAAACGTAGCCTAAACGAAACCTACGCCGCCGTAGACAGGGAATGCTAAATATGCCAGAACAAATCAAACTGTGTTTTAGCTTTAAAGCCATTTCAAATTTCCATTAAAGTCCTCGCCATCTCGTCGCTGGCCTCGCTCTTGTCTCGCCTTGTCTTTTTTCAAACATTTACTCAGGTCCGAAATTCAAATAACTTTGTTTGCCTGAAGTTTATCTTGCCTGCAAAGCGCAAAGAGAAGAGCGAAGCCGTTTATTCCCTCAGTGCCGGTTAATACTGAAAGTTTTCAATAACGAAATAATCTCATTGTTAGAGAACTATAGAACAAGGAAGGTGGCGTTTAAGTCAGAAACAGTTGTTCGTAATTTTACCATGTCTTACAAATCGAAGAAGAGAAAACTTATATTTAAGTTTATCTTTGTCATTGCGTGTATAAGTTTTCTGTCTGTATTAGAATAGTTCCCGGAATATATAAATTATATCCTTCTCTTCCCGTGGATATGGTAAAAGGCGACTAAGCGATTTTCACATCAAAAAACATCTATAGACTTGTATATTTCGGGTTGACCACCTGGTTGTGTATATTCGGTGTCGGTATATTTAGAAAGATGGACCCTAAAAAATGACAAATAAACAAATAACCGCCTCCAACTTTATAAGGCGCAAGTTCGGCCGCACGTGGAGTATTGTTCTCACCTATGGGCTGGGGCACCTAAGTACCAGCTTCTTCCTTTTGACCGCGTTCAACGTCGCGCAGTCCGAATTGTCGGCCCAGAGAGTCTCACAGACCAACTGGATCCCCTGGCGTTGCGAAGAGACGTCGCGTCCCTCTGCATTCTCTATCGCATATTTCATGGGGAGTGTTCTCGAGCTAATACCCGCTGCTCAATTTAACCGATACACTTCTCGCCGAAAATTGAATTTCCATCCACATCACCTGGATGAGTGGAAGTCTACCACTGTACGTTTCTCAAGAAACTTCTTACTACGGACGACCACCCTGTGGAACGGACTTCCAGCAGCGGTATTCCCGAACGAGTACGACACTGGAACCTTCAAGAAATGAACCTACACCTTCCTCAAAGGCCGGCAACTTATCTGTGACCCTTTTGGTGTTGCGGGTGTCCATGGGCGGCGGTGATTGCCTTCCATCAGGCGACCCGCATGCTCGTTCGCCGCCCTCTCAAATAAAAATAAAAAATTAAGAACTGTTTTAGCCTGTTAGTTGTCCCGCTTGGGTTTTCTTTTATGTTTGTAATGTACAGATATTTTGCCATTACGATTTTATTAGGTATATTTATAGATTACGTTTACATTTTACAACCACCACTGGTTATATAAAATCAAACATCAACTTAATAAGCGTGATTCAGGTAGTAGGTATAGAAGAGACTACACAGGTGAGCTTGCATTTGAACGCCAGCCAGCTGCAGTAGAAATTTCTATTTAAATGCGATTTCTGTACTCTAGCTACACAAGCAATTACCGTTGTGTCTGGTGCATTTCAGTCATTTAACTGAATGTCATATATATAGATATTTATACTACTGTGTTCATATTAGTCAGTGTCTATATTTCTCTATTCGCTAACTAATGAATGATCATGAAACTTAAGTTATTTTTGGACTGCATGTCTGAATTTCTAAGCACACTACATCTAAGTCCGTGAGATCGTGTACACCAGTTCGAAATTGAGTATATATGATATTTAAATAAAATAATATTAAAATAAATAAATATCCTTGAACATACACAAAGCGCGATCTAACTCCAGACTAAGCAGCTAGGCTTGTCTTACGGAGCCTAGGTTGTTATAAGAAAAAGAATAATGTTTATTTAGAAATTCTTACATAGTTGAAATTAAATGTGTTAGGCTATAATTAATACTAATAATACAAAAGCCATAGCTGCCGAACTAAGTTTATGCAACCTGTATTTCAGCATACTTCCCCTGGGGATTGAACAGTATTAGTTAGATTGAAGGATCGTTGCTGCTGATCTGTGTATGGCTGATGTATGTAGTATGATTTGTGTAGTATATCTGTGTATATACCACACCAATAAATTTATTTTTGTATACATATACTCGTATGAAGAAAAACATTCATAATTCGGGTACACGTGTCCGTATTCGTTATACAAACATAAACCCCTAGCGGGATTCGAACCCACGACCTTTTAGTATAGCAGTCAGGGTTCCTTCCTAAACACTTCACCGAACACCTGTTTGTTTTTATTGTTTGTTTTTATTGACCAATTATATTTACGCAAAATATCAATATTCATGGTTACACTATTAGTCTTTCAACCCATGTTTTAATTACAAATTTATCTACTATAACTACTTTGGGTACCCACTTCGGTACCTCCAAAATATTCCCCTGTTGTAGGTAGGTAGGTAACAGGTTTCCTTAGCAAGGTTATTTTTTCTTCTCATAAAATCGAATGGCAGAGAAAGACCCGATAATACGAGTAGGTAGACCTACAAATTCGTGATCAATAAAACCGTACTATCGAGGAAAGCTGTCGCAAATGTTAAACAATTTCTGGAATGCAAAATAGTAAAAGGTAAAATGTCAGACAAGTCGCTAGTAAAGTTGTTATTAAAAGTGAATCACACAGTGATCACAGCGTATCTACAGAGATACGAACACATAGACGGATTACTCTAGATTCTAAGCTGCAGTAGGGTCGAGAGCGAGACATATTTTAAAATGATCTAAAAAGCTCAATTGAATCTGAAATGCTCTATAAGTAATACAGAAAATTCGACATGTTACAGATGTCAATGCGGCTAGATTTATCTAGTTCAGTTATGTTGACGACGAGTGACCCTGCCCTCGAAACCAACGGTCATAGATTCGAATCACGCTAGGGACATATGTTTGTATGATGAATACGGACATATGTACCCGAGATAAGGTTGTTTGGTTTATATTTATAATTTGTATAAATTTACAAAAATAAACGTATTTGTACAGTTCATCGACCATCCAGTATCCACAATTGAAGCCTAATGTGTAACTAGGTACCACCGTGTCCAAGGATATTATTAATTTATTTCCACAGATTTATGATTTATTGAATTTTCTGCCGGGAAATGCTGCTGACATTAGTCAAATCAAACAGTTCGAGCAATAATTGAGAGATTCTTTGATGGAACTGTTTTAATAAACATTGACATTAGCACCCCAACCAACCCAACAAACATTTGATACGTTGGTCCGGATACCACCGAGGAGCTCAGTATTTTGGAGCAAATAGCCTGTAGAAATCACTGAATTAGACAAATCTAGCCCCAAGCATCTAGACACCGCAGTTGTTTATATGCACCTTTAGCATTTGGATGAAAAAAATTAAAATTAAAATGATTTATTACAAACATGGTCAAGTCTCGCATACCTATTATAAAAAATTCTCAGATCTAATGGAGAGCCAAGTTTTAATCTGCATTTAAAAGAGAACTATAGTCTTTTATAAATACTCAGTTATTATAAAGTTTACTGTGCAACGAGTACTCGACAAAAGAATAACTGGATGTATCTACATTGCAAAACATTTCATTGTATGTCCTGCAACATCGTCTTACAAAACTATTAGTGATATAACAACTGCTGCTAACTGCAACAAAGAAAAGAGGTTTTCTGTCACACCTGCGTTGTCGTCTGAGGGGCACGTGAATAGAAATATCAAAAGAATAAGTGCATCGTATGTGATTGTTTAACAACTTGTATAAATAAATTACGTCTGTGAAATCACGAGCCAACGAACGTAATGAAAATGCATAATCGGAGTGCAAGCGTCCTATTCTGTGCTTACATAATACATACAAGTCCTTAGATTTAATGACTTCAGAATTTTTTTTGCAACGTCTCTATTCGGTCAATATATTTTTTGAAAAACATGTAAACAATTGTATTCACAAAAGTATTTTAGTTATAAAATTTAAAGTTGATACGGCCCAGTTGCTGTGAATTAGTCATGTGTTTAAATTTCTATTTCATTGCGATTACTTCGACATTTTATTTTTGTATGAAAAAGTGAAAATAACGAAATACTTCCGGCAAAATATTGAAATATATTCCATACTCGCCAACTACCAACCAAAGCTTTTTCTGAAACATGCTTGGAAATTAGAGCATTATTTTGACAACCTTCTTCGAGATAAATCGGCACATGCGAGCAGCGGCTGGCAAAGTTATTAGAAATCCTTATCTGTCTGCTGTCAAGTTTAGCGGCCGAATAAATTATTATGAAAACCTTATGAAAACTGCTGTGTAATTTAAACATGGAACTATTATTTTTACTCCGAAGGCAACCACGGAGGTAACTATCGAAGGTTTTATTTAAATTTCGAACTGACTTCCGAATAGAAAGCTATTTAATAAAAAAAAAACAAATTAATATTGGCGCGTGAAAAATATTTGTTTTCGCCATTTCGAATTTAATAATTGTGTTGGTACTTTGACAAAATGAGTTTAAGCGAAGCAAGACACTGTACTTTGACGCCACTTGAAATTGAAAAGGCGGCAAGGGCCGTAATTAGAAAACTTGTTACCGCCAAAATCAAACATTTGAAAACCTATGAAATTTTTTTTTCAATGGAAGAATGAAAATGTTTGTAGGTACTAAGTTTGAATTTCCGCGCATTATTTGAGAAAACTACTAGATATATAAAAGCCTTGGCCGCAACCGGGCATTGATGAACTTACCTACGTAGGTGTGCGGCTTCGCCTCGGCCTACATTTGTACGTTCGTCCATCTATGCCACTTTTGCCGGCCGCTGCACTAATGTACTGTTATTACTAATATCACATATTTTTTAACATTTGGTCGATCATTAAAATGCAATAAAGCTGTAAGTACCACCACCGTAATCAAATGATGGATAATCGGTTTACCAATTTTTTTTTGGAACAGCCGAAGAGGAATGTTTTGCCTTGTCGCTGTCGTGAGGCTATGTTCCCATGGGCATTCAAAAAAGGACGCAAAAATCTCTTTCGGTAGATACTCTTCTCAGGCTCCGTAGTAGTCCCTCCAAACAATCATAATGTCTTTATACACAAATTCGTGGTTGGACAGTAAATTTAGTAGATACACAATTTTTTTTTTATATATGCTCAACGGGTAAATACAATACTTGTAACAGACCATATTATTTGTGTGAGATTGAATCCTGAGGTAAACTTACTACCTGTATTACAGGTCATCTGAGGGCGGAGTGTGAGTTTTGTTTCGACTTAACTTTACTACCGCGTTCACGTTTACGTGACGATTTGTATGTAGAAATGTGCAGCGCCTCTAGCGGATAGTTTGCAAAACGATTTTTTTCATAGGGACTTTTTGGGTAAACGCGAACTCGATGGTATGGAGAAATGTGCAGCGCCTCAGTTTGCAAAACGATTTTTTTCATAGGGACTTTTGGCGTAAACACGAACGCGATGGTAAAGTTAAAAACGAGACAAAACTCACACTTCGCACACAGGCTCCCAACTCCACGAATACGAATGTACAGTTTAGTAAGAAAAACAAAAAGATTATATTTCAACGGACCATAGCGGGGTAGTACCTTTTTTTAAAGGGGTGGAGGGCAATTATATGTATGTTGGACCTCGGTTTTAAGAGCGGACCTACCAACTAAAACCTAAAACTCCTTGGTGTTCGCACCATAGAGGACTGACCACGGTTACCCCGCGGTAGTACCTATACCTTAACCGTTAAATATAGCAAATATTATAAAGAAGAAACTGAATTTATTGTTAGGGTTCCGTTGACTATGTATAAAGTATAAAGTCTATAAATTATGGAATAAAATGCCAACTATTATTATAAATACGAAAGTTTTTGTGTGTGTATATGTTTGTTACCACTTCACGCCTAAACGGCTGGACGGATTTGGAAGAAATTTGGTTGATAGTCAGATTATAACTTGGATTAACATATACTCTATTTTTTTGCTGGATCAATTTTGATGAAATCTTCGACGCGGACGAAGTCGCGATAAAACTATAAGATAGGTACCGCTTACATGCATATAAATAATCGTAGATTAGCAGAGTGGATTATGTCCCATGTCCTCTCTCAATAAGAGAAGGCTGTACCCTACATTGGGGAAGTATAAAGCTGTTGACGATGATGATTAGAACCTTATTGCGCGTGGTTCGACACGCACTTGGCAGGGTTTTTCAATAGTCATTATATTTATGTTTTCAAAAGAACAAAATAAAATATTCCCAGTTCCCTGATTCTGAACTTTGTGGAAGTTTTACCATTCAGCGCTGCGCAACGTAAAATGACTCCTGTCTGCCTCCACGTATTACATTTATTTACATATTGAATTACCTTTGTCGACCAGGAGCCATTTTGACCGTGTTGGATATTTATGCTCGTGTGCTGTCCAATTAACTACCATATGGCGCTTTAATAGTTATTTGTAACGCAACTACATTTTTACATTTCGGGCTTTGGCTTAAACTCTTTATCGGAGAACTGTCACAAGAAAGGTTAACACTAAAGTTCAGGTATATTTCTATTTCATATTTTACCGCCATAAAAGTTGCATGAAAAATATAAGCTTTCCGCCCGCGACTTCGTTCGCGTGGAAGATTTCATTAAAATCGGTTCAGGGAAAAAAATAGCTTATAATAAGTATGTTAATCCAGGTCCTAATCGTAAAATGTGAAGAGGTAACAAACATACATACATACATACATACATACATACATACATACATACATACAGACATACTCATACACAAACTTTGCATTTATAATATTAGGTGGGATAGTTGGGATTAGTCGGGTTAATAAATAAATATCTTTCCACATACACACAGCGCCATCTAGTTCCACTTGTATTACGGATACCACATGGCTGATGAACTATACAAATACATTTTTTTTTGGTAAATAAATATATATATAAATGAAAAACATCCATAACTCGGGAGCACATGTCTGTATTCATCATACAAACATACCTGTGGCCCTAGCGGGATTTAAACCCGCGACGTTTTTGCATAGCAGTCAGAGTTTCTAACCACTACACCAATCAGGTCGTTCAATATAACGTTAAATAGTATATAGTCTATACTTTAGACTGCCATTCTAAAAGCCTTGTTGGTTGTTGGCCTAGTTTCGGCAACCGTCCGATAATTCAGAGAACGGTAGATCGATCCCCCAACTATGCACTGCTGATACTTTTTATTTATTCCCTGCCTTTATGGTCATTATCATTTATCTAAATTATCTATTTTAGTGGTTGTTGGTGCAACGTTAAGACTCCGTATCTCCGCCTCAGAATGCAAATCTTATACGACCAGCCAGTAAACATCCAATAAAATTGTTCTTCTTAAAAGTATCAAATTTTTCTTTATCACATCTTTTGTTCGTTTTCGTGAGTGCAGTTACACTTATGTATCTAAAATAATAAAAAAACTACAAAGCCTCTTTTAGTTGTTTAAAAACAAAAATATGTAAAATTATGAACGGTATCAAAATACCGAGGAATAAGTAACATGATACCATGATAAAAGTAATTAAAAAAACTGATGAAAATTGGTAATTTTGTATTCTCTAATTCTAACATCCATGAAGTTCATTTTTATTCTTCATGAGCATCATATCAACCATTGTTTAAGACGTTACATTATAAGATCACATTTATTACCTATATACTTATTTTACTATATAAGCAGAAATGTAACAATACAAAGGACAGACAAGAATAAAAAACGTTGACAGTATTAGTTTTTAAATTCTAAAATAAACAGGGTCGTCTATCAGCCGTCACTCCAAGTGATATGTGTTGCAATAAATTAGATTAACGCTCGTCCCTCGTCCACCATAGCCGAGCGTAGAAGTGCTGCGCGGCGGCGGTGCTAACCAATGAAATTACTTTGCGGAGCGAGTGTATTAATTGTAGCGACTTAATTACTCGACACAGCATAATACACACACCACCGGTCCGTTATTCGGGTTTTGATGACACTTGCAGTTCTGAGTAGTAGAACTAGCATGACTTGTGGCGTCGTAGTAAACGATTACAAGATTGAAATCGACTTTAAGTTGACTTCTATGATCATCACACGTCCCCACTATTGAGGCACAACCTCCTCTCAATGGGAGAAGGTATGGGCCATAATTCACCACGCAAGCCAAGTGCAGATTGGTGGATTTGTCTCAGACTAAGCTACTAGGGCAGTCGACTGTATTTAAACCGCCCCTGGCCACCGACTTGGTTCAACGACTGCCTTCAATTAAAGACAACCGGGACCGGCATTTGAGATATTATGTATTTAAAACAGTAACAAAAATATAGTATTGGAACTCAAGTTAGATCTCAATCTTGAGGTCGCTTTATTAATACAGGCCGCAGTCTCTCTACAAAAACACGACATAGAAGCTTTGCATCTCTCTTACTCGCATAAATCATGAACGTGATTGCAGGCTTCTATCTCGTGCCGCTGTAGACAGACTACGTTACGGTCGTGACATATTATGTTAAATCATAACTAAGTTTTATAATAAAGACTTATTGTGTTAGTGTAGCGTATTGTACTGTGCCTTAAATAAATATTTAATCTGTCTAGATAGCCAAAAGGTTTAGTTATATCTATAAAATGTTCTCTATTTCCTACACTATAAAACACAACTTTTGAGATTTCTGGTGAAATTATATGCATCTTATCTACAAAACAAAACTCCATAACATTAGAGTTCCGTAGTCAACAAAGAAAGTATGTCTGCGCTGGACTTAGCTCAGAGGCTCTTAGTGCTAGAAAGCTGTAATTTAGCATGGGTATAATAAGTATACATATTACCTACAAAGGGGTAAAATAAAATCTTGAAAAAATATTTTAGGGTTCCTCCTCTACACGTATAATACAGAGTAGGTAATTGTCGAAAAACTTATAAAATGTACTTTCAGTTGAAAATTATTTATCCAACAGCAAACAGCCCCCTTCTAAGTCCGCATATAGTGATGGGCAAGTACAGAATCCTACATTGCGTGTGGCCCGACACGCACTTGGTCGGTATTTTTTATTTAAACACTTCTGTGTGTGTTCTGGAGTGTTCTGAAGATGTTCGAGTTAATACCCGCTGCTCAATTTAACCGATACATTTCTCGCTGAAAATTAAATTTCCATCCACATCACCTGGATGAGTGGAAGTCAACCACTGTACGTTTCTCAAGAAACTTCATACCACGTACGACCACCCTGTGGAACGGACTTCCGGCAGCGGTATTCCCGAACGAGTACGACATTGGAACCTTCAAGAAACGAGCCTACACCTTCCTCCAGGGTCGGTAACGCATCTGTGACCCTTTTGGTGTTGCGGGTGTCCATGGGCGGCGGTGATTGCTTTCCATCAGGTGACCCGCATGCTCGTTTGCCGCCCTCTCATATAAAAATACTTTTTATTACCGTTTACCCGTACTGAGTATTGAGCATTATTAAAATGAGTGCATTCTTTGAGAGCATGATTGAAATATTATCCAGAGCAACACATAAGTTACACCTTAAGAATGAAATAAGAATGTAGAGTAATCTCGTCCGCCTTTTAATTGCTTAACAAGTGAGGTGAACACTGCAACGCATCCAGTTGTGTTGCATATCACTTGGTTTGTTATTTGTAAGCCAAATCACATGTGTAGGTAATTGTAAAATACCAAAATATATGAATTTACTCATTACAACCACAAAAGTCCATGACCAAGACCAAGACCATGGACCTGTAGAAGAAGATTGATTACCTCTACTTTAACTAGTGTTTCTTTTTGTTGCAGTTACCGAGAAGGAAATCCGACTGTGGTGAGTACAATCAGATCAGAATCACCCACCTTACCACCTTTTCTTACTTACAACTAATCTGTTATCATTGTTTTAGGCACAAAGGATTTCTCAAGGACTGTCCAAACGGGCTTCTCACCGAGCAGGTATTTCCTTTGAAAATAATAAGCAATTGTGAAACAACAAGTAGTAAGCCCATTGAACATTTTGGTATACAGGGTGAATTTCTTAAGTTTGCCGCAGGTCATTACTGCCCAGAATTCGTTCCTTATTAAGAACACTATCCAATGGTGTAACAATACAGTTTGTTTTATTTTTTTTAAATTTACGGGTCCGATTCCTGGCTAAGAATATTGATTTTTTAAAAATCCAATGATGCAGTTTTAGTTTCCATCAAAATTGGGCCCGAGACTCCTTTAAGTACTTTTTGCTATTCTTCATAGTTGCAGATTTGGCCTTACAAGCCTACTTGAAAAATTCACCAAGTATAAAGTGCATTTCTTGAATTTTCACGTGTGAATTTGTTTTCTATTGGTTTCGTTTTTCCGCTTTTTGACCAAAAGGTGAGTTGCCAATTTCATCAAAAAGGCAAATCTTATCTATTACGTGCAAAATATTATGTACGTTCAAGAACAAAACAGAACATATAATTCACTAAACTAACCAATGTCAACCAACTGACAGCTGTCACACTTGAGATTAAACGAATTCGAAAATGAATGGGTAGATGTCGGGAGTGCAATTGAGTGAATCTGTAATTTTCGCATGCGCATTCGAAAGTGAACGACTTAAAACTCGCACCCGACTTCTGTTATCATTATCATATAAAACCGTAAAGCTAAAAAAAATTTTTCCATCATTTAAAAGTAAGTATTTAATTTATTATAATAAATTATAATATAAAATATAATATATTATAATAAATTTATTTAAAAAATATGACAATTTTAATAATTACAAATTAAAGCATGTTCTACATACCTAATCGTAAACTTACTCTCACGGCCACATTCTTATAATATCCCAAATAATAAAAGGCATTACATAAGTCAACAAAGTAAACAAAGTACATATCCATAATTTTACTTATTCGTATTACCTACATAATAAAACTTTTTATAGCCGTCATGATTTTAATCTATGACTGAAGCAAGAAGCCTATCAACCATGCATGCAACCGAACTGAAAATGCAAGCAAAATAGAAATGGCTATCGTGCTATAGCTACCGCAGGTTATTCTTGTAAAACAAAAGGGCGGGGGTAGGTACCCCATTGTAACGCGCCCCACCCTTACAAGCACGAGTTTACAATTAACCATGTCGCTTTGAACTAATTCGCGATATAGTGAAAATTTTCCTTCTAAATACGAATCCCGAATCTCACCAATTCAATGTCGTTTATTTATATGTAATTTTAATATAATAAAAATAATTCAAATATAATAAAATTATAAATAAGTTAGATTTATACATTCAGGGGAGAGGAGAAATTCGATCTATTTTTGCTAAGAATACTGCAGCTACGAAACACGAACAATAGAGGGCGAAATTTGCCATACACACATAGTTCTTTAAAAGCAACGAAGTTATTTAGATGCCTTTGTGAAAAGGGGGAGCGCAGATGACGGACTTTTTGGAAGCTGGACAAAAAATCCAATTCGGACAATTTTGTCCGCGAGGACGGAAAAAGTGCGCCGACAAAAAGTCCGTCGTCTGCGCTGCCTCTTTTCACAAAGACATCTAAATAACTTCGTTGTTTTTGAAGAACTCTATTTATGGGACTTGTATATTTCGGTGGCACTATTTCTGCATAGTTTTTTGAGATATAAATTATAATCAAAGGTACGTAAAGCAAACTCTGCATATGAGAATTCAGTAATACGTAATGCCAGAATGTACAAATAAAATATTAAATAGCTCTTACTACAGTGCCAATTTTTTTCCCTTTGGGCACTACATATTTCAGCACACTTTTATGACATTATCAAAATAGCTGAATTCAACTTTGTGTATTATACCATCACCCTCGTTTTTCTTGTATAGCAGACAAACATAAAGTGATTTAATCAAAATGTAGAATTCAAAATCGTACTATAAAAAAGTAATGCCAAAACCACGTATTTTCTAGAGGTACCTTTTCATAGAAAATTCCTACGTTATACGAAAACTCCACAACTTGTTAAACTCCAAGAAGTTAAACTGAGTTAGATATACGAATTTCCGTGATGGATAGACTATCGAATGTTTTAAAATTAGGGCAGGGTCTAGTTGGATCGGTCTGAATTCTTTGCCTTTTTAACCGTATTAAAAAAAAAAGATGAGGTTCTTCCGCCGTTGTAAGTCGATTACGATATTTTTTCAAACGCATATTAACAATAGTTACATGGACACTGCAGTCTCCACAGACAATTGCTACCCTGTCTATATAATAAAAGCGACAAATAGTCAATATTATACGTATAATAAATTCTGCTAAATCATTCGTATTAATTAACAAATTACTTAGAACAACTCCATAGACCCTTTTCACTAATTAAAACCTCTGTAATTATGCCATTCAAAGCTTGTAACAATAATTAAATGAAATCCTCATTATGATAGCTTATTGTCTTGCTTATAGAACAAACATTAATCAATTTGTCTATTATTTCAGGGCTTCATAAAAATCTACAAACAGTTCTTCCCGCAAGGCGACCCGAGCAAATTTGCGTCACTAGTCTTTCGAGTCTTCGACGAAAACAACGTAAGTCAGCGTCCTATTTGTTTTTCTATTAAGTTTTAATTAAACTCTCAAGTAGTTTCTCTGGTTCGTGCCAACTTTTCTATTAACTACAGCCGACCACTTCTGTAAATATGGTTATATACGTAAACTACCAAGGCAACAAACTTATTTAGTCTAATAAATTGCTTGTACCGTTAGATATTTAATTTTAGTACGCACATTAGGTAGAATTACAGAATTTAGGATTTTAAGTCCCTACAGTATGTGTATAATCAATGTTACAAAATTTTCAAACATGTCAAAACGACAGAAACATTGAAGCTAAACGAAAGCTCATACTTCCCTTTACATTTGTGTAATAAATAAAAAAATATATTATATGGTTGGATCCCTAGAAAGAAAATGCCAATAGTGGTCACCCATCCAACGCTTGACCGTCAAAACGTTGCTTAACTTTACTATTCATTTTCGATTAGAGAATACGATGGCCGCCACAAATGCTTCGCCATACATTGCATAATAATTTATTACCTTCGTCTTAGTTATAGGCTATATACAGATAACAAGTTAAAGCTGTTGTTATGGTTTGGTAACTGGTTTAGCAGCTGATTTGTTAATGACGTGTTGGCCGTTAATTATTGAACCTTACATTAGGCAGCAGGTAGGTCTGTTATGTAACCGTTGAACTGAAGTACCAACCTATTTCATATTCATGAGACTGACACCTCTGTCATAAGCTTTAGATGCCTCATTTAGGCTATTATGTATTACATTATTAAGTAAGACACTCTGCATAATTTATGTGGTATTAAAGTTCCGTTAATCGGACTTGTTAACAGGACACCTAGAAACTGTAGGTAATTCGTTATACGAGTTCTATATCGCCATCGGAGAGGCTTCGCTTCCAGTAGTGATCTTATCTAGGCTATTGATGTTCTTTGTCATTCTACTCCTCATACATAAGTAGACGATATCTCTATATACAGATAGGTACTGTCTATATAACTAACACTCATGCTGAACTTTGTCTTGTGTTAGCATCAATAATTCATTTGTTCCATGTTTTCCTCTGCTCCATAGGATGGATCCATCGAGTTCGAGGAGTTTATTCGAGCGCTATCGGTGACGTCACGGGGCAACCTTGACGAGAAACTACATTGTGAGTATCAAAAGAATATATCATCGAAGTATTGATTACCCAGTTTACAAGAAATACTACGTATAAAATAAACCAGCATTTATCCTGGCTTTATTACAAATAGAAAAACCTATGTATAAACGAACTACTTAATCGCAAAAGTACCTACGATAAAAAGTAGCAAATAGCAGAGCCAGGTAAAGTTTAACCAGAGACCGATATCGAGAATACCATGTTCATTATATTATAAAATTATCATACCATGTCATATTCAATCCGGGTGATAGGTATTAATTTTGCATGATGAACATTATGTGTGGAAAGGAAAGGTAAAAATTCCTTCATATGGTGCAGGTAAACCTAATAAACAAAAAGTGATTGTCAACAATCACCGTTGTAAATTATTACAAGTTTCAGTGACTCCACTTTTAAAGCAGTGTTTGTCCCAATTACTAACTCTTAGTCAATCTAACGGACTATACTATATATTGATGTATTATTTACAGGGGCCTTTCGGCTCTACGACGTGGACAATGACGGCTACATCACGCGGGACGAAATGTATAACATAGTTGACGCGATCTATCAGATGGTGGTAAGTTGATGATACGTGGCTTATCGTCATAAGTCATACATTACCATTATTCGCACTAGTTCGATTCATTAGATCGATCGTCGAACTAGTGAAAATTATTTTTCTCATTTGTAACTATACCTAATAACATTTCCTAAATCAGGTCGATTGCACAGAATCTTGACCTACAAAAATTATCTTACCAAGCCACAAGCTACAACATTTCAAGTCAAATCATTTGCCCAGAACCATGAAATTTAAAAATATGACTTAACTTACTGAGCTATAAGATATTTCATTTCCAAAATCAGGTCAAATACTCAGAATATTTTGACCTAATGCTAACTTATCCCTTACCATGTCATTACATTGCCAGAATAATGTTAAATGACCAGTTTAATAAAGTTCACCACATTATAATGACAACACTTATCAAATCGCAACAATTCTAAAATATCAAACTAACGAATAAAGTGTACTCGCTGTTTTCTCATGTTGTAGTATAGAATGTGAGGATGAGGACCTTCATTTTGCTGAGTCTCCCGAAGTGAACAGAGGGCTTATTATTATCTAGATTTTATTCAATATCGAGATAGAGGGCTTTGGTTTCACTATGTACTAATGCACTTTACTACCGGCAAGATAGGCCACATTTATAGAACTATATTCTACACTTGTCTCTATATTTTTGAAAAGTCAAAAAACAGACTCTGAGCCCAATCATAAATTTAGTAGATAGTCTTTACTGTACCGAGGAAATGTCTGTCCAACAGTTCTGCAATCCTAAAACATTTCTTTTGTTCGTTCTAGGGTCAAACCCCGCAACCCGAAGACGAGAACACTCCACAGAAACGCGTTGACAAAATTTTCGATCAAATGGACAAAAATCACGACGACCGACTTACCCTGGAGGAATTCCGTGAAGGCAGCAAAGCAGATCCGCGCATAGTGCAGGCACTCTCGCTTGGAGGCGATTAATCCACGGTTATCCTCTCGCCGGACTTCACATTTACTTAGAGAGCTACCCCCCACAACACCGCCGCAAGTGGATGTAAACTGTTCCACACAATCCATTCACAAAGTAAACTTTCTTCACTAAGTAAAGTTTCCTCGTGCATTTTGTGTGTATTTTAGCTTTGTATGAATTCACCAATATTTATCATAATTTATTTCATTTTACTGGCCCGATATACATAGTTATACTAAAGAATGACTTTTTTCATCGAAGTACGATTATTCGAACATTCGATTGGTATTGATGGCACGATTAGTCTATTCTTTATTGCGCAAAATAACTATTCAAAATTATGCGAAGACTCTTTTATACTGTGATTCGGTGATATTTTTATTAAATCGAAAAGTCTTATTTGGTAAAGCAACTTTTGTCCTAGAATTTGTCCTGGATTTAGACACGAGAAATCGAGTGTTATTCCTGGAAAAATTATTTTTTGTCTTCAACTTCTTTACATAATTTACTGATATAATGAAATATTTACCAAACAGCAAATTATGATCCATCATATTTTAACACTTAGTTACTTTGCTGCTCGATTTCAATGATCACTATACCTAATCTGTTCTATCATAGGAACCTTCGACATAATGACATTTGGTAAAAAGGAATACTTATTAAATGGTTTAATATTTGCATTTATATTTTACTACCTTCGTACATCGATGAACTGTCATTCGAACTTCATATATGTAATTCCTAATATAGAATAAACATAATAGCTACCAAATTTTTCCAATACTTAAAAATTGTCAAGCATCAATTACTTTCTTTAATGAGTTGGTGGATAATTTTCTACGAACACATTAAATTGTGAAACCAAAATTATGGTGAATCCTCCATTAAAATTGGCAATAGCCTCCTCGCCGCCCTTTTATTAATATCTATTTCTATGTGGTTAAGTGTAAATTATATGTTTCTGAATATATATTTTCACTTTCTTAATAATGTAATTTAATTCTAAGGTTACATGTTATTAAGTGTCTAGTATAATACACTTATAGGTCAAACGCGGCGGTTGTTTGTTGGGTTTACAACACTACATTTTCTGTTAACATTTGCCAATATGGACCTGGGCAAAAAGCGAGACTTTTAATGAATATACGTTACTGTTTTCGCTTTAATAGTACATATACTAGTTTTACTGGCTTTACTTACAAACTTTTTACTGTTGTATTTTCTTGGATAATTTTACTAGAGACCAACCTTTTAGAAGGTGATCAAATAAGCGTACTCGTAATGTAAGCAGACTTCATTTCATCTAAAATTCATTGATTTTAGACAGGTAATGTTCAAACCGTCATTTATTTCACTGATTTTATTGATCGTTCAACCAAAACTTGATAAAATAATTGTCGAATTCCTGAAATTTTACTCGAATCATATACAATTAAAATTTGTTTTGCTAAAATCCTCGAAAACAAGTTATTTTAAGGCAATCTGTAAAATAAAAATAACTTCAACCAGCAACGCTCAAACGGAATACGCTCGCCAACGTCAACACTTTCAAGTTCAGTTACGCATCTGAACGTTTTGCTTTATTTATTAAAGTTACCCTTCCAGCCCCTGTGTCTAGCAAACAGATATAAACAAGGTCAGGCAATAAATAAAAAGCGGCAGCTCCCAACGGGCACCGAGCCAAACGCATGACGACATTCTGCCTTTCCGAAATTATAGCTACGAAGATCGGATCCTAATAAAGAATTTTGCATGTTGTCACAAACACTTAATTGCAATATTTAAACAACAAACGGCGAGAAAATTTTTACAACTCTGAAATACATCATTTTAACAACTATCTATTCACGCACCGTGTTATGGTTAAAATAATTTCTAAATTTACATAATCTTCTAATTTAATATTGAATAGATATGAAAAAAAGAAAACTGAACTAAACAAACACAATTAAGTAGTCGTATCATCTACCCATCTATCATATGTATCTATGTATGTAACTCGCCATCCACTTCGTGTTGGCAAACTTAAACAATGATAACATCTTTTAGGACCGGATCTGCTTTTTTGATTACTGATGTCAGTTTCGAGAACTAGTGTCTAGGTATAGGTTAGACGCCTCTCCACGGTCATGCCAGTTCTATGTATGACAACACGCGTCCCCGACTAGCCGATGTGAGTGGGCATCACCGAATAAAAACACGCCTGAACTTTAGATTTTCACACAGAGGAGCTCCGGAAGACGAACCGAATCCGTGCGAGAGAATGATCAAAGGCGCTACAGCCAATTTATCTTTGTAAAAAATATATTGTAAACTCACTACAAAATTATTTCTGTGTTTATTGTATTACTCATGTCTTTTAAAATAAGTACTTAGCTTAATATCTCGATGTCATTGTTCCCGATATTAGAATTATTAGGTACCTTTGTAGCGACCTAAAGCCACAAGTTATGGAATAATGAGTACAGTCTTTTGTAGTTACGCCTTCATTTGCATTCTCTATTGATGTTAATAAAATAAGATACTAAGGCATAGTGCTCCATCTACATAATGTCCTAACAACACAAGTACTTACAGGTATGATTTAGATTCAGCGACGTATTCACCTATAAGATAACCCGGAGCGGCCGTGAAGGGTGGCTAATGGCTGCCATTCTCCTTGCTAGGCTAGCATATAAAAAATACCTATTTTGGATAATGAAATTCTACCAATAATATAATGTTATAAACATTCGATTCACTGCTCAGCAGTAGTAGGTCAAGATACAGGTCAACTGGTTGAACGGCCGACGTATTAAAGGGGATCAATGAACTCTATAGATGAATACTTTTATCGGAAAAACTCTGAACGCTTGAAAATAGAATCATGTGTTCCATCCATTTTGATCTTCTTGGGTATTTACTTTTGTATGGAACAATTTGATTTTTTATCGCGCTTTCAAAATTAGCCCCATACTAAATATTATTCATTTAGGTAATTACCCATGTGAGTTCCCTAACCCCATTTAATGCGTGTCGGTCGTTTAGTCAGCCTGTATTCGTTCACGGCGCAGAATGCGAGAACACGTCGCTGCTGTGAAGGTTCCCACCTACACGGTACCACTTTCGACACAATCTTTTCCTAGCATTTTCTTAAAGAAACGATACCTATTCATGTAAAAATGTTATTGTTGATATATTTATTAGGTTTTTAAGAGTTGCGCCCCATTTAAAGTTAAATTTGCATTTTGGGACAATATAAAATTTTTGGCGAACACGCGTTTTGGGTTTTTACAGCCCCAATATTGTATTATGATATTCTCAAAACATTGTGTGCTATATGGCATAGCCATAATCGAAATGTGACGTTTTTTTTAAAAAATGCACGTCTACAATTTTTAGACACTATGGAAGATGAAAGACATATTTAACTTATGAACGTTGTAATTAATTAAAACTTAGTAAGAGTAAGAAATGTAATGTTGATCCATTATACAATTATACTTTATTTTAAATAGGAAAGGAACGCTAATTGTTAGTGATAAAAGGTTAAAATTACGTGCATAATGATGATTAAATTAAATATTTTATGAAGATATAAATAAGTTGCAAGAATGCAAGAGTATTATGGGCGGGCGCCAATCTTGGTCGAGTTAATGAAATTAAATTACTAATAAAATACATTTTAGTTTGTTGAAACCGAGTCTTGTAACTCATACATGATGACGATGATATGGAAAATGTAGCTAAGGAAGTAGATGGTGTACCTACCTAATCTTTGAGTTATGAATAGCCCGAGTGTGGCTCCACTGCGTGTCGCCCGGTTTGCACACCTTTCCGAGAGCACTATCTTTATATCGTGTTGGCCAAATCTAGTGCACAATCTACTCTAATGCATAATACTTATAGATACATCTCTCTCTTACTCTCTAGCTCCATGCTTTTTGGCAAATTCGAAATACATAATATATTTTGGAGGACTTTTGGATATTTCCGTTAGCGACTCGCAACATAAACGTACTTACTCGTAGGCTTAAAATTAAGAGTACCTACTTAATTATCTCATAAGATGTCATACCTACCTGCAGCTTTATAATATTATGAACTACTAAGAATGTTAAATCTTTGCTTATACTTAACATTATTTATGAGTATGGTGTATATGTAAAGTATTTCTATATAATCTATATATACTATGGAACTGTGAACTATTTGCTATTTACAAAGTTTCTGCTACTTATTACGAATGTCTCTTTGATCGAAATTTCGAGATCGTAGGTAGTACTTAGTTTTGAATCGCAAGTCAATTTGTGTCTTTTAAAGGTGTTTGTAGGCGGTAAGAAGCGTTTTTTCGAACGAACTAGAGTAGGAAAATTGTTGCGGGCTGTGCATTTTTGTATAGATTTAAGTAGCAGATCTTACGCCTTGTGTGTGGTGGATTGGAAAAAAAATAGGTAGAGGAGGAACTCAATTGGGCATTTAGTACGATATACTACGGAAATTCGTAGCAGGTTTAAACCTACTCAGATGAGGGTATACAAGTGCGCGTGCCGCCACTTTAACTTTGGATCAACTCGACTCTCCTACAGATAAAGCTTAAATATCTCTCCTCTACACCTACTCTGATTATAATAAATATATTATGAACAAAAATTAATGAAACTGTTATAACCACGTACTCGTAACAAAAGCATATCGGCCTAGACGTAACCCTTATCAAAACATATGCATAAGATATTTTCATAACAACCTAGTACGATACACTATTCACTCAAATATCTAAGTGCCTGCTAGAGTTTCCGTATGCTATGATTATGTACTTAAGAATCTAATTCATCTAGGCCAATGAATAAATACAATGCTTGTTAAATTAAATTGTTAACCCGCGAAATCACCCATTTTTCTAGACGGTCTTCAATTTGAGCGAACTGTAGTTAGAAAACAAGGTATTTTCGCGTAACTGTTTGTTTGATGGAAAGCATCATGAGGAGATGTGATAAGGATGAGAAAGAGCTCCCAAGCTGATGAGATGGTGGCCCTACCTGCGTAAATGCAGCACTAGCCAGCCAGATTGTATTTTTTTTCCTGTATTTGCTTTACCTATTTACATGCAGAATTGAATACTTACAAATTCTTCTAGTATACACTACTTACCTACACCTTGAAGTACCATCGAACCATTCAGAGGGAGTATAGGTAACTAGTTAAGGTAAAGTCGTAACTAAAAAAAATATAATTTGGAAGAAAATATTTCAAAATATCACCTAAGAAAATACAATTTGCGGCAATTGTACGTTTTGACTATGGTAAGTAAGGTTCTAAGAAAGCATATTGTATTGGTAATACGAAATTAGTTTCGTCTAGCTAGATTGTTAAAGAAATTGTTAGCAATTTTTTTAACAATCTAGCTAGACGTTTTGTCCACCTGGTCGTTTTACAATCTAAACGAATGAAACCTGATCATTGTACTTTAGAATTAGGAAGGTCGATACAAAGCCTTATATGGAGGGTGTTAGGAATTTAGAACAATTGAAACATAAATTTTCTGAGATTTTACCTTCCACTATCCTGTTAATTGGAAAAATTAAAAAATAACATCTCAATCAATAACATAACATTTTGTACTTTTATTTAGTACTGTTATCCCCCTATATAAGGTTTTAATATCGACCACCTTAATACCCTGTAAATTTTATGTTCGATGGTACGATATCTATAACAAACTATACAATATATGAGTTCTATCTATGTAACGAATGTATAAGTATGTAATGTATAAGAAAAGAAAAAATGTATAAGTGTTGCTGAAGTTTATGTATGTATAGCGAAACGAGTAGGGACCCTATTTTCTGTTTTAAACGTCTGAAACGTATAGAGAAGTCGACGAGCCGCAACTCATAGTACTTCTTACAGTGTGGCAGCAGAAAGCACCAGTATATATAGATTACCATTTCAGATTATTCAATCCTATAAAGTTTGCAACACTGGTTACAATTAATAACAACGTTATAATATAAATCTATGGCCCTCAACATGAAGTAAGAAAAACAACAAGTGGAACTTATTGAAATGGAGGAAAATACTACTCTCAAGATCCTCATATATAACATAGAAATTCTTAAATCTTTTGATTATTTAATAAATGGTACTGATCTTTATGTTGATATTAGTTAGATCATCATAATAATCTTGAGGTTTTATTTGTAATGCAAACACGATGTAGGTACTCGGAATACGTTTCAATCGTTTCTATTACATAAATGTTTGTTTATTGGACGTTAACTGTAATGTACTGTTAGGAAAACATTGTCTATCATTATTGTAATTGTATTACCTATTAATCGTAGTAATAAGTAAAAGTTGAGCATTATTAAAATATTTCTTAAGGACTCTGCTGCTCTATCTTTACGTCTCCGTAGGTAACTGTGGAAGAAGTGAACATTTAGACATAGTCAGGTGAAAGGATTTTCCCTTTACATACACCATAAGTTCATTAAACGAGTTAAATTAATTAATTGACTAAAGACTAACGACTGAGTAAGCAGAGTACGTACCACTACTATAGATTTTCAGCAATAGATATCGAATTATCTCCACTTTTGCCTAACATTCATATAATCTTGTTGTTTTGTTTACGTAGTTCACCAACTGTATGTATTTAACAAGCATTTTAATTATTAGATCTAATTGTAATATTAAACTATTTTGTGGCTTGTTAACATTTTTGTAGTAACAATAAATATGTAAGCTCTTAAATTTCCTTTCAACTTCATTGGTGGCGGACAACCCAAAAACAAAGAGGTAGAGGTAGGTAAGAGGTTAATTCAAATCGTATTTTGTGCAAATTAATACGAATCTTATTTCATAATCAAAAAGTTAATTAAATCATTTCCATAAAATGTGCTATATACTACCTACACGTCAGTTTCAAAATAATATGTACGAGTATCTGTTCATCACATAGTTATAATGAGTTCATGTTTCAAATGAGTGCATCCATTAACAGCTATAACCTACCTTATTAACAAAGGATGCTTACACCATTATTGGAGGTTTGAATTGAAACTGCAGTCAGCATCTCAATAACTTATGTTAACTGCCAAGGTGGTCGAACATATCTTCTTATTGATAAAATAATATCTTCAATCACGTTATAATCCATTTTTCTTTGATTGAGATCAGCCTGAGGTTAAAATGAACTTTGTAAACGGACAGCGGGACAGGAACAGGTACAAGATAGACCGTATGCACTTCTTTTAATGCTCTTAGTAGAACAGCAACAAATAAAACGTCTCGATCATATGCAAGACCCGGCTATTTATAGATAATGTGCAAAGTAAACAGTTGAATAAGTTATTTAATCGTAATTATATTTAAAAAATCAACAAATTAATAGCGATATAAACGTGAATTAATTATGAATTGACCTCTTCAATCATTATTACTTAACATAAATATCTTCACAAAAATATTAAATCGGTGAAATTAAATCAGTAATCATTATGTTACTAAATCAATTGTTATTGACAAAATGATTATAAGCTATAATTCATAATGGGATGGAATGCTGCATAATTTCAACTGTAACATTTTATTGTTAAGGTTAATTTTTCTTAGATACGCGACCACCCTGCTATACGTAAACGTTGAGTGATTGTAGGTACTACATAAATACACATAGTTCAATCTTTGTTCAAACTCCTCTTTACAACTCAAATTTTAGAAAACTAATAGGTACGTAGGTCAGTACCTACAATTGAAAGAGTTGTTCGGGGAAGTAAATCTCGCAGTCCCCGACTTCTATGCTTCTTTCCATTCTATCAGTAGCTAGCATTTAGTTTTGTATTTTACCTGTCTACAAAAAATGCACATATTCTACGATTTATTCTGTGATTTTACTACCTACCAATTTTAATAAAAATAATTTTAATAAGAAGTAATACGTACGCAGTACTATAGCCGTAAACCTCGCCCCGCCTCACCAGGCCGCGCAGCTATCCAAGGCGCAGATTGTACGGTCTCCGTAACCGAGCAGCAAAAGGTGACCACTGGCTGTCATTATTTTTTAGTCACAGATTTTCATTCAATGAGCTTATAAACGCGATTTGAAAAATATATGTACATTTACACATTTTCTTTTGGTTAATAAGCGTTAACAAACAGACCTATCTAAACGAGATGTATTGAATTTAAAATTTCCCGTGGAAATTTTTGGCAGTGGCTGCCACGGTCACCGTCAAAACATGTAATACACCAACTTGTTACTTTATTTCAGTATCTTCACAATTACCTATTTAATACACAACGCAGGAACTAAGAATTTCCTCAGACATTTCTCTTTAAAAGTTCGCTGCCAATACAACTGTTTTGAGTCCGAACTATCCATAAAACCTCTCGTAATGAACTCTATTTGTGTAAATATTATTATTCGCCTACCTACTTTACTAGATATATTATGAAAATATTCACTTTTAATATAAATGAATGATTATTAATAAACGAAGTTGAAATTGCATTTGTGTTTACTTTTGCATTTCATCACACCATGGTAAGTGAAATGATCGTGAGCATAACAAACAGACCAGTGATGCGGAGGTCCCAAAAATTCTGCGATCGCCAACCAACGTGCCCAGCGTGGCCATTATGGCAAATATACCATACCATACCCATAAAGTTAGTAGGAGAGGTTCTTCGAGAAAGGCGGAAAGGGGTTTGCCAAGGCCGACAAAAATAGATAAGCACGAGAACATTAGAAGACTGGCTATCTCATCTCAAATAAACGGAACACAAAATGCTATCAACTTTGCTGCTATGGTAGACTAAGGTCGGGGTAAATCTCCAATTTTTTTTTTATTTTGAGTAAAATTTGAGGATTCAACATCTGCGTGCATCTCTTAGATTTTTTAAAGTATTAATAGCCAGGCGAAGATTATAAGATTCTTATTAGAGTTACTCCAAATAACCAAACATTTAAAGATATAATAATGATTTTCTTTTAAAGAAAAAAAATATATATTTTGTTTAACTGTTTGTTTGTTTCACTGGTGTTGAGTTTTGATAAAATTACTGCGAGTAAAATGATTTTCAATAATAGGACAATGACGATAGATAGGTACGTTGAGGACAATGATAAGCTCATGAATTTTTGTATAAGTACATCTGTAAACGATGAGGGTAAATGAAAATCAAAAGAATATTATTGTTTTTATTTGGTTCAAACTATCACAATCATAATAACAATGTGTCAAATTATTTAAGTCCAACAAAAACATTTCTAAAACTTCTTTATATAAACGAAGATTGCTTTTTTCAGATTTATAGAATATAAATTAAAGTATCAAAATCAACAGTCAATAATCAGTTTACCTTAATTCTTTATACTCTACCTGCATCTGGAGTACGTATTATATGTCAAGTAATCTCGATTTAAATTAAAGTAGCCCACGTGAGCTAAAGTTGTATGAAAGTTCCCTTGGCTATTAATGATATTTAAATTTGGAACGCCAACATGTCCAAAAAAAACTTCTATCAAAAAATTTTTTTTTTCATTAAATTCACCTCTCTCGGAAAAGTTGAAGGGATCTCAACCCATACAACCATGTCTTATTTCTCTTATTTTTTCAGTTTATAAGTCAGTCTCAGTCAATACAAGTTATTCGTCGTCTACGGCCAGTATATACAAAGTCTAGTCACGGTTAAGTCATTATTATTATTAGAAAGAAAGAAAGAAAGAAGAAAGAAAAACATTTATTATTATTATTAAATTCTTTATTGCACACAAACATAAAATACAAAGAACATTTAACATAGATGATGAAGTGTACAAAGGCGGTCTTATCGCTGATAGCGATTTCTTCCAGACAACCTCAGTTAAAGAAGCTTTTTTAATAAGCAGTTGGATAGTGCAAAGTAAACGCTGAATAACTTAAATATTAGTAGGTGCATAGACGATACATAGAAAATACATAGGTATAGTGGAATACATACAAAGATAAACACTTACTAAAATAAACAAACCATATAAATAAGTACAATAATAAAATACACATAAATATATATAACAGTATATACAATTCATTCTTCAGTAAACTGGCAGAATTCTTTACAAAAGATTTTGGCGGCTTCTTGTGGGAACCCGAAAGCTTCGTTACGCAGTTTAATTTACACTTCCTTTCACTTGCACACGTTCATTGACTTTTGCTACACATGATTAGGCTTTAAAACTCAGAATACACAAATTATAAGAAAAAAAAACCCACAATCAACATCACTCGCTGCGTTCCCGTCAAAAAAAAACCCTATCAAAAATAGTTTCGAATTAAACAAGACTGTTCAGGCATAACTTCCTTGGTCCAAGGAATTTTTGTAGGTTATGGGGGGGCTTTTGAATAAAAACAGAGTTATTAAAGTTCGACGATAATTAAAATATATTTGATTATATATTTATAAGGAGAGGTGCACTACAGTACTGAACCGCACACGTAAAGCGCATGTAACGAAGTAACGGGGCTGACCTAACAAAAGTAGATCCTGCCGCTGTGCATTGATTCCATGAATGAGAACAAGAAACCCTTGTTCTAAATTATTATGAAACTGTACATAGATTTATATTTTGTTATATTCCAACACGCCCCCCTCAAAAATAAATCTATGAAATATTTTTTTTTTACTACTTAATTTCTTATAATTAAGTTTACACAATAAAATTAGCACGCTCTCCTTATTTCTGGGGATACAGACACTAAATGACCCAACATTCGTTGCGCAGGATTAGGGAAAACCCAGAAAAACCTAATCAGGCCATTCCTCAATAGTAATCAAACGAAATTCAATTATAATTATTAATTGTAAACAATCAACACAAGTTGCTCAAACACAAAAAAAAATATTACTGAGCCGAATATCTACATAAGTCCAAGTTTTCCTCTCAGTTCGATGAACCTCGGTCCCGCCAATGGTTTTGTAAAAATATCGACCAGCTGATTACCTGTGGGAATATAAATTGCTTTCATTACATTTTTCTCTATTTGTTCCCTAGAGAAATGGTATTTAATGTCGATGTGTTTTGAGCGTTTATGACTTGTTGGGTTACTGGCAATACTTATGCATCCATTGTTATCTTCGTAAATAGGAACAGGATTTGAAATACTTAAATGTATGCTGTTAGATAGAGACCGTAACCACAGAGCTTCTCTGACGGCTTCAAAAAGAGCCATATACTCTGCTTCAGTCGATGAGGCAGCTACTGATGACTGTCTCTTGGTTTGCCAACATAAAGTACAACGCTCAAATAATTTAAATACATAACCAGATGTACTTTTTCGGTCCGTTAAGTCATTACCTCCCCAATCTGAGTCAACAAAGCCACTCAAAACATTCTCATAAGTTCCACGAACGTAAGTTAATCTTAGATCAATGGACCCTTTTAAATATCGAAGTAAACGTTTTAAATAGGTCCAAAGACATCCATTGTTCTTATTACTGAACCGACTAAGGATGTTTACTGCTACGCTTAAATCGGGCCGAGTGCATAGCAAGCATTATATACATTAAACAACCGATAACATTTTTACAAGGGGCCACAATGATTTTATTTGAATTTAACGCGTTGTAATCCAACTTCGTTTCAAGTGGGGTGACGATACTTTTACAGTCATTCATATTGAATTTGTGTAAGACTGTTTTTATATACCTGCTCTGATCCAAAGTAATTTTGTCACCACACCTTTCAACTCTTATGCCCAAAAATAGTTTAATGTCTTATAAATCAACCATACGAAATCTGTTCATCAAATATCTTTTAAAAATTATTCATTGAACTAAGATCGGCTGTGGCTATCACTAGGTCATCTACATAAAGAATAACGTAGATGTTCTTCGAAATATCACCCTTATCTAGCACATAGAGACAGCGGTCAACTGATGAATTTTTAAAACCCATTTCTATAAGAGCTTTTTCAAAAGTTTCAAACCAACATCGTGCTGCTTGTTTTAGTCCATACAAGGCTTTATTCAATTTGCATACTTGGTCACTTTGACATGGAATACCTTCTGGAACTTTCATAAAGATTTCTTCCTTTAATTCCCCGTTTAAAAACGCGGTTTTCACGTCCATGTGGTGAATTAATAAATTAAATTGATTCGCGAAAGCTGATATAAATCTGAAACTTGAAATTCTCGCCACTGGCGCGAAAGTTTCGTTATAGTCTATCTCATATTTTTTCACTAAAGCCTCGTGCGACCAACCGTGCTTTTTATTTAAGTGGATTTCCAAACTCGTCATTTTTAATAGTAAATATCCACTTACAATCAACAATATTTTTATTTTTAGGTTTCGGTACTAAGGTCCACGTATTGTTTTCGATGAGTGAATTAATTTCCTCTTTTATAGCCTGTTCCCATAGTAACCTATCATCCCTTGTTTCGATTTCTTTGTAGGATGTTGGTACTTGGCATACCAATGACTGAGCGCACAACAGATAATCTTGAAAAATATTATCTTCATTATAAGAAACTTTGGGAAGATCTTTGATCCTATCACTCCGTCTTAAATTAGGCAACATCTTATTGTCTTGTGATAAGGAGGACCCGTTGTGCTCATCTGTTTCTCTTACATAATTATTAGGTACTTGCCCTAATGAGGTATTTTCATTTAAGTTATCATTTGTTTGTTTTTATATATCTGATTTCACCTCATCCGATTTGCACACCTTCTTAGCGGGTGAAGTGTGCATTGAGTCACTTGGATCACAGGAGTTTTCATGAGCCACCCCCTTAGAACTCAGTGAAGGTCTGCTAGACAAGAAATTTATCTCGTCCACAACCACATCTCTTACTATAACAAACTTTTCAGTTTCCACAACCCATACTTTGTATCCATTTGTTTCATAACCAACCAGTATACCCTTTGAGGACTTATTTTCAAATTCGGTTTTTCTGATTTTGTTATGCATGAATATAGTTGATCCAAATATTTTCAAAAATTTAAGATGCGGCTTTCTACCATGCCACATTTCAAAAGGAGTTTTATAAACCTTTAAAGCTCTAGTTGGAGAAATATTTATTAAAAATGTAGCAGTTAAAACCGCTTCGCCCCAAAAGGTTTTATTTAATTTGGAACCAACCAGCATAGCGCGAGCTTTTTCTGTCACAGTTCGTATCATACGTTCTGCGATACCATTTAAAGCAGGTGTTCGTGGGACTGTTAAATGATAACTAATACCTTTTTGCACACAGTATTTTTTCATGTCATTTGACAAATATTCACCTCCATTATCACAATATAGATTAACTATATTCAAATTAAAATGAGCACTACTTTTAGAAACGTAATCTTGAAATATTACAAATACATCTGATTTATGCGTTATCAGGTATGTTGCACAGTAGTGAGTAAACTCATCAACAAAAATCACAAAGTAGTTTTTGCCGTCAAGTGTCGAAGGAGTGATGGGACCACACACATCTGTGTGAACATTGAATAGGGGCCGTTTTAAGTGTTCCTTATTTTTAACCTTATTAAATGGCAAACAAGCTTGTTTTCCGTTTATGCAAGCTTCACATAAGTCTTCTTTTGGTTTGATTTGACTTATTCGTTCAGTGTCACCAAACATATAATTGCTTTTTAATAGCAAAAATTTTGTTTTGCTAATGTGACCCAAACGTTGGTGCCATAAATCGCTGTTATTTGTTCAAGCACTTACCAGTACCAGTTATAACCGACTTACCACGGTGATCATTTATTTGAACGGTACCATTTTGGTTAAATATCACCGTTAATCCAGCATTTTGTATTTTCCTTACGGAAAGTAGGTTATAGGGTACGTCGGGACAGTATAAAACATCTTGAATTGTTCCGCTTACGCCCAAATTGCTGGTTACTTCAAGTGTACCCTTTTTTATGGCCATTATAAATGTCCCATTTTTTGCTACGGTTTTTTTCAATGGTTTGTCTAACAACGTGAAGTTTTGTGTTAGATCTTCTCGGTTAATTATATGATCTGATGCTCCCGAGTCTAATATAAATGAAATTTTGTTAGAATTTTCATCCTTTTCTGGAAATCCGCCGGCCATGAAGGCAAAACCTGAAAAGTCTGAAGAATTTGTAGTCTCGGTTATTTGGACAGTTTGAAGCGTTCTTTTTGTTTCATAATTATTGAATTTTTGTCCTTTTTTCTTATAATAATAGCAATCGTTTCTCAAGTGCCCTTTTCTTCCACAGTGGTGGCATTTTATTTTTGTATTTTTAAACTTTGCCTTTGTTTTCCAAGACTTCATTGGCTTCTTCGGATAATTCTGAGGAGAATGAGGAACTGCAGCTTGTAGAACTTTCAAGCTTGTGTCTCTATTTTCATTTAATATTTTTATTTCTTGGTCCAACAACCTTGTTTTGACAAATGCCAATGTCAAATTATCTTCGGCTAACGTTTCAAGAGCCGTGATAACTCCATCGTAAGAGTTAGGTAATGTTAATAATAAATGGGAAACTTTATCCATTTCCTCCAGCTTTGCTCCAGCAGCAATCAATTCAGACAAAAGATCCTCGAAATTACGAAAATGTTTTATTAGCGGTGTATCACTTTGGAGTTTGAGGCTGAGTAATTTCTTTCTCAAAGCTAATTGTGTAGCCAGACTTTTTCGTTCTTAAATTGCATCCAAATTATCGAAAATTTGTTTTGCATTATAATCGCTTTTGACGAATCCTAGAAAGGAGTCGGATAAATACTCCACAATTGTGCTCTTTGCGAGTTTGTCCTTTTTACACCACTCATTACTTGGTTCTTCAGGAAAGTCATTGTCTATAACGTCAATCACTTCAAGTTCACTTAACAAAATACGAAGTCTCATTTTCCAAACACTGTACTTTTCACCGTCAAATTGTTTAATATTACGTTTCATTTTTAAATTATCCATTTTCTCAAATCACTAAAATGTCACTTAAAAACTAGGCACAAAAAGTGTCCTTTTTTTATTATTATTTAATTTTATTTCCCTGGGCCCATAACCTGTAGGTTATGGAGGGGCTTTTGAATAAAAACAGAGTTATTAAAGTTCGACGATAATTAAAATATATTTGATTATATATTTATAAGGAGAGGTGCACTACAGTACTGAACCGCACACGTAAAGCGCATGTAACGAAGTAACGGGGCTGACCTAACAAAAGTAGATCCTGCCGCTGTGCATTGATTCCATGAATGAGAACAAGAAACCCTTGTTCTAAATTATTATGAAACTGTACATAGATTTATATTTTGTTATATTCCAACAGTTTTTACCCATTATTCCTATGAGGAATATTTAACAAAAAAACTTGGCTGTATGTCTTAGCTATTGACTTTGCCTATGGAACTAAACATCTTAAAAAAATCGGTGATTTTAGATCCGTGATTTTTACCGCGAATTGTTAAGTTGTTGTCATTTATTAAATTAAAACAGAAAAATGTCGAGTGATAGCGACACTGATATAGAAACGGAAGTTCCAAGCATTATTCAAGATAATCTGCAATCTCAAATTACTAACATGGCTTGTGAAACTTATACGCAAGTCAATTCCACGTCTTCAACTGATAGACAAACCAAATAGGGTTTCATTGACTTGATGTGCATTTTCTTCTTGTAAGCCAATAACTTTCTCTATAAAATCAATGTGTTTTCCATGTATGCAAATTTTTTAAGCTTCCCATCGAAACAACTTATATTACGTACAGTCGTCCTTGATGTAGACTTCCCCCAAAATACTTGGTAAACAGAAAAGGTGCTAACGGACTAATCAAATAAAATATGTATTTATTTATATATTGTGAAGTTGAAGTGTCAGACAAAAAATGGATAGTGGCAATAAAAGGATTCAGATTAAACACCTCCTCTATCAACGGTATCAAGTGGGCCACACAGCTGGAGCATCATGCCTCAGACAATCGCTAATTGTGCACATGGATTTCGGAGTAACTTTCCCCATGATAAAACAAGGTATGAGTGTAAATGACTGCAGTATGCAAAGACACTTGTTGCATGCTGACGCCGAAATGAAAAGCCTGAACTTCTACTCCATACTTTAAGGAATTATTTTCCGAAAAATCAATATGAACGGAAGCTTCATGAATAAGGATTTCTTCCAAATTCATGATTGCTTTACATTGACACATAACCACAGAATTATTATAGTACTAATGTCATAACTTTGAAGGTATGATTAAAAAATGTTTTGAAACTCAAACACAAAAAATGCTTTATTTGGTAGGGTACACTTAAAATAGTCCATTTTACATTTTTTTACGCTACTGCTTGTTCAAAATGCAATTTTCCTCTGAAAAGAACAAGCAAAAATCTCGAGTTCTTAAAAACGAGTATTACAAATAGGTTTTACATTTCATTATTAATTGTGAAATAGCCTGACATGCGAACGAGCTGCTTATGTCTAAGGATGTTTTATCATCTAAATAGTCTGATATTTTATAATATGCTTTCTTAATAAGTTTCTGTTTTATAGTATCTTAAAATTTTTTGAAAGGAAGATTTTGTATATCAACAGGAACCTTATTGAAAAAGCGTATACTTTTTATCTTTATTTTTGTATTAACATCATGTTTATCACTATTTTTCCTAAATGATGCAATACTTTTTTGACATATATTAAATTATCAAAAATGTACTGTGAAGGGAAGGTTAGAATATTAAACTCTTTAAACTTATCTCTAAATGACACTGCAGGTAGGGTTACCATCTGACCGGATAAATCCGGTCTAGACCGGATTTTTACGTATTAGACCGGACTCCGCCCGGATTTTACGTCAGACCGAGTCATACTTGCGTGCGTATCCGCCCGCTCAAGCGACGGGTGCCGCACGCACTGAGCCCTAAAGTCTAGGAACGCAAGCACACCGCAAGTGCGGACGACGAGCGGCGCGCGGTGCGGGGCGGGGCGAGCGCGGGCGGCGCGGCACCCGCCCGCTACCCTCCTTCAGGTAATTGCATCGCGCGGATTCTACTAATTGTTGTGATTGTTTTGCGCAAACATCGTAATAATGGCGTCCGCAAGCAAAAAACGTTGTAAATTCACAGATGTGTTAAAATCTAAATATCCTTCTTTTACTGAGGGTAGAAATGACCAAGAAGTGAAGTGTACTATTTGTGATTGTTTTGTGTCGATTGGATACAAAGGTGGAGCTGACGTAGAAAAACATTTAAAACAGAAAAGCACGTAAAGAAGAATCGATTGTGCGCCAGTACAAGTAAGATTGATACTTTCATTACTCAAAAAGGTAACAAAAGTAGTGCTGTTGATGCCACGCTTGCTTTTCATGTAGTTAAACACCACCAATCTTACAAAAGTATGGACTGTACTTCACAGTTGCTAAAAAAACTATTTCAAGATTCTGATTTGGCAAAAAATCTAGCCTGCGCAAGGACCAAAACAGAGGCTATTATAAATAATGTCATTGCGCCGTATACTATCGAAATTCTTCTTGAAAAGCTGAAAGACATTGTGTTTTTTGGATTGTCGACCGATGCCAGTAACCACAACGCTGATAAAATATTTCCTATAATTATTCAATACTTTGATTGGAAGACTGGCATGGAAAGCAAAATGCTTGAGCTCAAATCCTTGGAAAATGAGACTTCGCTGACTATTGCAAATTACCTACTTGCAACTCTTGAAAAATACAATTTAAAAGAGAAATGTGTTTCTTTTACCGGTGATAATGCTAATGTCAACTTTGGAGGCGTTACACGAAATGAGGGAAATAACGTTATTACCCATTTGAACCGGAACCTTGAGCAAGAAATAGTAGGAGTCGGATGTCCTGCTCATATTTTACATAATGCAATACGCCACTCAACCGATTTGTTAGACATTGACGTTGAATCGTTAGTGATGAAAATCTTTAATCATTTTTCGGTATACACTATAAGAACAGAAAAGCTAAAAGAATTGTGCAGCTACATAGATATAAGCTATGAAAAACTCCTTTATCACAGCAAGACAAGATGGCTTAGTCTTTTTCCAGCTATAGAAAGGATTCTCAAACTATACGAGCCATTGAAGGAGTATTTTACAACGACGGAGAAAGTACCCGTTCTGATAAAAAAAGTTCTTCGAAAATTAAACTAGTGAAATATATTTGTTTTATCTGCATTCTCTAATGGCTATATTTCACCAAAGGATTGCTTCGCTTGAAAAAGAGAAAAACTCAATCGCCGAAGTTCTCAGTGCATTAAATGGAACAACAGAATCACTCAATCAAAGAATCGAGCAAAATTTCATCCCTTTGAAAGTACGAGAGCTTTTTCAGAAACACAATATTACCGCAGCTGATCAAACAAAGATAAATAGCGAAATAAAACAAATGTACGGAGAATGTATGAACTACATAAACCTTTGGATAACACCCTTACAATCCTTAAAATGCTTCGAATGGATGTGTTTAAAAAAGGATCTGCATTTTGAAAAAATCACAGATGCTCTAGTGTTTTTGAGGGACAAAGGAATTCCTATAGATGACGCAAAACTTGTTGAAGAGTTGTGCATTTGTTAAAAAAACTACACAATAAATATGGAGAGAGTCTTTTCTCTCATGACTTCTCAGTGGACCAAAGAGAGAAACAGACTTTCAGTGGAGTCAGTAAGAGCCATATTGCTTACGCAATATAACTTTAAACACATGACGTGTGAACAATTTCATTGCGAAATAGCTAAAAAAAGCAACTTTTTGCACGCGGTTGCTAGTAACCAAAAATATGTGTCTTAATAATAAAAGGGTAGAAAAATACTATGATTTTTATTTAATACAGGTGCGTGACCGGACTTTTTTTTTCAAAATCAGGATGCATGCATTTTTAGGCCTGGTAACCCTAACTGCAGGTCTCAATTGGCAAATCGTACGAACAAAAATATACTAATCTAGCAGTATTTACGTCTGATATTTGTCGAATTTTTTTGATTGCATACGCTGCAGAGCTGAGCCTTTTCGCTAATTTATGGTTATGAAGACCCCATTGCATTTTGGCGTCTAAATCATTTGGCGTTTAAATCATCTTCTACTCGTAATTTTACAATTGCATCTTTAATACTCATTCTCAGTGACTTACCATCTGTTTTTTTCTTTTTCGTATTTAGAAGATTAATTTCTTTAGTCTCTCTTTTCCATTCATAAAAGGTACAGGGAGATTTTACTGAATCCACGTAATATTCAATACGGCCGATTTGCAAGCATGACATTTTCTTTGCAGGCACTCTAAATTTCTCAAATCGCAGCAAAGTTTAGAGAGTACCTGATCATAATTTTTTTCATGTATTATTGACATTCTGTGAGGAGCCTCATTTAATTCGCATTTAATTCGCATTCGCACATGTCTCTATTAGAATCTTTAGGGAAAGTTACCCAATACGGCCGCAGTTTACAAAAGAACGAGTAACTTACTCTGATCTTCGTCTCAACTAAAAATTTTTGGTGTAAATCTTTCAATGGTAAGCGTGCCGTTTTTGCATTTAGATCTTAATTTTCACTACATATTGTTTCTTGCCTGTACAATGTACGCTGTTGGTATCTTGCAAGTAAAAATCTTTTATAGTCTTAATCACTGATAACTTTTCACCATTTGAACTAATTTCTGATTGGTTTCTGCTATTTGTGGTAACAGCGTCTATATTTGATTGTGAATCCAAGGAGTCTAAATTTGGATGTGTACACAAGGAGTTCTGTCGATAATTTCTAAGTAGCTTTCGTAGTCTCTGTATCTTTTTCGCGTGTGCCTTGTTCTTTTTCTTATAACGTATGAGGAGTCCTAAAAGCTGTTTCCTTTTCTTTATTCTTCAATCTAACTTTTTTAAATTGCTGATGAATCTACTTCTCTATTTATTTTAAAGGGGTCCTCTTTATTAACGAAGCTTGTATTAGAAGAAACACTTAGGTACACCTTCTTCAATCGTAAACGCTTTTACTTGAATTGATTTCAACAAGTCGTGTAATTTATTTCGATTCAATAAAATATTGTTTATTATAATATACAGGGTGAATTTGCATTCGTGTAATTCCTGTTTACAGGCGACTCCACTCCTGATTACGAACAACTTTCCCCAGGGAACCATACCCGAATTCGATTAAAAAAATTTCGATTACCCATACAAAGTAACCATTCTGTAACCACATGGAACTAAAACAGTGTACTCAACAAAGTACAATGGTTCACTATTTAACTTTAGGTTGTTTTCCCACTGCCTTACATTAGGTAAGGAAAACTTAATACATTTGGTTTTCTTGTCATTTAGGATTAAAATATTCACAGTAAACCAGTTTGAAGTCTGTGAAAGAGTATCGTTTACATCGTCAATATCAATGAACCCTCTATTTATTTTGAATATAAATGAAGTGTCACACAGTATCGACCAGGTTCCGAACTAAATAAGGCAAGTCATATAAACTAAAAACACAAAAGATCCTGAAGATTTTTCCAGATTTACTTGAACTTTTTGAACTCTATTTTCTAAATAAGAAGTTAATAAGTCGAGGGCTTGCCGTGCACCCCATGTTCTAATTTAAATAAAAGCGTTTTGTGATCCACACAATTGGATACTTTGAAAGATCGCAGAACACACCGATTACATCGCTGCGATCTTCCCAAGCATTATAAATATTTTTATTTAGAGCAAGCAGCGAGAGAGTTATTGAAATGAATGAAAGAAAATATACCTATATGTAATAAAATCCACTATTAATTCTATTATTTCTAAGCTAAATAGTAACGAGGATAAGTTAAATAAAAGATTACTGACCCTAGAGGGCATTCTAATAAACTTAAACCAAAATAATAATTATTATTATTGTGTGATGATTAAGGTCAATAAATAACCTTGCCTATTGGCAAGAATGCCTATTGCCTAATAGAGATTTCGCTGCTGGGCATCTCCAATGCTCGCTCGACATTATTCTAAATTCAAAACTTCAAACTTCAAGCATTTATTTCAACGTAAGATACATGATATCATTTGTTGAATGTCAATTTAAATCTACTGGAAATAAAAAAGGTTTATTGCATTTATCTGTCAGCCGGTATGTCCAAGCTACTACCGCTTCGGAAAGGGAAATCATCTGTGGGAAAAGAATCGGCGCAAGAACCCCACAGTATCATTGTTGTCCTCTTTTTTTTAAATAAAGTATATAACTAATACAATTTTATAATTTTGGGGAGCTGGTCGAAGTACACCAAGCGTGTTTGTCATTCAGGTAGTCACTAATTTTATAATAACCTTTTTTTGCTAATGTTATTTTGATATGATCTTTAAATTTTTTCTCAGTTAGATTAATGATATTCTCAGGTATAAGGTTATAAAAGCGTATACAGTGTCCCACAAATGATGTATTAACTTTGCTTAGTCTGAACATAGGGGTAGCCAATTTGTTCTTATATCTCAAATTTAAATTATGCTTGTCACTATTTTTCGGGAACGCAGAAATATTTTTTCGAACGTACATAATATTTTCGTAAATAAACAGTGAAGGAACAGTTAAAATATTAATTTCTTTAAACCTGTTCCGGAGAGTCATGTCGACGCAGATTATAAATTGCGCGTGTTGCTCTCTTTTGCAAAATAAAAATATGTTCTATATCAGCTGCTCGTCCCCAAAGCAAAATACCGTAAGACATAATACTGTGGAAATAACTAAAATAAACCAATCTTGCAGTAGCCACATCAGTTAGCTGTCTAATCTTCCAGACGGCATATGCTGCGGAACTCAATCTACTTGCTAAATATTCTAGATGTGGTCCTTACTGAAGCTTGGAGGCAAGAGTAATTCCTAAAAATACCGTCTTATCCACAAATTCTACTTTAGCTTCGTCAATCATAATATTGCAATCAATTTTTCTTACATTAGGTAGGCAGAAATTTATGCATTTTGTTTTTTTTAGCATTTAAAATAAACTTTAACAGTAAACAGTGATCAACACAGTCAAATGCCTTTGAAAGATCGCAAAAAATACCAATTGCGTTTTGTAAGTTTTCCCAAGCTTCAAAAATATATTTAATCAGGCAAACTCCCGCATCAAGAGTGTTTCTTCCCTTGGTAAAGCCAAACTGTTGATGGTGGAACAAGTTATTCACATTAAAATAGGAAAGCATTTGTGTTAACATGATTTTTCCAAAAAATTTACTAAACACTGGAAGAACAGATACTGGTCTGAAGTTACCTGGGTCTTTGTTGTCACCCGATTTAAATAATGGGACTACTTTACTAATTTTCATTAAATCTGGAAAGATTCCATTTTCAATACAAGTATTAAACAAATGTGACAGAGTGGGGGCTGGTAAAGTTATAACAGAGTTTACCAACCGTACTGATAAACCCCAAAGATCCTCGGTGTTTTTTAAATTGAGAGACTTAAATGTTTTAACAATAGTTGGAGGATCAACGCGATGAAACTTAAATTCCTCAGGAGAACTGTTAACATTTTCCGTCAATATAATTTCTGCTTCTGCCGGAGTGGCATTTAATTTCGCCGTAACTTTAAACGGGATATCAGTGAAAAATGTTTCAAAAATTTGAGCTACCTCACTGCTTGAACTTATTAAGCCAGTATCCGTTGCAATTGTATAATTGCGTTTGCCCAACTTTGCTTTGCCTGTTTCGGTATTTATTACATTCCAAACAGCTTTTTTTTTAGAATTATTTGATAGTTATGGCTATGCGATTTGACTTAGCACTATATGAGACTTTCTTAAAAAGATTCGAATATTTCTTTAAATACTCCTTAAAAACCGGATCTTGATTAAACGACCTCTGCTCATACAAATCATAAAGCCCGTCTCTACTTTTTCTTATGCCTTTCGTAGCCCAATCATTGAATTTATATACAGAATTAACCTTTACTTTTTTGGTTTTAAAGATTGTTTCAAAATCGTTTGTTACAAAATATAAAAACTCTGCAAAGTTACGATTTGGGTATTCGTGTGAAAATTCAATTTTAAAAATGCTATTTGATAAGGATTCTTTAAATACTTCTATCAGAGCCTCAGTGACAGGCCTTGTGTTAATTTCAAACGAAGCTGTTTTCTCAGGTAAAACAAACCTAACAAATTGTCCACTATGATCAGACTTTATGCAATTAATAATATTTCTTTCCACTACTTCATATTGATAATAAACATTATCTAGACATGTAGCTGTAGTTTCAGTTATTCGAGTCGGTTCTAAAAAAACATTTACGAGATTAAAACTACTAAATAAGTTCTTTATTCTGCCAGTCATAGCAGTATTTTCTAATAGATTAATATTGAAATCACCACAAACTACTACGTTTTTTTTACTTTTACATAAAATTTTTAATAAGTCCTTCATAATAGATTCGAATAGTTGGTAATTTTCATTATTGGGAGGTCTGTATACGCATACGATGATGTACTTTTCCAGCTCAACACAAGATACTTCTATTTTGTGCTCAACTGAACAGGCGGTCACATCTTTACGTTCCTTAGCTTTAACATTCTTTCTTACTAGAATCATAGACTAGACTAGAATATTAATTCTGTTGAATGAACTAATTGCGCTATAATTTTTAATAATAAATATTTAATGCTGCCTTAGCCAGTGTTCAGTTAGCACAAAACTTCTACAGGACATTTTTCTAAAAATAACTCGATCTCATGTTCCTTGCCGGGAAAGCCCTGAATATTTTGATGTACTAGACATAATCCTGTTAGCTTTCCCTTTGTCTTAGCACTTAGTTTAAAGGACCCACCCTCTCCGCTCCACTGCTATCAAGTGTAATTAGAGAGGAAGAGTGTTCAAAGTTATTTACATAAAAAAATTATATGAACTTAATGTTCCAATATTATAGGCTAACAATGTAGCAATTGTGCGTTTACTTTTTTTAGGCAGATACAATGTATCTTTTGTGCTTTTGTCAAATACAATTTCCCAATAAACTTATTGATATCAAAATAAAAAAAAGTGTCAGAATGACGACATGTCAAATTGTATATATTTTTTTTTTTTGTTTCATTCTCTCCTTTAGGAGAAGGCAAAGGGATCTAGCCCATAACAGCCATGTCTTATTTCTCTTATTTCTTCAGTTTGTAAGTCAGTCTCAGTCAAAACAAGTAGTTCGTCGTATACTTGGCGTATACAGAGTATAGTCACGGTCAAGTCATTCTTCAGTAAAGTGGCAGAATGCTTTACAAAAGATTTTGGCGGCTTCTTGTGGGAACCCGAAAGCTCTTTTTCAGAAATGGAAAAGCGCATAAAAATATTTTATTGGTACTCAGGCCACTTAGCATGCTAACACTATTTATAATGTCTCTTTTTGATATGTTAAAACTATTTCCTACTAAAATTATAATATTTGTCAAGCTATCCAACCTTTGCCTGCCGAACACGATCAATGATCTTAATAAATGACATGTCTGGAAAACAATAGTTAACAACGGGGTGGTTAATACAGTTACTTAACAATACACCAAAGTCAATACCTAGCCACAGATTACTAATAAGTTACTAAAGTAAACCTAGCCTATCTGAAAAAACCAGAGTTTTGGGTGTGAGCATTGCCAGTGCATCGACTTAAGGTGGGAGCAGACAGAGCCGTTGGTGTGGCAGTCCCTATGGATATTGGAGAGTTAGGTTGAGTACCAAACATGGTGTCCTGGATCTGGTCCTTGGGCTCGTCGTATTCTGTTAGCAAATCCATCATCTCAGCATTTGCTACCGATATATTTACCAATTTTATTTGCCAAAGCAATTAAGAGAAACTTAGATTTTCTGGCATCGCTCAATATCGAGTCAACATCCATACAATTATAGATGTATCTAAACTAATTTCTTATTATTTTAATGGCAAATTATTTTTTGTGTTAAGGATTCTTATTATGTTACTAAATTTGATGTGTTCAAGGTTTATCCCTTTATCAACTCCGCACTGCCCCGAAAATCCTAATTCCTTCGACCTCATCTATCCCTCACATTTGACTGTAATTTAATTAATAAGTTATATTCAATATGTCCTCTTATTTCTATATTTTCTCCTATAAACAATCCTTTCCTTTACTTCGGAATGTAATTCTAAACATACGGAATTATAGATATATGGCAGAAATTAAATAATAACAAATGGATCTTTGTACAATCAAAAGCAAATAAGCTCACTGTAAAATGTGATAGCAATGTCGCAGACTATCCACTGTTGGGTACAGGTGTACTAAGCTTGTCTGAGAACTGCATAGCTTATTGTAAAACTATCCAATTCGTGCCGAGCACAGATAACGATTTTGTTGTTTCAAGTCAATTATTATTAGATTTTGATATAGTTATAGACGACTGTTGTAAAAAGGAGAAATATAGTAATACTTTGCCATCGTTATCGCCGTGCATAAGATTGACGGACTAAAACAAGAATTAAATAAAATTGAGAATCTGCATCATATTATTAAATATGGTGCTTATTACTTTGCCCTTAACATATTTAGCCATTGTTTCTATATTTTTGTATTTGTATAAGCTTTATAAGTACTTCTTTGTAAAGGTACCTCACGTAATTCTACTGGTTGTATCCAAATATTTAACCAATGTGGTAACAAAAATCAAAGTAAGTAAGCTCAAGTAATTCTATAGAACTATCTGAGGTATCACTTGGTAATAATTAAGAAGAGATATCAGTAAAATCCTTGCCTTGTCTATTAAATTATAGAGATAGATTAAGAAGTTAAGATAGGTACTTAACAAATAACTAATGTGTCTTCTATTTCCTACGACGTATCCTGCTAGATCATTCTAAATCTTTAATGTGACAATTTTATTAATTATTTTAATTTCTAAAAATATTATAATTGTTATTTTATTATGCTATTGTGTATAGCCTTTTCCATGCACCTACACCGCGCGCGTAAATAGTTTAATAGTTTTTTCAAAAATCAAACGGGGTCCACCGCATAACGTTGGTTGTGTTTTTCTGCCTTTTTTCTTTGCCTATACCTTTAAAAAAATATTATACAGGTTATCGTATGTTTATATTTAATAAAATATAAACATACGACTACCTGCCTAACGAAACTTATTTATCTACCTTTTAGAATTTTGCTTCCACCTTTTGCGTTGCTCTTTGATAGCGCGAGAGGATTTTTCTGAATTATTTTCTGCTTTCTCAATTATTTCTGTCTCCTTTCTTTTTCTACAGCTAGCAATTCAGGATCATTTTTTACTTCTGCATACCGTCGCTTTTGGCATAGTCTTTGTTTAGCTAGTCTATCTTCTCTCTCTTTATTGAATTCAGGAGGCATCTTCTTATCTTAATAAAGTTATTATTATTAATTAGCTATTAATTATCTTCAGTCTTGGCCCAGTCTTATTTTAATCTAGAAAAAATAATTTGATTACTTATGGAATTCTTATTTACAAAGTTTGTTTGATTTTGGTATGCCTACATACATTTCAAAAATACTGAATATTTACTTCTGCATTTAATATAAGTAGTTACCACTATCTAGTAAATATGAATTTATAAAATAATGAAAAGGGAAGAAGAATTAAATATCTACTAATTAATGTTATTTTAACTTACCAGTTTTATTAATCATTATAAGTTTTTTTATCCAATGTCATATAATTTTACGACGATACTTATACTTAACCTGAAATGTAAAGGAGCAGGTCATTATTTTCCAGGAAATTTATTTCATACTTAAGTAGGCTTCTAATCCACAACAACGATGTAGTTACACTCTTTGATACTACTACTTATAAACATTACAGATTACTCTAGGTACGTGAAAGTCATTAAGATTTTACTAAGCTTAAATAGTACCTATAAATACTTAAAACCTGGAAAGGATCACAGGGACCACTTAGTACTATTATCTATGAGGATATTTGCATCTTCGTTTAGCAAATCGTCATATAAACTGGACAGCTGGCCCTGCTTTATAATATATACTCCATTGTATTCATGGGAGTGGTTTGCATCATATATATTAAAGATCTTTAAGTCTGGACTATCTTCACACAAGGCTTTGCTTTGACCACCTTCATAAATAGCGTATATAACACAAAAATTTTCCAATATATACAAAAATTGTCTTTCTTCAACAATATGACGATTTGTATCAATTTTTATAATATAATACTTGAGCTCCATGACTTAATTATTCAGTTCCAGAAACACGACCTTAAACAAACACGTCATTAGCTTCAAAACTTATCGTTATCATTCTACATACTGTCATTCTTCTCAACGTGAGTCATTATCCTGGCAGTACAAATTCAGGACAATGACTTTGAGAAAAATTATGATTTCCATAAAATCTTGTTCAAACGTGTTCTTCGCACGTGGTATTCAAAAAACGTTTAATTATTTCATATGCAAAGTCAGCTGCAGAGAAATATGACCCCCAATTCACATTATGACTGTAAGTATGGGATGTCTCGTTGGGGGGTCTCGTTTCTCTGCAGCTGACTGTACACAAAACATTCTTACTTCGTTGATATAGAATAGACTAATTTGTACAGAATATAAATATGAAAATGACTTTCGCAATGAACTTTTTTGGAGAACGAATTTATAAGGCTTACCTGCGAGAAACTGCGAGAAACAAACACGTCGATCTCCATCAAAGCGCGTCACTCGACTGGTGCGGGGAGGTATATTCGCCCAGCCACAAGTTTTCCCCCTTCCCTTCTCTTACTCGATTTATTATTGAATGACAACAAACTGCGTTGGACACTGACCTCAGACTAATATTGAACATAAGTTTTTTATTCATTACCTTAGCGGGTATTGGTAAATTTATCCAAAATGCCAAGATTGATTTATTATAATTATAGCACTGAATAGTAAATAGCGCAATGAACTCGCAATTTTTTATAAAATCCAAATATACGTGCCCAGTCCAAAATCCAAAATGGCAAATTGATTGTTTTTTTAAAACCACCTTGTTTATTTTTATTTTTTTACAATCGTGGTCTTAAGCGACGTTTTCGTTTATCACTTAACTGTTAAAAGTGATACTTCTTTTAAAAATAGATACGTTCTCGATAAATTTACAAAGACATGAATTTAGAATCTCTTAACTATTGACCCCGTCTCGATCTCAATACTTACTATTTTTTTCATACGGTTTAAATATGCAACAGATACTCAAGCGTCAACTTTTAAGGTCATATCAATCTTGAGTACGGGCCTTAGAAAGGTGGTGGTTCCAGGCAGACATTTAAACATTCCTACCACCGATCAAACCTAATACTAAAAAATACACCTGATGTTAAAGTGAAGATGAGGCCGAAGGTGGAAGCGTATAGTCCGTACCTACTGATATTTTCGGTATTTTAGTAATAATAGTTGAAGTTGGTAGGATCTAGTTTGCGTGAATGTAGGCACCTAATAGGTTTAAATTTATAAATTATTAGGTAATGGGTTTATTTCGTCACAACAATTATAATAAAATAAAAATAAAAAATATCACTACATTCACTCAAACTATCTAAAAACAAAACATCCTACCAACTTCAATTTCTATTACTAAAATACGAAATCCGAAAGATTCGCATCATTTTTTACACACGCGGTCGATTACCTACAGTTTAAAATATGAAGATTGGTTATGATTAGTAACTATGTTTTAAGCTTAAATAAGGTTTTTGAGGACAGGTTGACCATATTTGTAGGATAAGCCGTGTCGGAGATATTTAGCGTTTAACCCAGTTGGTTTGGATAATCTGCATGATATAATCATTTCTTTCCTCGGAGTTTTCTAAGTTTTCAATTTATAACTGATCGAAGAGTCTGAAGTCTGGGCATAAATACTGTTAATTGTACATAAAAATTTATCAGCTTTGTAATTATTTGGAACGCGATGGTACCTAATGTACCTACCATACTTCTTTCGATTTGCCGCCGTTTCACTTTTTTTCGCGTTTCTTATCAAATTACAATATGGAAAATAGAATTACAGAAAATAGGATTATAGTAATAAATCCGTCGGTCATATTCAAGACACGGCAAAAGCTTGGTATTGGTAGGATATCGTTTGACTGATATAACAACCTTCCTCTGTCGAAGACCATAAAAGATCGGGTGGTCGCGTGTCGCATGTTGTTAGAACTACAAAGGCCCCGAAACCCCATTAACCCTACAATAAATCTTATCGCGAGAAATGAAGATTCCCGCTAGGACTCGGTCGCGTACTCGTATAATAAAACAAGACCTGAAGCTCGGTGCTTATCATCGATATACAGGATAGGCCCAATCAACGCCTGGCTACTGTCAAAGAAATACGCGAGTGAAAGGCACAGAAGTATCCTCTTTACTGATGAAAAAGTTTTCACGATTGAAGAGCACTACAACAAACAAAATGATAAAGTATTCACATTTATAGAAGCTACGCAAAAGGTAAGTAAAGGTATACAACGTGGTCATGATTCTGCGTCAGTGACAGTTTGGTGGTGGTGTGTTATCAAATGGAAAATTAAAAGGAGTAAGAAAGCTTCATTTTTGTGAAAAAGAAGTGAAGACTTCAGCTAAAGTGCATCAAGAGACCGTCTTGAATCGTATTGTGAAACCTCTCAGCAAGACTAGGACTCTGCACGATGAAGCATAAATTACTCAAGCCTGCTTAGAAACCAGCGTTCCGGACTTTATAACAGCTGAAGACTGGCCCTCGTCTAGACAACACCTGAAGATCGTAGACTACAAATTACGGACACTTTTACGAGGACATAGCCTGCTCTAAACGACACACCCACATTGAGTCACTTTAGAAATCTGGAGCTAGTAGTGTATCAAAGCCAAAGGTGGCCAATTTCGAATTAGATTTTTTGTTGAGAATTCAGTAAATATGTAATGTACATATAAGTTTTATTAAGATTAGTACATTACTTCATGAAAAAATAAACGCATTTTCATTTGTAAAAGAGCATAAGACCGGACTTGGTAGTTAAATTCTATAGCTATGGTAAAACGATCACAACTTTTTAGCGCTCATCCTAGTAGGTACGAGTACGAGTGAAACGGCGCCATCTCTTAGACACTTTGCGAACTAATAGGACATCTTACATTATAACAGCGTGTTGTTTTTCAAATGTAGGTACCTCTATGGGATGGAGAGTTAAGTTTATTGTAACAACTTTAAACAATCTAATGGAATTCGAGGGCTTAATTTATAAAAAAAGACAGTTATTAATATATTGTAAACATAAATAAGGGCCGAAAGGGTTTGACGCAATAGTTAACGCTTCCAATCGGTCGCTCTGGAAGTCTATGTCACATAGCCTATGTTAGCAGTGTTATGCAGTTATGTTATTATAGCAGTGGACATCCTGTGGCTATGATGGTGATGACCGACTGCGTTTTTCAAACGATATTTTGTTTTCTTTATCTTCACTCTAATTTATTTTCTTGGTTGCAGTCCTACGCTGCGCTTTCATAAAGTACATGCATAACGTCATGACCTTTATCCCAAATGTCAGAGATATTGCAAACAGTAGTGTTTGAGTGTTCTAAACATTAAAAGTTTAATTATTGAAACAATATCCACGGTTCACCTTATGAAATATACAGAAATACACACGTGACAGGGGGTGAGTGAAACGTGCAAAACTATAGATGTTTTTTTGGTGGAAAGTCCGGGAAGAGACGGGTTGGTTCTATTCTACTTGAGTACCGAAACCGTTGCGCTTTCCTATACATTTAATGCCCCACCTTCCATCAGTTCTTCGAGTTATATGTCCTGCCCACTACCACTTAAACTTACTATTCCGCGTGCTATGTCGGTGGCTTGCGTTCTTCAATGGATTTCTTCGTTCCTGACTCGATCAAGTAGTGAAACTCCGAGCATCGCCCTCACCATAGCTATTTGCGTGACTTTGAGCTTTCTTATGAAGCCCATAATGAGAGACCCCGTTTCAATATCATAAGTCATCACTGGTATCACACATTGATTAAACACTTTCGACCTTAAGCACCGAGGTATTGAGGGCGAAAAGACGTTACGCAGTTTCCTGAACGCTGCCCCATCCCAGTTGAATGCGACAATTGGCCTCTTTCCTGAAGCTGGAGTTATCTAAGCGGATCTCTACTCAGAGAGTGGAGGTCCCAAATCATATTGGTGTGGGCATTCGCCTAGAAGTAATAAAATTTATTTCAATGTAGGATACACTTTATAACTATTGAAAATAATAAACACATGTGTTGCTTATCTAACTGAGTATTATTTCAATACAGGATACAAAGATTTCCAATTGTAGGAGGATACATAACATCAATTTATATCTATTTGAAACATTATTGGAAATAATAGTAGGGATGAACTGTTTGTTTAAGCGGGTATTATATTAATGTAGGATACATTACATCAATTTAAATCCATTGAAACATCGAGTACCTACTCACATATTGGATATAATAGTACGGATGTACTGTTTGATAAAGCTTATAGGATACAATACATCAATTTAAATCTATTTGAAACATCGAGACTCTACAAGTATGTTGGAAATAATAGTAGGGATGGGCTGTTTGTCCAAGCGAGCATTATTTTAATGTAGGATACATTACATCAAATTAAATTTATTTCAAACAGAGTCACTCGCACGTTGGAAATAATAGTAGGGATGTGCTGTTTGTCTAAGCGAGTATTATTTGAATGTAGGATACATTACATCAATTTAAATCTATTTAATAGATACTCGCATATTGGAAGTAAAATAGTAGGAATATGCTGTTTGTCTAAGCGAGTATTATTAATATAGGATACATTACATCAATTTAAATCTATTGTAAACGAGTACCTGGTCGCATATGTCATTTAATAGTAGAGATGTGTTGTTTATCTAATAGTGAATTAGAAAAAAATATGGAAAAAGAAGCGGCGCAAGAAAGTCACAGTATTTAACTTTTATATTAAAAATATAAGTAATATATAAGCAAGTAAGTCTTCCATTTTTAGGAGTACACCAAACGTTTTTGTCATTGAGTAGTCAGTAATTTGGTAAAAACTTTTCTTGATAATCTGATTTTGGTGCGATGTTATTTATCTTGCTCAGGTATACGTTTATAGTGTCAACGTTAGAAAATACACCTCCAATAAATATCCTGCGAGAAATATCCGATAAACTGATGGATCGATACCTTTATACTAAATTAAAAAGGGATTGTTAAAATAATGATTTCCTTGTAATTGTGATGCAAACAGCAAATGTTTTCTTTATTACTTTGGTTATCATGCCAGCACAATAATGACACAACTTAGATGAGATAGATAGACAAAAGGAAAGAATGACCGGTTTTTGTACCTGTTCTGGAGTCATTTCAATGTAGGTTAATATATTATTTCCTTAATGTATAGCCGTTGTATAAACAATGATATATGCAATCAAGGAAACCATGAAACCAAGGAGACAACACATATCTCTCTTTCTACTCTCCTTGGACTATACATATATAGAGACCAAAATCAGCCGCAGTCCAAAAATACTAATTTTTAAGTTAAGCATCGCGGTATGCCAAATGTTAGTGTACTTTTAAAATAGTTCTGATTATAGCAATATCGTTAGCTGTAAACTGTTTATTGGCCTTACAGTATGCCGCTGTTATATTATATTTTAGCTTATAATTATTATATTTATTCATACGTTCATGTTACCATGCAATAAAAAGAAAATAAAGTAAAAGCGAAAGAAATCCTCATTTACATAATATATTTACTATCACAATATTTTCACATTCATAAATTAATTTACAATAAATAAAATGAGCTACTAACAAAATGTCGCTAAAAATCAATAAACAAATAAGCAACGAAAGTTCACACGTATAACGCAATTTTAAATAGTAAATACGTACATACTTACACAATTTGTTATTAGTAAGATTACCTAGATTGATGAAACTCAAATACAAGGCACATCAATTACAAATTTTGAAAAATATTTATGCTGGACATTGTCTCAGGAATTCGGTATCAAAATATATAACTGTGACAGTCATGTCATCCCTAAACATACGACTAACGTCCGGAGCAAGGCTCAGAAGATGGGCCAGTCTCGAGTGATCCACTCCATATTCTGTACCGCCAATAGCATGACGTATCAGATGAGTAGCAGCATTCATATCCTTTGGCTTACTTTTCAAGCTTTCCTTCCTATGCACAAGCAACTCATTTATATCTCCTAGTTGAATATTTTTTTTAGGCAATTTCAATGGATTGAAGAACACTTTACCTTTCATATGCTCTCCAACTAACTTTACAGCTTGTAAGGGTGTCAACATGTCCCACAGACCATCTGATGCGAGTATTAAAAATTTATCCTTTGGTGTAAGTCTGTGGTAGAATACATCGGGTTTAGCTGATAAATACGGCGGCGTATGATAGTTAGCGGGTATTGCCTTCTGACCTACTAGTGGTACAGCAACGGTGGATAATGTTTCGGCAGTCCATTTATACCGGTAGTCGCCAAGACTACGCAAAGGAGCAAGTTCTCCTAGCAGTCTATCTCTTCTGATGACTGTTTTCCTTTCATTTTCGGGATGCTCACTCCAAATTCTTTTCAGTTCCTCATAACTCTCAGCATTATGTTCTTTTGTAATCTTTTTTGCAATCCAATCGTTCTCATCAGTCATAATTCCCAACACTGCATTGCAATCACCGACATTCGCCACATGCAAATGGGGTCCGTCAATGTGAGACAAACATGCTACTGCTCCAGAGAGAGCCACTGATAAAGTTTTGGGATTAACCTGACCTGTGGCTTTAAAAGGATCTAGAACTTCTTTAGACAAATCATTGTCTAGCTTTAAAATTCCTCTTTCCATTGCTGCCTTCACATTGTTACCCTCTGACTTTAATGGTAGCAAGTCGTTTAAATATTGTTTAAAGCTGTTTTCATACATATCTTTTAAATCGCCCACTATTTCAACCTGGAAAAATTTAATATTGTTTTACAATCATTTACATACACCTACTACTAAAAGGCTACCATTAGATATATCCACAGAAACCCAAATATGGATCTCTGTTAACACATTTGGAATAATGCACAAAGGTTTCAAAATTTTCCAAAATTAGGCCACACCAATCCACCACCACCATAATGTTGATAAATAATAACTTCCTATTATTATATGTAAAATAACATACAAATAAAAATAGTAGTATTTTTAAAATGTGAAGCCTATTCAAAATGTTCCCCATTGGCTTTGATACAATGCTTTAAACTTGAGGCCACTTATCGATATAGAAACACGCACTTTCTCTAAGGAAAAATGCCACTCTTATGGAATATTTTAGAGACTCAATAATAACACGAAGTTTACAGCATGCTATGCCCTCTAAAAAAGACCATAAATCATAACCTAACGGATTAAACTCTGTTGAAGTCAGAAACGTTCCTTTGAAGCCATGCTTGTGTTGATCGCGCTTTATTACCTAGTCTGAGTCTCGCTGAAAGGACCATTCTTCGTTATCGAACACGGTATTGTTAAAAGGCTAACTTTCTCAAGAATCGTATCTTGATACACTTGGGTTCAAATTTTAATACCTTTTTCACCAAAAATTAAGATTGGTCACTTCTTGATAGCTAACATCCTACCAAAACATCACTGAAACAGGATAATGCCCATATTGTATTCTAGTGATCAATTTAGCTTAAATTCTCGGTTATTCTGTTTGTTAAAATGTTGCTCGATGGTAAGGTACCTATCAATAGCCGTAAGCAAACATACAACTCATACCAAGCGGATGAGGAGTTTTAAAAATTCACTTGGCTCCACACCTACTTTGTGGAACGCTATCGCAGCTATACGGTTCCCGTTATCACACCATTCTATTGTAATTATCACTATAATATTTAACAATGAGTGGCCCCAAAATGAGAAAATGGAATGAATATTCATATGGGGATGACAGGTTCCAAATTCAATTGTAAATTATTGTTTTTTTTTCTATTGTAACTGTATTTATGTCCAGACTAAGTACATTTGGACGGCTACACGGACGACCCGATCGCGGTGACATGTGGAAGGTTGCATGTTTACATTATTAAACAGTCACGGTAACGTTTATGCGGAAAGTGTTCCTCCGTAACATTATTATTTTAAGTTTAGCCTTGTACTACTATGTATACTGTGGTTTAGACAAGCGGTTTAGAAAATATTTTGAACATGATAAAATTAAGTAAACATAATGTGATTGATGAATATAAGTATGACTATTGTGTATATGTCTGATTATATGATATAATGAATGTGTACATAGGTGCGTTTATTGAGAGAGTGAGCGTGTTTGTCTGAGTGGTGTATTTGCGAGTAGATCTGAGCGGAGCAGATGTGAAGGCTATCTTTAGACCGGGACACAGTTTGGCGAGAGCGGTGTACTAACACAGGAGATGTTCTTCATTCATCGGCTAAAAGGAGGAGTTGTCCACTTCATATGCCATCTAAGGAAGTGGAATCACTAAGGAGAGGAGAAGAGGAGCTAAGGCTGGTGTTATGCGATAAAATAAGCATGGCAACCCAGCTTTTTCATAAGGCTCATACAGGAACACTGCCGAGATCTAAAATCTCTTGAGTGGTATGCAGAACCTATGCGGTGAGATAAACAACACTAGTACAAGACTCCTGATTGGGGAAATGAAACGGTGCGAGAAATATGAAAATAAGGCGAAAAAAACACAGTATTATCTGGGAAGTCAGGACGAACACGTCAATAGACCTGTTCACAGCTGGGGCAATCGAATGGGATCCCTTCATGTTTCGGCGAAACATGGGCCCAAGTGACCAAGAAGAGTAAGGGTAAGAAAATGGAAGGACAAATGCGGGGAAGAGTAAAGAAAAAGATACTGCGACTAAACTAAACAGAAAAACTAAACATGGAAAGATCAGATCTAGCACGGCGGAGCAGTCATAAAAGAAGGCTGCCAAGAAGAAGATATCACCCCTAGACCAGAGGCCATTCTGATCAAGACTGGAGGAGGTAATACATGTAATTTTCTAAATAATAATTTTCTAAATGCTAAAAAAGGTTAAAGGCGGAATACCAGATTAAACAAATATCACCTTCGTCGGAAAAACTAGAGGTGATATTTTCCCCGAGCTAGAGAGACGACAAAGGAAGTGGAGGAATTTAAGGGTGAAAATCTTTACGACCCCCTCCCCCTAGAAATAAGAGCTCTAAAACTAAAAATTTTGCCAAGTGCTGGTGGTATGGATGTGGCTACAACCAAAGAGGAGTCAGAGACTGCTAGCGGACACTTCTTTCCGGAAACTGTGGTCAAGAGCCTCCGCAAAGGGCCTAATGCGACGATACGCGCAGTAATAAAAGTTCCGGAATCAGCAGCACTTAGGTATCGGCCAGAAAATCAAGGTTGGTTGACTACGGGCGTTGATAAAAGAAGTGGTCCAAACACACAGGTGCTTACAAGTGCAATAACATGGCCATGGAAAGAGTCCAGAACTGGCAAGTTCTCGACACGGAGACTTTAAGCGACCACCGCTATATAGCTTTCGACTTGGAGCTCAGCAAGCGCTCGGGTCTTCGCAAAAGTCGCGTGGTTGAGTAGGTCGCAAAAGAGGTTCAGACAGTCATAATATGTCTTGTCGAGTACGGTAAAGTTACCTATACGGAATGAAAGACCAAAAAATCTGTAATATACAAATATACTTTCGTATATTTAGCTGTCTCTAAATGCTTTGTGTGAATCTAAAACTTATAATGCAGTTAACCCTTAAGCACTGGCAACCCAACAAGTCTCTCGTACACCCACCCACAGTACGGCCTGCAACCACAGCCAAAAAAAATGTTACGTTCCGATACAAGAATTCAAACAAATTGATTTTATCCTTTTATTTCTATGAAATAAAAATACTTTGTTATGACAAACACTCTGTCGTATATAATTTAATGCATTTTTATCTCTCTGTGTTACTTCATCAATATTGTTGCATTTATTATATTTTTGAAAAAGTTAACATGTACCTTCCATGTACCGAAACGTATCAGTAAAAAAGTTTAAAACGTCATACTCGGACTTTAAATATCCCATTCGATCCTCTTACTTATATGGAACAAGAGTAACATAAGTATGGAATATCCATTGAGCCAACAGAGGTATTACACATGGAGCCTATACTAAGCGGAGATGGTGTATACGATTGTGTCTCGTGCAAAGAGTATAGTAACTATTTACCGAGAAAGAGTGGCAACTCCGTGGTTAAATTTGCATGTATAGACAGTGCTGCTGCCAGCGTTTGGTTGAGGAATTAAATCTATCTATACATACCTACGTACACTGATTATATAGGTAGAAACTGGGTTTAGAAATATGAGGAAATTTTTGATTCTCCTAACTAATTTCTTTAAGTTAGCTATGAAAAACAAGTATAACAAAAACAAACAATAAATTAACATAAATCTGAATTTAACAAAAACTTTCAAAAGGAAATCGACGTTGACTGAGAGCTCGACATGACATCACCCACCGGTAAGATGGCGGCTGCTGCCACGGAACACTAATAACGGTTAGTTCGTCAACCGCAGTTCAGAGGTCGCAGTCTGCTATGAAAATTGATGACATTTGAAGTGTGCCCCCCCTGCCCTCGTAGCATGACTGCGTTTGTCGCGCGCGACGTGACAAGAGAGTGAGATAGTTGTATATTTCGTCCAAGCAAATGAGCAGGACAATTACTATCTCGCGCGAGATAAACGTTTGTCGCGCCTGTCATGCTCCTAGTGCTGGTCTCGTGTTCAAATGAGCCTCGAGACGGCATCATCGTAGGGGCGTGGCTTAGTGTTATTGTGACTCTTGACGGGTTAACACGAGTTGCAATGACACCGATCCATAAATAAAATTATTTAAAACGATAATGTGATGTAATTTGTATTCTAAAAGTGTTTGTGGGAGATCCTCAAATGCTATCAGTACGGTTATATTTGGTGTCTAAGTAATATTCTTCAATGAAAATATACGAAAGTCACGTCACACAAAGACCTTTCATTATTTAACAATAGTTGGCGACACGTGATACAACCTAAAATGTCTCTTATATTAAAAATCCGTTGTTTAGTGACCAAATTAAGGTTTATTTAATTCGCTACGTTTAAAAGTAGATTATGTAGTGTAGTATGTTTAATATTTTGTTTATATCTGTACGCCATCTACAGCGAAATCGTTATAGTTTGTTGTGATCCGTCGATGGTGGTAGAGAATAAAGGCGATATTACATGGTTTACTTTCTGCCTTTCAAAGATGAAGCAACCAAATTGAATCGTGTAAACATTAAAGTGAATCGTTCAATGTTAATAGCATTACCTTTGACTTCTGCGCCTTTCAAACAAAATGATTAAATTTGATTGAACCGTGTAATATGGCGATTACCTATTGAACGCTAGATGCGCCACTGTGCTTGAAGGGAGTTTGACTACCCCGGAGGGGCCGCACCGCACCGTGCCCTCGTCCCGCGCGGCGGCTACACCCCTCTCCCTAGCAAAATATGTTTTGACCGGCTCTTGCATCTGCTCCGTGGTATTACAATTCTTATTCTGTATAGTGCTTAATGTGGTCATTTATTTAATTTGGGACTTAATTATACCCCAGCAGTCGGTGAATGTGATAAATGTTTGCACTTAATCACGTCATTCACAATAATAAACAAGAATACTTATGCTGCTATGAAAACTTCAAAAATCAACCACACTCATCATACTATTAAACATGTGCTAATCTGGGGATTAACTCGCGACCTCTGCATAATGATGATTGATAAATTTATCATCAACGCCTTACACGTCCCCATTATTGGGGCACAGTCTCCTCTCACTGGAAGAGAGTATGGGTCATAATACACCATGTGGGCCTAGTGCTGATTGGTGGCTTTGTGTCAGACTAGTGGCTTATGTAACATGAAAAAAAGGACTGTTTTTTTCACAATGTTGAAAAATGTTTCTTTTCTAAATTTGGTTTATTTTTCAGAAAAAAATCTATAGGAAATTAAATGTTTTATTGATATCTGATATTTACTTTCTGTATCACTCAAGAAGTCAGCGCTCAGCCAACTGCGCGCAAACAAACATAATCGAAAGGGGAATTCCCGGTGCGCAATTTGAATGTTGCCAATTATATTCAAGTAAACTTGGTACTATTCCACCAAAAAACCTTAATATGAACTCTTAAGTATTAATCTTTTATGGAAATTGCCTTATCAATTTTGAATTCTGTATACTTGAAAAAAAAACATGAACCATTTAAGTAAAACTATTTTTTGCAATACTACTGGTGGCCACTTGACAGTCCGTGTTTTTAAGCCGCCTCTCTAGGCCATCGACTTAGCTTAACGACTGCCTTTAATTGAAAGTAATCCCGAACAGACTATTTAACGTGCCCTCCGAAACACGGAAACACTCGTATTAAAAGCCACAACTGGTCACCCCTTCAAAGGCTGCCCGCGCCAGACATCGCTTAGTTTGTGTAATCGACAACGAACAGCGAATGCGACTGCGCTACATTTTTGATATATTAATATACTGTTACTATTAATCATACAAAACTTACCCTATCATTATATGTCTCTAACAAACTCTCTTTACAGTCTTCTTTTACAAATTTTTCAAGCAAATGTTTGGGCATAAGTGTAGCTGCTACGTAGTTTAAAAGCCTCTTTGATATGACTTGAGCACATGCTGGCCCTCCATGGCCATCAAAAACACCCATCAACACTCCTGAAATTTATTTAAATGAGAGGATGATTATTTGTTCACATGGAGTGATGCCAATCGCACCCCGAGAGAGGAGATTTGGGTACAGAAGTGTGAGATTTGTTTATTATTTCTACAACAACTATATGGATTGCTTTAGAGTACTGCTTAACTTCATTTAATATTAAACAACAAGCCATTGGTCAAACATTCCTTTTCCAACAGTTACATTGCTTCGATATCCGTTAAATGTTCAGTACCCTTAATGTTTAATTACCTGAAAGAAAGCTAGCTAATATAGAAAGGCTTTAAATATTTGAAAAAGCATGTGATGTGTTTAATAATTTTTGCATTGGTGGCAAAGGGTTCAAAGTTGGTTAATTCTGATATTTCCAGTAGTCCTGTTGAAATGGCGTCTAAGTATAGTAAACTAGAAAGTGAACTCTAAACTGTAAGCCCTTTTGATCACCTTATTAAATCTGATCCTTACTTCACGAAACGTCTCAATATCACCGTGGGCGCTTACATGGTACCAAATTTAGCGATTGAACGCAAGCGAGCTAAACGGTAACCCTCTTATTCATAAAAATTTACAAACGCTTTTATAAGCATGTTTTAGTTAAAGTTTGTTTTGCTACTTTCTTTCATTACAACATTTCCTTATGAAGGACAGAGACAAAACACACTTTAACTAAAACAGGCTTATAAAGCCTTTGTAAATTTTTATGAATAAGACGATAAATGTTTAGTGATCGAACGCAAAAAATTTTACGTAGTATGACGGCTGATCATGATATCTCTGTTGTTCCATTTTGTTGTATACATACCTGGAGTCATTTTGCATGTTGCTTCACTTCTTGTATCCTCAATTGGGTCATTGGAAGCCAACTGATTTGAGTCATATGACTTGATAGAACCCGATGTAAATTCCTTGTTGAACTCATTTTTTCGCAATGTAATTGTAACCTTAAATAAAACCAGTAAATACTATACATATAGGGCGCAAAGTTGAAATGATGCACAAAGGAATGCAACCAGAACGGTTGTGCCTACAGGATAACGTTGTCCTCAACTTTTGGAGATATTTTGAGTTGTATTCACACATTCTTAGAATCGAAAATAATTAAACCAACAGGTTAACCTACTAGAAACGTTAAAACATTGTTCAATGTGAGCGTTAAAACAAAATATTTCTAAAATATGGGACTGCAGACCAAAATATCTCCAAAAGTTAAGGGTGGACTCTTAAGAACCTTTTCCTGTAGCTACAACGGACATGCTTAGTGCCCTTAGGGTAGGGTTGCCAGATGGTATCCAAAAGGAGGACATGTCCTCCTTTTCCATGATTTGTCCTCCCGTCCTCCCGTCCTCCCTTACCTACTGTTTGTCCTCCTTTGTGCTAAACGCTAAACATCGTTCAACATTTCGTGTCGAGCGTGCATGCGTGCGAAGTCAAAACCGAAAACCTAAAGTATAATGATTTAGTTTCATGCATTGAGTTCTTGAGCATCAGAGGTGTAGAGATTGACGATGTTAAGCTACATGATGAATTTTGTAACCTGATTTCATTTCTTAAATCAAAATCACAAAGTGATGAAGCCTATTATAATTTGAAGTTGCACGAGCAGTGGAAAATCTACTTCAAAAGTACTAAAAACATTGAATGCTTCTCTGAACTGCTCGAAATCTGCGAATTTTATTTTTGTATAAGCGCACATAACGCAAATGTGGAAAGAGTTTTTTCACTGATCAATACTCAGTGGAACAAAGAGAGGAACAGCTTAAGTGTGCCGTCAGTGAAATCCATAATTCTTACTCAACACAACTTCAAAACCATGACATGTGAAGATTTTCATGATTATTTGTTAAAAAATCAAGAACTTCTCGCAAAAATTGGCAGTTCAGCTAAATATGAATAAAATAAAGTAATATAGTATTAAAAAATCGTATAATTGTTAAATGTCCTCCTTTTTTACAGAAAATTATCCTTTTTTGACCAACATGCCTTTTCAAGTTCTCATCTGGCAACCCTACCTTAGGGACACATCGCAATTTCCATCCTTTATATTAATCTATTGTGAAAAGGATATTTGCATACAAGTGACATCAGCTTTTATATAACGAACTTATTATATACGAGTAAGTAATAGTACGAATATCATTAAGTAGACAGTAATTCGTCTCCAAAATAGTGTCAGAACAAAATCACAGTCACATAAATCAGATTGAAAATGCAAGATGTCAGGGAGTGGAACTGTCTTTTGCAATAAATAATACACTTCTTCCAGTGTTTTGAGCCTTTCATTCAAGTATCGCAATTGACATGACATTAGATATTACCATAGATCGGAGTAGGGTGGTCGATTTTCCTTACCTGCTAAATTCAGCCGTATTTATTATACGATACAGATCAAAATTAATCAAAATCATTAATGAGACTCACGCTCTTTAAATTGAGAAAATGCAGAATTGGCATTGAGTAATCCAATGCAATATACTTTTTTCTTCAGTTTGAAAAGGACGCTAGTCGTATTTTGATTAATTTTGATAGTTATCATCCGAGAAATACGGTAGAATTTACCTTATAAGGAAAATCGTAGATCGACCGATTTTAATCGATTGTTAGGTATTACTCTATTTTATGGAAATTACATAATTACCTATATTACTAAACATTATAGAGACGTTGTATCAAAGTGTTGAGAGCTTTTATGGGAAGGTATCAAGACTTGAGGTTCTAATATATGATCCTGATTAGTGTTGCTTAATTATAAAATTTTATAACATACTAAGTGACGACTCTAATCAATTAAAATAATAGGACACTTCGATGAACATTATTTACTATTTAACATGTTTGCAGCTAATCAAAGTTTGAGCGGATATGGCCAAGTATGGCGATCAGTAGCGTGACCACGAATACTCCCTCTCAATCCCTAATAGTGATATTACACGGTTCACTTCTGCCTTTCAATTTGGATGAAGCAACAAAATTGAATCATGTAAACATAAAAGTGCATCATTCAATGTCAATGTTCAATAGTGTTCAACCGCGTTGAAAGAAGCTTGAGCTTTCTCGATATCTTCACTATTGCCGTTCATCGTTCAACGCATTGAATGAGAGTTGAACGTGTAAACACAAGAATTCAACGAATTACTTCTTGTTCAAATTTGATCGCCGCAGTGTAGAGAAAATACGTCAAAAGTGTACAACAAATACGAAAAAATGGTTTTTAAATTTAAGTTTTTGAATGGAAAGAGCAGCATACGCAAACGAGTTCTTAGAACATTTTAAATCTACTTGCCTGAGGAATTACAAAATGGAGGGTTTACAAGAAAGTGATTCCCAAGCGTACTATCTGAGGGTCTACTCTCTAACGAAAATAGCTACGGACTTTTCCCCCCAGCTTCGAAGACATCTCTTGAGAAATGTGAATTGAATAGTTCACTTTATATTCACTTCAAAGATACATGTTCACTTCTGCGCTTTCAACCAAAGTGAATCAATTTGGATGAACCGTGTAATATCGCCTTAAATCATTCACACAGTCATTTAAAATATCTGGTGGGTTAGTAAAGGAATAGCCATGAACATGCTATTCTTTCCATTTTCTTTCCATTACATACCTACTCACTGAAACACTTCAAGACTTGATGAGTTGCACACAGGGTAGTTGAATGACAAGCCAGACTCAAGATTCACATCTACCTTGTGTTGTTTATAGTCCAATTAATAATCTACCCACTGTTCGATACACTACATGGCTTCCTCGGATAGTTCACACTCTTATATTCTTATTCTATTTTACTTAACACTTTAACACTACATTTATAAATTATATACTAACATTACACCAAGTCTGTATCTATCACTTTAAGTATTATTTTTTTAAGTCTTTATCTCTACCTATATCATCAGACTTTTCAGCTTCGGTTGACATTTCCATTGCGAATCTCTTTAGTTGTTGCGGAAGCGATGGAGATATGCGAGGTCTCTTGTTCCCAATTGTAGGACTCAGATGGATTACAACATTTTCTGGCCCTGACACTCCAATAATTTCTGTCCACTGTTGAGGTAGTGGTAAAGATATAATATGTCGCCCATCGTCTTCACTATCCATTATTTTCATTTTAGTTCTCTAAGGCTCTGTTCTACATTCCTTTTCTTCCCCATAATTTGTAGTAAGAATCTTTATTAAGGCTTATTAGTTACATTAACAACCTATCATTCTATTTAATGAAATATCTACATACACCATGTTGTTTTTGACAAGACGCCTTTGAGCCCACGAGGCCTGCCTGGATAATTTCTGACATAAACTTCTTGTCCGACTTTAAAGAACTCTGTTTTCATTCTGCCGGACACTCATGTATAACATGGTGATGTCTATTATCTAGTTGATAATTACTCATTTATCTCCCTACACACAAAGGTGCGAGGCGGTATGGAGCTACTAATACTTGTTTTATTCCACTAGATGTAATTTTTTTTTAATAAAGCTATTTCCATTATCACTTACAAGTGTAGTAGGTAATCCTTGGTCCAGAAATATCTTTCCAAGTATTTTAATTAATGTAGCACTGCTCATATCAGAAACAATTTTTATATCAGACCACTCTGAATAAGCATCAATCGATATTAAATGTTTTTCCTTCAAAAGATGTAAAATAATCTACATATAAACTCGACCACGCCTTTATTGTACTGCTTTTGTTGGCATATTTATATGCTCTAACTTAAGGTTGCTTAGAGCCTCTAAGCAAATAATGACATTCTTTGACCATTCCTTCTATTGCCTTGTCTATCGCAGGCCACCTTCTAGCTAACACTTTTGTGATTACTATGCCATCATGATTTTTATGTAACTCTTCAAGAACAAATGATCAATTTTTTAAAAAAGAGTTTATTAACCTACATTGGTTCTTCAAAACCATAATGTTTATCAAAAACCCTACAAACTTAGCTGTCCCTCAATGTTCAGTTCAAGACAGTAAAGTTAAAGTTTATATTCCATTTCGCAATTGGGCTATGTAAACTGTCAACACTTCCCCGTCTAATTGGTTCCCAGAAATATGATTGCACGATTTGATTAGTATAGGATTGAAATAATCATCCAATTTAGTTATGGAGGCAGGCCAATGTACCAATGAGTTTTTAAACTTCACTTAATTACTTATGTGCACTTATCCGACTGCTCTTAAACGGTGAAGGAAAACATTGTGAGGAAATTTGCATGAATTCAAAGGCATGTGAAGTCCCCAACCCGCTTTGGGACAGCGTGGTGGACTATGGCCATATACATATATGAGGGAAGGCCTATAACCCTGCAGTGGGATGTTTACGGGCTGATAATGATGATTAGTTCTGGTGGTAGTAGGTATTGCAAGTAAGTAACTTACTTACTTGAAATGGAGAAACAAGTGACACTATCAATCCATACATGTCAGGGCCATAATTGGCCTTTTTATCGCTAGAATTTTCAAAAACTTAGCCAGCGATGGGTAGCAAGTTGATGGGTGTATATCCTGACGTTTCTTCAGGTTTTTTGCCTGGCTTAGATTCATTACGACCTGTGCAATCTTCCATTCTGGTGGCATGTAACCTCTATGTAATATAGCATTAAATAAGAATAGTAAGTATTTCATCCCATCATATGGTAATTCATGGAGCAGTTTACCAGTTATACCAGAACTCACATATAAAATAAAGAAGAGGTCTCTTGAAAAACCGTAGTACCACTTTGGAGTACAGTTGCTAGCAAAGGCTATTTGGTACAAAACCATCCAGAATTTTTTGGCGCCTTGATTTGACCTTGCTAGCCTACCCAAGAGAACTTTGGTCTCAGCTTTCAGACTGCATTCGGGACACATACCAACAAATAAATTGATATGATGGGAATTAAACCGTCACCACTGTGTACAGTTCGTGATAAACTTTTGTTGGAGATTGAATAGAGTGCAGATATTAGAGAACGACTTATTAAATCATCGGAGCTGTGCAATGGAGAGCTCAGCTGTATATTGGCTTATGGGCTCTGTAGGAGTGCTGACAGTCTGTTTAAATTTCTTGGATTGTCCATTGCAAATGACAGTGACATTTAAAAAGGTGAAGGTATCAATGAGGCTGGCATAGTCACCCAGGGTGTACAATAACCTCAAATTAAAAAAGATTTAAAAAAAATAGAGCAGGAGATTTAGGATAAAAAGTAATTTCGAAAAACAGTGGTTACAAAGTAATAGTGAATTTAAGTTTTGCATAGTAACCTCATAATACAATTATATTTTTTAACATTGTAAATAAATCAGTCCACTCCTTAAAATTCATGTCCTGCTTGCGTTAAAGTGTTGTAAACAGGACGCTATGGAAAAGACTTAGAAAAATTTCAATTCATATAAGAACCCTATTGAATATAAATAAATAAAAATAAATATCTTTGCACATACACACAGCGCCAACTAGCCCCACAGTAAACATCTAGGCTTGTGTTATGGATACCAGATAGTTGATAAACTACACAAATACATTTTTTTTTTGTAAATAAATACATATATAAATGAAAAACATTAATAACTGGGGAGCACATGTCTGTATTCATCATACAAACATATGCCCCTAGCGAAATTGGAACCCGCAGCATTGTGGTATATAGTGCTCAGAGTTTCTAACCAAACAGTCGTTAAGTCATTAATATGATAGGATAATATAGAATAATAGATTAAGGTTCCATACCTGGATCAGTTGTAGAGGATTGAAGGTTCCATACCTTATTATAGAAGAACAGACCCCTTATAAGATCACTTTGTTATCTCTATCTGTGGGTCAAGGCTCTTTTTGTCAAAAGGTCGTTTTGTGAAAAACGGTTAAAGGAGAAGTATGAAACTGAAATTAATATCAAAGTCTAGGGTCTACTGCTGCATACTACTATAAAAAACTCAAATTTCTGGTGTAATGCAAAAAGATACGCTCTTTCAAAGCTTATTTTAGTACTAAAAATCCCACTCACTGACAGATCATCAAACCCATAGCTTATTTCTCAGTGACCTACGAAGTCCGAATGGTATGCCAAAATACAGTTCATTAAGACAATATTGATGACTGCACCCACCATCTTGAAATTTGGCACAAATGAAGGTCTTGTGGCACAAGTGAAGAAATATAAAAATATTAATTTTAAAGTCCATGTGACGTTATTTTGAGACAAACATTTGTTTGTCAGTTTAATAAGTTTGTGGTAATGTTGGGCAGGTCACTTGAACATCACCATTGACAAACTTTGTTTGACGAAAAAGAACTTGGGAGACAAAAAGGGCCTGATCAAAAAAAATACTTATATCCTATCCATAAGCATATCGTATCCAATGATGTCATAAACATATTTCAAATTTTTCGATAGCGTCCCATTTTCTGCACCTTAACCCTGTTTGTGCTTATAAAGATTCAACAAAACAGGACCAGGCATATACAACTATGGGTGAGAAGTTTTAGTAAGGCGCCTTAATTTATCCTTTGTACCCCTCCACCTCAATCAATATCTACCAGATGTTTGCAAATTGTCGGTACATATTGAAAGACACTACACTTCTTTTTCTTCATATCAATGCATCCAGTCATCCCAGAATTCAGCCACAACTTCTGCGTAGTCTACAGCCGCGTAAAGGTATTGCAATGCACAGGTGGAAGGGCACAGAGAGCAAGAGAGCAAGTGCGCCATGTTTTGAGATGGGGTTCCACAATCGCAGTGCGTTCGTGACTGGTCAATGAATCCCCACTTCGCCAGGTTTTACTATTGCGTAACACTACACTATTGTGTACTTACTTCTTGTGGTGATGGAAGAACAGTGGTACCATCTTTATGAGTCTGTTTAATTTTATTAGAAAAATGAAAGGAACGCGAACATGTCATACAAGTAAATATATTTCCAAATTCATTGTTTCTACACAAACAAGTTATTAATGTACGCCTATAACCCATTTCTAATTTTAAGCACGTATTCAAAAATAAGCTCAAAGATAAAGTATTCATTTTTACGAGTTACGATTAGCCGGGCATGTTATGCAATCACCACTATTATTTTAAATAAATTGATTTGAATGGAATTAGAATAGTGAATAAGTATTTTACACTAATAAAACCGCAGTCAATTAAGTACATTTAGCTCAATAAATCTTTACAACGAATTTAGAACATTTGTACCTATAGTTTGGTTATGTTTATTTGGCTGATTGTTTGCTTCATTTGCTTGTTCCTCTATTCACGTCACGCTGAAACGTTCACTTTGATGGTTCACTCACTCAAAGAGTAGAATACAACAACACTCACTCACTGAGCGCTGACCGGGGCTTTTTGGCGGGAACTCGGCGAGTGAAGTAGCATTTTTCTTTACAATTCTTATAATTTGTGCATTCTAACTTTTGAAGCTTAATGGCAGAATATTGGTGTCGATTCGGATGTACAACGAACTAACTAAATTTAAAGCAGATACATCCTTTTCTAACACTATTAACATGAAAGGGACGACTATAAATTAAGTCCTGTCAAATTAAGTAAAAGGATCAAAACAAGCACTTCTTTATCAATATTAGGTGTACACCTAGCGACGTCACGATTAAAATACTATGGAGCGACTTGTTTTGACAGCTCTTAACTTAATTTGACAGGACTTAATTTATAGTCGTCCCTTTCATGTTAATAGTGTTAGAAAAGTATGTATCTGCTTTAAATTTAGTTAGTACGTTGTACATCCGAATCGACACCAATGTGCAGCAAACGTTAGCGATGGTGTACAAGTGGAGGGAAGTGTAAATTAAAGTGCGTAACGGAGCTTTCGGGTTCCCACAAGAAGCCGCCAAAATCTTTTGTAAAGCATTCTGCCACTTTACTGAAGAATGACTTGACCGTGACTAGACTCTGTATACGCCAAGTATACGACGAATTACTTGTTTTGACTGAGACTGACTTACAAACTGAAGAAATAAGAGAAATAAGACATGGCAGTTATGGGCTAGATCCCTTTGCCTTCTCCTAGAGGAAAGAATGAAACGAAAAAAAAAAAAGCTGACCGGCTTTTTGGCGGGAAACTCAGCTAGCGGTAGCTAGTGGTAGGCATGAGTGGTAGCCGTAGGTAGGTAGCTATGTTATAATAATAAAAAGAATATCGAATTAAAGTAACATGACACTTAAGCGCTTATTACACTATCCTATTTTGAGGAAATCTAATTAGGAACACTAATTAGGAAATCGGAAGTTAGGAAGCGCTTATTACACTTTCCTAAATGCAGTGACTAATTAGGCACACATTGCTGATTGAACGAAATATATTTGAATTAACATAACCAAGCCACCCAGCAATGTATGCCGAATTAGTCTTTTCATTTTGGATGGAAATTGTACGGTCGGGATCGACTAAAACGGAATCTAACTGTTCTAACTTCGATTACACCTTCCTATTTCCTAAATACATTTCCTAAAAAGAGGATAATGTAATTAGCTCTTAGTGATGAATTATATATGAAATTGCCGTTTTGTATGAAAAAATTTAAACGAATTTTTTTCATGTATTTTTTATTTATATTAATCGAAGTAATCACCCATGCAATCAATGCATCTTTGCCAACGCAGTGACAGTTTATTGATGCCCTTCTTAAAGAAATCAGCTGGACGGGATTCAACAAATTCTTCAAAGGCATTTTGTACTGCCTCTCGGGTATTGAATTTTTTTCCTGCCAAGAAGTTATCCAAATTCTGGAAAAAGTAGTAGTCTGTAGGCGCAAGGTCTGGTGAGTAGGGCGGATGACGGAAAGCTTCCAACCCCAGTTCTTGCAACTTGGAGACCGTCTGCTGTGCAATATGAGGTCGTGCGTTGTCGTGCAGGAGCAGCGGAGAGGAGCGATTGACCAATGCTGGTTGGAGATGTGCCAGCTTCTCCATCATTGTGTTCAGTTCTTCACAGTACACATCTGCAGTAATGCTCATCCCGTTTGGTAAGAAGCTGTGAAGAATCACACCGGCGCTAGACCACCAAACAGTGACCATCACTTTTCTAGGGGTAAGTTTTCGTTTAGGGCATTGTTTAGGTGCTGAACCAGTATCCAACCAACAGAAGTTATCAAACAGAATCCATTTTTCATCGCAGGTAACAATGCGGTTCAATATTCCTTAATTTGTGTGTCTGTTGAGCAGTGCAAGGCACGTCTCGACGCGTACTTCGCGCTGGCGATCATTGAGTTCGTGGGGCACCCATTTGTCAAGCTTTTTTACCTTGCCAATTTGACGCAAATGGACCAATATTGTTTTGACGCTAACGTCGAAAGCTGCTGCTAATTCAGCCGTAGATTGTGTATCATTAGCTTCCACAATCGCCTTTAATTCGTCATTGTCGACCAAAATCTTCGGACGACCGCGAGGTTCATTTTCAGGTCGAAATTCCCAGAACGGAAGCGAGCAAACCAATAACAGGTGGTGCGTTGGTTTGTAGTGTTAGCTCCGTAAACGTCGTTGATGTTGCGTGCCGCTTGTGCCGCGTTGCTGCCACGACGGTACTCATATTCCATAATTACTCGGTTTTTTAACGTATCCATGATGACGAAAGAGATTGAAATGCGATGAAAAATGTAAATATTAACTCAGCGACAAACGGACGACGATGCGGCCGGCGGCGCGTGCGTGAGTGAACGAAATAAACACGCAAGCGCAACTCAGCCGGCGCGCGGCAGCCCCACTGAATTACCCAGGCAAGCGGGCCGCCCGTTGTACTAGTAGCTTCATACCTAAACTGCGGAGTGAACCAGGCCTGGTACTGGAAAGAAACTCGAAGAGTTGCTCTTTTATAAACAGGTTTTAATAATAATAAATAACATTTTGTGAAAAAGCTAGTTTGCATACGAGCTAGTTATGTCCAGCCAGAGGAATCATCTAAACGATTATCATCTGATATTTTATATTATGCTTACCTACGTTTTTGTTTTATAATGTCTTTGAAATTGAAAGGAAGAATTTGTATATCAACGAGAACGGGACATTGTGGATGCGATTTATGTGACCTACAAGTACCTATATCTTTATTTTTGGTCTTGCCGTCATGTCTATCACTATTTTTCTTTTTTTGACATATAGTAAATTTTCAAAAATGTAAGTTTATTATGATTAACTGGATACGGATTTGAACACCATCTCACCTAATGGAAAGTAACGATGTGTCCGAAGATGAAGCAACTGTAACAAAAAGGTTAGAATAGAAGAATGTCTAAACTTATCTCTATGTGACAAGTGCATCCGCCATACAGCCCAGTACTTCAGTTTGTTCCTAAAAATTAAAGATATTTAGATGCATACGTTTTCCGAGCCTTAACTCGGCAGTGAGTGCGTTCCCAAGAAATTACTGAAGAGGTCGCTAAAGAAGACTGGCCAAACACTTCTTACAATGGTTCCACCGAATGCAAAAATGTATCAAAATCCATAAATATATCATAAGTAAAATATCTGGTCTGATTTATCAGAATCCAGAAACTTTCAGTATACCCTAAGCAAATATATGAACCCTAAAACATTACAGGCCCTTTTAGAGCCATGCGTGCAAAAATTACAAATTCACAACATGAAATGCTCCACGGCTGCTCCAAAATAAAACACTGAATGCGCCATATTACTTATTTTACACCAGAGCCACTTTCAAGAAACATTTTGTAAATACAAGATATTCATTGGCAATTAATTTGGTCGAACCGTGTAATATGGCCTTAAGCTGAGGACATCGCGTTCAACGCCATCTACAGAGTTAATAAAATACAGATACACAAAAAGCATGCGAGCTTGCTCTTGAACTGTTACATTTGCTAGCAAGAGCTTAAGCATACCTATTTAGTTTCTGAATGAGCATGCTTTTAAGCAAAAAATTCATAAAGTACAGATGACATGCTAGTATTAACATGTCATCTGTACTTTATTAGTACTATATTAATTCTGTGACGAAAGCATGCTACTAATGAGCAAGTGCTACCTAGTGTCGTAACCTCAAAACAATTGCTAGTATCGAGCATGCTTACAAATCAAACATTTGCTAGCAATACACCCAAAAAGTTCTGTCATCAAGGAACAAAAAGAGAAGAAATAACAAAGAAATTTGGTTCCGTGATTGGCTCACCCCAGCGAGACATTTTAGGCACGAAAACGTGAACGCACGAGCAACCGACGATTAGCATGCTCATAAGCAAATCTGTTCAGACATCCGTCGTGAAGCACACCCGCACCTAGCTCCGCCTCAGGTAGCATACTCAAAAATCTAACGTTGATCGATTTGTAAGCATGCTCGTTATTAGCAATGTTTTCGAAACCTTTTGTATTATGTAGGTAGGCGGTGCACGGTGATGCGGATAAAAAGACAAACACTTCTTAGGAATGAAAACTAACACTTTATTTGCACACGGTTTTTTAATCTACAATAGATGCCTAATCCAATCTGCTGAGCATGCATAGATTAACTCCTAAAGCCATGCAGTTTACTGTTAGAGTGAGATGCACTGTATAGTCTCCTATCTCACTTAAACTGAATGGAAGTTGAATGGAAATGAGTGAAAAATGAACGTGGCGAAATTCTTTTGTTGTAAATAACGAACCTACGCAACAGGGACAAGCTACATGCTATTAGACATGAATGTAGCCGCTGCAAAATGGCACTAATTTATACGACGTGATAATACAAAATGCGAATATTAATTCATAGACCGCTGAAAGAGCTAAATGAAAAATATTATTCAATATTGATCCCCGACAAGGAAACCATTGTCTGAGCTATATTGATACTTTGGAGTTCTCTACCTGGCAACACCACACGGCACCGAGGAGCGAAAAAGAAAGAGAACGCATGCGCAATGTATGTAATGTCGAATTCGTCATTCATCATTGTACGTATCGTTCGCTTTGGGCTTTGGCCGACATCGTTATCACTCACGCAATTCTGAATTTTCCAACAAAATGCCCAACCAAGTGTTAATTATAGAGCCACAAAATGAACTCAAGTTTAAAGGTGAGTGTCTTATTGTTTTATTGTGAGGACAAAGAACAGTTGCACTGAAACTTGGGTAGCATACATAGGTCGCGCTGCTGACAAATGGATGGAGTTTCTATTTCCAGATATCGGCGTTTTATCGGGGTGCGGATTTTTCACGTTTTCCTTGTAGTTTAAAGAAGATTTCGACAAATACTAGCTTAGAAAAGCTCAATATAGTCGAGGAACACTCGTATGATCATGATTTACTGCAATCGTACTTAGTTCAAATCGTTATTGGTTGCCTGCCTACCGACTGACCTACCGACTTGTGCTATATTAATAATTACCCAGAACATCATCAACAACCTAGTGTTACTAGTGAACGTGTAAACTAAATCGATTAGATGCGATCTAATGACTATAGGTAGCACAATAGCAGGATCGTTATGAGAGCTTGGTAGATACATAATAGTGTGTTCATATAGTGACTAAATTGTATGATTGAAATTGACAACATCATAAATTTTTCATAAATACGGTACACATCCTAATCCTAACAAAACTTTTGTCTTCAACCTACTAATTGTAGGTACATTTGGATGATATTGTAATAGGTAGGTATTATACCTAGCTGATAAATATTCAAAGTGGAAGAAAACCAATGCAAGTATTAAACCAGATAATTGAGTGCCAAGTTCATTGCAGCTGTTTTTGTCATACAAATGTAGAATAATTGCAATGTATTATACTTTATATGTTTTCGCAAGAGTATAGTCAATATTATTATTTTAGTTGATTTCTCAGGGCTCTTCGAGCAGGGCTTAACCACCAACATGCGATTGATTAATCCCACCACGGATACAGTGTTGTTCAAGATAAAGACTACTGCCCCAAAGAAATATTGTGTACGTCCTAATTCTGGTGCACTTGAGCCAAATTCCAAAGTGGACATAGCGAGTAAGTTATGACTCAATTTTATTTTTTGCTGATGTTTGTTTCAGAATAACTATCATTCCGATTACATTTCAATGCATGTATTTGTAATTTTTAGTTACACCACAGCCTGTCTATGTCGATCCTAATGAAAAACATAAACATAAGTTTATGGTACAAAGTGTCATTGCTCCAGAAGGAAAGACTAATGTAGATCAAGTGGTATGTATACTATTTTATATATTGTTTACTTTATAAAGTTACCTATATAATGTTATTCTACTTTTGTCATTGTTTAATTTTACAGTGGAAGGAGATCAGCCCTGATCAACTGATGGACTACAAGTTGAAGTGTATTTTTGAAACTCCACGTGGTACAAATCTCAATGTATGTTGAAAATTGTTACTTTTTTTTGCAGTTTCGTTGTCTATTTCTTAATCAATCACTCACAGGTTGCTAACAAGCCAAGCACATGTTGATTACTACCCTTTTTTGAGTTCTGTACAAAAGATGATCGAATACTTAAGGAATCACATTGGTGTCTATCTGTTTGATACAGTCATTTATTTCAGAAAATATTTGACATAAACAATTAAAAAACAACCAAATACCTTTTTCTATATATCTTATGAAATCTAATGGAAGGAATTTAATAGACTATATTGGTACTCTTTACTTTAGTAAATACTACTATTATCTATATTAGTTCTGCAGTTAGTTCATCCCAAACATTAGCTACAAAAATCTAACCTAGATTAACATATTTAGTCAGTTTTATAGTAGTGTAATATACAGTGAGATTAAGTTAATGGGTTGTATGAGTGATTTATACAATACTTATAATACAAACCTATGTAGTATGCACCTAAAGGAGCAGACATGCCAATATGTTACAATTTTTCTTGTGAAGGTGTCCAATTGAGAATTAAATTCCTTATAGGATTCAAGTTTTACTGTTAGTCTGTGATTTTAATAGATTCACCACAGCTATTCAATAATACATGTGTAATTATAGGTTTTTAGTGGAAGTTTGTGTACATAAACTAACATGTAGGCATGACATTTTACTTAAGTTTTTCGCAAAATATTTCAAGACTGCGGTGATGTCTCATGGACTCTTTTCGATTTATCAAAGACTTTCATTCATTCTCTTTTTAATCAAATGGTTATTTCGTAATTTCCGCCTGTTTCTTTTACTTAGGTTTCTTTTATAATGAAACAATCAAAACCAGAGTAAGATAGTGATGTCATTTCGACAACCAACTGTCTTACATACTCATTATTAGGTCACAGCTTCCTTTTACTAGGAGAGGGTACGGGCCAAAATTCACTATGCGGCGGACCCAGTGCAGATTGGCGGAATTGAGTCAACTTCATGACTACCTCTCTGTCAATATTTTTAAGCACCTCTGTTTCTTAAAGACTGCTTTCAATTGCAACAATTGAAACCAACTGTTTAACTTGCCATCCGAAACACGGAAACACTACCTCCTCAGTATTCCTTCGCCTTCCTGCTTCCCATCCTCATAGAATCGTTTCCAGCTGTAATTCTCTGTGACTGTGTAAATTAATCAATACTCATTAATTTTGACTCAATGGGTAAAATTCTATAAGTAGTAGTGAAAGTCTAAATATTGTTTTTCTTTCACAAATAAAATAAGAGTTCTTTGTTTTTGTTCCTATTAGATTTTTTTTTATGCACAAGGGGTTAGTGCTATTAGATTTAATATATTAGTTTTTAATTTATTATTACACAATATATATTATTATATGTTAGTAGTTCCAAATAATGGATGTATGCCTGGTTGTGGTATGAGATTCCTAACTGCATTCTCGTTTCTTTAAGCCTCTGTTTCTCTTTTTTTTCTTTATGTATGTAGACCAAATTAAACATTCTAGGTCTGCACTAATAGGCTAAATGGAAAATAAAAAGATACAATATTATCTGAAACTTATTAAAGCTTAATTATTATAAATGATATATTTCGTGTAACATTTTTAAAACTTATTTTAAAATCTAGCGTTAGAAAATTTTCAAAAATTTTGAACATTACAAATAAAGTTGTAGGTTATTATTGATTATCTGGAATAGTTTTTTTATAGTACATTGTGATTGTAATACATAGGCTGACAGTAGAGTTTACAAAATATTAGGTTAGAAAACAATTGATTATTGCAAATGAGTTAACATTTGTAATCCTACATTTTGGAGAAAATAGGTAAATAAAACAACTACTATTTGATCCATAATATTTTTGGACTGCAGTGTTTTTATCCTAAGAATTTATCACATAGAATGAATGAAATGAACTTCAGGAAACAGCTCAACGTCTTCTCGTTCAAAATACATATGCTAATTTATAGTGGCGAAAAATTGATGGCCGATGGGGCACGCACCTACAAGCGTAGAGGAGGACCTCCGCCCTACGATGCACAGAAGACCTAATGACGGTCGTAGAAAGTCATTGGATGCAGTCCTCTTCCGAAAATCTATAGAGCAAGCCTTGACTGATATTGTGATAAAATGACTGATAAACCATCAAAACATTTTCTAAGAACGAGTGTTAGACCTGACGCAGGCCGCCATATTCGGCGGCGGCGGAGATTTCGGCGGCATGCCCGTTCGACTATTGGGATACTCGATTGAGGTCTTTGAGCAATTGCCGAGCGAGATACAATTTAACAATTGTCAAAGTTTAGTAGTTCTTGGTAATTGGTTACTATTTCTTTTAGAGCAGCTGTAAAAGGACTTACGAGTATAATACAGAATCCCCGTTGAGTACTTATAATTGGTCGGTTTTTCTCATTATTTTGCTTAAATCATCTGCCTATAAATAACTTGCATATTAGGAAACTAAGGCAGCTCAATCCTATCTGATTGTTTTTTAAAATCTATACATACCATATCAACCTTCGATTATTATAACTCAGTCATTGAGTGTAAACCTAGTGATTTATAGACATGTTAGACAAGTATTATGTGTACTTAATTGCTAATGTCTTGTTTTATATGATCAACATAATTTTTGAATTCTCTAGGATGCTGGAGACAATGTTGGTCAGAATGAAGTCACCAAGAAACGAGTGGCTGTTGCAGACGATGTAAAGTCTTCGACAAAGGTACCATCTTTATTAATTGTGTTTAATATTTGATTTGTTCAATGATACCAGTTCCATACATTTAAAGTTTTGAAACTATGTCGAAACTCTCGACTATTTGTCCTGCACCACAATGACATGGCACACAACAATAGGGTAGTTAACTACAATCACCAAAAATTAATAAACATGTTATAAACTTCTACATATTGCACAGATAAAAATCACTTTATTGTAAGTCACAATTATCGAAATATTAAAAACTATCAAAATAATTACATAAATTTAAATATCGAACTACCAGTGTCGCGCGACGTGTATCTTTTATTTTTGTAAGGTTTTTGTGCAAGATAAAATTTACAGAAGAAGCTAGCGCAAATTGGCAAAAAATATTCAATTATGGTTGCCAATTTCATTATAACGTATTATAACAAATACCGATTTCTGTTCCGTAGAATTAGCAACGAAAAATATCTATATAAGGAATTAATTATGCTCAAAGTGGCCCTTCAGAGTAGAATAGGACCAATCCTCTCTTCCCGTGGTTGACTTGAAAGGCGACTACATGATCGTGAGCATAATAGCAAAGACCAGTAATAGGCAGCAGCGTCATTCGTCCGAAGCTTCTAGAAAAAAAGGTTCTTATGTCCAACAGTGAACTTTAATTACTAACCACCGCAGCACCGTGTATGCATTAAGTAGTTCCCCTCGTGAAAAGACGATCCTTGCTGCAGGATCAGCTTATGTCCTATCATATAAAAGTATTTTCATCACAACTGAACGAGTGTGCAAAATTTCAGTTCCTTGGGTAAACAGGAAGTGGTTCTAACTAGACTTGCTAATTTTGAACGGACATACGTACGAAGTAAGTTAAATAAATGCTTGTAATAATAGGTCGTTATGAACAATTTTCCAAAATTTGTCATCAACCAACTGTAGTCACCACAAAAACCCACCTAAATAATTGTATAACAAGCTTTTTTATAAGTGTTAGGTACAGTCTACGGCGCGGCGATCGTAACACCATCATATCAGTGTAAGCTGGCCGCGCAACACTAGCAGAAATATGAGCGCAGCGAGATGTTAGAGATACTAGCAGTGTTACGGTCGTCGTCGTGCGGCCGCGTGTTAAATTAAGTTTGTTTCTTTCTAAAATAATTTAAGAATTGGGTATATTCCAGAAAAAAGTAACTTAGTAAGTTACATTTTGTAAATCTTCTGAAAACAGATCTAAAAGGTGTTTAATTGTTTTGGATTTCCAATATTAAGTACATATACGATTTTTACTACTGAAGGACGCTATTTTGAACTCAAAAATAAAATTATATGTTAAATCCTTATTACACTGAACTATAATAGGTAGGCATCATTGTTTATAACAAAAATAAAAACTCGTTAATTGATCAACATTTGTTATAGTATTTACGAACAATAAGTAAGTGTGAAACAGTATGTGATGTAATCAGTGTTCTATGCCATGGCCACACGAATCTTGTAAGTTTTTTTTAAGAAAAAATTATTGAATCTTCTTAAACACCTCAAATTCATTTAGGGGATCCTATATGGTGACCTCACTTTCACCTTCGGCTCCATCTTCACTTAACATCAGGTGTGATTGAAGTCAAAATCCGGTATAATTTTTGGAGGAGGTTCTATGTTCGCCTGAATGTATTTTTTTACCGATTGTAATGCTTATTTTTTCTTTGATAAGGTTTACCGGTAGAGTGGTCTGATATAAATTTGCTTAAGATTTGACATCGCACTCCGGAGATAGATCCAAACAGTGTGTTATTAGTTGCATACTTTGACGACATAATGATTGTTGCTGAGATCTGAAGTCAGTTGCTTTGCCAATTTTTGGCGGTTCAAATATAATAATAACATTGTGTTACTTCGGGTTTTCACTTTAGATTAATGAAGTATAGTAGGAATTTAGTGTTTAGATTAAAAACGCGCTAGACAGAAATGATAATGGATAAATGTGAACCGATATTATTATGGGATTCACTTATTACAAATTTCCCAGTAAAATATAACTAATACATCCGTGAAGACGGTAAAAAATTCGAGCAGCGAATATGGTAAAAATAATCAATCACTCGATTTTTGACATTTTAATCCTCCATCAGTACAAAAATTAAGGGCTGTGGTGCGTTATGGCCGCGACACTATATAAATTTTCGTATAGTGTCTATAAGCGCAAATAAGGTGAGCACGTGCCACAGCGCTGCGAATGTGCTTCAGAATTTGAATAAAAATTTAATCAGAGACGTTTGATACCAGAGACCAACCGTTGGTCTGTGTTTGACGCCATAGAACGTTGTTTCAGAAAGTGCTAGGTACGGGTGTAATGCTAAAATTAATATCTAATGCTGCTACAGTCCGTTCAAAATTTCCTGTCAATAATTCAGCGCAGTAAAGATGGCTTATTAAGTAAGTATTCCCATCTAACAGGCGCACTGATTGACTCAGTTCAGAGAGCTAATCATAATTTTTGGCACGGAACCCTCGAGGCTTGAGTTCTACTTACACTTGGCCGCTTTTTATAACATCTGATGATATTAAGTCGCAATATCGTCAAAGTTAGGTACAGTTTCACTCTCATGAGAACTTCCTGCCTGCATAGCATGACATCTTTTGTCACGCGTGACGTAGGAGTGAGAGTGGTATAGTTGTATATTTCGTCCAAGCGAATGAGCAGGACAAATATTATCTCGCGCGACATAAATGTTTATCGCGCGTCATGCTACGAGGGCAGGAGCTATAACGATTTGGGTAGCTGCCCGTAAGGTTTCAAGCCACTCAGTATTTAGAAAAATCGAGCTAGTATAAATTTTCACTGAATGTTATCTTAAATTAGTTTATGGTATTATCCTGTGCTTATCTGGCAACTTGCGTTTGTGGTGCGGTGTGAGTCGCGTATCGTTCAAAACTATATTGTGTAAATGTTTGGAACTTATATAAGTGCATGGAACTAGTTATGTTGTTATTTCGTAGTAGTTGTGTGTAAGCTTCTTTAATTTTTATTTGCCCTTTCTCTAATTCCAAGCCTACTGCGTGCGTCAAGTGTAGTGATAATAAAACATTACTTTAGGGATTGTGCTCACAATTGTTTTCAATTAACATCTCTATAAATTACTTCATACATCACCTATTAGTCCGTACTATTATTTAGTTATGGATGAATGATGGTAACAATAGACCAATACAATTATCGGACATTTGGGAACAAAGTTAGTCCAAGCTTGGCATGTTATTGAAATTGTCTTACAGGATGCTGTAGAAGGTTTAATCCAGAATGAAGCAAAGCGGAAGGATGATGACCACACATCTGGATCATTAAACGCGAAAACGGTATCCTGACTTTATTTTCTTTTTTTTTGATATTTGGTTTTGCCAATTTCTGCTAGCGTGCTGATCGCCACAATTTTCATAGGTTTGGTATAAAATAAAACGGCGTTTGATTGGACTGTAAAGTAGTGAATGGTGTTTAGTATGTGCTGTTAGATAGATAGGTTCACATCTTCCTTCCAATATATCCGTTCTATGGCAATTCAATTTTACATGCACTCATCAATATTGTTTGTGAAAGCAATGAGAAACTCCTCAAAGTCACTGTATTGGTTCTATAGAAAATTTAATTTACTCATATTTTCTCAATAGGTTTGAGTGTGACTCGTCTATTCTGAATTAAAATTTGCAACAACAAAAAATAATTCAATCGATTTTTGATATTTTACCATTATTTTAAACGAAGGCTTCCGCTTACTATTTTGAATCATCTGTTTGGTGATTATGTGGCATTTGTGTGAATTTCACATTGTTAGGAAGACTGGTGTCTCCTGGAATTGCATGTTTATTTTTTATTTGCATATTTGTCATTGATAATCAGTAACCTACGGCAAAAACAGGTTTTTCAGGCATTATTTTTTTTTATAGACATTGACTTTTCCCAAGTCGGAAAATGCGGAAAACGATATGCAAAAAGTGGCTTCTGAAGTTATTCTGTTGAGAGAGGAAGAAAGCAAATTAAGACAAGAAAATCTGCAATTAAAAGTGAGTATTATAATAATTGCACTCTTTAATAAAAAAAACACCACAACTTATAATACTAATTTTATGAGGCTACTGAAGGATAATGAAGAGATTTAAACGCGGTATTGACCATTCTAACCTTTTATATATACATTTTTATGTATGAACATCACAAAATCGTCCTGGGTTGCCCTAGATCTCCTACCAACCAAACAAAAGGGCGAATTGCGGTTTTGAGCATAGGTTAAGGAAGGGAGAGTAAATTGAAATATTGTTAAGGTCACCTTTAAGAGTATGTAATGGGTAAACTTCGTGATATAATAAATGTTCGCCCTCCCGTATTAGCCGATTTCAGTATATCCATTTGGCCGGATATTGACGCTTGAGTTAGCGCATAACATATCACCACGCACCGACGTGCGGGGAGAGTTAGTGGCGTTTTGTTCGTCGTCGTATCACCGCGCATAGATTAAATATAATATACGCAAATAACCGATTATTTTTACAAATGGCATTGATATTAACAACTTTGATTTAATAATAATACATTTATAGCAGCAAAGCGAAAATTAGAACCATTAAACCTTCTTGTGCTGACGTGAAATGATTGGCGAATAAATCCAGTAACTACTGTACTTTAATTCAGATGGATATGTAGATAAACATATGACGTTACAAATCACAGATAAGTGACAGCAAGCCAAGCCATCACATTATTGCGTTTGAGACTTTGCATCTATCTTTACCTATCTATTCGAATATCGCACAGACCCATCTGTTTTGGACCTGGCTTCCCCGTGCTTACTGCACGGGGAAGCCCGGTCCAAAACGTCTTAGTTGAAGTTATGCTATCCATGTATGTGAAGGCTTACGAACGATATAATGCTAATATCCTGCCTCTATAGAGCAATTCATCACTGATGGATGGTTCTCATGTGACACATGCATTCTCACTTTTTGAGGCATACTACAAGTGCACATCACGTGAACGCCATCCATCAACGATGAATTAAGCTTCTCACATTTCTTAACATTTTTTTTATGAGAGATTGCGCAGCAATTTAATTGATTGTTCATGTCATGATAATTATATTCATTGTCACTATAATAATCAAAGAATTTTATCTCTACTAATTTTCATACATAATCAGCATTATACGAAATTAATCCAAATTATAAAGTGTTGTTGCAACATGTTTACAGAACTATTCCTGTAAGTTGCAACCTTGATAGCGTAAGGTCTTAAAGCGCTTCCGTCTTCTTCTTTGTACAAATCGATATATGGCGATACGTGGGATATCATAATGCGAATGTATTTCCAATACAAACCTGTGTATTAACAGCCTTTATAAGTCCCACTAATAGACATAAGAGCCTCACACGCAGCGGTTTTCATTGCGTTCCATGGGGGAGATTCGGCCTAGTCGTTTGCAGGTGGGCAGGGATTGGCGATCGCCGATTTTTTGGGAGCTCCGCACCAATGACCTCTGCTGCCCATCACTAGGATCTGGTGTAATATACCTACAGTTATGAAAAATGCCAGCCTGTGTCCAGTAGGGAGCTGTCATATCATCATTTATCAAACCGCTGATTTTCAATGTAAAGTTCCTTTACTCAAATATTGAGATTGGTATGCGTGTAATATATAAGTATTTAGAGCACTTTAGTCAGTAGTCATTATGAACATTTTTTACAATAGACTAGATATTTGACTACAAGATTACGCATTTTGCGAATTGTACATATTGCGATTTGGACGTTTTGCGCTAGTTTGATACTGCGATTTTTAATACATTAATTTACTATTATGTTGGACTCCAATTTTGCATGAAAAATCGTGTAACGCGACGTTACGAAGCAACAAAACATGATGGAAAACCAGTTGTACAGGTCGTGGCCACACGCGGTTCATTCCTTTTGGTCGTTTAACGTACAGAACATAATAAGGTGGAACGAAAGAGTAACCAAGACAAAACTAAAAAAAATTCTGACGTATACAGTCAGCTGCTACTAAAAGTATACCCTCATCTATTTTGCAAAGAAAATCACTCGTGCACTCGTAGCGTAGCCGCATTCGCTATTCGTTTGCGGTTAGCGAAGTTAAGCTATATCTGGCGCGATCGGTCCTTGGATGGGTGACCACCGGTGGCATTTTAATACGAGTGTTTCTATGCTTCGGAGGGCACGTTAAATAGTCGTTCCCGGTTGTCTTCAATTGAAGGCAATCGTTAATCTAAGTCGGTGGACTACAGAGGCGACTTAAAAACACTGGCTGTCAGATGTTCACTAATCTGACAGAAATCCACTGGGCCCGCGTGGTGGATCATGGTTAATACCCTCTCCCTGTGAGCGACGACTGTGCCCCAATAGTGGAGACGTGTGAGGCTGTTGATATAGAAAATCAAGCCGGGGCGTAATGCAGCTTGAGTACTGTCAGGACATGAAATTTTGACACACATAGTTTCTTTTGCCTTGCAGGATATTATTAACTCAATAGATCTAGTGCGTTAGGGGTATACTTTTAGTTGCAGCTGACTGTACTATGGCACTCGTTGCCAAGAAAGTGTTGCAATTTTTCGAAACTGAAAACGTAAGCCGCGAACTATAAGTGATACAGGATAAGACTCAGTGACCTGCAACAACCAAAAATGGCGCTCATTGGGTCCCTACTTTCTCTTGGTGTAAATGTAAACAGAGGTTTGAATATTTCTTTTTTTTTATCTTATTTAGGCAACCTATCCTTCTATGTCACTTTATAAGTTTTTATTATCTGTTACATTAAGAAAAATAGACTGAATAAATGCCATAGTAAATTTATTTATGAGAGTGCTTGAGACTTTAAAGTCAAGATATAAAATACATCGCGTTTTTTTTTAAGAAATTATTTTATGTCATTTACCTGAGAGCGGAGTGTGAGTTTTGTTTCGACTACCGCGTTCACATTTATGTGACGATTTGTATGACGAAATGAGCAGGGCCTCTCGCGGATAGTTTGCAAATCGACTCGCTAAGAAGAACACCGAAAGTGAATATAACATATACATGGTCATAATTTTTTGGGTGGCTGGTATTTCGTTACTTTTAGGTTTACAGGGTCTGCATAAAATAATTTTTAGTATTTAGTGAAAGTGGTTTTTGAATAATGTCATAGCATTACACGTCCTCACGGTTGGGTCACTGCCAGATTAACCTTTGTGTCAGAGCGGTGGCCACGTGACTCGGTGTTTCGAACCGCCTATGTTGGCGCCTGACTTGCTTACCGACTGCCTTCAATTGAGAACAACTATTATCAACGACAAATATAAAAATGCTGATTGTATATCTCTTTCCTACATCGATAAGTAAATAATATATAAATGCTAATAAAATTAAAAACAACGCTGGAGAATAACTTTCTCTACACTTTCATCCTCCTCAGCCTACGCGACTCCACCTAGGCCATTCAAATTGTTATATACGCTGTTGCGAATGTGATTTTGAATACTTCAAAAGTTATATGTTGCCAACGAGTTGTCTAAAATATTGTCTGCTGTGCTTTACAGGAGGAGTTGCTACGCTTGCGCCATTTAGTGGCTGCGGATAGCGGGCGCCCGGTGCGCCGTCACTCATATGGACCGGAGAAAAACGTACAGGCCGCGTTTATGCCATGGATTGCCACCGCAATTGGCATGGCGATCCTCGGCATCATCATTGGCAAGTTCCTCATGTGAATGGTCTCCCAGACACCGCGGTGACCCCGGCGTCACCTCAGACACCGCTGTTACATCACTCCCCGAAGCATCCCTCGCACAAGGCAGCTTGATTTTCAGTGGCGCCTCGAAGCTTCAGTCGTGCCACACTCTTTTACACAACAGGCAACGATAATAGTTCACTGTCTTTGTACGGCCTCTATTAATTAATTAATGAACTTATTTCTACTTATATGTATAATCAAAATTGTTTCTTGAGCCTGTGTTATTACCGACTTTTAGTCATATTTCTTATATATAAACATTAGCGATTTCAAAATTCTCATACCTAACTCGATAAAAAATATTATGTATAATATATAAATTACTCTCCCTTTTAAATGTGCTTTAAAACGCATACATAGCACATAGTCAGGCATGGTTTTATAATGTTCTAAGGATTTTTACGCGTACTCAGTAAAGATATGCAGACAATGAACGACGTACGTCTGAGTTATGTATCTTCATTAAATTAACAATTGGCGGTATTTTTATCAAAATTAGTAGGTATGTATAGAATAACAAACAGTAGGTAAATCATTCATATAATCATAACATTAAGAGTGTATAAAATTATATAAAATCTTTCGCGTTCTTTTAATGAATGTCACAGTCATCGAGGTAACCGCTGTCGATGAAAACTAATTAAACGATTTCCCAACTAAGTCTAAATACTAAATTTAAAAATATGTAGATTACCTTAAAAATAACTAAAGGATTACATTTTTGGATATGCTTATTTCAAAAGGTCCTAAAAACTACACGTTTTGTTTGAATAAATGGGGATTTAAAATTAGAAAGCATACTACTGTAGTTTTAATTGTTTAATTTTTAATTATCCAAAATGAGTGTGACATTCATAACTCGTCTTGTAGGCATTGTATTCAATTGAATGATGTTAGTGTATCGTAAGCATTCTTGCAAAGTAAAATGCAGTTTGTGAATTTCTCATAGTAAAACATTGTCAAGTTTATAAATGTATTCGTATAGAGTAACACAGTTTTGTAGGTTGGTGCCTCATAGGGTGAGTTTACATGTTCACAAAGTGCAATATATTATTATCATTCACTCATTGTACAATATAAATAGATTACATTAGTTCAATATTAATTGTTAACGTTTTAATTAAATAATTCGATATATAAACCAGAATCAAGTATAACCAACTATTTGTAGATAATAACTTGAATGATTAATTACAGTTCAAGTTTGCGGTTCCATTAACAACGCGTCTTTTTTTTGTAAACAAATTGTAAATCTGTTTCTCGTGAGGTTCTCTTCCCGGACAGTAAAATAAAAATTAAAACGTTTTTCATTCGGGTCCGAAATTTCTGAATATCTTTTTGCGATATGCCTCCAGCTTTTCTTTTTACTACAAAAAGGCAAACTTCTCTGAATTACCTAAATTATTTTCTGAAATACAAGACATCGCCATTAACCAGCGAATTAGAAGAATTATTCTTAATTGATAAACCAGTTACATTTTAATAATAGAAACTACTTTCAGTTTCAGTATAAAATCTACACACAATCATCATCATCATATCGGCCACTGGACGTCCACTGCTGAATATAAGCCTCACACATTACTTTTACATATTTAACATTTTTATGTAGGAATAACCAACCTAACTGTGTAGACCCAAATAAAAGTTACTTTCACGAGGATAAAACTAAGGGCTGTGGGACATGTTTGGCATACACACTTAAGATTTTCTAAGTAATCACTGGCTAAATTTATGCATATCGGCAGAGATTTGTTTGTGACAAACAGAAATCGTGTATATTTTCTGAGACCCTTAAACATGAAAATCGCATAATTACTTTTTAATTTTTTAATTTGTCTTCTAAAATAACTATCAAACCCATTCGAGGTTAGGAGGTCTCATAGTCATATTAGTGACTTTTTAATCGACTATCATAATAAGACTAAAAATATTTTGTTTAAAAGTTAAAAGTCTTCTTATCACTGAAATAAGCCCTGGAGGAATATAATAACGGCGCATAATTAAACAAAAAACATCTAACCAAGTTTAAAATGTTTAAATTCGATTTTCTTGGATGTTAACTTCGGCTATTTTATGAGGTACTGATATATTTTCTGTTTGTGATTTATATTAGCGAGTGGCATTCAGTAATCACTGACCTCCAGATCAGTGGTCGTTTGAAAATAAATATCAAGATTTAATAAATTATATAAACGACACATGCATTTGAAATTTTTAACAACGAATAATAATCTGCAAGGAATTTTATCAATCTTGAACTTTTTGTTAGCATTTGAGTTAGCTTTCTTCCGTTTATATTTATTTATTGATATAATATACGACAGTAACACAATACTAATTACACAATCTTAACGCAGACGCTGTTTAACGTAAAAGATTTTGGAACGAAGGAAATTCGTTGAAAATCGCAGCACGAACGACTTACATAAGAGCTCCGTTACGTTAAAAAAAAGACCGACAACGGGTCATGTTAAAAATCATGAAATAACCAGACAATATTTCAGTAGATTGTAACATAACGAGTCCCAAACCCTCGAAAGTAAACTAAGAAAATAATTAATATTCTGATTTTGTCACCTTTGACGAGTAGGTATTTGTTTATAGTTTTATAGATATATCGCTAAATATGTAAAAAAAACAGTCCTAGTAGTATCGTATGTTTATTGCAAGGAGCTCAGTCACTCTGATCTGGGCTTTAGGTTTCGATAGTTGCTGCGAAATGGAAGTCTGATGAGCAGCAAGGCGAAATTGCTTCTCAGAGGAGACGCAGGTGTAGAAGCAGAGCGAGGTGGGTTGTTTACATTCGAAGCCTCAGCTGACCTATATACTGATGACGAAGTATTGCGTAAACTGTCTATCGGTGCGCATCTCAGCGATAGTATTCTGCGAAGCTTCAAATTCAACAAGATATCAGCCAAGCTTGCTTTCAAAGATGTGACGTCCTTCTGAGGAGTCTGGCGACGTCGACGTGATCCAAAGTAACGAGCGGTAGCTTACTCAGCTGTCTCGCCACGAAGGCAGGCACGTCGTCTGGATCCGTTTCTTTCAGTAGTTTTATCATATCCTGAAGGCTCCTCTCTCCCTTCTCATCCCTTGTGCGTGAGTTTAAACGAACACTCATGTTGAGGGATTCGTACAACAACGCCTTATTTCGCTTCATTGCGTTAGGCTTACAGATTTGGATGACACTGACCTCGTCCATAACGTCCAAGCGTTGTAGGTACACCAGGAGATTGCTCACTACAAGTATTTTCGCTCATAGTGAAAAATAACTTGCGGCGGCGAGTGTCGCGCAAAACGGAAAAACAGTAATGTTTTAATCAGCAGCTTAGCACAACACATATCGACGGACTATGTTTTTACATTAATGCACTTATAGATGGGAGTGTACCACACGTAAAACACTCTTAAGAGAATATCAGAGAATATAGCGTATATATTGCGAGTATTTATATTGAAAGTTGCAGTATTTATTTATTTTTCATTTAACTACTAACATTGAAACTCAAATTATCAAGACTAATTAAATTTTATGCTGTGTTGTTTCTATAGTTAAATACCCTTGACTGAATAAACATATAAAGAGGAAAGGGAAGTCCTAGGCGCAATTACTTAGACCAAGTGAAAGAAAAGGTAAGGTTAAATCGAGGGCGGAAAGCAGAGAGACGTGGTCATTGCTCCACCGGTAAGAGCATAGCTCTTACATTGAAGAAAAAGAAGAATAAACATGTACGTTCTAAACGAGACACCGTGGTCAGCAAGTTGTAGACAAGGCAGCCTAGTCGAAATATTTTATTTGCAAGTCATCAAGGGTATTTTAGTATATAGTTGTTATTTTTTTATAAGCAACATAAAATGTTATGTATAATATTTTCGACTCGATAGCAATTATTTTTTTGGTCGATATGGTTACACCGTTATAAGATAACCAAATATTTGTTAGTACACAATGCAATTATTGAAAAGTGCACAGAGGGAGTGACAAGCAGCAAGTGAGGAAGTCGCTTTTAAAAACTATTAGGGTTTTGATGCGGGTGGTCTGGCTTTAGCTGAGCTTGGGTTTTCAACGTTTGTCTAACTTGTTTATCAAAACGCCTAAGTTGTGAAGCTCAGCTAGTGTCGAGCTAAAGTCTAAGCAAAATTCGAATTATACATTTATAACTCGATTGTGGATCTGTTTTGTAAACACGACTATTACATAAATTCGGCATGTCATGCTCATGATTCATACATAAGCACTTAATTGTAGATTTGTGTCAGTATGCTTAGATGAATTTTAATAACTTGTTTATTGCATTTTTAAGTTTAATTTAATGTGTAAATTACATATTATGGGATTGGTATTTATATTTTACTGACGAAATTTTCGGTGTAAAATAATAAAATAGATGTGGTTAACTGTGGTTACTTTGATATGAAAACGTCCTTCGCTTTGTGCTATTATAGGTTTGTTTCACGAATGACTCTTTATTTCATTTTATTAACAGTAACTAACAATTTTTATTAAGGATAACTGTGTACGTACCTGCAATACTTAATTTACGGCCATCGATCTGGATATCCAAAGTAACCCCAGCCCACGTAAACAAAAAAATCGTGATATAACTGAAACCAAACGCGGAGATAACACAATAACAATATTTTATGCGATTCCTTTTATGCAATTCATCTATTATGTACAGTCAGCAGTTTATTTTTCGTCTTGTAATTTATTTTCGAAGTCAAATTCAAACGACAATATCCATTTGAAATCATTACGCCTATTCAGGTTGTTTAAACGAGATGTGTCCCAGGGTAATTTTTGCACAATGAGAATGTGTGAAATTTAATCCGGCCATAGTTCTTTCGGGTGACAAATGGGTAATAATTCTTATCTGGATATATGCATTATTATCGCGAGAGAATCTCACACAAATTATCGTAATGAAATATCGCCTTGGTGTATGTGATCTTGTCCAAATTTGACAAATAATTTGTTTTTTTTTTCAAACACTTAGTTATTTGTTATGTGTATTATGTATAGTCTAAGTTAAGTATCAAATTTTGTAATTAAAAAATATTGTGATGCGACGTTAAGCTGACTGACTGTGCATACAAAACAATACAGCGAAGTACAAGATGTCAAAGCAACTCAGTTATTAAATTTTAAACTAAATTAAAGTTTAGTGGTTTCCATGCGACATATTACGCATGCATACTTTTGCTTGTTTATTCCTAATATCACAGAGTAAGAGGACTACACTACTGTGACCAACCAATTTAATTGTAATTATAGCTATCACGGATAACGTTGAAATTAACTTAAACCTGGTTTTTTACAACTTAGTTTGTTCCTGTAAGTTAAGGATTATGAATTTTTAATTTTATTTATATTCCATTATTGCTGTAGTCATGTCATATAAACTATTATTTTGGGAGATGATGTATTGGGATAAGGCCATTTGTGCATCAGTTCGTAGTTTTTTTTTTTAATTAACAATAGGAAAACGTTTTACTTAAATTTCCGTATGGTATTGTTGTTATATTAAACTATTATGCTATATTGTATCGTTTTCTGAAATAAAAGACTTAATTTATGATTTTTGTTGTTATATTTATGTACGAGTTCTGTATTGTTCCATCTACACGGCCTGGAGAGAGCAATTGCCATGAAAGGACAGGCTCTAAATGTAAGCCATAAATTAATTTAAAAAAATCTCACTTTGCATACGACACAACTCAATATCGATAAATATTCTAGCCTCTATTTATTTGCTGTAGAAAAGGTAGTCTTGAAAATCAAGTAAGTTTCATGTCCGACTTAGAGCGATCTCAAGAATTTTTGATACCAATTTAAATACACAGCAGACAAGTTCCTCCCAATAATTTTGAAATCGTTTTATGATAACCAAACCCATCAATGTTAAACTTTATTACATTTGTTTTTTGATATAATTGTTTAAAAAATATCACAGTGGTTTTCTGCCGGCGTTTGTACACTAGGATATTTATCTGTGGGTACCAATGATGCACTGCTTGTTATAAGAGCTCCCACATAGAATCGCCTCATCCTCGCCGAATCTATAATTGTGGAGACAAGGGTCTACAAGCCGGTTTGTTTGTGTATAGTACAATTGAATATATGGCTCATTTTGGCAGGGCTACCATCACTTAGTTCTCGAGGATTCTAAGGAAAGGCGCTGTTTTATCTACTAAGGAAACCGCGAAAAAAGATTTATTCGCGCGACCATAACTATACAGGTGAATTAGAATTCCTGTAATTCCCATTAAACTGGTGACGGTACTCTTGATGACGAACAAGTTTCCCCAAGGAATTTCGTATGGCTCATCTTGGCACGGCCACCAACACCAACTGGAAATGATTTTATAGATAAATTAGTCGATAATTTTGTGAAATTTGTCACGAGATATCAGATTTTGTCGGTACACCGCTTAGAATATTCTTTGTATTCGTTGTCGTAAAAGGCAACTAAGGGACTTTCCACCAGAAAATAAATATAATTTTGCACGTTTCAATGGCGATGGGCTCACCCTTGTCACGTGTGCCCATACCCTGTCACGTGTGCCCATACCCGCTCACGTGCACCTCGGGACTATAGTCCCAAATTTTTTTTTACCGCTGAATGCACCTTGGGACTGTAGTCCCAAATAAGTGTCGCCTACCGAATGCCACAAAATCGATCGAATCCTTTCAACCTAATGGCAAACGCAATAAAGTACACATTCCATAGAGTTCTCTACGAATGTAGTAATATTTCATCGGTAGGTAACTCCGAAATTATGTTCCTCCTATGAGACACAAAAAGTTGAAAAGTGACGTTTGATCAATGTGGGGTAGTGTGTTAGTGCTGTGGTTTTTGGGGTGTTTTAGTGATGAAACGAGGAAGTTTTTTATTTGACTTTATTTTATTCCGTAATAGAACATCTATTCTAAGTGCTAGTATAAAGACATTGGTGAGTAATGGTAATTTTTCCTAGATTTCGACTATCTTTACAGGCCGGATGTATTGGTATGAAAATGTTACTTCATATTTTCTAACTCTTACATTTCTCCAAGGGCCAAAGGCAAAGTTATTGCCATAGTTTTTACAAATACGTTTAAACATATAACAAGCTTTCAGGAAATAGTATTATTTCATATATATGTGTAAGAAAAGTTTAAATATGATTTTTTTAGTTCAAGAGTAAAATTTACGCGCGCTGAAAAACTTTGACGGAACAATGGAAGCTTCATATTAAATGTTTTATCTCCACCAGCATTGATTTTCATTTTTTACCGTATGTAAATTGAATACACCAATTGTATAAAAAATTAAATAAGTATGTTATCGATTTACTTTTTAAAATAAAAATATATGTAGAACGAAGGTCTAAAAAACGCAACGTCAATGAAGTATTTTTATACGGGGACATTAAATGCTAAAACTTTCTACACCATTCGAAGCATTCCTTAACAATAATAAAAACATCATTTTAAAAGTCTACATTCCAAAGCATAAGTCATAATAACGTTTTTTGTGTACGCGAACCGCCGCTCAAGCGATTACCAGATGTTTACAAACGGTGGGTGCACTTAAGACCTAACGCCGCGTGCGCGCAAACAATTTATTAATTAGCTCAATTAATTAGCCATTGATTAATTATTAATTTTATCAATTAATTAGCCCTTCAATAAAATAGCTAGGCGGATTACGATGAAATGTGCAGTATACATTACGATGTATAGTGGATATTTCATGTGCATCAGGACTGAGTGCTTTTTTCAAACCCTTGTGAAAGAAGAAACAAAAGGAAACTTACAGGTAATTCGTAAACAGTTGACGCAACGGCTCAAAAAATTCTTAAACTGCGATTGATGATGAATTGAATAAAGGAATGCAAAGAACGGAGTACGTGTAAATTCAACCATAAAATATTACTCGCCAATATTTCACGGATGATATAGAGTAACACGCAGTCGTATTTTAATTAAAATAATTAATTTGCCCTCCAATAAAATAGCTAGGCGGATTATCATGTGCATCAGGACTGAGTGCTTTTTTCAAACCCTTGTGAAAGAAGAAACAAAAGGAAACTTACAGGTAATTCGTAAACACTTGACGCAAATTATATTGTTAAGGCCAAATGACTTGAGTCTCAATCCGAAGTAGCATACCTAGCTTAAATCTCAGAAAGTACTATTTACAATTTGGTATCTAAGGTTTTCAAGCTTTTTAAAAAGTGCCAATTCGCTAGAATGTCAGGTTAATATAATGGCTGTTTTTCTGGATCCTTCAATTCATTACATGTCTGTACTGAGGGATTTACAAAACACGAGATTGAAAAGAAATACCCTAAATATGCCTTTTAATATTTTATAGTTATGTATATATAAATAAGAAATTTCATTGTAGAAATAAGCAGAACCTGTTGTGTCGTCTCTATTATGTTGTATCTGTATGTTTTTTTTTATGAACAAAGGGTTGGTACTTGACCTCAATCACACCTGATGTTAAGTGAAGATGAGGTCGATGGTGGAAGCGTACTGACCCGGAAACCCCAACACATTTGGGGGACTGGCTATCTTATCTCTGACAACCGGAACAACAATGCTATTAACATTGCTGCTTGGCGGCAGATTTAGATAAGATGGTGATAGCTAGGCCAGGCGGACATTTAAAATGCCCTACCACCTACCAATGTTTTTTTTCTCGTGTGCAATAAATGATAAAATAAAAAAATAATGTCTTGAAGATTAGCGGTTGAAGAGTAAATGAAAGTCGAATTTTCTTTTACATCTGAACTGGGTATCGGCTTTACTGATTAAGGTCAACTTCGTAGATGAAATTAAATTCATATTTTACTAATTTTTAACTAAAATTTGATAAATATCATCTGTTGTCTAAATATCCTAATTTAAGAGAAAATTAATAGTAGTTTCGTCTGTTTTTATAGGAGCAAATTTTGTAGGGTGACCATATTGTTTTATGTAGGTATGGAATATGAAATTATCAATTGCTGCCGTAAGGCCATAAAGAAACTAAAAATATATTCATAATTTATTTTACTAACAAGCGAATAAAATTGTATTTAAAAGATTTTTTCTGTACTTTACAAGGTGTAATAAAAGTAGAAATGTAATTTTCAAAAATGGTTGGTTAATAACTAATCAAAGGACACATGAAAAATGTTTAACAAAATCTCCAACATTTAGTAACAAACATGAATGTCAAAAATTAAATACTACACTGGGCGGTGGTGGTATATTATAGGTGGTGATTGTTTTTAATTTATATAATAAATGGGTATTCGACGACCAATTGGTGTAGTGGATAGTGACCCTGTCAGCGAAACCAACGGTTGTGGGTTCGAATCTCGCGACGGGTAAATGTTTGTGTGATGAAATGAACATTTATTCCTGAGTTATGGATGTTTATATAAATATTTATGTATGTTTATCAGTTATCTAGTATCCATAGTACAAGCTTTGCTTAGTTTGGGACTAGATGATTGGTGTAAGTATCCAAAATATTTATTATTTATTTATACTTACATAAAACTCCACTGTCACGGAATGCTGATGTGTGATCATTTTAGGGTTCCTACTCCAAAAAGGAATCCTTAGGATCACTTCGTTGTCCGTTCGTCTGTTTGTCTGTCAAGACCCTTTTTCTCAGTAAGGCGTGGAGAAATCAAATTGAAATTAATATCAAATCTTCGGGCCTGCAATCCCTCGATGTTGTGAAAAAATCAACTTTCAACGCAATCAAAACATATGACCATTTATGATGCAAATTATGACACTCGCAAGGGAATCTAAATCTATAGGAGTACTTCCCCTTGACCTAGAAACTTGAAATTTGACAAGAAGCAAGGTTTTATAGCATAAGTAAAGGAATATTCTGTATAGTGCTTCTTCATCCAGAAAAACCGCCATTAATCTGTAACCTAACTTTCTAGCGAGTTGGGAATTTCTTTAAAGTTCAAAGAAAATCTTAACTAAATTAAAAATATATATTAACACTAGGATTGTAGGTCTTTCTGAGTTTTCTGAGCACTCAGTCCAGATGCACATTAAATTTTCTGCATTAAAGAAAACTGCAAAGCGGTGAGGATATGTGGGGCTCCCCGCTCCAAAGACAGGAGCAGTCCTCACTAAAACCCCCCGGTGTTCCTCCACTTGCACCATAGCGGCGTGGCCACGGGTGCCCCGCGGTATTCCCGCGCGTTCCCCCACCGCCAGGACAACGGCGGCGGCGAGCCCTCCTATAGGCTGGAGCAGGGAGGAGTTTCATGGTCCTAGAGGTGACATTACGCACGCCGCCTCGAAGATGGTACGAAAATTCACATGGAAACCTAACATAACCTGACCAACCCGCTCTGAGCTGCACAGTTTTCATAAGAGCGAAATATCCGCCATACATTACGATCCGCCTATGCATTCGTTCGTTCGTTTTTGTGAACAATGTCCAAATGTCTGGAGTCTGGTGTAATCAGATCTTCGCTAGGACTTGGAGTTTTGGATATATTGAGGTGGCTATGCCTGGATGAGCGCTCATCTTGGCAGGGCTGGCTTCACCCCTTTAACTATTATCGACTAATTTTCTATAAAGTCAGATTTCCAATTGGTGTTGGAGGCCGTGCCAAAACGAGCCACACGCCGTTCTTGGTGACAGCTAACTTGACGTCAAGATGGCTTGCCCAGTGAAAAATCTCTAAAATATAGTGGTACTATTTCTGCGCTTTCAGCACTTAGGCACTATTTGAGCCTGATTGAAACACCTGAAATCACCGAAATCGAATGTGGGCAAGCCAACTGTATGATCTTTTGGACGGTAAGGTTACGTTCGGCAATCCATTCCTCCACAGCAGTACTACGATCAGTACCGTGATTGCGAGTAGGCCCATGCCACAGGGGTGACGAGGCATTGGTGTCTGCACATATCAAAACGTTGGCAGTTCTGCATCCAGATCCATTGTAAGAAGTCTTGCTTCTTGAAATAAGCACTCACTGCGTTAGTGCGTAAAAATACCTAATTTTTGAGATACTTAGCTTCGTACTTATAATCTTAAAGTTCCCGATTTTTAGAGTACCTACCTACCCATCAGTAAAAAATGTTTTCTAAGCATTCTGTAGCTTGCTATTCATGGGAATAGTATAGGTATTTAGTTATAAAACCTACAACATTAAAGTTATCACTGTGACCTTCATTGCGTTGTAGAAAATGCTTCTCCTGAAACAATTTTCTAAAAAATTAATCAATGGCTACCACTTTATATTTTCTAAAAATACTTTATTGAGTCGTGACATTTTCCCTCGGAGAAATTTTTAATAAATAGAAAGAAGTTACTGATCGATTTTTTGATATTCTCAGTTTTTCTAATGTCAATGTATTATAACTATATACCTACCTATACTATATCTAAGGCAAGCTACCGATTTGTTAGAACACATTTTTATTCTATCACTTACAGGTAGTATGGGTGTACCAATCCCAAACCAGTTAAGGACAAATTTTGACTTTGAAATGCTCTGAACTGGTATTATGTAGTTATGTTTCACAAATTGACTTTCATGTATTGACTGATAGTTTATCTTAACTTACAACCATGCAATTTTTAATGACACAGTCAAAGGTAGGTTGTAGGTAGGTACCTAGTTATATAAAATATTAACATGAAAATTAGAACATTAATTTTAACAACACTTATTGAAAAATAAGTTTGTACACAAATTATCAGTATCACCTACATCACAGTCGAGTACTTAAAATCAAATAAATTAGTCTCATCATATTGAGGTAGTTAGTTAGGTAGGCGAATTTTACAAAATTTTCCCAAGAATTCCTGGCCGTCCTCTTGTATTATTTTGCTAACTGTCTCCAATAAACGTTCCTTTTTTAGCGTTAGCGTTAATCAACCTAGTCAATAGCAATTCTTCTTGAGGGGTCAAGACAGTTGGCGGTCCTATTTTACGCTGTATAGGATGTCTCATTTTCACTTTGTTTATAACAGTTGGGTGAGGGATATGAATATTTTCGAAATGTTGCCATTATTTTAGCGCCTTTACTAATTTCATCGAGACACTTCATCAGATTTTCCTCTGTATATTTAAAAAATGTCATGGATAACCAGATTACAGTTAACTTTGTTTCTCATGGTTTTAGGTAGATTGAAGGGGCTTCAATCTACCTAAAACCATGAGAAACAAAGTTAACTGTAATCTGGTTATCCATGGGAACAATTTTTTACTACTGTATGCCAATAGCAAACCTGTGGTTAATTACTGGCACAGTGCAAACGATTTTAATGATTAGTAGGCTTTTCTAAATTGTGTAACTAAAGCATCGCCATAACGCCAAAAAACGAAAACACCATAGACAACCAGTTGCAAACCAGTTGGTCAATAATAGGAACCCAGTACAAGGTGTGTTTCAGTAGTTAACCACCTTTAAAAATATTTGATACTGGTGTCGATTCGGATGTACAACGAACTAACTAAATTTAAAGCAGATACATCCTTTTCTAACACTATTAACATGAAAGGGACGACTATAAATTAAGGCCTGTCAAATTAAGTTAAGAGCTGTCAAAACAAGTCGCTCTATAGTATTTTAATCGTGACGTCGCTAGGTGTACACCTAATATTGATAAAGAAGTGCTTGTTTTGATCATTTTACTTAATTTGACAGGACTTAATTATATGTCGTCCTTTTCATGTATTAGTGGTTAGAAAAGGATACATATCATTTAAATTTAGTTAGTTCGTTGTACATCCGAATCGACACCAATGTCGTTATTTATTAAAAATAATCGCTCACAGCACTTAAATAAACACTTACCATGTCGACGTGCACTTCTAACTGTAATATCGGCAAGAAAACAAGTCATTGGTCTGTCCAAAAGAGCAAGGTATCGATATTTTTCGTTCACTCTCGCAAAAATTATGGTTAGATAATTGGTAACAATCTAGGCAACATAACAAAACAGTGGGATTCTTTAAAAATGCCCACATTTTTTTACTTTATTCAATTGAACATGCACGTGGTAAACCACTGGTACCTGGTTTGAGACTGGTACACTCATCCATAATATGTGTTGGAAAAATTGAACATATCTTTGGATTCCGCTGCTATCGTACGAGTAGAAAGATGCTTGCATTCATCATAATCATCAAATCCCGCCTCCACACTATCCTCCCACTGTATAACTCCTGTAAGCCAGGATCAACAGTGGTACTCGACACGGCGCGTACTGAAGGTGGACGAGGCGCTACGTGATTCTATAGCTACCTTGGACCCCAGACAAATATAAGAAAGAAGTAGGGTGTGTAAGTAGGAAAAGAAGTTTCCCACTTCCCCCCTCGGCAAATGGGAGTGTAGCCAATGAAATGCAAACAACAGTAATGCCAAACCGAAGAAGGAAGTCGAGTGAAGCTCGGCCCCTTGCTTTGTATATCAAAGACTGCGCCTAGATACAGTGAGCGGACGGTAGCAGAAGGCTACCTACCGCGGTAATAGTGCCAGTAATACGAGTAACAAAGACGCTTGAAAGCTTGGAAATTGTCTGTGGTCGTTGTAGACACCGGTCTGACTACTGAATTTAGAACGTCAGTTCAAAGACGCCCACTGCTGGACATCTGCCAAAGATCTCCACAAGGATCAGTCCTGCGTTGCCCACATCCAGAGGCTTCCCGCGATCTTTACCAAATCTTCGGTCCATCTCACGGGAGATCGCCACTCGAGAACCTTTTCGCCCCAACGGCCGTTGGCCCTACGAGAAATGCGCCCCGCTCACTCGGTTTTTCCCATTGGAGTTTGGCAATTCTTCGGGCTATATCGGTCTCACCTTTTTTTTAGGTCGCATTCAGTAGAAAAAATGGTGTGGGATGGTTCAAGGTGGACCTTCAGCCCCCGTATATTCAAGTGGGATACAAAGTTTCAATCCTTATATAATTTTAAAAACGTAGACTACTTACTCGATGTGGGTAGGTATACAAAAACAACAAAATAATGCACACTTATTTATTTGAAAGATAAATACCTACACATTGAGAATCATTGAATTGAATATTATCATGAAAGTTCATTTACTTACTATTGTATTGCACAATAAAAACTGAGTAGACGCCTAAATTATATAACAACAAATTAACATATTTAATATTCAATAAAAAAATGCATCAGCTTTTAATAAATAAATATTAATACTTTGCATGGACAGCTTCTAAGTGAGATCGTCAACAGTCTGATAATTCACTCAGGAGCTACATATTTTAAAATAAAATTAATAATAATTTAAAAAATATGCATGTAGCCTCTCAATTTTTTCTCTATAATTTACTCTATAGTAGGTAGTACACCACCATGTATACTTGCGCCTGTCCACTTTTGAACTCTATTGCATTAAAGTCCAAAAGTGATCAGACGGCCCTTCTTTCTATGACACTTGCTTTCACCATTTATCACAGGGTAACCGGATCTGAACAAACGCAACATCAGCAAGGCATCCGATAATTATTTGTAAATGAATTTATTTAAATGAATATCGTAGTCTATCGCATACTTTCCACCATAGAACACCCCTTATTTTTGTTGAATTACTGTTTCAGTATTTATTAGTATTACATAGTATATTATTTCCAAGAATTTGCGATCGTTCGACCAGCTAGCAAACCTGCAGTACAGAACCCAGTCGAGTTTATTTTCTCACCAAAATGCAGGTGTAATACAGGTGTATAACCGTTATTAACATTAATTATCATCTTTACATCAGATCATCACTATAAAAATAGTTTACAACACAACCGATCTTTCAACCGTATCCAAATATAAGTCCTATATTTTTTTGAATTCCAAATACTCTGACCTATCTAGACTTACCCAACTCCAAACACATTCCTACTACCTACTTCCCATCATAATTCACCAAGCCTCCAGTAAAAGTAATGATAAGCTTCAAGCAACGTAATTATGAGGGCTCATTGATAAACTTTGATGAAGTTACTCAGAAAGGAAAATGAGCTCTTAACGTTAATTAAAGTCATCATGGTGATACCAAAACTGATATTGGATAACATTCCCCTTATAGCCACTTCTTCACAAAAATTTATTCTTTAAGGCCTGTATACTTAATTACGTTGCTGGCTGAACCACAACAAACAAACATCTCTGAAAGTTATAATAATAAGTAATAGTTGCAATACCGGTAATAAAAAGAAGGCTTAATTCTATGTGTATTGATAAACCCTATTTGAATATATTAGACACATAAGTAAATATAATTAGACACCCATAAGTAAATATAATTAGACACACATAAGTGAATGTAATAGACATATAAGAACATGCATTAGCCACTTAAGAACATGTATTAGACATATAAGAACATGTATTAGACATGTACTACATAACTACATATATTAGACAAAAGTAATTGTATTAGACACAAGTAAATGTATTAGACACATAATTAAATGTATTATACGCATAATTAAATGTATTAGACACATAAATGTATTAGACACATAGGTATTAAGATAATATAGCCGATAACATATAGCCTATTTATCTCGAAATCCTCACACGCCTGATTCGTGTCAGTGGAAAATTTCGACAAAATAATGATGTCTAATGACACTTCTGTAAACAAACTAAGTTTAACGTGGTTACTATCTCGTTCTTATTCCATCATGAGAAAATATGGCATCACAATAAATCATGGCTTTAGTTAGTGTTTGATCATCACACTCATCATCATCATATCAGCCGAAAGACGTCCACCGCTGAACCAAGGGCTCCCATAAAGATCTTTACCAAATCGTCGGTCCACCTCGTCACCTGGGGATCTCCTCATTTCTGATTCGATCCCGCAGGGAAACTCCGAGCATAGCTCTCTCCATTGCCCTTTGGGTGACCTTGAACCTTCTTATGAAGCCCATACTGAGCGACCCCGTTTCAGTTCCATATGTTATCACTGGCAACACACACTGATCAAAGACTTTAGTCTTGAGACATTACGGTATTTGGGACGAGATGTTACGTGGCTTCCCAAACGCAGCCCAGCCGAGCTGGATTCGACACTTGGCCTCCTTCTCGAATTTGGATTTACCTAACTGGACCTTTTGTCCCAGGTTTACGTACTCGTCGACAACTTCGAGAGTAGTGTTCCCTATCTAGAGGTGTGGGTACAATATACGCATTCATCATGGTCTTTGTTTTGCCCATATCCATTTTAAGACTCGCTCCTTGGAAGACCCTATAGTGAGGTTTTGCCGAGATCCTCCAGGGTCTCAGCCATGAGTACGATATCGTCGGCAAATCGAAGGCTTGTGATGCAATCGCCGTTAATGTTGATGCCGAGTCCTTTCCAGTCCAAAGCTTGAAGGCATCTTCCAATGCATCGGTTAACAGTTTCGTGGATATGACATACCCCTGTCTTACACCTCGATGCAATGAGATGGGCTTCGAGTTCCGATCCTGGAGACGATACTAACTAAAACTAAATTAATTCTATGAATTGATACCATTGTTTTGGTTTCCCCATTGGTGGAAGTGACAAGGCGCTGAGAACTTCTAGAATAATCCCATGAAATATTTCGTATCGGTTAAGAGAAGTATTTTGATTAAGATAAATATTTTTAGTTTTCTATATAAACAGGAAACCACTCCGAATTGATGGTCTATGTAGTGAATGACATTACCCATACGAAATATTGCACGTTAAACTATAAGTTGTACTTAATTGATTAAAAACATGGCCTACAAGTCGTATTAATCTTAAATTATAGTACCTACATACAATGGGTGATACAAGCCCAAACAAATAAAATTAAATATGCACCGTTGAGATCAGTTGAAATTATAAATCTAGTTAATTACACTGAAATTAAGTTAAATTAAACACTATTACATAAATCTCTTTTACTGGATGGGATACCTACTTTAATTGTCCGATTAAGTACAGAGATTGTCAACATGGTCAGACTGTATAATTAATAAATGTCCAAGGCTAAATAATAATTAAACATAAGTGGTTCGCTTTTCTACTAAATATTTTTAATATATTTGATCTTAACAATATAATTATCAAGCTGACATTAGTATGTAAAGACCTATTTAGTCCTTGTCGCCAAATTAATAATTCATAGGTATAATCAAAAAGCGCGTTTAGAAAACTACTTTTAATAATACCCATATTTCATTCATTTTGCGACAATAACTATATAAAAGGACAGAGCATATTCAATTCAGTTTGAATTGAAATAAAGGTTACATGGATAAGGTAAGACAAAAAATCTAGCTTTATGAAAAACGGACCAACTTATAAAATTCGACACATCAATTTTCTTATAATAAAAAATACTTTCAATAAATTAAAACAGTCTTAAATTTTAACGTTTATTATATAAAAACGTTATTATGTCATATTTCAGTCATACATAAATATAAATTGATTTCTTACAAAATTAATACCTTTGATTTCGATGAAAAGTAAAGAGATTCAATTTTTGACTTAATTGAATAATTTACCATGATATAAACCAAGTATGACACCAAGTGCTCTACCTATAGTACTACAATTAACTAGGTACAAGAAAGTAACTAATTTGTATAAATATAATAGGTATAGTAAGCCTCTAGTTAATAAGTAGTACAATCCTCTGACGCTACAATGATTTCAAAATATTTACGAAAAGTAACTTAGAAAAGTTAACCATAGAGATGGATCAATATGGTTGAAAAATCTGAAAGAGGTAGAGTTTGTTCTAAGGCACCGCGTCATCGAATAAGTCCTCAAGATTTAATGGCCCCAACACAGTAGTGGATCAAAAAAACACATGCGATTTATATCAAACGCTATGACGTTTTGCCTTGTGCGCCCATCAAACCGACTTACTTTAACAGTCAAATTTTGAGATGCATAGGGTGTTGAACATTTGAGGTCTGGTCAAAAAATAATATAAATTCATGAACAAAGAGCTTACAAAGTTAAGATCCAAAGATTTTATTTCATTATGTATGTTTTTCCCAGGAATATTACCAGTTTAGATAATAATTTTTGTAATTATTTTACTCCATATTCTGATTTCCCTAATCGACGAAGTGGATCCTTTAGAACTAGATGCATAGTAAGAATTTGGACTATTTTCCATACTGATCCACATTCATGACTCACCCATTATATTTATATGACGCTTATGTTTAGGTAACACGTATACTTAGTTTAAATTAAAATCTATTAGAAGTCTGTTTCTAAAATAGGCTTCACAAAATACAGAATATACAATAGGGCATATTAGGTAAGTGAAATATAAGGTATTGGCATAGGTAGGTAATTTAATTTATTCAAAACTATCATAGAATAAAGCGTTAATTGTGCCCATTTGACTGTCGCGTTTGTAGCCTGTTCCACATACTTACATCATTAAATTAAATAAATAAAGAAAACTTGGCAAAATATGAGTTCTAAACAAATTTCGCATGATAGGAACCCGACGAATCCCGCCAGTCGCATATCAAATTGCGACCGGCGCGCGCATGCACTTTGCAAAAAAATAATTAAACTACCTGTGCCAATAACTTACTTCACTTACCTAATACGCCCTATTTTTTACTTACGGTAAAAAAAAAACATCCGGTAGATCTACAGCTTTCTGCTATACTAATAAGCAATAAATAATCTTATGTTGGAACATACTTTTCATTTTGTTCTTTTGTATTCTCGTGTTGTCAAAATATGACATTACGTACAAACTTCACGACCTTTATCGCAAATGTTCGCAATCCCAAGTGTTCCAAACATTAATAGTTGAATCTTTCTTTTGAATGCTTGGGCATACTGACTGGAGCGCTGGATATCACCGAGCAACGTTTGATCTCAGGCAAATTGTCAGGTACGTTTACTTAAACGTAGGCACTTGCCTATCGGATTATATTATCTTTTCTTCATCATCATGATACGGAAATGCGGGATTTTTATTTCAATTAGTTATTTAATATTGTCCTTTGGCTATTGCATACGTGTTCGGGATCAAACCCCGCCTACTGAAACAATTTAAACCTAAGAACTAAGTAATACCAGCGAAATATAAATAAATAAATAAATAAATTCAAAATCAAAATTCGAGTAATGAAGGAGAAACTTAAAATTTCTCATACATAATAGGTAGATACGTAACAAAAGTTCGGAAAGAACACTAAGCTTATTGATATCGATATAACTTACATCTATACAATATTCGAACATTTCTACGCATGCACATTTATTACGTTATTCCTATTAATAAATAGTACACATTAATTCAATAATTTTTTCACATTTAGATACTTCAGTTTCGATAAAATTGAATTGCACAGGAGACAGGACATACGTATATATTCTATTTGCCAAGTTCAAAATATCGGTGTAGGTAGGTAGAATTTCATTGTTAGGTATACCTTCACATTCTACTGGTTGCGTAGGCTGAACTTCGTGCTCGCATTCGGTGGGCATTTTTTCACTGGGTTATCGAATCGATAACGTCCACCGGCAGTAGTGATGATATAAACGTACATGTACCTGTGAAGCTGGCTTGGGTAGTTACAGCACTAAGTTACGGCGTAGCGTCGTCGGTAAGTAAAAATTTGGCACTTTAATTTTTTATACTGATATTTTGTGCTGTAGGTAAAGAATAATATACCAAGGAAATAGAATATTAAACAGAGTAGTAGGGTAATTACAATTACGCAGAGGGTCATACACTAACATTCAGATCTACTACACACATTTTGCAACGAATTTATCTCTCAAGCATTAAAATTTTAATTACGTAGCAAATACGAATAATGATCGCAATGCGTAAATACGATTAACATACTTTTCAAAACAAATGGTTAAACTCCCACTTCCGGTTTTCTCTATGATATCGGTTAAATTCGTAGTACCACCAGTTCGTAAACATGTTTACGTGTCGCTTTGACTAAAACTTCCCGGCTTAACCTGTATTATTGTATACGTATTTTAGATGTACATTCATATACTATAGTCATGTCAATCATGCATTAGTTCCATTACATTATCAGGTAACAGTATTTACCTAATACTTTACTGGTCAATGTCTAGGTTGGTAGTTTTGTCGCCGAAAGTGGGTTCATCCTTTAAGAAGGTTCCAGAACGCTCCATGATTGGGATATTAGATGCCTGGTCGTGCTGCTCGACTCTATTCGATGGACCTGCACTTCGTTTGGGTTGTTTCGAAGTGCTTTTATTATTGGAATCCTTTACCACCTTTGGTACTATTTTTGCAGAGCTGGACTTGGTTGCAGCCATCAGAGAACCGGGCAGCTTGCGATCATAAGTTTTGCCTCGGGGTTGTGTGCTGGCTGACGGATACTTCGAAGCTGGTATTTTACTGGGCTGGGCATAGCTTTTCTTTGAGTCTTTATTAGGCTTGGTGTCTGAGCAGCTAAGTCTTGATCCTCGATGTGAAAACACTGGAATTTTAGTTTTCATCTTCTGGTTAACAGTCGGTAGAGTGACTTCGCACTTTGATGTCTTGGCAGCTGTAACAAAATATATGAAGATAATCCTTAATTATTTAACTAGATCATACATACATATAGTAGCGCGTTGCATAATAATTGATACTTACATTCGCTGGATTCTTTGTTAGCATGTTTTGCTTTTGTATAAGTTGCATATTTGTTGCCATTTTGCGATTCACTGAGCGAATCTGTGGAAGGCTCAGCAGTTCGAGGGCGGGACGATGTAACTAAGCTATCCCGTGATTTTCCTTTTACTTTAGCATCCACTGTTAATCGCATCTTCATACGGCTTGTTCTTAAAGCCCGAGCCTGGATAGGGCTCGAATTGCAAGAAGACTCGCTCGACGATACCATTTTAGGTGCGAGTTTCTTCGGTGACGATAATTCCTTGTCGTCTTCCTTGTTAAGCTTCCTTGGTTTAGCATTTTCGAAAGTCGTAGCACGCGCCGAAGACGCCGATTTGATATTCAAACGTTCTTGTGATTGGTTATTTTTAGACAAATTGAACTTTGCCCTTTCTTCTTGTGCTTTTGTCGTTCGGACCTTGGGTGTTATTGGTCGCGGAGACTTATGGTCTCCGGGATTATTTTTGCTTGTCGACGTGTCAACGGAACCGGCCTGCGGTTGCGGTTGCGGTTGGGGTTGGGGTTGGGGTTGGGTTTGGGGTTGCGGTTGGGGTTGCGGTTGGGGTTGGGTTTGGGTTTGAGGTTGCGGTTTGCACGTGTATGGTACGAAAGAATCCATATCAAGATGGGCTAGAAGCGCAGCAGCTGCTTTATTTCTGATATTCTCTGACAAGCGGCCTCCTTCTAATGGGCATCTCTTATCGGCCATAGCTTCCGCTCCGTACAAAATGCATCCTAGTTCGCGCAACCGATTTCGTAGGTTTACAGGCAAATCCTGAAAGGCTTGGGTGGTGACCACGCGTGGAGAGACACGGACGAGAGCATTCTCGCACTGCATACGCAAAGTGGTGGCCTTGATGTAAAGGAGATTATCTTGCGCGGGTATCTTAATTAGGTTGCCATTATTAATGAGATCAGGTCTGGCGTTGAGTTGTTTCTGTATATCCTTGAGTAGGGCTGAGAGATACCCGTAGGCGCGGCAGGATTCTTCTGGGGGAGCCCATTGGATAGCGGCTGCGAGGCACTCGTCTAGAGCTTGCGCGGCTTGAGGCGGCGGGTCCGAAGGCAGCGTGCTCATGGCGCGCAGAACGAGCACTAGGCGCGGGGCTGCAAAGTGCGCACCCGCGTTTATCAGCCGCCGGCATAGGTGGACGACCACTTCTGCCCATCTGCCGTTCTGTACCGCGGCCGCTGCACACAAAAGTTAGTTGTTACATAAGTATAATAACTGACCAATCTTTTTAAAAGCGTTATTGTCTAGCTTCGTAACCTCTTTAGAGTGGGTCCTACCGTGATTATGTTTGTTGAGTTACCTGATATTTTGATGCTGTTACAAGAACCATTTGACTAGTGATTACGTAATTCTAATGTAACGTAACTAATGTACAATACACATTATAATGTATAAGCAGACAATTTGTGCCGTCATAATTGTCTAAATAAATAGAATTGATTTGATACTTTCTACTATCCAGTTCAACAGTGAATTTGATGCTTGCAATAGCCGAAAAATATCAACTCGACAAATATAGTATCAACAAAAAGTGTATTTGTAATAAACTATTGTAAGTTATACAATGGAAATAATTTTGTGAGTTCAGCCATAAACATGTGCTTCAACAGTACTGTATTTGATTTCCTTTAACTTAGCGGAAAACCTTAGATCACAAAGATAAAGCAATTATATAGGTAGCTCAAGATATTTTATAAATATTCCGTTAGAATTTAGAATGGCCGGTCAATATGCATATTTAACATAGACATAGATCTATTAAGTTGCTACCAATCTAATATCTGGTGAATACAAATGAATCTATTTTAACCCATATTTGCTACTAGATTGCTACCTTCATATGTATCGATTAGGAGCACATAGCTTCTAAGAATAAAATGTTATTACCCTAACAATTGGAAGCCTTGAATCACCTGTAGAATTACATGAGCACATTCGACATCAAATAACATAATAAATTATGTGCAGGCGCTACTTGATGGACTTGACTTTGAAACTTATGTTAATAATTTACATAAGAGCAAAGCATATTATAACAAAAGCAAACTATTAATCTAAGTACTCCTACTATTCACCTAAGGTCTCCCTTCCATGAAATCTGACAATAATAATGTTTATTTTTACTTCTATTTACGAAAGCAAACAAATAACTATCTAATTAGTTGCTCAAATGAATGTCCCATTGAACTTATTGTTACACTTCATGGTCTCCCTTAAATTGTAAGATACCATGTATTTTGGTGAATTTTGATTCTTACGATTTTACCCTATCGATTAGTGTCGTAAAATTAGAGGGTGCTATTGTTTGCTTTAGCATCGATTCGATTTCCGGGAGTGACAAGAAAATATTAGAATGCGGTTTTGCGTCTTTTTAAAAATAAAGGAATTATTACTTTGAATAAAATAGCTTTTATCAGTATTTAAAGTACTTTTCCTCCAGGTATTGTTCATATGTAGGTGTGTGATCAGGATTATCTTCTTGCTACTCCCCAAATCTAGGAAAGCGTATGTGCGGGAGTAGAAAGGATAAAATATTTCGGTGCTTTCCGTGAAAATATTTGGTTTTCCCCCTTAAGGGTTAAACTATAGGAAATAGTTCATGCAAACGGTAATTGACCACATTAAAATATTATGACATAATTATTAAAAAACTATTTTCTGTTGAGCAATTTATCCAGCTCATCCTGCAATCACCTTTAAGGTCCGCCGCGACGCCCAGGACTGAGAGGCGCGGAGAGAGAGACAGTGGGACAGTATTCCTAATAATAATATTTTCTGTTTTTTTAATGCGACTCCAATAAAAGGAGGTTCTGAATTCGATTGTATTTTTTTTATAACAATTGCTACACCATGTCTCAAGTCAATTGTTAATCGACTTTGATGACTATTTTTTTATTAGAAAGGATGCTGGTTCCATATAAATTTGATGAAGATCTGATTTTACGCCGGATATAAAGAAAGAAACCATAGTGAAGTTGGTTGTTTTGCCAATTTTTTGCGGTTGAAATATAATAAGAAAAATGGAAGATGGGTCTAGATTGCGTGAATGTAGTGATATGTTAAAATTGACGACTTTTTTATTATTGTACGAAACACGAGTCACGAAATAATCGCATCAATAAGCTAATAAATATAAACCTATTTCATTTGCGGATACTAGATCCTACTAACTTTAACGTTCATTAATAAAATACCGAAAAAAAATATTTAATTTTTTACATGTGGTAGGTATAACTACCTCCATTTTGTATGAGAACAGGTCACTATCGTTTACACTTTAAGTTAAACAACATACAGGGTTAATTTGAATTCGTGTAATTTCCATTAACTGGTGACGCCACTCTTGATTACGAACAATTTACCCTAAGGAAACAGTCGAAATCGATAAAAAAAAATCGATTACGATTAAAAGTAAACCATTCTGAAACCATCTAGGTATAGTAGGTATGGAAGTTCAACAATTTTCGGCTGAAATTTCAACTATGGTTCCTAATGGAAAATTGTTCGTAATCAGGAGTGGAGTTACCAGTAAACAGGAATTACACGAATTAAATTATGGTTATAAAAGGCCGGCAACGCATCTGGGACCCTTTTGGTGTTGTGGCTGTCCATGGGCGGCGGTGATTGCTTTCCATCAGGTGACCCGCATGCTCGTTTGCCGCCCTCTCATATAAAAAAAATGGTAAGTATGGGCTCCTGATAATAATAATAATAGGATTCTGTCAATTCAAATTATTTTTAATTGACACTTGTTACTAAGACTTCAGAAAATGTATGTTGGGAAAAACAACTGACATTCGTAAATCCACATAAACAATCGAACACCATATTGTCTGACTGTCACGCATGTCGTTAGCACGGACAGCGGCCGTTTTCACCGTTTGAACGGAGATATTCCCCTAGGTATATGGACGTAGTCAAAATTTTAAATATTGAGAGCTTGAAGTCAACCTGTCTTATTCCTGTACATTCTGGCAGTGACAATTGGAATGTAGTGTGTAGTTCTAGATTTAAGTTCAAAGGAACCTGAGAGGCATCACGGATTTGAAAGAATTTTTTTATAAACAAGTTTATAAAAAAAATACATACCAGTAAGACCAGCTCCAAACATAGTATCCACAAGATTATCCAGGCTTATGTTGACAGTTAGCTGCTGGAAACATTTGTCTACCAGTTCCTTAGGCAATGTAGCAAACGCTTTGGTTGCCCACACTTTGGAGAAATACTTGGTGATCCACTTTAAACATTTATGATACAAATCATCCAATCCATAAACTGACGACAGAGGGAAGCATTCCAAAACGCCAGCTATGCATACGGCGCAAGGCTGAAATGATACATTAAACATATTGGTAGAAGTGTAAAGAGTAACAGAAACGCGTCACCGGTTGTTGTTAACAAATACTACGAATAATATGATATACGAAGTAATAATGTGATATTTAAGCTCGAGTCAAACCGGATGAACACGAAGGCAGCACAGCAGAGCGTTGCAGCGTACCACGTTGTAATGTAGATGAAATATTACGGGCGATGAGGCTTGCGGCTACACTCAGCGCCGTGCAGCAAGCCGAGACAAACCGATCTGGCAACGTCGCATGCGCGCCCATATTGATGTCGTTGTATATTATGGTTCTCCTTAGTTCAGGTCACAATGCGTACGTCGTGCACCGCTGCCCAGCCCCCGAACCGTTTGTATTTATAAAAAAAAGTCGCTAATAAATGCAGTAATCAAAGACCAATGAATATAAATAATGAATATTTGAAGTTTAATTCATATAACTCCTCAAAAGAGAAATGGGACTTATATGATTCTTATTACATTCTTTCAGCAGTGGACGCCTGTAACTGTGATGATATCTTTCAAATTAGCCGTTGCATTTGCTGTACAGCCGTCAACCGGCCCCGGTGTGACAGCCTACGCAACGCGCTGCAATGCAATGCATACTCATCCCCGGTTTGAACCTCGTAGTATGTGTATTTCATGTACTATAATTGATTTCAAACTTACATTTACTTTCAATTAATTGTAATATAACATTAATCTTTATTCGTAAATATCAATTAAGTTAAAACCTTGAAATTAACAGGCTTACACGTAAAAAAATATTGTAATGCATAAGAAGAATTACTAAGAAACAGAAGTGTCCCCTTTTCACAGTGCACATTGGTCTACTAGGCTAGGCTAAAATGAATATGGCGATTGATAATCAATGGTTATTGTAGAGTTGAGGCGCAATGTAAATCTGTCATCCTTACAATATATACGGTAATTACTACAACTTGAAAGAAATTACAAAAACAAATTAATGATACCTACAATCTTTTGTTAAACATACCCAGTGAAAATGATGACAATATTTAGCCTTGAGTGTGAACATTATAGCTTCCTTTAGGCCTTCCAATCCCAACATGTCCGCAATAGTGGCCAGCTCCACAATGCTAATGGACTCGGGAATCGTTGACGCTCCAGAGTAAATGTGACACAACGCGAAATGAACTACGTTGAATGAAAACCTATAACAGAAATTACAAGTCTTCTTCAACATTCAATAATATTTTATGTCATTGACCAACCTCGCAGTAACAATGACAAAGTTTTCTTACGCTCTCGCTTTCTCTCTGTATTTAGATTCCCGTTTGCTCGAGAGTTTGTCTACTTAAATATATACTTAATTCTCTACTAGCGTTTGGGTTTTATTTTGGAAAATAAACGTAAACTAATATCCATACTCACGGTGGCAAGACGATTATATTTCCAGCACTTTCAACCCAACCACCGCTTAAAATACCCGCGAAGTATTGGCATCTATGAACACGTAAATTTGAAATATTTATGTATACTTAATAATAATAACTTAATAAAATCACACCAACTTGTTTTCATCTTTAAATTAAAAATGTATATTTTAGAGTGATAAGCTTTTATCACATGAAATATTTTTTCCATTGAATCTTGAGTTTCTACATTAGCATAATTTGATCAATTCAAAAAAAAATCTACTTATCAAAAAAATCTGAAAAATTAAATATAGGAATAAAAGATAATAATTGGTTTTCATTATGAAAGAGGGCTTGTAGGTCTAAAGAATATAATACAGTGTATATGAATATATATACCTTGAAGACAAAATGCATTTGTGCGCTTTAATGCGTCTTCCTGATACTTCTACTACTACATCGGGAGCTATTTCTTCGATAAACATTCGAAGCAGATCTTGCCCCAGTCGTGATTGGCACGTGCCTCTTAAACTTGAAGTTCGACTGGTTTCCTCAGTGGTGCTGTGTTCTGAAAACACAGTTATTGTTCATATTCCTTTGTTTTTATGTAAATAATTTACTAATAATAATACATCTATTTCTTACCCATTACAGAACGACAGGCACTGCTTTGCATGCTACTAATTTCGGACATATCTGATACTGGATCATCTAAGTCACTTGAGACAAATCCAAACCGGAGAGGGGATCGAGCACTGCTCGAAAATGACCCCGGCATGCTTCTGCTGAATTCGTTTTGCAAATGAGGAAATAACCTATTTAGGCTCAGAGCGTTTTCAGAATGAAAGGAACTGATGACTTCTATAGACCTGGCACCGCTTGCACTGTTATGATCACCCCAGTTATTATCGGGTATGGATCTAGTCAGACGAGCATCAAATACGTTTTCATCCTTAATTTTAGGGGATGGATCTGGCTTCGGAACTGGTTTATCTAAATCTGACAGTTTCACAAACAAATCAACCTGATGTTCGTTTACAGGCTCCTCCTGTATTACTGCGTTGGTATTACGATACCTATCACCATCCTGTCCTCGAGAGTTTTGTTCCAATTTGACAGCCTCTGCAACAGAACCAGTTTTTGTGTCAGATATAGTTTGATTATGTTGTTGTTGCAATCCAATAATTTCCGATATGCTTATATTAGGGTCATTGCACAAGGATTCATATTTTTCAAATACACTAGTACTATTGGGTTCGGGACCTTTGGGAATGGGTACAGGAGAGCATTTATTTAAGGATGCTTTCCCCATCACGGTCTTCGCTTTAACAATATTTTTGGTTTCAGCACTGAAATTCTTTTTGTTGTTAAATGATGAAGTCAGTCTAGGTGGCGGCATCTCCTTTGACGTAGGTTTCTCTCCTAAATCAATATACATACAAAATATGTTCTTCTTTTCATTAGAAATATCCGAGTCACAATTCTTAGCCGGTATCGAGTCAGGTAAACTTGATAGATCTATATAGAATTTGTGACTAGATTTTTCGCTACTGTCTGAATCTACAGAGCTTCTGCTCTTATTGCTGTTATCATGATTACTATTTTGATCATTTGAGGAATTGATTAATTCAGTTTTTAAATTATCACATGGTCTGTCTCCTGGTCTCTTAATATTTGTGCTCGTAACACTTGATAAACTTCTTTCACCGTCTGATTTCGGACTATTAGACATATCCACGACCCATGCAGGAGCAGAAGATGGTTTTGGCGATTTTCTATGGGTTGTGTTTTCAACGTCTGGTATATAAGCTCCGGACACAATAGGAATATTCTCAATTTTTCTTCGATTCAAGGGACTTCCTGTATGACTCCCTATGTAAGGTAAATGATCCTCAATTGAGGCACCCCCCGAAATTATGGGCGATGATTCGTTATATTTTTTGAATTTTTTTAGTTGAACGTTATTTATTTCGCGACCTACTATAGTTGTATCACTTTCACTCTCTTCAGATTCATAATGTTTTATAGAAGAGACTTGTAAAGATAAAATTGAATTATGCGGAGTGTTAGATATAAATACAGTATTAGATGACTGCAATGACTCTTTCTCATTAGTGTCATCTGAGAGACTTTTCATCTCAATAGCATTCTTGGTCAGCTTTTCTGTTTGCAAACATTCAAATGCATTTGTACATAAAGAATCTTCAGTAATAGGAGTCATTTCAAAAATGGTAGGCGATAAATCAGGATCTTTATCACCTTGTTCTAACGAATCTTCGTTTTCGTTACTTTCAGACCAGTCATTTGGACTAATATCGAGTTTAGCAGTGGAACAAGGTACGGGTTGACTTGGTGCAGGCAGAGCATCGGATTTTATTTCTGATGTTTCTGTACATATTTGTATAGTGTCATTCTCTTCGTCCACCAAGCTTGCCGCATCAATAAAGCAGGATGTTGATTTAAACGGAGACTTTTGAACTAAACTCGGTCCAAGGTTTTCATTAGGTCCAAGAGATTTTTTTTCGCTGCTTTTAAGTTCTTGTGCGTGGGAAAGTTGACGATCTTCAATTATAAATTTATCGCATATTTCTCTTTCGGCAAATTTTGATGGAAATACCGATTCCCAAGAACCAGTTTCAGAAGATAAAGATGATGATTCTAATATCAACATTTCTTCATTGTGTCGCTGTTTTTCCTCTTTCGAGAATTTCTCGTCGTCTTTTGTTTGGATCGATTGGTTGGTGTTGGATAGGCCGTTCGAGTCTTTTTCAGAAGAAGTACTACTCAGTGGCGTCACGTGAACAGAAACAGCAAGCTTTAGCCTCTGAAACTGATCCTTTTCAGCCAAAGAACTAGATATAGAGTCATTAGTGTCGTCAGTAGTTAAGTCATGCAACGTACTCTCAGTTAAAGACATGTCTGTTAGAGTTGTGTCTTTATGACTGCTAAGGCTTTCTAATAACCCAGTGTTTTCAAGACCAGAGTCTGATGAAGTAGCAATATTTTCCATTTTGCTACTGCTGCTGCAACAATCTGCCACATTTAATAAAGGAGGGCACCCACAATTAGCAATCCCCGGAGAAAAAGTATAGGCTGCAGACAAATAGTCTGATGAGGAGCTTGGATCATCGGTGATTAAACTGTCTGGTGAATAGGGAGCCTCCTGGATTTTATCAACAACTATTTCAAATTTATTTGGGTCCGAAATATTTTCAGTATCTTTATCTGATTCTACTGTCTGGCTAGTAAAGACTTTCGTGTCATAATTTTTTATAATTTCAACGGAAAGATTATCATTAAAGTGACATTTATTCAAAATATCACAAGTGTTGGAATGTCTTACTGTTTTGGATATATGACTAGAACTAAGAGACAATGAAGTAGGCTTATTCCGTGGAGAAAATGTATTTAAATCCTCGTCTTGGGTTTTAATGATTAACTGAAATGCATTCGAAAGAACGTCTTGTTCTTTAAGTTCCTTTTCCAGCAAGTTACTCTCTAAGGGTACTAATGCATAATATTCCTTCGTCAGTTCAGTGCTTGGACTAGCGTTTAAAGATTTCTGGCAGCCGTCTATATATGGACTACTTGTAGGAGTAACAAACAATTCATATTCATCGGTATCTTGTTTGCTATTAATGTTATTTTTTGATTTATATAAAGTGAGGTTATGGTCCAAATAGCTTAGTATTTCTTTTTCCTGATGTTTGATATTGCATTCCGTGTAGGCGTCACTGAAAAATAATAATAATAATATGCAAAAATCAAATTAAAAAAAATTTTAGCATTTGAAACTTTCAATTTATAAAGAATTTTTAATTAATAGTACTAGATATAATATGAATACTTGTACAAGTGAACCCAAGTTATTTTATTCACAATCACATGTAATGTTACACTCGTGAGCAAAAATTAAGGGTCGGATTAATGAAGTCTTCTCAATCCAAGATGTGCTTTCACCTTCCTGCCTCAGCTTCATTTAGGTAACATACAGTGACGGTAGTGATTCCAGACAAATGAAAAAACATTTTGTAAAATATAATAATGTAGAGTTATCATTCAGGTTCTGTAAGGTAAAATCAGGGCAGTTGGAGTAGGATTTCGAATCTCAACGGCACTTTCACAGAACCGGATTATACCACTATGTGATATCACCCCGGTGAACAAAGATAAATTTATTAGTCTACTTTGTTCACGTCGGACATAAATCACCCCGGTGGACAAAGTGGAATTTATTACTTTGTTCACCGCGGAAATGATAAAAATCACCCAGGTTACAAGTTATTATTTTGTGTTGTTGCTGATAAACTATATCATCACAAATTATTTCTTGAGTTTTCATCAATAATAATAATACACGTATTGTTTATCCTATCACAATTTGCTTTTATTAGACAGTAGGTACCTACTATATTTTCTTGAGGGTGATAGAATACAAAATAAAAACCTAAGTGATATCACTTAGGTGATTTAAACTAGAGGTAACCAAAGTAGACTAATAATTTCCACTTTGTTCATCTATCTATCACCTGGGTGAACACAGTAGAATAATCTCTTTACATTGCATCATAAGTTTCGTACTGGCCATTCCATGTAATTTAAATGACTTTCGAAGGCATTTATTTACGATGTGAGTTCTAAGAGATACGAGTATAACAATATGGAGTTTTAACAACTATAAAAAAAAATGCACCCCCGCCCCTTTCAAGTAGTATTACTAGTCTTCACTAGGACTACTGAGAAATTCCCAATAGGCAGCAATAAAATGTTTCTAAGAGGTTTTTAGTTATAGACGTACAATATATATATATATGCTTTATGTAAAAGTACGACAAAACGAAAGAACATCAAATTGGCGCTTGAGAATGTGTTGCATATTAAAACAGCATCAGAAAAAATGGTCTTGAGCCCGAGACGCAATCTCAATCTCAAGAACGATTTATTAATACGGGCCTAAGACTGTAAGGAAGAAAGGGATCCGCAAGTATATCGAAAACGTTCTCTTACAGTTGCTGTCAGAGTCAAATTATTAATAACCGCCTATATAATAATGTTGCGCCACCGAGGCTGCGAAGTGAAGTATAATTTTCTCCTTTAGCTTTATTTATCATATATTTTGTTAAGCTGAGAGTTACTAACCGACCCGGAGTTTTTGCTCACGAATTAGGACTTCAACTATTTCAACTAAACGAAAATGTATTCAAGAACAGCAGTCGTACCGCAAAAACATTTTTGCGTTCGATCGTTAAAAAATCGCCTTTGCGCGCTTGCGTTTGGTCCCTAAATTTGGTACCACGTAAGCGCCTAGAAGTAAATTACGGTAACTCAATACGTCTATCCACTAGACGTTTTTCCCCTTATCCATACTTTTAGGCCGCGCACGCAGTTCCAAATTTAGCGATCGAACACAAGCGAGCTAAACGGCAATTAGCGATGGATCGCGACAATTTTTACGTGGTACGACGTCTGATACAGTGAAGTTTTACAGGATGTCCAAAATCTTCTAGGAAATGATGGAAAAGGACCTTAAATATTGAGATAAGCAAATTTTCATCATCATCATATCAGCAGAAAGATTACCAAATCGTCGGTTCACCTCGTAGGAGGCCTGCCCACGCTCTGCGTGGTCGCTACTCGAGAACCTTTCCGCACCAACGGCCGTCGGTCCTACGAGCAATGTGCCCCATCTACAGCCACTTAAGTTTGGCAATTCTTCGGGCTATATCGGTCACCTTGGTTCTCCTGCGGACTCCCTCATTTCTGATTCGATCCCGCAGGGAGACCCCGAGCATAGCCCTCTCCATTGCCCTTTGGATGACCTTGAGCCTTCTTTTGAGGCCCATAGTGAGCGATCACGTTTCAGTTCCATATGTCATCACCGGCAACACACACTGATCAAAGACTTTCGTCTTGAGACATCGGTATTTGGTACGAGAAGATGTAAAGTAGCTTCCAAAACGCTGCCCAGCCGCATTGGATTCGCCGATTGACCTTATTTTCGAAGTTGGATTTACCTAACTGGACTGTTTGTCCCCATTATACGTACTCGTCAACAACTTCGAGGGTAGTGTCTCCTATCTTCAAAGGGGTGGGTACAACATGAGCATTCACCATGTTATGGTCTTGTCCATATTCATTTTAAGACCCACTCCTTGGGAGACCCTATTGAGGTCATCGAGCATTTTGCCGAGGTCCTCCAAGGTAACAGCTATGATTACGATATCGTCGGCAAATTGAAGCTTTGTGATGTACTCGCCGTTGATGTTGATGCCATTTTCCAGTCCACAAACTTAAAGGCATCTTCCAATGCAGGGGTGAACAGTTTCGGGGATATGACATCCCCCTGTCTTACACCTGGCTGCAGTTAGATGGGCGTCGAGATCTGATCCCGGAGACGGACTGACATGATGGCGCTTTCATACAAATACTTCAATACCTCGATGTACCGATAATCAATAGCTAGTGGTAGTTTAAAAAACAAATGACGTTCATAAGTGCAACAATAGTATTGCCTACATAAATAAATGATTTTCATTTCATTTCAATTTGGCACCGCTGGATGGACTGCAGCATAGCCCGGGTATCGATCGAATCGAAGCCTTTTTTGTACTCTTCAGTCCTCTGTATAATCTGCTGCAGAGTATGTGTGGTCTACGGTGCCTTTTCGGAAACCGGCTTGTTCTGGAGCCTCTGAAGAGCTTTCAGCATTGGTCTGCCGCCTGCTTTCAGAAGCTCAGCCGTGATTCTATCATCATCCGGTGCCTTTTTCTTTTTTAAGTTGTTTGAGACCCATTCTAATCTCATACAAGCTGATGTCTGGGATGTCTTCCCTATAGTGCCGTGTCTCTTGGATCCGTGGCCAAATTGCCAAACAGGTGGGCGTGATGTCGTGTATAACTGTCCATAGAACTTCTCGACCTCTTCCATCAATTCTGGCACTGACGAGACTATACCGCCAGCCTCGGTCTTCAGCTTCATCAGCTGGCTCTGTCCCACAGCCAAGTCTCTTACGAAAACTTTAGAACTCTTATTCCGCTCTATTGCCTCTTTTATACGGTTAGTATTAAATTGACTTGGAGAACTGTCTGTGGGCCGCCGGTATTTGGAAGCATCATCCGAGGATTGCAGAATCATCTGTCGCCTTTGCTCCATGAGTTTCAAGGTAGGGTCAGCGATTTTCTTGGTTCCCTTTGTACGCCTGGTTTTAAAGTACTAGTCCCTACAGTATGGACAGTTTTCACCAACCTGTCATTACAATCGTCCTAAAATACCTGTATAGGCATTGGAAGCGGTTTTGCATTTCGATCTGAAAGCTGTCGGCGTTTTGAAGATGGGCAAGTGCTGAACGGAGCGTAGATTTCATCAATCAGTCAATTTTACAGGAAGGAAATCCTATTAAAGTTTTTAAGAATAAAAAAATATCGATTTAAGATATTTGATCCTTATTATTATTGCCCGCGATTAGTGCCTACAACAAAAGTACGGGTGACTTTGTAAATAAAAATTAGGTTTTCTTTTAGTAAAATTTGCTATCCTCAATATTTATTGTACTTTAGCTGCACCAACGACCATCTATTTCACCGACTTATAAAAAATAAAAAAATTTTAGGTCGGATCGCTTACGTCCTTCCCCATGGGCCATTGAAATTGAACATTCTGTAAAGCGAGGATTCGTTCGACACGACAGCGTCAAAGTCGGATTGTCGTTTCTAAATTTTCCATTTTCGTTATTTACCTGGCATAAAGTAATAATAAGTATAAGTAAGTAGCATAATCTTTCAAATAAGGCAATATTGTTAACATTTTTTAGACATTATAATACTATATTAAGGCTCCTCTCGTGCCAATACCTTAAATGAATTGGGTGTATGGGCGGAGTGGGAAACACGATGAAAATTAACCCCGAAAAAAATACAACTGCATTATTTAAAATAAAATTAAATTAAATTTCCCTAAATTAAGAGAAAAGCACATCATTTAACATTGTTTTTTAGGGAAGTTTATACATTTTTTTCAATCAATTTATTGCTTTCACATTGTTTATACATTTTCATTCTGTTTTGGTAAAAATCGTAGCATTGATAGGTATGTTTATAACAGAAAAAATATGGGTAACTTTACATTTTTTTAGTCATGGAAATTCATATAAAACTTGGGAAAACCCGTATTTGTATTTATTTAAATAAAAAGTTACAAAGATATATTTACAGATGTCATAAAAAACCTATATAGGTTTACCCGAAGATGGTTCTCATCACGCTTCATATTTTGTGAATTACTACGTCTTTTTTCAGTCAAAAAATGCCATAGTTTACTTAAGAACTGGTTACAATGTTACTCAGATTCACGATATTTTACAGAGGACAAGCCTTAACACAATTGCATTAAGCTTAAGAAAAAGCAATGAGGAGTAAATTATTTCGCAGAAAATGAAAAAAGTTTAATTACCACAAATATTGAGTACCTTACCTTATGAAGGAATATATCTCATCAAAAGTATTTCGTCCGATGTTAACATGCAAAATGGTTTCAAGCTTATGATAAAATTTACTTGTACGTGCTTTCAGTATACAGGAATGAGTTAGTATTTTTAGTTTCCCACACACCACTTCTAGATCTGAATATATAGATTCGTCAAAAATTCTGCAACAATGTCCATGAACTATAATGAATTAAACACACATAATTTTGTTGGAGGATCAAAGGTAGTCGCGGTCTGAAGATTGCGTACATTAACTCACTTTGACCGTAAATTTACAATAAATACAGAGTGTAGGTTGAAACAGCAATGAAACACATCAGTCGATAAAAGTACTTTTTTATTGAAGCAATAAAATCATTTTCTTTTGGTTTGAAGTTTTCCATAAATAAGATGTAACTATGCTACATAATATGGTGAAACAATCAGAATCACTTACTTGTCATTTGTTGTTTGTCTACCTAATCAATAACGACAGTACAAATTGTAAAGTTAGATGGAAAATATACCATAATGTTATCAAATGTCAATATAGGAAATCATAGGAATGTCCGTTAGCCCATTTTGTCACACAAAAGCAATTTTGCTTTTCCTGGTCTGTATGTATAATATATATTATTTTGAGCCGGAATACAGTAAATCTAAAAACTTTAATAGTGTACTACTAAATGAAAGGTACCTAATGCAAACGAATTAATTTTCCTTACATCTACTCCTATCAACGTATATCTAATAGCATGAATTTTTCTGTATATTCTCAACTATACTGTACATGATAAGCAGCAGAAGCGTTTTTTGGAGCGTTTTTCGAAGTGTTATAATATAAGCAGTTTACTCAAACTATAACACCAGGCTTTCATATAAGGAATGACCTACAATTTCTTTTTTATTTTCCCATTCAGCTCCCTAAAATCGTAATGTCACTTTTGTAGCTATAAATCTGCATTTGAACAACCTTTCTCTAAGACACGCACAATTTGTACTGTCGATGTCAAATAGCCTCTGGAAAAATGGTGGTGACAGATGGACAGACACCGAGATAATTGCATAAATATTCCGTATTGCAATTTTGACAAGGAACACTAAAAAGGATTTCAAGTTAATGTCTCAAAATATCTGGACAATAAAAACCTAAGGTTTTTAAAATTTCAAAAAAAATCAATCTGCAATTTAATAAGGGAGTCTCTATCCTTGTTATTAATAAATATGATATAATTAATTATAATAACGTCTACAAAGCGTGAAATCTACATATATCAGCAAGTTATCATTTTTTCCCAAATTACATAAAGTTATAATCTTGTTTATAATTTTTCAATGGCTGCGAGAATAAAATCGCCTACAGCACAGCGTCTTGTATTGATTTCTACAAACTTTAATTCAAGTGATAAATCTATCATAAATAAATTAACATCAGATCACTATGATAAATTTAACGTATCCCTTGGTAAAAAATGTGTTCCTGTAAATGATGACCAGATCAAGCATCTCGACATAACATTGGAGAAAAATTACATGATTCTTTATACATACATACTTACTCTGTATGACCTTGATGAATTGTTAATTCATTGTTCACTTGAGTCAGAAAGAAGAAAGTATAAGATTTAACAATTGAATGTTTACTAATTTCGTGGAAATTCATAATAGTCGCCGAAAGTTGTGAGCTTTAAAATGGAAGAACATATAGTAACGTAACGGAGTAACGTAACCAGTTACGTTCAAACTTATTCTAAAATATTTAAAGGTGCTTACGCCATAGCAACGGCAAATTTTATTAAAATCTAAATTTAACATAGCACAATCTTCGTGAAATTCACATCGATAATTTTAATTATAAATTATCGATAATTTTAATTATAATTTAAATATAAAATAAGGCTCGCAATTCCGACAATCAACTAAAAATTTATGATTGCATTTTTCATACAGATTTGGAAATTGGCAACATCTTCGACAAGTTTTTCACACATATTCCCATTTCAACTATGAAGACACTTTATCACCGCAGCCGAATCTTTGTTGTCCCATTGTGATGTTATGAAAGCGTCCAAACCAATCGAAATAAAGATATGTTGACCTCCCACAAAAATAGTTAATTCTATTATTGAATGTGTTGCATTGTACCGGCTAAGTCTTAGCCTGTAACTTTAATAAATGCATGCACGATGGTGTAATCCTGATCTGATGAAACAAAGTAAGGTGATTCCTCTATTCGTAGCCAGTAGTACATCGGACTCTACTAATTCAGACCCATATTTTAATTAATTTTAAATCAATTATTGTCCTATGTCTATTCTAGGTATTGCGCTTATTGAACATATTTTTGAAGCCTAGAGATTTACAGAATGCGATAAGTATTTTCTGTTACTATTAGAAATTATTGAAAATTATGGAACTATGGTATTACACGCCATGCCCTCGACCCTTTGAAATCGTACTTGTGTAAACGCGTTCAGAAGATTAATATCAATGGTAAGTGACCGTCAGTTTGCATAGGTGTTCCACAGGGGTCAATTCTCGGGCCATTCCTATTTCTTAATGATTTACCCAACTGTGTAGACGACAAGCATAAGATAACCATATTGTCATATATCAAACAGGTAGACAATGCCGCTTTAGTAAAAAAACTGAAGAATTGGAACTTGTGGAGACTTCGTTGTTCCTAGATATTGCACTATATAAAGGACTGCAATAAAATCAATAAAAACGTTTCAGTTCTGCAATATTTACTATTAATAAAATACGTCATTTAATTGATGTAGACATCGATACTGGTTTATTTCAGTTAATTTCATAGCATGGTGACTCACGGTTTTCTTTTGTCGGGGAAATCCGAGCGATTTACAAATTGGGCTTAGGAATCAATTTAAAGAGAATAACAAATTGTCATCGCAATTTATTTGCGAAAGCTTAATGTATGTATGAACAATCTACAACCATTTATAAAAAATAGTGATATACTTAACGTAAATACAAGATATAAACACAAATTTGCTGTTTATGTCAAACGTTTACACAAAGTCACTAACTCATTAAGGGTATATACGCTTTTATATTATGGTTCCGTTGTCGTCAAAAGTTGCCTTCAAATAAATTCAAAACTACCACTAAATATCACGCACGTAATGAAAATACCTATCAAATGAGTTTGGCACGCTAATGGTATACTGAGCTCGTCACCTGTTAATTGATTGTGCTCATGATACGATATCGCAACAACACAGCAGCTCAGTCAACAATACACAACATTACACAGTCTCTTTTATTGCCTCGCTCAAGGCAATATAAACTAATAGTATTGTGATATTATAAATACATTATTCTTTATTGAGAATATTATTAGTTACAACAACATATTAGTAAAACAAATTAATTACATCAAATATCTATTGAAGGGAGTACTACCATGATGATCATTTACCTTGCAATATCCTCCTCAAGCTGCCTCTGAAGATGCAACTCTAAATGTGAAACCTCATCTGAAGGCGAGAAATCGGTCGCCGGCACCGGCTTAACCCTCGAGCGAGCGCCCGGCATCAAGCATCTCTTCCACCTTAACAAAATGAAATATATAAATAGATTAGAATTATTCATTAAATTTTGATTATTCAATATTATTGTGTTTGATCTCCTTACAAATGTTAAACAGAAATGGCACGCATACAAAGTTTACACACAGTTACCAAGAAATAACTAAGTGAAATTAATGTAGTGAATGAAGAAATGTAATCCTTTTCTTGAAATCAGCTGTTACATGAAAAAACTTGGAACATGTAATTTATTTTCGCACTCTTAGGATTGTACATGTTGTACAATTGAAGACGGAAGATGAAGTAATGACAAAAGATGCTACTCTCTTTAAGATAACTGTTTATCAACTTATATGACTATTTTTTTTTTATATGGACAAAAGGAATTTTTAATTTTGAAAGAGGATTTTCGGTGGAATAAATGTGATACTTGAAGACTGATGGTGACACTTTTGTGACATGGTAAATTTAGAATATTACCTATCGTTTTGATAAAATCTATACCTTTAACAGCAAATTATTTAATCTTTTACTAAGATAAAACTGCAGAATTGTGCTACTGAATGATTTTCCTAAAACCAAACCAAAGTACATGGTTAATGTCACAAAATAATGATATCTCCATCACGTCTTCAAGTATGACCATTTCTCTTTATCCACTGATAAGACTTTTTCAAAAATAAACTTCTTATCCATAATTAAAACTTTGGCCACCAACAATAAAAAAGTTACTTAATAATAAGATGATAAATAGCCATAATTTTTTGTAGCAGCTTTTGTGATGGTACTGTATGTACACCCGCCGAGATCCCGTAATCGATTTGTAGTGTTACTATAGTACCACTATATTTCCACTATAGTACCACTATAGTACCCCTATAGTACCACTATAGTACCACTATATTTCCACTATAGTACCACTATATTTCCACTATAGTACCCCTATATTTCCACTATAATAGTACCACTATAGTACCACTATATTTCCACTATAGTACCACTATATTTCCACTATAGTACCCCTATAGTACCACTATATTTCCACTATAGTACCAGCACAGTACCACTGCAGTACCACTATAGTACCGCCTCCGTGGCTCAATGCAAACATTGGGTTTACGATTCGGAGGTCGCGGGTTCGATCCCCAGCGGGGTACATGTTTAAGTAGTCGGTTTGGTTGGTGGTAGGGCATTTTAAATGTCCGCCTGGCTAGCTACCACCATCTTATCTAAATCTGCCGCCAAGCAGCAATTTTAATGACATTGTTGTGTTCCGGTTGTCAGAGATAAGATAGCCAAACCCCCAAATGTATTGGGGTTTCCGGGTCAGTACGCTTCCACCTTCGACCTCATCTTCACTTAACATCAGGTGTGATTGAGGTCAAGTACGAACCCGTCGTGCATAAAAAAAAACACTATAGTACCATTATAGTACCACTATAGTACCACCACAGTACCACAAGTACTAATATATTTTAAGCACAGTTGCATATCAGGTGACTATTATGATGTGACAATAGAACTAATAATGCAGTCAGGGGATATTTGATTATGTACTCAGGAATCCAATTTTTGTACGGCTCAATAATTATTTGCCACCCAGTAATATGTATCTAGGGACGAAATAGATATTCGTCTTCAATTTCTTCTCGCGACAACGAATAATTATCACAGGCTTGTATTATGTAAATAAATAATATCATAGTACGTTGTCAGGCTTTGTATTAATTTAAATTCATTACAAATCAAGACATGTCTTCATTGTGTGATGACTGCAGACTGTGGGCAATATGATATCATATTATGTATAGTAGCAAGGTTAATGTATATTAAAATTCAAATGAGGTATACTCATTTCTATTACTCATTGAATTAAAACCTCTTGGCGTGAAATAAAATAGCTTGTATTTAACGTACCAACTAATTTATCCGAAAAATAGACGATAGAAAGATAATTTTTTTGTTGGACGAATATTTTATTTTGTGTTTACATATTATACCTATAGGATACATTTCACGTCAGTTAATCCCAAAGGAGGGGGTTGGGGGGCCCCCGAACTACGCAGTCTACAGAAGTATTCTGCGAGGAGAATGTAATCACTTTGATACTAGTAATCTTGCTGCCAGAACTTTGACTGTCACTGCCTCGTGATTTGTTTTGACTTTTGTGTTGAGCGAACATTATATTTAGTGTATTTTATATTACATTAGATACATTTCGCGTCACTTAATTCTTTTTCAACAACGTATATAACCATATAACAAACCAACCATGTGTTCTCAAGTGTAATAATTTACGAAAGGTGTTAAAAAATTCTATTTGTATAGTTTACAAATTATAAGTATGAGAGGATATTGTATTACAATGAAGACTAAAATTATACAGGGTGAATTTTACGCCACTCTTGATTATGAACAACTTTCTCCAAAGAACCATAGTCGAATTCGATCAAAATAATTTCGATTACCCATATACAAAGTAAACCAATCTGAAACCGACTTCCATAAGTCCGACAATTTTACTTTGGTTTTAAATTTCGTAAAATTTATATTCACATACAATTTGATTTATTGATTTTTTAAATTCTTTTTGTACGTCAAGGATATCACTATGCCGATTTGATCCCAACTGAGATTGCCAAGGCAATTGAGATAAGGAGAAATGGTCAAACCTACAGAGCGATCTCTAGAATACTTCGTCGAACTGTTTTCAACATTCATCGCAGTATTAAACGATTCAGGAAGGATAATGCTTATGTGAGCAGATCTGAACTAGGCAGAAAAAGGGATACTTCGAGCAGAGATAATCGTTTCATACAGCTTCGCGTACGTTGGAAGCCTCGCGTGACTACTGCCCAAGACAGAAATGAGCTTGAGGAGTTTCGAGGTGTAGCAGTAAGTGAGCATAGGTGACGAATAAGATTCAAAGAAGCTGGTTTTGGTTCGATCGTGCCTGCCAAAGCTCCAAGACTTCAGGTCGTAGGAACAGACTCTCTTTCGCCCGAGAACAAATAATACTGACTTAACGTAAGGACTTACCTTAAGTCAGCATTCCAAACTATTGTTTGCTGATGAGTGCAGAATTCTTTTGAACCAAGTCGATGGAATTCTAATAATACACAAACGCAAAGGAGAACGATACAATCAAGCAAATTTTAAAACTACCGTGGCATAGGGAGGAGGATCAATAATTGTTTGGTGGGGATAAGCTTGGAAGCTCGTACTTCCATGGAATACGTGGAAGCATTTACTGAAGAATGACTTGACCGTGACTAGACACTGTATACGCCAAGTATACGACGAATTACTTGTGTTTACTGAGACTGATGAACTGAAGAAATAAGAGAAATAAGACATGGCTGTATGAGGTTAGATCCTTTTGCCCTTCTCCGAAAGGAGTGAATAAAACGAAAAAAAAAAAACATATTGACGACGCCATTTGCCTAGAGAACGAGGCAAGATGGCGTCGTCAATCTATAAGGTTCATATCAATAGTTTCAAACTATTTCAAAACCTACCCCAAAAACAAATGATTTAAAACTATTGAAATACTAAATGTACGATTTTTGGCGTGGTATTTTTACAATTCGCGACATTATATATTCATTAATTGTCATGAAGAAATGACGTAGAAGACTGCCGCTGGCTATTTGCGTCAAGTCCTCAGATCACAGCAAACAAGGGTCATATCTGTTATTCCTCATCTTGGTCGCTTCAACTCAACATAATTAACACTGCGAAAATAAACCAAATCGATCGAAGTAGGTACAATATTGGATTTTTCAATTATGGAACATAATCAAGATTTTGGTGGGCACAGATATCTATTAACAAATTGTATTTAAAAATTCATATTAAAAGAAAGAATTACTTGGATTTTGTTTCAACCGATCTCGACCCGCCGCTTCCACCGCGCCCGCCGCGGAGCAGACAAAGCTAGTAGTGGACTGATTTGATTTGCCTTCAATTTCACAAAAACTACTGAAGAAGTTACAAGTATGTTACTTTCATAATAAATTTATAGATATCACTTAAATTATAACAATATTTAACAAAATTATAATATTAACCTTTTTTTCTCTCCAGCAGACACCAACCGGGCCACCGTGTCGCAGGTTGGTTAATAGCTCGATTGATTAATTCCCTAACGTGCGCGCGCATGTGAAAATAAAATGGCGGCAGGCTGCTGGGGTATGGCTGGGACACCTCCCTCCCTGTCTGACCTCTCCTCTAATACACGTTTGTGTATATGTGACTATACAGGGCGTCCCAAAGTTATGGGACATGAAGGGGAAGTACCTTAAATATCGTAGATAGTGAATTTTGCTCAAAGAAGACTTTATGTTATTTTTAAAAGTTAGTAATTCTGCATTCATAGATTTTCTAAAAATTACTTGCTTCGGCTGGGAATCGAACCGACTTAAATGTGAAAAAAAAAACACCCTACTTTTATGATGCCAATCGAAAGAATAGCTAAAAAATAATAACTCTGCCTAAGTAACATAGTATTTTAAAAGAAAGGAACAACATAAAATGATTGAGTCAAATTTCAAGAAAGTTATTTATTGCCGACGACGTTCGAAAAGTAGCGATATTATCATTCCAAAGATAGCATTGATTATTCGTAAATAAGTACCCACTTCATAAAATAGGTACTAACATAGTTTTCCTTATTATAAGTGCACGTGTAGATGAAATGATAAAACTTGTATTTCAATACGTCCTCTGTAAGCTAGACAGAAGGCAAATTAAAAACAAAAATAAATAATTTATAATTTGAAAATGGAACAGTTTATGACAGCGTTTGTTTGAATGCATACTTTTTAAGATATTTTAAAAAGAAGTGCAATTTTTAAATGTTGTTCTTAAATTTGAAAATGGAACAGTATGTGCGAGCGTTTGTTTTTCGGATATTGATCTGTTTAGTCTCAATTCACTTACACAAGTGTTATTGTGTTAATTTATTGCGAACATGGCATATCAAGTAAGTTTTGATCTAATGGAAGCATATTTTTTGAACGATAAAGATATCTCTAGAAGTTTGCGGTGGTATGGCGTAAAATATCCTGATAGACAAATACCGTCTCGTAAAGTTTTGAAAAGGCTTGTGAACAATTTGAAAACTCTGGGACGTTTCGATAAACGCCCAAGAGAACCACAGCAAGAAAACCATACGATCAACGACGAAGAACTTGGTATTTTAATTTACTTTTCGGCTTTTCCGAAAGCATCGGTGAGAGAAGGAGAACATGAAATTGGAGTTTCAAAAAGTAAAATACACCGTGTATTAAAAAAACACGGTTTTAAGAGTTATGTTGAAGGACGATTGGTTCAAAAATTACTTCCGGGCGATACAGAAAGGAGAAAAAATTTCTGTCTTGATATCCAGGCACGATTGCTCGAAGATCCAAATTTTTTGGATAATATTATTTGGACAGACGAATCTAACTTTAGCAATAACGGTATGTATAACCGCAACAATAATCGTATTTGGTCTAAAGAAAATCCCCTACGAGTGACTGAAACTAATAACCAAGTGCGTTTTTCACTCAACTGTTGGTGCGGACTTTTAAAAAACCGGGTTTTCTTAATCCATTTTTACCAAGGAACCTTGAACACAGAAAAGTATTTAGGAATACTTCAAATTTTAAGGGATAAGATAAGAAACCATTCCGCGGCGGAGCAAGAAAACTTAATTTTCCAACAAGATGGAGCTCCGGCTCATAATAGTCGGAGAGCAGCAGATTTTCTAAATGAATGTTTTCCTACATGGATTGGTACAAATGGACCGATTAGATGGCCGGCCAGATCCCCGGACCTCACACCATTAGATTTCTTCTTTTGGGGATACGTGAAAGATATGCTATACAAAAAGCGATACGAGAACGTAGGCGAGTTGCAAACAGAATTGTGCCATATCACATCGAGTGTTCACCATAAAATGATTAGAAAATCAACAGGCAGCGGGCTCATTAAAAGATTGGCGATTTGCGTAAGACAAGAGGGATCACATTTTGAGCATTTAATTAATTAATTTACAAAAAAATACCTACTTAATTGACTACGGCAGTTTCATGTATGTTTTTTATTTGATTAAAATGATTAATTTCACGTTGTTCCTTTCTTTTAAAATACTATGTTACTTAGGCAGAGTTATTATTTTTTAGCTATTCTTTCGATTGGCATCATAAAAGTAGGGTGTTTTTTTTTTCACATTTGAGTCGGTTCGATTCCCAGCCGAAGCAAATAATTTTTAGAAAATCTATGAATGCAGAATTACTAACTTTTAAAAATAACATAAAGTCTTCTTTGAGCAAAATTCACTATCTACGATATTTAAGGTACTTCCCCTTCATGTCCCATAACTTTGGGACGCCCTGTATAGGTCGTCTCCTAAGAGCTGACGCGTTCCGTTTTCAAATTGTACTTATAAATGCTTGTTATGTTCTCTCATAGTCCATGTTAAGTTTAGAAGATAATGGTCGGTTTGTTTGTAATTAACCTGTATTTACTTAGTACATTATTATATCATACGTTATAAACGATATTTTTTTTTAACCTCATAATAAAGAGTTTGGTAATTTCAATGACTATGCCACTATGACTCTTACTAATTTATTAATGATTTGTCCATTTCTTATTGAGGGAGTGCCAAGACAATATTACAGCCCTCAACAGATTCAAGTAGGTGGCCTTAGGTAATATTAATTTGCCTTCAAAATCTAACTAATATTATAAATGCGAAAGTTTGAATATTTATTTGTTGCTCAATCACGGCGAAACGGATAAACAGATTTGGATAAAATTTGGTATATAGGTAGACTACACCCTGGATTAAAACATAGGATAATTTTTATCCCGATAAAGTGGGGTAGTTCCCGGAGGATAAACAAATTTCCGCGATAAAGTTATTCCACGCATGCGAAGTCGCGGGCGGAAATCTAGTACCTACTTCACATTATAAACGAATTGAAAATAGAACTTTTTTGAAACGACTTAGTACAGAAAAATCTCTATACAAAAACAAATCTATAATATACATAAGTTCTAAAAAAAATAACTGACAATACATTGAGGATTGCATCAGTATAATGTATGGATACCGTATAGAAAGGATATATTATTGGGTCTTCACCTACGAAATTGGAGTTTTTTTTCTTCGTTAATCATATGTACCAATTCGTGCGATTTTCAAAGCTACATCCAAAGTTTTTTATTTGGAAAATGGAATATTATTTCAAGGTTTCACATGAAATATTTTTTAATTTCTGGGCTAAATCACATAATAAAAAAAAATTTGAACAGAGCTCTTTTCATGTGCTTCCCTTAATCATTTCTTAGATTCGCTGAAACTTCTATAAAGCGGTTACTTTTAAATTTTAACGCTGCCTATACTTAACTTAATGTTATCCGATAATACACACAAAGTTTATCTAAATTTGGATTTGCCGTTCCCAAAAAAAAATCAAAAATGTTTGTATGGAGAAAACAGTCCTAATGAAATGGTAAGGACCTAATATTTAAAATACTGATTTTTCATTTACTTTTGCAATGCTCGCACAATAAGATCCTTTAAAATACGGACCTGGTGGTTAGTATTTGATACAAACTTTTATTTTTAGATTAATCCTCGTAGTATGCGGTTGTCAGAAACCCGGATTGTTTCATCTATGTTTCTACGAGGTTTTTACCTTTCCTGGGTGTAGTGAAGTAGAATTTTGCAGGCCTATAGGAAAATAATTAAATGCATAATCGTTTATTTTAAAGGTTATGCAGTGATTTAATCAAAATAATTTTGTACATACCCACCGTGTCACTGAATGCGTTTCTTGCTCCCATGTGTACTTTCGTAGTACTCGCTAAGGGATAATAGTGACATAACTATATCACGTTTTCTTCCATGTCCTGTGAAAGTCTTGGCCAACATCTACTACTTAGAAGACTGTAAACCCCTAGTCACGATGCTTTTGTTCAGCTCCGAGGATAAAATAATTGTGTGGTCTGCCACTATCCAAACATAACTAATAAGTACTCGCGAGAGTTAAATTAAAATTACACATTATTAGGTATTGTTGGTATATACGTGGTGTGTCCCACAATAAATTGGCCTAATAAGGTTATAGAACTAGAAAATTCACAATACTTTTCAATATGTCTGCTCTAAGTGTAACATATGTTTTAGATCTCTGAACTAACATTACTATATCTTTGAAAAAGTATTCTGAATTATTATCGTGAAAGTGGTTTAATACAGGCGCTTGCAACTCTTCATCATTGACAAATTTTAATCCACGAAGATTTTTCTATAAATTTAGAAATAAGCCAAGTCCGGGCTGTACGGTGGGTGTTCCAGTTCTGTGAACCCGCAATTGCAAAGAGCAGCCTTTGAAACAGTCGTCGTCAGGTCGACAGGTGCATTATCGTGCAACAGAAGGACACCCTCATGCAATTTTCCTCTGCGTTTCTCTTTTAAACTGTCCCTCAACGAATGTAGGCGAGAAGCATAAATATTGCCCATTTACAACAGATCTTTGAAATCAACCATCAATAAACCTTGTGTGTGAGTCCCAAACACTTGTGCACATCAATTTTTAATTGCTCTCTTGCTTTTATCGGCGACTTTTCTGGCTTATAACGCCACTCCAGGGACTTCAGCACCGGTAATCATACGATCAATCGTTTATTCAGGAGTTTCGCCACACCGTTCTAAAAACACTCTCTCCTCTCTTTGAACAGCCGATAGAAATCCGGGCGTGCTCATGTGAAGATGGCTGTGAATAGCACGATGAACACAGTCAGCGTCTTCAACCGTCGCTCGTACAAAACCAAACCCCTTAACCCAGCTGGTCACAGAGCTATAGGAAGGGGAAGACACGCCATCCAAACGCTGTTTGATTATAGCGGGGGAATTACCTTCTTTTAAAAGAATTACACAGCGATACTCGATTCTGGACATAAGTATTAATTGGTTGTCGTTTTCAAACTAATAAGTGCAGGTTGATACGAGTTTTAAAGCAGATCATTAAAGAGTGGAAATTTACAATACGACAGTTTAACATGTTTAAACACATTAGTATCAGGCCCATGTAAAAAAGTAATGATCGAGTGGCTAAAAAGTATAATGAGGTGGAGAGATTAATGCAAGTGGTAACATAAAATACACCTGCTCAGTGGAAAACTAGCATAGATAGTTATCCGACGCCAAGGTAATGTTACAACGTAGGACTAGCAGACTCATTGATACACACACACGCGCGCATCCACACACACACTAGTTTCATCTATTATATGTATAAAATAAATATGTAGTATTTCATTTAAAACCGTATCTTACGGAAGAGAATCTCATACTTAAAAGGAAAGTCCCATCCACGTATATGTTGTCATTTGTTAAGAAATGTAAAAATAAATAAAAAAAAAAACAAAAAAGTCGTTATGGGACCCCTGTATAAGTGAGTGAAATGTGCAGTTGGTTAGTGTATAAATGTATTTCTGCCAGGTCGCCCGTCCTAGATAAACTCCCAGAACTAGGCATTGTCCGGCTGTGGAATTTCAGTGCCGTATAGTTATGGATGGACAATTCCCAAGTATCAGAGTGAATGTTACATGTACTGAATTAGACTAGTTCGCTCTAATCGTCTTTAGTTTCAACCATATCTCTTTTAGGAAATTTTGAAGCGCTTTTGAGGCGATTATAGAGTCATTACCGCCTGCAATTGTCATCGGCGAACGTGCCCGCAATTACGTTCAGATTGCAAGGCAGATCTGCTGTATGAGGTAGAGATTGGTCATAAAATGCAGCCCTGAGGGACACCTGCGTTGTCTGTCTTGTTGAATACAGTAGATAGGTGATTTGCGAAAGTCTCAGCTTCATTTGCAACACTTCTGGCCTATTCACCATTTTCTTTGCGTAAAGGTGGTGTAATTGTTTTTGGTTGTTTTAATTTATTGCTAAGTAACCTGGGTGCCAATAATATATATCCTTTTCCATTTGTGAAAAACGCATCAAACTTTGTAAATGAGCGTTTATTGTATTCATCGAATACAATTTTATACAATTTCACTTGTCATTCTGACTGTCATTATTACACTTGATAGTAGTGGAACCGAGAGGGCGGGGTCTTTATATTAAGTTAACAGAATCCTATTAGTTTTCTCTTTGTCTTAGTACCTACCTAGACGTAGTCACGTCTAGTAGGTACATCAAAACATTTAAGGCTTTCCCGTCAAGGAAAAGGAGATTGAGTACCTAATTTTTAGAAAAATGTGCTATATGTTCATATACAGGGTGGGCGGAAGATTGACGTCCAAAGAAAAAAACAGGTCCCTCCTGTCGTGGGGTATTCGAATCACCCCCATGTATGTTCCGCGATTTTTCACGGTTTTCAAGTTATGAATTTTTTTCTGAATTTTTGAGAATTTTCGACCTATCTTAAAAAAATCTAAAACAAAAAGTAGAAGACTTTTTTCAATTTTTTTTTTGTAACTGTATCAGCATGGTTTGTACTTTTATACATAAAATAATCAGCTTCATAACTTTGATAAAAATTATGTAAATGTTGGACTCAAGAGAAAAAAATACGTTTTTTGAAATATGATTTCAGTTTTCAAATTTAAATTAAAAATCTAAACAGGTGACTTCATGGTTTCTTAGTAGGCTTAAAAAATGCGCTTAACTCTCAGCTTTCAGCATCATCAATAAAAAACAGTACTTAACTATCTACTTTTGTTAGAATTAGCCTTCAAAGACAGGGAGGTGGAAAAACTAGATAAAAAGACCAAAATACTGTAAATAAAAATGAAATTTATTTATAAAATTTATAGTAAATTCGTCGTCTAAAAGCTGCCCTGTTCTCTCTCACGACACGTTCGGCTTCTACTTCTGCCTCAGCTCTTTGTCGACCGCTTTCCTTGTTCATATTTTTCCAGCTATTATATCAACGCATCTCTTGTACTGCCCTCCTTGGCTCCCTGTGCCCATTCCGGGGGTGCCATTGATTTATTAAAATGCTCCACTTATCTGAGCCCCTTGCTAGTCCATTTCCATTTTAGTTTTCTAATTTTAGTTGTAATATCCTGAACTTTACTTATTTTAAATGACGACCTGTAGACCTGTAGTCGTTAGAAACTCTGACCACTATACCAAATGGTCGCGGATTCGAATCCCGCTAGGGGCATATGTTTGTGTGGTGAATACGGACATGTGCACCCGAGTTATGGATGTTTTCATTTATAATAAGTATTTATTTACAAAAAAAAATGTATTTATGTAGTATATCAACTATCTGGTATCCACAACACAAGCCTATAGTTGCTTACTGTGGAACTAGATGGCGCTGTGTGTATGTCCAAGGATATTTATTTAATATTTATTTTTTATTTTCCTGATTTCTGTGATTCTTCTCCTTTCTCTGTTTTTTATTCCTGTCAAGCTTCTTTCCATGGCGTGTTGACAGTTTTCTTACTTGTTAGTCTGGTTCTTTGTCAATGCCCATGTTTGACATCCATAGGTGAGGACTGGTAATACGCAGCGTTGAACATCCTGTTTTTCCAGTCATTTGTTATCCTTTGCTCGACCTCCTTACCGTATACGTTTGTGGGTGTTATTGTTTGGCCAAGATACTTATCTACATGTTCTATGTTTGTTTTCCCTAATGTGATGGTATCCAGTGAGTCGTTGGTCATTATTTCGGTTTTATCCAGATTCATTTTTAGGCCTACTTCTTCACTCTTCTCAGCCAACTCATTCAGCATGCTTTTTAATTCACTGGCTGAGTTTGTTAGGACATACCAACTGACAGATAATTGCAATAAGCCCTATTATTATTTCCAGCCGATGACATCATTGTTAAGTTGCTTGCCGTTTAAAGGTTGCGAAGGTGGCATTATAAGCTGATACTATAAATATTTTCCAAATTATGTTGGTGTATTTAACTATTTGTAATAAAAAGATCCATTTATAAAGGTAATCAAACATTATACTAACCATAGTCATGTCTTTAATTATATATACATCCCAAGCTGTTTTCAAATAGTATCTTAATCATGACTTAATTCGAGACGGTCTCAGAACAGAATTTATCAATCCCAATTTTGTAAAGCAAAAACCCCCACCGTAACAAAATACAGGCACTTGTGTATGCTGTAGCTAATGAGACCCTTGAAGATCATAATGCGGAGGTAATCATGGTTGTCAGCACCTTGTTACGTAATAGTGGAGGAGCAACATCAGAGCCCACACATTTTAATGACGTATTACGACCTATTTGGTGTAGTGGTTAGAAACTCTGCTACTATACTTGTTGTTTTCAGAGCAAATTCTGTATTTTAGTTAATTATATGTTTCGCACATTCCATTATCTTAGCAGAGCTTTAGTATTAATCGAAAAATTTTAAATATAAATGACTAGGTACTTCAAATTCTTCGACCATGATTCCGGTTATAGAAAAGTTAGGAATGGATGGGATTAATAATTACCCAAACTAGAAGTTCTCTCAGAAGATGATCCTTATGCATCAGGATTTGTAGGATTTTGATTTTGGGCATTACAATTTGATCAATAATACAATGTGACATATAACAAGTGAACCGTTGTTGGTCTTAAGAAGTAAAGAATCACATCTTATTCTTAGTTTGAACTGGCATTGGTGATACGCAAGCAAAAAACCCGCCAACAAAAAAACACAAATAAGCGAATAAAGCTATTTACTTTTTTTTTATTCCTGTTTTTATTTCAGGCTTTTGTACACCCTGGGTGACTTTGCCAGGCTCATTAATACATTCGCCTTTTTAAATCTCACTCTCTTTTTACAATGGACAATCCAACAAATTTATACAGACTGACAGCATTCCTACAGAGCATATCAGCCAATAGACAGCTGAGCTGCCCATTGCATAGGTCCAATGATTTAATCAAAAGTCTTTCTCTAATATGTGCACTCCGGTCACACTCCAACAAAAAATATAACACGTCATCTGGTTTATCACAAAGTGTACACAGTGGTGACGGTTTAATTCCCATCATATGATAAAATTTATGTGTTGGTTTTTAAAAGGTTTAATAAAATAAAAATATAAATGTTTACTTAATATATTTGAACGAACTGAATATTGGAATGAAAATGAATAAAATACTTTATATGCACACAAGAAACATATGAATACAAAAAGACACCAAAAAAGGTGTCACAAAAGGCCATATTTAATCATCGTTTTCGTCCATCTATTTTCACTGTCGTCACTGCTATCATCACCTACATTAATTATAACTTCCTTTTCTAAAATATTATCTATTTTCACATCTCTTTCATAATCTTCCCTTATTAATTTAAGTTTTATTCACAATCTTTTCCCATGAATGTGTATGTCTTTACCTATGAAATTGCCGTTCTGCAGTACTGGCCATTTCAAATCAAAATAATTTTTGTTTGGCTAAGAATTCTAATTTCAAATTAATTTTATTTTAAAAACATGGAATTCTTTTTTCAAAAGTAATCATTTGTTTACTGATTAGTGTTATATTTTCATCGCATTTCAATCTTTTTCGTCATCATGGATACGTTAAAAATTCGAGTAATTATGGAATATGAGTACCGTCGTGGCAGCAACGCGGCACAAGCGGCACGCAACATCAACGACGTTTACGGAGCTAACACTACAAACCAACGCACCACCTCTTATTAGTTTGCTCGCTTCCCTGAAATTCGACCTGAAAAATGAACCTCGCGGTTGTCCGAAGACTTTGGTCGACAATGACGAATTAAAGGCGATTGTGGAAGCTGATGATACACAATCTACGGCTGAATTAGCAGCGGCTTTCGACGTTAGCGTCAAAACAATATTGGTCCATTTGCGTCAAATTGGCAAGGAAAAAAGCTTGACAAATGGGTGCCCCACGAATTCAATGATCGCCAGCGCGAAGTACGCGTCGAGACGTGCCTTGCACTGCTCAACAGACGCACAAATGAAGGAATTTTGAACTGCATTGTTACCTGCGATTAAAAATGGATTCTGTTTGTTAACCGCAAGCGCTCAACAAGTTGGTTGGATCCTGGTTCAGCACCTAAACAATGCCCTAAACGAAAACTTACCCCTAGAAAAGTGATGGTCACTGTTTGGTGGTCTAGCGCCGGTGTGATTCATCACAGCTTCTTACCAAACGGGATGAGCATTACTGCAGATGTGTACTGTGAAGAACTGAACACAATGATGGAGAAGCTGGCACATCTCCAACCAGCATTGGTCAATCGCTCCTCTCCGCTACTCCTGCACAACAACGCGCGACCTCATATTGCACAGCAGACGGTCTCCAAGTTGCAAGAACTGGGGTTGGAAGCTTTCCGTCATCCGCCCTACTCACCAGACCTTGCGCCTACAGACTACTACTTTTTCCAGAATTTGGATAACTTCTTGGCAGGAAAAAAATGCAATACCCGAGAGGCAGTACAAAATGCCTTTGAAGAATTTGTTGCCTCCCGCCCAGCTGATTTCTTTAAGAAGGGCATCAATAAACTGCCACTGCGTTGGCAAAGATGCATTGATTGCATGGGTGATTACTTTGATTAATACAAATAAAAAATACATGAAAAAAATTCGTTTAAATTTTTTCATACAAAATGGCAATTTCATAGGTGAAGACCTAATATTTCTAGCATTTTTTTTTGTGGTAAATGGGAGTTCTGTATTGTTTTGTTTTTGTATGGTTTTTAATTTCGCGCTGAGTCTGTTAATACCGCGCTCTTAGAAAAGTATTGAAATGTCAAGTATATTTTAGTTACATGTTGTACTTTAAAAGTTTTATATCACATTATTATGTATTATCAGCCAGAGAACGTCCACTGCTGAACATTTGGACGTCATGTGACTGATATGATGATGATTACCTTGACGTTAATAAATATTTAATAACAATAACGTGTCACATTTTTGAACAAATAACTTTGAACTTATACTATAATATAAGGTACCTAGTTAGGTTAGATACAATATTCTTTTAGATTAGATAGTTCTAATTATACACAAATCTCAAATGAAATTTTCAGCAGTCTTTTCCGCTACTCTCTTTGGGAATCCAGTTAAAGCAACAAAACCACATTTTGTTGGCCACAGTTGGCTCAGCCATCTATGTTCCGTTTCAGTCACCAACAGGGTCACAAAGGTCTATCTGTAAAAAAAAAAATGCCATATAATTTCCATACTTGACAATTTCGTGCTCTAAGTGCGGAATTGTCAATCTAAACCATTTTATTTTATAACCTCAATAACAAAACCGGACGCAAATATTTAATAAAATTTTATTCTGCACACAAAATCTGTAGTGTTTTTACCATATAAATGCATACAAATTAGAAATCTAAGGGAGTATTAATAATTGACTCACCTCTTAACAAAAACTCCAGCAAAATAACATCGAAGAGGTGGGAAATCTGTGAACGCGCATATCTCCACAATGAAACCTCAGTGGGAACTGAGCATGCGCCAGCGGAATACGAAGTATATGAGGCACGATATTAAAGTATCGTAGGCGCTTAGTAACTAGAATTTTTTGAGAAATGCAAGGGCGCGGAATTGTCATGCGCGCGGTAATATCCAACTCTCCCCTACACCAATGGCTATAATTTTATAAAAATAAAAAATAAAAGTTCGCGGGACCCTAATTTAGTTAGTTACTATAGTTTAGAAATCAATTTAATAAATAAATTTTGGGTTCTAAAATTACATTCGATAAAATTTATGCATCACTATCATCAATAAAGTACCGCAATTCTTTCCTTCAAAGTCGTTATCAATTAACACGGAACTTCATGAGCGGACAAACGTCAAAACGGCCATCATAGCGTGCCGCTAGTTTAGTATTACTTGAGAGAGTCTGAAGTGAATCCATCACAGCACTATTAGATACTGAGGCTCTAAGCCAGTACCTTTCAGCCTAGCCAATACCACCTAATAATAATGGGGGATTGACAGTTCGCTCTCCATGACGTGAATAGGGGTGTTACGAATAAATCCACCGCATACCCTATTTTCCTAAGATTTATTCTTCATGAGATTCATGAGGAATTATTTTCTGAATTCCACTTACGATTTTTTATGACCGGCATGATTTTTATTGTCAAGTTAGAATATTCCTCAATTCTCATCCCTTAAAGCCCGAGGCCGGATTATTTTCGGGTGTCGTTATGGGAACACAAGAGGTGCAAAGAAGTATTTCTAACTTTCTCTTTGCACCCTCTCTGTCATTTGAAAATCAGAGCTCATGAAGAAGATGGTAATTGTGAAACTATATGAAAAAGGGAAAATTTGAAATTTTATAAAATTCTTTTAATTCATGACATCACATATGTGATTACACAATTTCTGGCAGTACCCCAACAGTTAAAAGGTTTACATACCCAGCCGAAAATTTTCCGATATCAGTAGAAAGCTTGCTCGAAGTCGGTCGATGTGAGCAGATGCCGCAGTAGGTGCCCATATAAAGTACTTATCTCAATGAATGTAGTATAGCACCATTGGGACGGGCGGCGTTGCCATAAATCAATAGTTCTATCGGTTACCTATACAATAATATACTAGGTATGTAGCTTGGCCAATGTGAAACAGCTAGATGGGCGGCGGCGTTGCAATAAATCAATACTTCTGTCTGTTACCTATATAGTATTACACTATGTAGCTTGGCCAATGTGAAACAGCTAGATAACTACATCTACAATTTCATTTCTTGTTTCTAGTGCCATATCTGAGTTCTATGCGAAGAGCTTTACTTACCAATCAGGGCTGATGGTTGATCTTCATGAAGAATCACAATAGTTAGCCACAAACTAAAAGAGCTCAATACGAAACCAATGAACAATCTATCTGAACTACACTGAAGAGCTACACACCACTCTCTCTGCTGTTGTTGTTGTTGTTGTAAAATTCGCCACTTCATGGCAGGCAAAGATCATAGACCATACAGCCTTGACTAAAGTTCTGCATCTGCACTGCACCATTTATTTTTTTGGTAATCTTTGTTCTTTCGGACAGGCAAAGGGATCTGAGCCCATATAGCCATGTTTTTGTCTGCATTGCACCAACGAAACGATCACAGATTTTTTTTTGGTGAAACTCCTCTCCTTTATAACTCCATGGATATTCATATTTACATATATAAAGCTTTATACCGGATGAGTTTTTTTATCGTAAGGAAAACATAGTGAATATTAGGTAAGTAAAATAGAAAGTATTGACCATTGACATAAGTAGTTTATTTTTTAAACCATCGTCGAATAAAGCGTCATGTCATTTGATAGTCGCGTTTGTACCAACCCTGACATTGGCAGAATCATCGTGCACTACGATGCAGCCATAACACTAAAATGATTCCAGAAAATTCCTTTTAAAAACTAAAAAAACCCGACAGCATATTTTGTATGTCGCGGGCTCCATCATGGAGTTTTTACCATAAAATGTATCCTATGACACTCCAAGACTAATCTAACGTTTAGGCTGTAGGAGGTAATATAGAAATCTACATGCACTCGAAAAACATTACCCTCTCTCCTTGGGCACTCGGGTTAAAATGGTAGTTTAGATGCCAAAAAATTGTTATGCTAGGCGAGCGCGAGTGTGGTGAACGCTCACTTCGCCGTTGGTATTTTGAAAAAGATCAAAGCGGCGAATGGCGAGTGCGAGCGGCCCTTCTACATTCTCGCCACGCTCGCGAGTACTCAGAGTGAAATTTTAGAGTAAGCACGTCTGGCATCAAAGAATGGTAGAATGGAAGACTCGAATAGTCCAAAAAACAAACAAAGACCAATTACCGAGTAGCTATATACCTATTTATTTATTTCTACTTATATAAATAAAACACATATACATTAGGTACTTTCAACAGTTTTATTTTTGTGTACAGTAAGCATCCACCATCGCCTTTTCTTCCAAGATTTACCGTAAGCACATAATTTGTAATGAGCTGGCGCATATAAAGCTGTTGCAGTAACACAACCTGTATCTTCGACGGTTAGTTACTACATCTTTGCAACTGAGCCACCCGTGACCCGAGTGAGTGCCTCGACCGAGCGCCTCGTCCCGTGAAGTACAGAGTGCTAGCATCAGGAATTGGTAGAATATACTGTCTTGTTAGATCTACCTACCCTATCCCTACTCGTACGAGCTCCTACTAATTCTTTCAAATACTGCCCAGTTTAAATCAGATAGGAGATAATCCACGTAAAAACGCATAAGCGTATGTATCTCAGTCTATCAGTAAACTGTATGAAAAGAGGACGTTATAGTAGCCACCTAGTAGAAGGTTAATAATTAAAAAATATGCTTAAACTGTTAGGTATGCGGACCGGGAGAATACGAATGACATCCCGCGTCATCCTATACGAACGACATCCCGCGTCATCCATACGTAGAGTTATCTCTATTTGCGGATGACACGGCATTATATACCTCCGGCGTCAACCGCCCTCTAAACTTCTAAACGTCTCCAATCCGCAGCCACCGCACTGGGCGACTGGTTTCGCAAGTGGAGGATTGAGGTGAATCCCGAGAAAAGTACGGCCATCTACTTTACTCGGGATAAATTGCACTTAGATTTTCGGCCCAACCTTCTCCCCTTCAAGATGTTCGACCGGCCCATTCCATGGCGCAAATCGGTCAAATACCTAGGTGTAACCCTTGATAGGACCATGACCTTCGCCCAGCACATCAGTCGCGTGCGCAATCGCGTAGTGAAATGTCCCTTAGAAATAAGGTGACACTTTACAAAACTTGCATCCGCCCCATCATGACTTACGCCAGCATGAACTTTGCCCACGCTGCGCGTTCGAGTATCCACCGACTTCAGGCTATTCAGAACCGCTTCATGCGCAAAGCCACGGGCTGTCCGTGGTTCGTGCGTAATGAAGAGTTACACAAGGATCTGGAGCTTCCCACCATAGCTCATTACCTGAAGGAGGCGTCCATCAGACACTTTGACTCGGCCGCGAGTCACTCGAACCCCCTTATTGTAAGTGCCGCCACTTACAAATTACTCCCATATGCGACCTTTCGCAAAAGGCGCCCCCGCCACGTTCTCACGGACCCGGACGATGCCATTACGGCATCGCTGGCCGCCCTCCCGTCCCGACTGACCGACACCACTTCTTCTCTCCGACTATACACATTGCGAAGCGATGGTAGTCTGTTAGGTAAAATTCCCCACTGCAACGCCCTAAGCCGAAGTTCGAGCCCCCGTGGGCACCCTTAGGCGTCGGTTGTAAACTTGCATCTCGTGCTGTTGCTCCCGCGCTCGCCCACCCGCCCGGTGAAGCTGAAAAAGTCCCGCGACTGACAGCAAACTATCCTCCCAAAAAGAAAAAAATAAAAATACCGGGAGACAAGTGAAAGCCAACGTAGTTGAAACACACTGGTGTGTCGATTCGGATGTACGCCAACTAGACTAAACTACACTAAAATTAGGTTTAGTTAGGTAAAATGACGTTTGCTATTCGGAAAATTACAAACTTGACTAATTTGACAGGACTTCACTTATTTTAGTTTAGTCGAATTAAACTTAGTTAAAAACACATTTTTGAAAGAAAGACTATTCGGGATGACCAAATATCGGCTAAAATAAGAAACGTCAAACGTAAATTAACTTTATTTTAGTCGATACATAATTTTGTATGAACTAACCTAACTAACTAAACAATTGAAAATTCTAGTCGGATATTTTGCAATAATACGTCAAAAGAATACATTTTTGAATTGAGCTGGTTGGCTGGATAGATCGTAGAGTACGTGGTTGGAGCTGTGGTGGATGCAGATGAAAGGTAACTAGGTATCTACATTGTATATAAAAGTTTTACTCATTGATTGCGGCTTGCCCATTTAAGTACTTACTTACCTACCTACTTAAAACCTTCTCTCTGTCCGCTGCTATTTAATTGTGGTCGGAAGTTTGGATGAATGGGGTTTTTCCGGGTTAGTACGCTTCCAACCCGTTGTGCATAAAAAAAAGTTTTGCAATATTTTTTTGAATTGAGCTGGTTGGCGGGATAGGTGATATAATACGTGTTTGGATTGGATGCAGATGAAAGGTAATAAGATCTCTCTACCTTATAGATAAAAGTTTTACTAATTGATTGCGACTCGCCTATTTACTAAGTACTTACCTACTTAGGTACATTAAACTTCTTCTCTGTCAGCTTCTATTTCAAATGCTGATTGTGACAAGAAAATTACAAAAATAAATAATATAAAAACCGTCAAGCGAAATGGTTTCATAACGCCAATTGTAAATGGAGAGGAGGATGGAGCAAATAGAAAAATGCTGCAAAAATTTCAAAGCGTCTCAAAACGTGTTATCAAAAATAACTGCCACACTTTACTTCCTAAAACTTCCCAAAATTAATAAACCGTTCTCAAGATTGAGATGACTTTAAGTTGACGCTTGACAAGCTGTAGCTTATTAAAACAGCAGCAAAAAAAATAGTATTGAGACTGAGACGCGATCTCAATCTCAAGATCGATTTATTACTACGCCCTAAGAAGAGAAAACTCGATGAAAAAGTTAAACAAGAAATCCGCATTTTTTGCAGTGGCGCTATCTCATGTTCACATTTCTTCTTTGTCTCGCAACACTGTATTCAATTTAGTTATCTTGTCCTCTGTCAAACAAGGTTTCTTAAATTTAGTTCGTGCGCAAACCCGAATAGCAAATGCATTAGACCGCAAGCACCGCCGATATTAGTATTCTGTGCACCACCTCAGGTGCACCAGGCTTTTTGGCGGGATCACGGCGAGTGAAGTTGCATTTTTCTTCATAAAATTCTTATAATTGGTGCATTTTGACTTTTGAAGCTTACTAATGACAGATTATTGTGCAGCAAAAGTTAGTGATGGTGTACAAGTGAAGGGAAGTGTAAATTAAGGTGCGTAACGAAGCTTTCGGTTTCCCACAAGAAGCCGCCAAAAATCTTTAGTAAAGCATTCTGCCACTTTACTGAAGAATGACTTGACCGTGACTAGATTCTGTATACGCCAAGTATAAGACCGTTTACTTGTTTTGACAGAGACTGACCTAAAAACTGAAGAAATATGAGAAATAAAACATGGCTGTATAAGCTTAGATCCCTTTGCCTTCTCCGAGAGGAGAGAATAAAACAAAAAAAATCAGGTGCACCACCCTACCGACACACGAACATTCTCTGTCTACGTTCGGCGCGGTCCGTCCACAACGAATGAATGAATGAATGAATGTTAGAAATCATTGATTTTCGCGGTAAATGGCTCTTCTTTGGTAATGTAAATGGATCATGCATGCATGATGGAAGAGTTTATTGCGATAATCTAAATTTTAAGTTTGAAATGATTGCGAACACGGTATATCAGTTATAGGAATTACAATAATAGATCAGGTGTTTCTTTGCACTGATCGTAGAATAGTGAAAAATGTCTGTTTTTGATTTCTAGTTTAATTTTATTTCCAGTGTTTTCACTCTAGAATTATGTGAATATGGATGCTACGACAGAAAATTGGGATCCAGGTATGGATACAATCTGATATTATTTGTACACCAACACCTTTTTTGTATAATTTCAATCCAATACTTTTATTTTTACATTATATAGCACTCACTCGACTGTTGGCTTCGTTGAAAGAGGTCCACCCGGGAGGTGAAGACGTGGCCTTCCTCAGTGAACTACTACAATCTAAACAGCTTCATGCTCTTGTTCAAGTACATAATAAAATTGTAGCAAAAGGAAAGGATGACAAGTTCTATCCGCTACTTTCAAACGCTATGCAAGTGACACTGGAAGTACTGGAATTGCTGGGTGATGTTGCTGCAGTAGCAAAAGAATACGAGGAACTCCTCAGTTTATTGCAGAAGCCTCATTTCCAAGTTAGTATTGAATTATATTTGAAATCAAATATGTAGCATTTATTGTGATTAAGTATAATGCATTATATCAACATTGTATTGGTTTTGTCTCAGGCTATACTGTGTACTCATGATGCAGTCGCTCAGAAGGATTATTATCCACACCTGCCTGACATTCCAGTAGATGCTGATGAAGAAGAGGAAACAGTGAAGATTGTTCAGCTGGTGAAGAGTGATGAACCTTTGGTATGTGTTCAGTCTTGTATGAAAGCTACAAATTTTGTATTGTCATAATTCTTACTGTCTGATACTTAAATGGACATCATGCCAACATCTATACATATAGGAATAAATTATTAATAAAAATATAAGTAAGTACCTTATTATTTGACAAACTATTTCATTTAGAAATAGCAGCTATGTATTTTTTTGACATAAGAATGAAACTCTCCTCATTGTGAATGGTACACAGGTAAATTTAGCACAGCAGTTGCCTATGCTAGCCAGCACATTATAGGTAGGCATTATTTTCATAAAATTTTTACTATATGATTATCTCCAGAAAATTAGGGGACTTTGTTCTAAGGATACTTTATAGAATTGATTTTTGGTACTAAACTAAATCTTAAAACCTAGGAAATGAATATTTTACATATTCAACTTATTTTTATCAAAAGGGTGGAGCACTGAGTGCAGAGCCAATAGTGGTAAGTGTATGAAATATCAATGTTCAATATTTTATTTGCAAGTTTTTTTAAAGTATGCGTTCCTTTGAAACCCTTCGCCTGTTGATACCTTGTATTTTTCACTTGTTCGTTGCTACCCTCACATATTACCTTTTTTTTGATTGATTAGTCAATTTCCGTCCATGATCATTACTACAGTTTAAAGATTTATTAGCTGCTATCTCTAGATGTATTGCAATTTGTATTGTGTTGTCATGCATATCACTCTTAAGTTGTTTACTTTATCCATAAACAAGATGTTTACACTGATTGTACCATACACAATACACATTGTCGCAAATTGTTTTTGTTACCTGCATTTAGTATAATTTATTCAAGTGCATTATTTCACAAATATGTGCATCAATTTCAGCATAATTTACTTGATTTCTGTATGACAGACCTAGTAAAAAAAATACATATACCGAATCTATTAGAGAACTAATAATTAAACAAGAATTCAAAAAGTTTATTCTTCATTCTTATTTTTTTTCGCTGTGGTCACAGGAAGTGGGTCATCATTACAATGTCTGTAATTAAATTTAACCCACTTCCTACTGTCATATCACATCAAAATTTTTACATTCAATAGCTAATAATTTGCTATTTAGCTCGCTTATGTTTGATCGCTATATTTGGTACCATGTAAATGTTCCAGAAGTAAGCATAAGGGGATAAACATCTAGTGAATATATGTGTTGAGTTACCGTAATTTCCTTCTGGGCACTTAAGTACTTCATACCAAATTTAGTGATTAAACTTAAGTGAGCTAAATGGCAAATTTTTAGCAATTGAATGCAAAAAATTTTATGTGGTATTCACTTTAACTGTATTTTTGAACATATTATATATAATATATCGCATTTGCATATATTATATAAGACACATGACAATGCAATATTAAGGTGTCATTAAGCATTATGATCAGGGTCTCATGATGGAGCATAATATTCTGTGTTTCTGTCAACCTTGACTTTGGCAGAATCATCGCCAAACATGATGCAGCTATAAAACCCACAAAAAGTGAAGTGACGCTAGTTTTTAAAAAGTATTTTTAATATAGAACTTAACTATGTATTGCTTTATACCACAAGGTGGCAGCTGACCAGTCCCAGTCAATCTGGATATCTATTATTAAGCTCGTATGTCCAGCAGTGAACATCCTGTGGCTTATATGATGATTGCTTTAAAAAGTGATATGGTCAGGGCGAAGCAGTGACAATAATTTCATAAACACATGTTGTTTGAATACTTAACAAAAGGAAAATAATACAAAACAAATTAACCCAACATGTTTCGACAAGTTAAAAAGGGAAAGTAATAAAATATTGCTGAGCAGTTCTCTTACTTCCAAAATAGAGTTCAGTGTTTAACAAAGAAACAACAAAATACACTTATTATACAATATATTGACAGTGAGCAGGGCACATAGCTCTAAGAACTGATAGCCGGGCATTAAAGTTCTCGAGTGGAGTTCACACATTGGCAAGGGCAACGTAGGATGTCCACTCACAAGGTGGACTGACGACCTAATAAAGGTTGCAAGATCTTGCTGGATGCAGACCGCTTCTACCGGTCGCTTCGGGATTCTTTGGTGGAGGCCTATGTTCAGCAGAGGATGTCCTGTGGCTGATATGATGATACAACATAAGTAAATAATGACACAAATAAAGAAACAAAACAGAAAGGTATAATTTGTCATCTTCACAATAAACAGCCTTTGTACTTGGAAAAATCTGTAAGACTGAATAATCTCCAGGTTTATACAGTACAAGTACCACAAACACACACACACATAATTGCTTAGCTTATTTATTTTAAAATGAAATATCAAAAAATTTATAATATTATTTTCATAAACAAAGCAGTCAAAATATATTATTGTAGATATACACATACAAACACATTAACAGCCTATAAAATCATAACAAAATATACTTCTTCAAAAATTACAAAATGAAATGTAAACCAATCATCTTGCTTCTAGACCATAATAAAATCTCCCTTTTCTAAAGTATTATTAATAATTAGATACCACAAGGTAAGTTCGGAATGGGAGTAGTTTTACTTAAAATTAAAATAAAATAGAATTTAGATGTCTTTGTGAAAAGGGTTAGCGCAGACGACGGACTTTTTTGTTCTTCGTTCTTTTTCCTTCCGTTCGTGGTACCCGGAAAGCAAATGCTAACAGGTACCATACAAGTGGTACTCTGATATAATATTACATAAATTGTCAGTATTACCACTCTCTACAGCCACTTACTGACCATAAGAGCCGGTATGGATTATAGAGGTTTCCTACGTTTTATATTTGTCTTCTAATGTCTTTGGCATTATTCTTGTATGACTTTTTTTGGTTGCGCTAGATTAACCTAATGCTGGATATGAATATCATATTTAAACTGTGACATACCCTATATATAGCAATATCATAATAAGGAAGTATGAAGCATCCATCATAGCAACCTTCACTAGACCCCACAGGACATGTAAATTTTTACCTGAACAAATATTTTTGGGAGTTCCGCACCAATGAAGCTGCTGCCTGTCACTGGTACATCTAGTCTTGCCATAACTATTGTTATAAAGAAATAGATTTCTTTTCTATTACATAAAATATTTATTTAAAATAGTTTGTCTTATTTTACCAATAAATATATTTTAAAAGTGAATGGTCCCCATTGGCTTTGATACAATCCTTTAATTCGTTATGGTCACTTATCGATCGAAACACGCATTTTTTTTTTTGGGAATCTCTTATGGAATATTTTAGGGACTCAATATTATTATGAGCATGTCATTACCAAAGTACATTAATACGCACTAGGTACTTTGCCATTACCCTCTAAGAGAGATCCTAATTCATAGTTGAGCTGATTAAGATCGGGACTAGATGAAGAGTCTTCAGCTCTGATGAAGTCAGAAACGTTCCTTACCAACCACCAACCATAATACCCTACAGACCAATTGAGTAGCTTCTCTAGAGGTTTTAGTATAAACTCGATCATTCTGTTTGTTAAAATGTTGCTCAATAGTAAAACATTTCTCCGTAAATATTTTTTTTTTGTGAGCTTGCTAGTAAAGTTGTTTTGACTACAGCACCCTATTGATTTTTAAGTTATCAGTTAAGAAGTGAAGGAAGATGTTTCGAGTTCTGGAAGTCCAGAGATTTCGCTCTCATTTTCCAAGAATAATCTTTCACTCAAAATCACAGGAGACCTTACAGGTCTCTTCATCAAGAATTAGACTTTAGAGGCTTTACCTCGCCTACAACGTTTTTGGAATGCAAGTTGTTCGTGAATTGAAATGCCTAATTAAAATTTCCTAATTACTTAAATAACTTCTTTACTAAATGATTCCATATGAATATTAGTTATTTATTTTTTGATTCACCTTTCATTATAGAAAGAATTGACCCAATCGATGGAGTTCTGTGAAAAGTGCATGCTTACCAATAACTTCTAAAAATATATTGCTGAAACCTGCAAGATCTCGCAAATACCGAGAGATTGGACCTTTCTTTCTTGCAAATACCGAGATCGACTAATTTGCTGCAAGACTAGTCTCTTATAAGCTGCAAGTCCTAAAGGGCGCTTACAGCCGAACGGCACTGGTTAGCGACATCGTCGTCGTCGGTTCACGTCTCACGTACCGGGCCAATATCTCGCTCGTCGTAAATCATATTTAAATAATCGCGATATGGTCCGGGTGCTATATTCATTTCTCTAGCTTCATTGCTATATTCATTTCGCCTTTAAGCGGATCGTTCGAAGTGGACAAGGGGTGGTGGTAAAATACGGTGGCTTAGAATTCATAAACTTTCTGAAGGTCGTTACTCTGCCCGGAAAGTGTGACAGGAAGTTTGGAATCCTTTTTCGTAAATAATAAAATACAGTCGTAAGAAGAATTCACACGTCTGTCAGCTGAGCTCCTTTCTGTGTACTGTCACAGTACTATATTAATTCTGTGGTGTCACTACTACCTGCTTGTGTTGATAATTAGTGATGTTTATCACCACAATATGAAGTAATAGCAGGATACCTACCTATGAATCTACGAATTGTTCGTTATTGGATACCAACGTTCGGCTCCGCGCTATCACTTTTAATGTTTTACGCAATGGGGTAGGTAATATTTTTCGGGGTGGTTCATTTGTCTTGATGATTAATTAGTTTATTTATATGTAGAAATTAGAAATAGAAATTAGTTATTTAATATTTAATGGTATTGTTAGTATAATACAAAACATAAATAAGTTATTGTTTATAGGATAATGTTCTATTATCGATATTTAATATTTTTCCAAAGTTTCGCCAACAAAATTTCCAAAGATCCTATATAAACTGTTTACGTAATATCTAACTGAAAATAAAATATAGGCGCAGAGAAACTGTAACTCTGCTTCCTTACTTGATTGTTGACATTTTCAGTATTTTTAAAACATGGCTGTTCTTAAGAACAATAATAAGTACAATTATCATAAGAACTGTTTGATTGTGACATTTTTTTAATATTCACGTAGAAGAAGCTTGAACAAATACAGATATTGCGACATTGCCAGCCCTTATGATCAATGCCGTCATAATAAACTAGTATAGTTGGAATTTTTTGCAAGTATTAAACCTTAAAATTCATATAAATACACACACTTAGTAGTCTAAATAAATGGCTATAAAATTAAAACTTTGTACATATCCCGTTTATTTTCTTTCATATCCAGTATTCTTATATATGCGCACATTGTGTGCTTACACAATGACATGCTTTATACACAAGAGTAATATGTAGCTTACTTAATAGGTACCTAAAAATGTGAAGAGTGCTGACTTCCATAAAACAGGGAACCCTAGTTTGGGTGTCAGAAGTGGTCAGAACCCCATTTATCTAGGACACCCTATACATATTTTAGTTAAATGAATATAATATCATTTTACTATACTTAAGTTAATTAAAGTCAATAAATATTATTTATTATACATAGATAGAGAATAGCACATAGTCACACATATCTGGATCTGGAAAATTAAGTTCAGTATTTCATGATGATATTCAATGCCAAGTTTTGGAAGAAAATTCAGATCATTTATAAAACCTCTTCTTCTCCTTGTTTTAAGATCAATCTAGGCATTATTACGTTCTATAAGTCTCAAAAGTCTTATCCCTGCCTAACCACGATTTCTTGTGTTTTGTTATGTGAATTGATCCACTTATGTTTTAAACTAGGGTGCAACAATAAAAACAGATGAAGATTCGGGGAAAATTGTGATAGCTCGGGTGATGCATGGAGGGGCAGCAGACCGTTCTGGCCTTATTCACGCAGGGGACGAAGTCATTGAAGTGAACAGTATAAGTGTTGAGGACAAAACTCCAGCTGATGTACTGGCAATATTGGTAAGCACTTACAAAGCAACATCATGCCCTTTTCCTTAAACAGGAGCAGTGAGACACCAAATAACCCCATATGAAATGATGGAAAATTTATTTATAAGTTAGATTAGGATCTGTCTTGTTTGAATAAGATTGGAAAGACCGCATTCCCATAACTACTGGCCAGGCTAGTGGGTATTTAAATGTCCAATAACGTTGATATTCAACGGAAATATTCGTAATATTTGAACTCCTCTGCAACGCTCATGCTTACTTAAATCTTAAATGTTTCAGCAAAGTTCAGAGGGCACAATAACTTTTAAATTGGTTCCATCATTCGGTAAAGGAGGGTCACGTGAAAGCAAAGTAAGAGTGCGAGCTCTGTTCGACTATGACTCTGCAGAAGATCCCTATATACCTTGTAAGGAAGCAGGACTTAATTTTAGGAAAGGTGATGTCTTACACATAGTTTCTCAAGATGACGCATACTGGTAAGTCATTAAAAATAGTTTCTTTTTAAATATCATGTCATATTTATTACAAACAAATAAACCGTTATTCTAGTGGGAAACGATTACTACCGCTGATTATACCTGTCTGAAACTCCTCAAAACATAAGGTTGATCGATACTTTTGGGCCAAATGTCAAAGGTGTCACAGATGCATTATCTATCACGAGGATTAAGAAAGAATGATTCAGCATCTCTTAAAAGTGCAATATCAATGCGAACTGGAAACGTCGCATGTTTACTTTGATTTGAGATATTTTGATTATTTCATTATTACACATAACGTTAAGTAATGTAGTCAATGCGCTTACTTTATAATAATAAATTTTGTAAGGTTAAGAATTATGAAATTGCTACGCCACGGAGGTTGTCTCTATCAGCTTCTTGTTAATATTTTCGGGTTCCTTTATTAACTTACAAAATACTTATTAATAATAAATGAATTTTGAATTAGAATAATTGTTAATAGTAAAAAAAAATCAAAAGATAAAATTCCTAAAAAAAAGAAAAAAAAAATACTGATTAAAATTACATTGAAAATGTATTTTTTTTTAATAAAGCTGATTCCTTAGACCAAAACACGCAAGAAACTCAAGAGCTCTTTTAGTAGGTATATAGATCGTTTTTTTGTTACTCCAGTCACACACATACATACATTTTAAGAGGATTTTTAAAAAGAGCTTAGAACATAGGAACATAGGTACAGAACAACTAAAGCATATTATGTGTGCTGCAGTAGGACAGATGGGTATGAAATTGTCCAAAGAACAGAAAACTGACTACCCGAGGACAATCATAGGTACAAGTGCAGCATGTAGGTTTTGGATTACAACATATGATTCAACAGTACAAGGAAACAATTATAATCTATGTTCAGAAGTGAATATCGCCGAGCGGCCTATGTCCATTTATGCTCTTCATCTAAATCGTCAGAAATATTATAAAGGCCTGTTGTAAATAATTTCTGTTTTATGATGGTTTTGAATTTATTTAAATGCAAATTTTGTAAGTCTTATTTGAACTTATAAAAGCGTCGACTTTGTTTCTTAAATTACTTGGTGAGTTTGAGTAAACGATTGACATGAACAGCGAGTTTATTCTTATGCGATATTAATATAATGATGGATGAATTAATCTCAAACACATTCTGTACCGTAAATATTGGATTCTTACAAATAACTGCATTTTATCTTTCAACCACCACATGTTATCGATTTTTTAGGTGGCAGGCAAGAAGAGAAGGCGACAGGGTAATGAGAGCTGGATTAATACCATCTAGAGCTTTACAGGAAGGTCGTATTGTTCATGAAAGACAAATAGACCCTCAAACTATGGATGGTTAGTTCGCAATAATATACAGTTGATTTATATATATACTTATTTAGTTGCACTGCCATGGCGAATATTTTTTACTTTGGCGAAATAAGATTATAATAATAATACAAAAGCAAGGTGTTTGTTTATTTGTTACGCTTATTGAAATTATATAATATTATTAATAATATAAATGCTAATATATAATGCGATCGTTCCTCGTTTAGTAAATGTAGCGATTCCTCACTTATTGTACATTTTGCATGCGCAGGGAAACCGGCACTCTGCAGTCCCACCACCGCCAATTCAGACTGCGCTCCGAAAACGCCTTGTTCACCAACACCTACGGCCACTGCACTCCTACCCTGCAAATCTACGCCTAAAGTGAAAAAAATCATATACGACATTACAGAAGTTGACGATTTTGATCGCGAGATGATCCCGACGTACGAAGAAGTCGCCCGATTATATCCACGACCAGGGTTGATTAGACCTATTGTTATGGTTGGGGCTCCCGGAGTGGGCAGAAACGAACTGCGAAGAAGACTTATTGCCACGGACCCTGAGAAATATATCACACCCATACCATGTAAGCAAAATTGTAAATAAATTCATCAAAGGCATATAGGTAGAACCAAAAATTTGATTTAACTGCAAATTTTCAGATACATCTCGACCCCAGAAACCCAGTGAACAGAACGGTAAAGACTATGTGTTCGTAACACGTGAAAAAATGGAGCAAGATATTTCAACAGGAAAATTTATAGAACATGGAGAATATAAGGGAAATTTCTATGGCACAACCGCGGAGAGTGTGGAATCTATAATTAATTCAGGTTTGTAATCAAATCAATAATTACATTTATCGATAACACTTTACAAGCAAAACAGTTTTTTTTTTGATTATTGATACGCGTTTGACCGCAATCTCACCTGATGGAAAGTGACGATGTGGTCGAAGTTGAAGCACGCGATCTCAGTAAATGGGTATTCACTCTGGTCTTGAAGATCTCAGGTTGTAGGATTCAGGTAAGACTGACGCCGGAAGGGAGTCCAATGCCTTGGCTGCCCGTGTGATGAATGAACAGTCGAACTTCTTGCTAATGTTCGGTATATTAACTATATACGGGCGAAATCCCTCCCCACGCCTAGTAGTCCGAAGATGGAAGGGCGACGGTGGAATAAGATTATGTCATTCTAACGCACACTCTCCGAAATGCACCCTGTAAAAGACGGTGTTCAAGACTCTGCAATTTAGCAGTCAACGAATGATCACCTATGAGCCTAAAATTAAAGTCTACCTAAAGTTATAATATATTGTATAATATTTGATGAAATATTTGTAATAGAATGTGGTATTGTTCTTTTGAACGGCCAGGTCGCGTGTGTGTGCTGAGTCCACACTGGCAAGCGTTGAAGATGCTTCGCACGCCGCGACTGCGGCCTTACATAGTATTTGTTCGACCGCCATCGTTGGAACGGCTTTTAGAAACTCGTACTTCTGCCAATGCGCGATCCACTTTTGACAAAGAATCTTCGAGAGCTTTTACGGTTAGTATTGATAATAATTTTAATTAACTTCATTCCTCCTTTATTTGTTGCCTTGCCAAAGATTTTGTTAAGAGGGTTTATCCCACACGTCATTTTATAAAAACTTTCGAGTCCAAATTTTCTGAAATGAATAAATCGATTGTAATGAAACTTTATACATAAAGGAGGATACATAGATCTAAAAAGTTAGTAGAAAACTTTTTAAAAATGTCGAGTGTAAAAGCATATAGTGGTGGTCACATAATTGACCCTATATGTTGACCACAATTACAACAAAAGATAGGTATTAATTCCATTTTAATTGTTATTTTACGTACACTGATGTCGTATAAATAAAAATGAGAACAGCATAAAAGTTATATTAGCAATCTTAATTTCTTTTTCAAATGTAACAATTTTTTTTTGATACATTTGCCGCTGGTCATCTAATTATAGACAATGCATAATTCATGTTTTAAATTTAAAATTAAAATAATACAAGCGCTTTTATTTTTTCCATTATTCCGCGAATTTTCGTGACACGCATATATTAGCTCAGTTGAATTAAATTAGCAAATTGAATTAGTATGGGAAAAAGCAAAAGTTGTGATCCTTCTACAAGGAAGATATTTTATAACAAAGGTTGGCCCTACAGGAAAATTGCAGATCACTTGCGATGCTCTAAAGATATGGTTATGAACGTTATCCGGCATTTTAAGAAGTTTAACACTACGGAAAATGTGCCTAGGTAACCTAAACCGAGAAAAACCACCCCGCGAGAAGACTCAAGAATAGCAGTATTGGCTAAACAAGACACTTTCAAAGGGTGGAAGTTATTCGCCTGGAAGTATTTGGTGCAGAGAAGTCTAGAGGAGTGTCTGCAAGAACGGTTAGAAGCGATTATGTGAGGCAGACTTGGTTGGTAGAATTTCTCGTAAGGTCCCACTTTTGAAAAAAGAAAATATCAGAGCAAGATTACAATTTGCCAAAAAATATGCCCACTGGACAGAACGACAATTGAAAAATGTGCTTTTTCCGACGAAACTAAAATTAATATGGTTAACTCTTCTGATGGAAAAGTTTACGTGAGACGTCCTCCAAAATGAGAAATCCAAAGTACACAAAGAAAACAGTCAAACATGGAGGAGGTAATATCAAAGTTTGAGGATGTTTATCTGGTCACGGTGTGGGACCTATTAAAAAAATTGAAGGTATCATGGATAAATTGCAATATAAGAATATTTTAGAAGAAACCATGTTACCTTATGCCGAGCTTCATTTGCCCGTGATATGGACTTTTCAACACGATAACGATTGCAAGCTCATTTCAGCAGTGGTCAAAGAATTTCTTATGAGCCAATCAGTAACAGCTTTAGATTAGTAGATGGTCCCGACATTAAACCGATCGAAAAGTTGTCCCGTGTGAAGAAAATAGTGGCAAAAAACTTACAAGTAACGTTAACTTTACACGGCATTTAAAAAAGCATGGGAGCAGATTTCGATTGAAAACGGCAATAATTTGATCGCTACAATGCCTAGGCGGTTTTGGGCTGTCAATGCTGCTGAAGCACATGCGACAAAATAATAATAACGTGGTTTTATATTTTTATTATGCATCTAAAACTAATTATAGTCAAGTTCGATTCAATATGTATGATATATATATTGTTGTTCTTGCTTAATGTGTGTGTCTTTAATTAGTTAGCTACGTCTTTCTATTAGGCCATACTGCTTGCAAATCTTTGTTGTCTTTATTTCATTTCAAACATTTCACGATAACAGTTAGAATAATTTAAATAATATTACAAGCTACTATTGCATTATAATAAAAATATATAGCGTACGTAAACTTTGAAAAATTAATATCCTGTAAGTGTCTTTATGTATCCACCACTGTATATTGCTTTGTATATTATTTTGAAAAATTTGGTCTTGAAAGTTGGTATGGATAACCGTGCGGGCTAAACTTTCTTAAAGAAAAAAAATATATATACGCTTCCAAGTGGTGTAATCCCTCATCTCCAAAATGTAAGGACTAATGATGCTTCCCGTGCATTATGAAGGATGCGGCAGTTCTTATAATATAAAATATATATTGTAACTTGAAACTTATAGCTGTCTCCATGAATCGGTGATGTCACTATTGTACTTGTATTCTAGTAATAATAATCTAGTAATGTAATGTATGTGTATAGTTATTGTTTTATTGTTTTATGTTTGAGAATCACTTTTACTTTAAAAATCATAAATTTACGGAACTGTATATGTGACTTAATATTGTAAAAGTGAACTAAATAAATCTAATCTAATCTATTGTATTGTATTGTAATTGTACGATTGGCGATTCGTGGCGATTGTGGGCATAGTATTTGGCGGAGTAATCAGTTTAGTTGCCTCATTACAAGCTTTTATTTAACTTTGTATGTATGTAAGTCATTACTCCACCGACAAGAGCATAGCTCTTAAATTGAAGAAGAAGTAGATAAGAATGTATGTATGTAAGTAGGAAATGTATGTCCGTTCAAGACCATTTTTAACCGACTCATTATCTTTGAATTTGTTAAAAGAGATGTTTGAAATCACCTTGCTTTACATGTTGATAATAGTATTTTTCATAATTTATAGGAAGAGGAGTTTGCAGACATCATAAGGTCATCAAAACGCATAAACTTCTTATATGGCTACATGTTTGACGAGGAAATAGTGAATGAAGAACTTACTGGTGCTGTCACGCAGCTGCTAAAGGCAGCTTGGAGGGTACAATCTGAACCCCTCTGGGTGCCGGCTTCGTGGGTCCAGTAAGGAACAATTGAAAATTACTTTATCTAGTCAAATGAATTTTATTGTTGGTTTGTATGCTTTCAAAACTGAAACCGTGCATACTATTTTAAAAACTATCGTTATTCCCGTCATTATGCTAAATGTTAACCAAAGCAGCTATGTGAAGCCGTATATTTATTTACTTGTGTATGGTTCGAGCTGTCTTCTAGTGATTGGGAAATTCGGAGCTATTGAGCTCTGAATATATAGGTCAATGGTTTTTAATTATGAATACTGATTGTTAGGTGTGCCTGCTGTTTGCGTTTTTAGTCGTAATTTACATTCTCGTTATTTATAGGGAAGTAATTAAATTCTTTTATTTGATTATATAGTCGCGTATGATTTTTTTTCGTTGTTTGTCTTAGCAAATAGGGCTTACGATGTGTTCATGGTATTCTTTTCTCCAATGTGACGATAATAACACTTTGTACGAAACCCGACATATAAAATATTTTCGACAATGAGAGATCTTGTGCTCCTCACTAGAGAAATCTAGTTTACAAGAAAAATGACCAACAGTAGAAAATTTATAATTATTTAATGGTCCCTTTATAATTATTTAACTATAATAACATAAGTGTACTGTGCCTCGTAGAGATAATTGGGTGTACATTTTTTAATTACTTTATTACAGGCGTATACTAATGTCTGTATCTGACTTGAATCATGTTGTTTATTACCGGTGCCTCTCCATATTTGGTGTGTAATTGTATATTTCTATTATCGTTAATCTCGTGTAGTATGGCTATGTTACTCGTCATCCATCACCATCACTTAATATGATCAAAACTTTGGAGATGCACAGAATCTACTTAATTAAATACATAATAAATTAAAACAAAGTCTAAATGTTATTTAAATCATGATGTAGGGTATAATTAATAAGGGACTGATCCCTTTACATTTCGAATTTGTTATGTGTGTAATGTTACAGTTAGAAACAGCCAGTTAAGGAGAGCGCCACAGCATGGCGTAAAGCTTTGTTAAAAATGAAAATGATATAATGTTTTCGTCACAAAATTGTTAAATTAATAGATATTCGCTTAGATAGGAAGGATTTAGTCTTTATAAGTGCGTCACAATGCGATCTGTGGAGATGAATGTGTTACGACGGATAGCAATAATTAGAGGGCAATATGATAAATGCGAAAGTTATTATATATTTTATTATGTATTTATTCTACGGCTCGTCGATTCAACCAATGTCTTTGCATAAATATTTAAAACAAACAGTATTGACCTGAACATAGGGTATCTATTCTATTCTAGTTTTTGCGAGCGGAGACTGACCTATTTTTATTCACTTAAAAACTACTTGTCTAAAATATGTTTGCGTCATATTCAATTTATCTAAATTGATTTGTTTAACTGACATTCCTTTCTAACTGTAACATACCTATATAAATACTAGAGGCGCCAGAAAATATTGGCGCGTTGAATGAATGTAGGTGGCGTAAATATAATTTATTTAGCGCTTTTTCGATGTTATGATTATTTTGACGCTTAAAAAAAAATATAAACTTTTTAATAAGTAACAAAATTTAATATTGTCATCGTTACCTGAGTAGTTATAGGCTATTTATAATTATATATCTTTGTATGTATAACACATGCGTAATATTAAAGGGGTTGTTAAGATTCATGTTCAACTAATCAAAATATATGTGGTGTTAGTAAAGGAGGACTTATTGGGAGCATTCACAGCTCAACATTACACCAGTAAATACGTCGAAAAGAGACTCCGATCGGTACATCGAACTGTAATATATGCTCGTCATCAAATCCTGTATTGTTACACTACACGCGAGGCTCCCGGTGAGTACCTACCCTCCTAAATAGTTGTGAAAATAGCTAAAACAACTAGATTTGTTTTAGTTATTTTCATAACTAGTAATTTTCTTTGAAAAATATATATCATTGTAGAAAAGAAAAGGCAAGTGATATAAAATAAGTGGAATACTTATTGGCCGATATTTTTAAAACTCATTTTAGGGCCACATTCTAAATATGAATAATTCGATTACAATTATTCATAAACCAACAAAATTCCTTACGTCCTCTCATATACATATGTAGTTTCAACGTCTCGCAGTGGGCAAAGATTTACATAAATAATCAACAAACAGTTTGTTGCATACCATAAGCAAACAATAACTCAAAGAGAAACAATTGTAACTTGCAAATTATGTTAGAGCTTCTAAAAAGTTATATTGAGATATCACAGAAGATTATGTAACTTAGTTTATCGCACATTATATACCTAAGTCTTACGCATGAAATGCTTCGTAACCCAAAGCTTATCTGGAAGACATCAACAACAACATATGTTTGTTATACTGTTCCATAAACCTTTATTTACTGTTGATGTTATCAAACTTGAGTACTGAAAGCACGGGACAAATTACCATAATCAGTGATCAGTACACCCTGTGAACTCTTTCAAAAACAGACTGGATAAATATTTTAAAATGAATTCATTAAAATGCAAGTGCAGAACACGTATCAGCTTAAAGTTGCTAGTGTATTATTAAAAATAATAACAGGAAGAAGACCATTTTCAGCGACCGGTGCTTGCATTAAAATATCGGGCGCTGTTAATTCTTTGAATGTCCTTATTTTCATCGCGGCCCAAATCGAGTTTTTTTAAATGACGGACAACTTACCTATGTCTCTCGCCCTTTCTCTTTTTTAATGCTAGGTAAACACATTTTATTGTTAATAACTTTTAAAAAAAACTTTTACATTATTTTGAGCTATTTCACAACCTTACCAACATTACTTACACATATGTATTTTGATTAATATAGAAACTAATAATACGATGTAAAACATACGAGTATAAGCACTTTAAACAAAAAATTATTAAACTGGACCTTCCTATGACGAACTATAATGCTACACGTGCGCCAATCCAACTCATAGTTGCAATATCTTATTTACTTGGGGTGAGATGAAACTTTAATTGACTTATGTACACGGTGAAATCAAATTTGTGTAATTCCCTGAAACCACTCAGTATAATATAAGTTATTGGTATATAGGACAGCAATTGAATTAAAATTAATTTTCCGATTATATTACTAAAAGTCGATAGGATTTATATTGGTCTAAAATTTTAAGGGTCTGTGAAACCGAGTAAGGTAATTCGCCTTACTCGGTTTCATCAGGTTAGAAATTCATTAGTTAAATACATATATTATGTTAAGTGTGATGCAACAGAAACCATGACAGAATTGACCATAAATGTCTGTAGTTGTTTTCAATTTCAGTTATTTATACGTTTTCATAATGTCACTGAGACTTAACATGTCCAATTTTTTTCAATTGCACATTTGAGGCATCCCAAATCATTTTAAGTGATGATTCGGCTACGGTAGGAGATGACTGAAGTGACTTGGTGGTTGAAATGGCCAAGGCTGTATACAAAACAATCATTCATTTTTAGATCAAGAACTGAATTGCGAGCGTATGTGGTTATAGGAATTTGTTAATAATTTTACGAAAATCTTAAAGATTGCGGTCAGTAATCCTTATAGTTTCGTGAGTAGAGTTTGGCACTACACCTGTGGTTTTGACGATATAAATTTCTTGTTTACGTCATTCGCCAAGTTAAGAAAAACCAAATTTATATTCCTCAGGTCAATTAACTTCTTATTATTAATCGAATAATATTTTTAATTAAAATCCCAGGCAAGTTTAATCAATATTAGCAGTATATCATGTAGTCTCAATAAAAATATGCAATGTTTGTAGTGTAAACTTCCTACAATCTTAAAGTCCTGATTTTTTTGTAGAAGGACAGATACCCATCAGTAATAAAATAAAAATGTTTTCTAACCATTCTGTAGCTTGATTTAGGTATAGTATAGGTATTTAGTTATAAAAGCTATAATATAAAATTACCACTGTGAACTTTATTGCGTTGTAGAAAATGGTAAGATCTCCTAAAACAGTTTTCTAAAAAATTAATCAATGGCTACTTTATATTTTCTAAAAATAGTTTATTGAGTACTGATATTTGCCATATATCACTACTCTATATTTGAAAATAGTTACAGGAGTTCTAAGTATATTTTCCGAAGCAAAATTCACAGTGGTAATTTTATTCTAATAGGTTATGTTTTATTACTAAATACCTATGCTATATCTAAAGCAAGCTACTGATTTGTTAGAAAACATATTTAATCTATCACTGACAGGTACTTCATCCATGTGCAAAAAATGACTGCCTTTAAGATTATAGGAAGTTAAAAGGGTATCTCACTGGACTAATGTAGTTTCAGGAAGATATATGAATTCGATTTCACCCTGTATAAACCAAAAGTCCAATATTTACAGTACAATAATATTGTGTAAAAAAATTCTATGAGAGGAGTGCTGTTAAACGAAAAGTTGGTGCCACAGCGCACAGTCTGATAAAGAGTTAAAAAAAAAAAAAAAGATTTTGGCCGTTGATGAATTTGCATGCATCTGTCAGCAATCCCTATCTTTTAACAAATCCTTTTATGTACTCATCTAATAAAATATATTTCGGATGCAGCAGATGATCTAGCAGGTGACTGTAATCAAATTATATTAAACAATGATCAGCAGCATAATGTATTTGAAAAGCTAATAATAAGTCGTTGAAATAAACTTTTGGTTAGCAAAAAAAATTGAGCACTGTCGATTTTTTTAAAACTGTGATTAAAATAATTCACAAACTATTTAACCGGCTTCAAAAAAGAAAAGTTTCTCAATTCGGCCGTTTCTATGTTCTTTATTTGGTGTTCGCAAGTCTCCCCTGAGTTGCTGATCAGCAGTAATTCAGCATTCGGATCACAAGTGCATTTTTATGTTGACCAAAACAATTATTTCGAATTATAACGCATATATTTAAATTTCTTTTTTTGGTGCTCATATTTAGCTTATTTTGCAGCTCAACTAAACTCCGCACCTTGCTTATTAGTAATTTCCTATTACTCTACTGTATTTTTATGGCTTTAAGTAACAAACGGGCAAGCACAATATTTATGTAATCAAGACATTAAATGAAGAGCAGGTCGCTGATTATTATTAAATAACGTGAACTTGAGTGAAGAGAATGCTAACAAATGAACATTAAGGTAACGCCTACGCTATGCATTTGGAGGTTATGAATTTTTTTTTTCTTGGTGTGGTGGTCAAAGGCTTCAGAAGGTGGTGGCGCCTGTTTAGCTCACCAAAGGTCTGGGTCGATGTATGGTGGCGATTTATGGTTAAGGAAAAATCTACAAGACACTGCCTACCAGCACATCTTTAAAATGTCAGCCTTTACATAATCTAAGCTAAAACAAAACAACCTAAAGATAATAATATTATTATAACAATTTGAACACCGCTGAGCAATTATCTAAATAATTTTCTTACTAATTAGTTAATCAACCCTATAATGACATTATTCAAAAGTCTGAATTTACGACGAGATAGCGCTGTCTGATGTAAATATTAAATACTTAGAAGTATGTACAGATATTGCTAATAGTATTCAAAAATGAATTTTACAGTGTTTTGTTTCAACTTCTAAACGTCGAATAGAAACAGAGTAGACAGTATCACATCTTCGCAAAATTCAATGTATTTGTATTTAATACATGAAGATTTAATAAATTTTAACACATCTGTTATTGTTAATTAGTAATAAAGTTGTTACGTTGTTTCTCTGTAATTTATCCTATGAGTTATTAGTTATTATTAATTCTCGTTCTGTAAACTTTTCTCATTCAGTTAAACGATGTTTAGGCCTAATGTACATATTGGTTTAAAATAATATAATTGGAATATAAATTTCCCCGCCAGACCACCATTCTGGTAGCGATACCCTAGTGGTGTGATGGGTAAAGAATAATACAATTCATTTATATATAAATACAACCACAATATAAATATCAGTTGTTTCTAACTTTTAGCACATTCCACAGAAAAGTAGCCATTTTTATTCTGTAGTACTAATAGTAAGATGCTTTATATTATGCAATGTAATATTTTCCATTAGAAAATTTATAAAATTTTCGTTTAGTTTACCAATCGGTTATATCCATGGAATATGGTATAGCAAAATAAATGAGTAATAAACTGCACTTTGTTAAATTTAGTCCTGTGTGTAATAAAATAAATAATCTTCATAATTCTTGAGCATATTGTACACATGGCTAATTTAAAAGTGTTTGATTTTTCCTATACTCGGTGCTTATATTATTTATTATACTCTGCTTGACTAGAACGTCTTTAATCACTGTATTTAAAATTAAATGAAAATTATCTAAAATGTGAAATGTATAATATTTACTTGAATAAAAATAAAGAAAACTCGTTTAATAATAATAAATAGTATAATATACAAATCTTTATATGTATATATATTTATTATCTATAAATAATAGGTACCTAAGTACATTTTTTCTTTGTAAGTTCATACTAGCAATAATTGTTATTTCTTAAAACAATTGTTCATCATTTGATCATCGTCGGTCGTATTCATCGTGTCATGGTTTAACTTGAAATAAGGGCTAAGTATTATACTGCTCTTTTTAGAGAAGACTAACGAAAGAGTTATACGAAGCAAAATGTGGATGGATAGTAGTGTTGGTAGGGGACGGCGTAAGTGATTTCGGTTATTTATTAACCCTGTTATATCCCGCTAATATTAGACCTGTAAATGATTTATTTCATTCATGGATATAATTATGTTTTTGCGTTTATAAAGAACCTGGTAAGAATTTAAGTTTATTATTGTCCAATGTAAGGTATTTAATTTTTGTACACACAATAAGCACAATATAGTTGAGGCGCTATACATTATAGTCGCCCGCCAAGCCTTTTGAAATTGAATAACTGTATACCTATCCAAAACTGATATCTCTGAGTATTTCGTGGATTAATAATTACTAGTAATAAATTTTATAATAACCGTGGATTGTTTTGCTTTACACAATCAATAGATATAGCGCGCTATTCTCTTCGCTGCGGGTGGGTGACTGTACGCAAAAGTATTTAATCAATAGTTATTATTTTAATACTTGCTAATCAACGTTATGTAGTAAGGGCCAGAATTATCAGGCTATAGGTATTACTTTTTCATCATCACTATTTATTATCTACAAAAATATTGGTGGGTACCTACTATCCTCATGCGAGAACGACACAAAATCGTCTAACATTATTGAAAATTGTAACAATTGTTATTATTAATTATAATTACTCAAGTTGAATGTATTGAAATACTGTATCTTCTTTGTTTCGAAATCCTGAAAGAGCCGCCATAATAGCAATAGAATGTATTTAAGGTTCAAATGAACTTAATAAATGAATAATTCAGAAACTTTATTTTATTTCCCTTTAGTGATTTCCCAGTTAACCTGAACAAGCAACTTTGCTTTGAAATAATAATATTCAGTGATTAAATAAATGCTCCATTATTGCCCCAATAGAACTGAAATAAGAATATGCCCTTTTCGCTCGACTTGGCGGGGGCACTGCCGTGCCCCCAGATGCAGCGCGCAAGAGGCAACTTTAGACGCGATGATAGCCAAAATAAAAGGCGAGCGAGCAATGTAATGTGTGACAAATTGGTTGCTGTTGTTAGAAATCTCAGTTTAGACGCAATATTGTTGGTCCTGCTGTTTCCTTACTTAAAATCCTGAGGGTCTAATCATGATCAGAAAAACAATTACCTATCTTAGATTATTAATTAAATGGTCTCTATTTAAGGACTATCTAAGGACTTTGGACAGGCTACTTCTAAACCGTATTAATAAACCGGTCTCAAGATTGAGAATAGTTTGGTGACCGGTCTCAAGTAATCGTGTTGATTAATAAACCTTACTTGAGACCTGAAACGCACGTCCATGCTCAAGCACTTGAGAGGTGCGCCGAGTAACGAAACTCAAGACTATCATTCATTCGCCGCTGAGAGAAATACTTGAGAAGTGATCTCAGCTGAGTAGACCTCAAGATTTGTTTATAAATTAGCATGAAGCTTAGATAGCGTCAACTTCTTAAGACGCATCTCGGGTGATACAGCCTCAAGACTTGTTTTGAGATTGGTTTATTAATACGGGCCCTAGAGTCCTAAGGTTTGAGATTTGGTCTAAATATTCATTAATTGATCTTTAGGCAATAGTAGGTACACGTTAATTCTTATTCTTCATCAATGGTTCAAGAAGCTGAATAGGTAACGATGCATGACTGCACTAATCAACAACGTCACATAATGATTTCAAACAAATTAAAATTTAAAACTTGATAAATTGCCGGTAATTTTACCGTAATTATATAAATGACCGTAAAATACCTGTATTTTACCAGCGTTTTCTGTAAAATTACGTAATTTTGCATCACTACTCTTAACTGCAGGTGTATTCTGAACCTGGGGAGAAACAATATAAGCCCACTGATGGGCATTATCACAGGTCAATGTAGATTAAATAGACACCTATCACTACTAAAATTAATCTCAGAGTCATCCTGCACTGAGTGCGGAATAGAAGAAACCAACCAACATTTCCTGGCTGAGTGTACTTCAGACTAAGATGGGAAATTTTTGGCAAGAACAAAATTGAAGAAGAATAATTACAGCACCTGAAATAGGAAGACATCACAAAGTTCTGCAAGAAGACCGGAAGATTTAGTGGACGGACTGAACCAGGCTCACAGTAACCAATGCGCCGCAAAGGGAATTGGATGGAATAGTCCCAAAAGTGGACCGACCATCCGTCTGTAGTTTTTTTTATTAAAGGAATTATTACAGGGGTTCGCTATGATTTGACTAAATGTTGATATACCTATGTCTACAGGGTGCCCTGGTATTTTTGGTAGCTTTTAACCACCTCCGTGGCTCTATGTAAACGACATAGGGAATTCGAATTAGAGGTCGCGGATTCGATCCCCAACGGGGTAGGTACATATTTAGTATTTGGTTGATGGTAGGCCATTTTAAATGTCTGCTGGTAGCTAACCACCATCTTATTTTATACTCAACATCAACAATCTTATATTAAACAGCAATATATCAGTAGCCAGTCCCCCAAATAAGACGGGGTTTTCAGATCAGTACGGTTCCACCGCCTCATCTTCACTTAACATCCGGCGTGACAGCTATCTGTGATTAAATTCAAGTGCTAACACGATGTGCATAAAAAAAAAGAAAAAAGTAGTCTTCGAACCCTGAGGGGAACCACCACCAGGCAACATCATTGACACACTTATGACCCCTTTTCTCAGGTACGAGTGAAGGTATCAAGATGAAATTAATATCAAATACTTGGTCTACGATGCTACAGTATTACAATATCTTCCTAGGGAGTTTGTAATACTGTGACGATGCCTTGGAGTTGTAAGAAAATCAAGTTTATAAGACACTAGCGACAAAAGGGAAGCTTTTGGTCGCAAGTGCAGGAATAAATCCGAAAATCGTTAACTTCATCAATGGAATTAATTCAGGAGTTTAGAAGAAACTTGGAAACTTGATTTTTACAGCTTCGAGAGACAGTAGACCTGATTGATATTAATTTCAAGTTGATACCTACATGCATTCCTGAATAATTATAAATTGAAAATTAGAACAAATGATTATATCATCTAGATAAACCATACCAACTGTCTTAAAGGCTTAATAAGTAGGCACCTTCGGAACGGTTTAACCTATTTCCTTCAAACATGGCTAAGAACCTATCTCCTCGTTTATTCTTATTCAAAAAAAAACGCACTCAAATCGGACCACGCATCACTGATACGTCTGAACAAAGACTGGACATACACATACGACGCCGTCAAACACATAACACCTGTCGTTTTTCGTCAGAGGTTAAACGAAGGGTTTTGACAGACCGAAAGAAGGATAACCAAATGATCTAATAAGGGTTCCTTCTTTCCTATGGAACGCTGGAAATCAGAAATGATAGATCGGATTGATTTTAGTTACTTTTATTGTGTTGGTAGATGTTGATGTTCAGAACAATAAGTTATTGCTCTGAGGTCTATGATGTAACTATTCAATAAATCGATCCGATCAATGACATTGATGTTTATTATTTATCTGTGGATGTTGGTTTATGGCATAATGGAGTTATAATAATACTCGGATATATATTTTTGCATCCTATGTAATATTAATATATATGTAATGTTTATGCACAACTCTAACGTTATCCTAGTGCTTGTTGCATATTATGTTACCACTTTCACCAAGTGTAGTGATTATTACCGAAAGGACGACAAACTTGTACTAAATCCAGTTGAGCTCATCGATCTAATAATTGAAGAACAGAGTCAGGCAACAAAAAACCCATCTGCCTCTGGTTACAATTGTGACGCAGATGTGAAAACTGTTAATAATTTACTAGACACTGATGACACTGAGGCGACCGCTGGTAATTTTATTATTTTTACAGTACGAAACCTTTCTCAGGTGCTCCAAAGTGAACCACTCCACCAAAGTGGCCCGGCACGCTTGTAAACCTGCATGCACACATTTAGGTACCTACATCATAAGGATTCTACTAAGATAATATCTATATTATTTTAAATCCACTGTTGTACCTACATACGTTACAAGACATATGTTTGATGCGGTGGAAATATATTAATCCAGATACCCGTGGAAAATTAAATAACGCGAGCAGGTACATAGATATCGTATAATGTGGTAGATATATGTATAGCTCAACTGCGTCCCACGCAGTCAATGATGGGTTCTTCTCTTCAATTTATATATATTCTTTTGATACTTATTTGTCAACTTTTGTTATTTATTTAATAACAGCCACCAATACTTAAATGATACAATACGTAGGTACTTAACAACTTATATGCGGTAGTGCTGCTCGACCCACTGCCGCATATTGTTAACGTGGGAAAGTAAGACAGCAACTAGAGCGTATCAATTTAAATTTTTGTTTTGTTAAATTTAAATTAAAATGTTTTAAGGGCCCCCGCACACTGCCGAGCGGCGACAGTCCTAACCAGCCACTATGATAAGGTCTAGGTGACAATGAAAGTGGCGATGGTGCACGACAGTCCCCATTGGATGATGCGACATGGACAGATGTGATCTGTAGCCGCGACGGCTGTAAATAGGATTATATAGTGTATAGTGCAAAATTAAAGCCAGATGTGGGAATGGGAAGTATGGTTTTCAGTTTTAGGGTTCAGCTACTATTTATCTCGCCTAACTTTCGCATAATATCCCTACTACGTAATACATAGTTCCGCTGTATCATCAATCAATGATATCATTTTAGTCGAAGATTTCAAAGACGAAAAAAAGTTGAAAACCCGTAAAGTTTGGAGTCGTTGGACTAAATGGAGCGAGTGCTCTGTAACATGCGGGCCCGGCATGATTACAAGGAGGCGCGTGTGCGTGGCGGGGCGGTGCGCTCCAGGCGAGCACGAGGAGCAGCGACGCCCGTGCGCTCGCCCGCCTTGCGCCCTGAGGTCAGACGCAGCTCAGGACGACCAGGACTAGCACCAATGTCCTGTGATGTACCACTAGGATTCGGTCACGCGACGCCTCTAAAGCTAGACCTTTACTGGTTAGAACACTTAGGTAGGTAAGTTCTGATTAGATTTTGTTTGTTGCATTATTGAGATCTAAAATTAAAGAATTGGTAAAGCTACTTGAATTTTTTTCTTCATTTTACAATGTCTGTAACAGCTTAACCCTAATAATACCCGGCATACGAGGGCGACACTGAAAGTTCTTAGAAAGTGAAAAACTAAACAAACTAGCAAGTTATTAGTTTTATTATATTTTTTCAAAATAGCGTCCATTCACATCAATACATCGCTGCATCCGATGGAACCACTGGGAAAAGCACTTTGCCCACTCGTCCTTGGGGTCTCTTCGACGGCCTTTTGAAACGCAGCCACTGCTTCCTCGGCGTCCATAAAACGTTTTCCTCGAAAACCCGGGGCCGGTCCCGCGGCCACCGGCTTCTATTGATATTGTGAAATTATTATGGACTTTTTTCCACGACTGTTCCCCAAGTTGTCCTAGGTTGCAGGGCTGAATTGTGGGTCAGAAAGTCGTTCACATTATCTTTCGTGTCCCATGAGTCGCGTGGTGGTATCGGACACATGAACATTATAAATAAAATAAAAAATAATAGGAATAAATAAAAATCGCAAAGTGCGAGGTCTGGGCTATACGGTGGGTGACCCAATAATTCCACGTATGACGTCGCCCAATAGTCGATCGTTTGCTTGGCAGTGTGCGACGAGGCGTTGTCGTGGTGAATGAGGATCCTACTGCGTGGTCGTTTCTACCGAACTTTTTCCAAGACAAGTGGCAGTGTCTTTTAGTTTCAGGATCATAGCAGTAAATTCAGCTTTCGTCACCCGTAAGTATGCTGAACACTGCATTTGAGTCACCTCCGTTAAATCTTTGAACCATTTCACGGCACCAATCACCACGACGGAGTTTTTGGGCCTCCATTAAATTATGAGGTATCCACCGGGCACAAAGCTTCCTGACCGCTAAATGTTCATGGAGAATTTTGTGCACTTGACTCATACCGAACCTAAGCTTGTCCGAATCTGCTGATAGGTCACTCTTTTGTCAGTCTCTATCATACGCCGCACAAACTGATGTTATCTTCGATCGTTGCCGTAGAAGGCCGTCCCTCACGCAGATCATCGGTGAGATTAGTGCGACCACGTTTAAACTCATTAAACCAGTTGTAAACAGTGGGCACGAGAAGGGGCTTCATGGTGAAAGGCCAATCGAAGTCTATCATAATTTTCTTGTGGAGTTTAATGACATCGAAAATCTAAAAAATTATTGCATGAAAATTTTATCGCGTTAAAATCATGCTGACGTGACACAGACATTTTTCAATTTCCCGCCAAATCGTAAAACAAATGACAAATTAATGAAATACATAACACAGTAATATTGGCAGAGTTGCATTTTCAAAATTTGAACTTATTTTTTTATTATATTGTATTGTTTAAAAGTTCTAAGAACTTTCAGTGTCGCCCTCGTAATACAAATTAAATTTTCGCAGGATAATTCCTGCGAAAATTTCGTTCTCCAAATTCGGTTATCGAAAAACGTTCATAATTGAACGTTTTTCGATAACACTTTTAGTATATTGTAGAACTCAGTAATTGTTCTCACTAAATAAAAAAATATCCAAACACGTTCATGATTTCCAGGTTTATGTGTTTCAGACTGTACACTTACTTATCAGTTATTCGCACACCAACTCGTACCTACCTAAAGTTATTTTTACCCGACTACGGGGAAGTCATATGGCGGGTAATGTATTCATTCACTGTGTGTACGTATATTACCTATAGTTTAAATGTCTCACTCGATTTGGCCAATCGAGATGTCGTTAAATTGAAACTGATCCCGGCAGTGTCATAGGGTATATGTCATCATGATAAATGTAATGAATGTACGGACGCTATCGGCCGTGTTGTCACACATGACAATACATTATTGTATCAACCCATATAGATCTCGACGAGTGAAATTCAAAAACAGGTACCAATGTATTTGTAAAAAAAGACAGCCGGTAACCTTCCACTTTTCAGGATATTTTTAAAGAATCTGGTCAACTACCGCCTAGCTCGTTTTCCTAAGTATGCCAAGAACTCTGAGTAACCATAATCGTAATCATTCGCCACTTTTTGTCGAGCATAGCGCAACTTCCAGCTCTTGATGGAGAAAGGGATTAAAGGAGGGATCTGTAGTACCTACTGGGCTATTTACTGGACAACCTGATGAAGACCCGCGGGAAGTCTCTGGATGCAGGCCGCTTCCAACCGATCGCTTTAGAAATCTATGGGGGAGGCTTATGTTCAACAGTGGAGGTCCTGTACCTGACATAATGATGATGAACCTACTACGAGTACCTACTTGTGTCCTACTAGAAAGGGTTAATAAAATAATGCGTTCGTGTTACAATTACGCAATTGTGTGTTGTTTACACTGCGGTAGTATGTTTGGATAATTAAACAATATACAATCACCTGTCCCATGAAAACATTTTTCTATTGTATCCGTCTCAGAGATACTATACAATACCAGTAGTCTGTCAGCTCCTTGCGAAAGTAAACCACTCGATATGTTGATCGAGCTCTGCGTGTTTCTTAGAATTGTGTTGAATGAAAACCACCACCAGTTCAGCTTGCAGCGGATTCAAGTAATGCCATGCAACAAAGGTAAACATAATTTTTTCATGGAAGAGCCATGCGTTTTGTAAAAGTGAATGTGTGCAGTGCCTACTTAACATTATCTCATCAACTGTTGTAGAGATACGTAGGTATTTTATGTCAATCATAGCTGAGTAGGCCTTTGGTGCTAAAATGAACGTTTTCCTAGCTTTTACAGTGATACTAACCTTTGTAATAGATTATGTTACAACAACAGAAAGTGAGTAATTTCAATATGGGTTACATATTGTAATACATTGATTTTTAATTACCAAAAATTTGTTTTTGATAATTCCAATGCAAATTAGGTAGGTTGCGTTATGAGCGTATTTTATTTTAGACATATTTGTATCCCTTTGTCCATTTTCAAAAATTAATTGTTTTGTATATACTCGTATCACCATCAGCCCGTAAACATCCCACTGCAGGGATATAGTTCTTCCCTCGTATCGTATATGAGGGAGTATGGGCCATAGTCCACCACGCTGGCCCAATGCGGGTTGGGGACTTCAAATGCCTTTGAATTTTTATTTCTCAGGCATGCAGGTTTCTTAACCGTTTAAGAGCAATCGGATAAATGCACATTTTTTTTTATGAACAAAGGGTTGGTACTTGACCTCAATCAATGGTAAGTAATTAAATTTAAAAACTCATTAGTACATTGACCTGCCTGGGAATCGAACCCGCACCTCCTAAATTGGGAGACCGCGTCTTAACCGCTGAGCCACCGACGCATCTACCTACTCTTACCTACAGTAAAATCATAATGTGCAGAACAAAAGAAATTTTGTTAAAATACTGCATGCAAAGTTTTTCATTACGTATAAAATCGATATCTATTTACAAGCGACCTATGTCGCTGACCTACTTGGCTTTCATAAATTTATTAGCAGACAGATGGCGTACAACTATACCTACTTCCATGATAGTTGCAACAAATTAACGTATTTCATTTTTCTTGCATTCTTTTTCTCTGATGATAAATTTGAATGTTATGTTATAAAATCTGCTAGCTTCACGGAGCAAATACTACGAGTTATCTCCGTGTCTAGCTTATCAAATATAATTTTAAATGCTTCCGTGACTCCATGTAAACAACAAAAGGTTTACAAAACGGAGGTCGCCAGTTCGATTGCCAGCGGAGTACATGTTTGTACTCGGTTTTGTTGGGCATTTTTAAATGTCCGCCTGGCTAACAACGACCATTTTATACAAGTCTGCCGTCAAGCAGCTTTGTCGTATTCCAGCTGTTTGAGATAAGATAGCCAGTCCCCCAAATAAGTTCCGTATGGGCATATTCACTTAAAATCGGGTGTGATTCAGGTCAAGCGTTAACCCGTCATGCATATAAATCGTTATGGATTTGTTCGGAAACTTGTTTTCTTAGCTGTTGTTAAACATACTAGGTAGGGTTTTGATAATATTATATGTTAATATTGTTTTGTAATATTAAGCATAATGTACCTAATATGTTGTTTAGTGTAGGAAATAAGATTTTGAAGTTCTCGTAATCTTCAGTCGCCGATTTTCTGTCTTCAGTGAAGTTAGTTTAGACCTATCCTAATTACAAGCCGTCCTGTAACGGGGGACGCGTTTTTTGTCACACATAGTTTGGTTGCGAGACGTGTCATGGCGGGGCATCGACAGCCTGTCTTCAGCCGCTTCAGCTACAGTGAGCGAGAAGCTGTGTATGACATGGCGGGGCAAGGCTGGGCTGTTAGTTGTCAGTTCTTCTTTTGCGGCCGGCATGTAATAATAAATCATATGAGTGATCAGAGAATATTGGGCAAGGCAAGAAAATGAATATGGTGCTGATTCATGGAGTGGCACTGGTTTGTGGCCACATTACTGTTTGGGATTGGTTCTATTATTATTGTAAATGCTTAGAGCGAGAGAGAGAAGTGTACCTACCTCATAATAATAAAAACTAACTCGTGAATAATAATGATTTTTTTTATTACAGCTACTAAAGAGCCCCCGAAAGATGATAAGTCGACATTAAAAATGTCAGTCAAAGACCATGTACCTACACCAGATACTTGGGATGCGAATCCTCATTTAAATTCTTTATGGGCTTACCATCCCCCGTCATATGCCGTAAGTATCTTAATAAGTAAAAATATTATTTTATATTAAGTCGCAATGAGTGCCATTGCCATCCATATCTAACCATTTCAACTATCCAACTTCCAAATATTTAACTAATATTTTAAATGCAGTTTGGATGTTTGTTCATTTGTTTCTCAATTACGGCGATACTATGAATGGATTTGGATGATATTTGGTAAATATGTAGAATATGTTCCGAAATAGGAAATATGGAAAATAAATAGGATATCTTTTTATTCCGATAAAGTGAGTCTATTTTATCCACAAAACAAACATATGAAACATATGAACGTAACTTATCTATTAGTTAGTGTATATTCCACAGAAGAATTCGGATCCAAAGTAGGTAGGTGGTAGGTTCACCAGGTGACGGTCTACCTCTTTGCCAATTTCAATTCAAAACGATCGGTTCCGGGGTGTAGATCTAATAAATAGCAAACAGCTAGACTTTCGCATTTATGTATATTGTGGAGTATGGATAATATTATAACCAGAAGAGACTTTGTGTTACCTATACATTAATAATAGTTTGTAAAACATTTCGCTTTCATAATTGTTTCATCCAATTCTTTATTTCTATATGATGCTATATTACGATAGCTTTTCTAATTCTATACTTTCTACATATATTGAATGAAGTCCGCGATAAAGTAAGTCAACGCGGGCGGAAATCTAGTTATACTAAGAAAAACTCTGCAGTGCTATTGATTGTTATTGTTATAATTTTTCAACATACTTGCTCGTAAAGTGGATCCAATTTCACCGGTTTTAGAATGTCAAGTAGCTCATAAAACACGCGTGTTATAAACGCAAATAATGAAGTTATATTCTATAACCGCACTATTTGCTATGGCATAGAACATAAATCTCATACAGCCAAGTGATAACACCATCAGCCTGGTTAATAAAATATCGCTGATCTCCATGTGTTATGGAGATCAGTATAAAAATATGCTTCAAATTGTCACATCATCTTCATATCAGCCGAAAGACGTCCACTGCTGGACAAAGGCAATTCTTCGGGTTATATCTGTATGTATCGGGTTACGTTATATATGTATGTATAGTAAAAGTATGGGAGCAAAATAAAAGTCAACATTTCATATTATACTAGAATTCACAAAGTATTTTAAAAATAACAGAAAACTGTAGGTAGTTTTCTGATAATTTCAGTGCCATAACTATTTGTCCAAAGCAAAAAATAGTGCCACTGTAAGGATTATTCAATATTTGAAGCAAGCATGCGAAGTCAAATGTCGCTGAAATCCTCATTCCTCATACATAAAGACTGCTTTACTTTATAATATAGATATCCCAATAAACTGTGCATACCGAATATAATAGTACCACCGAAATATACAAATCCCATAATACTGCAAAATCAACGAAGTTTAGACGTCTTTATGAATGGAGCAGCGCAGACGTCTGCCAATTGTAGGTAATTTGTGTTTCTTTTTGCTTGCTTTGGAAATAATTTAAAGTTAATATTGTCATAGTAGTATACAGAAATATTTATTTAATTTTATAATAAGTAAAATCCTATGCAGAGCTAATCTAATCTATATCAGTAGACAGTGTGGTTTCAGAGAAATACGCTAATGTGTATACACACCTTGTATGTTGGATGAATTTCTGCTCGGCGGGTCACATGCCTGACGTTGAACTGATTCTCGCATAACCATTTTACGTTTGTTTACCATCCCTAGTGATAATTGTATAATTCCTATATATAATAATAATAATATAAATATATTATAATATAATATAATATATTTATAATTCCCTAGTGATAATCGTATCTATTTACGCCATTCATTTATTTTTTAGCATTATAATAACTTAATCGATAAATGTATTGTCTCCAGCGAGCCCAACATGACGATGACAATGGACGGAACCGCATGGTGTACAAATCCCCACAGTCATTAACGAGACTTGCTAAGACAGTTGCTTTAGGATTTGACCCCTACTTTAATAGGGTAGGTAAATAAAAAAATTATACTACGTAGTTACAATTTTTACATTAATATTATAAATGCGAAATATTCCGATATGACCAAGTCGGTGGCCTAAAAGAACAGCTTGAAAATAGTGACGGTCAGATGGCTACTTGTCTGCTATAAATCGACCAATCCGCAGTGCAATTTTGTGGTGGATTATGGCCCATACTCTCTCCTAGTGCACTCGATTTGTGTCAGACAAGTGACCATCTGATCGTCACTATTTTCAACTTGTTTCCTGTAGGCCACCGAATTGACAATAAGAACACGCTGTACCTCAATGGTGGGAACGTAAGACTATTGATGCAAACAGTTTGAAGATCCGTCTGTCGTGAAGTATGCTGCCGGACGTTGAAGCAACACTAGCTATTAACCAGCTTCTGTTGTTTTACTACGAGCTTCTCCATCATTGACTGCAATTCGTGAATAGTCTTCAATAACTGCTGAGTCAGACCTTATGAAGCTGTATTGCATAACACCGACATAGAAGCACCAAACTATTACCATAAGCTTGTTTAGTTTTGGAGATTGTTTGGATGGATCCCTTTACGATGATCGCTTACAGTTGTCATATAAGATTCATTTCTCATCGTAGGTAAGGATCCGACTCCAAAATTCCCTCATTATTATGAGGGCTCAGCGGTAAAGCAGCAGGCAAAGATGCAAGCTTGCTGCTAGCGTTCATTCAGTTCATAAAGTGCCCCACTACCTGCTCAATCTTCTTTACTATTGTTTTGTCACTTGCATTAAAAGCTGCTGCTGAATGGTAATTTGGAGATGGAATCGCTTCCACATTCGCTTTCTAATCCTCATCATCCCCTTTGTATTAGCTTTTGTACAGGGTTGATTGTTGAGTTCGAATATTATTTATACATGAAGGCTACTTTATCTGAAAAAGAAACAGTCTTGATTGCCACAGATCGCAGCATTGCCAGTGCATCCACTCCAGGTGGAGCATGTGGAGGTCCACTACCGTCGTCGGGATCGGCGTGGCGGTGGTATTGTAATATCTAATTTATTGTTTCAGTTAATGAATATAGCTCAAGATCTAACTCTGCCCTGTGTGCCCGGAGTATTTTAATTTTGATTAGACTTTATTTATCCAGTGGTGGTTATAAACTGCCAAGAAGTTCCAACGTCAGTCTCCATATAGTGTTTTAAAGTTTGAAAATCCGGCCAATTGCGTGTCGGGTCACGTGCAGTGCAGGGTTCCGAACTTACCCTCACTCACAATATGCGGACTTAGAAGGGGGCTTTTTGTTGTTTAACAAATAATTTGCAATGGAAAGTGCTTAGGTACATTTTACAAGCTTTTTGATTATTGCTCATTAAATTGTAAAACCTACTTACCTGTAATAGTTTTCGTTGTAACTTCATGTAACTACTGCAGTGAATTTTTACATGTATCTAAAACCAACCGTTTAGCTTTTAGAGGGCACATTAAAGCTAAAGCTTTAAGCGGATCCTTAAATCGAAAAAGAACCTCTAATATTTTTGAACTGATCTTGAACTTGAATCCAACGATACTATATATGGGATGGGTGGTACAAAAAAAAGAAAATTCAGCCCCACTTAAGGTGTACCCGGGGACCTACCCTAAAAAAAATATTCTAATTTTATTTTACTACTTTGTCGGCGTGATTAATATGTACTACACTCATGCAAATTACAGCTTTCTAGTAGTAAGAGCCTCTGAGCTAAGCCTTAAACAGACAGACGGAAACACGGACATAATAAGGGTAAACAACCTATAAGGGTTCTTGACTATGGAACTCTAAAAAATTATAAATTAGAGTAAAATTAATAAAAATATCTAATATCTACGCGTTACATGACTTTTAAAACCGCATTGCAAAGGAAAAATACTAATAAAATGTACCTAAACACGTAAATAAAAAACCACACTACGATTATGAATATTTATCTATAAATGGGCTGACCTTTGGCACGTGTGTATTTCTGTATATTTCGCAATGTAAACTTTAAATGTTTGGAACAGCCAAATGTTATTGTGTGGGATATCTCTGACCACCACGTTTAAGATAAAGGTCAGGACGTGTATTAGATACACTTAATTTTATACATACATATACCACGGCGAATACTCATCTTCATTTTTGTTTACTGCAGATAGACTAGGAACAGAAAAGCCGTTATAATAGCTAAGCTGGGCCTAGAGAACAAGAGCATCAAAAAAACAGTAGTAACAGTAGCATTAGAGGAAACTGTTCTACAGCTTCATTGATGGCCCCTGCAAACACAGCCCCTTGCAAAATTTGATCACTCCAGCCCGCCTCAACACGCCACCGCCGCGTAAAAGGGTAGCTCGCGCTCTACGGCATCGTCCAGGGCCCGCAGTCTCGACATAGATAGCAACCGATTTCGGTCGTTAACTCCTAACGATCTTATTCTAAATGTTATAGTGTTCATAATCATATCGGTTTTTGTTGGAAGCCTGAATCGTTGTTTCAATGGAAACCGATATTTTGATACTAAAGACTCTAATTCTCCAATTAAAATAACATTGTTAGGACTTAGCGACCGAATTCGATAACATAACGATCGCTATCAATGTCGAGACTGCAGGCCCAGTTCTTTCCTCCAGCTTATCCGTAGAGTCCGCACTCGGAGACGGTCGTCCTGCACACTCTCAAGTTATTGCCAACCATAGAGCAGCATGGAGAGGGTGTGATGCGTTAGTCTTCACTATAGACGCTGCTGAAGCTGCCCTCAATAATAACTCAACAGAATACAATGTACCTACCGTGCCGCTCGCCTATTTGACGAACACTTCACCACCCCCCGAATCGAATTATCTTTGATTCTCTGTTGTAGGAGAATGTGATAAGGAGACTTCAAAAAACATGGACGCAAATGACGGAACGTAATTTGTAAAAAGTCAAAGCATGTTTTGTGACTACAACTTTTTTTTAGATTTTCACTCTCTTTTTTATATTTATAGGAGATTACGTCGTCATGGGTTTAAAAACTCTGAATTTTTCCCATATCTTTACGATTTTATTGAGATAAGATGACATTTAACAGAATGTATCAACAGCCTTACGTCTCGTTACGTCTTGGGGCACAGTCTCCTCTCACTAGGAGAGGGCATGGGGCATCATCCACCACGCAGACCCAGTCCGGTGGTGATGCATTTGTATCATAGTAGTCGCCACCGCACCGTTAGTATTTTTAAGTCGTTCATGTAGGTCACTGACTTGACTTAATGACTGGCGTCAATTTGTTATACTTATTTTATTTTTCTTGCCAAAAGCAATCTACTAAAGATTAATGTGAAATTATTATACTTGTTTCTTTATAACGGATGAGTTTTTTACTATAAGAGTACTATTACCTATTCTGTGCTATAAGGAAAAAAATACTGCATATTAGGTAGGTGAAATAGAAGGTAATGACAATAAGCGTAGTTTTTTTTTCAAAGTCATCTTTGAATAAGGCGTCGTCATTTAACAGTCGCGTTTATAGCCTATTCCACATAATTACATCACTAAATTAAATAAATTAAAAAAACTTGCAGAAAAAATGAGTTCCAAATAAATTTCGCATTATTCCCGCCAGTCGCATATCAATCTCCGACCGGCGCGAACGTCGATGATGGTTTTGAAAAAAAAAAACTACATATGCCAATAACTTCCATTTCACTTTCTATCTATGCCAATAACTTCTATTTCACTTCCCTACTATACTTTTTTCCTTATGGTAAAAAAACTCATCCGGCTTATGGCGCATAGATATTTCCATTTTATCAAACAGTAAGGTTGTGTGTTAGATTCCTGGTAATAATATTGCCCAGGGGCCAAACGCTCAGAGGACCGATTAACGAGGTGTCCTATAATGCAGGAATTATCCGCCATACTAGTACATTTAGATCCGCTTAGGCATCAATACAATGGCTATTTTAACGATTCTGCGATATACCTATACGTCCAGACCGTATAATTAATTACCCCACTCGGTGAAACAGCTAGCAATACCAAATCAATATCTTAAAGGAATTTAGTATGTAGGTTGATTTTACTCATAGGTATTTGCTTTATGTACCAACATATCTAATTTTGTGTTTATCTACAGGCCGTTGTATCAAAACAAGGTGGCATACAACATTATCCAGTACATGGCCCAGTAGGTATCGAAATACAATCTGAAAATGTGCAATTAAAGTAATATAACATTACTTTAAATACATGTTTCCTATGTAAAGTCATGATATTAATGAAAAACATAGGGTTTAATTTAACTTACAACTTACAAGTAGGTATCACACAAACCTACGGCACAACTTTCCAAAAAAAATGTTCAATAACACTGATGAGTTATACTTATGTATTATATTATTTTCAATTTATAGACATACAAATTACAAATTTAGAGAACAAGAACATACAAACGGCCGAATTGGGAACCTCCTCCTTTTTGAAGTCGGTTGAAAACCCCAGAGACATTATGAAAATATCTACACAAACAATTCAACTGCGTTACAAGTTACATATTTTAGAAACGGCTGAACTGATTTCCTTCAAACAAGGCAAAGAACCATCGTTCAAACACTAACATTTGAATATAAATTAAATATAATATTCAAATTTGTTCAGCCGTTTCAGCGTTACAATCGTGGGATTGTAACGCTGAAACGGCTGAACACCGCCGCCGTCGCCGCTACGTCTTTGTGCTTATGACGTCTGTCTGTGGAGATAGACGTCATAAGCACAAAGACGTAGCGGCGGCGCTAACTTTCTAACCACTCCTCTTTACGTGGTCGTGTTAACTTACCTAATTTAATGTCCCATTAACTTTTCTTACAAAAAATAAAAACAAAACAAAAAATAAGTCCTGAAATTTATTACCTTGCATCTTACAATCCTACCAACTTAATGGATACAGGTGAACCATTGAGATGGAAAGTCTGGAACTACTAGATAGAATTGGTAGTACAAGTCGGATTATTCCAAAAAAAAAGGCTCACGTACCTACTACTCAGAAAGGAATCTAACACGGTCTATTTTATCTTGATAAAATTGCAAGTTGCTTTACTTGATTAGTGTACGATAAGAGAAATCTTGTTATGGACACGTCGTTATGAACATCTTTCTTTACTCCCATATTATTGCAACACAAGAGAAAGCGTAAATAAGTAGGTACGAATATATCATAACATATTCGTACCTACTTATTTACACTGTTACTTGTTTTTGTTGATGCATATAAGTAGTAATTTTTTCACTACCAAACAATAAATTTAAATGAGGGTAATTTAAACTAACAATTAAAATCCTGATTACGGTAAAAATGATGTGTCAATCAAAATCAAAAAATGCTTTATTTTGTAGGTACACAGGGTACACTTAAAATAGTCAGATTTTACATTTTTAAAGTTACTGCTTGTTCAAAAGGCAATTTTCCCCTGAGAAGAACAAGCAAGAAACTCGAGAGGTCGCTCTTTTAAAAAAAGGTTTTTATATTACAAAATTATTATTTTATATTATAATATTTCATTATTAATTGTGAAATAGCCTGGTTACGCGAAAGTGCTGTTCATGTCCATGAATGTTTATCATCTAAATAATCTGATATTTTATAATATGCTTTCTTAATAAGTTTCTGTTTTATAGTACCTTTAAATTTATTGAAAGGAAGATTTTGTATATCAACAGGAACTTTATTGAAAAAGCGTATACGACGACGTAACCCTTTGAACGAATTACTGACTTTGTGGAGGCGACTTATGTGACCTGCAAGTTTATCTTTATTTCTTGTATTGACATCATGTTTATCACTATTTTTCCTAAATTATGCTATATTTTTTTTTACATATATTAGATTTTCAAAAATGTACTGTGACGAAAAGGTTAGAATATTATACTCTTTAAATCTGTCTCTAAGTGACACTGCATGTCTCAATTGATAAATTGCGCGAACGGCTCGTTTTTGTAAAACAAAGATTGTATTTATATCCGCGGCATTTCCCCACAGCAAGATACCGTAAGACATCAGGCTATGGAAATAACTAAAATATACTAATCTAGCAGTATTTACGTCCGATATTTGTCTAATTTTTTTGACTGCATACGCTGCAGAGCTGACTATGACGAGCATATTGGTTTTTGTAACGTAGTCACCTATTTTGTGATAATTATGTCACCCGTGATAATATAAATCTATCGACAACTTAGAAGGTAGCATAATAGTTTGAGATTGGCTTTCATAAAATAGCACTCGTCTTGTAATGACGCTCCCTTGGATAAACTACTAGGTAATACGTACATCATAGACCTGAGGTACCTACCTGAAGACGTAGTAGTGTTCTACGTAAATTAGCATGGACTCCCTGGACTTGAGTGAAACTTACAACTTTTGTGGCCTTAAGTCTGCAAGTCTGAAGAACTCAGTCATTGAATATTCTTATATCTAGCCATGTGTAGCACACGTGCTGTCAGACAGTCAGCTCATCGGCCGTGACCGATAATCCGCCTACTTAGATTAGACTTGCTGGATAAAAACTACAACTTTCATTAGGATATTGTGCTTAGTAGGTATTTTAATATCCTTGTAATTAAAAAAAATTTGTATTTTATGTAATCTGAGATAGGTACCTATTCCACGCGGTATAAATGCCGATGAGGTAAACAAACATCTGTCTGATGAGGTGAAGTAGGTAGGTGTCTGTCCAGTCCAGTGTTACTTGACTTCACGATCGGCACAAAGGATTTCAACACACAAGAGTTATCTGATTTTGATCGGATGAACAATTAAAGCAAAGGTTTCAGACTTTTCCATACCGTCTGACTACGGAATGGCTCACACTTAGTATTACATTAATTCTGTGCCTTTAGGTTAAAATCCGTTATTAATCTTGTTTGTATTATCAATATGTTTCTATAATCAATTAATCAAATTAATTATAATGTAATAGAGTTATAATTAATTTGTTTCATAATTTATTTTGTTAATTTTGTTTCTTGATTTAAATTTTATCTACACTTATTTAACATTATAACTACAGATAAGTTGGTGGTATTGAACCATCAGTATTAAAAGTGCAGTTAGACGTTCCGATTTGCCTGGTGCCAGCCAAATTGGGGCCGACATGGCAACCATCCCAACATTACTACAGACGTTCCGACGGCTATCCAACAATCAGTTGCTCAATTGTTGGATTCGCCCAGTATCCAGGGCATTCAACCAGTATTAATCCTATGTTGGGTCTACCACCTTACACAGTTTTGGTCGTGGTTGGGTGGTTGGCACCAGCCAAATCGGAACGTCTGTTAGGGCTTTTAATATTTGCAGAGTGCGGGGTGAGGCCGTGTGTATATGATAGACTATAATTACTAACTCACTTAAATTATTTACAGGGCTACTTTGAACCATTCGAAAGACGACCCAAGCCTGTCACACTTGTCGGCATAAGGAAAAACGGACTCTTTCCAAAAAAGCAAGTAAATGTTAGTAAATTCAGTCAGTAGGTAATAATTTACTTGATTGAGCACTTTAGAAACGTTCGTGTACTTGCTACTTATTTTCACTACCCAATAATTTAAATGAATATGAATGACAACAAAAATTGTCGAGGCCCTCACAAGGAAGACCATATGGCCTCTTCCAAGGGTAGTATTTTTCGTTTTTTACTCAACTATTTACAATAAGCTATGTATGTGTGTGTGGGTATGTCAGTATGTCTGTATCGTAACGGTCAAATAGTGTCATCACATCATGCTACAAAAGATAATTAATTGGAGTTTATCGTCTTAATATGGTTTTAATTATTCTCACAAAAGAGTAGACTATAGTAAAAAGAAACAAAGGATTTAGAAAACCGTCGGGACATTGGAAAGGGTGAACCGATTTTCATCAGACATCCAAAAAAACTTTTTTTATGCTACAATGCCTCAGACAGACTAACGCTTATAATATATTACACCCCTCTTTGCGGCGAAGGTTAAAAAGGTGAATTAGCGATGAGTGTCATCATCATCAGTTTATTCATCATACCACAGTGTATGTCAGCTCGGGCTCTACAGGCTACAATTAACAGTATAAGCTAATGTGAACTTAGGATTCGTATAATTGAACACCGACTAAGATTTTCTACGGGGTGCCGTGAATCCACCAATATGTTAATTTTGTTCATCACCATAAGCAGTAGCCTCACATCCACCTGCTAGATAGTCAATTCACTAGGAAAAGATAGTCATCATCACCCATCCACTACACGGGCCCAGCCAGTGTACTATTTTCAAACCGTCCCCGTAGGCCACCGAATCACCACCAGTGATCACAAACGTATCTTCACTAATCGAAAGTTACTAGCAAAACCGTCTGCGCCACGATTGTTAATATTTGATTAAAAAAAAGTTAAACTAAGAGGCTTACTTTTTACAGACTGCCAGTAAATCATCAGAGGTAGCAGAGCTTCAATCACCCTATAATGATATCAGCAGTTTCTGGATAGATGAACCTGGAAATCATTAGATAAATACGTTATTTAACTTCACGGGGCCAATTGTAAATATACTGTTAACCTCCCTTTGGTTATTATTTTAAATATATTTCTTGTTAAAAAAAAATATTTGTTTTTTTTTTATATTGCAAAAAAAATGTGTTTGACTGAACAATCAATAAAGAACCTACGTATGTATGTACCTACCTGCATGTTGTTAAACCATATGTAGGTAATATACAGAGTGCGTATAAATTAATAAATAAATTATGAAATAAATATTACTTATTATAATCATTAGTCACATTAGATACGTCTGGATCATTCTCGAATTCACATCTTCTTAGCGAGTCGATGACAAACACATCAAATTCTTGAGGATCAGATTGCGGCCACGCGTACAGCATTTTCTGTGGCATAGTAGAGATCCGAATTCATTAAGATTATATGATAAGATGAGAAGCGTCGGTGGCTCAGCGGTTAAAACGTGGTTTCCCAATTTAGGAGGTCCGGGTTCGATTCGCAGGCAGGTCATGAACCACTGACTTTTTAAATTTAATTTAATTACTTACGTGCATTTATCCGACTGCTCTTAAACGGTGAAGGAAAACATCGTGAGGAAACCTGCATGCCTGAGAAATAAAAATTCAAAGGCATGTGAAGTTCCCAACCACATTGGCCCAGCGTGGTGGACTATAACTATAACCCATACTCTCTCATATACGGGGGAAGGCCTATATCCCTGCAGTGGGATGTTTACGGGCTGAGATGGTATTGATATGATAAGTTATAAGAAAATTTAATATGTCAATCAGTTCCTCATGCAATTGAAAAAAAAAATTCAAACTCAAAGAATTTATTGCAAGTCACAGTACCCAGTTCATATACAGCGTGTAACAAAATACCCCTTAGAAGCCGAAAGAGGAGCAATCAGATAGTATCAATGAATGGAAATAAAAAGTCTCAAACATAAATATACTTATATTTTTTATTCATACAAACAAAAATTGTAATTTTCATTTTATTTTGTAACATCCCTAACAAATGTCTATATATGTATTGTACGTAACAATGGCAACTTCAAATAATACACTATCTCACCTGACTGTCACACAACTTATACTCATAAACTCAATCAAAGTTTTAAAATGTGCTCCCTCTCTCTGAATGCACATAAAGATACGCCGCCCCATCGAACCTATGACGTTCCGTAACATTTCATTCGTGGCCGTTGCAAAAGCATCCAACCCATATTGGCTCAACCCTATTTTAGTATCTAGGTACCTACATTATCCGGTGTTTTATGAGTAGGCAAATTTTAAATGTCTGCCAGGCTAGCTACAGGCCATTGCTGCTCGGCGGCAGGATTGATAAGAACCAATCCTGCCTCCGAGCAGCAATGGCGTGTTTTCACTTTCCGCTTCATCTTCAATTCAGGTGTGATTGAGGTCAGGTGCTAACGAATGCATAACTTGATAGATATTAAAAGAAATTAACAGTGATTTAACTTTATACATCTAATCGAAGAACTTTGATGCACAAAATTTAAGAAAACAATTGATAAAAATAACTTCAAAATTGTACAGAGGGAGCTCAGATATAGTGAGTCGAATAACACCAACTACAGCGACCTGTATTGATAATTTTAAACTTAGATCCAAGTGATAAATCTATTTTAGATAAATTAACTTAAGACCACTGTAGTCAATTAGTCCGATTGACGTATAAGAAGAAAAAAGAGTAGTTTACTATTCACTGATTGGGCGACTTTGGAAATTCATAAAAGTTGCAGACACTTATATAAACATTAAGAAAGGACATTATAATACTAATCTAAGTTTGCTGATTTTGCAAGAAAATATTCCAAATTATTTAAGCGTGTTTGCGCCGCAGTAAAAGCAAATTTTATAAAATTCAAAATTAAACATAGAACGTAAAACCACTTGGACAGTTATAAACAGCGAAACTGGAAAAGTTAAGGCTTGCAATTCAATATTGATTTAAAAATAAATGAATGTATTCTTAACACAGACTTTGAAGTGAAGCTGAAGCATTTGAAAAGTTTTTCACAGATATTCCAATTACAACCATAAATCTTTACTCAAAATGAATAGCGATGCCCCGAAAGAGCTAATGAAAATATTTCGACATGATAGTCCCAGTAATATCATGAAAGAGTATAAATAAATAATTGGAAATGAAAAATCCGTTGACCTTTATGGTCTTTCTGTAAAAATAGATAATTCTATCATTGATTACATTGCACCACACCCAGCTTGTATATTAAAGACATGTGTGAGCAGTGGTGTATTTCCTGACCTGATGAAACAGAGTAAGGTAATAAATGTCTTTATTCAAACTCGGTAATACATCGGAACCCACTAATGTTAGACCCATATTAATTTTACCGACTTTGAGTAAGATTTTCGAAAAACTCAATGGTTACCTTATTTCAATACCAATAATTTAATGACTTCAATCAAAGCAATTTGGATTCACACGGGGTTGTTCCACAACCGATGCCGATGTTGCGCTTATTAAACATATATTTGAAGCCTAAGAAGATTCGTAGGATGCGATAGGCATTTTCTGTGATCTGTGCAATGCTTTTGATTGCGTATATCATGATGGTCTGGTCAGGGAATTACGCTATTATAGCATTATGGAGTACTTTTTAATTAACTATTTTACTTCTACTTCTTCTTTCTTTTACTTGATTGAAAAAAAACCAAATGCATAAAATTTTCACTGTCTAATGTGAAATAGGTATGTATGTTTTAGTAAAAAAACGAGGAGTTGGAACTTGTGAACCCTACTCCATTCCTAGGTATTATGTTGGATAAAGAACTATAACGGGGACCACATATCGAAAAGTTGTCGAAAGGTCTCAGTGCTACAGTGTTAGCTATTAAAAGAATCCGTTATTTAACCGACGTGGACACCGCGAGTTTGAAGTAAATTCAGCTATTTTCATAGCATAATGACTTATGGCAGCACTTATGGGGAAATGCCGCGGATATAAAATGTAATTTTCTTGTGCAGAAGCGAGCGATTCATGCGATCTACTAGTTGAGCTCCAGAGTAATTCTGGGGAATAAATTTAAAGACATCAATATATTAACATACATTTACGAAACCTTAATGTAAATAAGAAAGAATTGGCATTTGTTTAGGAAAAATAGTGAAATACATAATGTGAATACAAGATATAAAAATATACTTGCTGTTCATATTTATTCAGTCGCTTACACAATGTCACGAAGCCATTCAAGGGACAATGTACGCTTTTATAATATGGTAGACATTCAAAATTAGCCTTTAAATAAATTTGAATCCACCATTAAACGGAAACTAAGTGCCAAAGGCTATTATTATAAAATTTCTTATAAAAGATGAACATGAACATGAAAAAGGACATGAACCGCTCGGCGATATCCTGTTTATTATTTTCTTTTTATTCTTTGTCGAATCATGAATTGTAAAAATACTTATTTATAAAGAGCAATCCCTGAGTTTCTTTTCTTTATAACTGTTACTTTTAGACTATTTACCAAATAATATGGTTAATTGTAACACAGTATTAAATAATTACATATATTCAGCTGAGATATGAGAATGGACGAATTAATTTTGGTGTATTTTTGTGTTAGTGTGTGTGTATGCGTGTGTGTTAGTGGATGGATGGAAGAATCTGTGAATTTGTGAATTTCTTGCTCGTTCTTTTCTGGGTAGTCTGCCTTGTGAATGAACTATAATTTGTAAATCACAAATTTTCAAATGTTATTTTTATAACTTACTAAATATAAAACTTTTTTGAGTGTGAGTATAAACCAGGCGGTGTTATCAGTAATAAGCTACCTTTCTACCAGACAGCATTTCTGCTAACTTTGTTCCATACGCATATTAATTTGCTCTTGTTACAAAACATTCTGTATATCACAGTACCTATTTACTTATCGTCGTATATAATAAAAAAACATCATTGGAACGATAAAATACACACTTGAAACCTATACAGTTATAGAAAATGTCCTAGATAGAGTTATTATGTTGTTACGCAAGAAACAAATTATCTTAGTTAACTTTATCCTTCTTTACACGACTCATTGTAACAGTGATTTGTCTAGTGAAAAGCAAACATTTTTACATTCTGATGAAGACGAGAAATTAAAAGAAGCACTTATTTTAGTAGATTTACTTAAATCAGGTAGGTACCTTCTCACCTCCGACTGCCATCGCATCGAGCTTCGTCACTTGCGATATTGGTATAGGTTAGGTGGCTACTTTTTTTTAAGTACGACGACTTAGCGTTTACTATTTAGCTGGTTATTACTTTTCTTTATATAGTATTCTTTATATTGTAGCGATATAAATTTGTAGTTCATGACCAGTTGCCAAACGAGCAAGATTTTTAATAATTTTACAATTGCCATTGCCAGGGTCCATCATAGGCTTCATATTCATATTATTATCATACATTGAAAGTACCTACTGTTATTATAGTAGGTAAAACATACATGGAAGACACCATTGATACTGATTTTATTGTATTACAAAGGAAGTAATTGTAAATTGTCATGGCAATAACCGAATTCTCCTGTCACAAATGATTAATATTATTTTCAAATTTGTTAGGAAAGTAGTATTTGGGTTGATATAAGATTCAAACAATACTAGACAATTTAATATCATTGTTACATAACAAGCAATTTTACTAAATTTAATTGCCTATCGTTATGCTATCGTACTAACTTAATTTTAAATTAAGTGAACTAGAAGCGGAAAACCTTATTCAATTTACTAAACAACATAATACATAATTACGTATGTACATAAATAATGTAATCTGAGATTAAACCAGAGGAACTATCCGCTATTACCTACACGTTTGTATAATATCGTTTGCATGAACTAACCTCTATGTAAAACCTAGCGTAGGTAGGTACTTCTATTTAACAATTTATGCCCATCAGGTACGTCAGTGTGATGCTGATCCGTTCTTCGTAAAAAGAAAAATTGCAGATCTACATAATTGTTGCAATAATACTTAGGTAGGTAGGCAATTTTCCATTCATTCCCCTAATTATTACAAATGAACATCATTTGAAACGTAGTGATTATATTCTCTTTGATCATTTGTGGACACCACACTAATATAACACACCTTTATTGCTGAAGAATATTTCAAGGTCTTGCGTGAAAACTTAGAACTACGAAGTAATCATGAAAGTGTGGAAGAGCAATCGACGTGTGCCATGACTACTATGGAGAACGTGCAAATGAATTCTTCACAGGTTAATGTTACCACCAGCCCCGTTGGTAAGTTATTACTTACAGGTACTTTTTTGACTAAGAACTACCTACTGCTGATAGTCCGACAGGCCTTTTTCAGCTTTGCCAAGCGGAGGGCTATACCTATTTGCCTTTATTTATTAAAATACAGTTCTTTCTTTCATTGGAACTTCAGTACATTTTTAAATATCAACGATGGTTAACTGTTTTCAATGTAATTTATTTTTTTGTTTTCAATAACCTAACCATAATAAAAACAGGATGGTACCTAGTACCAGGTTTATATCTAGTATTTAGGTGTGGTATTAATTCGTACCTAGTCTTTTCGTTCATATTTCGTTTAATTTACGTTTAGTTTGTTATTAAAAATCTCTCAGATGTTTATTAATAATTATGGATCAAGAAACATCATTTATTCATTCATATTTTGTAACGTAATTTCATTAAAATTTTATAACAGATTTTTTCATAATTTAAGGACAAACAACTCAGACGATAATGGTTCCGCCCCCTACATCGTTATCTCCCTCTACAACATTGCCATCTTCAATGTCATCGTCGTCGCTACCCTCTATTGGACCACCGTTCTACTTGACTCCACAAGCACAGCCTGGAAATTTTCCAAATCCTTATAGTAAGAAATAAATATTTTGAAAACTTACTAAGTACCTAATAGTAACAGTTAAAAAGTGATGTATATTTCTAATGCTCTCGTGCGAGTGTGTAAATAGTGTTTCTTTGAATTGGTTGGGAATTCGAAACAGTAACTTAAGTATTTTGAATCGGTTCAATTGCCCCATTTCTCAGCTGATTGGATGTCAATAAATATAATAATAATCTTTATTTAACCTCACTTGCAGGGTTTTTAGTTAGTAGGTATAAAGTACATTTTGGCTCCTCTGATCTCTAGACTAGTCGGGAGGCGTGGATTATAAAGACCAGCGTTCCTCTCTGTAGTATTAGGAGTGGATAATGGCTTTATGTATGTGTATATAGGTATGTCACCCCGGGCCTGTCATTCGGCCAAGTCGTAGTAGTATGGAGTCTGAGATGCCGTGCCGCAGGCAGAATCCTTAATAACCGAATTGCACTGAACCATATAACTAGCTTATTGTCAAACTTTCGCAGCAAAATGTTAATTTGAGATTCGACGCGTTTCAGGATTCTACAGACGACGGATGCCCGACTACTACTATTACGGTTTGTACAAAGAATGATATAAATTATTTTAATAAATCAGTTAATTAGGCGCGCTCTCGCCACTGGAGTGGTCCCGGCGCCTCTGGAGCATTGTGGTTTATTCAGGGACGACGGGAAAAGACCTGATGGAGCCACCTTAGTACCTTGGTATGGTACGCAACTTTGGCACCGTCCCATATACAAGGAACTGCGCAAAGAGCTGGAACCGCGGCTGAACAAGCTCAAAGTAACAAGCGCCGTAAATATGCGTCAATCACCACCAGTTTGCGGCGCTTGCAGTGAAGACATTAGGCCCTTGGTCTTCTGACATAAAACAATTTGTAAAGGATTTATCCGTTGGACTGTCCACGCCTCTGGAGATGTGAGAACTGGTGCCTACTTTGCTCAGCAGCTGAGCTTATGCATTCAGCGTGGCAATAGCGCTAGCGTACCTACTAGGTACCTACTATGCCTCACCGCAGCGAGTTGGACGGCATATTTTTTTTATAAGATATAGGTATTTTCAATTGTGTTTTATTTTGTTTTCATGTAGGTACTTAACTTGGCTTGTTGAAAAATAAATTATTCTTATTTTTAATGAATTAACATTTTAGGTACCTACATCTAACAAAACAAAAAATATATATTTCGTAAGTTATTAAAATGACATCTGAAATCGTCATGCATAACATACAATTACCATTTATTTACAAGGCTGACTCCCCAGAGAAAATCGAGCATTACACTTTCTGATTCGACAAAACAAGAACAGTATTGCGCGCTTTGGGCACAAGAGTGGTCCGCAACATAGGTACGTGATGCTAGAATACCTACAAAGTCAAAGTCAAAGTCAAAGTCAAAGTCAAAGTTGCTTTATTTTGTAGGTACACAGAGTACACTTAAAATAGTCAATTTTACATTTTTTAAGCTACTGCTTGTTCAAAATGCAATTTTCCCCTGAGAAGAACAAGCAAGAAACTCGAAGGGTTGCTCTTTTAAAATCAGGTTTTGATTTTACATAAAGGTTTTTATATTACAAAAAGGTTTTTATAAATCATTATTAATCGTGAAATAGCCTGGCATGCGAACAATCTCATTATGTCCAGGGATGATTATCATCTAAATAGTCTGATATTTTATAATATGCTTTGTTAATAAGTTTCTGTTTTATAGTATCTTTAAATTTATCAAGTGGAAGATTTTGTATATCAACTGGGACCTTATTGAAAAAGCGTATACATAACCCTTTGAATGAATTACTGACTTTGCGGAGGCGACTTATGTGACCTGCAAGTTTATCTTTATTTCTTGTATTGACATCATGTTTATCACTATTTTTCCTAAATGATGCTATATTTTTTTTGACATACATTAGATTTTCAAAAATGTACTGTGACGAAAAGGTTAGAATGTTATACACTTTAAACCTATCTCCAAGTGACACTGCAGGTTTCAATTGATAAATTGCGCGAACGGCTCGTTTTTGTAAAACAAAGATTGTATTTATATCCGCGGCATTTCCCCACAGTAAGATACCGTAAGACATACACACAGTGGAATTCAGCTATTTTGACAATGTCAAAAAAATGTGCTAAAATAGTGCCTTTATAAAATCTTAACGTAATGTCGGGAAACTGTTTGTCCAACAGCCGTTCCGAAATCGGGTAAAATTATCTAATTTACCCTCACTTTAAACGCCTTTAGTTTAAAGCCTACCTATCTTTTTTAATACAGGGCAATGGAATGATAACGCGATCCCCCCACTTAACTTCAGGAGGAATTACGTTGGAGAAGGTAATTTTTTTTATCAATAATACCTACCTATCTACAAATGCTTACTTAATCTTGGTGCTGATTGCTTTAAATTACCTAGTACCTAATATCATAACTTTTTACAGGATTTTCAAATCGAAGGTTCCCCAACATTCCTTTCTGTATTTCATACACATGGTTCATACACTGAAATTTTTCCCTTGTTCTTTATATGTAGGTATATATGTAAGGTCTTGTTCTTTATATGTATATAAGGTCTAACAAAATTAACCCGACAAACATTGCAGAGTGTATGTATAGGATGTACCTATTAAGAAAAAAATAAAAAATAAAACATTAAAGTTAACAGATGTTATTCAAAAAATAAAATTTAGAAATATACACGCTCTAAGTACTTTGTCACATCACACAAACACGTGCCGCGGTATGTTTGAAGACGCCTCTGGCGATCACTCGCCGCTCCCCGCCGGCGGCGCTTGCCCAGGCGCCGCCGCCGCGACTTGCTGTGATTGGTTGCGCCCTGTGCCCCGCCACCCCCTTTGGTGTCTTCCATCTCAATGGAACGTTCCCTGTTTTTTCTCATTCATAAAACAAGGTACAATCGAAATGAAGTAGGTAAGTCTGTTAATGTGTATTTTCATTTGCACTTACATTTCATTTTTTTACTCGGGAACAAACTTTTTTTGGCTAGTTTTTTTAATGAATATATTATGTTATTGTCATGTACGTACAATTGCCAAAGTTTGTCGGTTTAATTTTGTTAAACCTTATATAATATCATTCTTTTCTCACGAAAACTATACTAGTACCTACCATTAATTATCCTTCTGATATTTCGTAATACTTACCTACCTAATGTGAACCAAAGACAAATATTCACATTATAATATTAGGTACCGACCTATATAAATTTAACACGTAGTGAGGAAGATGACTTTCTATACTGCCGTCCCATCTGCCCATTAGGTAGGACCCATCACTTATAACAAGTTGTAAAAGGGCGCTTGAAAGGAAAAAGCTATATTGTAGCCCTTAGTAGGTAAAGTACCTACCTACGTATGTCAACTATCACATAGATAGCTGCTTGTAGGAATTGAATGATCTATTTTTTTACTGCAGAGCGATTATTGAGTTGTTCGCTTTTGTAGTAGAGGTGTTTGAAAATAGCGATTGACCTTTGTGTCTTTGTAGGTTTCGCATGCGCATGGTAAAAGTTCAAAAATCGTACCTCACAAGGTCTTTTAACAAATAAAGCTTGACTTCCAGAGCTGTTAGATAGAACTGTTACATATATTATTGTCTTACCAAATAGGGATATAATAAACGTAACATGGAAAACATGGTCAAAAAAATAATTTGGAAAAGCGTGTTACGTGACCCGGGCGAAAATAGACCGTGTAGATTGTAATATGTGGTACATTGCATTAAAAAAAAAGTAATCGGCAAGTAGTACGGTCACTCACAACCCACAATATGATCTGATATCCTGGTTTATTGTTTGTTACAGGAAATAATATATGGACCAACGATGTTATACCTAACTTTCGAAGGAACAATATGGGCGAAGGTAGAGTTGAAAGAAAATAATCATTAACTGTCTCTAGAACTCCACTGGTGGACATAAGCCTCTAGCATGGCGCTATTTGCATGCTTTCCATGGGAGAGTTTACCCTAATGGCCACGCCGGGCAGGCGGATTGGACATTGCAAGCTCTTGGGACCTCCGATACAATTACAAAGAATACTGACTATTCTTACGCCCTTGTACACGGTTGACATGACGATCTGTATTGTTATGCAAGCTTAGAGTGGCATTTTGCGACACTCATAGCAGTATTTTAGTCGGTGCCAGGGCGGTAGCGGGGCGCCTCCACCAAAAAACAAGTGTTGTGTACTGTAGGTACTGTAAGCAGACCGACCGAGACAATTATAGGTACAAAAACTTAAATGTCTAGGTATACATTTAAGTTTTTGTAATATCGTCAAGTAGCAGTTTTTTTTGTCTATAGCAGACATTGCCTGCATTATTAGGAACTGCGCTCCCCAAAGGAAAACCTCACTGCTAAGCTGAGACTCCTCGGTAGTATCCAAAGAAACCTTACATCCCGCTCTGAGGAGTTTTCTGTAATTGCGGGCATGTCCGTCTTGGCATTCAATTGTCTGATTTAACCACTTGACTACAACATATGTAGATATCTACATATTTTGTACGTATATGTAGATATCTACATGAGTTGTAGGCAAAATTAACCCAGTCGATCACTAGGTGCAGCCAGCTCAAAACAAGTTCGCTTTGCACTGTTCTTAAAGTAACTTACCTACTTTAAAGTCCATTTTATTGCTATATTTGTTAGTACTCGTATTCCACTTATAAGCAAATAGTGATACGAACAGGTCAGGTACTTTTGTTTGTAACAATAACGTCTGTTGTTGATTGTAGGTACATAATTTAACTTTTTATTTTAGGCGCTATTGTACAAAATTTTTCCTTCTACTCAAGTCCTTTAACGAGTGCTCCAACGAACAAGCCAATTATGGAAGTATCTACAAGTAGCACCGTGTTGACAACTCTAATCAGCAAATCTAAAGCCAACTTATTCACTGAGGCCAAGTTAGCTGAGAGTAAAAAATCTCCCAGACCTCAAGAAATAACAACGGTTAAAACGACATTTATTAAAAATAGAGAAAAATTGTTAGGTATGTAAAACACGAATATTTCACGTTTAATAGATAAGATATCAGAGTACAATCTACCACAAAACCTAGAGACTAAGAATTTAGATTTTTTACTTTTCATTCATTTTAACGAAGCAGCACATCAGTATAACAGCCTGATGACTCCCTCCACAACTGGACGTAAGCCTCTCCCCCTTATTAACATTATGCCAACACTTGGCTTTGAGTACACTTGGGTGAGCCAAAGTAATTGAATATCTTTAGGATGAACATATTCAGGTTTTTGATGCGTTCGGTAATGGAGTGTTTCGGCTTTAGTCGTTCCGTCTTTTGGCAGTTACCTTTTGCCAGCTCGATTATAAAAAACGAAGTTTCGTTACTTTATGCTGTGAAGAATGACCGATCATATTACAGAACGCTGGCAATAAGTATACAAAGCTACATCCCAACTAATATTATAAATGCGGAAGTTTGTTAGTGTGTGTGTAATATATGTATGTATCTGTGTTAGTTTCACGCGGTAACGGCTGCACAGATTTGGTTGGTAGACAGATTAGGACCTGGATTAACATATAGGCTACTTTTTATCCCGGAAAAGTGACTGGTTCCTGTAGGATAAGTATTATTAGTGGGCTTGCTTTTGAGTAATAGAGTGACGCATTTGGTAGTAGAACGAATTCTACGCAGACGAAGTCGCGGGTAACAGCTAGTTTATAATAATGCCAAGATCAATGGAAAGGAAATTTTATATGCCTAGGATAACTCCCGGATAGGTGCCCGGTGGGGATATGTGTCTCGTTTTTAAAAACTCCAAGTAATAAACCAAATCCCGATCAAACTACCTATTTATTACGAAACGCTACCCATCCCTGTCTAGCACACGGAGAACGACTGCGAGGTGTCCACTACTGTCCACACAGCTATTTGATAGCACCAAACGAAAATTTTTACGCGCAAAACTTTAGTTATTGTTAATTTTGGATACTTTTTACAGTAGGTAAGAATTTTTATGGTCTAAACAACATGTTTTAGTTGCTTTTATTATTATTTTCTTTTGTATCTAACAATTTCTTAAGTTGGGCATCTATCGATCCATCACAAGAGGATTCATTTTTACTAATCATTTTAAAATTTTACATTTTATTAGTGTTGCGGATAAATGCCCTACTTAAAAATGGCGTGGAGGATAGGTAGGTGCCTTATTAGAGGGTGGGGCATCTATCCTCCGCACTTGTCAGAGGTAAAGTGTTAAAGTTACAATACTCAAATTTCGACAGGATACATAAAGGTATGCAAACATATTATTCCATTGTTAGTTACCTTAAATTTACACGTATTTCAATGTACGGTATATATCCCCTGAGTCGTATTTACTCGAAGGTCAGCTATGCTCTACTGGGCACATATCTGATATTTTTGGAGGTCTCCAAGAATTTTCATAACTCTAAAATTCATATGTTCCTGAAAAGGTTACTATAGCGCTTTTGTAGCTGAAAGACTGATCTACCTTTGCCTGAAAATGATACTTCGCTGTTGTCAATGGGTTTTGAGTAAGAGAGCGAATACAAAAAGTGTGGCACCTATCCGGAAGTTACCCTACACAATCTGCACAATGGTGTCGATTCGGATGTACACCAACTAAACTAAAACCAGTTTTAAAGCAGTGCTGTCTCTTTCTCCCTGGAACAGTATGATGCGACGGCACCACTCTAAAACTTGTTGTAGTTTAGTTGGTGTACATCCGAATTTTGAAGTTTTTCATATAAATTATACGACCTGTTTGGTGTAGTGGTTGTAAACCCTGACCACTATACCAAAAGGTCGCGGGTTTCGTATCCCGCTAGGGGCATATGTTTGTGTGATGATTACGGACATGTGTACCCGAGTTATGGATGTTTTCATTTATAATCAGTACCTATTTCCAAAAAAAAAAGTATTTATGTAGTATATCAACCATCTGGTATCCACAACACAAGCCTATAGTTGCTTACTGTGGAACCAGATGGCGCTGTGTGTATGTCTAAGGATATTTATTATTATATATTTATTTTAACTTGCTCTATCATTAGTATTGTAATTGCAACTATCCTGTCATTGACTAGAGGGAATCGCCTACCTCTCCTCGTAATACACACTTCTCACTTGTCCACATCATCTTTCGCACAATCTATCCAGCTTTTCTTTGGCCTAGCTTTACAATATTCGCTAAAATGTATGTTATCTCTTTACAAGATATTTTTCCCTAGGATAATTCATACTATCTATCTCACCATTTCCTTCACCTGAGCAACTATCAGACTTCCTCTAACGTATTCATTCATTCTTTTCACCTGCCACATCCATACGAAGTATTAAAAAAATATATTTTCCTATCTGTATCATTTCCTACAGGCTCAATTCACGAGATACAAACCTTTCTATGAACCCAAGTACGTATCTATTACGGAAGCTACAAGTGGGCGTGGCTCGGCCGACATAATAGCAAACGCTAGAGCCTTCTTAGTTGCCTAGCAACCCGCCAGTAAGTCAAGCTGACTCTTGCAATATGAAATGTGGGACCGTAGCAGAATTTCTAAATTTTAAATGATATGAGCACATACATTCGAAATCGTTAACTTTTTTTGATAATGGTTACCTAAATATACACGGGAAGAATACAAGATTTTTTTTGTAATAAAGCGTGGCACGATTCATCTACAAGCAAGAGTGGGTAAAGTTTTACTACGTTTTTATGGTTCGCTAGAACCGACTAAGTACTTTATTTTTCAACATAGTAAAAGTAGAGTACTCATTAGAGATCTCACTAAATGTGTAGCTACGTAGCGCGTAGTGTAAGTATAAGTACCTATATAGCAATCAACAATACCAAAGTTATTTTATGCAATGCACCCATAAAACACGCACGCACAATAAAAAGGCACCTCTCAAAAATTCAAATGTTTCTTTTCAAATAAATAAACATTGGTTACCGACTTCTGAGATTCAGGGGTACCTACCTTGTTTGGGAGTCAGAGGTAAAATGTATATGCTCCATAACCCCGACCTGTGCCGCGTCGAGCTTACTGGCCATCATCGATCTCTAATCTCTCAACAAAATCGATGTTACTGCGAATTTTAGATAATTTATTTGGACATGAGCGGAATTTTCTACACTTGTCCGAATTGCTGGAAATCTTTTTTTTTTGCAATCTGGCAAATACGCCGGTGCAATTAGCAATGCAACACGTTATTGTCCTTCCTCTACCTAGAGTCTCCGTGCTGCGTGGCTGCTCTCTATCATTCAATAAAAATCGATATTACTGTGAAATTTAGAAAATTAAGAGAAGTTATTTGTAGATGTCCGGACCACTTGCCGAATTTGCCGAAAACCTTTTTTTTGATCTGGGAACCCTAATCCGGTGCAACTAGCAAGCAACATGTTGTTGCACCTTCCTTCTACCTAACCGAGCCCGGGCCCGGGCCCGTGTCCCGTCGAGCTCATCGACTACCATCGCTATCTGTCTCGCACGACAAAAATTTAATTACTGCGAAGTATTTTATCCCTAGGTTGTGGGATTTTGCCTTGGCTATTCGTATTATGAATGAGTCGAACCGCTTAGTAGCCCAGGGAAAATACGGTTTAATCTCGAAAAACGAACAACCGTGATTTTCTTGAAACATTTAATAAAGTGTTGTAAATGTAGTAACAATTGCTAAAAAATAACCATTTGTAAGAAACGCAAGTACCAAGTTCGTAACTAAATAAGCTAAAGGTGAAAAATGTGTTTCTTTAAAAAAAAATGCTCAATTGATGGGTATTTAAATTCAAAACATTTAGGCAAATTATCGTTATAAAATGTTAGTTCTCATTTTTATTTCGCAATCCAGCTCGACGACATTTTCAGCTTAAACACATGCATGCCTAACTATAACAGTTAGTTTTTTATCCATCATTGATTTAACTGTGTTTAACAAAAGTTTACCTAATTAAATATCAGTTAGTATTTATTGTTATTAAGATACAAATTAAAAATAGGGTTTTCTAACAAAATCATGACTAAGCGCTAGTTTTTTTTTAAGCTTTATTATATTCAAAATTCAAATATAAAATTACATCTCTAATATGCCTCTATAAGATAGCAATTTTACAAGTCGGTTCTGAATTATGTTATAGCTAAGCTAATTTTTTACAGTATTTTCCCTGGGCTATGGTGCGAATGTTCGGTATGTTAAGTGGTATCCTAGATTTGGGTCATGGCTGGACTGAGAACGTATTGAAAAAATATGCAGGTATCAATGACATCTCTTTCGACTGCGCAATAATTGACCCGCCAAAAATATGCAGGTATCAATGACATCTCGTTCGATTGGGCAATAATTGACCCGCCAAAAATTTTCAAAGCAACTACAGACAAACGACTACAGACAAATAGTATGTAATTAGTTATTTTGACGATTGTACTTGAACTCGTCAATAATCATTATGTCGTCAAAGTATACAACTAATTACATACTATTTGAGTTAATATCCGGAGTGCAATATTAAATCTTAACCAAATGTATATGGCACCACCCTGGTGATAAACTCTATCAAACAAAAAAACAATCAAATCGGTCAACCATTGACGAAAATATATGGGTGAACATACTTAAAAAAATACATTCAGGCGAACATAGAATCCTTCTTTGGAGTGGGTTAAAAATTAGCCCCTGTTTGTTCACTGTGAATGAATACGCTCGCCGCTTAAAGGCCATGGCCATTGAGGCGCAATATAAATAAATAATAAATAAATATCCTTAGACATACACACAACGCCATCTAGTTCCACAGTAAGCAACTATAGGCTTGTGTTGTGAATACCAGAAGGTTAATATATTACATAAATACATTTTTTTTTGTAAATAAATACTTATTATAAATGAAAATATCCATAACTCTGGTACACATGTCCGTATTCATCACACAAACATAGCGGGATTCAAACCCGCGACCATTTGGTATACCTAGTGGTCAGCGTTTCTAACCACTACACCAAACAGGTCGTCAATGGAATTGGACACATGTGTCTCCAGTGAGAAAAAATCACGTTCATTCCACTCGACACCACCACAACGACAACCCAGGTGTCGTTTGGAATCACTATTCCGTTCGACACCCTCCTAGTGATGTCTCGAATATAATAATTAATATTTCTCTTTCGTCAACTCGACACACAAAGATTTCTTAATAAGGTTGTTCGTTGAAGACTGTATCTTCTCAAGAAATATATGTAAGGGTGTGTCTAGATGGGGAAATAGAAGTTTGTGTCGAATTGATGTAAAAAATGTAATAGTAAATCAACTTTGTCCCCATGGTATCATTTACTACTTATAAGTATGGTAGATAAAAACACTTATTTTCAGCGAGGATGAGGAAATTTAAAGGGGTTGAAAAATATGATTTTCTCAAAAAGACTAAAACAAATGATCCTGTTATGGCTCAAATAGCATCAGAGTTATTGAGTGAACTCAAAGAAGACGACCTCGGTTTAAGAAGTGAAATGCATAACCAATCTATGAAGAAACAGACAGAACCACCGCTGAAAGCTATATTTGCAAAACCTATAAGTACTTTGAGAGTGCACTTGGCCCACAGTTCAAGATTTGGGTACCCTTTACCGGAAAACAATGCTTTTTGTTTTTTCAACCCCAAAAGTCCACTTTGTGGTACTCTAATAGGGAAATAAATCTTCGCTAATTTTTTTAATGGAACAGAAATCTAATCGCAAGGTTAATAAAGTTATATACATTGGAAAATCACTCTTATGTTTTTACATACCTATATTCATAACGTCAACCTTTTTCCCAAATGTGGAAAATAATTGCTTGAAACAACATCCACGGTTCATCTTCACAAAAATACACAAATGCACACGTAATAGGGGTGAAACCATCTCCGTTAAAATGTGCAAGTTTAATCTTTTTCGTTTTTACGACACCCACGGGAAAAGACGGGTTGGTTAAGTTGTAGTACTATTTTATTTATGTAATATTGCAGACGCACCTCATCTGGGAAGCTGGGTACTATATCTAGGGTTCATCATTCCAGCTCGGACACGATCGTAATTCCTTACTCTAACCCGTAGCTGTGCCCGGAGGTAAGTGTATAGGTAGGCACTGAATTGTCCCCAAAACCCATGGTATTGTCTATTATGTAATTTAATTACATTCTCACTGACGTGTGATTGATTGACTCATTCTCGATCGATGGTTAAACGTTTTCTCATTGGACAAAGTTATAAAATACCGCCTCAGATCTACGAAGTATTGATGTTAGAGATAAAGTGACGTCACACCAGTGAGGTACCAATTCCGATTTTCTGCTACTGGAGACACAAAGAAGAATAGACAGCATGCTTCGTTATCGCTCGCGGAAATCGGTCCGATTGGTGAGCGTGGCCCCAGTATGACCACCTGTAAAACGAAATAACTTTGTAACTACTGGAGCACAAATCAGATTTTTGAGCACAAATGACCGTAAATTAAGCACCAATAATTGGTAATATTAGGAATCGATATCTTATGGTGATCCATGTTGGGGTCTCGGACGCAACCCTATGATAAATCAAGAACGTCAATTCTGAAGACATAGACTGGACTACCTGTTAGAGGCGTGTGAGCATTCCGCTGCTTTAAACTAAATTTGTTCTGACTTTTGTGTTAATCTGTTACGCTTAAAATTGGTATCAATAATTAGAAAAAATGTTCGTTTTACTCAGCGGCCACGGTAAGAATTCGCAAAAAAGTTTCCTAGGATAGACGTTTTAAGTATAACTACTAAACTAAATTAAATTTAAATAATAAGCAATGTATAGATGCGTCTGCGTGCGTGCATGTGTATGTGTATGTGTTTTGTTATGCGAGCGTGTGTAATAAATCATCAGTTTCGTTATATACATATTCATATATTTATTGCATTACACATGCCATAGTTACAATACATAGGTAAGTACTAACATACACATGTAGTACCTTGTCAGGCATGGCAATATGGAGGAAAGGGATATCTATTTTATTAATGTCGTTTCAATTACCAATAGTTATAATTTGATGAAGCTACATAATATATGTATGTTGTAAGTTCAAAGAAAGTGCTCCAATTCCACAGTCAATCAACAATAAACAAAAAATTGCAAATTGAAAGTACACCCTATCCTATTTAAACGAATATAATAAGATGTCAATAATATTAATAATGTCATGCATAAATCCATTTTAGAATGTCAATTAAATTAATAATAAGTATCAGTCGTCAACTTTCCTCTGTGTCTGTCTATATCAATGTAGGTATGCAATTTTATCTTTAATTAATTTGAGAATATTATATAACACTGTCATTATCTTTGTCATATCATTCATATTTACTATTACACCAGTTCGAAGTTTTTATCATTAACGAATTCATCTATGCTGTAATAAGATTTACCAATTAACAAAGCCTATAATCTAGGACTTATAGACATTTATATACAATTATTTTATTACCTTACAAGATTTTATAATGTACGTGTACATAATTGAGGTTAGTGCCCTATTTATTTTAAAGATAACCACTCAAGAAACAGAAAAGTCTATGAGCATGAAGTACTGTCTGTCTACTATGTATCTACCTACCCCAACGGGAAACAGGCGTGAGCATAATGTATACAATGTACATATGAAGTACAGTGATTTGTAGGGGGACTTACCAATTCATTTCTCCACTTCTCTAGGACGGAAGGGTCAAAAGGTAGTAAGTACCGTGTATAAAATAAAGAGTAGTCGAACGGTTAGAACCGTACACTTTTTGAACAGTTCAACGGTCGGAAACGAAATGGTAGAAAGAAGCTAACTTTTAAAACTGCTCTTTGAGCACGGTCTAATTCGATTAAAAATAATTTAGTAGCTCCACCACATGAAGTGATGAAATATCTGCAAGGCTACTACAACTTAGAGCGATTCGAGTGAGAGTCGCGCGCGACATAGTCTCAGTCTCTTGCAGCTGATTGGCTGTCGCTTGACAACAGGCAACTTGACCGCCAATCGACTTTGAGAGATGTAGGCTATGTCGCACGGGACTTGTCACTCGAGTCGCCGTAAGTTGTAGTAGCCCTGAAGGACCGATAAGTTCTAATTATGCTTGCTACCTTGGGGAACCCATGGGCAATAAGTATGCATCCCAATTTTCACAACCTGAGTTCGATTTGTTAAGTAATCCGCAAAAAACTTTTTATCTCTTATTCCCATTGAACAGAGACTGTGTCGATAAGGCTTTAGCTAAATCCAAAAAATATTGCCAGCGCCTTCCTTTTATCATCAAGTTTTTGTATGCATGTAGTTTGTTAGTTCATTGACGGCATCAGCTGTCGGTTTACCGGACCTAAGGCCGAACTGAACTGAAGATAAAATAAATATTAAATAATTCGAGAAAACTAATAAATCGTTTATTTATAATTCGTTCTAATATTTTGTATATAGTGTGGCGTCACCGCACTACATGTCACTGGCAACACAGAGCCCGGATAGTCTGAGCTTCCCGCTCTTGACCGGTCGTGGTTTATTCTAGTGGCATTTTTTATCATTACATTTGTGGGCACCACCCTGACATTGGGCAGTACAAATTTCACACATTTAGTTTTTGCCGTAAACCATTCTATTATTTCAGAAGACGTACAATTTACTTTAAATAATACGGAGGTATCATTTGCAAACAATAATTTTATGTTCATTATCCTTTACAAGGTTAGGCAAGTCATTTATATAGATCAAAAATAAAAATGGCCCGAGTGTGGAACCCTGTGGGACGTCCTGTGGGACCCTGTGGGACTGTCGACCCTGACGATTTGTTGCCACTGATATTAACCCTCCGAACTCTGTAACTCATATAAGAATTCAAAAGGTCAATAGCACGGCCTGTTACACCATAATGACGTAATTTCCTGATTAAGGTGTCATGATGAACGCAATCAAATGCCTTGGACAAGTCGCAGAATACTCAATATTCAATATTGCATCCAGAGAAACTTCCCAAGCTTCCAAAATATGTAAGAGCTCGACACCCGCGTCGGTTGTCGTTAACATAGATGATCATTGCCCATATTATGGCGTAAATAATTTAGATTCTTTTTAGAGTTGAAAATACCCACTGGCTTCACCCACCGGTGGGTGTAGGGGTAATTCCTGTTTACCCGTGTACCCACTGCGATATGGTTGGATATAATTATCGATGAAAAAAATAAAATAATAATACGATAAGTTCGATGTTAAAGAGAAAAATAATACAAAATGTTTTAAATCTCGTATAACTATTAGACCTATTTGTACATATCTCATTTGCTACTTTTACGTCATAAAACTTCAGAATAAAACAAAATACGATAAAATGGAATGTCATCTGGGATGTCATCTATATTTAACTGGCGCAAGCGAGCCGGACGAGTGCGAGCGAAGCGTGCACGGGAGTTTTTGGCACCCCGATATGGATAGGTTAGGTTCGAAGGGTATGGCGGAAGCGAGCCCGGATCGCCCGCCATACCCTTCGTGTTAGGTTGACATGTTATTCACTAGAACTAGTGGGAGTTTCGGTTGACATTATTATATAAGTATTAGTTTGTTCCTGTTAAATGTAATCTAGTTTCCTTTAGTTTGTTAGTTTTAGTAAACAAATTCTTATGTTCCCAGTAGTTGTGTTGGACAGTTCTGTTGGCCGAACTAATGGGAATTTTTGTCTCACTAGTTCTATTAACAGAACAGATGGTACTAGGGATTCCCAGTAGTTCTGTCGAGTTCTAATTCGAGTGCGAGCGAAGCGAGCACGGTAGTTTTTGGCACCCCGACATGGATAGGTTAGGTTCGAAGGGTATGGCGGAAGCGAGCCCGGATCGCCCGCCATACCCTTGTGTTAGGTTGACATGTTATTCACTAGAACTAGTGGGACAAAAAAATTCCCATTAGTTCGGCTAACAGAACTACTGGGAACAAAGGACAAATTGACTTATCGTATTATTATTTTATTTCTTTCATCGATAATTAAATCCAACCATATCGCAGTAGGTACACGGGTAAACAGGAATTACCCCTACACCCACAGGTGGGTGAAGCCAGTGGGTGCACGGGTCGCGGCCCTTGAAAATGATCTTTCAACGCTTGCGATTTTAATAACGAATGCTTCATCAGCCGACACGACACCGGCCCGGCACCGCCACCAGTGGACGCAGAATTGTATGAAATTGTATTTCCAGCTGGTGATTTAAGACCGACATTAACGGAATCTGCCGGAATAATCTGCCATTTGGGGAAAAAGGGGGTTAGCCGTGCCAAGATAAGCCAAACAGTCGATGGCAAAAATAGCCTGGGTAAATAGGTAAGGTTAAGGGTTCTTGCTATATTTAATTACCATTCAACTGTATTTATTCATATAATGGAATTAGATGAAAAAGTATTCTACTTCCATAACTACTGGGTGAAAATAATCCCAGTAGTCCCATAATGAAACTTGAGAATGGAACTACTGGAATTATTTGTTACATAGACTATTATGAAATATAAATTAAAAACAATAAATTTTTATCACTTTTATTACGTTAAGAAACCTAATTTTGACAATTTCCATTACTGTTTAAAATAGCATTCTTATACTATATTGAATTTTCGTATTCTTTAAATTCAGTTCCCAAAAAACATGCACAAAGATAATTATCATATTCATTTAGTAATATTGAGGTAGTTATTAGTTTCAGAACTTATACCAATTATAAAATGGTTCTAAAAATAACAGTATAATTCAAAGAAAATTTCATGGAATAACTATTGATGTTAAAAATCCAGAATGACAACCTGTTACTGAAACGAAAAAAGTTAATATATTGGATATTGATATAATCGAGAAGCAACAATAACAGCTTCTCTAGATAAAAATATAATACAGCGTACGCACCTCGTGGGATTACGCGGACTCGCCCGTTATTTTAATCTATTATCACACGGCCAGACGCGACGCAACGCCACCAGGTGGGTCGCCATGCAATGGTACACTGTTGCATTTCCAGAAAACAAATATCTACATATATAAATACCTTAGACTCGATGAAACATCAATATAGTAGATACTGAGGGGTGTAACGTACGAACAACAGAATGAGTGCTCCATGTCCCCATTTTAACAAACATTTCAAATGAACCAAACTACTAAAAATGCAATGTGTGCTCGAGTTTTCTAAAGTAAAGTTTAAAGTAATTAAAATGTATTATTAATTATAATATTCCGTTCACATTACAGACACTATTTTAAAATACATCAATCATGCACATAAAATGAAATTGATAAATTCATTCGATCACACGCCAAATACACAAAATTGTGGTTACACACATGAGAAAGTAATATTATAATAATGTAATGTAAATAACAGTAGAACCATCAAACAAGAATGATAAAGTATATTACTAGCGAGAATGACATGTAAGTAATGGGCGCGAGGGCGCAGCGGCAGGGGTGTAGTTCAGTCTCGAGGCCGCGCGCCGCCCGCGCCTACCCTCAACTTAACACTACTTCACAACGATACAATTAAACAACTAAAACTATTTCTGCATCTTAACACATTACAAATCATAATGTACCCTCTCTTGCTTACATTTGGAAGGAATAAACAACATGCTTATATGTACACTCTTCCTGTCGTAGTGAAAGTAACTGTTTATTAAACTCCATTAGATAGCCGATGCAAGCGGAATCTGGCTGTATATGGCCCGACGTCGGCAGCACATCAGTGCTGCTGTGTCAGTCCCTACTGACGCTAAGTACACCGATCTGCTACTGGCACATGACACAAGCCAATTTCTCCTCTCCAGTTTATATGTACATCAATGTTCGTTTTTGTGTGAAAATGTTACACCAATTTGAATACTATTTCAATTCAACACACTTGTATGACCAAACATATAATTTCCCGTTGAACTGGGATAAATTATTAGTTATTTTGTTCGCAATAATACGAATAACGCCTAATACCGTGATTACAATTGTAGATTTGCATTTCGTGATCTGCAGTCCCAAATCCATACAGGTCTTTACCACATTAAACATTTTATATAAATCCAAAGAATTTTTTCATTGTAAATAGTTCACCAATATATTTCATTCTAAACGAATTGCTCAACATCACAAGATGTTTAAGTATGGAATGTTATTTAATATGCTGATGCATAATTAGAATCAAATATCTCGGTGACACAAATACTGTGGTTTGGGAAGGCCTAGGGGCATCGAGGCACCCATATTAACTACATTACACAAATGTCTCGATGAGCCCTTCAATTCCAGATCTACACGGTAAATGCCCGTCGATCGTTCATTACACCCTTACGTCTCATAGGTCGGCCTATGCAATTATACTGTATCTACTGACACGGGCGGCTCTTCCGCTGCAAGAAACCGCTAAAATGCTGTAGGGAAGCGATTGGTATTCACCGTTTGTGTATGATTTATGCGATTTATTATGAGTTAGAAGGCGGCGGGATAACCGCCCGTGAATCCTCAAAGGGACACAGCTATTGTCATGCATGAGTAGCCCGAAATTATTTCTTATCTAATAAATGACAAAGGTGCGCACGCCGACGCGACGCACGGACTGTGGTAGTAGCAGTGTTATGTCTTGTCTGGCAACTATAAACACTGTTTATAGAATGATGAAGTTAAGGTAGTATAATTTAGGGCTCGTTGGGAGGTCGGTTTCCCTAAGAATCGGGACTGTTCCGTATGTTTTTAAATAAAAAAAAACTGTCAATTATTTTACCAAAACGTTCATGCTTTTTTTTGAACGTTCTTAGTGATTGATACTCTTGAGATAAGCTGGGGACAGCCATTTTAATCCTGCTTTTATGTAATGTTCCCCAATACAATACAATTTAATTTTCCATTTCAATGTATTTTGAAACACCACAATCAAGTAGTTTCTCAAATAAACGGATGCGACAGAAACTATGGCGATTCTATGCGGGTCCCGTTTTGTAATTTTTTGTACGGAACACTAACACCAAACCCTACTCCGAGTGTCTATATCGGCAAGCAAGCCTCTAAATTACAGCTCATTCATCATTCTCGCTGCCATGTGAAAGAATCCAAATTTTTTAAGCGCTATTTGTGAGCGGCGCATTATACGATATTCTATATCGCATAGTAAACCGCCTGCATTACTAGGGGTCTCGTGGTAGTAAGTGACACTACCAGACTGCTCGTCTGACCTGAGGCAGTTTGAAGATTTACTTTTTCCTGATATGTAAATGTCAAAGTTGTCAATATATCAGTGATTAATTTGTAAGCTGATGACCGCATGAATGTATTTTAACCTAAGCTAATATAGAACTTACTTTCCGTAGCGTATAAGGGAACTACTTTGTTAACTATAATGCGTAGAAACCAAAAACTAAAACCATCCCTTTCTATAGGCTGAATTGATGTGCCTCTGCATTGTAGCAATTAAAGTAATAATTGTTAAACGTTGATTGCAATATCAAAATACGCGCCTTAGGGAATAATAAAATGCCAAATGCGAGATCCAATCCAATGTGATTTTCAATATGTGGAAGCAATTCAAGAATATGAAACGTATTAATAAAGGTTTAAATTATGAATATAGAAATTAAAGTACAAAGAAACTGAGGAATCCTTAAAAAGTGCAAATGGAAATCAAATTCTTTAATGAAATGAAAATTATTTTGATGCATTTGGGATAGATGAAAGACATAATGTCTATATGATATGGAACAAGTGTCGGTTTGTCCACCAAATGCCCAGTAATGGCCGAGCGTCGTCAGTCACGGCGCGAGCGCTCGGTTCGCGCCGCTCTCTTAGCTCGGTCATCACAAACTTAGTAAGTATATAATTTTATTATAACTAACCTAAAAAATGAGAAAATGGAAATAAGAATGTAAAACATTCTCAAAAACATTTTTTTGCCAAACTTCCATATATTATTATCACAATTATAAATATAAATATCTAAGCTTTTCATTTAATTTTGATATTATCCACTTAATCTTAATCTCTCATATTTAAATATCTCACTTGGCACAATTATATATAACGCAAATCGTATATTTGAATAATAAAACATATCACGATCGAACCAAACAATACGACGCTTCCACTCGCACCATTAAACGCTACGGTATCGTCTTAATTTTCAAAATGTTTCAATACAAGAAAACGTTATAAAGCTAACAAAGACAAAATTACAAAGAAAACGATCAACAAATGTCACTTACAAATTAAAACTCATACGTTTACTCCTTACTTTCCAACAATTACTATTATATCAAAAATATTTATATCCATCATAGGTAGGTGGATTATCATCTCCGATGCGGCGAGAGCTCGGGCGGCGCGGGGACGCAGCCGCTCTCTAGTCTAGTCAAGGCTGTCACAAGACTGTACCGATTCACACGATCGGCGTTCACTCTTTGGATTAGTTACTTAACACCCAACGCATACGTTGATTCTATTAACCATTGTACAACTTTAATTTTCATTAGCATGCTTGCAGAAAAGTATCGTTAAAGAAATATTTCTTACAATAAACTCTCAAAGCATCCGTTCGTCCATTGAGCCTCCTCGGTAAAGCATAGTCGTATATCCGTTCCTAGTTGGTTTGTAATCCCACACACCCTTTTTAAATAATATTAACAGTAATACAGTATAGTGTAGTGATATTAACAGATAATCTATTATTACTTTGTAACAAAACTAAATATGTACTTATTTTCGTTTGTATAATAATAATGCAGTGGAACTATAGCCTTATTGTAATTAACATGTGTATAGAAAACCTAATCGATAACTATTGCATTCTATGTCAACTCTGTAAAAATGTAGCAGAATAACATGGTATGAAAACAATGTAACAATTAAATATATTCACGGCACTAAAGTCATATAACTGGCACTATCGTTAAAAAAAATAGTGTATATGAAATTGTGTATACATATATTATATATATTCAAATATTAATCATCATCAACATAGATAATTCCCGGATAAAATATGGATCCATCAATAGTATTTAATTACAATTCACTACAATAATATAATATGTCAACAACAACATTTGGACACATGCTGCCAACACGACAGTCTGCCTGCGCTATTGGGGATCGCGATACGATCCCGCTCGGTGCAAATTAGTTGCATAAGCTACTGGGGTACACGACACCAAATAAACATACATACACAAGACGAGGATCACAAGAACCTGTCATTGTGCCTGTCACTACAACACTTAAGATTATGAATTATGATTCGAACCCACATCCGAACATTTATTGTTACAATAATGTAACCTATGATGCTATACGTGGAATACATTTACCAGTACTGGGCGGATTTATGTAACACAGCGTCGAATCACTGTCATATCTATTTGGTTATTTAGGCCTTGTACTGTCTAAATGCACATTTATAGACACAGCATGTAAACATCGGCGGCCGTCGCGGAAGTCCAGCAATAAATAAACGGCCAATACAATGGACACACAAAACTCGGCAATTACATCCTAGTAGGTGCTGGCGTCCGCGAGGGGCGCTAATGAACCCCGACAAAAAGAATGAGGTAATCTCGTAGTTTACAAGCCGCGTCTAGGTTAATATAGAGCGCCCGCAACTAGCCAGTGGTAAGGGTGGGTGAAGGTGCGCTCTCTGTGAAAGCGAAGACCGGCTGATGCTGATCGGCGTAGCGAGGGAAGGGGTGGGGTGGGGGGGTGGAGGGGGGGCGAGGTGGTGGGCGCGCGGGGTGACGTTGCGATCTACTGCGGGGCAGGTTGCGGTTGGGCGGCGCGGCGGTGACGTCCCGGCGCACTCGCCTGCGCCACCATCGCGCGGATGCGGCGCTGCGCAGACTGTAACAACAATAATGACATTAGGCGTCATCAACTATTCATCCATCACATGGTTATTACAAATAACAATTCGCATAATTATCTTAGCAATATCATGTAAGGAACGCAATGTGTATCTCCATATAATCCAACAACGTAGACTATCGAACAATATCATAAATTAATGTAATTAGGAGTGCCACCAGTAAGTACCTATATTGGGAATATCAAGTTTTGCTACCAGTAAGAAAATTAAATATACGCTAGGTTAAATGTAGGTACAAATGGACAGTCTCGAAAATTATGTGTTCTTTAATGGTCAGTACACGACCCGACTAGCTGGTCTAAGAGGAAATTACATTTCTGATGATTTGCTACTAGGATTTTAAAACGATGATGTTGAAACGATACGGTCCCATTTTTCTCACTGGTAGTAAAAATTGGAAACATATTCTTCAAGTCATGAATCTCGATTCGAAAAGAATATGTTGTTTAATAAGTAATATTATATTATAAGATGTTAGGTAATAAGTAACATAAATTTCAGACTTGAGAGCAGTTCTGTACTAAGGACCCGAGTGAAGTAAGAATTGTTTGGTACTTTTGGAACTTTTTGATTCATGAGTATCTGATTTCATGTAAATGGTTATAGACTTGGATGTTAAATTGTTGCCCGATCGGTTAATAACAATATCAACCGCAATAATGGAATGCACCCAGTGCATGACAACCGAAAGGCACATTTAGTTTGAAATTGAAATTATGTGCTACGTTAGTCTAATGAAAAGAACTATAATAATGTGTGCGCCGTGCGAGTTTTGCTTCGATTTTAACGTTACTATTGCGTTCACATTTACGTTAAGTACCTAGTAATTTTTTTTTTTTCATAAATCGTAACGCATGCGGCAGTATAGTGAAATCGAAACAAAACTCACATCCCGCCCTTTGCTAAACTAAACAACATAAATAACTCTCCCTACATTTTAAAAATATACACAATTGTTTAAGCATATTACACAATTGTTTAAGCATATTACACAATTGTTTAAGCATATACCCAAATTTACATAGTACTAAATAAATCACTTGCTAGGTGCATCGGCAACCTATAGAAACAACGCAGAGCTTTACACAGGCATTTGACACCAAGAATATGTTCTTTCATCCTATCTCATTCAAATTTGATTATACTAAAATACCCACATGTAGTTACAAGTAGTCCAATAATAAATATACAAAAGACAGCTTGTACTCTCTTTATTGTTAACGTACGTGATGTAACATTCGCCATATCTAAGAAGTGAAGTGAAACTTACCTATCTGACATCACAAGGCACAAATTCTAGTCATTTCAATGCCCCCCCAAATAGGAGATCGAATTATACAGGATCTTTCTTCCTTACGTTTCATCCGGCTTCAGATGATCGCTACAAATGTAAAAAATGTTTATGCCACAATGAGTTGTACATTTTTGTAACTCAAATTCGCATTTCGCCAGCAATTATTATGTTATATATATACTTATCTTATAAAAGCTTCTCATTAGCGGCTGCCATAATATCTTCATAATTAGGTTATAGACGCGGTACGATTTATTGTTATGAGAAGTGGACTTGTAACTACATGTGCATTGATTTATCAAACAAATTTCACATGAATAATCATTCTTCCACAGTAATAACTTCGCTTGGCAATAATTATGCTAGAAAATTGTATTTTTATTTTAAGATCTATTCAAGGTGATGACTTCAAACAGGGCTATTATACCTTGCTTATTCTTATTACAATCTATCAAACAGCTAAAATAGGCAAAAAATAAAAATCGCCATGTCTGAATTTACTAAACACTTAACTAAACATTAAAATTTACTAACATCATTATCTTTAATATGCAAGTAGTTGATAATTGCACTGTTTGAGAACATCTTCAGTAAATGTTAGCGACAAAAGAAAGTACCGAATAATAAAAAACAGTGGTTCGTGGATGGAGGTCAAAAATCAGGAAAACAAGCTTTGTAGATTCCAATACGCGAACTGCCATAGCTAAAATGAAAAACCTACGACGAGAACGTGGACCAATCACCTTTGTTCATGCTGAAAAACGAGATCTCACTACCTACAGCCGTAATACGCACCTGGACGCTGTAGAAGGGTCCGACGATGTGCACGGTGGTGTCGTGGTCCTGCTGCGGAGCGCCCTGCTGCTGCGGCTGCTCGGGGAGTTTGATCAGTGAGCCGGTCACACGCTGCAGCTCGCGCACGTTCTGCCCGCCCTTGCCGATGATGCGGCCAACCTGAGACGACGCCACTACGATCTCGACTGTCAGCCGTACGTCGTCGGAGCCCGACATGAAGCCTTCTTCTCGCATTTTCTCGAAGATGAGATACTGCGCCTAGAATTGTAATAGAAATTGTAGTAATATAAAAGATTACGAATTGAGTCAAGTTGTCAAAACAGAAAAATACAAAAGTAAACAAATTCGCTCACCTTCCATTGAGCCTCAGGGCTTCCCACAATGGTCACTTTTCTTTCCTGCTGAGCATTGTTCTGATTCTCGCCCTGTTTCTCCTGTTCCAGAGGAGCAATTTTCACTGAAGCACTGCTGAATCGAATAATGTTGCGAATGTGCGAACCCTTTGTCCCGATTATAGCTCCCACCGCGTTGTTAGGAATATACAGATATGTGGTCTCCTGCGAACAAATAACGTATAACAAAATAATTAACAGAAAACAAATATTCTAGAAAGCCTAAACCATCGCAATGGTCAACACATACAGAATTAATTCTTTACTAACATAATATTGAGTCATTGATACTTTAAAACGATCTATTCCGGGATAGGAGCATTAATCAACTAGCTAAATTAACTTTTTGTATTTTTACTTGCCCATAATAATAAAACAATAATTTCACAATAGGCTGTATAAATGGAGCAGTTATGAATTTAAAATTAATTACAAAAAGCTTCAATGATTATTCGTCATCCATTTGGGTCTGTCAAATGTATCGCAAATCTTTTGATGTCTAACAAGATTAGAGTAGATATTTGCTGGATTAAGTAATAGCATTATTCAATCGAGGAGTACGTGTGGATTATTCAATACATACCTATGCGAAAACTGTCTTAAAAATTTGCGCCATGATCTAAAATCGGATTACACGCTGTAGGTCACAAACCGTAAACGCTTATTAGTCACATGCGTCATCAGCTTTCTGATTCCTGTTCGTCTTCAATTACATTTCATTAAAAGAACGAACAAGGTTTAAAGCTATCTCTTTTACTAGCTCACAAAACATACGTATAAGTTAGCGAGTGAATATTCCGATCGCCCTCCAGGAAATATTGAATTACCCGCTAGTCATCAAATTAGCTACCTGACGCAGCAGGCGAATTTTAATGCAATTATATAGGGTATCTACGAGCTTGGCGCTTCTAGAACAAGTATCGATTTTAGTATTCAGCCCTGCAACAACTTTGCCGATAGCAATTATGTGTTAAATTTTAATGAAGTTGTTTACAAAGAGTGCTATAATTAAAGTTGTTCCATTCGAACACTACAATCCGTTTTCCACTTTGTCGGACTCAACAACCCCATAAGCCAGTTGGCCAGTTCCCTCGGCTGGCGCCGCGTCACCCACCACGCCACGAGCCGTGCGTGACATGGGCGCTGGGTAGTGGTGACAACTTCGCGCATACGTAGCGACAAATAAACTAAGCGCACATTATGTCGGGCCGCAACGTGCTTTTTGTCCGTCCACGTGTAATTTTCGCGCGCTTACAAAAGCGAACAGCTCGAAATCACTCTGCAGGTAAAAAACACCCGCCCGCTATATTTTTTTAAAAATCTATTATACAGGGACGCGGGGCGCATTATTGCACAAAATGTATGAAGTTCCCAAATGCGACCCGTTCCTACCCCCGCTGCGGCCCGACCCAATGTGTGCTTGCCTTTAATAATGTCTACCTACGCCGTGTGCAGTCAAGTTCACTAAAGTATATCACACATTAAAATCCACGAAAACGAATTTAGAGAATGAAGAAAATCTCAATATTTACAATCTAGTGTACTAATTGAATTTAAATACATTTCCCTCACCATCATCTTATCAGACGAAAGACGTTTTCGCTCCCTCCTAATCACGAATACGACAAATTGTATTCCGACAAACATTTGCTCGTGAATGATTGCTCGGCAGAACGTGTGACCGGAGAAAAATTGCTCGATCGAACGACTGATGAGCGACTGCACCACGGAACCTTCTGGGTGTCATATTTAACCAAAACCTGTCGTGGTCTGACCTTTTCGTCACAACTAGAGTAGCAACTCGAAGAAGTAGGTCCGTACCGATAGGTAGTAGAACCGAAGATTCAGTGGCACTCCCTGGGAGTACCTACGGACCTACTTACCTACCTACCCTAAGTGGACAACGATAAGTTGATGCTTTTGTAGTTTATTTCAAGATCTTTCAAATAGTATAATTAAATGCTAGACGACATGATTGGCAGCTGAGGTATGATCATTTTTTATTAAATGATCATACGCCCTAAAGGGATAAGGGAACAAACGTGTAATTGATAGACGTATCAAATTACCATAAATTACTTCTAGGGCGCTTACGTAAACCCAAATATAGTGATCCAACGTAAAATTTTATACGTGGTACGACGACTGGTCACGGCAGACATTTCGTCACCACGACGAACGACGTCAGACGGCGGTGAAGCAGATTAAATGTCTCCTATGGGTTTTTTTGTTCTTTGGTAAGCTTCATATTCGTTGTCGGTAACTATCACCGCTTTCTTGAATTAAAAAGGTATATCCAAAAAGGTACTATATTCTGATACTGTACAAAATTATAATAATATAAAATAAGTCAAACCCGAACGTGTTATTAATACCACTCCGCCTTTGTTCTCAATCAAATACATATGATGTTTATTTAAACGTCATGTCAATTGGCAAATATTGAAACGGGTTATAAAATTAGTTACAAAATCGCTAGTTTGAATAGGATTAAAAGTTCCACGATTTTTGTTTCCAGTTTTGTAAGTTGCTTAGAATAAATTGTGGATACTGGTGGTGTCGACACCAATTTCATTATCGAGTTAACATACCTCGGAGTCTCCGGCACCCTGTTGCGCGCCGCCCTGGCCGGCCAGCGGTGCATAGATTGGCGGCGGGAATGGCGGAGGTGCCCCGCAATAGCGCCCAGTCGACATCATAGCCATGGGATGCAGACCCGGAAACATTATACTTTGCGGGGCTAGGACCTAAATACCAAAAAAATTACTATCAGTCTATCAAAATCCCAAAGCGGGCCACGGTGAGAAAGTACAGGCCCTAGCCCACCACATAGGTACAGAGATTGCATCTCCATAATATGAACCCACAACTACTCGCATCTTCGACACAATTTGAATGTAGGTAAAATATAAATGGTCAGATTAGCGGTTCTCACAAATTTTGTGGTTTATATGGATTAATTATCTTGCTACTACTACTTGCTAGGTCAGTTTCGCATACTCAGTCGGCCCCATCAAAAGGTGTATTCATATCATGGTTCGTGCATCGATTATAGATCCACACTTGACTTAGTTCTGTGAGACAAACTAGCAGTTGCTCAAGAACATTGGGATACGAGTAGTTCAATTTGTTGGTAAACAAAGCTACAATAAACAAGCGCCTGAACACTTTTATTGAAACATAAATCCTACGCACCTGCAAATCATTTTCATAGCTTTGACGCAATTTAGCTGAAATTTGTGACTCCGCTTTAGCCATATTTTCAATCGCCCCTTTCACGGTGATAATCCGCTCTAAATTGAAACTGTTTATATCGTTGATAGAAGAAACGGTTATCTTCGTGTCGGTTTCCTGCATAATCCTCTTGATGGTGTTACCGCCTTTGCCTATTATACGCCCAATTAAATTATTGTGCGCAAGGATTTTCAGGCAGATTTCACTGTAAATAAAAAGATTAAAAACTGTGTATACTTAAATATGACTACTTATCACAAATAAAAATGTTATTAGTATTATTTATCGTTTTCGTAAAAAAATATAAATTTACCCTTTGTTAGTGCTGTTGGCTTCCTGCTGCATGACCTCTAATATCCTCTTGCATGCATTGGTGCAGTTCTCTGGGTTGCCGTAAATTGTTATGGCCTTCTCAAGGGACCCTACGTTGTCCTTGCGATGGACATCAACGCGAGCGCGGCTCTGTTGCGTGATGAGGCGGATGGTGCTGCCCTGGCGACCGATGATGGCGCCGACCATGTCGCTTTGCACCAAAAGCCGCAGCGGGAAGTCAGTCGGCCGCGAGCCGCCGCCGGTAGCACCGCCACCGCCGCGACCGCCGCCAGGTCGGCCACGCCGCCCACCGCGCGCATTCTGTTCTGCTGCCTCTACTTTCATTCGACTGCCCTCTAATTCGCAGCCATTCAAACCATTTATGGCTCTGTAACAAGCAAATAATGATAAATTTAAATATCACTAAAAAACAACAGCTATTCATGCTTTACAGTTGCAGAAAGGTAAGAAGTATTTAAGTTAAGAGAGGGGTATAAAGGAAATCTGTTCTACATGTTCAGATATTCGGCAATAGGTGTGTATAGTGCCATATTCGTTCTCGGCGGGTTGATGGCTATTATGACGCTCGCGCGTACATCTTTCGCCGAATTTTGCTATTTAAAAGTAATCCATATTTTAAAAATCTATATGACAACCCTCCTTTTTGATTATTAATATCAGTTTCTAGATTGCAAGTTTTAACTAATACATTTTTGTCTTAGTGCCTCGATATTTTAGTTTTCGCTACCTGTTTTAATTTTTACGAACTCATATAAGTATGTGATAAAATTATCCCAAAAATAGAAGTGTGCTTTAAACCCCCTCTTAAGAAAAGCGAAGAGAGGAGCGTCTCGTTAATAATATAAAATAATACCACAATATTTCAAGGTTAAATCATCTATAGACCTATTTTCTACAATAGGTTTAGGTATATTAATTTAGAATTAATAATAATACAATAACAATAAGTTAGTCCTAACACACAAGTTACAAATAAAATTCTAAATAATATTTGTCATGCTTGTCACAGAAATGTCAAACAGAAATCGAACACCGTTAAAAACACCACATAGTTAAGGATAAGCAAGTTTGGTAAATAAGCTTTCAAGACGTTACACAGCTCAGGATGGCTTGCCATGCAACAGGGTGAAACAGAAATCGAACACCGTTAAAAACACCACATAGTTAAGGATAAGCAAGTTTGGTGTAAATAAGCTTTCAAGACGTTACACAGCTCAGGATGGCTTGCCATGCAACAGGGTGAAAGGGAGAAAGAAGAAGCGACAGTCCAAGCGCCCATCCGAGACAAACAGTTGAAAACAATGCAGTGCGTCCCGAAGTGTGCCATCAAACAGTCAATATACTCACTGCTGCGCCTGCTCCGGGGTCTCGAAAGTGATGAAAACTGCCTGGGTATTGCCATCTCGCGAGTTCGCTTTGTCGCACTGCTGCACGTTGCCATACTGTAAGAGCAGGGGCTCGATGTTCTCGAAGCGAACATGCAGGGGTAGCCCACTGATGAGTACCTTTGATGATCGGCTGCGAGAAGCGACATAACTACTTGTAGACAGGTAACGCCAATTTATTCTTGTCATCAAGCGATAAAGAGAATATAGGATCATTTAAATACAAAATAGACGTTGAGTAACTTTGAAAATAAATGCACCCAGGAAATTGTTGATGTACATGTCACCATAATTATATATTTGAATTTATAAATAGATTGCGTTCTTGTAATTTCAGAACCTGAAGAAAGAGAAAGGGAAATAGATGTGACCTGTTTAAAAGTAATACGAATTACTTTTTGTTTCTAAATAATTGTAGGAAATATCTATTTTGAGAATAATAAGGCTTATTCCTACGAGAGCAAAAGTACCTACTATGTACGAATTAATTTTATACTGTTGACGGATGTGGATGCAATAGCTAGGTATATTGTTGTAGAGGTTGAAAGATTGGTAGGTTTATATACGAGTATCATTAATTATTATAATAATATTATTATTAGTCATTTTAGTATTAGTCATACATAGTATTTAAACAAATTTTACTGTGCTATTAACAAAAACCTATAGAGACCAAACTTGAAATTGTCTAAATAAACTTGGCCGATTTTTACATGCACAAGTAGTATAACGAAGTAACCAAACTGTAACACGAATGTCTAATCCCAACCAATTTTGTGTGTTGTTTAACGTTTATGTTGTGTGTGTTGTTTAACGTTCATGTTGTGTGTGTTGTTTAACGTTCATGTTGTGTGTGTTGTTTAACGTTCATGTTGTGTGTGTTGTTTAACGTTCATGTTGTGTGTGTTGTTTAACGTTCATGTTGTGTGTGTTGTTTAACGTTCATGTTGTGTGTGTTGTTTAACGTTCATGCTGTGTGTGTTGTTTAACGTTCATGCTGTGTGTGTTGTTTAACGTTCATGTTGTGTGTGTTGTTTAACGTTCATGTTGTGTGTGTTGTTTAACGTTCATGTTGTGTGTGTTGTTTAACGTTCATGTTGTGTGTGTTGTTTAACGTTCATGTTGTGTGTGTTGTTTAACGTTCATGTTGTGTGTGTTGTTTAACGTTCATGTTGTGTGTATTGTTTAATGTTCATGTTGTGTGTGTTTTTTATGTTTGGAACCATAGCCGAATTCAACTGAAAATTGTTGGCCATCCATGCAAAGGGTGGTTTACTTTGTATGGGTAGTAAATTTTTTTATCGCATTCGACTACGGTTCCTTGGGGAAAGTCGTTCGTAAAGAGTGGCATCACCGCTTAATAGGAATTACACGCATTCAAATTCACCCTGTATATGCGTGTATGAGTATGTGTTTATGTATGTTTATTACCTCTTCACGCCTAAACGGCTGGGCGGATTTGGATGAAATTTGTTTGGTAGACATAATATTAGAAGCCGGATTAACATAGGAAAATTTTATTGATGAACCGATTTTGTAGATGTGGATGAACTTGCGAGTGGAAAGCTAGTATTCAAGATATTTTCCGTCCAGATGGCGTTCGTTCTTTCCACCCTGTATAAATGATCCTACGAATACTCGTCCATTTTTTAACAGACTTTTATTAGCTTCACTTGTAACTAATTTATTAGGTAAACAGGAAATGGTTGACCTGTAAATTTTTGGCGGACATAGTTACAACTATGCGATGTATAAGTTAAATAAAAGCTTGTAATTACCAATGAGAGATTAGAAGCGAGGTTTTGAATAATTATGACTTTAAAATGCTTTACATTTATTTCTAAAATTTCATAATAATCGAGTTTAGTAGTCAGTATATTTTAAAATATTTTTTTTTTTATTTTGTTCATTATGAAACAAACAGTCGTTTATAAACATATTCAAAACTTAAAAGGAACTAAATCTAGACCTATAGTTTCCACAATGTTTATAAACTTATAATTTAAGAGATATAAATATTACAATTTATAAAGTGCAGTGGTAAGCCAAAAAAAAAAAGAATATAAAACGAAACGAAGAATACGAAGAATAAAATGACATTAGGCCATGGTGGCCACAAATCTCAGTTTAGTAGTATTGTTATCTAACTAATAGTTTAGATGTTTGTTTACTTAAGACTACATAAAGTCTATGATTAAAAAAAACTTTATAGCCACAGACACCGTGTAAATGTTTCTTAAGAAGTATTTATTTAATGACAGATTTTATAATGAGTGATCAGACTGGTAAGTCACAAATCGTAAAAATTTGTACATAAGATAATTTTGAACCCATATACAGTTTATTTAGGGTACACTTAAATTGTTTTCACAAGTATCCAAAAGGCAATTTTCCCCTGAGAAGAAAGGGTCATTACAAAAGGAACAAGTTTTTGATTATTCATTATATGTATAAAATAGCATGGCATGTGAACGAGACCGGCGTTCTTATTACATTTCTGTTTGATCGTTTGATTTTGTATATCAACGGGAACCTTATTGAAAAAACGTATAAAGCCATTTGAATGAATTACCGATTTTATGGAGTCGTTTTACGTGACCTTCAACTTTATCTTTATTCCATGTATTGACTGACATATGTAACACTAGTTTTCCTAAATGCAGGCAATGTTTTATTTAAAATAATATATTATAATTAAAGAATGTATTGTAAGTAGTTTTACTTAAATACCTATTTGTACAGTTGGTGTTTTACATTGACATCCAAGAGTCTGTAATTTTATTAAATAAATCCACGGGTGTCTCTGGCTATTAATTTCAGATATGTTAATCTCTGATATAGATAATTAAACAGTACATGGCTTTGATTCCGTAAGCTTCTTCAAGTGTGCCAATGTGATATAGTAAATTCGTATAGTTAGGGGTCGCGCGAAATGGAGCCCGTTTTGCGAGTTGTTGTGCCTGTGGGTTTACGAAATAACACAGCAGAACTGTTTACTTGTAAAAATAAGATGATAATTTTAAATAGGTGCTTGTGCGGGGGATGGATGGGAATTTATGGGCCAAAAGTTCGCAAATCCCCATTTGTAGGTCAACCCCCATTTTTGAACTTTCATCAAATTACGTCTATTCGTTCTTCTTTCGCAATTTTTCGCATTTTTTAACTATATGGAAAATTTCATCAAGTCAAATATCACTCCTGGATTACAAATACACGATACTATGGTGTTATTGAAAAGCGGTTTTTACATAACTCAATAATTAGGGTCCTTAACTCAGGGTCAATGTAGTATAATAATAAACGAAGGGGAGCAAGAGCGGGGAGGTTCATCAGGTTTGTAGACCCTTGCAGCGGTATCGTTCGCTGCCCGCACAGCAACATACAAGCCGTTTGGTTGGTAGCCATATTGGCGTGATGTCAGTTGACCCGATCTAATGGATCGTCAATCTTTTGTTTGTGAGGCAGGGGATGTGTCGATTAAGTTCGGGAGGAAGGAAATCGGTGTACGGGAGATCAAGCCTCGTTTTCGGCGCGCAATAACCAAGTATGGCATTACTTTCTACCGTGTTCCCCGCTTCGCCATACATTCTAAGGTATTGCACAAGGGACGATGGCTTAATCTCGCTGAAATCGGGCCGTCCCGATGTCAGTTAACGCCCGTCGATCGAGTGTCTGCCGATTGGGTAGTGTAATACGTGGTAATACCAGTTTGTATTAACACGAATTTCGCTGACGCCGCTGCTCGGGAGCAAGAATATATTGCCGCTGTTGTAGCAATATCGCCTTTGTTTTATTTGGCAACAACATTTTAAATGAACTGGAGCGGAGGGGAATGCAAGGGCTATGCGGCGATCGACAATCTACTACAAAACTGCTGCGGTAGTATTTTAATTGGCTGATGAGCCGACTTAAACCCAAGCAATGTTTATAAATGAAATAAAGATAATAAGTTTTTATTTGACACCATTATTGATTACCTACTTAAATTAGTACATGAAGTGGTGGTGCCAAAAAGGCATCCACTCAGCATAAAAATTTAGATTTGGTTTAAAAAAAAATACATGTTATGCAGATTGGTACAGTTTCTAAATTATAGGTGCCTTATATTTTTGTGAAATCAATAGATGCGTTTTATATTTGCGTTTGAAGAAAGGAAACGGAATTTCTGATTGGTTGGTGGTATATTATTCCAACATTTCGTAGCTGAATAACGAAAACTGCCATACTAAATGCGAAACCTGGAATTGTTTGTTGCTCAATCACCAGAAACGACAACTGAGCAAGAAAAACGGTTAATAGGTTATCTAAACCGTTCTTGGGTCGGTTAAACGCTTCAATTAGGAGCTATTTCGAACCTGATGTGGTCCAATATCGGTGATCTGTTTTTATGAATTCATATTGGCGAGTAAAACTTGAAAATCAGTCGAGAGTACGGTGTGTGGTTTGTGTCCCAACTCCGGTGTAGAGTCGCCATACGTTGGGATTTTAGCTCTTTATCCGGAATGGGGATCTTCATGGCGTCCGGAATTGAGTAGATACTAATTGAGTAAATACCCAACAGCAGTTCTAAATAAGGAAATACAACGTTTTAAAGAATATAATCAAACTCATCTTTTTAAATTGTATGTGTCAAAAGAATCGAGTTTACAGATTCTATCAAAAATCATTTCTTTCCTTCAACTACAGAATGACAACTTTCAATCACAAAAATCGATAGGTATTATTGCGAATGAAACATGAAAAAAAATAATTTGTAAGAGTTCGGAATTTTCTACACTTGTGCGAATTGCCGGAAAATCTGTTGATCTGGCAATCCTACTCCGTTGAAACTAGCGAAGCAACAGGTAGATGGCGTAGCCCCGACCTGTGGCGCGTCGAGCTTACCGGCCCTCATCGCTCTTTCTATCTCTCAACAAAATTGATGTTACTGCGAATTTTAGAAAATTTATTTGGACATGAGCGGAATTTTCTATACTTGTCCGAATTGCCGGATTTTTTTTATTTTTGATCTGGCAACTACTCCGGGGCAACTAGCAATGCAACACGTTATTGTCCTTCCTCTGCCTAGAGTCTCGGTGCTGCGTGGCTGCTCTCCATCACTCAACAAAAATCGATATTACTGCGAAATTTAAGACAAGTTATTTGTAGATGTCCGGACCACTTGCCGAATTCGCGGAAAATCTTTTTTTTTGATCTGGGTACCCTACTCCGGTGCCTGGTGCTTGGTAGTTACCAAGCAACATGTTGTTACACCTTCCACCTAGCCGAGCCCGGGTCAGGGCCAGTGTCGCGTCGAGCTGACAGACTTCCATCCAAAAAGAAGACACCAAAAAGAAGAAAATAGATAACGACTTGTCCCAATTGCTGGAAAATCTTATTTTTTTGATTTGGCAACCCTGCTCCGATGCAACTAGCAAAGCAACACGTTGATGAACCGCCCTTGTAACTAACCGAGCCTCGGCCCGTGCCGCGTCGAGCTCACCGGCTTCCATCGCTCTCTCTTTCGCGCATCGACAAACGAGTGATTATATTCTCTTTGTGCAAACCATCCTGTGACATTGTCACGGATATCCTTGTGCGCTCTCTCCCCCGTTGATCGGTAAACGAGTTTTTAAAGAACTATTTATGGGCCTTTTATATTTTTGTCGCACTATTTATGCAGTTTTTTTGGGATATAAATTATATTATAATCATAGGTAAAGCAGACTCTGCGTATGACAAGGAGGATTCTATCAACACGTAACGACAGAATGCTCACTTATAATATTGAATAAAATTTGGCACTAATTCAGCACAGTTTAAGAATTCTAGCATAACGTACCTACCTACATTACATTTGCCGTAACTCCCTTTCTTTGTATTACACTATTCATTCATGATAAGCCCTCAGTCTAGTCTATCCTGTGACTTAGGCACGGATGTCTTGTATAATCAAGCCTGTTGTTTATTTTATTTTACGAACAGCGTAACGCTGATGCGATCTCATTTGGTTTGATCCATTCATTTTTATTACGGTACATATTATTTTGTTTATTGTTGAATGTACAGTGAAAATGAGCAAGTTACATTATTTTATTTGTTTCTCTACATCATTATTTTGATTTGACATTACCCCCAAAGTAATTAGGTACACTCTGGCGAAGCGCGAGCGGAAAGCTCGTAAATAATAAAACGAGTAATTAATTATATTGTAATACTAAAAACTAACTTTTACATATTTCGCTTTGTCACATTAAAAAGGCGTAAAATAACAGTGTTACTATGATGGAATCTCATCGCACACCACACTTGTGAATATTCCTATTCTAGCAGTAAAAATAGCACGTGAAAAAATATAGAATCGACAGCAATTTCCAAATACATATATTTAATAGGTAACCACCTATCATATTAACATCCGTCATGTTTTATTATCCGTTTGTATTATTTACCTGATTCATACTTTGTATTACAATTATTTTTAATAGAAGTCTTGCATTACAATCAATGACGCATATAAATAAATTCAAAATTCCCTTATTTTATTCCACATGTAAAATCAAAATAAAAAATGTTTAAATTAGCTAAAATTAATTAATCAATTTAAATAACTTACAGACATTAATTACATAAAAAAAAAACATGACAAGTACTGTCAATTCTCACCGCGATAAGCGTGTCGACTTACACGTCTGTCTTACGTGCGTGATGGCACCTGTGCGCCGCTGTCTAAGCGACAAAAAATAGAGGTGTTGCTTGCCACAGCAATAGTGGTCGCTCCACATTGCGAGTAAGTAAATGAAGATTTTGTATTTGCAATTAAAGGACAGGCTGATCAATTTGCTGTTTATTTAAAACTAATCGTCAAATTGATAGCGTGCTCTATCGGGACATTGGAACCTTAGGCACGGACGTTCGACCCGATTTCCAGAAACGGGCTCCTTTTCTCTTATTGCACTGACTCTAGTTAGTAGGGGGGCCCCTAATTAAAGAGTCAATGGTTTCGATTCGGATGTACAAGAACTAAACTAAATTTAAATTATATGTATCCTTTTCTAACCACGAATACATGAAAAGGACGACATATAATTAAGTCCTGTCAAATTAAGTAAAAGGATCAAAACAAGCACTTCTTTATCAATATTAGGTGTACACCTAGCGACGTCACGATTAAAATACTATGGAGCGACTTGTTTTGACAGCTCTTAACTTAATTTGACAGGACTTAATTTATAGTCGTCCCTTTCATGTTAATAGTGTTAGAAAAGGATGTATCTGCTTTAAATTTAGTTAGTTCGTTGTACATCAGAATTGACACCAGTGTAAGATAAGATAATCGCTTAAGCGTGCATATGTGTATACCTAACGCGAATATTTTTGTGTGCTTGTTTTGTAATACACATATAAACGTTTTATCAATCTTATCTATGATTACGATTATATTTAACTATAACTTTCGACCAGCGACTCTTAATAAAATATAAATTATCACATGTGAACCTTCTGTAAATGACAGTTTAGCGAACAGACAGACGCGGATAGCAACTTATACCTATTATTTATTATTATTTTTATATTATTTAGAACTTCATTTAGGCATTGTTTTTAATCTTCTTTTTAACTTTAAAAACCTCCTGAAGTCAATGCCAATTAGAAAAATATTGTACGACGACGAATGAGGAAATGGACGAAATAGACGAATGAGAAAATGGACTAACAGGGAAATAGACGATTGAGGAAATGGACGAATGGGGAAATAAACGAAGGGTGCCGAATTGAGCATTTTGTGTAAGTAGGCATAGGTATATGTTTAGCATGGTCGTTTTAAAAAAAACCTACAAAAAAGAAGTATCGAACCAGAGCCATATTGAAACTACTGGTTAATAATTGAAGAAACCTAACACCAATCTACATTTTGCAATGGACTCATAGAGCCTCAGGAATGTTCTTTTCGAAACTGCACACATGGCTTAGTTCAACCAAGACCCGGCTAAATACGAGACGAGCTCACAAGCAAACGGCCGTGGCGTGTAGTACGTAAATAGTGTAAGGGCCAGTCACCCGCACCGTCGTGTATTAGTATAGTGTATATATTGCTACAAAATGGCGCGGAGCAAGCAGTGTGCGAAGCGGCCGGGTGTGGCGGCGCGGCTGAAGATGACATCACCGCACCGCACCGCAACGTGCCCGCGCCCCGCGCGCTCCACACTACTCCCCCTATTCGCCGTATACCGCGCTGCGCGACCCCTCCCCCCGCCCGTCAAGCCATTCACAACTCGGTTTCGTTGCACCCGCAAACTGCACGATTCCTTGTATGTACTACATCATGAATACTCGTGAAGGGGAGGACAGGCGCAAAAGTAACAGTTTTTACTTCATGCATGGCCGCTTGTGCTAATACTGTTAAACCTAACAAATCCAGGTCTCTAAAGAAACTTAGTTTGTGTAACAATGTGTGTAACACATTTCTATCATCACTGTTTCAAATACAATCAGTCGTATGATTAAAATAAAATAGACGCGACTCGCCTTTTCAAACCGCTTTGAAATTAAAATACGTATTTTCCTGTATATGTATATTCAACATCATAAAATCTATATTAAGCAATAATAAACAAGAATTTTAAACCCTGTAATATTTATCCAAGCAAAATGACTTGTTGGACTTCGATACAAAAGGTGGTTTCAGAATGGTTTACATAGCGCGGGTAATCGAAAATTTTTTGATCGAATTTGACAATGGCTTCTTCGGGAAAGTTGTTTGTAATCAAGAATGGCGTGCCAGGTGAACAGAATTACACGAAAATGTATACATAATAAATGTATTCATACATTTATTGTATTACACATGGCATAGTTACAATTTGTGACAAAATTACGTAATTTTACCGAAAACACTTGATTTACCGACAACTTATGATATGATGTTATCAATTTAAATTTGTTTTAAATCCCGTGAGCGTTTGCCTATTGCCGATTAGTGCAGTCCGCCATATTGTGCGGCATATGCGCTCTTGCCGTTCCGCTGTTGGTGGGCAGGCGACTGATAAACTGGTGGTTATTAGTATGGACCCGAAACTTTTATGAAGTGAAAACACAATGCTGCCGCCGCGCCGCCGCATTTTTTTAGTAATTTTTTTTTTGTCAGGATCGTTTGCTGATAGTCACGGGACTTAGAATGTAGTAGGTTGTATAAAATTAGTTTTAATTTTCGTAAAAAGTTTTAAGCATAGATACCTAATAAAACCAAAGGTAAAATTACCTCGGTAAAATACGGTGAAAAACTATATCATTTTTCACCGTAGATATAGTTTTTCACCGTATTTTACCGCTTTACATCCCTAGTTATAATACATAAGTACTAATAATAAATGTAAATATACTAAATGCATCGATTATTATAACTTTTGCAAGCGAAACCGCGAGAAGTCCTTCGGATGAAATGCAATCATCTTGTGTTGGGTGGGATAGTAGGTACCTACATTAAAGTTAGCTCACTTTTATTCTGGTACGCTTTGTTTTAGATTTTTTTAGGCCCTTTTTTTGAATTTATTAGTTGAAGATTAATGGACTGTTTACACTTTCCTTTTCCACCCATTATAGGCTTGCTGACCTAACTTTGGCCTTGGCGTTGCTTAGCAACCGAAATATCGCCAATGTCACTGAGGTAATTTTGCCCCCGATCTCCCCTACGTACATGAACCTAGTTACTTAATATTCATCAGGTAGGTATTAGACCACTGCTCGTGATAATATTGATAAGTGAATGCTTCGATAAAAATAACATGTATAATTTCTAGATAATTATTAGGTAGGACCAATGTGGGCTTTGTCTTGGTTGACAAGGAACCTACAAATTATTATACTACTATTGGTTTTTTTTTTTTTTTTTTTATTAGGTACACCAACAGTATAACATATCACACTCTTATGAAAGCTTATACAGTAGTTTTGTTAAAATAATCTAATTTTTCCAAATTATTACCTGTCACAAAGCTTAGAATAAAATACCTAAGTAGGCTAATTAGAAGTATAGTTTTTTTTGTACCTATTTCTCATTGTGTAGTAGGTACCTAGTATAAAATCAGTTTTATTCTTAGTAAAAAAATTTGAGTATAGATACCTACATAACACCAAAGGTAATGAGAAAATCGAATTATCTCTTCAGCTCGGTGCAGTAGTGGTTGGTAGGTACTACTAGAAAATAAATCAATAAAGCCGGCCGACGCGGGTGTGTTACTTCTTGACGGAGACTGCGGCGGCGTGGTGGTAGGTTCTATCTCGTTCGAATGATTCATATTAATTCTTGTAGCTCAAAGTTAGCACACTGCGTGCGCCGCTAGTGCCCCCGCCCGAGCGCCGCCATTTTACTTATGCACCCACCTACCACGTGCTAATTATGTGCAATACGGTCTGCATTAGTATTAAATGCAATCCACTCCGAAATTTTAACAAGAAGCTTTATTATTACTAGCACAAAGCAGTAAGTGAAATTGTGATTCATTGAATAAGTACCTACTTACAGCATTGACAATGTGACTGACCACCATACCTGCGATATTTCGCCATTATATTGTACCTATGTCACAGGGATGTCGACGCGGATGCTCACTGATGTAGATTAATCCACAAAACTATCTTCGTAGACTTGATACAGCAGCAACGCGAAACTAGGCTTATGTACTTAAATGGATCACGTTTATAGGTTGGCATAGCATACACAAAATTATGACGGAAATGGCATTTGCAAAAAACCTGTAATGCAAGTCCGAGTGTTGCCGTATGACTAAAGAAAGAATGAGTTAACCGAACGAGGAGTAGTGCCGGCGCGGCGCTTGTACCACGAACGCGGTCGCGAGCGCGCACTCACTGCTTGCACGCTTGCAATGCAAAACGATCAACTGCCGCCAGCCGCCCGCCGCCGCCCCGCGTCGCGCCATCCACCGCCCTCCGCCGTACACCTACCTACTACTGATAAATAAGTACGAGAACCCATTCACTTATCCTCTCTCCATCCTAATGATATAGGTAATTAAGAGTAGTTCTAATTATACGTCTCATATGTCAGAATTCTATGGAAAAGTGTATTTTAAGAAACTTCGATCGTTTTCCTGTCATTTCACATAATTTTCATTGTGATTTTATTAAATTATACAAAGTCCATATTATATAAAAGGCCATGATACAAGGTTCAGCCCAATTAATTTACTTTGGTTGAAAGATGCAGAAGTCAAAGTTAAATGCTATTGAGCATTGTGACCTTGAACGCTTCACTTTTATATTTACATGATTTAATTTGATAGCTTCATCCAAATTGAAAGGCAGAAGTGAACCGTGTAATATCACCAAACAATTGCAGTGATTACACAAATGTCAGTCATTTTATAGATGCTTCAGAAGCTAAGCATCGTCTGTTTGAGCACGATGCACGGATACTTCCAAGACCATAAGACTGGCTATGAACGCCGCCCGCTAGAAAAACCTGGACAGTTTTGGAAACCAAAATTATATTATCACGTGAAAAGTGATTCCCGCTACGACGACCCTGTCTGATATTTGTATAGTAATTAGAATTTGACGGTTGAAGCCAATCATGAAGCCAATCATTGGAGATTATAAAGCCCATTCCCTTACAAATGACGTGGTATTAGAGCTACTATTTTGGAAACAAAAATAACATTATCGCGTGAAAAGAAGATTCCCCGCTAAGAACCCTACCGCGAGTGGAAAGGCAAACAAATTGCATTTGAACTCGCTATGGAGTAATACAGTTTCACCTCACGCCGCTGCATTCCAACCATGATTGAGGCGTCTCGCCTCCAATCCGAAATAATAATAATTTAAGATAGGTGTCCCACGTGTAGTATGTGTCAAGCGCCACACATTTTGGGGTAAAATATTTTTTTTTTTAAATAAGTAATGAAAGGTGCTGCCTTTTATATGTAAAACCAAAGCGCAAAGCTGTCTTTTCAATTCCTAGGTAGGAAAAGCGAACCTGATCCTAAATCATATAAATTTATCGGTATCGTCATCAATAACGTTGACCAATGAGAAACCGTCAAAATTGTCGAGCGACCGAAGGGCCAACCAATCACACGTCAGAACGCAAACTATATCGAAGACTGTACATAACCTGAGCTTGGTAAAGCGTCAAAAGTGGTCCCCCGGTAAAGTGACTATGGTCCGATTTAAAATATCAATTTTGAGCTGCTATTTTACTATTCAACTCTATGGAGTGCTCCAATTTAAGGTCTGGAGTTGAGGTTGAGCAGGCCAGAGATTGGTACAGATTCATCTTAAAAGTAGAAGTCAGGTCGATTTTTACAGACATGCCGTGTGTGGCATTGAATTTAGCAAGGTTGGTGGCGAAGTGCTCTGTTTAATGCGAAATTCGCACGCTCAACCATGGTCTCATGGTGTAGTGTCCAATATCTTAATGCGATGAGTCTGTAGTTGGACATGGTCCGAACAACTACCCTTTTCAGATGAAGGCTGAAATTTACAGATGAAAAACATTTACAATTCAAGAGTTGAGCACTACAACACAGCAGATGACAGTGTAAGCTCACAAGTGAGGAGGTGTAGGTACCATTCTTTTACCAACAAGACTGCTTCGGGGCATATGGCACGAATCCTTTAAGTAGGCTTTTAGGACCACTTCCCGATATGACCACTTTCAATTTGGGCATCGGTTTTCACCGCGTTTAATAATGGAAAACAATAAAACATTTAAACCCCAAAAACACCAATGAATGTCGAAAAGCGTGAATTTAACGATCGAAAGCCTCTGGTATTAGGTTGGTCAATAAATCTTTGGAGCGAGCAATTGCTAGACAGTCAGTGCGTAAATACGAAGCCAAAGACTTATAAGCATCCATTAACTCAAATAGTTTCCCTGACGCATGGAAGATGGCATTGGTCAGACCTATACCTAAGATATCCAATCCTACAGTTGCGAAGGATCTTCGACCCATTAATTTACTTCCTTGTATATCGAAGGTGTTGGAGAAGGTTGTATGTACTCAGATAACAAAGTATATCGAAATGAACGATTTGCTACCACCTAAGCAATCAGGTTTTAGAAAGGATCGCAGTACTACTACAGCATTATTAGACGTAGTAGATAACATTCTTAGTGCACAGGATGCTGGAGAGGGTACTATTCTAACATTACTCGATTTTTCACGTGCATTTGAAACCATAAATATATCTTTAATGCTGTCTAAACTGGCGTATTATGGCTTTGAACCGGATACAGTGAAGTGGTTTGCAAGCTACCTAGATAATCGACAACAAATGGTAGAATTGCAGGGTAGAGACGGGTCATGCTTGAGATCTAAACCGCAAGATGTATCGCGTGGAGTTCCGCAGGGCTCGATTTTGGGCCCTGTTTTATTTGCACTTTATAGTGCGGATATTGTGGACAATATTCGTTTCTGTAATTACCATATTTATGCTGATGACATACAAGTATACATTAGTTGTAAACCTGCAGAAGTAGACGAGGCCGTCACTAGATTGAATGAGGATCTGGACCGAATAGAGAATTGGGCACGTGATAGTTCCTTGGTGTTAAATCCTTCCAAATCTAAATTTCTAATACTTGGTACAAAAAGTCAAATCCACAGGATTATTAGTCATAATCTTGGCGTACTCATAAATGGGCAACAAATAGAAAGAGTATCGGAGGTACGAAACTTAGGCTTGCAAATGGATGGGGAGTTGCGGTTCGAAAACCACGTGGTAGAAACTGTACGTAGCTGTTTATACAAACTAAAAGTTTTATACAGAGTTCGGGAGTTTCTTAAAATAAGTTTACGTATGAAGTTGTGTGAAACATTAATCATGTCAAAACTGAATTACGCCGATGTAGTATATGGTCCAAGGTTGTTGGCACGTACTGCTAGGCTTGTCCAAAGAGTACAGAACGCCTGCGCCCGGTTTTGCTTTAATGTTCCACGTCGCTCGCACGTTACTCCGTTTTTGAACGAGGCAAATCTCCTTAAAATGGCTCCTCGAAGAGAATTGCATTTAGCTTCTCTTCTATTTAATATTGTTAAGTCACATCAACCGTCGTACCTGTATGGCAAGTTGAAGTGGCTACGTGACTGCATTACATACCCCTCGAGGGCGGCAGAATATAAACTTATACTTCCACATTTCAGAATAGTGGCATTTCGAGGAAGTTTCCGATATAATGCAACGAAATGCTGGAATAACTTGCCACCTCCAATTAGGGAGCTGCAAACGGTTAGAAATTTTAAATCTAAACTTAAAACGTATTTGCTTAATGTACAAAAAAGTAATCGTGAGACTTACCTCATTCGCGATGTTTTTAATACTTAGCGGCCTAGATCACTTTATACCGTATCAATTTTTATTGCGTATTTTTGTCATCATTAAATTTGTAGGTAATGAAATTTATTAATTACAACCTGCAATCTGTGTTTGTTTTTAAATTTTTTAAAAGTACAATTCACTCCTCTCGGAGAAGGCAAAGGGAAGTAAGCCTATACAGTCATCTCTGATTTTATATTGTTAACACATAGGTATTTATAACATTCTTACTCAATTTTATTAATTTTTATTTTTTTATTTATATTCAGTGTTGGTGAAACGTCCGTACGTCACGCGAGGCTCCACAGAAAATCAGCGTTGTAGTTATACAACTGCAACTCATGCTGAGTGGAGACCTTTTTGGCACCACTTTACGACACCGATTTCTAATCGATCTATTCATTTTTAGCTGTTTAAGTATGTTATTGTTATTTTTTTTTTTTTTCCGTTTCTTGTATAACTAATGTGTCGTCTAGTGTGTCAAATAAATGATTTCTATTCTATTCTATTCTAAGGCCTGTATCAAAACCAAATTATTATAAAAAATATGTATCCATACGTGATTGATACGCCAACGACGACGGTGGTTCAGGATTGCGTAACAACACTGTCGTTAGAATTTTTGAAAGCTATAGGTACGTCGAAAAACCTGAAATTATTAGTAGATATTATACGAGTATATACACCATGTGGTGTAGTGATAAGAGACTGATCAATTTTGTTTAGGTTAACGGATCATCAAAGAATTGGTACCAACATGGACAAAATGTGTATGTATCTATTCATGAATGAAATAGTAACTTTCCGCCCGCGTGTAATTTATCTCGAGGTTTTTCAGTTGCCTTTGTGCTTCTCCGGATTCGAGGTTACCCCTCTCTACCAAATTTCAATGTCATAGATTCAGTAATTTAGGTCGGGCAGACTTTCGCATTTGTAACGTTAGTACGGATTCTAAACTTGTCAACGCCATTTACATCGATAATGGTAGATACTATAATACACATGCGGTGCCAACTAGTACATGTAGTTAGCTCTCTTAGGTAGTTGATAAGAGCCTAGATCTTATCAGCATACCTATTATTCGTACAACTACATATTTAACTTAGCACCCCATACGGTATGTTATTTATTACCTATACGAGTATTAATTAATTACAAATTGGTGCCTTATACCGATCCCTTTTTTAATTCTATCAGTCTTGGAAAGAAGAGCTGCATTGCACTAATGAAATCATGAACAAAATTAAAGAAATGATTAAATAATTCGACCGTGTTGATCTTGGATTTTTTCTAAGTTGTCGTGGCATTTTTATGGTATTTATATATATATATTGTTTAGATAAATTAACATGTTCTTGTAGCTACACACCCGTAATAAAACTAGCGAATACCTTTCTTATGTACCTATCTATACCTATTAATTGTACAGAGTGAAAAAGTTACCACCAATTTTTTCGTTAATATAAGACATAATGAAAAACTTTAAACAATTACCAGAACTACGTTGTCGTCCATCAAGGAGTTCCAGTGGCAATCTTCTGGCTCCATCTTCAGACCATCGTCATGTGTAATGGAAAGTGCTCATGGCAACAAAATGAACTAGCCCAATTTCGACTATATGGCCGTTTGGGAGTTCCAGTCCATCATCAGCTCAGCTCGATGGTACCATAATATTGCATTGTGGCCGAATTTAAAAAAAAATGCCGAATTTCAAGTCACTCAGATGCCAGCAAGTGGCAAGTGCGACGGACGTACGAACATGCTAACTAAATAAAAACTTGTAAAAAGAAAGAAGTTGCGGGAGAATGTGCGTAAAGTAATCTACAAAACCTCGGGAGGTTCGGAGAATGACAAGACAAATCCAAGTCATGTGCAGTTCTCATAATGTTAATATGTATATCTACCAATTGTGTGGAATAGTGTTATTATTAACATTTGAAAAATTTGTTTTATTGCGTAGTCCGTTAATTACCACGTATCTCCAAACATCTGTTATCTCTAGGGTTAAAAAAATATCTTTTTTATAAAAACTATGGTCAAGTGAGATTAAGCCTCGTGCCCTGAAGGTTCCGTCCAAAACGTCACTAATACTGAACTCAAGTTCAGCATTAGTGACGAGTTCAGCCCTCCGAGGCCCTTTCTGAAACGCCGGAAGGTTAGTTCACATTAATATCGAATAATATGATCTGTGAGTTGAGGACAACTTCGAACTTAGAAAACACGATCGCGAGTTCTTCACACGTCAGGATCGTTTCTCAAATAAGGCATGTGTCTTGACGGCTTTGACAAGAGCCTCAAGAATGCCCCTCCTGTAGACAATACGGTGCTCAAGGTGCCCATTAATTCCACGAAGGGGAATGCTGTATCAGTATCCGTCAAATTTTGAGACAAAAACTGATTAAATTCATTCAAATAACGAATATTCTCAAAATAATTCAGATTGAGACCATTAGAAAATTACTGTTAATGTCCATTTACGTGATTAACTTATGGAATTTAGTCATATCAGTACCACACATATAATGCGTGCATGGAAGTTCACGACACGAGTTATCAAAACTATGTTGGGACACTTTCCTACTATCTACTTGAAGAAATGTGAGAAGTGGTCGCAAAGGGGTGGTGGTCGACGAACCGGCGAAACCACCCTACTTGTTACAAAAATAGAAACCGATTCTATTTTGATGCAAGTTGATGCGGCAAGTCGCACCGATCGGGTTTACTTTACACGACAGTCCACTGTGCTAACTCTTTTATTTATTTTTATTTTAAAATTACATAGGTACCTATTATTATAAAAATACAAATATTTTTGCATATGAAATTTTTTTTTTATAAGAAGGTTCCTTGTTATTTACTTCTGCAGCGTAATTTGTAAACTTTCTCAATACGCACGACGGCAATTTAACACAATTTTATTTATACCTGCACAAGGTTCGCGCGTGGCATCACCGCTGGGGTTCCCAACCGTACTAAAATAACTTTATGTTTTAATTTAATTTTATATTATCTAAAATACTTTATTTACATTAACTGTAACCTAAAGATCCTGATTTCTATGAACTTAGAATTATCTAAGTATTACTTATTATTATCAGATAGTTATAACAAAAGGACACTAAGGGTATGTTTCACGACCTTCTGATAAAATGTCAGATAGCAATCTAGCAGATAGCTTATCCGACTGTTAAAACTAGCTGATTTTTTTTCTCCTGTTTCACCATCTAAGTGCCTGATAAACTAAATGGCAGATAATTATCCAATACTTTACTTGACAGTCGGAGTGGCAACGTCGCGTTTCGAGTATTACGTTCCGTTACAGAAAACTTTTATAGCACATTAAGTTTCATATAATCTTGAATAGTATTTTTTCAAATAAAGTCTTTACAAGTGCATGTTAACATTATTTATTGAATTATGGTTTATTTCAGATTATAAAAGTTTAAAAAAAAAAACGTTACGTATTACAAAATTCCATCACGTAAAACGGAACGCTTGTGCATCGCATCCATCACTTCACTCACTTTGATCCTTTCATCTTCTATCAAACACAACACATAACTTAGTCTTTTTGTCAAGTTCTTTTGTCAATCGAAATCTAATCCGTAAAGGTCTTGATCATCGTATAGCAAAAAATAATTTGGACGATTCCGCACCACTCGACGCCTCCGAGGTTGTGCCATACGACCGAGAAAGTCGTCAAATTCATCTTCCAAAAACTCAAATAAATCAATTTTATATGTAAACTTACTTTCAACCCGATTACAAAGCTAATACTACTGACATACAAAAAGCAAAAAGTTACCCGCCATGTCAAAACATTCCAATTATCCGTCAGGAAAAAAAATATCAACCACTTGAACTAACTTTGATATGTGACACTTTATCTGCCAGTTAAAACTAACCGAGAGTGGTGAAACATAAATGTGTTTGTTATCTGTGAGATAACTTCTGGAACTATCCGGATCTTTATCAGCAGGTGGTGAAACAGACCCTAAGAACAATTTCAATAAATATTACTCTTTTTATAAATCCGTACTTTAATTTTTCTTTCTCTGAATCAGTTTATACCTTATTACGCCCACCGCCGCGCTAAGCGTCGCGCGTCGGTCAGGCGGCGTGACCCACGGCAAGACGGGACCAGTGACGGTCATTGGAAAAGTTTTGTTCGGAAATTAAAATAAGTTTCGAGTAGTTTTAAATTTTTTTCTGATATTTTTCCTAATCTCAAATCTGTTGTAATCTTTTGTATCTCATGTATTTACAAACAATAAGTATTCAATAGTGGATTTTCATTTAGCAAATTGATTCGTGAATCTATGTTGCTACCTATATTGTTGTAACCTAATTGTTGAAGTATAGTTTTATTTCATTATAAATGTAAAGCGTTTAAATAAGACGTAATTTTATTTTATCTAAATTTTACAGTAAAAAATTTGCCACTATGTTTCCATTTATTTGTTTACATATTAATATTTATTCTAAAACATATATCGTTACATATATCGTAACCTATAAAAAAAAATCTAAAAGGAGACGAAATACTCTCCATTTAGGCCGTGGTCAGAGGTCGCGTAAGCAGATTGACCCCAATAACGAATTCATCGAAGTAGTGCTCAGATTAGAGTTCTCAAATAAATATTACGTACGTACGAGAACCGGATAGCAGCCTGTCTATGGGCTTAGTTGTTACGTAATGGATTTTGAGACAATTTTTAGTAAAATTTAGAGAATAACTTTTAAGAAGGTTTACCTTTAATACAGGCAGACATATTTATAGATAGTAATTGCACCACGTGCAAAGCTGGGGCGGGTCGCTAGTAATGAATATAATTCTACTTTATTCACCCGTAGCCGGGTAAAAAAAGCAAGGTAAACAAGTAGGTACAAAGTGTAATCTCGCTCGACACGGTGAGAGGCGAAGGCGGACGCGGCACGTGCTAAGCAAACCGAATGCCTGCCGCCTGCCACCTGCCGACAGGTGCAGCCAGAGCACATCGCATCAACAACTGCGTTATCTGTTTATTATGTATTATGCTTTTCTTCTATTCTGCTTCTTTAAGAATAAAAAATAAACTCCTCACTGATTACTATTTTTTTTTAATATATGAAATCAATATGATGCCTCTCTTGTCTCTATGGCTTTGTAAGGAACATAATAAAGTCCTTTGTTATGTAGTTACCTATCTGCACTAGGGCATTAAAATGATTATATTACCTTCGAGCATGTAATCCGAAAAGTAGGCCCGAAAAAATACTTTAAAGCCGACCACTCCACCACACTCGAATTGTCGAGGTTCATCCACCACATGACGGTGGCCTCAAACAAGAACGACTACACCGTCGCAGTGTTGCTGGCTGTGGCGAACAGGACCCAGGACGTGATAGTGGAAGGTGCCACATCTACGGAGCACCCAGCAGGAGTACTACCACAGGGCAGCTGCCTGTTTCCACAGTGTGCTACTTCAGGTACACAGATGACATCCCAACCGAGGGAGAAGCATCTGTTGTGTTATACGCAGATGACGCCTTTGTTACTTCGTCGCTCAACGTGGACCACACGCACGCAAGAAGATGCAGAGCAACCTCGAGTCTCTACCTGCCTGGCTAAGGCACTGGAGACTAGCGGTTAACGTGGCCAAGGCATTGTCGTCTGACGCCGCGGCGCCGCACAAAACTTCCGAACACGAAGCTTCGGCTGCTCGGCGAGGAGATCGACTGGACTCACCAGGAAAAATACCTTTGCATGCGCGAGCATGCTTCTTCGCCCGGTGCTGTCATCCCGTCTCCTTACTACGAAGAAGAAGATGATGGGCATCTGCAACCTATACGTTAGATCCAGACTGGTGTACGCAGCTCTGGCAGGATATGCGCTCACCAGCAAAACCAGCCGCGACCAACTCCAAGCTCAACAGTCACTGATGCTGAGGACAATAGTCTTTCGCAACGTGAGGAACGACGGTACTCCGCCGCCAGTTACCGCCGATAGCTGCTCGCTCACAGGGCCTCCCCGAACGTGGTCCCACCCAGTGGGCTGGAGCGCATCGGCGGTGTGAAGAAAGAAGACGATGTGGCCGACCCGACGCTCGCATACCCGCTCCAGAGTAGGCTCAAGCTCGTCGACGCCATCACCCCCGGATTTCACGCGTAGCCCCCCGGATTAGCAACGAACGGCGAATTTTCTTCGACCGATTCCAAGTTGCCATTGCCAAGTTATCGATTCGCCCGTCTCAAATCCAGAGACGACGCAGGAAAACCCGGATCGACAGATGGCGCTAAGATTTCGTGCCATAATTTTCACAAACAAGGTAGTTTTCGAATAAACATTATGATTAATCAAGCGCATGTAGTCTGCCGCACAAAACAAGCGATAGCCGCGTGCTCAGTCACTCACCAACAATGGAACGCCGAGAGAGTGTATACCGCACAATATGGCGGACTGCACTAATCAGCAACGTCGCATAATGATTTTGCAACCTCCTACGCGAGCGGACAAATTAAAATTTAAAACGTCAATCAATGGTCGCCGGAAATTTTACCGTAATTTATACGGGTGAGTTTTTTACCGTAAGGAAAAAAGGTCATATTGTGTAAATGAAATAGAAAGTATTGGCATGGTTTATTTTTCAAAACTATCATCGAGTAAATCTTTAATTGTGCCATTTCACGGTCGCATTTGTAGCTAATTACATAATTACATCATTCCATAAATAAAGAAAACTCGGAGAAAATATGAGTTCCAAATAAATTTCGCATGGTAGAAAACCCTACGAATCTCGCCAGCCGCATTATCATATTTAACCCGGCGGCGCGTGAGATTCTACGGTAAAACTACGTAGTTTTGCATCACTACTCGAGACCCGCTTATACTGGATGGAACTGTTACGGTGGTCGTGCGGCCGCATGTGTTGTCGATCACACGACGACCGCACTTCCAGCATAAACGGGTCTCGCGGCGTTCATATCTCCGAGAGCGTCGCGCGGCAAGCTTACATTATTGGTAGTGTTCCGGTCGTCGTGCTGTCGACTGTACAATGATGCGTCCTCCGTTTGTGATAGAAAACGTTCTGGCTAGCTTTCGTGCTAACAAGGCGATAAAAGCAATCCCTTCCGGGAACAATATTTGTATTTGAAAATTTAAGACTAAAGGTCGCATTTGGAGTTGCCGAAACAGTCGATAGGTTTGACCCCTTTCATTTAATAAAATGTAATATAGGTATGTACAGATTCAATGTAGGTATAATTTGACACAGACATTTCACTTCTGAAAAGCATGAAAATCAATTTTGAAAATGCCGAATTTAATTCTGTCGTAGGTATAGCTATAAGTTGACGAGGATACCGGGATGAAGATCAGCACAGAATCCTCACCCCTCCTGCGAGCAAACGGCGTGGAATTCTTGGTTTCAATTCCAAAAGAAATAGTCACCGAAGTGAAAGTTCAAAGTGAACAGAAATGAACCCTCAAGCAAACTTCAAGCATTTATTTCAACGTAAGATACCTATATATCATTTGTTGAATGTCAATTTAAATCTACTAGAAATAAAAAAGGTTTATTATCTGTCAGTCGGTATGTCTAAACTACCGCTTCGGAACGGGAAATCATCTGTGGGATAAAAGCGACGCAAGAAACCCACAGGAACCCCTCAAAAGGCTCAAACTCCGGAATGATAAACGCGACCATGTTATTTTTTGCATTGAATTTCAATTTGCCCAAAGAGTTGTTGAAACTATTCTTGGGAGATTAGGTAAATTTTTGATGGGATCTATTTTGAACGGCTAGGTTGCTTGAATTCTGGGATTTGACCGTCTTTGCATTCACGGGGCCGCAAACATACAATTATTAGAAATCTATCGCTAACAAAACCACCTATTTTACCCAGCGGCATGATAACCAACAAAATACAAGATAAGGTATATAGGTATATATACCGTATACAACCTTTTTCTGGTCTGTGGTAGGTAGGTAGACCTGGACAAAGAACTTTACCTACCGAAGTAAAAAAAACACAATTTTTATATATTTTTTGGACTCGGTACATACCTTAACGACACCTTAAACAGAATTTCCCCACGAAGGCAATTCATTCAATGTATTTCTAACTTTTAGGCCACTTTATCGACACTAACCGAAGCTTGCGGCAGAATCGCCAAAATTTCCAGAAAATTTGGAACGTCGCGGTAAGTCCCGGAAAACTAGTCTAAGCAGGTAACCACCTACCAGGTTTCATGTTAATTTAAAATTAATAAGTATTTTTAATCTGGAAATTGTACAATAATTCAATGTAAATTAAAATGTGCTTAATTCAATATTACAAATAACTGTCTTAAACCTACGATAAACTAACCTTTCTTGGTGGTCCTCTTGTTCAAATATTTGATCATGGTCCTCCTGTGATAGATTAAGCTCGCTAAATTGTTGCTCCACCGAATTAGACATTTCACTTAGGTATTTAACAACACGTTAGTTTAAAATACTGATACTTAAACAGATTGGAATGTCTTTAATGATTTAACACTAGACTATCTAGGTAGATAATTTTATGTGGTATATTAGGTAACAAATGGTTCCCGTAAGTCCAAAGCGTGGTTGTTGGATGGTCGATACGTTTGACTTATTTTTATTATAGCCGGCCGGTGCGCACACGTGGTTGTTTTGGGTTTAGTCAGAATGTTTATTATTATATAATATGGTAAGTAGGATCCAAGCGAAAGACTCCTAACTAAATTGGTGTCAGCAAGGTGACGGCGGCGGTCACCGAGCGAGCGGCGGAGTCGCTCGGAGTACGATACGGAGAAGGGATGGACGCGATTGGCACGTGTGCGCCACCGTGCGTACGGTTCGTCGGCTATCGAGATCACTACTCAACTGAGCTGCCTAACTGATGTGAGGTGCGTGACTGAACGAAACGAACGATGCCGACTCAACTCGCCTCTCTGTGCATCCATTTCGTGTGGATTTTGTTTGATATTGCGCGCGCTGGGCGTGGCTCTACTCGGGGCCCGCGGCCCCGCGGGGAGAGCTCGGCTTATTTTAGTGTTGCGCAAATATCGATTTAAGATTTTTTGAAAGTAGCTATTTAATGCTTAAAATAGTATCGATAAATCAAACAGGTAATCACTAATATGTCATTAATATTTCACTAAATTATAAACAAAAAATTTCTCAACCAAGAATAAACAATTTGCGCTCAGCTTGATAACAGTTACCATTACTTACTAGTTACTAGTGAAAGCTTTATACCATTCGATTTAAAAAAAAACAAAGACAAAGTTAGTTCGTTCAGTTATCTGTAGGGAACACTTTTCCAACTTTATATCATAACATAAGTAATTATAATTTGATTAGGTACCTACATATTTCTGGAATTATTATGTATCAAAATGATAGTGAGGATGAATACCTTACGCACAATTATTGTAGTTTGTAGCGATATTTAGAGTTTGATTTCAATATCAATGTTCATGTTTTTTTTTCATGGTTTTTTTTCCTAACGGATAATAATAGTAAAAATATATTTTTATATTGCATATTTATACACTTCGATAAGGAATACTATAAACTTCAACATGTTCCGCAGGTTTTCGTCCTTGAGCGAGTTGAAGGCCGTGTCAAAAAACTAAATACAGACATCTTTGTGTCATTACCATTAGTCATTACAGAGGAAAATTTCTCTAGATTTATATGGAAGTTGTTATTACTCGCAATATTTTTAACTAAGAGCAGAGTTAGAGAAATATTGCGGATTTTTTTACAGACATCGTAAGTTATGCGTAGTTTTTAGTACTCTGGAATAACATTTTCTGTATTCTCTTTTACACGGTTTTAATCTGTAATCCTTCACTTACATTTTTTTTTGTCGCAACACTGTTGTAGTTTACCAGATATGAAGGATATTTATTTATTAAAAAAAGCACCGTGGGTGCAGCACAAATGTGTGATCACGCGTAGCAGACAGTTGATTGGAATTTAGCCGCGCGGGTCGGACAATTAAGAGGATAAACGTTTAATTTATAGATGTATCGAATTACTATAATTTATTTAGGCGCTTACGTGGCACCTACATACCATATTTAGTTACTTATCTAACGCAAGCGAGCTTAACGGCAAATTTTTAGCGCTCGAGCGCAAAAATGTTTACGTTGTACGGCTTAGCGCTTGACTTCAAGTCTCGTCGCTTTAGTAAGAGGACGCAATGCCCCAGCTGTGTGGAAGTAAGGCTGTTGAAGTAAGCAACATTATACATTTGAGCCAAAACGTAGGCAACTGATGACAGGATTAATCCAAAAGCGAAATCTATGTTACGGTAAAAACCTTGTTCGGAGAGCTTAATTTTGAGATAGGATCTGAAGTGTGTCGAAGTGATTCGCAAGAGCCGAAAGGTAAAAGAGCTCTGAAGGTTAGCATCTTAGCTGTCCTTTATGGAACATAGTGACTCAGATAAAGCGATGATTTGCTGAAGGGTCGATTAGACCTCAGCAAATGTGATCATGTTTTACATTTTCAAAATATACGTTAGAAACATGCATGAGATGGAGTAGGAGTTGCAGGCTATGTCAAAATTATTGTGGAGTTGGTAGTTTGTTTAGATATATTTTGCTACAAAAAATTAACTAAATACAGACATCCTAGTATCATTACATTACAGAGGAAAATTAGTCTAGATTTATATAGACGTTACTAAATTAGTTATTATTCGCAATATTTTTCACCTTAGTTGTCTTAAGCAGAGTTAGAGAAATGTTGCAGATTTTTTTACCGATGTGGTATGTTACACGCCGTTTTTAGTACTCTAGAATAGGCTTTTCTGTATTCTCCTTTATACTGTTTTAATCTGTAATCCTTCACCTATACTTACGTACAGCTATTGTAGTTTAGCAGATATGAAGGTTATTTATTAATAAAAGCACCGTGGGCGCAGCACAAAGTGTGATCGCGCGGAGCAGACAGTTGACTGGAATTTGGCCACGCGGGCCGCACGGTTTAGTGGCTAAACATGCAAACTTTTTAATTGTAATAGTAGTGTTCAAGGTTAACGTACGTCGTGAAATCCGCCGCGGCAGAAAAGCAGCGACGGTCCAACCGAAGCAGGTCTATGAACGCTAATTTGACCTTGAACCGCGAGCAACCCGCATCTAGGTGTGAAAAACTAATTTTCTTATATACCAAATAAGTGACCGTAGCGGTTTATCACGGTTAATACAACTATTGTCAATAAATCAGCGCCACACAAATCAACGAGTATTACTATTAAGGATAACAGACTAATCAAAAAAAAATTATTATTTTATCGACATACACTACAGTCAATCACTAAAAGCGATAGAAGTTCGTGAAGTATATTTGTTACTGGGTCCGTGCGACGTCGGTGCCCCGCGCCCATGCGTTTTCCACAGCGCTCGCCCGGGGCCCGCGGAGGGCGGTCGCCCGACACCGCCTACTTCGTCTGGTACAGGCGTCGTTCGCCTCGTGTCCCGCTTCACCTTAAAATTTACCAAGTAGTCGAGACGTCGCTCGATCCAAGGAGAGAAACGCCCTTCAAAGTTCAAACGGCGTAGGAACTGCCCTTGCTCTACGAGCGGATAATCTGAATTTTACAATTAGACAAAACAAAATCCCTGGGCGCAAGTGACCTAACGGTTAGCTTGCTATCCATATAGTTACAAAGCAAATAACTATTATCAAAATAAATGACATAGGTATCTAGTACGAATGGTAATCGTCAAAGGAAATGATACCTATTTTAAAAAGGATAACAAAATATACGAAATAATGACATTTTGCAAATGTCTACGTAGGTATATGTTCCTCCGTTGAAGCTAAGAGTGCGAGTGCGAGGCGTGCGGGCGAATCCAACAGAATTTTCGTTTCGAAGCGCTTGCACGGCACGAACCGCAACGCACGTCATTGTATGAATGAGTCATAATAACAGCTGACGTTGTGGCAAAAATTACCTTATTGAATACAGAATTGTATTGCAAGTGCTTTAAATTAGTACCTACCTAGCACGTTCGCTATAGCAGCAGTCTTACTTTTATGTACAAATGCTAGAGGGGTCATGACCCCCCTTGGGCCTAGGTCTTGCTGATAACATTCTTAGTATCTACCTACCTATGTTTTAAGGGCTGAGCAGCTTCATTGTAAAACAAAATAAGTATACCTAGGTATACCTACTTATTAGGTTTTCTATTTTAATTACATTTATTGTTATTATGGAGCCTGTCAAGGCTGGACATAGATTATGCGACTCGAAGGCTGGGTCCGCCCTTGGTAGGTTAGGGACCTATTATAAACAGTTCTCATTTATTTTACTACCTAATTCCCTTTGATTGATATAAATGCATGAAAAGTCTGCTCTTTCACAGCGATAGGTAGCAAGCAGGTAGGCCGCCCATTCGATTTCAATCTGACTGCAAGAAAACTGAAAGGACTAGCCTAGCTAGTTTGATCGTAGTGATTGATGATGACAATTTATTCGTCTGTCAATCAGGTAGGTATCAGTCAAAATCGGTAGGGATCCATCAGCCCAAGAAGGTACTAGGTACTTCAAATCCTATCCTACCAAATGCGATGACTGATGAAATTGATTAATGTATAAGTAGGGTCATTGCGCTGGTTTTGGTCAAATTAGAGCGGAGCTGCCAGATTTGTGACGTAAAAACGATACATTTTAACAATAGGTACATTTTAATCCAATGTGAATGATTGATTTACATCTGTTTTTATTGCTAATATTCTATTTTAAGGTATAACAAACTAATAGCTAATTATCTTTACTAGTTATTTTCTTTATAAAAATTATTGAGGCGAAAAGTATGGTTTTCTCGTTAAGTGTTAGTCCAAAAAAGTCAGTTAATGTCCAGGTGTAAAGTTGGTACCTAGTTTTCGTCCATTTTGTAGAATTAAAGCACTGCATGCCTTTATGAGGAGCCAGAATGTGTCCAAAAAAGCTCATGGCGTTCATGGCGGGTGCTGGTTCCAACACTGACTTACGGGAGTGAATGTTGAAGACGACCGATTGGTGTAGTGGATAGTGACCCTGTCAGCGAAACCAACGGTTGCGGGTTCGAATCCCGCGAGGGGTGAATGTTTATGTGATGAATACGAACATTTATTTCTCCACTAATCCATAGCACAAGCTTTGCTTAGTTTGGGACTAGATGATTGGTGTAAGTGTCCGAAATATTTACTTATTTACTAAAAAAAAAAATGTTGGCTATGGCAAAAGAAGAATTAAAGTATAATAAATGCAGTGGAAATGATATCATTGAGAAGTATGAATGGGGTGACTGGGATGAAGATGAATCAGGAATAGTGTAAATAGGGAGTTAAGCAGTGTGAATGAAGACGTAGTGACAAAGATTGAAAAAGGTATGCTGAGATGGTTTGGACATGTGGAAAGGATGAATGATGGAAGACTTACGAAAAAGATATACAAAGCGAATGTGGATGGTAGTGTTGGTAGGGGAAGACCACGGCGAACGTACCATGATCAAATCGGGGACGTCTTAAAGAAAGGCCAAGTCAAGAGTTACCCTAAACCGACGAGTAAGTATGAACCACCTTATGAGAGTGAAGGAAGCAGAAGAGGTGTGTCAGGATCGTAGCAAGTGGAAGTCTGTGGTCTCTGCCTACCCCTACGGGAAACTGGCGTGACATTATGTATGTATGAATGTAAGATTATAGCAAAAATATAATAAACTAAATCTTCAGCAGTTATTTTTGGTTATAATCGACAAACAATGAAATATTAATTTATTTATACACAAGTAAATGCTACTTGAGCCTGTTTCATAAAATAAAACACAAATTCGGAATATTATTTCTAAATTATGGTCTTTTGTCGATTGTATGATAACTAGGTATAATGTGGTCGACAAATCGAAGGTGAATCGCCATTGATGTTGATGCCGAATCCTTGCCATTACAACAGTTTGAAGGCGTCTTCCAGCTCGGCAGGAACAGTTTCGAATAGCTAACATGTCTTTGCATCATGCCTCTTTGCAGTGGAATCGCTCTCGTACTCTGATCCTGTACTCAAACCGTCATTGTGACGTTCTTGCATAAACACTTCAACATTTCTACGTACCGATATGGCACCGTTGGAGAGACTGCAGCACCACCCAGATCTCGATCTAATCGAAGGCTATCTCATAGCCCACAATCGCTAAGCATACATTTGTGTGAAGAATACGGACATGCGCAAGAACCCGAATTGTGGATGTTTTCATTTATAATAAGTATTTATGTACCTACAAAAAAAAAGTATTTACGTAGTATATCAACCATCTGGAATCCACAACACAAGTGTATAGTTATTGTGGAACTAGATGGCATTGTGTATGTCTAAGGATATTTATTATTGTTATAGTGGCAAATTGTATTCCACGGTCTTCTGTGTAACCCTTCGAGAGCGTACAGGTCTAACAAAAAAGATGGGCATATAGTTCTTTAATAGGGTGTCATCACCCTTTTTATAAAACAGTCCAGCGCTAAGCCGTCGTGGAGTACGAACTTGAAAATCTTCTGAACAACTTTAAGTACCGGTGTTCCAACCGCTTTCAGAGCTTCTGCGGTGACTCCGTCACCGCCCGGTGCCTTTTGTTTGAGGGCCATCCTAATCTCGTACAGACTGATGAACAGAATATCTTCGGTATATCGTCGGGTTAGTTTAGTTCTAGGGTCTTTGTCGGAGATTTATACAGCGATCGATGTATCAAGCTGTTCTTAAAATATATCGATCTTCTGCTCTTGTCGTCGCTAAACTACCGTACTCCTTTCTCAGCTTGGCCAACTGGCTGTGCACAATAGATACATTCCTTGCGAAGACTTTGATGCCTTTGATCCGCGACATTTAACTAATCCACCGAAATTCAGTTCTTCAGGCAATAAATGCGATTTGACAACTTGATTGTGGCTATGCACCCGCATATAACGTTTAATCATTCTTATAAAAAAATGAACGAAAAGTAATCAAGGCAGAATTAAAGTTCCAACGGTCGGCAATCTAACCATCAGTTGCCCAAAGCCAGTATTGCCAACTTAGTGGATTTTCTACTAAAACTGGTGGTTTTGGCCTCCCCTAAGTGTGGAAATATTGCTTTTAGAGCCTGGTGGAATTTTCTTGTTGTTAAGTAGAATTGTAAATTACGTGTAATGCGATGATACGTTTTGGTACATTATTTCTGTTTAATTTTTACGACTACATACTTTAACTGTGTAGGCACTAAATTAATATTGTACTAAGTGTAGGCACCACTCAAATCAAGAAAAATATTTATTTCAAGTTTAAGAGTTTATATTTAAAGTTTTTGACATTATTGCTCATTCACAAAGCTGATACCCCAGAGAAGAACGAGCAAGAAACTCAAGGGTTGCTCTTTTAAAATAAGTTTGGGTTACAATTATACCACTGAAAGACAAATGATTCTGTCTCATCTTTATTTTTTTTATCCTATCTCACTTATTACAATAGGCATCACATTTTGATGTGTTCGTCTCGTTTTGGTAGGTGAAATAAGCAAAAAAGTGATTTAGTACATCTTTATCATTATGTAGGTTATGAAAAATTAACAATTACTTAATAAATTAACATACAATTAGTAAATTATTAAGTCAGTAGTTAATAACCGGTGATATTTCAGTTACCACCTATATTATTTTTGCAAGTATTTATAAAGGTAACCCAAATATCTAAATGCAATACAACTAAATGCAATACAACCAAATACAATACCGGTTACCGAAATAAAAATGACCTCCTCTATCTTACACGTGCCGTCGGCATAAGTCAAAGGCCGGCCGGCCGCCCTTTGACCTCGACCAGCCGGCGAGTTGTATTGCGCGCGGGCGCATGCAGTGCTTCTTTTTCGTTTGCTGATTTGGATTGATTTATTGATTGGGTTACTAAACGAGAAATTGACGACCGATCGGTGTAGTGGATAGTGACCCTATCAGCGAAGCCAACGGTTGCGTGTTCGAATCCCGCAAGGGTAAATGTTTGTTGTGTGATAAATACGAACATTTATATGAACACGAACATAGATGTGTACTAGTATCCATGGATACAAGCTTTGCTTAGTTTGGGACTAGATGATTGGTGTAAGTATCCGAAATATTCATTTATTCTACAGTGGACGAAAATTACTTTACACGTGGGTGCTAATTTTTTTGGGCGAAAACTATCAAAACCACATTTTATAAAAACCATTAACGTAATTAGTTAGGTATTGTTAAAATAGAGTAGATTAGCAATATAAACAGATATACATTCAGTGTACTAAGTATCGGGAATTTGTCAATAAAACAAAAAATACAAATTATTCATCTAATCTAATTTTATCGCCTTCAAAGTAGGCCCCATCGCTTGCAATACAACATCTCCACCGCTTCACCCAGTCTTCCATACATTTTTCATAGGCTATTTGCGGTATGGCCTTTAGCTCATTCAGCGAATTTTCTTTTATGGCTTCTATCGACTCAAAACGTTTTCCTCGAAGTGGTAATTTTAACTTGGGAAATAAAAAAAAGTCAGACGGAGCCATATCAGGTGAATACGGTGCTTGGTCGAGAACTTTTGTTGAATTTTTCGCTAAAAACTCTTTCACTATAATGGCTGTGTGTGATGGTGCATTATCATGGTGCAGCATCCATGAGTTGTGTTGCCACAAATCTGGACGTTTTCGGCGGATACTCTCACGCAAACGCTTCATGACGCCTAAATAATATTCTTTATTCACTGTTTCTCCCTCTGGAAGGAATTCGGAGTGAACCACACCACGGTAGTCAAAAAAACTGTCAGCATCACCTTGATTTTGGAGCGACTTTGCCGCGGTTTTTTGGGTTTCGGCTCGTTTTCGAGACGCCATTCTGAAGACTGTTGGCTTGTTTGCATGTCGTACTCATAAACCCATGTCTCGTCGCCAGTTATTATACGTTTCATAAAGGTCGGATCCGTAGAAGCTCGGGAAACCATGTCTTCAGCGACATGCTTTCGCTGCGCTTTTTGAACAAAATTGAGCTCTTTTGGAACTAGTCGAGCGGCGACGCGTTTCATGCCTAAAATGTCAATGAGAATGTTGTGGACGGACTTAAAAGATATGTTCACCTCACTAGCCAACTCTCTCAGACTCATACGTCGATTTTCGAGCACTAGCTTCTTGATTCTGTCGATGTTTTCTTTGGTCGTAGCGGTTGAAGGTCTACCAGAACGAGGCAAGTCTACTACTACTTCTCGGCCTTCTTTAAAAGCCTTATACCATTCTTAAGCCCTTGATTTCGATATACACGATTCGCCGTAGGTATTTCGCAACATTTTTAGTGATTCACCACATGAAATATCATTTGAAACACAAAATTTAAGGCACACTCTTTGTTCAACAATATTTTCCATTGTAAAAATCGCCGAGGACTCAAAACTATGACCAACAAAAAGTGTAGTTTAAAACAAATTAAATGACAGATCCCGCTCAAATTTTGCGCGCTAAATCAGTACAGTGCTACCAACATGCAGTAAAAAAATTAGAACGACCTCTTTTACGCGGGTCTTTTTATTGACATATTCCCGATACTTTTTACACAGAGTAGTAAATCAATCAAATAGAAAACCCTGTTCTTTCCACTCACTGAACGGCGGAAACCAGCGAAATGACCCTAAACTTTTACGCAAACTAAAACGAAAAGTTAGGCGTCCATTAGACGATAGGTTTTGCTGTCAGTTTTGCCACAGTCACGGTTGTGACTGACGGATAACCTACCGTGTAATGCGGTGACTGATGGTTGAGTGAAATTGATTGACGATTATCTGAATATTTTGATTTTTTCGACATGCAACCATCAGTCATGACTTTTGACTGAACGTGTAATGTCATTTCGTCAATCACGCGTCAGTCAGCGCACGGGCAGCGATGGAGTCGGACACGGAACACGTCGAAGAGGCAGCACCCGCGCGCTCTCGCAGTTCATCATAGTTTCACTCTTTTCTCAATTTAAACCTTAATTTTAAAACTATAATTACTTACTATATCATCACAATATTGTACCGTAACAAGTAGGTATTGCTAAGATTAAAGTTCTAGATAAATAACTTGAAATGTTGTTTAATTTTTAACTTACCTTCATGTAATCCTGTAAAACGTAAATAAGTGCCCGACATGTATCCATAATTGCTTCAGAAATAGCAGCTGGTGACATAATTACTGAAAACTTCATATCTTCAATATTTCTGCCAGTAGCGAGATATCGCAAAGTTGCTCCTAGTTTTTCTTTGGGACTTATAGCTTTTCGCATACAGGTATCTTGTTTTTTTAGGTATGGTGTTACTAAGACCAAAAGATTATCAAAACACGCATCTTTCATGCGAAAATAATTCGCATAGTCTTTATCCTCTTTCGAATACCGTATATCAGCCAGCAAGTTTATATGGGTATAGAAATCCCTTTTTAATAACCAGTCTTTTACCCAACGCTTTCTTTTTACACCTTTTTACTCAACATCGCAAGCATATTTGCAAAACAGGCCTTTCTTTTATGAATATCCATATTCCTTACATAAACACGTGTATTCTCTATGAAATTTTTGGTTTGACTGACGATCAGTCAGAATGAGCGTGTAATGTCCATATTTTTCCATCAATCAAACAACATTCAAACGTAATTCATGACTGTGGACTTGATTGACGCTTGCATGAGCGTGTAATGGACGCCTTACAACTGGGTCATGCAAGCGTCAGTCATGAATTACAAATGATTGAATGGAATAATACGACATCAGACGCTCAGTCTGATCTGACTGACCGTCAGTCCAAGTGCTTGTCTTTTCCGCGCGGTCACTGAGGAATGATTGGCGCAGTGCCATTACACGGTCTATTGACCCTATTTGGTTGCCAATAGGTTTGCGACTTCATTATTTTTATAAAACCTACATTTTTTTGTCTACAATAAAATATACATGCGATTATTAAGTTAGATCAATTGCTCATTGACCAAAAGTTGTGCAGTGTGTCGAGGCAAAGTATATATTAAAAATCTATAAGTAGAACATCTTCCCGCTAAATAGACGACAAGTGTGAAGAGGCGGTGCGGTGGGAGCAGGACGCTTGGCTGCTATTACTACGCGAGTGCCGCCAGAGCAGTCGGGGTCACCACGCCATGAGACTCGCGCGCACAGAACACTATTACGAGCGCCCGCAGCTCAAACTCTTGCCCGCCGACTTTGTACTGTTATATATCAAGTATTAATTACTTTATCGGACATGCCGACACGGTGTGCAGGCCTACATGTAAAAGCCATGAACAATAAATATAAAAGCCATGAACATAAATTTAACTATTTTTCGACTTTCCGACTATGGCGCCTGGAAACTTCCAGAGTTATTAAATCATAATCATTTATAACAAAATAATTTTGTTTCTATCTACCGATATTAATTATAAATTATTTTCAAATAGGTAGTAGGCAAATGCCATGATTTCTACATCACGAAATTTTACGTGTGTCATATAGATGTAGATTTGATAATGATGTAATTTTTTTATTTCTTTAACTAATCAGCCGACTACGGCGAAGCAAAAACAAAGGGTAGTGTAATCACCGCGTCTTTAAATATTTACTTGCATTCTAAACTCCTCAGCCGATTTAGACAATGACGTGTCGTTAGATTCGTAAAAGTCTTGGGAGTGTCATAGGAAATGTCACGTCATAATAAAACCAATATGGCGAACGATAGCAGCCAGTTTGTTACACTTGACAACAAATTATTCCTGCACTCCGACGAGATGCTATCAAATGATAGGGTTCGAAGAGCTCAAATTCAAAAACAGGTAGTATCAGTATGTACCTATATTCTATATATAACTTCAGAAGAAGTACCTATGTATATTAAAAATACATAAAGAAAAATGTAATTGCATAGAAAATTATACAAGTCCGACTATGGTGATAAATACATAAAGGTATAAAAATCAAAAACAATACCGAATAACTCAATTGATCTGTGCCCGAGTCTGGGGTCGCGCAAGCAAATTGACACCAATAGTCACAAATCGATCGAAGCGCACGGCAGTGCCCAGGTCAAGTAAATAAATACTACTCGTCCGAATAACTCATACTCGACCTTTATAATCGTAGTCGGTTTCTTTTAATATTGACTTCGCCAACTCGATAATCTATACCAGCGAAGGCGAACCCCACGTACCTACCTACTCCGTTAATATCTCTTGTAAAAAAATGCAGTTTTGTAGATATTTACCGCAAGTATAATAAAATTTACTTTCTTCTCTAATTTGGCCAAATGTTAATTTGAACTTTATATAAATATTTTTGAGCAATTTCCATCGACAACCGTCCAGCACTTTTCAATGATGTGCTTTCGTACAAACTGATTTTACGATTTTATTATGATAATAGATAACCTTCTCTAGTGTAGAGATTCATGAAAGAGAACAAACTTTCACTGAACACATTAAAAGACAAATAGAATTTTCCATTTTTTTTTTTTTTTTTTATATTTTTTTAATATGTATGCTTATATGCAATAAAGTGTTAAATAAATAAAATAGTAAAACATATGTGAATAAAATAGGCACAAAGTATATTTAGCACCACAACAATATCAATACAAATTCTAAAAATAGGAGTATTAAATAATTCCAGGCCCTGAACAGACGGGGTGCGATGTCAGACAACCTCCTCGAGTGCCTGATGGCTACTTGTCCCCCTGGATACGTCTGGGGGGAACGGTAGTCGTTGGGCCGGTGCACCCTGGGCATCGGTCAACAACTTCCCTTTTAAGGGTTCTTGTTGACCGATGGCGAATAGTCTGACACCGGGGGGCTCCTCCGCGTGTCCCTCTGGTTTAGCAGAGGGCACTGCGGATGGAGCAGGAGACGCTCCCCTCCTAGCGGGGGAGTAAGGGTGGGCTCGGTGTGCACTCGCACTGCCGCCGAGCAGGCCTGGGGAGGAGGTTAGGGGGAACCTCCTACCCCTTGCCACCGCCGGGCTCGTAATCCGGGACCGCGGCTTTCAGCTGCAGTCCGGGACCGAGGGTCTTGGCCTAACCGCCCGGACCGCGAGGAAGGAAAACCTCTATAAAAAACCAGCCCAAGTCTCGGCTCCGAGGCCCGCCTCGGCGCCGGGATGCCCTCGTCGTCCCACTCCCGAAAATTCGTTTTCGGGAGTGGAGCGATGAGGGATGGTGGAGGGCGAATTCCACCACAGCGGGCTGCGGCGAGGAAGCGGCGCTCCCTGAGGAATGCCCATATGTCCATATGGGCAGGGGACGCCGCGGAATCGTCTGCAGCACGTGGGCGACCTCTCCTCTACAACTGCAGCTAAGGCTGCGGCCGTCGACGAGAGGTCGTGGGAAGCGCCCCCCCCCCCCTCCCCCCTCTGTTCGGGGGGGGGGGGGGGGAGACGGCGGGAGGTTTGGAGGGGCGGTGTCCCTTATCGCCGCCTCTCCGGGCCTCCCGCTGTTGCAGGCCGCTATGGTAGGGGACGACCTCTCTGTTGACAGGTCGTAGCCGTGCGGGACGGCCACTCTTTGCCGCCCGCAGCTAGATTGTCGTCCGAGCTGCGGGCGCCAAGGAGAGGCCGTGGAAAGCGGTCCTCTCTCTCTGCGAGAGATTACTACCTCGCAGAGCGAGGGGAGACACAGCCGCACGGGGGGCACGGAGGAGAGTTTATCTTCAATGATAGGCAATCCTCTGCCCCCCCTACCCTGCGGGGCCGTGGGTGGCGATCACCACCCACACATAGGCCCCGCGAGAAGGCGCGCGCGGTGTTTTCCGCGCGCCTTCTAGAGGTGGCTGGACCAGGCGATTCCTCCCTGCTCCAGCCCAGAGGTGGGCCTGCCGCCGCTTTTGTCCTGGCGGCGGGCACCGCGCTGGCGTGGCTGCGGACGAATACCAGATGGTACCCGCGGCCACGCCGTCAACGGCGCGCGTGAGGGAACACCCAGGAGTTTTTAGTCGGTAGGCCGGCACCTTCTGTGCCGGAGTCCGACATAATCCGCCCTCCTCCCCCGAGGAGGGCGGATAAGCATGAGCGTTTCTCCTGGTAAAAAAAAAAAAAAAAAAAAAAGGCCCTGAACAGACAGGAAACAAAAATAAATCAAAAAGGAGGAGGTTCTCCATTCTATTCTCTAATTATATTTTTTTTAGTAAGACATTTAGCCAAAAATGCCCCCGTAAAGTTTATCACAAAGCAAAAAAAAATACACTGGCTCCGCGGCCGCAGCGTTTTAGGTCGCTTTAAAACCGCGGGGCTCGGTAAATAGCGGAAGTATAGGAGGAGCGGGATTTCCAACTATTCCAAAGCCGTAGGTAAAAGGTGAAGCACCCTTGGGGCAACAGCATTCGCCATTGGAAGTGGAGTGGAAGAATAAAGCTGTTGAATATTTGTATCTATTATACTTCTCAGTACCAGGCTCACAGAAGATAATAAGAGTTTGGTGGCGTGACGATAACATGCATCACCATTTTCTACATCAACTTTTCTGATTAAACCAAGAAAACGGTTTCCGTGAGTCCTTATCATAAAAATTCATATTTCTTTTCAAATATAGTTATCAACCATCCATCACACAACCCCGCACGAGGACCTGAGAAACAGTTCTCCCTCATGTTCCCGTTACGGCTGCCGCCCACGGCGGACGATTGGTGGCCGATTTTTGTAGGGGAAAAATGGAACGTACTGATTGCAATATTTCAACGCCCACGTCCTACAAAAAATCGGTCACAATATCGGTGATAAAAGTATTGACGAAAAAATCGGCCCGATTATCGGTCCTACAAAAAGTCGGTCGTGCGTGGCCGGGCACACTACTGGGACAAAATAATGGGACCACGATAAAACGAGGAAAAATGCTTTTGAAAACCGAACGCGGTAATATTTGTGCAACAAAGGACTTGTTACATTTTGGGCCTTGCTTCCTCTAGTACACCTAATAGAAATATGCTTTAAAGTCACTGAAACAATGTCAACTTATTTATTTTCCCGTTTTTTATATACTTTTCCTGTACAAAAATATTTTTGTTGAAGCAAAAATGTTGGTACCACACAATAAGAAGGCGCTATTTGTATACTGAACTTTCTGAAATCGATAACTGCTTGCATTGTGTAAAATAATTTGTATCGTCCAACAGTTTTATTATTAATAAAACGAATCGAAACGAGTTTATTTTTGACAAATCAAGTAAAAGTATAGTCAAATAAAGCAAATAATATGACTCAATGCAATATGGCTCGGAACAATTATGATAACCCTCTTGAAATGTTTCCGAACGAACGAGTGAGAGTTGTCATTCTTTTCGTTCAATTCCGTAGGTACTTATTTGATTATTTTGATTTGCGCTGGTTGTGTGCGCTGCGCTTGATTTTTGATTTTTCCGTGGTACCTATGTGCATTTTATTTTCATTTCTACTTGGCGTTCTTCTGTGATACCTGCTCTATATGATCACCCTCGGCGTATTACGACGGATTTTTGATGCGCTCGCGATTTGGATTTTGACGAACAACAATTTCACTTACACACTCACAATATCTAATCCATTGGAAATTGTGAATATACCTTTACTACCATCGTCAGCACGAGACGTTACTTACTAAAGGATGTATAAGATCATGACACCATGGCCATAAAACATATTACATGCACATGTTTCTGAAAAATATGAATGGTACATTTGTGGAAAACGTAGTGCTATTGTGCTCATGTGAGGACGATAGTATGTTACCTTGGTTGGGCTCGTCACGAAGACACTGCAGAAGCTCCAGTTTCCTTTCTGGGTGGAATTTTAAGCTGGGAGGTTATAGAAAATGACGAAATATGGAAACATATCAAAATATGACAAAATAAATAAATTTAAAATAATATGACTTCGTAAACTATCTTTTTATTTCAAATACCCCATACCAAAACTACCTTTCACATACGTCATAGAGATCGCCCACAATCTGCGACGAGCATAAACCCGCACTAGTGTCGCTAGACTACAATACAAAGTAGAATGTACAATTTGGCGACCTTATCACTAAAAGCGATCACTCCCAGGCAACCTTTGGCAAGGACAGTGCATTTGAAATAGGTAGGTTGTGCGGTATTAAATAGTGTTACCTACCTAGTGTTAACGCCAGAGTTTGATCACAAAATAAAAACCGCTTTACGTACTTTGTGGTTTGGTGCAGCCGCCGCGAGCAACATAGTACCTATCTATCACTTATAAAACTGACGTTCCTCTGACGCGTTGTCATAATACGGGGCCTATACGAGGCTTTAGGTCAATAGCTGGCGCACGGTCCCATGTGAAATTCACGACTAGCTCTGGATATGTATATTAGGCCAGAAGGCGACAGAGCGCGGCGGCGGCGACTAGATTTGACATCACATGTTGTAAAAGTGATAATACCTACATTATGGATAATACATAGTCGCCGTCCGCTGTCGTCCAGTCCGTAGCCAAGACAACACTATCCAGCGACGCCATGCACTGACGACAGTGACTGTCACTAGCTTCTTGATCACAATTTTGCTACCCACCTTTGTCGATTAATTTGGTAGAAAAATATGTTGTACAACTAAATTACGCCAAATTACTGGAAATTTATGAAAAAATGTTGTTAATTAACTATTTAGCCATATTTCTGTGGTGTGTACTTACTCTTGGCCCACGCTTCATACATTTTTGAAACAAGTCCTTTAAACAAAGTAAAGGCAACATATTTTAAGTACATCGTGCTAGTCGGTATATAGTGCATTATTCATGCTTGAGTATTTAGGCAAGAATGAATGCTAATATAGGTAGACATTGTTGCGATCCTGTAAAAGTCATATGATTTTTGCGACTTTTATAGAAGATCTCTGCTCTTGAACTCCATAAGGCATTATTAATGCGTTTACAAGATTAAAGATCCAAAGCATTAAAAACTGCGGTAGTCAAGAGCATTTTGCTAGTTGGGTAATTCATTTCATACGTTACAATTTATAATAAATAACCAGATTCTTTAAAAGATTGCAACGAAAAACTCAAAATTCTCTCAAGAGTATCTGTTCAAAGATTGTTTCTATAGTGCACAAGAAAGAATACTTGAATAAATGTGCCTAATATTAAAGTACCCAATGAAGATCTAAATAGGCATGAATGTTATTAATGGAATAATATCCAACGACATAACCTAACAATTTTATAACATTAGACATTTATGAATCATTAATTAATTAAAGTTATTTCATGTTTTTATAATTATTAAATAGTTAATTTAAATCATTTAATGTAATTTCCTATATTTTTTTTATGATTCGCTGGATATTGACTGGATTCGCGTTTGACCACAATCTCACCTGATGGAAAGTGACGATGTGGTTGAAGATGAAGCACGCGATCCCAGTAACTAGTTAAATACCTAGTGGTCCGAATTTATTTATATTTATATTAATATAGGCATTAATAGCCAATAGGTCAGATGAGCAGCCGTCGATGACTACCTGAATCGACTCTTCTCTCAGAAAATCAGATGGCATCAATAAACTGCCACTGCGTTGGCAAAGATGCATTGATTGCGTGGGTGATTACTTCGATTAATACAAATAAAAAATACATTAAAAAAATTCGTTTAAATTTTTCCATATAAAACGGCAATTTCATAGGTAAAGACCTATTATTAGCAAGCTTCCAGCACTTAGGAACTTGACCCGTTTTTAGGGAGAGTCGGGAAGGGCGTGTCAAGATAGGAGACTACTCAGGAGCGCAGTGCCTCAAAACGATGGCTGGAATCCCATCAGGACCACTTGCTTTATTCACGTCCAGAGTGCGAAGTATCTTAAGCACTTGCCTTTAAGCGAGGTGTAACAGGTGGGAGACTTGGTTAGCAGAATCCAGACGCGAATTGTAGGCGAAGAGGGACGCAAATAAATTTGCTTTCTCTATTGCAGTATGTGCAAGTGATCCATTAGGTTTCAGCAGAGGCGGCAGCATTGGTCGACAAAAATGCCTGCCGCCAAGGATAGGATGCAAAGATGTTACGCATCTCATTCCAATCTGCTGACGCCACATCGCCATACTCGCCTGGTACCTCTGGGGCATAGTTCAGGTGATGAGTAATTGGATACAGATTTCACCAGACGGTGGTCAGATGTCCCCCATGGCGAAGAGATCGAGACCATATATCTGTCCGGATCGGTTGTCAGCAGAAGATCCAAGTAATTGGCAGTGTGCCAGTGGCAATTCAATATAGTACGTCTTTTGTAACAATTATACCTTAAGTGTCACACTATGGAACACGATCTCTCTCGTACCTACTTGTTTTTTACTTTCGGTATTTTATTATTCGATATGGTTTGACATAAGTAAAGGAGTAAGTAAGAGTCTTGCCCATCACTAGTAAAAAATATCATTCGGAGACAATTTCAATATGGCTGTTTGTTTACATAGACAATTTCCGTAGAATGTTAGTTTGTTTATTTTCGATTTACGGAATAAAAGTAATTAAACATTCCGGTCTCAAATTTCGATATAACCCTTCAAAAAAAACTATTTAAATCTTTCTCGGGTTCGTCGTGACTACTCGGAAGACTTTTAACACTTTATTGCATATACAGTGTGGAAATATAAGTCGGGCCCTGGAGGGAAACTACCTTAAATCCTAAAGATGGGTAATTTTGCTTAAAGAAGACATTCCTTTATATTTAAAATGAAACAAAACTGCATTCAAAGATTTTCTAAAACTCGCTTGCCTTGCCCGGGACTCGAACCAACTAAAATTAAAAAAACAAACACTCCCTATTTTATTATACTAATCGATAGTATAAAATTTGGTATTACTCTGGAAAGTGAACATCTAGTACTTACTGTTCACTTTCTACAAGTAAAAGACACGTAACAGTTCTCTTATCTCTCCAACATTTGCTAACGTGTCGCTAAGGGTTGCGGTAGAAAATGTTATTAAGGGCATACACCACAACACTTTGCTGAAGGCTACAAGAAATGAATTTTAACGGCGACTAATTTTGTGTAGCCAGAACAAGGGGGCTCAATTCGAACAATTTATCAGTTAAATAATTTAAGTGTAACAAATTGATAGTAAAATAACGTTAATGTTAGATTTAACGATCATTTTTATTTTTAACACCAAATGTTTGTTAGAGAAATTTTATCCTGAATAATAACACTATCGATTAGTATAATAAAATAGGGAGTGTTTGTTTTTTTTTTTTTATTTTAGTTGGTTCGAGTCCCGGGCGAGGCAAGCGAGTTTTAGAGAATCTTTGAATGCAGTTTTGTTTCTTTTTAAAAATAAAGGAATGTCTCCTTTAAGTAAAATGAGCCAGCTTAAGGATTTAAGGTAGTTTCCCTCCAGAGCCCGACTTATCTTTCCACACTGTATAAGTATACAAACATACATTGAACACACATAGGACAGAAATTACGATACAAAAAAGGCTTTCTCGGGGAGAAACGTCAGATATAGGGAAGTTTGGTCTAAATTTAAGGTCGTATCAAACATTAGGATCTGCTTATTTAATATACTGTCAAGATGAACATTGATTTTACATTTATTATACCTATTCAACAAAAATATATTGTGTATTTCTTCCTTCGCTTACCGATTAATTTTAATAACGAATTTTCTATAATAATATATTGTTATTCGTCATAGAAATATAATAAGAAATTCTAATACTCTCGAGTCTTTTGTAACATTTTATTACGTAAAGGTACATTACGTAGGTTGATTGATTACCTATCATAAACAATACTTCCGGTTTTAAATTTCGACAAAACTCTTCAAATAATAACAATTTTCATCTTTCTCGGGCGCTTGATTACTCGAAGTAGTTTTGCTATTAAATGTCAAAAAACTCACAGCAATTTTTCTATGCGTATCAGTATGAATCTTTACAATGCATTTCGAGGAAAGCTTACAATTAGCTAGGGTAGGCATTGTCTTTCTAACGCGCGGCAGCGCATTGTTGGAGCAGTTTTGCCAAGTTTCCAAGACTGGCTGACCCGAGAGGGAGGCAGTGTTACCTACCGTCTAACTCAGGTGCTCACCGGGCATGGCTGCTTTGGTGCGTACCTGAACAGGATCGGACGGGAGGTGACAGCTGAGTGCCACCATTGTGGAGCCGACCAGGATACCGCACAGCACACTCTCGAGACATGCCCAGCGTGGCAATCCGAGCGACAGGTCCTGGTCCAACAGATCGGAGAGGATCTCTCCCCACCGGCCCTAATAGCGGCGATGTTGGGGAGTCGGGCGTCGTGGGATGCCGCGATCGCCTTCTGTGAGGCAGTAATGTTGCAGAAGGAGACCGCAGAGCGAGACCGCGAGCGGGCTAATCCCGCCCGGAGAAGACGGCGTCGGGGAGGTGGCAACAGCCGCCGTGGCTTAAACGCCCCAGTCCCGTAAATTTTTTCACCCTGTAACCTCGGGCATAGAATAGGGGTACGGTATTCCCTGCCTGTCGTAAGAGGCGACTAAAAGGGACACTGGACTGGACTTCTCCCCACCAGCCCTAATAGAGGCGATGTTGGGGAGCAGGGCGGAGCGAGATAGATAGGATCCGAACCCGCCCGTATACGGAGACGCCGGGAGGACCAAAGATTCCTCCCGATGCGTCACGACTATGCCCCTGAGCAGGGGCGCCCAGGGTCGTGGGCGGTCAGAGTGAGGGCTCTGGCCGTCCTTTCACCAGTGGTGGCGGCTCAATGGATGGCAGCGGTGGCACGACGTGGTCTCGTCCCGCTGCAGCCGACATCGGCGAGCTTGTGCGGCTCGGCTACTTGGCCAGCCCGGGGGGGCTTAAGCGGAGCGCTAGGGGAGCACCGGTAGTTGGTCCTTTGAGTTCCCGGTGTTCCCCGACAAGCGCTGAGGAGGACCACCGGGGGGGTTTTAGTGGGTGAAAGTCCCACATAATCCAGACTCTCCCTCAGGAGTCTGGGTATCTTTTAAAGATTTCCCCCCCGTCAAGAAAAAAAAAAAAAAAAAAAGGCATTGTCTTTCTGCCTGTATGGAGGGCACGCCACTGCTAAATATCAACCTATACTATACCTAAGAAAACATTTTTCTTCTATCAGGGTGTACTCTGTCCTTCTACAAAAAAAAAGGAACTTACCAATAAAATTACGTATTTTTACTGCACTAAAGGGGAGAAATGACAGATAAGAGAAATATTTCAAAAATATAGAGAAACATATCAAAAATGTTGTCTACCTAGTTAAGGTCATGAAGGCTATGCCGACATGACGGTGCCATACTTTAAACTGTAGAGAAACCTTCTCTCTCGCACCGAGACGTAGACAAAATGTTTATTGTGGTGGGCAAGCTAGCCCTGCAGAAAAATGTTGTCTACCTAGTTAAGGTCATGTTAAGGCTATGCCGACATGACGGTGCCATACTTTAAACTGTAGAGAAACCTTCTCTCTCGCACCGAGACGTAGACAAAATGTTTATTGTGGTGGGCAACCTAGGCCTGCAGAAAAATGTTGTCTACCTAGTTAAGGTCATGTTAAGGCTATGCCGACATGACGGTGCCATACTTTAAACTGTAGAGAAACCTTCTCTCTCGCACTGAGACGTAGACAAAATGTTTATTGTGGTGGGCAAGCTAGCCCTGCAGAAAAATGTTGTCTACCTAGTTAAGGTCATGTTAAGGTTATGCCGACATGACGGTGCCATACTTTAAACTGTAGAGAAACCTTCTCTCTCGCACCGAGACGTAGACAAAATGTTTATTGTGATGGGCACGCTAGCCCTGCAGAAAAATGTTGTCTACCTAGTTAAGGTCATGTTAAGGCTATGCCGACATGACGGTGCCATACTTTAAACTGTAGAGAAACCTTCTCTCTCGCACCGAGACGTAGACAAAATGTTTATTGTGATGGGCAAGCTAGCCCTGCAGAAAAATGTTGTCTACCTAGTTAAGGTCATGTTAAGGCTATGCCGACATGACGGTGCCATACTTTAAACTGTAGAGAAACCTTCTCTCTCGCACCGAGACGTAGACAAAATGTTTATTGTGATGGGCAAGCTAGCCCTGCAGAAAAATGTTGTCTACCTAGTTAAGGTCATGTTAAGGCTATGCCGACATGACGGTGCCATACTTTAAACTGTAGAGAAACCTTCTCTCTCGCACCGAGACGTAGACAAAATGTTTATTGTGGTGGGCAAGCTAGCCCTGCAGAAAAATGTTGCTAAATCGGCGCCCTAAATCGAGATTAGCGACACTAAGTAATTCATTTAATAGTCATTTTGAAAAGCCTTTATTGTAATAAAATCTATGTGATTGCCTTTTTTTTTAAGTTACCATCCCACATTCACTAAGTTTACTTACATAGAAATAAAAACAATATAGGTAAAACAGAATTTGGAGAAAAGAGTGATAACGCGCAAAAAATCTTTTTCCGGGAATGGAGAGCTGAATTACCTACTTATTCAATTTTAAATACTTTCCATTTTTCATGTTTAGTTTTCTTCTATATTATCATAGAATCATAGTTTTATCTTTAGGTACACTTTGGCAGCAACTTGCAAATGCGTGATACTTTAGTGATATTTATAAATTTGTGTATTGTGTGTAAATTTTAAGTCGATTTATCAGTGGAGACTTGTGACTTTACAGTATGTAAATTTAGTCGATAAGTCTTCCTAAAAGTTTAAAATAAACATACAGCGTAAATAATGAATGATCGTTAAATTTAAAAAAAATCTACTAATTTACCTGCTCTACGAGTATGAAATAAAGAACTGTAGGTACCACCTACCTATTTCGTATTCGGCTTCAACTCGACGTATGATCATCGATAGGCAAATGTGGTTTCCATCGAAAGATCATTTTTTTTCACATTAAGCCATTCCTTCTGATTTTTTTGTATTTATGTCCTTATGATATACCTACTTAAAAATGCCTCTTATCTGACGGTATGTCACGTTACGATCTTCAAGGATCAGCGGCCTTATAGCGACTGAAACGGTTTTTTGACATCTGGTTTCACGTTTCTATTCTAAATAGGTACCTACTTACAATAACCCCCCTCGGAAGTTATAGAAAATTTTTACCATTCACGACAACGACGTTTGAGGATGATGGCACTATTCAATATGTACTATTATAAATCCATCGAGTTGACACAAGCAAGACTAATTTGATTTGTTTTGCCAAGTCCTACGCATTACACTTAATAGCGAGGGCATGATGATGAAGCCGGAAGGTAGGTTAGTAGTAAGCTTCACTGGCCATTAGCCAACCCTTCGAGTTCGGGCTCATTTATTTCGTTGTGATGATAAGAGAAAAGGAATAGGAATCCTATATGAAGCCGATAGATTTATTATAATATATTTCAACGGTTAGTACCTATTAACTAATAAAAGAAATAAGTATATAAAAAAAACAGTTTTTTGAAAAATGCGCTAAATCGGTGTAAATTAAAAGAACGTAATTGAAAAAGAATGGCTTTCAGTCTTTGCTCATTAATTAAATTATGTTGTGGAAAGTTAAATACGATTTAGTTTAACTCGCAATTCGAAATAGCATAGCCGCGTTGGAATAGTGAAATACAATTTCCCGACTTACTTGACCGACTTTTTCATTAAACCTTTTGAAAAATTTTGATAACTTAAATAAAGTAATACGATTTTAAACGGTCTTTATCAAAACGTATATCAATGTAAGTGTTAAATAGAAATTGTATAATATAGGGTATTCATGGCATAGGTTAATAAAGGGTTATTTATTTTCCAGTATATAAATATTAATGTGTATGGTACCTAATTTACCATATCTGTCTGTATTACAAAAGATTCGGGTTTGAACAATTCATACAAAATAGGTTCCACAGCTCCATGATGGACGATCCCCCAACTAAATATAAATTTCGACCGTTAAATCCATTACGTGTCGGTTATAAATCGGAGTCCGACACCTGGAGCAGTTTCCTTGTTAATTAGCATCATGCCATATGGATCAGTGTACTGGTCTTTTCTAATTGACTAAATCTTTTTATGTCCATCGTTTACTAGCTTTCACCTGCAGTTTTCCCCGCTCGGAATTTTATCGCGAAGTCTTCCTTCTAGAAGTTACCGTCAAATTTCAATACGATCGGTTCCGCCGTTTAGGCGCAAAAACCAGACACAGATTATCGCCTTTGTACTATAATTAGAGCGTTTTCATTATTTTATCAAAAATTTGACATACCTACTACTTATAGAACTATATTTAATGTTTGCCTGCAAAGATTACCAGTAGTCGTTGGATTTGCCACAAAGGCACGTTCTCGATATTTTTATATATTAACCGACTTCAAAAAGGACGAGGTTCTACGTTCAATCCTAGTCTCGCCAATTGTTAACCGATATTGAAGATTTCTTTTTTTTTTGGTGATCAGGTTTACCGCCAGTCCGAACCAATTTGGATTTTGTCGGTTGATTAGTAAATTTTTGGCGGTTTATCACTTTGTAATTTCAAACTCTACACATAAAGAAACTGCTTCAGGTACCTACCCATTTTACATTTCTTTCTTTACAAAACACAGCCGGTATTATGTTGTTCGTATCACGTTTTCGGGGTCATGTTAAACGGTAATGTTCATCTGGACGTGCGCGGATGCTCCGAGTTGGACATTGCATTATCCTTGGTGGCCCAATTAGAAACTCATTCGCAACCCTCGAGCCATTCTTCAACTGGTTTTTATTGTAAAGGCAGCGCAGCTCATTTGCAAAAGAATTTATGATCCGTAATAACATTATTAGTCTTACTAAGTTTGTTGAGATTACATTGATGCCTCTCCATACCTCAAGTGTGGATGATGGAGGTACCTACAAAATAAAGTGGGTAACGTGGTTCCTTATACCGCTTATGGAAAACGCAACCGAGGCTGGTTATTAAATTAGGACGCCTGCACATTTTTTCTTGCATACCAAAACAGTATTATACTGACCTCTGACTCATACTGTATATGCACACATCCTATAAAAAATCAGACCACACCGATTCATTTATCGATGGAACTTGAAACGTTCGATTGGACTTACGCACATGGCCCACTGATAATAGGCCGCGAGCATCCACTCCACTAGAGGGGATAGGGAGGGAGGGACCTTCTACCTAACGGAGATAGTTATAGTTTTTGTGCTTTTGAGGGCACGTTCACAGGTTCGAAAGGTAAACAACATCCTGGCGCAGTCATTCTGTGATCACCTCTCGCATTTCATGCGAGTGTTACCGTGCTTCGGAGGGCATGTAAAATTGTTTTCTATTCGCAAATTTAAACAACGTCTGGCGCGGTCAGCCCGTGGATGGGTGATCTCATCACTCCTGGCATTTCAAGGGTGTGCTTTACCGAAATGGAGGGTACTTTAACAGTCGTATTCGATTAGCGAATTTAAGACACGTTTAGTAACGGTCAACTCCATGGATGGATGGATCACAAAAAAAATTAAGTATGACCCGACGTTGGACGAACGAATGCGTATTTATATTTTCAATTAAATATAATTCGCTGCTCACTTTTATTTTCACGCTAAATGTATTGTTGTTAGTGACCAAATCCAATTAAACCACTTAGAAGACACATCAATGTAAGACTATTACGAATAAATCTGCATCAGAATCATTTCAAATCTTAAAATTTTAAAAAAAGAGTATGTAAAAGAAACTAGAAAGTTATTCACTCAAATGAATATAAAATGAAGTTGTTCGTGAATGACTCGTAAGCTGGCAAACTTTTTACTATGGACATGTGTATAACTTCATATAAATAATAAAATATTCAATTAGGAATATCAACTTGAAACTTTATTGATCTTCAACTCGTACAGGAATTGCATAAGACCCTCCTGAATTAACAGAAAAGACGCAAACACATGCATTTAACTTCATTTACTGGGTAAAAACCACAAATCATTCATCAAATATATCTCGGGCTTGGCCTAGTCTGAAGCACTAGACACGCCACTGATGACTATATTGTAAATTTTCGGCTTTTATGAAGGTTCCCACCACTGCATCTGCACCGTAATAATTCACAAATGTTAATTTGAACGCCAACTTTGCAACATTTATATTGATGAAAGGTGATGTTCTGACGCAGAGACAAAAGCGTGAAACGATGTTTAAGAAATTTGGCAAATCTATTCGTTAGACTACTAGTACTTATAGGCCGCACTATTTTTTGGGATTTCCACTCCTAAGGGGGAGAAATATTTCAAACAAGATTCAAGAAATGTCCTATGTAGATTACTATCGAAATAAACACCGTCGCGTTTCACCATTTACCACAAATAAATAATTTTTAAATAAACCAATAGGGTTTACAAAACCATTAAACCGAATACGTTGGCGATAGTACTATAAAATTCTAGATGACGGAGATTTTCAAAACATAGTATAGTTATTTTACTTTTCGCAAGGAAGTATTTTTTCTTCGCGATTGGCACCGTTGCATAACACCGTCAACAATGAAGAACATCCAAAAGTTTAATCCTCATGACGATTGGTAGAATTAAGAGTTGAAGTACGTAAATTCCCGTATAAATACGACTGCCAACGTAAGTAGGTAGTAAGTGTATAGAACACGATTCATAATAATAACGGCTGATCAATTTGACAAAGCTTTAGGGGCTGCGATTGGATCAGAGCAGACAATAGAGTATGAACAACACGTTTGAGTTAAATCTAACGCTCTTCTAACAGAGGTGGCAGCTGTGTAACTAACATCGGTCGGGTAGACAACCCCTCATGTCCAAATACACATTGTAACATTTTTGCCTGCGTTCCCATTGTCTGTACACCAGCTGCTCGAGCCCCAGGTTGCGGGAATCGACCTCGACCTCCAAGTTATGAAAATTATTTAACATGGGGTAAGTTATCTATCAATGACGATTCAAAAATGTCCATGCCAATAGATGTAATGAAACTGGCTAGTTGAAATAGTGGAGTATTGACTAATGACTTAAAAATTATCAATACTGATTTTTAAGTCTAAAATGCTATTTCACAAAACATTATACATTATCAGCATATTCCTCAACTTACAGCTCAGGGGCAGCACCAATAATACGAGTATCTGGTAATAATAGCGCCCCGTACCATGCCTAGGTAGAGTGGAGCAGATAGTTTTAAACTTTAAAGGATGTCGTTCCCTTCTAAAGGCAGCCCCTTACAAGCTTTGAATTAATTGACAACAAGTTACAAGTTTAGTATAATACCAACCGTATCCCTCGGGCTTTAGGTAGGTAGGTCAATACTTTTATCATCGATATTGTGATCGATTTTTTGTAGGAAGTGGGCATTGAAATATTGCAATCAGTGCGTTCCATTTTCTCCTAAAAAGATCGGTGACCGATTATCGGCCGTGGGCGGGTAGCCCTAAACTGCTAATTTTGCAAGATACTAATGAATGGGAAGAAAGGATACGGAAAGTATTTGAGTAATGAGATACCTAGCTAATAGACAATACCTAATTGTGCTTCGAATCGAAAATCCTAAAACGTAGTTGGCGAAATGCTACAATTGGAGCACTTTCACTTCACTTCTTTTCACTTCACTTTTGGCGCGTTTTTGTAACAAATTATCTCCTTTTCTCAATATTAATATCATTGCCAGCCCGTTCGCATAACCAGGCTATTTCACAATTAATAATGAAATATTATAATATAAAATAATAATTTTGTAATATAAAAACCTTTTTTTTAAAAAGAGCGACGTTTCTTGCTTGTTGTTCTCAGGGGAAAATTGCCTTTTGAACAAGCAGTAGCTTTAAAAATGTAAAATCTGACTATTTTAAGTGTACCCTGTGTACCTGCAAAATAAAGCATTTTTTGATTTTGATTTGATTGTTTGCATAGGTTGCTCTCGCCCACACCAAACTGAGTGCAGTGCGTGTACGAGGTCCGTCTCCGTTGTACGCACAAAAGTGATAAAAGGGAGTGCTGTTCGTAATCGTATTACCCTTCTGGAAACCATTTTGCTGCTTTTTACTATTTAAAACAATTACAATATAAATAAAACAATGCACTTCAAGTTACATCCTTAAGTACCTATCATCATATCCTTTTAAATGTTTTCGTTTTCGATATGCTATTTATTTTATCGAGTGCGTCAATCAACGTTGGTACCTACTAGATTGGAACAAACGAAATAGAGATGTCTTTTTAGACCACAGGGGCGCCTCGCGCGCGCTTCTAAATTACCTAGTCAATTTTTTTGACGATGATTGCAGCTGGTTGGCCCATACTCGTAAATACATACATTCAGTGTACTAAGTATCGGGAATTTGTCAATAAAACAAAAAATACAAATTATTCATCTAAATTTATTTTATCGCCTTCAAAGTAGGCCCCATCGCTTGCAATACAACATCTCCACCGCTTCACCCAGTCTTCCATACATTTTTCATAGGCTATTTGCGGTATGGCCTTTAGCTCATTCAGCGAATTTTCTTTTATGGCTTCTATCGACTCAAAACGTTTTCCTCGAAGTGGTAATTTTAACTTGGGAAATAAAAAAAAGTCAGACGGAGCCATATCAGGTGAATACGGTGCTTGGTCGAGAACTTTTGTTGAATTTTTCGCTAAAAACTCTTTCACTATAATGGCTGTGTGTGATGGTGCATTATCATGGTGCAGCAGCCATGAGTTGTGTTGCCACAAATCTGGACGTTTTCGGCGGATACTCTCACGCAAACGCTTCATGACGCCTAAATAATATTCTTTATTCACTGTTTCTCCCTCTGGAAGGAATTCGGAGTGAACCACACCACGGTAGTCAAAAAAAACTGTCAGCATCACCTTGATTTTGGAGCGACTTTGCCGCGGTTTTTTGGGTTTCGGCTCGTTTTCGAGACGCCATTCTGAAGACTGTTGGCTTGTTTGCATGTCGTACTCATAAACCCATGTCTCGTCGCCAGTTATTATACGTTTCATAAAGGTCGGATCCGTAGAAGCTCGGGAAACCATGTCTTCAGCGACATGCTTTCGCTGCGCTTTTTGAACAAAATTGAGCTCTTTTGGAACTAGTCGAGCGGCGACGCGTTTCATGCCTAAAATGTCAATGAGAATGTTGTGGATGGACTTAAAAGATATGTTCACCTCACTAGCCAACTCTCTCAGACTCATACGTCGATTTTCGAGCACTAGCTTCTTGATTCTGTCGATGTTTTCTTTGGTCGTAGCGGTTGAAGGTCTACCAGAACGAGGCAAGTCTACTACTACTTCTCGGCCTTCTTTAAAAGCCTTATACCATTCATAAGCCCTTGTTTTCGATATACACGATTCGCCGTAGGTATTTCGCAACATTTTTAGTGATTCACCACATGAAATATCATTTGAAACACAAAATTTAAGGCACACTCTTTGTTCAACAATATTTTCCATTGTAAAAATCGCCGAGGACTCAAAACTATGACCAACAAAAAGTGTAGTTTAAAACAAATTAAATGACAGATCCCGCTCAAATTTTGCGCGCTAAATCAGTACAGTGCTACCAACATGCAGTAAAAAAATTAGAACGACCTCTTTTACGCGGGTCTTTTTATTGACATATTCCCGATACTTTTTACACAGAGTAGTAAGTAAATAACCTATTCAAGTATTTAAAAAACCAAAACCCAACCGTTTATATTTTGCGGGCAATATGTTAATTTTTTTACTACAAAATGTATCTTATACTCTGGGAATCAAGACGAATCGAACGACACCTCGCACGTCAAAATCGGTCCAAACCATTTAGGCTGCTGGAAGCAACGCGGAAAGCTACCTACATACATTTACTCGAAAAACAATACCCTCCTTCCTGGGGCAAACGGGTAAAAAACGTAATTATAGCCACAGAATTAATAAGTTGTTATAGCGTGAATTACAGCCATCGCATTTTATTGTGTAAAGAACTATGCCAGAACATCTTATTTTAAATAATTCGTCGTTTTTAGAAATAAAACGAAACACGTGTATAATTAAACCTGTAGTCTACAAATTAATTTTAATCATTCTATGACTATTATTGGTTCCTGAGATACTGATTTTTGTTTGTAACATTTCTCCCCCCATAAACCCATTAGGAGTGGAAATTAAAAAAAAAAACCTTATGTACGTACACCTGCCAAATTTCATCAACATCGGTCCAAGTGTTAACGCTGTACGGTGCGATCATTCAGTCAGGACCTTGACCGATCCGATTTATAAATAATAACATAACAACCTCATTTGTCTAAATTAGTTAAAAGCGATGCTATCGTGGAACATCCGTACCTGCGAGTACATAGGCATCGATTGTTAAAATCGTAATCCTTCTTTTGCTACAACGACGTCAGTCAAATGGAGTTTTTTAACCGTCCACATGGTACCTACAAGTGGGTTAGAGTTCTGTACATTTCTCAAAGCTAAGGTGCCTAATCATGAACGCGGTAATAATGGTTATACCGAAACAAAAGTAACATATCGCGTATACCGTCTATAGGTATAACAAAGATCTATTTCAATTTTGGTTTGTGGCTAATCCAAGCTTTATCAAGTACTTGCATATGCGCTATACCTACCCATTCATCAGTGCAAATCAACGGGAGTCGATGATTGTGTAATTCTACAGATCATCTATTTGATTGCAACCCTTCGCGAGCCAATGGCATGCCGGCCACACCTCTCACGATAGTGCACGCACATGCACCCCAACTGTCCCCAACCCACCCCACACCGCAATTTCTCATCCTACTGCATATTGCTCTTTCAGTTATACATGCACAACAAAATATAAACTACTGACTATTTTGTGTGGATTATATGTATAGGTAGATTATCAATACACTTCCGGTCTCGGAAGTGGTAGGTAACTACCTAGTTAGATGATTGAGACAATAATGGTACTTTGGAGGGATCGGGGGATTTTTTACACTTTGTTTGCTATGCCTTGTACTGACGTACTACGTAGAAAATGGATCACAACCAGAGACAATATTAACAGGAAAACATAGGTACTGGACAGCCTACTTTTAGAGCAATATATTTCTGTATACTCACAGATTTTAGAACGAATAAATCCTCAGTCATGGAAACGAGAAATGTAAAAAAAATGTCACTTCAAATTTACGTATTTAAAAACCAAAAACCCGACAGCATATTTCGCGGTCGCCATGTTGGATCCCTTAACACAAGATATATGCTATACACTGGGGTCAAGACAAATCTAACACATCCTGCACTTCACACTCGGTCAAGCCGTTTAAGCTGCTGGAAGAAGGTACCTACAGAAGGTAACGTAGAGATCTACATATATGCAACCCAAAAACATTACCCTCTTTCTACGGGCAGTCGGGTAAATAATAGTTGGGTATCCCAAAAATAGCCTATTAATGCGATTAAGTCGATGCCCCTTTGCACAAAACAATGGAAGCAGGCAGATAAATTGTTCAAAACTATTTAATAAGTATCAAAAATGCGATCTACAAATATATAGAATATACCTTGGTATTGTGAGAAACCTAACTACGTCTGTATTTGGGTCACCGTTTTTCTACACCTAACAGCCAAAAGTCAATGTGTACGTTAAATATATTCTGAAATAACTTGTTATAACATTTCAAGCACATCAGTCTTTCTTAATCTATATCACCACAGGACGTACACAAAAATTAAAACAATCGAATTGCATGCTCTCATTTCTCGCAGAAGACCGACGTCTGAGTAGTGGCATTTTGCCACTGCGCTTCGTCCGGTGAGCGAGGGCGCCGGAGGCCCAATCTCCCAGTCTCACTCCAGAATGGTAGCGGTATTTAAAGAGTTAGTACCACAGGAGGGTACCAGCACTATCAGTGCTGGAGAATCCCTCCCTGAGCATCGCTCAGGCTGCCCTACGTATTCTGGGGTGGGCAAAAATCCGCTCGTACCTGCCTGCGGCAAGAGCAGAAACCAAACGGCACCCCCTCCTGCGCTCCGTGTGCACTTTTGCAATATCAGGGGGATCCACTCGAACCTGAACTCCGTCCACCATCACCTCGAGGCGGAAAAGCCGGCCTTGCTCTTTCTGACGGAGACTCAGATATCGCCACCTGCCGACACGTCATACTTGAATTACCCCGGGTACAAAATCGAACATAGATTTGTGCTCCGCGCAGGTGTATGCGTGTACGTCAGGGGCGATGTCTGCGTCCGCCGTCTGGGCAACCTTGAAGGTAGGGATCTGTCTATCATCTGGCTGTGCGTAAACTACGACGACCATCCCCGTGTTTACGCGTGCCTATACAGATCCCACAGCGGTGACTCCGAAACCGACCGACTCCTTGAGCACCTCGAAGCGGCAACTGATTCCGTGCTACGAGAGATCCCATCCGCTGTGATTGTAGTTCTGGGCGATTTCAACGCCCATCACTCTGAATGGCTCGGGTCACAAAAAACTGACCCCACTCGGGTAGATCTCTCCATAACTTTGCTTTGGCCTATGGTCTAACACAGGTGGTCCCTTCGCATACGCGAATTCCAGATGTGGAAGACCATACACCTTCACTGTTGGATCTCCTGCTGACCTCAAATCCGAGCGGCTATCAGGTCACTGTCGATGCCCCACTGGGCTCCTCGGACCATTGTCTAATTCGGAGCGTAGTGCCACTCACGCGCCACATACCGTCCCGTACCACGGGCTGCCGTCGTGTTTGGCACTATAGGTCAGCAGATTGGGATGGGATGCGGACGTTCTTTTCATCCTAACAATGGAGGCAGGTTTGCTTCTCGCTAGAGGATTCCAACGCCATTGCCGATTCTGTCGCCGACGTGGTGCGCCAGGCATGGAACTTTTTGTTCCAAGTTCTGTGGCACCCGTTGGTGGAAAATCCCAGCCCTGGTTTGCTTTACCCTGCAAAATGGCGTCACGTCGAAAGCAGGAGAAATTCCAAGCCTGGGCCATTGCAATGGCAGCTAAAGATCCTAAAGCGAAAGAACTTAAAAAAGAGTATAACTTTGCCTCCAGATCCCTCAAAAGAGTTGTGGCCAAAGCTAAGTCAGAGCACATCGGCAGAATTGGTGAAAGGCTGGCCCGTCTACCTTCGGGGACACGTGCATTTTGGTCTCTTGCCAAAGCTGTCCAGGGGAATTTCTGTGTGCCTTCTTTTCCACCACTGCGCAGGGAGGGTGACGTACTGGCCCATGACGCAAAGGAGAAAGCTGAGCTTTTGGGATCTCTTTTTGCGTCCAACTCGACTTTGGATGATGGGGAGAAGCCACCTCCAACCATTCCACAATGTGGAAGTTCTATGCTGGAAGTCCAGTTCACTCAAAAATCTGTGCGTAAAGCACTTTTCTCCCTTGATATTCATAAGTCTTGTGGGCCTGACGGTATCCCTCCCATTGTGCTGAAAAATTGTGCTCCAGAGTTGGCTCCGGTATTGGCGCGTTTGTTCCGACACTCGTACTCCACAGGCGTAGTACCAAATTCCTGGAAGACGGCCTTATTGCACCCGATCCCTAAAAAAGGCGACAGCTCAGATCCAGGAAACTACAGACCTATAGCCATTACGTCCCTGCTCTCCAAAATAATGGAAAGCATTATAAACCGCCAGCTCTTGCAGTACTTGGATGAGCACCAGCTGCTCAGCTCAATGATCGTCAGTACGGATTCCGTAGGGGTCGATCGGCTGGTGATCTTCTTGTCTACTTGACGCATAGATGGGCGGAGGCGGTAGAGAGCAAGGGCGAGGCGTTGGCTGTCAGTTTGGACATAGCGAAAGCCTTTGATCGGGTGTGGCACAAAGCGCTTCTCTCGAAGCTGCCCGATAATTTTTGCAAATGGGTTGCCAGCTTTCTCACGGATCGTAGCATTAAAGTCGTTGTCGACGGTTCTTGCTCTGATTTAAAACCCGTGAGCGCTGGAGTCCCGCAAGGCTGCGTACTATCCCCCACCCTGTTTCTTCTGCATATCAATGACATGTTACAAACCTGTGACTTCCATTGTTATGCGGATGACAGTACGGGTGATGCCTTATATGCCGGCCGTGCTAATCTTTCTCGGGCGCACGTTGATGAGTGTCGGGACAAGCTTGTGTCTGAAATCGAGACCTCACTAGACCAAGTCTCTAATTGGGGCATTCTCAACCTAGTTAAGTTTAACCCTAAAAAGACACAAGTTTGCGCATTCACCGCAAAGAAGATTTCATTTCCCCTGTCTCTTCAATTTCAGAGCACTCCCCTTGACGTTAAGCTGAGTATTGGGATTCTCGGAGTGAACATCTCCAGTAACGTTCAATTGCGCGGTCATCTGGAGGATAAGGCCAAGTTGGCTTCCAAAAAGTTAGGTGTCCTCAGTAGAGCGGCTCGTTACTTCACGCCGGCTCACCGCCTCCAACTTTATAAGGCGCAAGTTCGGCCGCACGTGGAGTATTGTTCTCACCTATGGGCTGGGGCACCTCAGTACCAGCTTCTTCCTTTTGACCGCGTTCAACGTCGCGCAGTCCGAATTGTCGGCCAAGAGAGTCTCACCGACCGACTGGATCCCCTGGCGTTGCGAAGAGACGTCGCGTCCCTCTGCATTCTCTATCGCATATTTCATGGGGAGTGTTCTGAAGAACTGTTCGAGCTAATACCCGCTGCTCAATTTAACCGATACACTTCTCGGAGAAAATTAAATTTCCATCCACATTTGCGTTGCGGGTGTCCATGGGCGGCGGTGATTACTTTCCATCAGGTGACCCGCATGCTCGTTTGCCGCTCTCTCAATTAAAAAAAAAAAAAAAAAAATGAAGCGGATTGAAGTTACTCTCAATTTATCTCAATCAAAATCAAAATCAAAAAATGCTTTATTTTGTAGGTACACAGGGTACACTTAAAATAGTCAGATTTTACATTTTTAAAGCTACTGCTTGTTCAAATTTATATTATAAATAATTATAAACAACTATTCTCAAGTCATGATGTCTACTAAAATCAAATGGAAAGAAATTTTTAAGGCGACAAAGGGACGACAACTTGGTCTATTTCTTTGCTGTCGGAGCTGGTGTAGCTTCCATTTGGGATAGACTGCGCAGTTCGGGTAATAGCATTTTTGATGCGAATTTCAAATGACATATGTTACATTATTATAGGTATCTATATGTAGACCTAGATGCAGAATTTTATTCTTTATGTACATGGATACCCATACTTTGTATTTAATTGCGATCTATTCCTCAAAATTCGATATTTGCGATAACTGTTGTTACACAATGAGTAGGTCCTCTAACGCATTGCACGCAAACGTAACTCCAAGAATACGAGAATAATTGTCGCACACTCAGGCGAGTCAACGAACGCGCAAAGGAAACGGACGTCTAGACAAAGCGTACTTCAATTAATCTGAACATTGGCTTCATAGTACTTATATGTGATTGGATTACCTATATTATGTAATGAGGATATCGCAAGTGACGGGAGCAGGCATATCCTACATAAGAAACCTGTGGAAATCTTATAGTTCAACCACATAACAACCACATAACAAAACAACGAGAATTGTGGGTTGAGTTATTTTAGGCTGCGGACTTTGCTCGCGAGATACCTAGATATAACGTATAGTACTTAGTTGTCGAGCAGGATAACGGAAATGGCAACGACTGCATCTGGTAATCTCATTCTTGCATTCAACGTGTTGAATGAATCATAACAATTAATTTATCAGTAAAAAATAATGCATATATAACTAGGTTTTTTGGTATGGATCTGTTCGCCTCGAATTGATCTCTGGGCAAATTTCAATTCATCCAAATCCGTGGCGTCAGAGCGTGATCTATATTATTATGATAATTTTCCAGAGACACTAAAACTTGTTTGGTCAGACAGCATTCATATTTATTTTTAACAAAATAAAAGGTTGCTTTACAGCGATTTAACGATAACACTTAAAAAAAATATATATTATAAAAACCCGATTACGGTTATGAATAACTCAAGTCCCAACTAAGTAAAGCTTGTACTCGTAATAAAAGGCATTGCAGTCTCGGGCCCGCCTTTGATGAGAATTAAAACTGTGACGGGTTTTTTAGTTTTTTAAAAACTAAAAAACAGTATACTTATTTAACCTTATAATACATTCATTAAATAAATAGAGTTATTTCGTCTTCTTTTTGATTTTTTATCCGACTACGGAGAAGCCAAAAGTTACGTTTCAATGCGTCTCATTTGTGTTACCACCTTCAGCATTCGGAGCTGTCATTAGATTCGTGCGAGTCCCCCGGTCAGTCGATAAGCACGATCCCCGAAGTTGTTGAATAAGTCTACCTCGATATACTCGAGCAGACCTTGCAGTTAGGAAGATACAACTTCGAGAGAAAGATTCGGCTAGGTTGCAGAGCATTTCGTAAGATGGGTCATATCTATCTCAGGAATATATAAATAACTATAATAGAAAGAATTTTTTGTCTAGTATTTTCAATTTTTATTTACAATTTTCTGCCCCCAAAACTAAAATGAACCATATGATTAATCCAATATAAGAAAATATTTAAACAGTAGTCGGGTTTTTTTAATTTATTTAGCCATTTAAAAATTTACTAGGATTAGCGTGGCCAAAGTTCTTAATACGGATTTTTCTCAACGAACAAGTATTGTTTCGAATATTAAATTGTCTGATAAGTATAATAAAGTCTAATATCTAACTAATATTATAAATGCGAAAGTTTGCGTGTATGTCTGTTTGTTGACGAAGTCGCGCGGTAAATATATAAGCAAAGCACAATGTTTTATCATGCATGAAATTTACAGATGATGTATCATCATCAGCTTATCGTAGTCTACTGCTGTCTGCTACGGCGTCCCACTGAAACCGATTCTCGGTTCTCCACTGACTGTCAACTGCGTCACCATATCGTCGAGATACTAGGTTTATCGAGACGTGGTCTTCACTCAAAAATTAATTATTCCCAATAGCGGCTTCTGCAATAGATGCAACCCCATTATTACCTTCCACCTTGCAAATCCTCTTAAGCCAATGACTGACAAAGAGAACTAATTTCTGAACTTATCGCTCCTTCTCTAGATGCTGAAGGACTTTGAACTGACTTACCGTTCCGTCGTCAGTATCTGCGTTTAATACTGATTGAGACACTTAATCCAGTGAATAGGAGTTACAGTGGGAGGAGTGCGGAGGCGGGATTGACTGACTCACACTTAAAAAATCTAGACTTCATTTCAGTAGACTTGGAAATTTGAAAAGGAACTGGGGCAGCATTCAACCAAACCGAAGACCAGTATAAATTTTAATGTGCGATTTCGGTGCTTACTCAGTAACAAGCGTCCTAAAGAATCTGTTTTTACTAAGTTTCTAATTCCAAATTCAAATATTTTTTGTATTAAAACAAGTCATATTCTTTTTCAAAACCAGTTACATCATTTGTTTCTGTACGTCATTGCTAAAATATTTTCATTAAATTAATTGAGTCCCTTCGAAGTACTTGTCATACCGGTGTAGACGTTGCGGATCAACAATGTATACGGGCTGAACATCGTAAACGAACACACGGCACGTTTTTGATTAGATCGCTTACGTTCAGGAAATTTCGACCTCAACATTGCACCCCGTGGAAACAAGATACTAAGTTTGAAGATCCCCCAGCTTTGACAGCGACATTGTAAGCGAACCCATCTTGAACTACAACTGAGTTACCAACAGCTTCAAAACATTAGCAAAGAAGCTTGAGAAGTGGATAACTGAGCTGAATGAACGCTAAAGGTAAGTTCGCGTTTTACCTCCATGCTTTGCGGAGCCCACACATTCTGAGTCGGATTGTTACGATGAATAATTAATTGTATATGATAACCGTATGCGATCATCGCAGTGATTGGATAAAGGGGTCTTAGGCAAAAAATATCAAAAACGAAACCTCACCTAAAAGAAGCGTATGGTCCTAGGAAGGCGTTACTCAGCCTCGTAAAATGTAACTCGACTATTACTGTAGACTTAATTACTGGCACGAATTGCGGACAATGATGGAGAAGCTCGCAGTAAAACAATCCCTTATCGCTGATATATACTGCGGATACTTCACGACAGACGGTATTTGTCAAGGGAGAGTCTCCTGCTTTAAGCTCAGTTGACATTTAGCTAACTCATTTTAAAATATCTGACACCGATTTTCCCGGTGTACCTACATTCCCTGTCTATTATACGTGAGATAAATACTTAAAACATATCATTAAAATTGTCTAAGCATAAAAAGTAATATTTTTTGTTTTGCCTAACCTCGTCTAGCAATAATTGTAATACGATTCTATGACGCACTCTTAAACCAATTACACAGAATCTAGACGTGGTATTTGAGCACAATTGGGTATCAGGTCCCAGGACAGTGAGATCAGGTCGCCATGATTATTTATTGAGTTACTACGGATAGGGCTTGGTATTCAAATTCTGTCAGTAACAATGTTAAGATGACACCATCAAGCTCACCGGACTAACGTTGAAAAAAGCTTTATCATCAACATATCAGCCAAACGACGTCCACTCCTGAAAAAAGCTTGGCTCACTGGAAAAACATTCGATGCTTTATCTTTCATAGATGAAATAAGAAAAAAGCAACGCGTCAACATATAAATATTGCCAAATTTAATGTTTGTGTGGATATTTGAAAAAAAAAAGGAAGCATAATTAGATTTTGAACAATAATAATAAAAGTTCGGAAACAAACTTTTCCAAATTTCCAATTGGAAATCAAAATTTTACTCGTAAATTTATAAAAACGGTAACGTTTTGCAATCTGTCTGTTTGCGGGACATCTCAAGAATGGGAAAATTACGAACGGGATTAAATCAATTAAACCCTCCTCAATTTTTGGGCATAGCTCAGGTTGTATAGGCAGGAGTGTTTAGTGACGGATCGTTCAAATTGTCCGGGCTCAAACTGGCTCAAGGCGCCAGAATCCGCATGAAAGTTTATTAAAACGGTATTAATTTTTCAGTACGGTCAAAATGTGCGTATGCAAAAATTCATGAAAATTCACTGTTAGCCCATCTTTTATTTTTGAAAGTAGCCTAATACATATTACATAGGTAATTATATAGGAACATTTACAAAATATCGGAAAAATAGTAAAAATATAGAGCTGTTCCCCTAAAAAAAGTTATGTACAACAGTAAATGTCCATGGACCAAATTTCAGCTACATCTTTCCTGTCGGGTTTTTCATCATGTTATCGTCTGAAACCAAGCGTAACGTCGCCTAGGCGACGTTACCTAGGTAACGTCCCGTCGTTGGTGTATGCTGTGGACATATTTTTATTAATACACCAAAAATTATTATTATTGTTCACTATGATTGCGTAGATCTGACTAGAACCTACCTGACGCAATATATATCTTTGGACGCTTGTCGTGCATAGGATATAATTGATCCTGCCTGAATTTATGAAGGATTATTTCATGTTTTTCAATGTGAAGTGTAGGTAGTCCGCCAGACTGATTTTACATTTCGTATGTGTGTACTTTCTGAATGTGGCATATGAGATCGTTCGAATTGCTTTCGTTGCGGATTTTTAGCTATAGAGCAGTGAAGTTGAGAGCAACGTGTTTTTGCTCTTGCAGCTTATAAGCTGAAATCTCCTATTCGTCCAACAATGTTCAGAATTACAGGACCAGTCATAAGTAAACCGAGACTAGGCACGATCTACAGCAATTGCGGCCCCAGGATAAAAACAAACAACAAAAGATGAAACAACATTATGGTTAATGTCTATGAATGCAGTGCGACAATTAAAAACATTGTCAAGCAACGGTATCACATCGTGGCCATTCGGGTCAGACTTTTTTTATGGGATACTTAAATTTCGCCGTTTACTATGAAAATCAAAGCTCTGTTAAGCAATTAATTGAAAACATTACAGACGAAATTTACAGGATTAGGATTCAAAACATGCTTGGTAACGCTTGCTCCGGGCCTTCCCAACACCTAGGTAGTGTTTTTTTTTTTTTTGATGTGGAAATACGGACGGGGAACTGCGATAACCGATGAGCAAGGTTTTGCAAAAAAAAAAGACGTAATAAACAATCGGAAAGAGGGTGTGAGATTCGTTGATCGCTGTTTGTAGAACATGGTTTTCAAAAAACGGGTGTAAAATCTGTCTGCAGAGATCCTGTATTTCACTTGCTCGATCGGTTGCATGTGCGGCATATCGCCCTTCCTGTTAGTACTACGAGGTATTATTATAACGTCTCTGGTTAACAAGAACAAATCAATTTTATCAGCCAGTTTCAACCCACTGCTGCATATACGTATACGTAGATATTGGATTCTTGGGGGAATCTTTTCGCGAAAGGACTATCCACACGGACGTTTGTAATGTACGATGAATTGTTCCCCCACCCTTCCGTCCGATTAACGGATTAAAACCGGGATGATCGATATTAGAACAAAATCATGTCAATACCGGTTACTAATCAATCATTGATATGTAAACATCATGGATGTTTTAAGGGCCAAAATAAACAGAATTCGTTATTTGATGTCATAAGAATAAAGTAAATTAACAAATCAAGATAATTTCCTGCCGACAAAAAAATTTGCCTATGAATAAAGCCTTTTAGAAGCTGTTGAATTTGTTACTGTATCAATGAATCATGTTTCGCAAGATCTACCCATTGTATTAAAACATCGATAGTTTCCCATTTAACGTCGATCATTTAGTCATCGATCATCAGTAGCACGAGCTAAGAGACCTGAACGGAGATATGAGTGAGCTGAAGCATTGTGTGAGCTGGAGCGTATTTCCGAGATGGAGGGTATCTGTGAGCTGGAGCGTGCTTGTTAATTAAGGCCTAAAAGCCTCTAAAATACGCACTGTGCTTTATGTGAAAAGTAAGTTTTTCTTTTAAGGCTTCGATCATCAATTTTTAAGGATCTACCTAGGTCATTTTGTTTTGTATCAATAAAACGATTTCAAGATTGCCAAAGTTGATATTTGACATGTCAAATAAGTATCAAAAAAATTGTATTAGTGAGACTCGATCTTAATAAGATGTTTTTATTAATATGTCCTTTAAGGATCTACCTAGGTCATTTTGTTTTGTATTAATAAATCTTAATAAGATGTCTTTATTAATATGTCCATAAAGCGCTTATTACACTACGTTATTTATTTGTAGGAAAGGTAGAGTGTAATCGAAGTTAGAACAGTTAGATTGCGATTTAGTGGATTGGAAGATCCCTACCGCATACTACGTCCATCCTAAATGCAGAGACAAATTCGGCATTCATTGTTGGGAGGCTTGGTTCTGTTAATTCAAATATCCATACTTCAACCAGCCGAATTATCTCTGCACTTTAGGATGGTGTAATAAGCGCTTTAGAGTACTTATTTATTAACTGTTTACATTTTTAATAGAAAGAAAAACATCACTTGATTCATATGTAAGCATAAGAATGTGGTTACAAAATTATTGTTTTTTTTAGCTATCCCGTTGGTGACTAGCGGCTGTACAACATACCGACAGGTGCGGGCGCGTGTGCCGATGCATTTAATGCTCGCGGCAGGTCCACGCGTCCCGGCGCACGCGCCGCCTAGTCGCCCCTTCCCTTACCTTCCCGCGGACTTTCAGAAATGCACTTTCTCTTCTCATCTCGCAAAGTTCTTGCGCTCCCTTTATTATGTTAGTGAATTATGACCGTATCACAATGGAGATTGGTTCTTTTTTAGTAATAAACGCACGCGACATCCACGAGCCAACTTTCAGTGAGGTCTGTTGCCAATTTGTCCATGGAAGTAAGTAAAAGGTGGTATTTTTTTCTATTTGCTCTTTTTTAATTTCCATGATAGCGCTCTTGGCGACTGGTAGTCATAACACAACGTGAAGTTTCATATTCGTATGTGGTGTGGCACCGGCTCTGGTGACAACGTCCATAATGCACCCATCATCGCTGCCTTTGTAACAAAACCTGCTTATAAAATTAATGTGATGTTGTCTTTGTAGCTCATTGGAGCATTTGAGATAGGTATGTTAGCGATTTCGAAGTACAGCAGATTGTATGCATACGGAGATAATTTAAAAAAAAACGGTTCGGAGGATTTGCATGGTGAAAATCTTTGCATGCAATCAATACGAAACGACTAGTAGATGTTATGTTAGGTACGAGCGTTATTAATAGGTTATTTATGTCCAGTAAATAAGAAGTGAGGGAGAGGCGGCTGTTGAATCGGAGATAAATAATGTTATATGTTTGTTGCTCAATTACGGCAAAACGGATTTGGACGAAATTTGGTACACAGGTAGAAATACCTTTAATATTCATTCAAAATACAATAAGATAGCGCCTCAAAAATCACGTACTTACAATGGATGCTTTTATACCGGTAAAGTATAGTTCCCGCGGGATAAATAAATTAAGTACAGCAATAAACGATTTTTTTTTTTTTTTTATATGAGAGGGCGGCGAGAATTACAAATGAGAGATATAAAACAATGAAACAAAAATCACATTTACTTAATTTTAGAAATATTTTTTTTTCTTAACTACACGTGGCATGTACAATTGTACTATACTACAATAAACAGTAGATTGGATGTTTATTTATAAAATAATACCTTTACCACGTCCTTGTTTTTTTTATATAACGTCTTTAGCCTTTTAAAACCCCTCTAAAACGATAATGGTAATGTTTACCAACAAGCGAGTACTGGGCAACTACCTGCTACCCAAACTCTTTGGCACATCGCTCCAGCTATCAACGGAAGTCAAATACCTCGGGGCATGGTGCTTGACAGTAAGTTGAACTGGAACAAACATCTGGAAAGTAAAATCACCAAGGCCTGTATCACGTTTTACCAATGCCGCAGGATGATAGGTAGGACTTGGGGCCTCAGCCCCAAGGTCATCCTGTGGCTATACAAAACTGTCATACGCCCGATCATCTGCTACGGATCGGTGGTTTGGTGGACAAAAACAACCCAATCCACAGCCGCAAGCAAACTTCAAAGCTTCCAGAGATTGGCTTGTGTAGCTGTCACCGGGTGCATGCGGACTACACCCACCGCGGCCCTGGAGATTATGCTAGACTTGCCTCCGCTCCACCTGTTTATCCAACAAGAAGCGGCCATTTCAGCGGTGCGCTTAAAAACCCTGAAACTCTGGAAAGACAGCGGGTGCTATCACGCTAGCATTCTTAACGATGTGGTCAAGGAGCAACCGCTCATAGAGGCTAGCAATGATAGGATCCCAAAGCAATTTATATTCGACAAGAAATACAGAATACATCTTAAAGAGCCTCCAGGTGGAGACTGGAGTTCCAAGGAGCTCATGATCTTCACGGATGGCTCTAAAACGAGGGACGGCACTGGCTCTGGGACTTTCTCAGAGGACCTACAAATCAACATCTCATCGCCTCTTGGTGCCCATAATACAGTTTTCCAGGCCGAGTGTATGGGCATCACACAAGCAGCGAAAGCGATCGCCAACAGACAGGTGCAGAACTACTCTATTCGAATCCTATCTGACAGCATGGCGGTCTTACAAGCCCTGAACTGCAATAGCATAACTTCTGGGCTCATCTTAGAGTGTCACCAATCTCTGATGGACGTGTGCTCGCACAACGACATAACTCTTCAGTGGATCAAGGGGCAACGACGCTGCGGACGAGCTGGCGAGAAGGGGATCTGCAATGATGGTGCAGGGCCCTGAGCCAATCGTCCCACTGCCGTTTTGCCAAATCAAATCATGGCTTCATCAGCGCACTACATCGCTACACAACAATGACTGGACCATAAGGGCAGACTGCAGGCAAACCAGAGCGGCAATCCCAGCTCGGAGTGTGCGCCTCACTCGACAACTTATGCGCCTCTCCAAGGCGCAGCTGTGTTTGGTCACGGGTACACTAACAGGTCACGGTCATTACAACAAACATCTGTTTAATATAGGTGTTACAGACAGCCCCCTGTGCAGAGCGTGCATGAAGGCCGAAGAATCAGCCGCCCACGTGCTCTTGGAGTGCGAGGAGGTGGCCTTACATCGAGCCACCCACCTTGGAACACCGGAGTCTCTCCCTGAAGCCTGTGGCAACATCCCAAAGTTGCTCGGTTTCCTCCAAGAACTTGGGTGGCAGTATTAGGTATTCCCCCGCGCGCAAAATAGGCGCATCCAGACGTCAAGTTGCGGAAACCGGCCCGCCAACGAATACGACTACGAATAGCCTTTTAAAATACTGTGATATTATGTGTTGTGTTTATGCCATAATATTATTATGATTAAGTATGTAGGGGTACAGAAAGTCGTAATTGTGGATTTTTTTTATATAATACCTTTACCATGTTGATGAAAATTATTAGGTATAACGGGGTGTGGGAGAAGAGTATTAATACATATTGAAAATTTGGAAAACCCCGAGGAACTAAACATATCATCTAGGTTAGAAAAGCAACTGTCTTAAAAGTTAAATATCTTCAAAATGGCTGAATTGATTGTCATCAAACATAACTAATAAGTTAATAACGTTTAATTATATAATATATCAAGTATTAAAAGGTTTTTAAATAATAAGGCTTCAATTACTAGAAGTGAAAATCTCAATAGTTTTGGGACTATATTTTTTTTGTAGTATAACCATTCTTATTCGAAATTTATTCCTTTATTTAGTTTATACCGTATAGCCATATAGGTATTTTATTATAAAATAAATAAGATTTAAAAGTAAAACCTGCAAATTAAAATAAGGTCAAATCTGTTCATATTATCAATCATTATACCTACTTGGTTTTCGGATTCGGAAATCCTCTTTGCTTTTCGTACATATGTACATCACGCACATTAAATTTTTGCCGTTAGAAATCACAGAGCTGAGTAGGTTTGAGAGTTACTTAGGCTGAGAGCGGCTTCAGAAAAGTGCAGTGCTCTCACAGCAGAAATGGATCGCGACGTCGGTTTTATGCCCGCATAAAAGCAATACGTTACGGGGTCATCCCTTACTTAGAGCTAAATTACGGAGCCAGTCCAGAAAAATTCTATGATTATTTTCAACTGACTAAAAACTTTTACGATGAATTATTTCCAAAACTTCCGAGGAGGCTAGGTTTAACCATAGAGGCGGCCACGACGACACAAACCGAGTTCCATACAGGAAATTCCAAATGCGAAAAATATTTTTTCTCTTGTTAAGACTATAGTCCTTTTCTTCCTTTGAACAAATTTTATCATCTGATGGGCAGAGTGGACTCTCCATTGTGCGAGTCATATAACAAAGTAGAAGATTTATTCCACTTGTTGTTGGAGTGTGGGCAGAACGCAACTTATAGATTTACAGTATCTCGAAGGCATAGGGCAAAATGGAGATATTAATGTCATCCTCAACCAGCCTACGTCAAATATGGCAAAGACATTGTATAATTTTGTAATTAATAGTTTAAAGATAAGGAATAGGCATAATTTAGTAATCTACCTCACCAAAATTGTTTTCACCCATGAGGCTGGCCATAAGTGCAAATTCTAAGCCTCGATAAAATAAAAGATTATTGTTACTTGCACACAACATCGAAACGACATTTTCTTTTTTGGAAAATTACTAAATATGCTAAAGAAATATTTCTCAATAGCAATTCAAAATAAAAATTAATTTAAAATTAGAACTAATTATTTCTCTTCGGATTACCATTTCGAATTAAGTTATCATTCGTGGACAGACTGTTTCGTTCGATACAATGTTAATGTAATGATCACATGCCTAATATAGGCATGTGATCATGTCGATTAGTAGATTTTCGTTAAATAATTCATCTAAAATAGGTATGTACATCGAACATGTTTAATTTAAAATTAAACACGACCCCGCCAGGCGTCAGAAATGTCAGGAAATTTTGTATGATAAGTAATATCTGATTTAGGTGGAAGTGCTGCTTCTACGTGGTTTCTCGTGCCAATCGTGATTTGTATATTGGGGTACAACATTTGGTTAAGCAACCTCCGACCTAAATCAATTAAGTTATTTTGTCTTATTATTGATTTTTTTACCCAATTACGGCGAAGCCAAAAGGAGGGTAATGTATTCGAATAGTGTGTCACCTACCATGGACTTATTATTTAAACAGGACTGATAACTATCAAAAGAATCATTTAGGAAAATGATCACTATGTCAACGCAATAAGGTATTAAATTGGATGCACCATACACAAAGGCAAATCCGAGCCGAGAGAGATAGTAATAACGGAGGCCGTGTGTCTCGTTCTTACATCTTGCCAGCAAAAAAAATGATTATGATCAACAGTTTTGGCTACTCAAAAATTCCATTGAAACACTTATATTTTTATGTTATTTTAACAATTATAAATAAACAAATAACATTCGCATTAATTTCTTTTCATATATTCTTAAATCAAACAGAAAACATACATTTTTATTTCGATTTTGTTATTTTTATGGTAACCCTGAAAAGCATGTCATGTCATGGCGGCTCGGTGTGATTTTGAATTTTCTTTGCATTAAAAGTTTTTTAAAGTATTTGTTATATTATAACAAGTAAAAGGAGTAAAATGGTGAAAAAGTGTTGCGTTTATACTTGCCCAAGTGAATCCTATGGTGGTTGCAACATATCTTTCCACAGGTAAGCTAAAAATAATATTTTTGTAAATCAAAGAAGTAGGATGCCCATGAATTCTTGAAATGAGTCGAAATATGTGAAATATGTGTGATTGATTAGGGTCCTGACTGTTGTACTATTATTGCAGTTTCCCAAAAAATGAAGAAATGCGAAATAAATGGCTCACGCCGGCTAATGTCAAAACGCCAAAGTTTTTTGACAAATATTTTATTACAACATTTGTCCCAAGTAACAAATATATTGTGGTCACCCTGTTAGACAGAGACAAACGGCCTCTACGTTACACATCCTGCTCGGCTCGTTTTTCAGCGGCGAGTACTCAGTCCTGTTTAATTAATAAGTCCATGGTCACCTACAGACTAAGCGGAGTTGGGCAAATGAGGTGTCGTTAGATTCGTAATGGTCCCGGGAGTGTCAAAGGGTATAATGCCATCATGATAAACCCAATATGGCGGACGCTAGCGGACATTTTATCACACTTGACGACAATAATTCTATCATCCCTTCAAAATGGGTATACCAAATGATAGATCTCGACGAAATAAATTCAAAACCAATGTAGGTATAGGTACCTAACTATATACAAAAAAATATGAAATAAATGTTTATTCACATAATCTGCCTGTAACTTCAGACTCCGGCCAAATCGATGGGTAGATTGATATTTATTCACAACTTTATGAGAGTGAATGAAGCAAAAGAGGTGTGTCAGGATGGGAGCAAGTGGAAGTAGGTATGTGGTCTCTGCCTACCCCTACGGAAAACACGCTTGACTTTATGTATGTAGGTATGTGTAGATATTTATAACCGTAGTCGGGTTTTTATTATAATTAACTTATAACATGTTTTAACAAATCTACCTATTCTTCGATTTCATTCGTAGAACCTATTATATTATTTGATCTCGACGAGGTACCTAATTGAATTAGGATTTGTTATCAAGTGTGACAAAATGGCTGCTAGCGTTCAGCATATTGGATTAATCACGATGACAATATCCCTATGACGCTACCGGGACCAGCATGAATCTAACGGCACTTCATTTGTCCAAATCGGCTGATGCGTTTACAGAATAGCTGGTACAGACGCGTTAAATACATTACCTTTTTGTTAGACTCGCCGTAGTCCGGTAAAATAATCATTGCGACCAACAAACTTTATAAGGAATAAGGCTAAAATTAAAAAGTTTGTTTTCTAAAAAAATTTTGTGGCTAACGGGACTACAAAAATATATATGACCAATGTTTGTAGTAGGTAGGTAGGTGGTAGTCAAGGCATCAGTCAGGTGCAAATTAATGTTAGTTTTGAGAAAATTGGTAGCTAATACCTAACTATTTGCAGGCCGATTTAAAACCACGAAAAATGCATTATACCTATTGCAAGGATATTCAATCAAATTATTTTATTTCTAAATATAGGGGTTAGCATACAAATAGTATTTATGATGATTAACCTTAGAGATAAAACGGTAAATTACATTTGATATAAAATAATAATTAGAAAAAGAATAATTTTTATTTTTAGAATTTTATGTGTATAGGTAATTCAGTGGACAACTGTTATTGGCTTCCTGAATAGGTAGTATAGTTTAAGATTCATGATATAAATTATATAAAGCTGTTGTTATTCCTAAAACAATAAAATAAATAAATTCATAATTGTCAATTTACATAAGAGAAAACAAATTACATTTAATCGGCCATGTAGTAATAAACAAAAAACTACCCTACGTAAGTACCTATAGGTAAGTATTGTAACTTGTCAATTTCTCTTTTAGAAATTAAGGGTAAGGTACCTACCTTTTTCGAAACAACAATATTTCAGGGTCAGAAAATCGATAAGAAAATGAAAAAAAATTTGCGCTTTATTTGCATTTTGTAAAACTCAGTTTGGAGACATTTGGAGCATTCTGGAGTAGGTAGCTAGTCTATGGTTTGATTGTACAATGAATTACAATGTAGGTAGTAGATAAGTTGACCGTAAGCGCATTGTGTGTAAGTGTGAGTTAGGTACCTACATAAAGTTATATTATTATACACTTATTAAATCGATCCCGCAAAGACGAGTTCAATGCCCCTTTAGCTTCATATTCCAGAAAACGCTGATATTTAATTTACTTCCTAGCTATTGTAGAATTATAACCGAATAGTCTTATCAAATACAACTGATCCAATATTATAATCCTTATCAATATCTGGGGGTGACCCACTAAATAAATACAGTACACCTTGGGGCTGAAAGGACGAAACAACCTTTTTGGCAAAAATGACTTAAAGCCCTCTCGCAATTCTTCGTCCGTCTATCGATGTTTTTACAATCTGCCAACTTGTAAGGTAAGTTCCTTGTCACATGGTCATAGGCAATAAGGGTCTTTATCGCTTCATTCACGTTCTAAATGCATTAAAATGTCGTCGTGTAGGTATTTAGGGCATTTTGGTTGTATAGGCACTACCACATGGGCACATACAAGATAAATCAGGTACCTACCTACTTACCGAAAGTAAAATTTTATTTAATTGGTATGTAGGTAAGTATCGTAGATAAGTGGTAATGTACCTTCATTATTTACATAAGTAGGTTACTTCTTCATACATCTATTCCTATACTATTTCATTAACACCTTGAATACCTAAACTCGGTATACCTATATATTAAGTCAACTGATTATTAAGGATGAGACGATAAAATTTAATCGCTTACCTGTCTTCATATGTGGGAGAGGCCTCGCCAGAAGCACCTTGAGATACGTCTCCGTCCATAATCGAGGTGGATAACACGGTTTGTATTGGATACAGGAATTTCTGGCTTCGCACAGCTTTCCGGTAAAGGAATTTTGGCACGCGGAGTAAAACCGGTGCGCGCGTGTAGCGAGTACTGAGCGGAGTGGCGGGCGGCGGGAGGGAGGAGCGGTGGCCGGTGAGCGAGCGGGGCACTTTTGCTTGCCGGCCGGCCGGTGTCTCGGTATACGAACGAACGGCGAACGAACGAATCAACGAAGGAACGAACGAAACACACCCATCACTCACACAAATACTCAACAAACAATTAAATTTTTTATTGTTATAGATGATCTTTTCGTTTCACCGGCTCGGAAAAGTCCTCTTCCTTATTTGAGGGAGTGAGCAAAACGTCAGTGTTTGAATTTCGAACATGACGAATTGGCAATGTCCGACGCAGAAAAAAGGAGACGTTCTAAACTCATTAGGTATATGAAGGTAAATTTTACCAATATAATAGTTATTTAATTTGATATTATAAAAAATCACACAATACACAATTAAGGGGATTTGCTAATTGAAATTTGGAATTCATAATTCTGAAGAAATGCAACAAGATTTCAACGATTTGTTGCTTAAGTATTTTTAAAAATCGGTATATAGATACCTAATTGAATAAAAACCAATAAAAATTAATAAATCGTGTGAATTTTTAAGATTCACGTTAAATTTTCAAGGTGATAAAATTACAGAGATTGCTAAGTTTCAGTAGGTACCTAGGTAGGTACTATATATATTTTCCGATTCACTTAAAATTTTAATATAATATGTATTATTATTACTAAAAAATAGGTACCTATACTATATCTAATCAAGCTACCGTTTGTTAGAAAACATTTTTATTCTTTCACTGACAGACCTATCTACTCCTATGTGCAAAAAATCACGGCCTATAACACTCTAGAAAGTTAAGTGTATTCTTACTGGACTATTAGACGAACTCCTTCCCCTAAGGGGCGGGAATTATCTTATTTTGGACTTCTTTGATGATATTGCTTGTTTATGTCGAAAAAAAAAAAGTGAATAAAATTATAAAAACTGAGTGAATCCAGCGAGGAAGACACCAGTGAAGAAGTGAAGGAACACATTTCTAATGTAGAACCACAAATTATGTAGGTACGTAGCGGCGGCAATTTTGTGGTAGACCTGAGTTTTCTCCCACATAAATCGCGTGAAAAATACAAGAAAATGTTTCGTTCAATGGTTGGAGACTTGCTACTGGCGCGAAGACTTCTTTTTCTATGAAATTATGTAAAACAAAACAATCGACATCCACTCTGGAGTATTATAGGTAACCCCTGACGAAAAACGACGAGTGTTTCCCTTTCTTACTTCAATGCTATCCAGTCTATGCCCAATCGCGCTATTTTACAACGATATGTTTGACGGTGTTGTGTAAGCCACAATTCATGAAACTCAATATAGGTATCAAGTCTACCGTTCTTATATATTTACGAATGCGCAATATTTGCAAGATCAAATTTGAATTTATTTGAATTTAAAAGTCGTGCGCGTCATGCTGACAAAATGGCGGTCTAGCCAGCTAACACTACGTAAAAGTATATTTTGCAGGATACCGCATATCTATAATAAGATACCTAAGTCGCTGAGAGACATAGCTGGGGCGAATACATTTAAAAATAAATTATACGCTCTTTTAACTTTCAAATGCTACATAGTCTGCACTTTTTGCAAGGTATTCCTTGGGGACAACTCCATCTATATTGATATATATTTTTTGTTGGTTCTATGTACAGTCAGCTGCAGAGAAACTTGAGCCCATGTAACTACAGTCATGTGAATGGGGGGTCATATTTCTCTGCAGGTGACTGTACTATTTATGTACGAGGGTGGTCCCAGAAGTAGCCGACTTAGCCAAGAAAAATCAAAATAAATGGGATAAACTATATTTATTTCTCTACATAGCTTCCTTGTAGCTCGATACACTTTTCCCAGCGGTGCTCTATAGCTTCAATGCCACGTATATAGTAAGAATCGTCGAACTCTTCAAAATAGCCATTAACCAAAGTCTCAACCTCTATGTTACTTGAAAATCTTTTCCCGCCGAGCCATTTTTTTAGGTTTGGGAACAGAAAATAATCTGTCGGGGCCAAATCTGGTGAATAAGGTGCATGGGGAAGCAATTCAAATTTTAATTCTTTGATTTTAGCCATTGCAATGCCGGATGTGTGGACTGGAGCGTTGTCTTGATGAAACAAAACTTTTTTCTTTGACAAGTGAGGCCGTTTTTTCTTTATTGCTTCACTCAAACGCTGCAATAAGTTCGCATAATACTCGCCATTAATGGTTTTTCCTTTTGGAAGATAATCTATAAAAATTATGCCACGCGCGTCCCAGAAAACTGAAGCCATGACTTTTCCTGCCGATGGAACTGTTTTTGCCTTCTTTGGACATGATTCTCCTCTTTCAGTCCATTGTTTTGACTGCCTTAGTCTCAGGTGTAAAGTGATGAACCCATGTTTGATCCATGGTGATAAATAGACGCAAAAACTCGGCTTTGTTGCTGCGAAATTTTGCTAAACATTCGACTGACACATCCTCACGACGCTGTTTTTGTTCTACTGTGAGTAATCGCGGCACCCATCTTGCGCACAGCTTTTTCAAGTTTTCTGTTAAAATACGATGGACTGCACTTTCAGTCGACTTACTGGACTGGAACGGTACTGGATACCGTTTTGTGGATTTTTTTTACTATTTCTGGATTAGTCTCACCTCATTTGGTCGTCCACTGCGATGTTCATCTTGGCAGCTCGAGCGACCGCGCTTGAACTCTGCCACCCAATATTTTATTGTTGTAAATGAAGGAGCTAGATTCTTCTTTTGGGGGACCAAAGTAGAATCTAGCTCCACTTTGATATTAGTTGGGCTGAGACCTTTCAAATAAAAGTATTGAATTACGTAACGAACACCAATTTTATTCATAGTCGAAAAATTCGATGAAAACTTTTACTAAATATGCTTCAGAACAAATGCCAAATGACCTATTTATTCATAGTCGAAAAATTCGATGAAAACTTTTACTAAATATGCTTCAGAACAAATGCCAAATGTCCTAGCGCGCGTTCGAATTCTAAATTTAAATTTCTTAATGTTCACGCTTCCTAAAAAGAGTATTTAATCAAATAAAAACTGCCAGTAAGTAAGTAGGGTCGGGTATTTATGGGACCGCCCTCATTTTTTTAAGCGGACAAAGTTTTTAATAGTAGATTGTTAACCAAGGGCTGTATGACATCAATTGCATACGAGGTTTTTGGCGCCCGAGCGCAGCGAGTAATTAGCCCCAGTATGCAATTGATGCTTACACCCGAGATAAACACTCTGCTTTACATATCGATTGTGAGGTAAGTAAAAACAAGAAAGCAGGTTTCTATGAACATTTATTAAAGAGAAACATGTGTATTTAATTAAAATTATGGCACGCAAGCGCGTCAAATCGTGCTGGCCAGGTTTGATTTTTAAATCGATTTCAACTAACATACGATGTGACTGCGAAACAAATAGTTCGATATTTAAAATAAAATCTTCATAAATTCTAATATAAATTGTCTCGATTCCGATTCGAGTAAATAATCGATACCGAGAAAAAAAATAACTTTTTAAAAATATTCTTCTTGCAGTATGAGTATGACAGTTCTTTTTTCAAATTCCAAAACCTATGCTGTAATGCTAACATTACATGGTAGGTTTTGAAACCTATGCTGTAATGATATCCATACACCCCGGCATTCAGGGAAGTAAGTGACTACTTACAGAGCTAGAGATATGTAAAAATAAATTACACACTCTTTTAAACGTGCAAATGCTACATAGTCTCGACGAATACCTTGGTGACAAATGCATCTAGATTTTTGTTAAAATTATTGTTTTTTTTTTTGTTGATTCTATGCAAATATTTTTTTAAGCGTCCGAAATTTGTGACTTTTTTTTATTACTGGCATATCTAGCATAACTGCATTTTTTCAATTTAAGTGTAAGTTTCAAAGTATACCCCCGCTGTGGCGGGATATAGCCGAGCTACCTATATCATCATATTATCTCCCTGTATGTTATACCTATGATCCATAATAAACTATTTGAATTTGAACACTATTTATTATATAACAATGCGTACGGACAGCCGCTCTCGTGTGTTAACGCTACAGGTAGGTACCCTTACTAGGGTTAACCCTCTAACTGCCGTGACACGCAGACAATTGAAAATCAATTGACAACGAGAAGCGCTCTAAGTCTTTGGAATTCGCGGTTTGGCGGTTAAGTTGTTGCTAATGGTCATGGAAAAAAAATATGTAAAATGGTCGCTGTCCTAAGTAGTTCAAGTAAGTACCTATATTGTAAACTTAAATCCATATTTGTAGGGTTGCGTGCTCGCAAAACTTAATTTCAATGCGATATGCTATTTATATGTCTTTATCCAGCAGTGGACGTCTTTCAATTAATCAATCAAATCAATCAAATACTCTTTATTGCACAATTAACAAAAGCTACATGGAGAATACAGCGTACATCATTAATCGCACAAAAAGGCGGCCTTATCGCTAACAGCGATCTCTTCCAGGCACACGTTTCCGCTGATAGATGATAACGATTATGCATTTCTAAATAGCATATGCTATTTCTATCTAGAGTATTTATAAACTGAAACAATTTCATTCAGAGGACATAGGTATTTCTAGATAAACAACATTTTCGTTTCCTTCAGATTGCATTCCGATCCGATGCAAGCGGATGAGACCGGCGGATCAATAAATAAAAAGGCCCAAAAAGGTTCTATAAACCATGATCTCTTCTTAAAACCAGTTGAAATTAAAGTGATAGAGATAATAGCCTCGATTGCTCGCTCAATTCGTACAAGGAGAGCCGAGTCAGTTGGGAAGTGTGGTCACACGAAATTTTTATACCCGTAATGTAATGAACTACGCGCTAGGGAACTTGGGTTAATTCTTTTAGCTGTAGGCGACGACTGCAGGTACCTAAATCAACGACTATTTTTGCAACGAGAAAGGAATGGTAATAATATGAGTAGTATCATCTGAGATGAGGGTCGTTCGTGTAATACGGATCATACTCTCCGAAACCGATTTAGGGAAATACCTACCAATTATTCAAGAAAACTCATGATAAATTCAATCATGTCCCACTCTAGTAGGTAAAAGGGGTATATATGGCATATAGTAGGTATAGGTGTAGCAGAATCTGATGGCTAAATAGGAAATTAAATTGTGTGGTAAGCAACACTGGAGGAATTGGATTAAAAGATCTTGATACTTTATTTTTTCTATACATTAATCATTAAAGAAAAGAATCATATCTAAGTGAATATTGAATCTGCTTTTTATGTTATGCATGGTAAATAAACCTAAAAATCAATCACTTATATTTTTTTATTACATTATCAAAATCAGAAGTTGTTTATTTTCACAGGATACAAGTACTATCACTCGAACACGTCAAAATTCCATTTTAATCTTATAGTTTATTTTTTAAATTTACCGCTCATTCACATTGCAGTAATCCACAGAGAACTACCTACCTACGGCATTCTGTTGTGGGGAAATGCCGCGGACATAAATTGTATCTTTGTTCTGCAGAAACGAGCGGTTCGCGCGATTTACAAACTGGGCCCCAGAGTGTCTCTTAGGAATAAATTTAAAGAAATTAATATATTAACATTAGCATCGCAATATATTTACGAAAACTTAATGTATGTAAGAAAAAATATAGAATCGTTTAAGAAAAATAGTGATATACATAATGTTAATACCAGATATAAAAATAAACTTGCTGTATGAACTGCCATGAGGCAGCCGTTTACACAAAGTCACTAAGTCATTTAAGGGGCAATGTATACGCTTTTACAATAAGGTTCCAGTTCCCTTTAAGGGTTCTTGTTGACCGATGGCTAATAGTCTGACGGGGTGGGCTCCTCCGCGTGTCCCTCTGGTTTAGCAGAGGGCACTGCGGATGGAGCAGGAGACGCTCCCCTCCTAGTGGGGGAGTAAGGGTGGGCTCGGTGTGCACTCGCACTGCCGCCGAGCAGGCCTGGGGAGGAGGTTTGGGGTGAACCTCCTACCCCTTGCCACCGCCGGGCTCGTAATCCGGGACTGCGGCTTTCAGCTGCAGTCCGGGACCGAGGGTCTTGGCTTAACCGCCCGGACCGCGAGGAAGGAAAACCTCTATAAAAAACCAGCCCAAGATTCGGCTCCGAGGCCCGCCTCGGCGCCGAATGCCCTCGTCGCTCTACTTCCGAAAATTCGTTTTCGGGAGTGGAGCGACGAGGGAAGGTGGAGGGCATATTCCACCACAGCGGGCTGCGGCGAGGAAGCGGCGCTCCCTGAGGAATGCCCATCTGGGCAGGGGACGCCGTGGAATCGTCTGCAGCACTTGGGCGACCTCTCCTTGACGACTGCAGCTAAGGCTGCGGCCGTCGACGAGAGGTCGTGGGAAGCGGCCCTCTCCCTCTGTTCGCAGGGGGAGACGGCGGGAGGGTTGGAGGGGCGGTGTTCCCCCGCCTCCTCTCCGGGCCTCCCGCTGTTGCGGGCCGCTATGGTAGGGGACGACCTCTCTGTTGAGAGGTCGTAGCCGTGCGGGACGGCCACTCTTTGCCGGCCGCAGCCAGGTTCGAGCTGCGGACGCCAAGGAGAGGCCGTGGAAAGCGGTCCTCTCTCTCCGCGAGGTCACTCGCAGAGCGAGGGGAGATGCAGCCGCATGGGGGGCACGGAGGAGAGCTTATCTTTAATGATAGGCGATCCTCTGCCCCCCTACCCTGCCCTGATCCGGGGGGATCACCGCCCACACATAGGCCCCGCGAGAAGGCGCGCGCGTTGTTTCCGCGCGCCTTCTAGAGGTGGCTGGACCAGGCGATTCCTCCCTGCTCCAGCCCAGAGGTGGGCCCGCCGCCGCTGTTGTTCGGCGGCGGGCATCGCGCTGGCGTGGCTGCGGACGAATACCAGATGGTACCCGTGGCCACGCCGCACAGGCGCACGCGAAGGACCACCCAGGAGTTTTTAGTCGGTAGGCCGGCACCTTCTGTGCCGGAGTCCGACATAATCCGCCCCCCTCCCCCGAGGAGGGCGGATAAGCATGAGCGTTTCTCCTGGTAAAAAAAAAAAAAAAAAAAAAAAAGGTACCTATATGCAATTAATACTGCTGCAATAAAATATTTATTAATTATTATTATTTTGTCTGCTTTTACAAGTATTTAATGTGGTATTCATTTCAGTGTGTCAAATAAACGCATTCTATTCTATTTTAACCAAATAAATAAAAAAATATTAGCAATACTTTCCATCACACCCTTCAATATTGCACGTCACTAAATTACCTTGTCTGTAACGTAAACTGTCGCCGCCGGGGCGCCGCCGTTTGAAAAAATAATGAAATACGGAAATAGCACTCAAATTATACACGTTACTGCTACGTTGCACTAACTATTACTTATGTGGTATCGATTGTCTTTAAATTATGCATTCTGTGTCTTTACTAAGGTTTATTACAAAATATGTACTTGTAAATATACTTCTGCAGTAACTATAAGTAAGTTTGTACTTATGCTGTTATATGCATAACTGGTTAGCATTTGAATCCGATCACATCACGTTGAGTGAGGATAAGGTTGAAGCTGGAACTCGCTCACTTATTTAGGGTATGACATCTTATCTCTAAGAGTCGAACCACAACAATGATATTAACATTGCTGCTTGGCGGTAGATATAAGATGTCGGTAGCTAGGCGGACATTTATTTAAAACACCAACCCTACCAAACCGAGCATACATGTGGGAATCGAACCCGCGATCTGATTTGTAAACTTTATGTTGTTTACACATTGAGACACGCAGACTCATATTGACAAAAATACTATTTGCTCAGTTTCCTCAAAAATTGTATGTATACTTTTTTGAACCGTGTGGTTACATTTTTCTGAAAAAACAGTGATTGTAAATATTTGGAACAGTTGTGACGATATTAATGAATCCAACGCATGTATCTTTACATTTGACTGCTACACATATACAAGAGTATACGACACTTGTTTTAGTAGACATATTTAAACATAAATGCCAATTTGAAACACCTGTCTCTCCAATTTTATAGTGTCATATATTGATGGAATCGAAGTGAGACCACATATTTCTGAAACCTTGTTGATGCATACATATTTTTGATGCCGAGTGTACAAAACAACAGTCTGCGTGTCTCAATGTGTAAACAACAAAGTTTACTAATCAGATCGCGGGTTCGATTCCCACATGTGTGCTCGGTTTGGTAGGGTATGTTAAAATTTAAATATTAACGAAAAAATATCTCGAAAACCTGTCATTTTTGGATACTATCATCACAGTATAACCATTATGGTTATGATTTTATGCTTATATTTTTGTTCTCTATCCATGTAGGTATCCATCCTAGTATGTAGACATTAACGAGGGTCGCGATTTTGAAAATCCTATATATTATGTAGTTTGTCATTAGGTACCTACCTACTATGTTAAAGTCTACCGTTTGATTGGATTTTATGGTGGGCATCTAGATGCAAACGTTTTAGAAGTGACATAAAACATTCTAGGTAGGTAGGTACTATTATGGTGACGTTCCTACGGTCAAACTTTACAACGTTTACTAGAATATGTCTGATGTGGTAAGCTGATCTAACTAATAATTATAAATGCGAAAGTTTGGATGTTTGTTTAATTGTTTCTTTGTTAGTTGCTCAATTACAGCGAAATGGATGAACGGATTTCGATGAAATTTAGCAATACCCTGAATTAAAAGAGATATTTTTTATCCCGATAAAGTGAGTAATTCCCGCAACATTTCCGTGATGAAGTTATTTCACGCAGGCGAAGCTGCGGGCGGAAAGCTAGTTTTTCATGAGTATTTCTTAAGTATTTCATACAATTAAGCCAAATAAATCTATCTAGGTACCTACATCTCTTGTGAAACTTATAAAATACTGTGCTATTAGAAATAGTTTTAAATATTACAAATCAACTGTACGAGATAATTTGTTATCATACGGGGGCGTGTTCAAGAAACACTAAATAAACGAATCCCGGCCAAAGCGGTTGAATGGCAGCAGGCCCGGGACCGCGCGTGCGCGACCCGGCCACTATCGATTGCGTGCCACGTGGGCGCGTCACCGTCGCCATGGGGACCACGTGCTGGAGGCACTCCCGTACTCGCTTACTACCTATCCAACAATGCATAACACCCCAACCCACCCCAAATCTAGAATTTCATTCCCGCCATTCTGTCTATCACCCCACCCAACTCCGACTCCGGTCACCAAGACCACGGATTCATGAGAAATCAAAACCATCCAAAAAGCACACCTCTTTTTGCATGAACACCTGTAGAAATTCTTCTATCTCAATTCATTCCTAAATGCAAACAAGCCCTTACGAATTAGATGGACCCATAACAAATCCTCCTTCTTCAAACCAAAGAAAAACAATCTACTATTCTTCTTCTTCTTATTTTTGAGGATGGCAACCAGTCAACCTCATTGTCGAGGGACATTACTGCCAGTTTCGAGTGAAAATTTTTATTTATCTTATTTCTTCAGTTTATAGGTCAGTCTCAATCAAAACAAGTAATTCGTCGTATACAGAGTCTAGTCACGGTCAAGTCATTCTTCAGTAGTGGCAGAATGCTTTACAAAAGATTTTGGCGGCTTCTTGTGGGAACCCGAAAGCTCCGTTACGCACTTTAATTTACACTTCCCTTCACCTGTACACCAACACTAATGTTTGCTGCACAATATTCTGCCATTATTAAGCTTCAAAAGTTAGAATGCACAAATTTTAAGACTTATAAAGAAAAATGCTACTTCACTCGCCGAGTTCCCGCCAAAAAGCCCAATCTACCATTATTCCGCTCTGTAATGGAAGATACAGTCAACCTAGCGGTTTCGGAGAAGAATAGCTGCACTTACCTTACCAAGCTAAATAGACGTATGGATGTTCTCACTTTATTTCTGTTTGTTGCAAAGGAACCCTAACAAAATTTCACTCTGTGTTCAAATCATATGTGAAGTATGTACGCATGAAGGTATGAGTATACCGTGTACTTTGTTCTCTCACTACACTCATTTGATTAGGGCACTGATAAGCAACCACCCACTGATGAGTGCCGACACCGCCGCCGCCGCTGCCAACACGACCATAGATTGATCAAAATGAACTGAATTCCGTGATTGAAATGATGGCTGTCGGCAAACACAAATGTTTTGATTGGTACCTAGATATAGGAAGGATTCGACAAGGATATTTTAGACGTTACAGTCGGAATTCTTTGGATTAGGTTTTTTGGATTTTATTTAAAGGATAACATAATCTCAAAGCACCTAACGCATATTTATAAACATTATAATTTATAAAAAATCTAGGTAAATAGTCAGTATTACACTCCGTCGATTTAATCGTTGGTATTCGACCTATGACATTTTTTTAATTTGCAGTTTTTTAAACTTACCAATAAAATAATAATTAGTATTTAACTTACCAATAAAAAGTCTCTCAGTGGCAGCTCTCAAAAAAGTTATGAAGCCCGATAATTTCGAAGCTGTTCTAGGCTTGCCTTCCATAAGGCAATAAATTTAAAAATTACGTAACCACTTAATTAACTCACCTCCAACCTCCTGGCGGAGAATCACTGCTAGAGTCCTTCAGCTGCGTGGTACTTGCACTCTGAAGGTTGGGCACGTTTACTCTGCAATTAAGAAACATTTTATTTCAGTATTTTATAGTTCCGTACCTCAAAAGATAAGGATTCCGTACCGGTTGTCCGTCAGTCTGTCCATGTCTTAAGGCCCTTTTTCTCAGATGGATTTTTTCAATGTAAACAACATAGGGTGGGTTTACGAATCGGAGGTCGCGGGTTCGATCCCCAGCATGTTTAGTACCCGGTTTGGTTGGTGGTACGGCATTTTAAATGTGTCCCTGGCTAACTACCACCATTTTATCTAAGTCTGCCGCCAAAACAGCAATGTTAACAGCATTGTTGTGTTCCGGTTGTCAGAGAAAATATAACCAGTCCCCCAGTAAGATGGAGTTTCGGGGCCGTACGCTTCCACCTTCGGCCCCATCTTCACTTAACATCCTGTGTGATTGAAATCAAGTACTAACCCGTTGTGGATAACAAAATATGTTTCTTTCTAGTTTAACGCAATAAAAATACGACCTTTCAAAGCATATTTGGACTTCCAATGCATTTGTACAAATACTGAAATTGTACCAATGTGGCGGAAGGCATTTTCGCTATTAAAGTCAACCTAACTGATAATCGCAACCTTCTAGCTTATACTTCCCGGGGCCTAGGTTACATGTACGGGTAATATTTTTAGATCGTCTAAGTAACAGTGTTGTCAGGTACGAAAAGCACGTAGCGCAGTATACCGACATAGCACAGCCTCATTGGATCTTTTTATTGCGTTACCCTAGAACCTTTTAACAGCAGACCTTATTATTCCATATTTATTTCAACTTGATAAGTACCTTCTGAGCAAAGAGGGCCCTCAAAACCCTCCGGTGGGGTAGGTCTGTTTTACCTTTGTTACACTGTTACATCATATATCTGCCGCACCTATGAATCGAATTGAATTATGTTTGCTTTTATTTTGAAGGGTTTGCTTTTCAGGATGTGATGACGCAGTCCAGAGATATATAACGGAAACCTATTGAAATCGGTTTTTTGCTTATTTTTGCGGTTCGATTGTTCTTGGGTGTTCGGTACAGTGCTCAAAAATGCTTAATTAAAAATAAGGAACCGAGGGTATTAAAATTTGGCATAGATGTAACTTGATTCCTATTTCACAAGTCCACAATAAAACCCAAGCTCTACTAACTCGCAAGTTTAATAAAATATTTAGCATTAAACCTGTAACGTGCTTGCATGCTTGATTATCATCTAAATAGTCAAATTTCATAAAAACTTTTGGAATGTTGTGGAACGTGTTAAAGAACTATCTCAGCCGGTGTTGCAGTTGCCAGTGGCAGCTTGTAGCCAAAACAGGATTACATTTACTTATTGGGGTTTCATTTCTGCCATCTGGCTATGGAATCCAAAAAAATTGCCCTACCATCAAGAAAACGAAATACTTATGGGCATAGATAGCACACAATACCGCATCCATTTTGTAAATACGATGTTCAAACATTTAAACACATTGACCCACGGATGCGGTAATCAAAGGCAATCCTAGATTCAGTAAGTAGTGATGAAAAATTCTAGAAATGTCTATTCGGCTTATATTCGAAACCATTGTTTCAGTAATGACAATGGATCGTTAATGCAACAAGTAGGTAAACAAACGCTAGTTCTTTGGATCTTTACTCAGAAACGGCGAAAGACTGTTCGAGATACCTGCTTCCAGACGTTCTGTGATACCCTCTAGGTACAACAGGTAATTGGCTTATTACGTGTTGATTGGATGATTTAAATTATAACTATGATAATTGTGCAAGCTTACATTTTCTTATTCGCAACTGAAGGTTCGACGATCAAAGGCAGTCCACAGTAAGAGTAACCTAAAAATTGAAACATATTTATCCAATTTTATAGAATAAGTATCCAAGTATGACAATATTAATTTAAAGTGATATTTACCATGTAGTTTATCTATGGCACGATCCGCTGCCGACTGGTCTGGGAAGTCTACGAAGGCATATCCACCTCTCTTTACAGAGATATCGGCTACAGTGAGGTTGTGCTCGGCGAAGAGCTGCCTTACAGCTGCTTCGTCTGCCTCGATGGGTAGATTTCCTATGTACAACTTGTTCATCGCAGAAACGGTCTTCAGTTGTTCACTCATTTTAGGAACGTGATTTTATAATAATCACAAAGTAAAATCCGTTTGTTCAGTCGCACAAAGACGACCAGCAAGTTCAGCAAGACTGTCGGATTTCTTTTGTCTGTGTTGAATTTGACATATGCCTGAATTTGGAATTCGATAACACTTTGGCTTTTTCTTCTCGGTGGCCATGAGTTTCAAATAAAGAGAGACTAGGTTAGAGCAAAAAGACGGGTAGGCAAGTACCTGTAAAAGTATTAATTCCAGGGACATGCTTTCGTTAGCCAGACTTTCGTAACATAATTTATTAATAAGTTTATGTTTAAACCCCCCCCCCCCCCCCCCCCCCCCCGAAAAACGACGAGTGTACCTAATGTATTTGACGGCATTCTTAATCTTTGTCCGGTGGATCTCAGTAATGCGTGGTCCGATTTCAGTGCGGTTTTTTCAAAAACTAAATAAGTGGGCATGTTATTAGTATTAATATAAATAGAAAGAAAGAAAGAAATATTTCGGACACTTACACCAATCATCTAGTCCCAAACTAAGCAAAGCTTGTGCTATGGATACTAGATAACGGATAAACATACATAAATATATGATAATCGGTTAAGCCGTTTCGAAGATTTATAAAAACACATAAAAAAGCTTAAAGCTTCTGAAAATTTTAAGGGGGCTTTCTAAATTTTCAATTTATACTTTTATAACATACGGTGAAACAGAAAAGTGTAACCCGCTGATTATTCCGTAATTAATAAAAAGATATACAAACATTTTAAGTGACATTGGTGTCGATTCGGATGTACAACCAACTAAAACAATTCGACTAAAATTAGTTTAATCAAATGCATGTGCTATTCGGGTTTGCGCACGAACTAAATTTAGAAACCTTGTTTGACAGAGGATAAGATAACTAAATTGAATATAGTGTTGCCAGACAAACAAGAAATGTTAACATGAGATAGCGGCACTGCAAAAACGCGGATTTCTTGTTTTTGCATTTACATCGGTTTTTCTCTTCTTAGGGCGTATTAATAAATCGATTTTGAGATTGAGATCGCGTCTCACTCTCAATACGATTTTTTTGATACTGTTTTAATAAGCAACAGCTTGTCAAGCGTCAACTTAAAGTCATCTCAATCTTGGGAAGCTTTAGGAAGTAAAGTGTGGCAGTCATTTTTGAAAACATGTTTTGAAGCGCTTTGAAACTTTTGTAGCATTTTTCTATCAGCCAAAAGACCTCCATTTACAGTTTTTTTTATGCACAACGGATTGGTACTTGACTTCAATCACACCTGATGTTAAGTGAAGATAAGGTCGATGGTGGAAGAGTAAATTGAGCCACGGAGAAACGATTGAAACGAAACGAAAACTAAAAGAAAACGATACGAAAACGAATGAAACGATTTCGGTTGTCGGTTTTTATATTATTTATATTTGTCAATTTCCTGTCACAATCAGCATTTGAAATAGAAGCGGACAGAGAAGATGTTTCATGTAGGTAGGTAAGTACTTACTTAAATAGACGAGTCGCAATCAATGAGTAACACTTTTATCTACAAGATAGAGACCTAGTTACCTTTCATCTGCATCCACTCCAAACACGTAATATATCATCTAGCCCGCCAACCAGCTCAATTCAAAAAAATATTTCAAAATTTTTTTTGTTTATGCACAACGGGTTACCAAGGTGGAAGCGTACTAACCCGGAAAAACCCCATCCATTCAAACTTCCGACCACAATTAAATAGGAACAGACAGAGAAAAGCTTTTAAGTAGGTAGGTAGGTAAGTACTTAAATGGGCGAGCCCCAATAAATTAGTAAAACTTTTATATACAAGGTAGATAGACCTTTCATCTGCATCCACCACAGCTCCAATCACGTACTCTACGATCTATCCAGCCAACCAGCTCAAATCAAAAATGTATTCTTTTGACGTATTATTGCAAAACATCCGACTAGAATTTTCAAATGTTTAGTTAGTTAGGTTGGCCATACAAAATTACGTATCGACTAAAATTAAGTTAATTTTCGTTTGACGTTTCTTATTTTAGACGATATTTGGTCATTCCGAATAGCAAAAATGTGTTTTGAACTAAGTTGAATTCGATTAAAATAATAAGAAAGAAAGAAAGAAAGAAAGAAAAACATTTATTCAGCTTACAATGGGCATGTACATGAAAATAAGTATAAGTAATATAAGTCAGGTCCTGTCAAATTAGTTAAGTTTGTAATTTTCCGAATAGCAAACTACATTTGACTTAACTAAACCTAATTTTAGTGTAGTTTAGTCTAGTTGGTGTACATCCGAATCGATACCATTATTGAAGGAAAATTTAAGGTTAAATAGTACATTTTTAACGCTAATCTAAAGTCGTATATTTATTCTCTACCTAGTTATTCGAAATATTAATAAAAACGTACTGATTTTGCATTATCGTTGGCAAATAGAATTTAGAAGGTAAACTGGCGTTTTTAATTTTATTTTTGCTCGGACTCAGTATTTTTTAATAACAAAGCTGCCGTATGAAGACGGCGTCTTTATTCTCCTCGCATTACCCGCTTAATGATTCTACTGAATGTATTGCCAATAACGGTACAATTCGATACCTCTCCAGATCCCTAAACTTCAACCCTCGTGACTTTTTTTATGGAGATTCCAGGACCATATGTACAAACCTATGTCTGCGGTAGTTACGGAGTACAGTGACAAGGGCTATCACTTTGATTAGGTACCCCAAGTACCCCAAGAACGCTTCTATGGATGTTCACGTACACTCGCACTTCTTACTTAAAATGGCCGGTGGTCTAATGAACATCTCAATATGAACAATATTATGATGATTTATTTCAAAGATTCATAAAACATTTTTAATCCCAACTTAATATTTGTGTGTGTATGTCTGTATGTATGTATTATAGGAAAACTTTTTGCTAAACCGATTTTGATGAAATCTTCCACGCGGACGAAGTCGCGGGCGGAAAGCTAGTCTTCTTATAATTTAGACCATAAGTCTCCAACTTACTTATGTGAGCTGTACCTTCCGAAGTCGACCGCAAACATTACAGATATAATTGACAGTTTCTTTATATAGCTCCTAATATTCAAGTGCCAGATATTCGCTTAGCCTCCTAGATTTCCTTCTTTGCTATTTCCATCCCAAATTTCATTTTAAATTCCATCACGAAATCAAATCATCTTAGATCTAAAAGAATTGACCTCTCTCTATTGTTACAAATAAAATTCTTCAGATAGTAATGGATAATATTATAGGCTTTTGGAAATTAATTGTATTTACGTTGCTGTTGTTCGGCTTGGAAACATGAAACTGTTTGGTATATTTGGAGCCAATATTTTCTGATGATTCCTGGCTTCAAGCGACCTTTCCTTTAAGACATGAAGGATTCTGATAGGCAAAATTTCTGGTGTTACCCTTAAGCCTTTCGGTCGTTTATTAACAGTACTGTTGTTCTCATAGGAAAAATCCAAGGACCTTCCTCTTCAAACTACGAGATGGCATACCTGATCGAGACGACGTTCAGACTACCAGGTGTGTGACTTGCCCGAGTCACCTCCAAGGAACTCCCACTAGGCCTGATGCAGCTGCGCAAGCAGCAGAAAAATTTAAAAACCCAAATACAGGGTCATCAGCACCGAATATATTTTTCTTGGATACCTATTATAAAATACACAAAATATTTCTAAACCCCTTTAGGCGGCCTCATTGGTGACCAGAGAGCAAGCACTTTCCTAGCTCAACGTTTGAGCATTTGTATACAGCGAGGAAACGCTGCTAGCGTTCTGGGCACAATGCCTTGCAGATAAATTTTTCACATATGATTTCATTTTAAAATTTCCTGAATTGTTTTCTATGCTTTTACTTTTATATATAAGGTCTCAATTTATTAGTCCTGACCCATTAAATATTGTGTAGGTCCAAAATATTTCAAATAACAATTTTGTTTATAAAAATAATAGTAATAAAAAGTCAACCGCCTACAATTTGAGTGCTTGGAGCGGTACTTTTCGCCGAGAGGTTTTGTGTTTATTTTTATTATTTGGTTTTTTATTTATGGCAATAAAGTTCACTAACGGCCTGTTTGGTGTTAGTGATAGAGACCCTGACCGTTACATCTGAAGGTCGCGGGTACGAATCCTGTTTGGGGCATATGTTTGTAATATGAATACATACATATGCCCCTAGCCTACTACAATAGGACATGTGTACCCGAATTATGGATGTCTGTCTACATTACACAACATTTTATTGAGAATTTCCTTTGTCAGTTGTATTATCCAACCGCCTTCGTCATGTAATCGCGTAATTCGTCTCAATGTAAAAAACATGAGGTTTAAGGTAAGATGAAATAAGATCTTTTGTTTAAAACATTAACAAACAGATGTTGTTTGATAATATTTGGACCAGTAAATCTATGATTTGTCAACGCATATTGTTACATGCAAATGTCACAAAATTGTAATTATTACATTACACTCTATAAATTTAGTTTCATATAAGTACTACCTAATGAGTCAATATAAGTCAACTCATAACTTAAATTGTAATTACATAATTCATATCGGTTAGGAAAATAATTACTTCCAGGTCTTTGAAAGGCGTTTGAAAATAAGACATGTCAATTAAATTATTAAATTACCTATAAAGAAGGAACGATTAAATTATTCAATAAATACCTATGTGATATTAGAATTTACAAAGAGTAATTCAGCTATTTTTATAATGTCAAAAAACTATGCTGAAATGTGCCAAATAGTGCCCAAAAGAAAAAAAATGTGCCACTGTAGTTAAGTGAGCATTCTGGCCACGTGTTGCTGGAATCATCATTCGACAAGAAGTCCGTCGTCTGCGATGCCCCTTTTCACCAAGACATCTAAATAATTTGAAGAACTATTTGTGGGACTTGTATATTTCAGTGGCACTATATATTTACAGTTTTTTGGGATATAAATTATAATCATAGGTAAAGCAGTCTCTGCGTATGAGAATGGGCATTCCAGCAACACGTGATGCCAGAACACTCAATTAAAATATTGAATAACACAAAGTACAGTGGCACTAATTTTTTACTTTGGGCGCTATTGGCACTATTTCAGCACAGTTTGATGACATTGTCAAAATAATTGGATTCCTCTGTGTGAATTTTAGCATCACGCACGTCAATAAATTGCATTGAACCATTGCTGTTGGCGCTATTCATTTGTCTTAGGCCCGTAATAATAAACCATTCACAAGATTGAGAACAGTCTTGTGACCGGTCTCAAGTAAAGTAAACTTGAGTCCTGAAAACCACGTGCTTACTCAAGCAGTACTCACTTGAGAGTTTCACGTATTAATAAACGGAACTCAAGACTATCATTCGTTCGCCGCTGAGGCGAATATTTGAGAAGTGATCTCAGCTGAGTAGACCTCAAGATTGATTTATAAATTAGTACGGAGCTTGAGATAGCGTCAACTTCTTAAGACGCATCTCGGGTGATACAGCTTCAAGACTTGTATTGAGATTGGTTTATTAATACGGGCCTTAGTGTAGTGTCTTAGTTTTTAACATTAACCACTTCAATAATTTTTTTTAAACATTCTCATATTCGTGTTCAAATATGGATACATTACATTGTCGATTGTACGTATTATTGGCTACATTTTCGTGATCATTAATATTGTTTGATATTTTTTCTGATGTAGGTACCTAACTGTAACAAAGTTTACAAAACGAAGGTTAGACATATTTAGTAGGTACCTACCTATCGACACGGTTAGGTTACCGATAGGGCATTTTTAAATGTCCGTCTGGCTAGTTATCACTATTTTAGCAGCAGCAATGTTGATAGTATTGTTCTGTTTCGGTTGTATGAGGTAAATAGTCAATCCCGAAAAAAGTTGTGAGTTTTGAGGTGACCCGCTGCCATCTCCATCTTGGGACCAAATCCTGACCCGTCGTTCATAGAAAAACCTAGTAGGTACCTACTACTATTACTATACTACTAAAACTCACTATATATATTAATATACTATATATTACTAGCTTTTCGCCCTGGCTTCACCTGCGTGGAATAGCTTTATTGCGGATATGTTTACCTAAATTGTATATTTTTTTATTATTTATTTGAGAGACAAGCAGTTTCTTACATAAATTACATAGGTAGGTAGCTCATGTACTCTTAACCACTTGTTCCTGAATCATGAAACTTTCTCGTATCTTTATGAACTTCATATATTGTTCACTTAAGGTATTATAGTATTTGGGAAAAATAGTAAAAAAAAAAGTTTCCTAATTTGGAAAACTGGAAAAATGACGTCCTTTTACGATAGCTAAATATGCTACTGTCACGGTTGTGGTGAAAAGAATAACACAAAAGTAAATTTTACAAGCGTTTATTGAGGGATGTGGAAATTTTTTGAAGCAAAATTTTGGATGTATAGTAGGTACATTTGGGGCAATAAAAATTTGCTTTTTTTATGACATCCAAAACATCAAAATGATGTTCCTCTACATTTTATAAGGTGATCTTTGCCATCATAACGTGGGTTTTCTCGGAAATGCTGAGAGGATCGTGTTGCTTTGCGTTCAGTATTTTTCTTGTACGTCTCAAGAAGAGAGCTGTTACAAATCTTCTGCGAAAATGAAGAAATATTCGCCATTATTATTTTTATATATTTGCCAATAATTGTGTAAAGCCATGTCTAGTCCGTGACAAATCAATGAGAAGTACCATTTCTTCCCTCTTATAGACGTTTTGTACAAACCGATATTTTGGTCGGACCTGTCGACACCTCCCTCCCACCTTCTCATTATATTTTTTGTCAAGAGCAGACTGGTCTACTTGGATATGTTTTTTTAGGTGCTGGGAAAACCTTTTAGTAACAGATGATTTGATGCGATTTTGATATGCGTTTGATGCAACAGTTACACTATTATTATTATGCCATTTGCATAATAAGATTAGTTCTGCCCTTGTAGATTGATGCTTGAATGTTGCTCGTGATGTTTTCTTTAGTTCTTTATGCGAAAGCAAAGGGCATTTCGCCACACGACTTTCGCAGACAGTTCCGGAGGCTTTGATTCCTCGAACGCGCATTATCGCATCGATTAAATTGATGGATGTAAAAAAGTTATCAAAAAATAAGTGGAACGGAACTTGCTTATTCACTTTTTGCAATACATCGGCATACTGTAAAAAGACACTGGCGCCTAAGCATGTGTTTAATGTATCGGTTGATTGTCTTTGATATAAATCAAACCACCACTATATAGCCTAAACGCGTCGCTGTGACCCGAAACTTATAGCCCCATCTTATGGGCTATCCTCTCATGAACTGTTTACGTGGGTGACCTCCGTAATAAGGAACCATAGCCTCATCAATGCTGTGACGTTCCTCGAACGCTGCATTCCAAACAAAGCGCTTATTTTAAATGTTGAAATATTCACGTAACTTAACAAACTTGTCACTAGAATTGAGGTTGGCATTATGACAACGATGATATGGTTTGTCATTATATAGGTAAGTAAATCTATCTCTGGATTCCATTGTATACTATAGGCATACCACAATCAGCAGTGGTTTGCCAGTACATACATCTTCTAGTAAGTACAACATCCACTGTAAAGAAGAATTCCAACAAAACAACGCATTTCATCAGTGCTGATATCCCCATATTCCCATATTAGAATATCGAACTGCTGGTTCTTATGATATTTTCACCAAAAAAACAGTTCAAAATATTGCATTGTAGTAATGTGTGAACAAGAAGCCTGCAGGTCCAGCCATGGCTCAAAACTAGGCTGAATGTCTAATGAATGAAGGAATGTTACTTGGTAGATCACATGTAACTTAAGAAGTAGAAGAAGTTGGAACTTGCTCTAAATCATTGGCTGTACGTCTACTGTTTGAAAGTCGTGAAAGTGGCAAATTGTTTCTTCATCACTAGAATCATAAATCATCAGAAATACACCTCTGCCTGCGCTCGCAATTAAGAACCAGATAAGTTATGCACCTGATTTTCATCACCGGAATCCTTATCAGTCACATCCACATTGCAGTTTTCAAGTGGCATAATGACGATAGCATCAGGTAGGTACATCCTCATTATCTTAATTTTCCAGGTCTATAATGATTTGTTTGAACGTTAAGGGTTGTCGAGGCATATTGCTCTGCACCCTAAAAAGTAACACAACATACCTAGTAGCACATTTTGCTATTGCTCGTTTAAAAGAACGTCAATTATTAATGTACTAATTGTAGGTAAATATTCACAATTAAAATTAAATGTTAATAGTATTTGATAGTAAAGGTTCCATATAATAAATAAATAAATAATAAATAAACATCCTTAGACATTAACACAGCGCCATCTAGTTCCACAGTAAGCAACTATAGGCTTGTGTTGTGGATATACTACATGTTTGGTGTAATGGTTAGCAACTCTGAGCACTATAAAAAAAAAAAAAAAATATATTATTTTTCTGTTTATTATTTATTATACATTTATTATTGTTAATTTGGGCACAGATTAGATAATAGTTACTATTGGGGCCCGTCCAGGCTGGACCTCGATTTTGCCCTTGATTCCATGGCCGCAAGGCCTATTACCTATATGTTTATATTATATTCCCGACCGGTGACTACATGATCTTCCCTCTATCTTGTATAATATATACCTACCTACCTGTAAGAGTTATGAAATCAATAATTGGTAGTAGGAGGGAGCGACGGCAGGGGTAGCTCACAAAAGATCCCTCTATGAGTCGAAGTAACTTGGGTACCTAGGTATACATGCCGTTGCCGACACATGTATTGTGTCCGACCCCAAGGCGAACAGAAGATAATTTCGCGATGTGTTTAAAGTAATCGATTCGATTATTTCATTATACAATATTCAAACTCAGATTACAGAAAAATATGTAGATGGAGCATATATATATATATTTGATATATGTATATTATATATCTTTATTATTACTATATTTGCTATTTTTCTATAAGTTAGGTTAGGTCTATTTTATATATCAAATACCTAATAAAGTTGTCTTGGGATGCCGGGGAATAAATAATTTCTAAAATCTATTTAAGTAGTTACACAATGAAATATTATAATGACATTGTTATTGCCTTTTTTTATCTTCAAATGATTGAAGATAAAAAAATTATAATATAATATGAATTGTAATAATTCAGCATCGGAAAAATTTGGTGTTGTGAAAACTCTGTAATATTAAAGACATGGCTTAATGGACTCGTAACCAAGTCAAAACGAAAAAAAAAATCAAACGCAAACGTTGCCTCATGTAAAATTTTGCAATTATTCAGGGTAAATTAATTATACATGCCACGAGGAAAGAAGGAATCAGGTCATTATGATATGTCTATCAAACGACCTATATCATTATGACCATATCAGCTGAAATTCCTCGGAATTTGAAATCGTTTTAATTAACAGATTAACATTATCCAATTTAAAGGTACATAATTTTCAGCATAATCGATTGTAAAATGTTTTATTTCTTGCAATGGTGTCGATTCGGATGTACGCCAACTAGACTAAACTACACTAAAATTAGGTTTAGTTAAGTTTGCTATTCGGAAAATTACAAACTTAACTAATTTGACAGGACTTGGCTTATTTTAGTTTAGTCGAAATAAACTTAGTTAAAAACTCATTTTTGCTATTCGGGATGACCAAATATCGTCTAAAATAAGAAACGTCAAACGTAAATGAACTTAATTTTAGTCGATACATAATTTTGTATGAACTAACCTAACTAACTAAACAATTGAAAATTCTAGTCGGATGTTTTGTAAATACGTCAAAAGAATACACTTTTTAATTGAGCTGGTTGGCTGGATAGATCGTAGAGTACGTGGTTGGAGCTGTGGTGGATGAAAGGTAACTAGGTATCTACCATGAAGCTATATAAAAGGTTTACTCATTGATTGCGGCTCGCCCATTTAAATACTTACTTACCTACCTACTTAAAACCTTTTCTCTGTCCGTTCCTATGTAATTGAGGTCGGAATTTTGGATGGATGGGGTTTTTCCGGGTTAGTACGCTTCCACCCGAAACCCGTTGGGCATTAAAAAAAAAGTTTTGCAATAATTTTTTAATTGAGCTGGTTGGCGGGATAGATGATATAATACGTGTTTGGAGTGGATGCAGATGAAAGGTAATAAGATCTCTCTACCTTGTAGATAAAAGTTTTACTTATTGATTGCGACTCGCCTATTTACTAAGTACTCACCTACCTACATTAAACTTCTTCTCTGTCAGCTTCTATTTCAAATGCTGATTGTGTGTGACAGGAAATTTACAAAAATAAATAATATAAAAACCGACAAGCGAAATCGTTTCATAACGCCAACTGTAAATGGAGTTCTTTTGGCACATAGAAAAATGCTTCAAAAATTTCTAAGCGTCTCAAAACATGTTATCGAAAATGACTGGCATACTTTTACTTCCTAAAACTTCTCAAAATTAATAAACCGTCCTCAAGAATTGAGATGACTTTAAGTTGACGCTTGACAAGCTGTTGCTTATTAAAACTAAAACAGTATCAAAAAAATAGTATTTAGACTGAGACGCGATCTCAATCTCAAGATCGATTTATTAATACGCCCTAAGAAGAGAAAAACCGATGTAAATGTTAAAACAAGAAATCCGCGTTTTTGCAGTAGCGCTATTTCATGTTCACATTTCTTGTTTGTCTGGCAACACTGTATTCAATTTAGTTATCTTGTCCAAATCCGAATAGCACATGCACTTGATTAAACTAATTTTAGTCGAATTTTGGTTAAGTTTAGTTTTAGTTGGTTGTACATCCGAATCGACACCAATGTCGCACTATCGCAATCTAAAGCAAAGCTAAAATCATAGCAGAACCGTCGTTGCCACAAATCTGTCTTTTACAAATAGGTATTTTGTTTTCTCTTTTTATGAAGTAATGTAATGTTATAATGTAGGTATGTATATATCTATTGAAGTCTCAGTAAAAAATAATTCTATTCGAAATAGCCACCTTTGACTTGGATACTGGTGCTTAACCTGTTTGCTCCAGATATTTTTTAAGAGACTCAATGTCGGCGTGTTGTTTAGATCAGCCCATGCCCTCTAAAATTGACGATAATTTGTAGTCTAAGGACCGCCCGCACCGGTGTAGTGATGCCATTTCTTCCCGTTTTATGAACTCCGCTCTCACATCCAGTTATCAAAGATATAACAATCAAAACAAACAACTTTTAAACTTTATTTTGTCACGTGCCGACGAAACACATAACAGGTGCTTTAATAATTAATAAGTAAATAGTAACGTTTCACTTTACAAATAATTGAGAAATGGTTGGAGCGGAGTAATTATGTTTTATTTTTAGCATGTCTAGAATGGCTCGGGAAATGCAGTGTAACGGTGGCATTGAGGTTCTACCTCAGTTTAACAGTCGTTTGGCATTTTTATTTTAAATATTAACACTGCTATTTTTTATTGTGATACCACGCCGTTAAATACTTTTTGTAGAGTATCTATTGCCTTCTGGAACGGAACATTACCTAAAGAGTAGAGAAGAAAATGTCGCAAAACGAAAGTTTTAAGTGATCCCGCAAGTAAATATTTTCTTTCAGGCAAGCCTTGTATAAATATACTTAATTACTAAAAAAACGGTTGGGTAATTTTGCAAACATCTTGCAACACAATAAAATAACACCGGTCCGTACCGTGTATTATTGCCATCTCTTTCTTTAGTCTATAGCATCGCAGGCGCGATAAACGTTTATGTCGCGCGAGATAATGGTCGTGCTTATTCACTTGGACGAAATATACAACTATTCCAGTCTCACTCCCCCGTCGCGCGCGACACACGATGACATGCTACGGGGGCAGGTTCTGTAATACGGGCCTAATGAATAACTAACACTACCCTATTTTTAGAACATCTAATTAGGAATAAGTAGGAAGCGCTTATTACACGATCCTAAACGCAGTGATTAATTCGGCATACATTGCTGGTTAATGTAAGGTTATTTGAATTAACAGAACCAAGTCTCTTAGCAATGTATGTCGAATTAGTCTCTTCATTTAGGATGAAGTAGTGCTATCGGGACCTTTCAATCTACTAAATCAGAATCTAACTGTTAACTTCGATTACACCTTCCTCTTTCCTAATTAGATTTCCTGAAATAGGATAGTGTCATAAGCGCTTTAGCGTTGCCCGCCCACATTAGACTTACAATCGGGCCGACGTTTTCGCCGATGCTTTTGTCAACAACTTTTTGTAGGACGTGTGCGTGTCGCAGAATTGCAATCTGTAGGTAAAAAAACCTTTGGGTGTAGGAGTACAACTTTATAGAACAAGCAAATAGTACAAAATACGGATGCAGATATGAAATTGATACCTACATAATTATTTTTATATAGATAACAAAATTACAACAATTATTTATACATATATTATAATTTTTTTAAGTGGGCCTGGATGGCCAAATCCTCAACTATGAGCAATAGCAGAAAGTATTGAAAGAAGCCTCGGACCCGATTTTGATGAAAACTAAAACAGTATCACTGGATTTTTGAAAAATTAATATTCCTAGCCAGGAATCGAACCCGTTGATTTAAAAAAAAACAAACATCCTGTATTATTAATTACACCATTCGATTGTGTCGCTACTATGGAACGAATTGTATAAAGTTGGACTCCTACACCCAAAGGTTGCTTTTACCGGATGAGTTTTTTTACCGTAAGGAAAAAAATAAGGCATATTAGGGAAGTGAAATAGAAGGTATTGGGGTAGGTTCATTATTTTTTTTTTCAAAAACGCCCGCTGCTGCCTAGTTTGATATGCGACTGGCGTGATTTGTAGGGTTCCTATCATACGAAATTTATTTGAAACTCATATTTTCTTCAAGTTTTCTTTATTTATTTAATTTAATGATGTAATTATGTGGAATAGACTACAAACGCGACCGTTAAATGACAACTTGATCGGACAAATAAATAATGGATTGAATTTGTATGCTTGTTAGGATCTAAGACAAATGTGCTGCTGATATAATATAATCAGCATTTTGTTTACGCCGAGCTTAGAAAATGTATGCAGGTAATACCTAATACCTATAAATAAATAAGTCCACCACATCACCTGCTCGTGGAAAAGCGATGTTGTCCGGTGATGTTGTTGATAATGTTGATACAGGATATTTCCGTCAGTCAAGGCTCAAAACGTAAAAATGAAAAATTTATTAGATTAGGTACTTTTATTGATGTTTACCTATAACTAATTACAAAAATAGTACAGTATCTTTACACACTTTCTAGTTTGTACATTACATAGATTACCTAAATAATTATTTCCATAGATGTTGGCATGCCTGTTGTAGAGCCTCTGTCGGTTAAATTAATAAGTAGGTACAACGATATCAATTGGAGCTTGGAGCTCTCCGATTGCTTAACAATAACATTAAAAACATATTTTTTTCTAAATAACAAAAATAATTTGTTACAATATATTAATGAAGGATTATAAAACAGCAAATGTGGGGTGTTGTTGTAATATTTTATTACAATTGTTCACTGTCAATAATTAGCAGATAACAGTATACAGTCTATGTGGTACATCAATACTTATAAAGCACAAGCGCGGATCCAGCCCTCAAAAAAGGTTGTGGTCACAGCTACTAGAAAATCGGCTAAGTACGAGTCGGAGCATGAACATGCTCATTAACAATCATGCAAGTCGTTTATGAACTTTTGAATTAGATTATTTCCTTTTTTCTGAGCATCAGGACTTTGGCCTTAGGAATGGATATAAACTTAGGAGGAAGTCGGACCCGATTTCTTCAAATTAAATAGTCAGTTTCGATCCAAACCTATTTCAATCAATATCTTATATATTTTTTCTTTTTTTCTAGTAGCCTGTAAGCCAATATCGGGTCACTAGACTGGGTAAATAGTTGTATCAGAAGTAATGTAAGTGAGATCAGCAAGTGAAATCCACCAGGCGAGATTTTGATTATTTTTTACATTTTCTACGAATATCAAATTAAATTAAATGCTGGGTACATTTTACATTAAATAACTTTATTTAGGTAGTTACTTAAATTACAAATTCAAGCTTACGTTTCTTTTTTGCGAAAACGTTGATAATGTCATCGATATCCAGGTTCACATCTTTGTGTATATTTAGGAGAGCTAGCCCAGATAATCTTTCCTGTGCCATTGAGGCACGCAACCAAGATTTTATTCTGCGAAGAGTAGAAAAAGATCTCTCTGCGGTAGCTACGCTGACCGGAAGAGTTGCCAGTATTTGTAAGAAAATTTTTATGTTAGGGTACAAATCTTGGTCGCATGCTTCAATGAGATGAGCTACCGAGTCTGGTATGGCCGAATTGTTCTTATATTCTCTTTTCCATTTGGTCATCCAGAGTCGGTATTCATTTATGACAGTTGACTCACTATCGTTAATGAATAGGCGGTACATCTGGACCACTTTTTTCACTTTCACTATCTCGTTATCGATATCCCAGTCCCTGATACTCACATTAGGGTTTGGTAGAAAAACTCCCAAATGAAATAGGTCGAGTACCTCCGGAGACAATCTCTCCTCCAAATCATTAATTATGGAATCTAATAGAGGTATGTAGATTGATTTCCGAAAGTACTCTTCCACCGATTTTGCCTCATAATTGGACCTGTTTGTTTGTCTTTGAACTGTACGTGGGGATTTTAATATAACATCCAGCTCTTTTGCTTGCTCTGTCGCCTCTGAAAATAATTGCTTGAATACAGACTCAGCGTTTTGGCGTTTCGATCGTAATACTTCCATGACATCCTTCACTGCATCGATGGCTCTTTTGATGTCAACCGATGTAGTTTGCAAGAATCGGCTCAACGAAACTGTAGTTCCTAAAATATAAATAAAGGTATATATATTTTAAAGAAATAAAAGCTTACATATAGATCGATTTGTATTGTTTTGCTTTCTTACCTAGAATATCGCTTAGGCATATCGAAGATATAATAAAGTCAGAGCTACGTAGTGTTTGTAAGAGACAGTGAGCGTCACTTGAAGTTTTATTATCTTGCCATGTCGATATTCTCTCCAGTGCGTTACAAATTTTAACCAAATTATCACCCTGGAATTGTAAATGACCGTCGTGTCTTTCAACCCATCGTGTCTCGCATATACTTTGAATAGCCGTACCATCAAGCTCTTCTGAGAATACGCTATGGCGTTTTGCAGAAGCGTTAGCAAACGCTACGATTTTTTTCATTGTCCCAGTTGTGTTTCTACACGAAGCGACGTTTGATGACTTGGCCAAGGAGTTATTTAAAACATGATTGCTACAAGGACAACGTTTTGCGTGAATGGCTTTTTTAGATAGTTCCTGAACAGCACCTTTAGCGTCGGATGCCATTACTGAACAGCTGTCAGTTCCTATTCCTACACAAAAAGCTAAATCTATATCAAATTTGTAGCAAAGATTTTCCACGATTTTCGCTAATGCGATTCCTGTTAACCGTAATTCTTTTGTGCCGTGTGAGGTATCTGTTTCTTCAAATTGAAGCATTTCATACGCGTCACAGAAGCATAAAAAATCTTCCTTAATAAATCCATCATTAAAATATCTGAATGATAGACTCATCTGTTCGGTATGAGATATATCTGTAGTTTCGTCAAAAATAATAGCGAAAAACTTAGCTTTTTTCACGTTTTGTAAAATAGTTTTCTGAATCTGTTCTTTACAAATATCGATAAGTTCGTTCTGGACAGTTTTGCTTATGTAAGTCGCTGTAGAACTTGTTGATGATAAATGGCGTTTGAGAACTGAGTCGCCTGCATCTATTCTAAATTTCAACAGAGCTCGAAAATTTCCTTCTGCAGAGGAGACGTCACTATGATCGGTGTTCGTGCTTAAAATCTGGCCATCGTCTCTGTGGCCACGTAATGGTATATTTTGACGACCACACAATATTATAGTTTTTATAATTGGTCGTAAACGATCTCTGTTTTCTGCCACTTGAGCCTTCCTTTGAGTAGAAATCTGGTTAGCAATATCGATCTCAGGTTTATAATAACACGCCAAAAAATTCTTCCCACTTTCAACGGCTACCTTATGATAATGATTGCGTTGATGTTGCAGTAATAACCCGCCTTCGCCTAATAAGTTGTTAAAGGCTTTCAATGGTTTTGTCACAAGACGTCCAGGGTTCGATCTAACGAAATCAGTAGCAGATTGAGTGATAAATAAGGCACAATATTTGCAATAGAGTCCCTGATCTTTATGTGACAGCACAAGCCAATGGAATTTTTCAAGATGTGATTTTTTGACATATTTTCTGTAGGTTTTTCCGTGTTTTTGCAAAACTTGGTGCGGAAAGTCATAGTTAGGTGAAGGCACCCAATGTTTTTCTAGTAGTGCAGCTTTAGTTGCATCAGGTAATTCATGCATGTTTTTTTTAGAAATATAGTTTCCAATATCTGAAGCAAATTCAGAGTTCAAGGACAAGCCGCCACTAGGTATAGATGATGATGATGATGCAGTTAAAGCTATAGACGTATACTGATCAGAAGTAGAAGCAATATCTATATTATCAATTACTTGGGAGTCAATATCAATTTCACCACCAGTTGTCAATACCCCCGCTCCAATCTCAACCCTGGGCTTTTTAAAAAAATATGTATTAATCTTTCGCATTGAAGCAGTATTATGACTCCGCTTAGAGCCACTTGTGCCACCACCATCACCCTTCTCCTCTACAATAATACCCTCAACCTCATCTTCCTGTGAATCAAACAATGCAGGTAAAAGTCAAAACAACATGCAATGCACAAGCCAGCTTTTCAAAAATCTTAAGAATTGATGGGAGGTGAGAAAGGTTTTTGAATTTATTTTAGGTTAGGTAAAATTTAGGTTAGCTGTAGGGCACAAATAAAGATTATAACAATGATTTATCATATGATAATGCGTTATCACCTTTTTCTCTAACAAACCTTTTCCGCGGGGTGTGCAATAATTTCATTAAAATAACTTACCATGATACAACAATATATATTATGTTCAAAAAATAATCAAAGTAATTTACTCTTTATAAGTAATCTTTTTTAGGTTATGCTAGGTTGCTTACGTTTCACAGCACAAACAAAAGTAGGTACTAAGTAAAGTCGGCCAGCGCCAGTTAAGTAGCGCCACGCACCCCTTGCTACGCGGCTCGGAAGTTTTGGCGGCACGGCAATAAGTTGTCAAAAATGTGACATAAGCCATAACATGTCAGCGTATCGTCTATGGCTCTTTGCTGCGTTCCGAATCACGCACGTATCATGATTGATTGTGTTTTTTAAATTTTAATAAGGCATATCGTTTATTATCATCAGTCTATCGATATCAATAGTCCATAAAAGTTTGACGTTACAAGTCTATTAAGGTTGTGGGCATGCCCATCGTGCCCACAACGGTGGATCCGCCCTTGATAAAGCATTATATGGGCCTTTACATTCTGTCAAATATATAGGTACCAGGGATGCAATTTTTGACCTTCCACCAGTTGAATGTGCATGCGAAACGCAAAAAGGCGAGTCTGCAATTTTTGCAAATTTGTTCAAAAAAGAACATAACCACAAGAAATCATCGTCACAAACTAAATTCTTAGTTTAAAAGAAAGACACAAAACATGTTTTGACTGTTTTTAGTTTTTATGTGTTGATCAATTTTCGCTGCGAAAGACCCAAGGGATGTATTAATTTCGATTTGTAATAAAAAAATAAACATTTATGCATTGTACGTTTTGCGTTGTTGGTTGCTCATAAGTGTTCGAATACGAATAATAAGTGCATATTTTTTTTTATAAAATGCCATTTAGTTACCTTTTAAAAAGACTGGCGAGAAATCGCTTGTCAATCGTTTTCACAAATCGAAGTTCATCCGTCGCATCGTCTTCCGCAGCGAAAATTGAATTACGCGAAGAGATTTTTATGATTTGAAATGTTCATTTCCTCCGCAAAATTGTACTTCTTGCCTTCAAAATGCTTCGGATTTATAGTGCGACTATTATTTTTACCTTGCTTTTTTTTGGAATATAAACTCTGTATTTCACGCACCCTTTGATTTCTTTCTCTTGCCAAAAATCAAATATTTATTAAAACGCATGAGAATATGACTAAAGAATTTTGCTATGCATTCATTAATCAGTTTTCATCACATGGAGCGTCTGTCAAAACTTGGAAATGAAAGAATTCAATTTCTTATGCAGAATTTTGACAGATGATATATTTAGGCCGTGGCCTTTGTACAGTTGACAGCACGACGTCCGTAATACTACCAGTGTAAGCTGACCGCGCGACGCTACCGGAGATTTGAACCGTCATTCATTGGAAACTTAAGAAACTTTATTTTATACTCAAACATAACGGAAAGAATAGTAATTTCACTGAACATAACAATAAAATAAAACATGAATCAACAATCTGAAAATAAAGTTTATACATAACAAATAATTGTCGGTCATACACTTTTTATTTACCTCTATAGGTACATGTATTTTCCAATATAAGATATTTATTGTATTTTCCAAAAAGAAATATGTGCGAACTTGACATGTGACGTGACATTACTTGCAGGTTAACAACATAAGGACGTGTATTTAATTTGACGAAGCACAGCGCAATGCGATTTGACTGAAATTATCATCTTTGAAATAATATCGAAACAATTATACATTTGGATATAAGTGCGGAATGTCTGCAATGTTACGACAGACAAGCGGAGGAAAGCGAGGGATTGAGGTATTGACACTGGAAATCGAAACAAATTGTTGTTAAAATTTTGTTAGGTGAAATAATCTAATTTAAATATTATCTCGATCATAAATTTTTCTTCATTATTTATTACATATAGAAATATGATTACCACATACTTAGTAATTTATTAAAACTACTAACATAATAAATCTGTTTTAATGAACCATATGATTTGTCTCCTTCTAAACTAAATTCTTAGTTTAAAAGAAACAAAACATATTTTGACTAATTTCATTCATTGTTCATATGTTACAAGTTATAGTTATAGTTACAAGCTTTTGCCTAGTTTGGGACTGGCTAATTGGTCTGTTGGAAATAAGTATCATTATTTTTATATTTTAAGACAGTTAATCTTTTATTTGATACCAAAAACGACACATAAAACATAAAGGTTTCATAATAAGCTTCAAAATAAACAATAGTAAAACGCATAACCGAACTACAAAATAACGTGTGTCATTCACGAACGCGGATGTAACGCATAAGATATATTTGTGAACCAGTAAAAAAAAAGTATTAATTATATCAAACATTGCACCATAAACGTTTTATAATGAAAAATTATATCTACTTTTATATATACCTATACCCAGATCATAAAGTTAATTATTTATTTGTTATTGTCATAAATTGAATAAATAAAACATTAACTAACACTCTTTGCCAAGATAATATACCTATTCCACACGCTTAACAACTACATGTTCACAGATAAGCTCGAGCGGTTGTGCGCTTTGTTCGATATTATTTCAAAGGCCGCAAAGTTGCTATGTTGTGACAGGTTTACGCCAACTTTTATGTATAATACAAAGTAACAGAGAGCAGGGGTGCAGTGTGCTTGCGATCGGGTACGGAAAAGGAACAAAGCTACATTTATTTCGTTCTCTCTAACTCCGGCCCGCTTATCTCTATTACCATGTACGGCATTGATGTGTACCTAGAGTATGAAATACATTTACTTAACACTGGACTAGTTTGATATAATAATAATAATAATAAATATTTCGGACACTTACACCAATCATCTAGTCCCAAACTAAGCAAAGCTTGTGCTATGGATACTAGATAACGGATAAACATACATAAATATTTACATAAACTTCCATGACTCGGGAATAAATGTTTGTATTCATCACACAAACATTTACCCGTCGCGGGATTCGAACCCGCAACCGTTGGTTTCGCTGACAGGGTCACTCACTATCCAGTACACCAATCGGTCGTCAATATATGTAGACATCATATAATTAACCCCTAACAGGCAAGTTATTTTGGACATTGCACTGATGTAACATTTCTATATATTTTTATCACAAGTAACTTTACAATAAATGACTACTTACTTTTTTTAATTAAACACTCCTTTTATTATTAGTTTAGATATAACAATGAATATACAGCTACATTTGATATTTTGGTCTATGTCTATAATTTATTCAATTATTGCTAATGAAGAAATACATTGACTTGTTTGAACAGTCGACCGCACGTCAGACGTAACACTTCACCGTCTGCGCGTAGTATGGGCCCGCTAACATACGGCAGTGTTACGCTTGATGTGCGATGTGCGCTTTAAACGATCCACGGCATATGGAGCTTCATAAAAAATCAGGTTGGTTGAAAAGTCTACCATGTGTAATTCAATGTATGAACGTCCGAAGAAAATATTACATTAAAATATTATAGTATAATTTATAACATACGATATTTCTCTCATAAAATTTCTTTAATTTCAATTACCCTAATTAAATATTTTGTTGTCATATAATTATTTCTAAAATCAACGTGGATTACTAATACTAAGTATAATTTGTAATTATATTTGTTTTGTTGGTAAAGTCCCAAGAATTTTTTTTACAATGGTTCAATGGTTATGCTTGAAAACTGGACACTAAATAATTTTATGTATTTGAAGGATATTTTTTGTGACAATGTAAATAATTTTGAGAATTCAATTTAGTTTTTTCTAATTTGACATAGTTTGCTTACCTATGCATTGAAACGTTTTTACCGTGTCTTTTATTTTGCCTCATGTGACGCGTAATACGTAATATGAAATTGAGACAAAAGCAATTTGATGTCTAAATTAATAATGATATTTGTAATGAAGATTTAACACTGCACTAAGCTAGATTCTACGCCTAAGCTGCAGATAGTGAGTAAAGCAAGAATCAAACCATGTGTTATTATGTACTTTACGTTATGTACCTGTCAAAATATTAATAGGAACATTAAACACTCGAAATGCACATATAATTTTAGAAGAACCACATATTTCTCACAAAATATGTTTCACATAGGGGTCAAATGGAGGTCACAGCCTCGTCTTAATCCAAAAAATTTTTGTTATCCATTTTTTTTTTCAACTTTTAAGTACTTATAGAAACAAAAAAAAACATACAAACGACCGCATGCAGAATCTCTTGCTTTTTGGAGTCGGTTATAAAATAAAAAAATATCGCATGAATGGCTATCTCAGAATGGTTTTTCGTTTAGGTACTCAATGTCATCAATGTTTTGGACATGGCCAGTTAATAATCCTCTTCTGCCTTCCGTCACCGCCGAAATCGGACAAAAAATCCATGGAAATAGTTACATCAACTTACTTTTAAAAATGTCTTTGTACTAGGTTATTTTATTGTTTCGTGATTTTTAAATGCATACTGTCAGCGTATCAATTTTTAATAATTAATTATACATTTGAGAAATTGTTTAATTTTTATCTGCATTTCAGAAAAATAAAATCAATAAGCTTTAACAATAAATAATACTGCAAATAACATCGATGTTTGATTTTGTTGCAAAATGTTCTTGAATATTTCGTGAACATAACAAATGCAAATAAGTAGAATGAAAATGTAATAATAAATACTGCATTAAGCCTCGGAGTAGTTCTTTAGTGGTTTTGTAGTGGTAGAGCCACGCTGTAATCTTTTAGCTTGCAGCATGAATGGGCCGGCTCGACCGGGGAAGTACCACCCTCTCGCAGAAGACCGACGTCTGAGTAGTGGTATTTTGCCACTGCGCTTCGTCCAGTGAGCGAGGGCGCCGGAGGCCTAATCTCCCCAGTCTCACTCCAGAATGGTAGCGGTATTTAAAGAATTAGTACCCCAGGAGGGTACCAGCACTATCAGTGCTGGAGAATCCCTCCCTGAGCATCGCTCAGGCTGCCCTACGTATTCTGGGGTGGGCAAAAATCCGCTCGTACCTGCCTGCGGCAAGAGCAGAAACCAAACGGCACCCCCTCCTGCGCTCCGTGTGCACTTTTGCAATATCAGGGGGATCCACTCGAACCTGAACTCCGTCCACCATCACCTCGAGGCGGAAAAGTCGGCCTTGCTCTTTCTGACGGAGACTCAGATATCGCCACCTGCCGACACGTCATACTTGAATTACCCCGGGTACAAAATCGAACATAGATTTGTTCTCCGCGCAGGTGTATGCGTGTACGTCAGGGGCGATGTCTGCGTCCGCCGTCTGGGCAACCTTGAAGGTAGGGATCTGTCTATCATCTGGCTGTGCGTAAACTGCGACGACCATCCCCGTGTTTACGCGTGCCTATACAGATCCCACTGCGGTGACTCCGAAACCGACCGACTCCTTGAGCACCTCGAAGCAGCAACTGATTCCGTGCTACGAGAGATCCCATCCGCTGTGATTGTACTTCTGGGCGATTTCAGCGCTCATCACTAAGTAAGTATCAATAAGTAACAGTAATTCGTCGTCCAATTTTTCTTTCTGCGCCGCATGCAAACACTCGGGGATAATAGCTCCAGAACGACCCGCGTTCAGAAAAAGTCTGACGGACGCATGGGACGTGTATCGAGTGAATACGATCAGATAGTGTGATCAGTCAGACAAGCGGATGTATACTCGTATAGTGATAGCAAGACAGCATTAGGTGAAAATCCAAGTCATACTCCACTCAAACTTTTCTTTTGTTAGGGTTTTAGTAAAGTCAGCGATTTCAATTAAATAACCCCATTCAAAACAGCTTCTTGAACAAAGTGATACTTTATATCTATAATGTGTGGTGTGCTGGTCATAGTAGCAGCTAGTATTTTGTTCTAATATGAAATATAAAAATTAAATAAAAAAATAATAAATGCCCAGAGGACACATTTCACTTATATTATCTACCCCATTATTATTAACTATGAAAATGTGTCCCAAAACAAAAACCCAAACCTCTGTGTATTATTATACCTATGATATAAATATGAGTACACGAATATTTAATTCAGAGTATACTAGTGGTTGAACTTCTAGACAAAGTGCCTCCGGTGCTCTTAATAATTTGCATCTTCGAATGTATGCGGAACTGCAGTCTCGACTCGAGGGAATATCCTGAATACTTCTTTCTGTAATTCAGTAAAATTAAAAATTGTCATTAGGAGATCAATCATGAACAAACAAAAGAATAGTTTAACGGCATCAGATACGGTAATATTGTTGTAATATCATATTGACCGTGAGCTTCCGGCAGAGTAGAATAGGAAAAAAGCCCCATATCTTCGTATTCGTCATTCGGGTAGTAAAAGATTTTCTTCACCCCAGAATTAACACCACGGAATTCTTGAATTTTAGATATGCCAACATTAGGTCCTTACCCATGAAATTGGCGTTTTTTATGAAGAATTTCATTCAGGCTGTTTTCTCCATACAAACATTTTTGATTTTTTGGGAACGGCAAATCCAAATTTAGCTAAACTTTGTGTGTATTATCGGATAACATTAAGTTAAGTATAGGCAGCGTTAATTTTTAAAAGTAACCGCTTTATAAAAGTTTCAGCGAATCTAAGAAATGATTATGGGAAGCACATGAAAAGAGCTCTGTTCAATTTTTTTTATTATGTGATTTAGCCCAGAAATGAAAAAATATATCATGTGAAACTTTGAAATAATATTCCATTTTCCAAATAAAAAACAAATTCGCAGGAATTGGTACATATTATGATTAACGAAGAAAAAAACTCCAATTACATAGGTAAATACCCAATAATTAGTGCTATTTGGTGCCCAAAGGAAATATTTAGTGCCAGTATTTTCAGATAACCGATAAAATTGTTGGCGTTCTCTAAAAGTGAACTACTAACCGCCTTCGTGGCTCAATGTAAACAAATTGGGTTTACGATTCGGAGGTCGCGGGTTCGATCCCCAGCGGGGTACATGTTTAAGTACTCGGTTTGGTTGGTGGTAGGGCATTTTAAATGTCCGCCTGGCTAGCTACCACCATCTTATCTAAATCTGCCGCTAAGCAGCAATGTTAATAGCATTGTTGTGTTCCGGTTGTCGGAGATAAGATAGCCAGTTTCCGGGTCAGTACGCTTCGACCTCATCTTCACTTAACATCAGGTGTGATTGAGGTCAAGAACTAACTAATTTTGTTAGGATAGTTGTTTGTTTTACTAAAAAAAACACTAAATATTGTCATTCTCAGGATTCAAGAATTTCATGTTGTTAATTTTGGGGTGAAGGTTATCGTAAAAGTCGAATAAGGGTTCGTCAGTATGATAGCATATACGAGTGATGCTACCCGCATATGGAATAGCGGACCTCCTAACAAAGCTTGCCCAGCGTGGCGATTAGGGGCAAATCTAGGTTGGGGTAAATTTCGCCTCATAAAAGAATACACAAATTCGGTTGTCCAATAGTCAGTTTTCTACATACATTTTTGATGGCTTTTGTTGTGCGTGTCTGTATGAAAGTGATTTCAGTAATAGTTTTTATATTGTTGGCTACGGAATCGTGACATTGTTACCTGGCATCATGTAGCATCTGCGCAGCGCGATCCTTATCGCCGAGGTGATAATGACACATCGCCATTTCCGCCAATGAATATGGCAATAAGAAAGTATCTTCCTTTATGTCGTTCTTCAATCTACGCAAAACAAACAAAAAGTCGCTATTATTTTGATTGTGTAGGTGATAATCACGGGTGATCACACATGCATGGCACACAGCTGCAGAGCGCAAAGATACATTAACGAAATATCGTCATACCATCGATGATACCCGACATCAGAAGGAGGTAAACGGCATGGTGCTCCATTTACATTCTGGGAATCACATAAGCTAAATTTAAAAGTAATACTCAATCCAATATATTTATAGGATTACTGTAGAGGAAACGGTGAACGGAGGAAGTGCAGTGGAATTGTTTTGCTCGTTACATACCATTGGTAGCATTGCCACGATGTTAATGGTCATGTAAATTGATTTGTTTAAAAAGCTAACTATTGACTTCAGCAGCACGGTGAAATTCATCATGTGCAGAAGGGCATAGCGTTCCTACCTCATTAGTGTGGAGTTCTAAAAACTTCTCTAACCAACTCAACTTAACGAATAGGAAAACTACTTCCATGAAATGCGATTGGGATACCTCTTTGGACTTGTATAGATTTTTAGTGAGGATCTCCTTGGTTTTATAGATACATAATAAGTTAAAAATATATTCAATTCATAGTATCTCTGACCACCCCATTTGGGATAAGGGTCGTGAATGTATTCAATAGTTGCTATATCCATGAAGAAAATTTAAAACGTCACTTCAAAAGAGATTCCACTCATATCCTCATAATACGGGGACAAGGACGCCATCAATATTTCAATGGATTGCTAAGCTTTCAAAAAGGTATGGAAAAATGTTCAATTTAAATGAGATTGAAAGCTATTCATTTTTATCTTGAACTTGTACTCAAATACCTTCAACCCTCGATCTAAACTTGGATGAGGTATAGACTAGTACAGAGATAATATGATCGATATCTAGACTAACGTAGCACTATGAAAAGTGCCTATACTAAAGGTCGGTCAGTCACGTGACTGTCAATAGTGGTCATTTTCATGGAAAAATAAGCTATACTGAGACTAGAATATATCTTTCACTATATACCAACAGTATTTTTGTATTTATTCACTTCAATATGAAATATACTCCTTCATTCTTTAATATTTTCAATAGTATTACCTAAGTAATACCAAGCAACATATATTGTAAAATTTTAAAAACAGGATAGTATTTTTGTATATAACATTTAATGATAAAAACTTGTAACTTTCTGATATATTGAATGGTTTTTGTTTATGCAACTTTCGAAGACAATAATTAGCTCTTTAAAAGAATCACCAAATAACTCCAATACAATTCGACTCAGTCGTAAAGATGTAAGTTATTGGTGCTGCGAGATGTGAACCACTTTTTCGATATAATTCTTTTCAAAGTCTGAACATTGAATTTCTGATGGATAAAAATATACTTTGTGCATGCGTGTGCATTTTCTGCGATATTCTGTCAGGCGTTCGGAATTACACATTTTTGGTCGATTTCACTGTGGGTACAAATCACATTCAACATTGTTAGTAGTCTCAATGCGGAACTGCTCAAAAGATTTTATATAATACGGCAGGTTATAGCATCCGTTTAAAGATTAATGTAGACTCATTCAGATCATATAGCATATATACAGTACGTACAGTTGGTAATACATGAAAAATATTATAGGATAAATAATTCTTAAAATGATACATTAAAAAGAGGGTAGTTTAATGGATACATGATAAAAAAAATGATATCTCAATCCTTAGTAGTTTCTTTGTAATATCATAATAGCCAATGGCACCACCGCGTGGCCGGCCACTTATATAGTGCGTCGTTGGGATAATATTGTGCGTTTTAACTTACTGAAACACTGTGTCAAATGTATCCAGAGCCATTCGAGGCAGGCCCATTGCCGCTAAACAGCTTCCATGTAGATACCTCAGAAGAGCACGATTATCTGCCTGATAGCCCACCATCCAATCTTGCGGCCCACTCTCTATTCTTTCTCGTGTAGTCTCTATTAGCTAGGAAAAGAAACAAATGAGTCTTAAAAAATTTAATTGGCATTGTCAAAATGAACAGGAAGGAAATTCGTTGCATTCAATTTCGAGTGCGGCAGTATGATGGTAAATTATAATGTAGCAGAAGCATTCTATACGTCTTAGCGAAGTTTCAGTACTATATCAAAACATCGTGGGCCCTACAGTTAGTCCCGGTTGTTTTCAATGAATAATAATAAATATTTCCTCATCATCAGCACAAATATAAATGTTTACCTCAATTATCTAGTCCCAAACTAAGCAAAGCTCGTACTATGGATACTAGCTAAATCCTAAACATACATAAATATTTATATAAACATCCATGACTCAGGAATAAATGTTCGTATTCGTCGTACAAACATTTACCCTTAGGGGGATTCAACCCGCAATCGTTGCTTTCGAAGGCAGGGTCACTACCCATTGCACCAATCGGTTATTATGATCGAATCGAATGCTAATTCTTATACTAAGTCGGTGGGCTACAAGGGAGCGTGGAATTACTAAAAGTCAGGTGGCCACTAGTCCGACACCAATCCACCAAGGCGACTGGGTCGTGGTGATTATAGCCCCTGCCCTCTTTTGGTGAGAAGAGTCTGTGCCCTAAAAGTGGAGATGTGTTGTTTTTAGACATCCTTACTAAAGCAGTTTTAAAACTTTATTCGTAGAATTGCGATTCGTCAATACGGATCGCTGTTTCAATGAGGTGCCAGTGAGAGTTCATTATCATTCTATTGCTATTATATCGAAAAGTTTTAGCAGAATAGACAAATTGGCACAATGGTAATGGTATCTCAATAGTGTACGTGGAATTATAATTGAATGTGTAATTGTGTAAATAAGCAGAATATAGAGCACTGGAAGACACTAAAACGACAAAATCCACGTCGACCACTGCAGAGAAAACCTGGAAACTGGGGTTTCATAGACCATTTTACATATGGCATATCAATAATCTCATGACATGGTTTATATTGTATTTTGTTTTGTTTTATTTCATTTTGATTATTCTAAAATGGTATGACGTTGACGTAACAATGGTTACATACTTATACATTCTTAATTAATTTTGACATACATATAACAATATGTTTTACTATTGTATACAGGAATTTGTTTTTTATGTTATTATTTTTTGTTTCATGTTTGACAATCACTTTTATTTTAAATTTCATAAATTTACGAAACTGTATGTATGACATGCTATTGTAAAAGTGAACTAAATACATCTAATCTAATCTACATGTAGATATCTATCAAATAAACATGGCACACCTCCACTGAAGAGAGTATTTGCGTAGATTCAGCGACGCCGTAGCTGAGTTCTGGGTGGATATAATGTTTGGTTTATTGACACGAAGAACAAGATTTAATAGGTTCGCAATGATGTTCGTGTACCTTGAGGACGTTTTGCGCGTCCCTCTCGTTTTTGGCTAGGATAAAGAACATGTTCCACAGGCACAGCAGCTCTATCGCCGGCAGCACCAGCTGCCCGCCCTGGGCCTGGAAGCGCGCGCATCGACGGATCATGAACTTCTCCATGGGCAACGATTTGCCCGCGATACGTTGCTTGTAATACGATGCATTTCTGCGAAAAATGCCAGGTGGTAATCAAATAGTCACACACGTACACTACAAATTAACTATATGGTAGAAAAATGTGATTTAGGATATATGAAAATGAATTGGGTCCAGTAGAGTATGACATCGTGACAAAATTATTTGACGACCTGTTTGGTGTAGTGGTTAGCAACTCTGACCGCTTCACCAAAAGGTTGCGTGTTCGAATCCCGCTAGGGGCATATGTTTGTGTGATGAATACAGACATGTGTACCCGAGTTATGGATGTTTTCATTTATAAGAAGTATTTATTCACAAAAAAATATGTATTTATGTAGTATATCAAGCATATGGTATCCACAACACAAGCCTATAGTTGCTTACTGTGGAACTAGATGGCGCTGTGTGTAAGTCTAAGGAAATTTATTATTTAATTATGAAAATATAATATGGATTTATACGTTTAACGCACTTATAATCATTGTTGCGCAGTTAGTGGCTAACCACGCTAGCATGTTCTAGTAGAAAATTAACTTTAAATTTCCTTTTGGTCTAGGTGCTGGTTCACATGGTCCCACATGTTTGAACCCAAGTAAAAGGTGTGTTTGTGTGACGTTTATCATTATTAATTTTAAGAATTACCTCATGAGATCATTGCAATGTTGTAGTTCTGCCAGAGTCAATTTATCTGCCCCGATTTGTAACAGCATAGCGGCTTTGGTGTAAGAGTATATAGTTCGAGACCAAGAGCTCTCTTCTATGAGCTTATTGGCATAAGAGGCTGCCTCCCGCCAGCTCATCATAAGTCTGAGGAAACAAATTTAAAATTTAGAAAACCCCGAGCAACTGTGTTAAAAAGTTAACTTTACGCGAAAGACTAAGACCGGCTTCCTTTGTATGCTGTCTTTCTTTCTTGGCGTATTACATTATAGGCTAAACGTCTTACGTCTATGTCTAGTTTTTGTTAAAAGATGTTACGTTTCAGTTCACGCCAACGCAGCTTCAAAGGCTGTCATTTCAAACCCTTTTTTGAAATCCAAACCACTAGATTTCGGACAAGGGATTATTGAGAAATAAGATTTTTATAATATACTAGCAGCTGCCCGCGACTTCGTCCGCGTAGACTACATGAATCAACACTTTATTACTTTCCCACGGGAATACATTCAGCAGAAAAATTACCATGTAGAGTTTCGGCTATGACATTGACTTTGACTTTGACTATGACTTTAACATTGACTATGACTTTGACTATGACTTTGACTATGACTTCGACTATGACTTCGACTATGACTTTGACTATGACTATGACCTTGCCTATGACTATGACTTTGACTATGATTTTGACTATGACTTTGACATGACTTTGACTTCTTCGACTTTGAGCCTTCGACTTTGAGCCTTCGTCTTTGAGCCTTCGATTTTGAGCCTTCGACTTTGAGCCTTCGACTTTGAGCTTTCGACTTTGAGTCTTCGACTTTGAGTCTTCGACTTTGAGTCTTCGACTTTTACCCTTCGACTTTGAGCCTTCGACTTTCAGCCTTCGGCTTTGAGCCTTCGGTTTTGAGCCTTCGACTTTGGGCCTTCGACTTTCAGCCTTCGACTTTGAGCCTTAGAATTTGAGCCTTCGTCTTTGAGCCTTCGACTTTGAGTCTTCGACTTTGAGCCTTCGACTTTGAGCCTTAGACTTTGAGCCTTCGACTTTGAGCCTTCGACTTTGAGCCTTCGACTTTCAGCCTTAGACTTTGAGCCATCGAATTTGAGCCTTCGTGTTTGAGCCTTTGACTTTGAGCCTTCGACTTTGAGTCTTCGACTTTGAGCCTTCGACTTTGAGCCTTCGACTTTGAGTCTTCGACTTTGAGCCTTCGACTTTGAGTCTTCGACTTTGAGCCTTCGACTTTGAGTCTTCGACTTTGAGCCTTCGACTTTGAGCCTTCGAATTTGAGCCTTCGACTTTGAGCCTTCGACTTTGAATTTCGAATTTGAATCTTCGACATTGACTCTTCGACTTTGACTCTTCGACTTCGACACCAATTTGAATTTGTGATTTCAACCCCTACCACTATCGCAACCCGTAAGGGGTTAGCTTCAAAATAAATGTCATTTTCGCAATCAACGTCCCAAAAAACCTAAATAACGACACCAATATAGACTTTTTGGTATCATCCCCCACCCCTATCTCACCCCTAGAGGGTTGGCTTAAAATAAATGTCATTTTTATAATCAACATCCCAAAAAACCTAAATAACGACACCAATATCGATTTTACGGTTTCAACCCCCATTTCACACCGCAGGGGGCTGTTTTTCGAAAAATCTCAACTCACCCTTATCTCATTCTCTAACCCCAAGGGGTTAGCTTCAAAACAAATGGCATTTTCGTAATCAACGTCCCAAAAAACCTAAATAATGACACCAATCTTGACTTTTTTGGTATCAACCCCCACCCCTATCTCAACCCTAGAGGGTTAACTTAACATAAATGTCATATTCATAATCAACATCCCCTAAAATCTAAATAACGACGCCATTATCGATTATATGGTTTTAACCCCCATTTCAATCCCCAGGGGGTTGTCCAATATAGACTTTTTTGGTAGCAACCCCCACCCCTATCTCAACCCTAGAGGGTTAACTTAAAATAAATGTCATTTTCATAATCAACATCCCATAAAACCTAAATAACGACACCAATATCGATTTTATGGTTTTAACCCCCATTTCACAACCCAGGGGGTTGTTTTCGAAAAATCTCAAAACACGTATTAGCTTATTTGTTCCTAGGAGTACTCTTGCGAAGTTTCGAGTCGAAAATAGTCGAAATGTCCAAGTTATGCTGTTTCTTCATACAAACTTCCCACCCCTGTTTCACCCCCTTAAAGGGTGAATTTTGAAAAATCCTTTCTTAGTGCACCTCTAGACCTCGTAAGGAACCTACGTGCCAAATTTGGAAACTCTAGACCCAGCGGTTTGGCCTGTGCGTTGATATGTCAGTCAGTCAGTCAGTCAGTCAGTTTCTTCCTTTATATATTTAAGATATATTATACTGGATAAGTTTTTTTACTATAAGGAAAAAACTATGGTAAGTGAAATTAAAGGTATTGGCATAGGTAGTTTAATTTTTTTTTTCAAAATTATATTCGAATAAAGCGTGTCATTTTACAAGGTCATTTTCAAGGGTCGGTAAAGGTCAGCCAAGAAACACGTACGTCAATCAAGTGACTGACGTCCTCACAAAAGGTCAGTTGCGGTCAACCACCAACCACAAACCGACGAGCGTGTATGAAGCATAAGTAGTATGTCAAATTCGTTGCAAGTGGAAATCAATAGTCTCTGCCTACTCCAACGGGAAACAGGCGTAAGTTTTTTACCTTTAAAATTTGAAAAGGCATTAATTTTTAGGCCTTAATTAAAAAAAGTATATAAAATAGTTATTTTAAGTATTGGGGTGAGTGCATGAAGCTAAAAAGAATTTAGTACGCCCGCCCTCGCAAGACTTTTACCCTTCATGGGTGTCGGCGTGTCGGTGTGTGTGGTAGCGTTTAAATAAATATTATTGAGGACAACAATTAAATAAAAGTGGACGAATACGGGCCATTCTAAATGTTTCGATAGTCGATATCGACTCAGTATCCGACATTTTCATATCTCGAAAGCGTTTCTGTTCACAGAAACGAATATTTATTGTCAAACGTCAAACCATTTCGAATAAAGGGGCAGGCTCCTAATTCTATACGTGACAATTGAATACTTTAATCACGGTCCTGCCACTGCTTCTATGGTCAATTTTAGATACCTAATAATATTTGCTACTTAACACTTACCCGTTTACCCACATGATCTCCCAGTAGCATAGGTGACGGAACTGTGGCCACATATCTTGACTAACAATGGCTCGGTTATAAGTGGCGATACTCTGTACGAACATTCCGTTTAACAGCTCGAGGCGCCCTTTAAACACTAAGAACCACACACCATCCGGATAAATCTGAAAAAAATACAGAATAATGATACGTAGGGTAAATAACATACGGTATAATTTTAACGGTTAAGGAGTTAAAGCTCTGGGAAGTTGTCAGCTGAGATTAGATCCACTACATAGAAACATGACAATGGATATGAATAACGATCTCGTGTCTTTAAAAAGGTTTTAATTTAGGATTAATAAACGCTGTTCAGGTACTTTTCGCGTTACAATAAATTTTAATAGTAATAAAAATCAATAATTCCCGAAGCTGTAGACGACTACGTCTACCTAGGACAAGAGAGGACGAGACACATCGTCGAATCCAACTCGGATGTGCAGCAGGGACGAGTCTTTGATTAATGTGTGTTAATTACCAGTGATGGGTTATGGCATTAAACCCCGGTCTATCACTATGGACCTGAAAAGAAAGCTCACGCAACGAGAGGGCGATGCTCGGGGTTCAATACGACCTCGAATTAGGAATGAAGAAATCTGTAGAAGAATGAAAGTAATCGACGAGTGTGGCAATTAATGGCACAGAGAAGTGGCAGAGTGGCAATGTACCCTGCATACGGTACTGATTGCCGGTGGGGATTAAGTTCTGGAGCGGACACTACACACACTACAATCGGCTGCTCTGGAAATCCATGGGGAATAGGCCTCCCCATAGATTTCCAATACAATACAATACAAATACTCTTTATTGCGCAAAATAATATACAATAATTTTGATGATAACAATAGAACACAATTAGGCGGTCTTATCACTAAAAGCAAGACAACCCACAGCTATGGGATATTTGTAGGTAGAAAAACAGGTAGGGTGCATGCATAAATATAATAATAATATCATATTAATTGACTTAATTATATAAATAAGTTCCGTAGGGGACGTCCTATGGTTGATATTTTGATGAAGAACCGACAACATTACCCACAGATGACTAAACATTAGATTGTTAAAATGTCTAAATATTTCTTTTAACTATCATTTGAAAACATACGTATGACCTATCTAAAAAATAATTATTAATGTAAAAATTCAAAAGATGATACCTTTAACTCTTTTTCGAGAATTTCCTCGCAGATTTTCAAGTCTCCGGTGGCACCAATAAAGTGACATATGACGAGGTGATAACCCAGCAGTGTGAGGTCGCAGAGCACCGCCCTTAGCCCAGGGGACCGAGAACCTGCTTCCAGCTCAGCTAGGCCGAAGTTCTGTAGTTAACAGTAAGCAATTTTCAATGACTAATGCATTGAGATAGATACACAAGCATTTACCGGATGTGATGTTTCGACCAGCGATTTCAAACAAGCGAGACATCAAAAAAAATGAATCGAAATCAAATCGCACTATACCAAGTGTCATGATGGAGAATATTGAAAATAAATCTCATAGGTAGGTATTTATATTTTATAGAATATGGAGTATACCCGTGTTATTCGATAATGTATCCAACCCTATTTGTTATGGGAGCGGTTAGTTATTATATGCTGGAGGTAAGGAAATCTGGCATTGGTGATTATTTTTTAAAATAGTTCGTGATCTCAAAAGCCATTGTAGTCCGTCGAATTATTTATACCGCAATTATCGTCTTGCGAGAGGGCATGTGTTGTTTGTAGTCCCTACAAGTAGGACGGGTACGCACCGTTGATACCAGCGGTTCGCTCTCTAAACAGTATAGTGCAAGAGGAGCAACACTTGGATATACGAGGGTGGTTTGATAAGTCCATGCCTTTGGAAAGAAGAAACATTTTTTTTCAACATTTTATATTTTATTTTCTTACATAATCTCCTTTCAACTCCATACACTTAGTCCATCGATGTTCCAACCTCTACAATCCATCAAGAAAATATTTTTGTCAAACGCTGAAAAATGGGCCTTAGTTTCAGCTACCACCTCCTCATTTATTGAAAATATTTTACTGTCAAGCCATTTCTTCATGTTTGGGAAGAGGAAACTCACAAGGGGCTAGATCTAGCAAATACAACAATGTGACAACAATTCGTATCGTAATTCTACAAGATTTTATTGCATTTGCAGACGAGTGGGCTGGAGCATTATCCTGATGAAATAGAATTTTCTTCTTTGTTGGAAGTGGTCGTTTTTTCCCCAACTCTTCATTGAATCGGCATAACAAAAAATCAATGTAAATAAATGCTTGGCTGCCCCAAAAGACTGTAGCTATCCCCCCAGCCGAAAAACACCGCCCTTTTTGCCCTCTTTGGCGTACTTTTCCCGGTAGAAGTCCATTGCTTTGACTGTTGCTAGTCTCTTGGTGTATAATGATGCACCCACGTTTTGTCGTCCCGATACAAAAAATCACTCGGATTGCGGTTATACATGGCTAAGCATTCCTCAGAATTTATTACGCGATTCGCTTTTAGTTGACTGTTAGTAAACGCGGCACCCATCTTGCAGAAAGCTTTTTCATACCCAGAAAAAATGCAAAATATAAATACTCATTCGAGATATGTATAGCATCAGCTATCTCGTGTATCTTCACTCGGCAGTTTGCCATAACAATATAATGGATTTTATTAACCAAGCCCTCAGTGGTCACCACAATCTGCATTCCTGGGCGCTCGACGTTATTGGTGGTGGTACGTCCACAAATAAATTCAGTTATCCACTTGTGTACCATTCCATGAGAAGGCGCAGAATCGCCGTAATAATTTTCCCATTTTTCTTCGATCTACATAATGTTGTTACCACGTAAAAAAATGTATTTAACTACAACACTCGAAGTCCGGATTTCTCAATTTTCCGCCTTATAAGAATACTTATAAGGCACCTAACTTTTTGTTTCTAAAAGGTTTATTTTCGCGCCAAATTTGAAAAAAGAACGGCATTTGTTTTCTAAGTAGTTCCTTATTATGAAACAAAAATAAATTATGAAAAAAGTTTTTATTTAACCATGAAGTCATGGAGTTATCAAACCACCCTCGTAGTTTTGGCAAATATAAATGTATCGTCATCGCCAAGTTGTTTTCAAAACCTCAAAAAAAAAAACAAAAATCAAAACTAACGAAAGCGGTGATAGACAGAAGGATATACACCGAAGTAGGTAATTCCATAAGATTTACGTTAATAAAAAGATTTTAATAGAAAAATAAATTGCGTCACAGAGAAACTGTGTTTAGGTATAAACACGTATTTACAAACACCGGTCTTTCTATTGCATAACTTTGTCTCGGATCAAATGTAATAACTACTCATTTGACGTGAACAATACAACAGAAAACTACTCTATTTAGTAACTAATTATCTTTTCATATAAAATACCTAAATAGCTTCAATAATGTGACCATATCCGAGAACAAAGAATTTAGCCACCGGTGTATTTCCTTGTGATTTTCTTTGATTAATAAATCTATTTCGATATTTTAGTTAACTATCAAAATCGGTACACTGGTTCGGCAGTTAAGTTTGTTTGGTTGTTTTCGCCGAGACGCATTATAACAAACATTTATAGCTTTTGTTATCGGTGTCGCAAACACGCAACCGAATGAACAACGAATTATGTAACATTTTGATTTGGGGTAACTAGCTGAAATTACCTTATCTCCTGAGAAACCGACGAATTCCAACAAGCTTATAATTTTGGGCGGTAATAAGGAAATAATCACGTTGAAAGCAGCAATGCCCAGTCGGACGCCGCTATGAAAATGTATCTTAGAAACATCACTGTCCCACTGCTTCTTTTCTAAAATTTTCGCGCAGTCTCTGTGGAAAAAATGTTATAATATTATAAATAATAGCATTGACTGCTTTAAATTATAATTATAATCTCGAACTCGTTCCAATATATTTACTGTGTTGGAAGTCAACTTCAATAACTTTTTCAATAGCCATTGTTTTTTTTCGAATATTATATTTCGTAGGTGTGATATTTAAACAGCACATAAGTTGGTGGTAGCTACCAAGCAGTGTATCAAAAAAGTCACAGAATCTTTAGTTGTTGATGAGATTTTGTCAGATTCCATAACTAAATAAAAGAGCCCTGTCATGTGTACAGGTGAAAGATGCGTTGACGAGAGAACCGAATAAATTTGCATCAGCTGCGACGTTAAACAACAATACCTACGAAAAAATTACCTTAACACGTGACTACATTGACTTATGCACGATGTGAGTCACTGTGTGATTACTAATAATTATTTACAAACACAAATTGCGCAATAACACCTATAGTAAGGTCCATTAGGACACAATTTTTACCCGACTACGGCAAAGCTAAAATATACCTATATATATTACCTACCACCTACATACCTACAGCCTAAACGCATCGGCCGATTTAGACAAATGACTCGTACAAGTCCAGAGAGTGTCATAGGGTATATGACGTCACGATAAATTCTATTTGGTGGACGCCAACAGCAATTGTGTCACACTTGACAACTAATAATTCTAGCACCCCATCGAGATTGGAAACTTTAACGGCTGAAGGCATAAGGATCACTATGAGCAAGTTCTACCAGGCAATGTTGGCATAGGCAACCAAGCAAAGCTGCCATAACTACTGTTAATTAAAAATCACCAACATCATTATAATCACACATTGTAGCATAAATTGTGTAATTGTATAAATACAAAAAAGATTGTGTAGGTAATTACGTCTTCTCATTTATTACAAATAAAGAACCGGTTTAGGTGTATCTTTATAGAAACCTACCAAGTGTTCCGTCAATATTCATTTTATGGAACAAATAGTAGTAGACTCTGGTGTTTATTCTGATAGGTCCAATACCTAACGATAAACATACATAAATACCAGAACACAATTGTTCTCCTATTTATGTATGTTTATCGTTATCTCGTAATCACAGTAAATATGTAACTGGACTGAAATGATTATATTCTAATAACGATGTTGACATTTGTTTCTTCTTTCAGTTTTGTACCAGCGCTGTCCGTTAGATTAGCACACTATCCATTCTATCCATTTAGGCTCTATTTTATACATTGGCTGGCTTCGGATAAGTATGCATAGTTGCATGAGGTCGGTTGGACCATCGAGTGGCGATCAAGGAAGCAACAAAGATACTTTCGAATTACAAGCTTGCAGTTCCAATACACTAAAATTAAAGTATTCCAGGAGAAAGGTCCAAATCAAATTACTTTAAATTTTTTTTGGACTGGTCAAAATGTGCTAACCCTACTACATAGGTCTGGGACTGCATAAAACTTTCCTATGGTACATTCACCTGTAATTATTTACAATTCCTTTACATGTTTAGACAGACAACATTAGTTGTTGGAATTTTGCTGTGGGTATCTGTTACAAAGACCACGTAATTAAGATTTGTAATTGAACCACGGAATCCTAAAACAAATAACGAGTTTACTTGATGAAGACTGTTAAGTTAGGGGAAAGTTAAAAACAAACGTAATATTGAGTGTATCACTAAGAGCGATGATGATCATTGCATCATCTCTTACTTGTAACTGTTGTAGCAATTTTTGACTTTAATGGTGCCTTTGATGAGGCCTGTCAGATCCTCTCCCTCCATGATGGTCATCGCGGCCTGAAGCAGTAGTGCCTCAGCGTAACATAACTCTGCATGTGCTTCCATGTCCGTATATGTGCTATAGTTAGGCTGCAAAAATACCATATTTATTCATTTACTTGACGGCTAACAAATTCTCTGAAATAAGATGACGCAATTGAAAATGCAAAATTCTGCCGAAGTGTCTCGATTGACCACAATTTTATTAATCGCCAAAGAAAGTTAAGAGAATGTTTTACATCATGTGTCTGATACCGCTTTATTGGTACTACGGGATATATTCATTCTGTACTACGGTTATAAGAGTGTTTTGTTTGTAAAACCAATTTATGTGAGTTCGATACATTATCATAACAGATATACTTATACATTATCAAAAGAAAAGAACATTATCACAGAAATACCTTTTTGATAATAGTGCCGATGCTTTCTACGAGTGTATAATTCCGTCTATGTTGGTTGCAAATTGAAATGCATGTTTTGAGAGCCATGAGAGCTTGGTTTATTGTAGCATTGTCGAACATCAGCACAGCTGGGATGAATTCGAATATCGACGTGCCTAAACTGTGATACAGTGATGTCCTTCCCCTGGTAAAAAATAGAATTCAGTTAATTTTGGTACTACGAGAATGCGTGAAGACTATATTGAAATACATTACCTAACGGTTACATTTTCTCACATTAGCGTAATACTTAGATAATATACAAGGTGGAAAGAATGAACGTCACCATCTACATAGATGACAGGTAGGAAGGTACCTGAAATAATGAATATTACTAAAGGATTTTATTTTAGTTTAAAAAATAATAAAGATGCGTAATTTTCATCAATCTCTTCGAGTCGGGTAATAGAAGAATAAACCTGTTCTTTTATGAAGGGCCTACTATAAAGAAATCTCTCTAATCATTGTCTCTTTAAAAATGCACCACTCATTGAGATTAAAATCATCACTTTTGATTTACTAAAAAGTCATATTCATAAATATAAAGCACACAAACTTTCAGTCCCCGATTGTTATGACCTTGAACCATCAGGACGCGACCTTGAACTGTTAGCCTTTTAACGCCGCGGCCGTTACCTTTCGGTGATCGCATACATTGATTTTTATTTGTAATGGCGTTGCGGCAGTAATAGGTAAATAATAAATTATGTCAACCATGAACACGATTTTTTAAACCAATTTCTATCAACTATAATAGATAAGTAAATATAATATATTTGATCATTTTCTTTTTCTTTATAGAAGCTCGTGGCATTTTGCAACGTTTATTATTTATTATTTATTAATTGAGCTGTTATACTTTATGAGAAAAATGGATTTGACCAATTGTATTCGTGAGTAACGTTACTGTGATTTTTAAGTTTCAAAGTTAAGGGTAATTGATAATTACCAGTTTTCATACAAACTGTGTTAGAACCACATGTAAAAAATTAATATTATCGATATTTTAAGTTTTGTTAAAGATGGTAGGGTCTAGTTTTTACGTAAAAATAATGATGCGTTAAAAATTATATTCCAAAAAATATTTATATCGACATTTTATTTTTTGTAAGTGACTAATGATTCCACTAACAACTTATAAATTTAAACCTATTTCATTCTCGCAAACAAGATCCTACCAACTTTAAATTTTATTACTAATATCGTTAATATCGCTTAATTTTTTACATGTGGTCGGTTACAGTTTGTATGAAAACTGTTCACTATAATTTGTAGATGTCGGTTCCAGTTTCAATGAAAAAATATTGTTTCTCATTTTAAAAATAAAGTCTCGTTTATTGAGTATTAGTCCTCAATAGTATTTAACAAAACTATCCTTGAAGGTGGCACGGAATTCGTTCTTTCCACACTGCATTTAATATACACAACCGCCAAGAAGTTTGGACTTACACATTAAAAAACAAAAGTTTCGGATTCGGATTTTGCTTCGAAACTTCAATGAACTATGAAATGTGATTGTTTAATCGACTAAAATCCGTTCCGGCTGTTAGTCGTAGAGGGTGTGACTTATTATAGAAAGCGTATACTTACCCTAAAATTATAAACAAAAAAGTTGAAATAGGTCAAAACGTAGTGCAAAAAATTGTGTAATTAATTAAATTTCAAATTACTAATGTTTGTGTTTTCGACCATCTACAGGATAATTCATCAAACACAGAAAAAAACTAGATACCGCGCTACTTATATACAGTGATGTCGGTGCGAATAATGTCCTTTTTCCATTATGTCCTTTTTACTTTACTTAGCAGCATAATGGTAGATACAAGATTGCATACACAACAGTGACGTATACCCGTCCTACCTTCCATGGTAGTAATTTTAACCAGCTACTCGTATATATCGTACCACGGTATATCCCTGTGATCCTACTTCCACTACAGGGGGTGGTTTCAGAATTCCAGAGTCGAACTCAACGAGGTAAATATATATTGTATATCGCCAATCGGTCTATAATGGGCATAGACCTGCTTATCTACGAAATAACTATTGCTTTTGTACAAAAAAAAAACTAATAGACACTACTTTTATATATGAATGAATGAATATCACATTCTGAGATACAATCTGATATATCATAGAGTCACCCACCCCTTTAAAGGATCGTATCCGATAGAACCGGATGTTATACGACGTGTAACCGAAATGGTCAAGCCGAAGGCGTCGGACACAGTATCTTATCACAAACCCCGCGCTGCTTTACGTACTTTGTGATCTTATTCAGAGTCTCTGTGCGTCATTTTAGACCAAACCGATTACTTCGAAACATAAAAATTCATTAATAAACGTTTTATTGTATAATAATAAAATAAACATTTCCAAACACTACGCGGTTATTGAACTTGGAAAGTGGAACAGAATACGTTGTATTGCTGATGTTAGTGGTGGGCAGATATCTTGCCTAACTATAAAAAAAATACATAATTAGTTTTATATCGATATAAAACTAATTATGTAATTTTTTTTTATTATTTGGCAATATACGCTATGTAGACGATTAAAAAGTGCTTCACGTAGTTTAAAACCCTTAACAAACTTCGTATACTTCGGCTTGATGTACCCTTTCCGTTACACGCCGTATATGAGTTATTAATATTAAAAATAATTATAAATCACAAACCACGGTCTCATTATATGCATGGCTCCTAACAAATCATTGTTGAAAAATTTCCTGATGGCTACTTCGCAGTCCTTGAACGCCATGTGCAAATCCATAGAACAGCTGGAAAAAATATATTTTATGCATGTAATGGTTATGTGCGCAACAATAAGTTTTGTTAGCAATAACATAACTTGGCCGTGGATTATTACTCATACCCTCTCTCCTAGTGAAAGGAGTATGTGCCCCAACAATAGGAACGTAGGGTTGTTGATGTGAAACAATATAGGCCATCGCAGTACACCTACAAAGTAGTTCCAGTTAAATTACGATATTTTTTTCCTTGTTGAAGATTTATCAGACTGCCCCAGGAATGTTTTTCGGGTGTATGTTATGTATGTAGAATTCCGTGTTAACTTCTATAGCTCAAACGGCTTGACCTATTTTCAAGTGCAACGTGTCCTCGTGATCCTCAGTATCATAGGATACAGTTTGCAGGAAAAAATACATCATGGCGGCTAACAACAATACAAAATAGGTTGTCGGGTACATTACCAACAGGAAGTCCTTGGGTTTCTTGGTTTTTAAATACTTATATTGTTATTTAATGTTATCAGAATGCTTAATTTTTGAGAATCGCATTCGATTCACATTCCAAATTGAACGCATTTCTTATGTATTTAGGGAGAGCTTCCGCAGAATAATTGCCTTTTCTTGCAAATTTTGGCACTAACGATTTGTCTAAATCTAATCTTTGTGTAAGTGAAAATCATCGTCATATCCACCAGAGGACACCCACTGCTGAACAAAGGCCTCCCACCATAGATTACTAAAGTGACCGATTGAAAGCAGCCGGCATCCAGAGGGCCTTCCCGAGATCTTCATTAGGTCGTCCGTTCACCCTGGATTGGACTTACGAGAATATACGAGATAAACTTTTTTCTACACGTATTTTTGTTTTATTTTGCCACAAATTGCGCTACCTGCTAGAAGTTGTTTTCGATTATCTTTTATAATTTGGGAATACTCATCTGTAGTGACTTACCGTTTCCATCATGTATACAAGCTGATGCATTGTACCTAATGGGTCAATATATTATGAAGAAATTTGAAACTACCTAGGCGAGTTATAATTTCTGCCACATGTTTTTTTTGTGAAATAATTCAGATATGTTTGTCTTTACAGTAATCATTTATATACCAACAGGAACTTACTAAAACCGATTCTTATGCTAATTAAGCTTATTCAAAATCAAAGCCGCGAATTTGAATACAAGCCTTCAAGCTGCGTGGCCAGTCATTCATAGCAGCACGAACGAGGTCTAATATCGGCGGGTGCTTTAATCAAGGATGCCTTGAGTGACTCCAAATCAGGATGAGACTTTAAGCAGGCCTTTTCCTCCGAGTGTTGTCATATTTTATAATAAAACGGACTTAAGACTGGACTGGAGGAGGGTCAGTTTTCGTGCTGGATGACGTCAACTCACACTATGAGCTGGCGCAGAATTTTGCTGAAATACCCAGTGCAGGTTACTAAAAAATGGTACGAAAAAGAGGTTCCACACGGTTTGAGAACTGTATTGTGATACACAATTGCATTTGTTTCTACGCTTTTCTCACAAAACATACCTCGTTAAGCCCGAATATGAGACTCCCAGTCAAACTATGAGTGACGAACTCGCTTCTTCACTGTTGTGGATGTACACTTTATCATTTGGTTTATTGTAGCTCTCCTCCTCGGTGAAAACATTTCATCCGAAAAAAGTATTTCATGGAGCCTTTTCCCGCTAACGCTTCAAAAACGCGGGATCTCTTCAGTTTCAGGTTCTTTAAGCGATGTCCTGTTTTTTTAGATAAGCTCAAAGCCCTAAGTCTTCATTTAACACCATTTTCAACGTGGTTCTGCTTAACCCCAGCTTATGCATGGCTGTCTTTGAATTCACGCCTTCACAGTTTTCACTGCTGGAGACCTAGTAATGTGAGGGCGACTTCTTTTTCTGTCTATTACACTTGAATCTTTATTATATTGTTTGATGGGGCGATACACACATCTTTTGGTCGTTGAAATCTGATCAGTAGCTTGAAATCTGAATTGGTGTGCAGCCGCACCACGATATTTGCAACTCGGTCTTCTTTAGCGTCGACTCCATATTCAAAAATAAATGAAATTCGAAATAGTGCACTTTTTTACTTACTTTATTCGAATTCAATAAATATATTTGTGGCCAGTATTGAAAATTGAAAAAATTGACGAAGTTATGACCAGACTAGGTATTTAAAGATCTTCAAAACATAGCACGACTCGGAAATCGAACCCGATCATTTTGTTTTAATTGCGATTATTGATAAGTAGGATAAGGTACCCCCTACCCTATCTTACATGATACAATGGCCGGTGCAACATATGAATTGGAACAGTTGGAAATGCAATTTATTCAAACTTCTAGCATTTATTTCAACATAAATACATGATATCAATTTAACGGCCTACGTGCCTCAATGTAAGCAACATAAGGTTTACACAACGGATGTCGCTGGTTGGATTCTTAGTGGAGTATTTAGTACTTACGAGGTTTTTGGTGGAAGGGCATTTTTAAGATATATCCGCGTGGCCAGCTACCACCATCTTATCTGGTTATCGTCTGTCTGTCTGTCTGATGCCAAGCAGCAATGTTGATAGCTTTGTTGTGTTCCGGTTGCTAGAGATAAGATAGCCAGTCCTTCAAAATAAGTTGAGTGTTCCGCGTAAGCGCGCTTCCACCTTCGGCCTCATCTTCACCAATTTAACATCAGGTGTATTTGAAGTAAAGAATTAACCTCATAAAAAATGAACGTCAGAGAAACAAACGAATACCGAAAAATAAAATCACGGTATGACGAATAAGCGAACTGTAATGGAAAGTAACCAGATATTACAGCCTAGGATATCTAGACTACTCAAAGTTTAGTTATTTTCTTATTTATTATAACACTTTTTCATTCTATGTTGCGAATGGCTGGGTAATTTATCTATGTCTTTGTTCCAGAGTTCTACATTACTGACCCATTTTACATATCTATAGATCACCCTGTATACGTAAGAGAATAGAATTACTATAGGCGAAAAACCTGGCCAGTGGGAGTCCGAGTCTTCTTCCGTATTTTTATAATTTCTGTTTTAATTCTGATTAAAATTATTGTTCCAGTAATTTTTTTAACGTTTCTTAGTCGCGGCATAAAATATATGGAAGTCTTCTAAACTAAACCCCAGGTAGTCCCCAAGTCTCTCCAGATGGGTGAGTACGGATTGAGGGTTAAAAAATTAAGTCACACTTACGCTAATTCGAACGTGTTAGTGCAAAACGAGTTGTTTTTTAACTTCTAGCCATTGGAACTTTCTAATTTTATATCATCTTCTACCTTAAGTACATACATTACGTAGCACTGACCTAGTTAGAGATGAGGATGCCTAAAATGTGATCAATGTTTCTGAATCATTTTATAATATTACTCACGAAGGTTGTTCCTCTGCTGCGTCTTGGAAATCATCCTGCAATAAATGAAACCTATTAATCAATCAACTCACATATACACATACACACACACACACACACACGCGCGCACACGCACACACACGCACACACACGCACACACACGCACGCACACACACACAAACAGTATTATATTTTACTCTCTGGGGATGCCTCAATACTGTTATATACCTACTATTACAGGAGAAATAAAAGTATTTTTTTTAATATATATTAATACTAGTACAGGTAATAAATGGCCAGAACGAGTAGATAGACGCATTAAGTACACGTCGTCTTAAACTATTTAGTTAGATAAACTGAAAACTTTTAAATCCAGCCTTTAAATCAATGCATTTAGCAATAGCAAATCTTTACTCTAAATAAACAATTCTTATATTGGAAATGCGAGTGGAAATAACACTAACCGAGTCATCAAAGTCTTCTGTAGCAAGAGGCGGGCCATCGCTCTTCCGGTATGGCTCGCGAAGTAACGGCGGCGGTCCGAGAGTGGGTGCTGTCTCTTGTCTTAGGGCCATCTCACCTGTATGGCGCAGAATGAATAATCTATTATAAAGTTACATGTAATATTATATGTATGCCTGGCATATCACATATTGGAAATATTATATGGTACAGGGTCTGAGGTATATCTGTAGCAATATGGTCGGTCTTGAATTACTGAAAACTAAGTTTTATTGTTAACAGATCATTTTGAATAGACGTAGGTAACTCAAAGTCAAACTTAAATGTTATCGTTGAAGTTTAAAATAAGTAAACAATTATAGTTAATGAGCTCCGACTCTCATTCGATAGATTTCGAACGTGTGTATCATTCTATGATACATCACTTTATTAAATAACATTTTATGATGTTCTTTCCTTCACCAAACGATTCTATTCTGCTCCATATAAATTACACATAATTGTATGAATATATATTACGCACAATTAGGATAAAAACTAAGAAAAAGGTTCATTCATCTTTGCCATATCTAAACAAATATTAAAAATACAAAAATAGTTATTAAACCACAAACTACTTGCAGTTATATAAAACTTCAACAAGTGGGTAATTTGACAACATTATAATACAGGTTTGGTAATTTTATCCTGTTACAGAACAAATAAAATTCAAATTAAATCTCTTAAGAACAATACTCCACCGACAAGAGCATAGCTCTTAAATTGAAGAAGAAGAAGAAAATTAGACAAAATAATCGAAATGTACTAACCTTATCTATTTGTAATACAGTAGAGCTTTATTCTATTCTATGTCATTCTTTTTATCTGTAACAACATAATAAAATTATTGACAGTACCACTTTGAAGGCATAAAACAAACAATGTTTTAACGAACATACTTAGGCATCACCTAACAGCTTTCGGAGTATCAAGCAAATGGAAAGAAACATTACGATGTAAAAACGCGACCTAGTTTTGTGACACGCTACGGAAATGCAAGAAACGTCGATACAGAAATGCCAAGGAACACTTTTATAAGGGTTCTTTAAGTGTTCAAGAATAGGTATATCTATTTTACATGACGTCAAACTATTTTTTTCGCGTCAACTGGTCTTTCCTTTTATGTTGTCGTACGTACTGTGTCATCTTTATGTAGGAGTAGGAGATTTAGGGCATAGCATTATTAGTTGTTTTCCGTATTTAGTGTAGACTGGAATTTGGATTTGGTTCGACAATCGATTCGGTACCTATCGGAACGTTCCTGCTCACGCCAATGCATTCTTTGAAATATCGAATAATTTAGATTTCGTACTGAGAACCGTTGCAGCTGTAAAAAACCCTAGTTAGGATACTAACTATAACTATCTAACTTTTGGAGTAAGTTCATAAGCATTGAGAAAATTTTTCACAAATATTTCTCATTTCACTCCTTTTAGGCACTAATAAGAAACATGAGTCTACGAGGTCAACCGAGGTCAAGGTATTAGAGCTTTCAGAAAATGCACAATATATTTTAGAATCTTGCGGATTCACAGCGCAAATTTTCCATGTAAGAGAAAAGAACACATTACCAATTATTACCCGAAAGAAAAATTAGTACAGTAAAGACATTAATTGTACAAATTAGCTTCTAATGCAAATTGTGCTTTTTTAGCAAAGAGCGAACCCGAACAGCGCTTGACAGTGCCAGTATTCGGATGAATACCGTACATAATTGTAATTAAAAATATTTACATGTTAAAGACGATACATAAAATACACCCGCATTGCTACTATTAGTGCAAACCTCACCTTCTGGTAGCTTGTATCTTTACCCTAAGGTTTGCTTCGAAGAGATCGCTGTTAGCGATAAGGCCGCCTTTTTGTGCGATTAATGATGTACGCTGTATTTTTCATGTAGCTTTTGTTAATTGTGCAACAAAGAGTATTTGATTGATTGATTGATTGACGATAAGTAATTGATAGTAAAAAAAGGTATACTTAAGTTAAAGGTTAAATAAGTAAATGTATGGGAAATTATTTTGAGTTTTCAGAGAGCACTAATACTTTGACCCTGGTTGACCTAATAGAGAGTTTTGTTCGTTATCAGCACGAGGATCAAATGGGATGAAAAAGATTTAGAGAAAATGCCATTATTACGTTTTCGTCACAACGTAAGGTCGGACCTTTGTGGTTATTTAATAGTCGTGTTAACGTATAAATGATGTCAAATAGGCGGAAATTATAATACTTTCTTTCGTATAGAGGTGTTTAAATGATGACTACTAGGAAGGTGCAGTCATATAAATGTCAGCTATACTATAAACGTTCGTATAGAAATCATGAAAATGATTGATATATGCACCAACTTGTCGTATACTGATCGCGTAGACGTCATATAATTCAACAAACAATGTGAAGTAATCATTGGCATAACTTTTGGATTGGACGTGTATTGTGCATAATAAAAGAACAATTTAAAAATTATTACTATCACGTCTGAGCCGTATGCTTGCGATCTTTATTTACCTACTATAAAGTTATAGGTGATGGATGTGAGAGAGTAAATTAGTATATATTTTTATAACGAAAATAAAATAAAAACACAAATATTTTAACCCCCCTCCGAATTATTGCAAAACAATATTTTATAATAATAATGCGATTTTATGTAGTGATGGTAAATTATTATACGACATCTTATGACTACATGGTAGTATCTGCTTACGTAGATAAATGTTTACCTAACCATAAAGTTAGTTGAGTTATTTAAAACCATTAAATAATCAAAATGTTTATAATAATAACTTAGATAACATTCTCAAAACCATAAGTCATACATAGCATAAAAGTCGTGTAAGCATAGTTACTTATCGAAACATGTAAAACTGTGGTGCTGACGCTGATGCATACGAAATTCGGATGAGCGGATATTTTATTTCTTGGTAGCAATGGAGTTATCTGATGTATCCCTCAGCATCTGGCCGAACTCAGTTCCCTCAGGCTTAAGTGGTCGCTGCATTATTTCCACTCACCTTTACCTTCCCTATACCCATAATATATTGTATATACAATTAAGCATTTATCATACATCAGACACATACACACACAAACACATATACACGAAACCCACTCATGACAATCACTCGCATTCACTGTTATTATAATTTGCTTTACAGTTTCAATTTATTAATTTATGATTAAACCAAAACATTTAGTAGTTATAATTTGTTAAGCTATATTTTTGGCTATGTAGCTTTAAATTTGTTTAATGTTATTGTAAAGTCAATAAAATAAATAAATTAACACGTTTTGTAAGAGGTAAATGTAAGAGGTAAATGACGACGAGAAGATGACCTTTATAAGATTGTAAAGCAGAAATCTTATTACTGACAAAAAGCAATGTTGTGGTCGCCATTATAACCACTTTATCCCAACTAATATTATAAATGCGAAAGTTTGTGTGTGTAAACATCTTCGTGCCTAATTTTTTTGCTGAACCGATTTTGATTATTGAAATTTGAGATATCACTAGATAAACTATATATACCTAACCAAATGTTAGTCTCTATATTATAGGACAACTTTGTTGGTTATTAGATATGTATATAGATACATACGTATCCTGATCATCAATTCATTCTAATAAACCAAGGTTAGTAGTTAGGTAGGTATTATATACATATATATTGTCTTTTCTTTATATGTATATACCGATGAGTTTGTTTACCGTAAGGAAAAAATAGGGCATATTGGGTAGTGAAATCGAAGGCATTGGCATAGGTAGTTTTTTTTTCAAAACCATAATCGAATAATGCGTTAACTGTGTCAATTGACGGTCGCGTTTGTAGCCAATTCCACATAATTACACCATTAAATTAAATAAATAAAGAAAACTTCGAGAAAATATGTGTTCCAAATAAGTTTCACGTGATAGGAACTCTACGAATACCGCCACTCGCATTTCAATCTCCGGCAGGATCGTGCGTCGATGATGGGTTTTGAAACGAAAAGTTAATAAACCTAGATCTTACCCAAATCAAGGCCCAAGAACTTTCCATAGTAGAATATAGCGGCCTACAAACATTATACGGCCCTGACTTATCAATAAACAATAAAAGTGTGAAAAACATCCCAGACAGTGGATGTTTTCGAACATTTATAATATGTGTATGCAAGAAAGCATAGAAAATAACAATGAAAAGAAAACAGTGCAACATATAAGCGTTCCATTTGGATCTTACTTTTTTTATTGGCGAAGCCGTTAGCTGATTATCTTGCAAGCTCGCATTGAACTTGGCTCCCTTTTATATTTGTTTTGGAGATATACAGTGTATTTAGATGGAAGTTATCTCCTTCCTTAGTTACATGGCAAGCGTGCTTCGATTAACAATGACAACTTGTTGATGGAAATTCTCTTTAGTTACATCACAAACGAGGTTCGATCAACAAGAACTTGTTGATGGAAGTTCTGAATCTCCGTATACGGGACAAGCGTTTTTCGATCAACAATGACAACTTCTTGATGGAAGTTATCTCCTTAGTTACATCACAAGCGAGGTTCGATCAACAAGGACTTATTGGTGGAAGTTCTCAATCTCCGTATACATGACAAGCGTGCTTCGATCAACAATGACAACTTCTTGATGGAAGTTATCTCCTTAGTTACATCACAAGCGAGGTTCGATCAACAAGGACTTGTTGATGGAAGTTCTCAATCTCCGTATACATGACAAGCGTGCTTCGATCAACAAGGACTTGTTGATGGAAGTTCTCAATCTCCGCATACATGACAAGCGTGCTTCGATCAACAATGACAACTTCTTGATGGAAGTTATCTCTTTAGTTATATCACAAGCGAGGTTCGATCAACAAGGACTTGTTGATGGAAGTTCTCAATTTCCGTATACATGACAAGCGTGCTTCGATCAACAATGACAACTTCTTGATGGAAGTTATCTCTTTAGTTATATCACAAGCGAGGTTCGATCAACAAGGACTTGTTGATGGAAGTTCTCAATTTCTGTATACATGACAAGCGTGCTTCGATCAACAATGACAATTTCTTGATGGAACTTATCTCCTTAGTTACCTGTCAAACATATTTCGATCAAAAATGACAATTTGTTGATGGAAGTTCTGAATCTCCTTAGTAACTTCACAAGCTATGTTAGCAGTAACAAAATGTGCATATGGATGTATGAATGGATGGATGTAGAAATTATGTTGAGATACAGGCAGGCACCGCAGATGACTTTGACTGCGCAGCATTTATTGTAATCATCATCATCATCTCAGCCCGTTAACTTCCCAATGGAGGGATAATAAATAAATAATTTATTATAATGAATGTAAGAAAATATGACGGTTGTTTGAGTACAGATTATACACACCTAATCGTTAGGTTTGAGCATCATTCGCTATTCGCAACATGTTCTGTAATAAGGATATAATTATACTAAATTTAATCTTACCTTCTTTGATCATTGATGATCGACGCTTACCTTCACTAAGATATCATATCTAGCGTTGTGAGTAGTTAGTATATGATATGATAAGGCATGTGTAACATAATTGTGGAAAGTACCTACCTTACTAAATTACATACCTAGTATAAAATTATAAAGTATTAATTTCGCAACAATCATCCATCATGCATAAAATGACAAGCAGAAAATAAATGGACATTAATACAATGAGACGTTCGCTGTGCCAATGATTAAGTAGATGTATATACCTAAATGATAGTGATGGTACAGTAGAGTATGCAGCAAATGAAGTATTAAATTTGAACCATTGGAAGTATCCCAATCCTTTAATCCAATTACTAGAAGTCTGCCAGCTTGTATTATTAAATATTAAATAATAAAACGATTTATTTGCAGCCAAAATAGTTTTATCAAAAATAACTTGGCAATCCTCTTTAGCCTTGCAATAAATAAATAACTCTAAAAATTATTAAACTGAAAGCACACAAAAATTGTTGGCTGTCATCGTTCACATGCGCTATTGTTTTTAACCGACTTAAAGAAATTAAAAAATAAATAATTGGGTTATCTGATCTTTTCAAAGCCGGGTTAATGCAAAAGCAAACACACAAATTATATTCTCGGGTAACATATATTTATGATGAGTATGGCTTACTTTTCTTTTCAATGATTCTAACTACAAAAAAGGCGTTCAAGTGCGAGCCGGATTCGTGCCCTGAGGGTTCTGAACCTAATATCACGCCAATAGCCTACATGCCCTCACTGTTGCACCCTTATTACGATTATAAAAAGTGCCCGTTTTGATCTATAACTTGAAATTCTCGAAAATAACCGTAACCAAAGATATTTATGATTATTTATAACTAGCTTTTAGGCTTCTGGAGTGCAGGTCAGACCGATTTATTTTATTTATTCTGTCTGTCTGTAAAGAAATCTTAATTTATCTAATGAGGGCGCCACTGGACGGAATAAGCCCTCTTAATGTTATACTCTAACTTCATAATATGCTACTCTACATGATAGTTAACTTTACCGGCGAAAAAAGTTATAACAACGTCGATTAAACGTTTCTCTAAAAGAAACATAACATTAATGTATGTACATAGTATTTTATTTACTTAGCCGTCACATACACAAAAAGTATACGAAAAGATGAGATTAAAAACCAAAAAACCCGACAGCATATTTTGTATTTCGCGGGTATCATGTTGGATTTTTCAACATAAAATGTATCCTATGACACTCCAGGGATCAAGACGAATCTAACGACACCTTGCAGAAAGTAACATAGAAATCTACATACATACACTCGAAAAACATTAGGTTCCTTCCTTGGGCAGTGTGGTAAATGTGACAAAATCGAGCCCGTCATGTGACTTTTAATTACTCAACTCATTTTCAGGGTTCCGTAGTCAACAAGGAACCCTTATAGCTTCGCCATGTCCGTCTATCTGTCCGAGGCGTAGCTCAGAGGCTCTTAGTACTAGAAAAATGTAGCATGGGTATACATATCAATCAAGCCGACAAAATGGTAAAATAAATTTAAAAACATTTTATACTAGCTTTCCGCTCGCGGCTTCGCCTGCGTGGAATAACTTTTATCGCGGAAATGTGTTTAGCCCGCGGGAACTACTCATTTTATCGGAATACAAAATATCCTGTCTTAATCCAGGGTATGTTGTACGTATATACCAAAATTCATCCAAATCCGTTCATGATTGAGTAACAAACAAACAAACTTTCGCATTTATAATATTAGTTAGATTAGGATACCTCCACTACACGTAACGTAAAGTGAGGATGAATTTTCTTTTAGTTTTGTACTCCATCGTGTGGTGTGGGGTGTCGTAGGATACAGTTTTTCGATTTAGGGGTCAGTTTAAGAAATATTAAGCTTTAAAGTGCTTATTTTTTTACGAGTCAGGTGTCTCTGCCACACCAAAAACTAAACGGTTGGTTTTGGACATGTGCCGTGACAAAGAAAAGTTAATGAGTAAAAGTCGAAAAACTGATAAAACGTACTTTCCATTGAAAATTATTTGTCAAACAACAAAAAGCCCCCTTTTAAGTTCGCATATTGTTACGAGCAGTTGCGAAACCTACACTGCGCGTGGAGCACCACGGACACACCACAGGACAAATGGTTATGATTTCAACATTATAAAAATGAAATATCATGGACACGTCAATCAAAAATTGACCTCAGTTTATGCATTAATGTGCCGTCGATATAGAAACGTTCTAGTCTGATAACAATGGAAAATTATATAGAATTGTTGTAGAATTATTTGATTGCTATAGCAATTGTAACCTGGCGCTTTTTACTTATCATTCGTTATCAAACTGAACACATATTTCAATTGCCGATGGAAATTATACTTTTAGATACATGAATTAGGAAAAAACGTAAAATATTTCAATTAAAAAATTAAAGGACATTAAAAAAATCAACAATTATATTTTTAATTATCTCGAAGGCCCGCATCTTCATCCCGCAGGCCTAACGCAGGTGGCAGCGAATAATTTTTACCGGCAAAAATTAAACATTAGGACATTTAATAAACAACGCAAACGTCCCTCAAAAAATAGTTCCTATAGAAATCGGAGCAAGTACAATCCTCGCCGACCCGATCCGATTTTAATCGGCCGTATGTCGTAGAGAAGAATAGAACATAAAAATTAATAACCACGCGCTAACCCAGACGACAGACATTAGTTGGCTGAGTAACACCACTGACGTTCTCAAACGAAAGTAACGTGATAAATTTTCGCATAGAGGTACGTGTTTCTACGTTTAAAGTATTGTATCAAAGCCAAGGGGGACCATTTTGAATAAGCTTCTTTTCTTTACTTTTAAATGCTACATAGATTTATTTGTAAAATAACACAAACTATGGTTATAAATAATTTATGTAAAAAAAAAACATGATGTCTTTAAAACAATATTTGTAGCAAGACAGTGTCCGTGCTTCGAAATCGGTTAGCGAAGTTAAGCACAATGTGTCGCGGTCGGACCTTCGATAGGTGACCAATAGGAGTAATTGTAAAGAAAAATATTTCATACAAAGTGCTCCGTCGCGGGGCGCCTGTTGCGCGGGCGAGGGGTCCGCCCGCCAAGCCCGCGCGGGGTCTGCCAGAGCGGTAGCACGCGGGGCATGTACAGCCACGGAACAGTAAAACTTTTTTACCCGACTGACAAGGAACGGTTACGTTTTTCACGTGTATCTTATATGTTGTAAATTTCTTTATTACCTCGTACCTATCTTCCAAACCGCTGGATGGATTTCGACAGTTAAGATATCGTAAGTTCGTCTGACGAAACCAAGTGTCCTTAGATAGGTGTTTACAAAAATAATCAAAATGGCGGATTTTTGGCGCTAAATTGTAATTCGTTAATAATTATTTTTTTGATCAAACCTATCGAGTAGGCTTTTAACACAGCAGGTATTTTCACAATGATGACCGGCGCATCGCGAATGTTGACGGTTACATTTGCACATGCAAATGGGGGATAGACAGGTAGGCAGGTTATTCGACTGCGCTGCGTATTACTCTTAAAAGCAAGACAGAACAAAAAAAAATCTTATTAAGTGCACTCAATTCCCACACTCACAGATATTTGAAAGACCAAATTTTATTAACTGGTTCGTGTCGAAGTCAAATGGCCGAAAACGTGGTGTAACGACGACGTAAACTTAATTTTATCATTATTTTGTGTTTCTTTCTTACGTGCAACTTTTTTTGTCTCATTTATACTTAAATGCATTTTCCAGACTTGGCAATCATAAAGCGTGATGATTTCTTGATTCATGCCAAATTTCAAGATTCTAGATAATCGATCGATTTTAGACGAAATAAAGGCGTGAGCCGGATTATTTGTCTAGACGAAGTTACCCTTTATCTATATACATATTTCTATGTTTGCTCATAATTTTTAAACAACTTATCGGATTTTGAAAAATGATATCTCAATCGACAAGTTATGTTACTGCGCTATGTGTTACTCTTACAAGCACAAGTTGCAATTGGCCATCTCGCTTGAACCGTTCGCATAATTATCGAAAGTCAAGTTTTCATAGAAATATTCGAATTATAAAGCGCGACAACCGTGAGTCTTGACCGATTTCGCTTAGACAACCTATTACCATCGTGTTCGCAATATAATTATCTTTATTTTGACGTATTTTTCAATGAGAAAACAGATGAATGTAAATTTCGCCCAGTGAGTGATCCGTTTAGACCTGACAACCCTGTGATATGACCAGAAACAGAAAGACAACTTATTTTTCCCTGGTTGTTATGCTATGCCCTCACGTTTGGTATTGAATTCTTTGAGAAAACAAATGGGGGCAGAAATCGAAAATAAAAAATATTTAATTAAGGATAGCCTTGACCTGATTTAAATAGACAACCCATGCGCGATTGGTTGGTTTAGATACAATATTTGATAAAAACTATCTTTCATTGAGAAAGCAGATGGGTGAAGGTCGTTGTTAGGCCGGATCTTAGACTATAAGAGTTATTCAATATTTTTTAATAAGTGAGCAATCTGGCGGTACGTATTACTGGAATCCTCATACGCAGAGCCTGCTTTACCTATAATTAATATTTATATACTAAAAAACTTTACATACCTATTCTAGTGCCACCGAAATATACAAGTCCCATAAATAGTTCTTCAAAAGAGATGTCTTTTTGAAAAAGGCCAGCGCAGATGACGGACTTTTTGTAGATTATAATCATGGGTGAAGCAGACTCTACGTATGAGAATGAGGATTCCAGCATGGGACACTGTATACGCTTTTATAACCTTATACCTGAGAATATCATTAATCTAAATGAAAAACAATTTAAAAACCATGTGAAAACAACATTAACAAAAAAAGGTTATTAGAAAATTAGTGACTACCTGAATGACAAAAACGCTTGGTATACTTCGCACAGCTCCCAAATATTATGAAATTGTATTAGTTGTATACTTTAATATATATAAAAAAAAAAGAAAAGAAAATGATCCTGTGGGTTTCTTGCGCCGCTTTTTTCCCACAGATGATTTCCCTTTCCGAAGCGGTGGTAACTTGGACATACTGACTGACCGAAAAATGCTTAGCCCTATTTTTATTTCCAATAGATTTAAATTGTCATTCAACAAATGATATCATGTATCTTAAGTTGAAATAAAATGCTTTGAAAAAAAAAAAAGCATCACGTGATGCCAGAATAGGTACTCACTTAAACTACAGTGGCAATTTTTCTTTGAATACTTATATACTTGAATAGCATTATTTCAGCAGAGTTTTTTGACATTGTCAAAATAGCTGAATTCCACTGTGAGTATTCTAACATCACCCCTGTGATAAATCGGTGTGAAAATCGGCAGTCGATAACCGGTGGCGTGTGGGTCTCACTTCGGTACGTAAAAAAATCGATCGTGTACCACTTTCCAAGTCTCACTCAATACATCGCTAACTAGCTTATTGCTCCACACATGTGTATATTATGAGAAGAGATAAATGAACTGGTAAGAGGATTAGTTACGACTGGGACAACACGGAACTAGGTATTCATATTGGAGCATGGACTTGTCTGTGCTGACTGCGTTACAAAGATAATAAAACGGTGACGCGGCCGAGGCATTGCGCAATTTGAAGACTAAGTACCTATGTCAATCACTATTGCACTCATGTTGTTACTTTGGTCTTACTCAAATATATTAATTGAGGCATCAAATATGCATGACAAGAGTCCGCGATAAACATCTAAAGTTCGGTTCACTCGTTCATAAAATCAACGTAAATCATTTGTTGTATGTATTTTACATAAATACGTGGACCTACATAAACACCACGAGCCTCCCAAAAAACCTATCGAAATATAAAATGAAGACGCCCTTCAAATTAACAACAATAATTGGCACCAAGAAACTGGTAGCCAAAGGTGTCAAATAAAGAAACTGACCGCACGTACTCCGTGCTCTCTTTACATACAAACCATTATGAAGCTTAAAATACTAAGCACATATACCGAGATAACCTATTTAGGCAATATTCCGAATTTCATGACTGACTTTACACTCCCAGAAGACCTAAAATGGCTTAGACACGTGCAAATTTGGCTAATTGCGTGCATATAACGGGAAAAGTCACATATCGGTTAAGTATAAGTCTTGGCAGCTGGCACCATTTGACAAAGTTATTAGGTATCGTATCATGTTTAACCTGGGTAGTAGTTGCGCGTGGGAGTTGTCAATTTGGTGACTTGGAATAGCTTCAGACATTTCATATTACAATGTATTTATAGACACACAACAATATTTATGATGTGTCAATGTCACTGTGCTAATCTATTTATTTAAAGGTCCATATTCAAAATATTCCTAAATTGTCTTGTTGTATGTTTACGTACGCCTAACGTTTTGCTTTGCTCGGTACTGGTTTCATAATTATTGTTGCTCTATTATGATTAAATCAAAATATTACCTCGTCATCATCAGCCCATAAACATCCCACTGCAGGGATATAGGCCTTCCCTCGTATATGACGGAGTATGAGCCGTACTCCACCGCGCTGGCCCAATGCGGTTGGGGACTTCACATGCCCTAGAATTTTTATTTCTCAGGCAGGCAGGTTTCCTCACGATGTTTTTCTTCACCGTTTAGGAGCAGTCGGATAAATGAACATAAGTAATGAAATTTAAAAACTCATTTCGGAATGGGAATCGAACCCAGACTTCCCAAATTGGGAGACTGTTGCTTAACCGCTGAGCCACTGTCGCTCAAGTATCAATATATACGCGAAATCAAAATAATACCTATACAAGAAATATGTAACGAAATTATAATACTAAATATACATTATGCGTTAATTGTAAGTATCTAATCTATAACCTTCGAGCAACAGGTACATAGTGCCCACACATCTCGGATCTTCCTAGCATGGTAATGTGAACACTTCGAATTTAAAAACCTCAGATTGTGAATACATTAACAAGTAGATATGCGGGCTGTGACGCTGGGGGGGGGGGGGGGGGGTTGCTAACAGTGAAAGTAGTCGGCAGTTCGCGGACACTATAGCACTTTCACTATAATGTGTGCACGTACGAATAATATCTGTTTTAAATCTGTGACCCGCAGTATCGATTTTTAATATAAAAAAAATATTAGAATATAACGCTTTTATTTCACAGTATGTCTCTAATGCCCGATTTCATCCATAAGTCCTCAAAATTTTTAAACTTTGTAGTGAAAATTATGCATTTTATCGGACCCCACTAACTTGAGACCCATATCACTTCTACCGACTTATAGTAAAATTTTCGAGTAACTACCTAATTTTAAATCACTTTCGAAAAATATATGTTATTTAAATTCTTGCATTTAAGTAAAAGTATGTCAGCCGTTTGGTACACGAACCGTTTCACTTTTGTGTATCGAAAATATAAATAAATATAAATATTTTGGACCTAGTCCCAAACTAAGCAAAGCCTGTATGGGTACTAAATAACGGATAAACATACATAAATATTTATATAAACATTCATGACTCGGGAATAAATGTTAGAATACATCACACAAACATTTACCCTTCGCGGGATCCGAATCTGCAACCGTTGGTTTTGCTGGCAGGGTCACTCAATCGGTCGTCAAAGTCTAAAACATTCCTTAAAAATTAACTAATTCATTATATCATTTGAATTATAGTTAGTTTTGTGTATGGAAAATTACAAAAAAATAATTCTCATTCAGTAAGACATCTTGGCAATCATAAAGAAAAAATATTCACTATAAAGTTGATTTTTGGAGATCGCGCGCGCTCCAAGCGTGACCGAAGCCTATTCGATTTCCAAATGGGAGAGGGATCGTTTCCTGGTGCCAGAGGGGAACTGTAGCGACCCTCTATCCTGGCCTTGGATAGGTTCGTATTCAGTGACTCGGTGTTTCGCATTAAGCTGGGTCTGCTATTGACACAGATTTAATATAATACTAACGTACTATTGAGACGCGAGAGAGTAGAGCCATTGTCTGTGAGAATGTTCTCTAGAGTTTTTTTCGATAGAGCAGGTGGAATACCTACAACTTGAGAATATAGATCGTCCCACGATACGACACGAACTTGTGCGAAGGACATGGGGGATAACATCTCCTATGGGCTTAACATAATTGCACTTTGTAATCTGTTAATCGACTTATTGTATAACTGATGGGCTAGCCCAGTGGTGGGCAAACTTTCTTCATCGGGGGCCAGAAAGTTTAAGATTTTTCAGCGGAGGGCCATAATTACCTATAGTTAAAATTCCGACCGTCCGACCGTCCGACCGTAGACACCGTCGTCGCCGTACTTTGCCCACCAATGGGCTAGCCAAACTTATATGGGGTGACATAAATAGCTACTCGATAAGTTTCTCTTGTCAAATATTGTATTTTCATAGCACAACCGAAAGACTGAGAAAATTAGCGTCACGTGTTTGCTCCGATGGCACATAGCTAATGACGGTGATATACATGCGTAATTCTTTCATTACGTTGGCTCTATGACGAGCCCGTGATTCTTTCTCATTCGACTCGCGCTAGTTGTGCTAACCGTGATGAACTAAAATTAAGTGATTAACTTCATTATAGAGCAATCCATAATAACGTTAAAGGTTTTTCGTTTTAGCTATAATCATCCATAGGTATCTTACCAAATTTTAGTTATTCTAATCTGTCTGAATTTCAACATGTTTGTAAGTAATTTAAGAGGTAAATCTAATACCTAAATGCCCTTAAAAACTTTAAGCTAAACCTTAGCTTGTTAAATAGCAAACTTAAGTTGCCTGTAAAGAAATTTCATCTAATTTCGCTTGATTGAATAAAAATGAGAAAGTCTTCAAAACACTTTAATAATACTTTTTTTTTTAAGATGTGACCATGATTTTTACCCGACAGCCCCAAAAAGGAGGGTTTGGTTTGTCGATTGTAGTATGTATGTAGATTTCTATGTTACCTCCTGTAGTCTAAACGGCTCGACTGAATTTGAAGTGCAAGTTGTCGTTCGATTCGTCTTGTTGCCCAGTGTCATAGGATATATTGTATGGTAAAAATTAAACATGGGGCCCGCAAAATGCAAAATATGCTGTCAGGTTATTTGGTTTTTAAATATTTAAATAGTTATTTATAAACGAAATTTTTCTGTTATTTATTGTTCTCTTCTTATTGGCTCCAGTATGTATTCCATGAGTTCCCTTCCCTTCATTTTAGTTCAGATTCATTGTTGTCATTAAAATTAATTTAATTACCTAGATACCTACCTAATTAGATCAGTCCACATTTTCTAGTGGATTAAGTCCTATTTTTCTGATTTTCTTAGAGCTGTATGTCATCATTTTAGGAAATTTATTTGTAAGCGGACTTGTCTACTAGCTTCATAAACTGATTTTAGAGAGATCAAACAGGTATTCAAAAATATTAAAACAAAAAAAAATTGAATTGAGAATCTCCTTCTATTTTTGAAATCGGTTAAAAAAGAAAGTCAAGGACACACGCTTGCTTCCATGTCTCACGCAAGCCAAACATGGAAATTTACAAACAAAATAAAAGAAAATATAACCATCTGCCAAGGAAATATAATCGAATGCAGCATGCTAAACTTACAGAAAATACGACAAACAAAGGAAGATCAGTAACTAAAGCACCAGACGCCCTCGAATTCGCCCTTAGACAGAAATGGAGGTGGGAAGAACATGATGCAAAGCCACTGGACAAGTGGTCTGGTAGAGTGGAAATATGTTATGAGAACTAAAATAAAAAATCAGAAAAATGTTACGAGCTGTAAAGTGTAGGTAGGTAGGCCCTATATCCACGATATAATTCGTATTTTTTACGGAAATTACAGTTTATTTCATGTTTTTCTTAAAAAATGGGTAATTAAATAAATTGTTATGAGAATTGGATTCTCTATGACAGGTTTCTAAGCCCGTTCTAATAAAAATAGTAGTAATTGAAATATACTTCCAGCCAAAAAGAAAAAATTATCTTCAGAAATGTAGACTAAATATCATAACTAACATAATATAGCACACATTATTGGATGCGGAATTTAATAGCGAACAAGTACAATCACAGTCCAAAGGAATTGGAAGTCTATAATCATTACAATTGAGAGTTGAAAGTCGAATGTTCGGTGGCACCGATTGGTGTCCATGAGTGTTGACGGTATAAAAATTTTTTGGCACTGATCAGTGTCCACGTGCGTCTAAAGGTGCGTCATCTTGTCAAGTGTATTTTTCACTTCACAAATTGACTTACATTTTAACACTATTTGCAGATTTTTTTTATCATTTAGTAATAATTCATCAAATTTCATAAGATCGCTCAACACTTGCTTGAATAGTCTTTTACTTGAAAATCAACTCATCGAGTTTGATTGAAGCGTCCTTTTCCTATACTTTTAGTTCAACATAAGATTCTGTTATGATAATTATATTGAAAATCCCTTCACTAATTATTATTATGGATTAATTAATAGAAGAGCAATAGATTATTGCTCATATTCAAGCTGGTAAATTGTGAAAAGCAAACTCAGTTATAGATTGTGTGAAGGCTAACATTGGTGTTAGCTTTGAAGGGGACCTCATTGTCATTATTATGTTGGAGATGGTGGATGTGACTGAAGTTGAAAATGTCTGGCATGTTAGCACGACTGTATCTGTGTGACAAGGAAGACCTTGAATGTGTCAATCAGATCTTCTCTCAATGTCTCATGTCGACATGCAGTGATTAGTCCTTGTCCCAACTACTTTTTGCGGAGAATTGTGGCTTTCGTTTGGACAATTTTCAGGGGGTTATTGACCTTCTTTTGAACAAGGACATTTCCTTGCAAACTAGGAGTTCCATTATTGAAAGGCATGACATAGATCTGACAATATTTTACAATATGAAAGGAAAGGATGATGGGTAAAAAATATATGGGTTCCGTCCCAACCCACAGACAAGCATAGAAATTGTGTCCACTATGCTTTAGTTAGACATTCATAATCATAAAGACTAATATCTACATATCCTTAACACCAAATGCCAGTGGTGGACAGATAAACCACTGTATTCTATTGTGTCTCGGTAGCCGAGGATCTAGCTTTCATTTGAAGTATGTCTTATAATTTATTGTTGATTTAAGTTGATATTTCAACTTGGAATTTCAGTTTAGGATGTTGCTATGCACAGTCCGGTATACAATGGTAATAAAATATTTGTGTTTACTACATGACATTTCTGATATATTATTAAAATTTGTTTAATGTTAAGTATAGTTGAATTAAACAATAATGTGTATAGTTGGTACAACCTGTTAAGGAAAGCTATCACTTGATATGCTACATGTATTAAAAGAGGATTATTACAGGCCTATAATATATCAACACATACAAACTGGACAAATAAACTGAACTACAGAGGCCTTCAGCATAATAGTGGTGTGATCCTCAATATTTCAATGCAACTCTTTAGTTTTTGGCAACTCTTTGAATTTTGCCAGTGTCGAGTGAGTCATGAGGGTGACACGAAATATTAACTATATTTAATATATGACTTTTTATATCGTGTTCTTCTAGCACAATAAATTCTGCCAATGACAATAATTTTATTTGATGTACACCAACAAAATAATGTCAAACTTTTGGTTGGTAATTTTTATTAGTGTTAATTATACACTTGTACACTATTATAAACAAAATCAATACTCCCAGATCTTTGTAACTCATAGTACGACGTAAACATTAGGAGTGTTTCTTTGGCAGAAAGCGTGTTTCCAACAAGAAATCTAAAATAAGTTGATTTTAGTACAAAACGAATATTGAAAAACTCCAACCTTTTATTTATATTGCCGTCCGCTGTTCCATTCCACCATCCGTAGAACCGCACTGACCAGTAAACACTTCACAACTCCAACAAGGAAGGGGGATCCCTTCATCACACATCTGACACTTCAAACAACAAACAAATACCAACAAAGACAGACTGTCAAAAATTTTTTTTATGGCTTTGACTCCTGTTTTTTAAGCCAACGACCAAAAAACGACGAAATGCATAGAAGAAAATTTTGAAGAGTGTAAGAGGTCGAAGATAGCAATGGATAGGACAGATTTCTTTATGATAGGAAAAGAAGGATAAATATTGAAAAGGACGTACAAAGGACAAATAAATAATAATATAATTAATGTGTATATTTTTACGACCTGTTTAGTGTAGCAGTTAGAAACCCTGACTGCTGCATTAAAAGGTCGAAGGATGCGTAGTATCCCTATATAGTTTGTGGTCGAAGGTTCGAATCCCGCTAGGGGTACCTATATGTTTGTATGATGAAAAATTATTTTAAATTTTACAAGATGGGCCGTGGTACTGAATTAAACGATTGATACTCTTACCGATGCGAGTTTATTAATTGGAGCCGACTAATCTGGTTTATTAATAAATAAATAAATATCCTTAGACTTACACACAGCGCCATCTAGTTCCACAGTAAGCAACTATAGGCTTGTGTTGTGGATACCAGGTAATGAAATAAACAGAATAAACTTATTAATGACAGGTAACTTTATTCAGTAAGTACTAGTTTGCAATTAGGACAAAAATGGTTTGACCATTCAGGGTCCCTTCAAATTCTAAGCATTAAACACCCGGCTGAGGACTCCCAGACTCTACACAATGTCAAGGTTCCCGAAGATTTCGAAATTAACATCGCAGTCAATGATGATGTGAATGAGTTAATTAGAATGAAGGTAATATGGTAATGCAACATATGGGTGACACTCGCATACCGCCGCTGCAGCACGCAGCCAGATTGGTTTGAACTAGAACGCAAGTGAACGCGTACGTAGTTCGGGTGCACGGTGTTAACATTGTCTATGCAATGTACGGCTCACTTTTGTTTAAGAAAAAAATCCCCTGTCTGAAGTTGCTCTAGCAATCAAATATAACAACCAAATTTATATGTTTGTTTCAATAAAACCAATGCAATGCTGGTAATTATAACAGGTTATTATTATTAGGTTATTCCCTACCAGATTGTGAAATATGTTTGCAATCGAAACAAACTAGATTACCATTTTCTACTCAAAGATATAGAGTTGTAAAACCATTGGAACGTATACATACTGACATCTGTGGTCCTATCAGTCCAACTACTTGGGATAACAAAAGATATATACTTACCTGTACCGATGACTATACAAACTACATTAAAATATATCTTCTTAAGAATAAAAATGAAGTTTTTGATTGCCTCAAAGATTATATAAATTTAGCAGAGAGACAACATAACTTAAAAGTGAAAGCAATAAGATGTGACTGTGGAGGAGAATACACTAGCAACACAGTAACAGAATTTTGTAAAAATAAAGGCATTATTATGGATTACACAACTCCGTATAGTCCGCAACTGAATGGAAAATCTGAAAGGCTCAATCGCACCATAATGGAGAAAGTAAGAGCCATGTTATTTGAAACAAATGTCGATAAAGAATTATGGGGTGGAGCCGCAAAAACAGCTGCTTATATAATTAACCGAATACCAGTTGAAGGACAAGCAAAGACACCTGTAGAAAAATGGACAGGACGGAAACCTAACTTAAATAATTTACAAACCTTTGGGTGTGAAGCGTTTAGTAAAAACTTGACATATCTGAGAAAACTTGATAAAAGAAGTAATAAATACATTATTTTTTTTATTTTTTTATTTTATTTTATTTACATAGAATCAACAGCATTATTACAAATTCTTATTCAGAAAACTAATACCAAACTTATGCCAATTAAAGATTCTTACTATGTTACTGACAAAGGTTACTTTAACATTGAATGGGTATGTCTTAATTAAATTACAATGAAATTCGTACTATTAATCATAATATTATTATAAATGTCAATGAAAACAAATCTAATCCTCAGTGATATATGAGTCGTTAGGTTAATATGTCTAAATATGAATAAAATATGTCTATGGAAGTTAAACAAGCCGAATGAAAATGTCAAAATTTATACCAATACAGGATACAATCTGTGGGATAAAGAACATAGAAAAGTTTTGGAAAGGCGTGATGTTGTATTTGTCAATAAAAAGCAAGAAGAAAAAAAAATGACGAAAGCAATACAGTAAAAATAATAACAAGTAAGGAAAATATAAACTTACCTATACACCAAGAGACTGAAGAAAATTATAGGCTAGATGACACAGAAAGAAAAATTGAAGAAAATAGAGAAGGCATGGAGGAAGAAAATAAAATAGAAAGAGAAAATATAGACGGAGAAAACGAAGAAGAAGAAAACATAGAACATGAAAGTATAGTAGAAGATGAAAGAAGAGGAACAGAAAATGAAAATGAGAGAATTAGCTCACGAGGAAGAATAGTAAGAAAACCCTCATATTTAAAAAACTATGTAAGCAACATTGCATACTGTTTAATAACTCAAGACAATGTGCCACAAACGTACGAAGACGCAGTTAAAGATAAAAATTGGAAACAAGCAATAGACAATGAGCTAAATGCTTTAAAAAAATTAGAAACATGGAAGGAAGTGCAAATTCCTAAAAATAAAAAAGCTATAGATACCAAATGGATCTTTAAACAAAAAGAAGATGGCACAAAAAAGGCAAGACTCGTGGCAAGAGGGTTCCAACTGAAAAGAGACAATAATAATGAAATTTTCTATTCTCCTGTAGCAAGAGCACCCACAATTAGAATGGTAATATCAAAAGCAATAAATGAATATCTACCTGTAAGGCAATTAGATATACCGACTGCATTCCTCAATGGTAAAATAAGGTCAGATGTTTACATTACAGCCCCGCAAGGTTACACTGATAATAAAATATTAAAACTTCAAAGAGCTCTATATGGTTTAGATGAATCACCATTAGACTGGAATGAAACTATAGATGAATTTGCTAAGAAAAACTGCTTTAAAAGATCTGAATATGACTACTGTCTATACTACAAAGAGGATTGTTGGATGATTATCTATGTTGATGATATACTACTGATTGGAAATTATGATAGTGTAATTAAAGAACTTAAAAAAGAATTTAAAGCTAAAGACTTGGGAGAAGTAAAGAAATTTCTAGGAATGGATATAGAGAGAGAAAATGACAAGATAACATTGAAACAAACGAGTTTAATTGAAAAAATATTAGATAAATTCGACATGAAAAATTGCAACGGAATAAAAACTCCTATGGAAATAAATTTCAACATAACATCAGACAAAGAACAAGATAATATTAAAGATCGCTATAGAGAATTAATAGGAAGCTTATTATACTTATCAATTAAGTCCCGACCTGACTTGACGTATTCTGTCTCATATCTAAGTCGTTACTTGGATAAAACAAATACCCAAACGTGGAAAGCTGCGAAACGCATACTTAGGTATTTAAAACAGACAAAGGATAAAGGATTAATTTTCAGGGTATCCGCTGATAAAAATTTACGCGCATACTCAGACGCCGATTGGGGTGGCGATAGAATTGACCGAAAGAGCGTTAGCGGAACTTTGATATTGCATGGCAGTAATCCAGTAGCGTGGTTCTCTAAAAAACAATCTTGCGTCGCGTTGTCTACAGCAGAAGCTGAATATATCGCTGCCGCCATGACGGCACAAGAATTGGTAAACCTAAAAGGAATCAGCGAACATTTAAAATGCGACGCAAAGGCTAATCTTTTAGTGGACAATCAGGGAGCCATATGTATGACTAAAAGCTACGAAAATTCAAAGAGAACAAAACATATTGATATTAAGTTTCATTACATTAAAGATCTCATTAATAAAAATATAATATCTATAGACTATGTAAGTTCTCAAAATAATTATGCTGACTTGTTAACAAAGAGTTTGTGTAAGCAAAAATTTTACAATATTTCAGATAATTTCATGTCTTAACAATTTGTTGTTACGTTGGAAAACTTTCTCATTTATTTTGTTTTTAAACTAAAGTTGAAACTTTTTTTTTTGTTTAAATATCTATAATTATTAAATGAAAATAACTTGTATGTGACAAGTTATGAGATCTTAAACATGATTAATATTATAATGATAAAGTTAGCGTACTTTTGTTTTTACGATTGTAATTTTATATAAAATTAGGCTCGAGGAGGAGTGTTAACATTGTCTATGCAATGTACGGCTCACTTTTGTTTAAGAAAAAAGCCCCTGTCTGAAGTTGCTCTAGCAATCAAATATAACAATCAAATTTATATGTTTGTTTCAATAAAACCAATGCAATGCTGGTAATTATAACACACGGAATCTCTTCTCAGTAATTCTATGGCGAAGTTCTATCATCAAACATCATGGTGGTGTTTACTTGTAGCATGTGACTACCTACGATATTTATTTGATATGTGTGTGTACGATCGGTTATTATATCCAGTCAGAAAGTCGCTCAGTTTTAAGGAGGAGCATTGGCAAGGTGCTAAACGTGTCTTGAGGTATTTAAAGGGGACGCTAAATTACAGGAAATCAGGTCGAGACATTGAAGGTTTTGCTGATGCTGATCATGGAGGTGATCAAGACAGAAAATCTTATTCCAGCTTTGAATTTAGGCTAGCAAGATTGCCACTTCATGGGAGAGCAAGAAGCAACAGGTTATTGCTTTATCTAATGCTGAAGCTGAGTACATTAGTTCATGTTACGCTGCAAAAGAAGCAACTTTTTTGTGACGCTTGATGAAGGAGTTAAATGGGAAGGATAACATTATCACAATATATAGTGATAGTCAGTCAGCAGTAGCAATGGATGAAACTCTAATTCATCACCAGCACACCAAGCATATTTATATAAAGTATCACCTTGTTCGAGAAGCTGATCTGAGTGGGCTTATTAAGTTGAAGTTTTTGGAGAATAAGCGTATGATCGCTGACGTCTTGACTAAGCCCCTGCCCAAAGAAAAGTGTTGTGTGACTTGAATGAATACATAGATGTGCGAGATGATGCAGTTTGCAGAGTGAGGTGATCGTGTGGATGCATGCATGGATTCATTTAAGGAGGTGTGTAACAATGAAGGAGTTTTCATTTGACAGGTAAATTAATACAGGCAGGCGAGAGACATTACTAAGTAGTTTAAAAATGTAGCTTCAGATTTAGAATGTCGTGAAAAATCTATAGTTGAGCGCCTGTTACTATGTTTACTTTATATTTTTTTTTTATTTTGAATATACCTATTTTGTGATTGTAGTGTGTTCTTTTTAGTTACTAGATTGAGTATCGGTGGATATCACTACCTTTATAACCAATAAGGAGAAATTATACAACCTTTATCATCAAAACGTTTTTTTAACCATGGTCTGTAACACGTTGTCTTTCGCCATAAACCTATTATAAGTAATTGAAGTTGATATTTTTGCCATCCACTCGCTAAGAAGAAGAATAGAAGTGTTCGTAAATTATTACATTTAAATATTATGTTGCACTTTTCCTCAAAATTAGCCATGAAATTTTACGTTGTGGTGGTTGGTAAGAATTTATCGCATTTAAAATTGTTGATAAGTGCTAGCTTACTTGACTTGTTGTTATGTCTGCGTTGTATGACTCCGTACTGTTAGAAATCGTTTATTTTAGTATTTTTAATTTTAATAAAACTTAACTTAGTTTTGGAGAAAATTCAACAGGAGCAACAGGTGACATGTCGATAACTACACTACAGGCATTGTGTCTACAGCTATAGGTGGCATGTTCACAACTTCGGAAGACACGTCAGAATGGTAACTAGTAAGTTAGGAGAAACGAAATTGGTTTTAGGGAAGTTCAGTTTGACTATTGGCAGTACTGATTATGATCGACGTCGTCGTGTCGACGACGAAGTAGAGGATTGGCTCTGTGGAAAATATATGAATGACCTATATTCGTGATCAATATCAGGTGCCTGAATTTAATACAATAGTATCAATGTTCGTTGTAGTTGGTGTGGAACGTGTGGAGGTCAGTCAGGCTTGCTTGTTGTTACGCGAATAATTTTATAACTTCATTTAATTGACGTTGCGGGGTTGTTGGATATTTAAAAATGCCTGAAATAACTAAATCGTTGCTACGTTTCCAAATAAAATCGTTTTCAACCTATCCTACCTATCGATCTAATTTCACCGGTTTTAGATATATCAAGCAGCTCATAAAACACGCGTGTGTTATAAACGCAAATAGTGAAGTTATATTCTATAACCGCACTATTTGCTCTGGCAAAAAACACAAATCTCATACAGCTAAGTGATAACACCATTAGCCCGGTGAATAAACCGCACCATATGCTATAGCAAAGAACATAAGTCTCATACAGCCAAATGATGCCACCATCAGTCCGATGAATAAAATATCGCTGATCTCCATGTGCTAAGGAGATCAGTAATAAAATATGATTCCATTTGTTTTTTTTTTTAATTCGAATTTTCGCGCCATACAGTAGGCAGCGCGCCGCGGGATTTTTTATTCTGTTTCGTACTTATGTTGAAAAACGTCGTACGATATACGTGCGAGTATTGGCACAGAATAATTAATAGTACTAAAGGTATTGGTTAAACACACTCGGCTCTATTATGCCCTCGCCTTCAGCTCAGGCTAAAATTCCGCCTTGTGTGTTATAGCCGCCATAACGCCGTTATATCGTAATGTACTATTATAATATATGTATAAAGTAATAATATATAAAGAATAAACTAATATATAAAGAATTTTTAATTGAATACTTAACTTTTTGTTATTTCATTTTTATATTGCGCTGTAATTGAGTGGCTGTAAAGAAAGTTGAAACATGGTTCAATAGAAATTTGAAAATAGAACTAGTTTTTTAATTTGACAGCTGTCAGTTGTAAACGATTCTCCCTAGGGCTGAAAAGTATTAGGCCACGTCCGCACAGGCAGGAGGTTTGCTCAGCGCCTAGAGCCTCGAGGCTTACCGTCTGGCTACTTGCTAGGATACACGGTGGCCGCACTTAAGGTGGCTTGCGTAGTGGGTCGCTAGGTGCGTTGGTCATTTGTTTGTCGGCACGTTAGCGACATGTCACTTTCAAAAATAGCTCTGAAACTGCTACTTACAGAAAATTCCTCTTTAAAATATACAACTTCACGGCCTTCTCCATCATGTTGGATCCATGACATAAATAAGTTACGGTCAAGTCATGGGGAGTTAATGTTCTGTATAAACAATTGCGTAATTATGACGAAAAATTTTACGAATATTTGCGTATGCCCAGAGAAACATTTGATCTACTTCTCGGTAAAGTTAAAAGAAAATTAACTCATTTGGATACTCATCTACGAAAAAGCATAACAGCCGAAGAACGACTAGTCATAACATTGAGTTAAGTGAAACTCTTAATAATTATTATTTTTATTTATTCAAAAAACTTACTAAACAGTAGGTAATTTTAGAAATTCTAAGAAAGAAATCAATTCTTCATTTTATTAATTGAAATTGTTTATGTAACTAATCAAACCCGAATCATTCTCCACTTGTATGGGAATATTATGAATTAAATTTTGTTCAGATGATTCCTGGACGTGCAATTCATATCCCACTGATTGTTGAGTATTTAAATTCGGTACAGAAGTATTATTTTCTTCAGCTTCCATTTCAGCCAAAATTAAATCTTGAATCTTTGATCTTAACCTTAGTTTACGCCTCAATGGAATATTTTCCATGTATGGCAAAAGACTTTCAAAAAACAGTAAATCATCACTTTTTTCTTTGATACTTTCCCTCTGGAGAATCTCAAGTTTCTTCTTTTCTATTTCTAAAAGTTGATCGTTATTTTCGCTTCTGTTCATACGAATTTTCTTTCTTTGTGATGTTTGAATATAACTTTGAGATTCTAGAGTATCACTTATAATTGTTTCTGAAGCAGAAATATTATTCTGCACAGAACCTGGATTCTGCAACTCCTCTAATGTAGTGTCGGTTGTAGAATAATTATCATCACTATCTTTACTTAAGTTCGAATCTCTTGCGGATATCTCGCTCTGGGTCCTCTTGCTCTTTAAAAACAATAATTGATCATAATATTGCCATGTACTTTTACATATTTTATGAGCACCATCTCCACTTTTTGGCTTATCAATTTTTCCACATTCTTTAAAAAAATACGCCCTGAGATTTTTCCATCTTGCTTTTACTGTTTTGACTGAAACAAAAACCAGCAGTTATTTTATTATATTATTCAAGTATTCAGCACTTACATTTTTTTTTCAGATATCTGGCTACTGGAGAATCCTATAGGTCTCTTGCTTTTCATTTCCGCTTAGGTCGCACTACAGTTTCTGAGATTGTAAGCGAGACATGCAACATTTTGTGGAGTACATTGAAAGAGTTAAAAAATTAGGTAGGTACTTTCAACCCACTCCTCAGGCAACTTCAGACCTACTTTCCGAGTATGATTAATGAAAAGTAGTTTTCACGTCTAGCTTTACGATGAAATCGCTTCTGTTCATAGTCAACGCAAGTAATAGTTATTGGGATAGCTATTCACAGCATGACTAAAAGTTTCGTAGTAGTCGAGCCCATATTTTTAATGAAAACCCTTTCACTACAAATCGAGCTTTGTATTTTTCGTCTGACTTGACACTGAAGGTTTTATTTTGAAATAGTTAATTAAAGTAGTAGCAATCATAGCTCCAAAAGCAAATGTACAGATAGTATTATCACCTTACGATATTCTGCGACATAAAAATTTATAGATTTAAGTATTGCCTTTTGTCCGTTTTCGTAATTTTGATTTCATAATTGGCTATTAAAGAGGAGTTATTTTTCGCTTTTTCATAATTATTTATGAAACAAAATTTCTTTTCCGTATTAAAACTCTAGTTTTATAATTAAATTAGGATATAAGATGAAATGAGGAATTATTATTCGCTGTTTACAATTTACGCAGATCTACTTCAAATTGTACTAACGTACATGAGTTAGAGAAAATAAAAATAAAGCATATTGAAAAATATCGTCTAATTACCAAAAAAAACTGATGTTGAGGCTGTATGGCGCGTACCTTAGCCTGCTCCTATATGGAATGTAGGGCCTGCACCCCCCTGCACCTGCCTTCCAGTCTTGCTGCCCTGCTGCCTTGTTGTGTGTGTGAAGTGAAGTAGACATTATCTGAGTAATCTGTGAAGTGAAGCAAGCAACAGCGAAGGAGGATGCTTTTATCACCTGAAGCCTTAGTGGTGTGATGTGACTGTGGCTTAGTGGAAAATGGCTTCGACTTTAAAAAGTACGAGAATTAAAAGTGAAGAAGTGTGTCGAACATGTTTATCGAAAGAAATCGAGTTGCTTTCTGTTTTTGACTTGTACGTAGGAACAATCACACTGGATTACATAGTCGATGCTATAACCGGAGTAAAGGTAATAAAATAACATTACTTGTTTTAGTTTGATTTACGAACCAGATTTTAGGTTTAATCTTGCAATATATCGCATGTGAGTTTGAATATAGATGGGTAGAATAATGATTGCAAAATTTAATGTTTGCGTCACAGGCTTGCGAAAAAAAGAAAAAATTAAAATTCTGTTTGGATTTGTGTTGTGTGTAAAGTAATACCTATAAGCAGAGGTGTAAAACGGCACTGATCCGTTCTGCAGTATTCATGGGATATCACTGACTTCATAGTACCATAATGGATCTTAATTAAAGTACCTACAGAAATTTGGTATACAGGTAATAAAGATTGTTTAGTTATCGAATGATAGTCAACACCAACTTTTTTACCATTTCTTACTAGACTAGTAGTCTAGTTGCATTGTCCGATTGAATTACACAGTCCGAGAGAAACACACACCCACATTTATTTCATTATTATTTTTCTGAGTGTACTATACACTTTTGTATGTAATTCGAAATTATTTGCCAGAATACAGATTATTATAAGGTCTTATAAAAATTTTTGAATCATATATTCAATCTACATGCAGGTGAGCAAAATATTTCTATAATTTAAATTTGTTGACGCATCGGGTCCTCAAGACTGCTTGTACCTATATGCATTTGATTTACACTTAGTTCTGTCTATCTACTGAAGATGTAGAGATAGCAACATATGCTGATGACACAGCAATTCTAGAGAGTGGTCCCAGTGGAGTGGAGTGGAGGTAGCGAGTGGAGTGGACCCAGAAAAAGCCTTTTGCAAACTGCAAAAACTATTGGACAAGATTGACTAATGGCTATAGAAATGGTGAATCAAGTCAAGTACCAATGACCATTTTCACATGTAACCTGTACAACCCGTAGGGGGGATTGTAAGGCTGTTAAATAGGTTGACATGATATTTCCATATTTAAAATCATGTGGCAATTAATCTAATAATAAAGTCTATAAATTAAAATATAATATAAAAAATCTGGACCTCCACTTGGAGAGATTACTCACATTGGCTGATGACATTAAAGCCAAAAGAGATTACGGCATCCTACGGTTACGTATCTATGAATTTTTTCCACTTCTACAGATTCGCAATTCTACAGATTTCCAATATTACAGAAACCCTTGTGAATACTACAGATTCCTGTTTGTACAGATTCCCATCTCTACAGATTCCCATGCCTACAGTATCCTATTTCTACAGATTTAAGATAAGATGGTGGTAGCTAACCAGGCGGACATATAAAATGCCCTACCACCAACCGAATTTCTACAGATTCCCATGTCTACATATTTCTGATATTATAGATGCCCATGTCTACAGAATAGGAAGGCAGTTTCCACTCAGGCTTGAAATCATACACCACATGAACAGTCTCACAAGAATACTTCTTAACCCAGATAAGCAGATAACACACATTAAGATAAGATATAAGATACTGGTCCTGATCAGTGATTTGGAGGGAGAATTAATTTGGCTATGTCGCTCTATGGAGCAACGGCCACTCATTTTAAAACCATGCACTAGATCTGATTATGGCTAATACAGCAAATTGCAGATAGTAGAAGATATAGCGAAAAGAAAAAAAATCCTAGAGCCCCTGTATTAGAAAAATTTAAAACATATTATTGTTAAAAAAAAAATAATTATATCATCATCATCATAAGTCCGTAAACATCCCACTGCAGGGATATAGACCTTCCCTCATATTGAGGGAGTATGGACGCAAGCCGAGTGTGGGTTGGGGACTTCACATGTCTTAGATTTTTTTAAAATTGTTTTAGATTGTTTTGCAATATTATAAACGTTATTTTAATAAATATACTTGTGGCGAGAAGGTGTATACAATAGGTTACAGTAATGTGTCCTTGTGTGTCTCACATTAGTCTCACTATGCTTATTAAAATATTTAACATTAGCTTTCACAAAGCGACACAAGCCATTTATGTACATACAAAGTAATGGAGGGATTTTGAATATTTGGAACAAAAGCTTTCAGCTGTCTAGAATCCACGTATTAGACAAATACATTTTTTGCAACTTGAATGCTCTCTCATTTAAGAAATCGGTATATTATAGGGCAACTACACTGTATTTTGCTATTTTCTATAGGTACTGTGGCAACCTAAACCTATATAGTATAGTAGAAAAATTTCGCTAGATTAGGTTAAAGTTCATTGGTGTAGTGGATAAAGAGATGCACTGTATGCACCACTTGTATTGAGTTTAAATATGGAAATTATGAGTAGTTTTCCATTCTAATTTTAAGCCAGAGGTTTATATTTGTAAAAAAATTTGTTCTACTTACAAATTATAAATTAGAACTTTAAATAAATGCTTTATGGTTTCTGAATAAAATTGTTGCATTTTTTCCATTTCCTTCAGAAACTACTTTATAAAACTTCTTATTTATATTACATATTTTAACATTAATTATGGCGTTTTATTAACGATGAATTTTACATATTTACATATAATAATGATATAAATAGATACCAAAATAACAATACAGCATTAAAGAAAATTACCATGTGTCTGGGTACCATCACACACAAAAATTTGCACCTGAAAGTAATTATGATGGATTTTAGTAGGGCTGCAACATCTAGAATAAAATTTCCTACAATGCTGCCAGTATCAGACCAGTTTCTGAAGGCTGAACTGTAAATACAGAACTTGCATAATTTTATCTATAAGGTATGAGTTTTCGCTTAGAATGAATTAAGTGTCATACATATATTCGATAGAACGGATACAGATCTAATTACCTAAGTAAGGCATTCATTATTCTGTAATATATAGTCTGTAATCAGCTGTCCACTGTACATAAGCTAATAGATATTATATTGTTATTAACGTAAATATATTCTCTTTTTCAATTCCATAGATCGAGCAAAGTGATGGACTACCAACTACTATTTGCCGTGAATGTAAAGAAAAAGCTGAGAAAGCTTATGAATTTAAACAAAAAACGCAGGAAGCTGACAGTAAACTTAGGGGATTATTTAAAAAAGAAAAAAATGACTATTCGGTTGTTGAAGTCCCTTTTTACCAGGTAGGTAATTGTGTAATTTTATAAATTCTACATAACTGTAAGGGCGATTACAGGGTGAATTAAACATTGGGATATACATAGGGGTGGATCCCGTAAATAAAATAATAAAATTCAACTGTAAGGCAATTATTGATTATCTAAAACCAATTTGGTTCGTACAAAGAGGACCATGGCTGGCACTTCAGCTAAATATCCAATTGTCACCAAGTGCCACCCCGAGCAGCTCTGTCCCCACTATAAGAGAATGCACTGGCAAAGTTTCGGTCAGCTACACTCTCTCTCAAACTCTGAGTTTTCTGGTTTTAGGATAGGCATTGATTTGGGTGTATTACCAAATAAAGTTGTTAACTATTGTTTCCGGCCATGTCATATCACAAGGTTATATAACATGTTCGGCACGCAAACATTGACAGCTTGACAGAGTCGTTTTGCTTGACAATAGTAATGATCACAATGTTTAAGAATTACAATCTCTATTGTTGATAGACTTCACTCTTTTGTTAACACTAACTCCAATGTTTCCATATTTTACCCAAGTTCAATTTCTGAAATGCTGTTGCTACAATTTTTTCTTTCAATTCAAATTATGAAACCAATTTTAGTAATATTATTATACTTGTTACAAAATAAAATACTCAAAATTATTTATTGTCCAATGACATTAATCAAATTGGGTTTAGATTTGGTGAGAAATCATCGCCTCACGCACGGCTCAGAATACTTAATAGTGCACTTACGGTGGATTCGTTGTTTACGGGACTCCCTGTGTATCTTAATAAACTTAATAAATAAATTAGAGAAATTCCTCTGTTATACATAAGCAATTTCACCTTACAGGATGTTGCCAATAAAACCATCCTATAAATATAAAATTCTCACTTATTTTATGAAATTTACAGCCTCATGCTTCAGGAGTAAAAACTGAACAATTTAATACAAATGATGATTTCTTGGACTCCGACTTTAATGGTCCCGACGAAAGTGATTCAGGTATGCTCATTGTTATGTGGCACAATTTTAGAATTATAGATTATAATTATTTCTAGTATATGAAAATATGTCTTTCGAAGTCGGTGCAACTGTTCGTTTACGTATAAAGAAAATTTGAAGGAACCCTACGAAACCCGCCAGTTGCATATCAGTTGAAGGCATACGCGTACGTTTTGAAAAAATAAATAATTAAATTCCCTATGCCAATACCTTCCATTTCACTTACCTAATATGCCCTATTTTTTCCTTAGGTAAAAAAAACTCATCCGGTATAATTAATCTGTTGACTTATTACATTTATGTGGCTGTACATGTTCCCCTCATGTTACTCAGTAAGAATTTAGGTTAACTGATGATGAGCAGCTATGAGCAAATACTCATCAAAAAATGTTGGTACATTTTGGAGAAAAAGGAATAGAATGTTTGACAGGACTACATATAATGTTAAGAGGGAACGTTTAATATTTCTACCAAATAATGAATTAATTTCCTAAAGCTAGTCCTAAAAAAACAAATTAGTAAGGGTCAAACACTTAACGCCTACGAAAGTCAAATTTATGGATTAAGATTCCGCTATTCTAAATAATTTAACTATGATACCTCTTAAATATTTTTTACCACCCTTAACCAAAAATATTATTTCGTTTAATATCAAGCAATGACCTTGCGTAATAATTCACGAGAGAATACTACATAAACTATTTGTGATTTTCTTATGCAATAATTTGTTGCCTCTTTGTTTAATGACATGAAAAGGATAATTTTAAGACCTATTACTAAACCTAAGACTATAGTCTTATAAAATGGCAGGGGACTAGAAGGGGGATAGAGTAAAACACACAAGTTAATTGTTAGAATGGTATAATGTCTTAGGTAAGCTGCTCAACACTTTGGGAGCGTGTCTGATCCACACAAAATTTGTGAAACATGTTTAACTTATTAATGGCTTTTTCAGATGTTGTTAAAAAAGAAAAAAAAGAGAGCGAATTATCACACAAAACTCATTTTGTTTCATTAGATACTAATGAAAAGTCACAGGACGTTAAGAAAAAGAAATGTATTAAAGGCAAGTATGTTATATGTTATTGCTATAGTTATTCATCATAACTGCATATGTTATGATCATGTTAAATAACACAATGCAACATTTTAATGTTTTTGATTTCAGTGGAAATTGAAGATTCAGTAAGTACGTATTGTCCACTTTGTGGTACATCTTATGATGGTACAGATAACTTGACAAAACACATGTGGACATATCACGCTGAATTAATGGGTCCAAAGAAAAGAGGAAGGCCAAAAAAATTAATGACTAGTGTAAGTCGATTTAGAGAATTTTTAATGTGGTATCCTTATAAACTTTTTTAATTAATGATGTATTCAATAAATAATTATGCATTTAATGTTTTAGTCAATATTAAACAAGTTAACAGAAAATGGATTCTTTTTAAAAACCATTCCAGTTAAAAGGTTTGATTGCATGTTTTGTAAGCTGCACTGTAAAACCAAAGAAGACTTAGGAAGTCACATGACGAAACACAAGGGTATGTGTGATTGATAATTTATTATTTGAAATTATATTCAAGTTATTCTGCACCAAACGTAACGATGATAATGTACAATGATGCCCTTTTATCAAATTTTTCTAAAATTTGTGTCCTGGAGTCAAAGACCAGAGAATATCGTTCCCAGCCCATTTTGTTTAGATTAGTGGTGGGTTAGTTTAGGGTTGGGACAGTACAGAACACTTGTTAATGATAGGTCATCAAGTCAATGGGATAGCTTACCTTTTAAGATAACTATATTTACTTTATGATAGTAATGTTAATAAATTGTTGCAGATACTAAAGTCTATTGTTGTATATTATGTAAAAAAATGTATCTAAAGAAAAAGAACTTTGATCAGCATTCCTGCACGATGAAGGTATCAACAATTGTATAATAATCACTATTAAATTATTTGATAGTAATATAACCAAGACTAATTGTTATTTTATTTCAGGATGACAAAATTACCATGGATGCGAAAAGCAAAGATATGAACTGTCTAACTGAAATTGTGTTACATGAGCTGTTGGATCCAAATTGTGATATGGTTCGTATATTAACGCGAAAGTAAGGGCTATGTACTGGAAATTCTGAAAAGCCATTTGTATTATACGGCATTTCCAATTTATTTCAACACCTACAAATTGGATTGGAAATATCCACTAAACGATAAAGTTATGAAATTTATCTTGAAACTAAGCGTCTAAGTAACAAACTAAGTATCTTGAAACTAAGCAATCTAAGCATAACTTACACTACGCTGCTCTCCAGTGTTTTCCACGTGATGCAAAAATTGATGGTAAATTACTAGTTTGATTTTAGGAGAACGTGCTTCAGGTGTGTAGTGTATGCAGTGGTGTATTGCTGTCTGAAGAAGATCTAGTTAATCATAATGATATTGAGCATCCAGAACGTTCCTTGCGATGTAATATTTGTACAAAAGTAGGTCTATTTTGCTTTTGTGTTATACAGGGTTTGTTAAATAACTCTAAACCTCATAACATGGAACTTATCATAAAAACAGATGACTAATACAAAAGGTACAACATACCACAGACAAAATGTAATAGTAAAAAAAATACAATTTAAGAAGTTTTGGACCAAAATTTGTTAGATGTAATTCCGTGTTAAGAGGTGTCCAGTGTTTTTCAAAAAACTTTGTATAATATACATATATTATATGTAATACTAGCTTTAATCTGCGGCTCTGGCCGCGTCCACTATATACCTAAAAATCCATCATCATCATTTTTCTGCATCCACTAATTCATTCCCCTTCGCTCCCTGATTTTTACGGTTTACTCGTTTTTGAGAAATATGTACCTATATCTTCTGTAAGGGCCCTTGAAACTACGACTAATAGTAAATCTAATAATTTGCTCTGAATGATAATGCAAAAACCCTAATTAAATCGTTCAGTAGTTTTGGAGAAAAAATTGTAATAGATAGATAAAAAAAACCGCATTCACGTAACCCCCCGTTCCAGTGACGTACACAGCGTTTTGCCCCAGTTACTTTAGTAACTTATTGGTAATCTGTGCCCAGGGTTCGCAGAATCATAGAATTTGCTATTAAATGAGAAAACATACAACTACAAAATAATAACTTACTCTTATAGCAATTATCGCAACCGTTTAGAATATTTCTGTTCACGTCAGTATGAATCAGATGTCTTGACATTGCATTTCGAGAAAAACTTGCAATTTGCTAGGGTAGGCACTTTCTGCCTGTATATGTGCATTATGTTCTCCGTTTCGTCATAGGTAAAAATTACTACCATTGAAGTGATGGGCCTTATCTGTATTTAGCCCCTCGAGCTTTTTTAATTTTGTATTCTTTGTGCTGTGGCTTCATGAACATAATGTTCAGTATATGTATTACTTAATTAAATAACACAATGAACATAATCTTCAATATACATGTATTATTGTATGTTTTCTACTCCAACATTGCAAATTTATCGAATCAAAAACTCTTTGAAGCCCAGTTTCAACAAGCTTGTTTGGGTGTTGCTTGCACCCAATTGCTGTGTAATATTTCTTACAGCATTATTATTTTGAAAACACTTAAAGTAATATTTAAACCGCCTTTTAAATTTTTGTTTGTAATGTTTTACTATATTAAAGAAATTATAAATATTTAAAAAAAAATGGAAAATTAATGAGTAACAGGAGAGCAGAACCTACTACTTTTTCTTTCAAATTGTTTTTTTTTTGTTTAACCTATTGTATGGTTGTATAAAATGTGTACAATGGTGTTGATTCGGATGTACACTAACTAAAACCAATTAAGTAGTACTGTATCTTTCTCCCTGGAACAGTACGATGCGACGGCACCACTCCAAAACTGGTTTTAGTTTAGTTGGTGTACATCCGAATCGATACCATTATGCAACTGCATAAATAGGCGTTACAATACTCGTGTTACCATGAAACTATTTATGCCAATATGATTCCATGAAATATTTATATTTATTTATAGTATTTATTTTCCTCATGATTGATATTATAATTATAGACAATTTATAATATTATAATCGTACATAACAAAATTAACCCATAATTTCAGGGATTTTCATCTGTAAAAACAGCATCGCGCCACCGTAATGTATGTAGCAAGGTCGATAGGAAACACGTCTGTAACACTTGCGGTCTGAAATTTGCCTATGAAATATCACTTAATAAACATATATTGAGACACCATGAGGGGCAGAGTGTGTCTGTTACATTTATGGATAACAAACCTGAAACTAAACCGGCTGAGGAGATACAGTATCAATGTGACACGTGTAACAGGTGCTTCCCCAAGTACGTATCAATCAAATACATTACACATTTGTGATATATAAATTAATATTAGTGCATAATTAAATAATACTCATTATTTTGTTTTCAGGAAAGAATCTCTTGCCAAGCACGCAAAAACGCATATGCCTGTGGAAAAATATTTTGAATGTGACATCTGTAAGAAGAAGTTTTCAAGAAAAGATAATTTACGGTTGGTATTTTATCGTTTGTTTTACCGTAACAATATTGAAATAAAAAAAATAACCAAACAGAGGCGGAGTATAAAAGCTTGTTAGATCGAAGCTATTGTTGCAAACGTCTTTTCTCGTGCTGTTGGATACAGACATACACTGTCTGTAATCAAGAGACGGGCAGAGTGCTCCCGCGCTCGCCCACCCGCCCGGTGAAGTTGAAAAAGTCAAGTGACTATCAGCAACTGTTCCTGATACAAAGAAATTGAAGCCATTGCGCACAGGGAAATAACTTAGGATTTTTTTGATAATTATCACAAATCTTGTTATTAAAGGAGAAAACAAAGTATGCGCAACTTAGCTTCCGATTTCTGAGACTGCTAGGCCCGTATTAATGAACCGTTCTCAAGTTTCAGATGACCTTAAATTGACGCTTGAGAAATTTAATACGGCCCTAGAACCAGACTTCTGTCTTCAGGGGATCAATGGGAGATATTTTTGTGAAAATTTTAATTTTCTTCGATGACTGTACATTTGTTTCAAAATCTATGAAAGATTACTTTAAAAGTTGTGTGGTTTCCGGCACGCAATAAACGTACCAACCCGTCTCTTCACGTGGCTGTCTTAAAAGGCGATTAAGGATGTTATACCAACCATGACTTGAACATTTCATCGGCAATCTCGATGACCATTCACGTGTGCATTTTAGTATATCTCCAAAGGTGAATCATGGTTGTTGTTTCTAGAGACAAGTTTTTATTTTTGTGGTTGGGTCCCTAAACACTACCTATACCTACTATGGGATCTTTAGTTTGAAAATACTTCAGGAATAATTTTTTTTTGATTCTAGTTCCCACAAGCGGATCCACGAGCCCAACCGTGAAAAACCGCCGAATAACTGTCTATGTCTGTATTGCGGCCGAGGATTTTCTAACTCGTCGAATCTGATTGTCCACATGCGCCGACATACTGGCGAGAAACCCTATAAATGTGATTTCTGTGGAAAAGGTCAGTATTATAATAACTGTTTTATAAATTCGTGTAACTCCCATTAACTGGTGACGCCATTCTTGTTGTTCGTAAAACAACTTTCTCCAAGGATCTATAGTCGAATTCGATCCAAAAATTTTCGATTACCCATACAAAGTAAACCATTATGAAACCACCTTTAGTATGGAAATGACCATATTTGAGTTGGTTTACCCGTATGTGTAAATCAATATGATAAACTTTTTAGTTCAATGAATAAAGTAATTGTAGAGGGCGTGAGCGGGAACCTAAGCGATTTCTTCAGAAACTTAATCAGGGTGCTTAGGGAGAAAACATACTTAAAATAAAAAAATAAATAAGGAGGGGGGATAAAGGTCTCAATTTTAGGTTTTTCGCTAATATCTAAAAATGTTGCGTTATAGCGAAAAATGTTCTAAGCTGGAATGAAAGCTTATAAACACTCTACACATACAGTTTTCCATATTCCCATTCGTTTTCGAACTACACACTCTGGATAAGTGCAATCTGTAATATAGACTCATGCTCACTAACTGACTGATTCATCAACGCACAGCCTAAACCACTGAAGCTAGAAACATGAAATTTGGACAGTAGGTTCTTTATGTGACGTGAGCACCCACTAAGAAAAGATTTTTGGATGGGGTGAAGTAGGGGGTGAAATTTCGCATGTAACTTTTTGTCATCTATTTGCTTGAAACTTGGTACAAATAGTCTACGATATAAATAATGAATTACGTATTTCAGGATTTATCAAAATTCATCCCTTAAGGGGGTGAAAAGGGATGGATGGGAATCATATAGCTAACAACGCACCGTTTTTGGGATATTAGCGAAAAATCTAAAATTGAGACCTTAGGGATTTTTTAGTATGATTTGTAGATTGCCTTAACCTTAACCTATGGCTTATAATTAATATTGCCCATGGTATGCAAAATGATTTGTTACTTGGTTTTAGAAAACGGGCGTAGGAGATGTGCATTTTGTATTTGTTTATTGTAAGAACCTTTTGCTTACCTACGTGTAGTAAAACATTTGCACATTGTTTTATTTTTTATTTCTGATAACGAATTTTCGATTGTTATAGGAATTTAGTTTTAAATAAAAAAATTACTCATATAGATTTGGGCTTATCGTTATTATAATATATACTTACATAATGTTATCGATCATAGACCACTTTGTAATATTTCAGGTTTCCCAAGGTCATCAGACTTGCAGTGCCATAGGAGGTCACACACTGGAGAAAAGCCTTGCGTATGTCGTGTTTGTGGAAAAGGTAAGCTTACTTTGAATACCTTTCATTTTCTTTATTACATATCTTCTGCTGCGCCGTCTAGCCGCATGAATGCTGTATTTTATTGCGATTTTCGATCACATATCGCAGCTTTTAAGGCTCCTCGCGTTGTGCCAATGAATCTGTATTTCATGTAAATTTTGACCCAGCTATTTGCACACAAAGAACAAAATTAAATGTTGAACGTTGCTGGTTTACGTTAAGGTCGATGATGACGTTTTATAGTGATGGAAATACGTAGAAAGACTATGTGAGGTAGAAAAATATTATTATGTGATTTACTCATATTGTTACTAAAACCTTTTGGGATATTTGTGAAAGAAGTTGCACACACTAACAAATTTTTTATTGATAATATAGTATTGGTATCTAATTAAGGAAACATTGAAGTCTCACTACTCGGGTGATACGGGAGAGATAAGCCTTTAGAAGTTTAATGGTGTATTTTAATTACCGATTAAAATAACGTTCGAAGTAGCATTGCGAATTTGTGATTAAGGAACATGCGATCGAGGCAAAATGCGAATGGAAATTATTATTATTTATTTTTTGTATGTTTTCCCATGCTTTGGCGATGAATTTCAAATATAATACCTACCCTGCGAAGGCGAACTGTAGTTTCTTAATATTAGTGTATTATTTATAATTAGCTTTTTGATTTATTCTGCATTTACAAGGAATTATCGTGGAGTAATCGTGAAAAATCGACGCCGGCATAATTTCATTACATTTATATCGAATGTACTCAAGTTTAAAACATTTTATTTAAAATATCTGACGACCATTCGACCTAATTCAAAATATATCGAAAGGGCAAGATACCTAAGTTTAAAATTGCGAAGTTCTAAAGTTCTAGTCACGAAATAACTGATGTCTTAAATATCGTAATTCAAAATACCTGCCTCTTTAGGTGGTGGTAGGATACCAGACCTCCTCGGCGCACCCTCACTCTTTCCAGTAGTATTGGTTGCCTTAGGCTCTAGTGTTTTTATGATTCGGAGTTGCAGTGGAGAATAGCCATATTTACAGGATTACTTGTATGCTTGCTAGCTCATTATCCCATTAGTGTCCATTAGTGTCGGGTGGTGATAATGCTCATAGAACATTATTATACTTATGGTTATGTTATTATTCTATGGTCTGAGGCAACATACCATATGCAATACGCTTACGTCTAACAGCATGGTTGGTGAGGACTTTGTGGTACGACGACCGATTACTTTTATCTCCTTCAGTCCCAATTTCACAGTGTATTTTGTTAATTTTCCCAGTTATACATGTATGTGTCGTTAAATGGGTCAAATGAACGATTGTTATTCTTATGTAATTGCATGCAAAGCGATAGCATCTTATTGTAAAATTTATATAATGAGTAATATAGGCACCGATTTCAAACCTCTGGTGTCTCCGATAGGAGGAGAAGGATAAAATAATTTGTCGATAAATTATAGAAACGAATTATTTTATATCCTTAAATATATCCTCTTCTAAAGAAATGATATAACGGCCTTTAAAATTCGATATTTTGAGTTCAAGTATTTCCATAAATTTTAAATTACGGTATTTTTAACCTGCGCTATAACTTTCGAATTTATATCATTTCCTCTTAATGGGTTACTAAATATTTACTTACTGTACTTAATTGTTCTTTTGGTAATATTTTAGGATTTTCGCGTAGCAACAAGTTGTCTCGGCATATGCGCGTGCACACCGGTCAGAAGCCATACAAGTGCACATACTGTGAGAAGGCCTTCTCCCAGAGCAACGATCTGACGCTGCACATCCGCCGGCATACCGGCGACAAGCCATATATATGTGAAGTTTGCGGAGATAGATTTATTCAAGTAGGTATATTGTTTGTCGCAGTTTCACTATCCCTGCAGTATTTTGATTTCCAGAGCGGTGCAGGGTAACCGCCATAAAATTAAGCTGAAAGTACCTAACGCGCTAAATCTCACACAGTGCGGTCTGCGGTTTTCTGCACCACCTAGGAAGTGGAATATCAGTAAAAGTTCTCTATATTCTACTCCAGTACTGTAATGATGAAACCAAAATGCCTTTGAAGTGATATTGTATCCAACCGAACTGTTAAAAAAGCTTGTATAAAAGCTTTTAAATGTTAGTTCCCATATGTCAATCGGAATTGTTATCAATTAATTTCAAATAAATATATATAAACATATACAAAATAGAATTAGAAAAAAGATATGATCGATCCAAACTAATTTTCTTAACCCGGTTGTGGAGCAAATGAATTTTTCGAAGCGAATAAGCACTTTGAGATCATTTCTGAGTATACGATTCATCGATGAAATGTAAAATTCACCTGCAGCGATATTTTCTTCTGTGATGAACATGGGTTACGCCGAAGACTCTGATGAGATTAATGTTATTTTTTGTTCTCACAGAATGCGGTCGGCCGATATCGATCGAAGATACCCTTGTTTCAGGTTTCGGCAGTTTTTTTTTTTTAATCTTTATTTATGTTTAGGGACTTTTGTCCACATTTAGACATGTCAGTCCCATTGTCTCCCTAGTTTGCATACATTTATTTAGCTGGACAAAGTTACGGAGGGGTACCCCGAAGTGCAACTAAATTGCAAATCAATCTCGCCGCCTCTGAGTATGGGTCTGCTAAAATGCTATGAATAATGCCAATGTCGAAAAGATTGATTTGCAATTTGCTCACCAGAGCATCCCTTTCCCTCTGGTTCTTGACACATTCCATCAGCAGATGTTGCACTTAAAAATGTTTCGGCACTTAAAAATATTAGAATCAACTAGCTTTTTTACCTGGGTGTCGTAAAAAGCGACTAAGGGACTTAACACGTAAACTAAAAGTAACTTTAATGTTATGTGTAAGAACGGAATAGCACATGTGGTAACCACAGTGAAATTAGTTTTAGTTTGGAGAAATGTCTTACTAATCAATGTTACTTAATTGTATTACAATATAATAATACAAGTGTATTAATATATTAATGTATTTTTCAGGGGACGGCTTTACAAAATCATCGACGTGTTCACGGTCACTTCCCACCTTCCGCTACTGACACACAAACACAGGCACACGGGATACCCTCCTACACGGTTCAAAGTATTACTCAAAACCATTAACCTGTCATGTTATAAGGGTATGGAAACGAAGTCCCTTACAAAATTTAAAGTTAAAAATCTTTGATATCAATAGGTGGATTCTAAGCACTTTATATTTTACGCAGTCAGTATACGATTTAGTAGGGCACTACAGACGATTCTTTTTTATTTGTCATAATTTTATAATAAAACTTTGTTTAGACAACTGTAGAACGTTTTTAAATGCGTTAATTTTGTTGCGAGTCTGTTTTCCGAAAATCCAGTTATATTACACTACTAAGTCGCATACTCGACTCGACCTATCAATTTGATTATTTTTTAACGTTTTGATTTTTTTTTTAAGTTTGTTTGGGATTTCATTTAGAATGATCCCCTTTTAGAAAAGAATATGAAAGTAGTTAAGATAGTCGAGTGTTACCAAATTCGTGTATCGGATAAAATCATATTATAATATATAACAATTGTATTTGGAGAAAGGTTACCTAAATGAAATTTGGTTTAGGCACAACTCGATACCCATGAGTAGTATTTTTTTTATTATTGTACTAAGTAAAGTTACAATAACAAAAATAAACAATATTTGCTTTTAATTATGGTACGATGCTTTTCAAAAACTCATGCGGGAATTCGAGTTAGGCTTTTAATAAAAACAGAAATTTCGGGGAGTGCGAAAAATTATCCGTTTAAAATAATTTTTATTAATTAATTTTAGTTATGTTACTGTATAAAATATAAATATTTAAGATCCCATACATTGAATTCTAGACACGCGACGCATTATTTTTTTATATAACTGCAGGCATTGTGTTTATAATAATTTTGGCATTGGAAATCTATCTAAAGTAACGTTTGGAATAATCGTTTCTGAAATAGTATTTACTAAAGATTTATCTCATTTTATTGCAGTTGTATATACATAGCGTAGTGGTTCCCGGCAGTGTAAACTAGGGCCAACCCATCTTTTCCCGTAGGTGTATTAAAATGCGACTAGGAGATCATGAACATAACAGTGTATTTTACCAGTGATGGGCACCAGCATCATTGGTTATAGCAACTCCGAAAAATCTGCGATCGCCAATCCGCCTGCCCCGTGGCGATTTAGAGCAAATCCTCCTATGGAAAGCGCTGGCTTATGTCCACTTGTGGACTATAACGGCTGTTGATGTGTGTATATTCATGTTTTTTGGTGGCGACATGAACGGGGTGGAAAGGAAAGGTTTATACACCTAATATCTCCGTAACTACCTAATATACCCAAAGCTAAAAACTGAGACCTTAATTAGGTGGAAGCAACTTGTGATATACTGCCGTAAGGGGCAAGTCGACATTTCTTGAAACAGGTGGTTAGGTACCTCGATACAATAACTTTAGTCGATTTTTTATGTTAATAGAAAAAATTAAAAAATAAGTAATTTTTTTCAAACAAATTAATTACGTATTCTAGTGTAAGCTTCAAACTCAAACTCAAAGCATTTTATTTCAACGTAAGATACATGATATCATTTGTTGTATGTCAATTTAAATCTATTGGAAATGAAAGCTACCACCGCTTCGGAAAGGGAAATCATCTGTGGCAAAAGAAGCGGCGCAAGAAACCCACAGGATCATTTTCTTTTCTTTTTTTTTATATATATATATAAAAGTATACAACTAATACAATTTTATAATTTTTGGGAGTATACCAAGCGGTTTTGTCATTCAGGTAGTCACTCATTTTGTAATAACCTTTTTTTGTTAATGTTGTTTTGACATGGTTATTAAATTGTTTTTCATTTAGATTAATGATATTCTCAGGTATAAGGTTAAAAGCGTATACAGTGTCCCATAAATGATGTATTAACTTTGCTCAGTCTGAACAGAGGGGTGGCTAATTTGTCCTTATATCTCAAATTTAAGTTATGCTTATCGCTATTTTTTGGGAATGCAGAAATTTTTTGTACGTACATAATATTCTCGTAAATAAATTGTGAAGGAACAGTTAAAATATTAATTTCTTTGAACCTGTCCCGAAGAGAGTCATATCGACGCAGATTATATATTGCACGGACTGCCCTCTTTTGCAAAATAAAAATATTTTCAGTATCAGCTGCTCGTCCCCAAAGCAACTTCCTCTTATAAACTGGCAACGTTGCATCAAGTTAAAGAATGATTTACGCCATCTACTATCCTACCAATCAGTCAATGGCCGTGTAAATTTGTATAGTGTGCGTTAAGAGTAATTTTCTTCGATTTAATTGGATATTTATTTACGACCGAAGTCAATAAGATATTTTAATTTGGATTTAGATTTATTTTGAATTAAATAACATGCATAATGGGAATGTCGGGTTGTCCCTTACACGCAGTATAAATAAACAATGATGATTATTTGTTTTTTTTTTACACGAATGGTAGTCATGATTGCTTTCATTTTATGTATCTACATTCAATATTATTATTTTTCTACCGAATGTTGGAACGAACACTGGGAACTTCAGTTTCTTTCATTTTGTCGATTAAAAATTTTATGATAACAAAAAATGTAACTTGCAACTTTTTTACTTATTAAATTTTTAAATAAAACAACGGATTATTTTTTGTATATTTTGTGTAGTTACAGACATCGCGTGTATACACTTTCTGTTTCCAACCTGAGATTACTCTGCAAAAAGGATTTTATTTTTCATTAAAAATCTGTAGTAATTATAAATATCATAAGACTTATTTTTAATGAAATAATAAACATCAAGAAAAAATGTTGATCAATAGTGATAGAGAAGATATATACGAATTCGATAACTTCCTGTGTTAATAATGAATAATTAACGACTAGATTAAAATGAATTAAATGTAGTTATTATTGTATAATTATTTTATGTTATTAAATCACCATGTAAATATATAATTCTTAAGGCATAATTTATAATGTATTTAGAAATGAAATTATATATTTGTTTTTATTTACAATGTATTTACAAACTTCAAATTTACAAGCATTTATTTCAACGTAAGATATGTGATATCATTTATTGAAATCAATTTATATCTATTGGAAATAATCATAGGGTTTATGCATTTGTCTGTCAGACAGTATGTCCGAACTACTACCCTTTATGAAAACCACAGGAATATGTTCTGTTCTAGTTTTTATTAATAAATATAATTAATACAATTTTATAATTTTTGAGAGCTGTTTAGTATACCAAGCGTATTTGTTACTCGGGTACATTTCATTACACCAAAAAAAAATATTTACTCGCTAAATAGACAAATTATCGAAAATCTGTCTTACACGACGGATTAGGTTTCTATTTTTCGTAAATTCAGAAATATTTTTGCAAACATATTTACCATCCTCCAAAATAAACTGCGAAGAAACAGTTAAATTAATTTCGTCGAACATTGAGGTTAACTATCCAGACAGCATACTTACTGCAGAACTCAACCAAACCCTTTCGGTTACACGTTGTATATCCAATACGAGTATATTATATTCCATTAAGATTTTATGGTTGTATTAGCTAATTAAAGTTACGAAAATTAAGTGTCAGTTACGGAAATAAATTTAAATAAAACCATGTAATAAGTAGTTTTTCTTTTAAATTTGGAGTAAAATTATCAAGTCTGGATGGCGGATTTTGTGTTTTATTTTAGCTCCTCAATCACGTCTTACCTTCTGCCTGCCTGATACTTGCATCGAATTATCAGTACCCCGTAAGCGTATGTTTCCAGCCGTGTATTCGCACGTGACAGTTCCTTTTATTTTGTCCTCCTCATGCATTTATTCCCAGTGTCCCCATTTACGGCCCCACAAGTGGGTATAATAGGAATTTTTTTCAGCGTCGTCCCCAATGATAAGTGCTCTTGTCACAATAGCTAAAATGGTAATGCAAAATTACCAAACAAATTAAACTAAAGAGTTATAAGCTTTACAAAAATCAAATAGTTTTTCTGTTAATTGAAACAAATGTCTGTTAGTTCATATAATTCATTGTAACCATTGCACATAATATAAACTGGAACAATAATAATTCAAATCAAAGTTAAGTACATTATAATCACCTATGACAATCAAATAAATAATACTCATTTCTAGGCAGTGGAAAATTAATTTGTTTAGTAAATCAACAGCTTTGTTAATGCAAATAATAAGTTTCTTCTTTTTTGTTGAAAAATATTTATTTTGGCACTAGTAACTAGGTTTTGTTGGGCCAGTTTCTTTACTTTCCTTCCTTCGTTCTTTTTCCTTCCTTGTCGCCTTCACAACTCCACATATAGGGTGTCCCTGGAAGTATGGATCAAATCGAACAGGGGCATGGGGAAGGTCATTCCCAAACTTTTTAACCCTATGAATGTCGGTGCCATTTTTGACGGTTCAAAAGTTATGATCAATTTTTTATATTTTCATATTATCGAATAGTGCTTATACAAAAAAATTTTTTAAAAGAAAACTAGCAAAGCTATCAGCTTAATTTTTTTTTCACGATGTTTGTTCGAGCATGTGACTTTCATGTTTTAATACTTTTATGTCGATAGCAGACATGATTCCTACAAAAAAAAAGATTGAATACAAAGACATTGGTCTGCCAAAAATTTCACTCAATTTTCAAGCGATTGCCATGGGAAAAAAATGTACTAGAGAAAGTTGACCACGTATCACAAAAAGTTGCCCATTCCATACAGATTCTTTTGAGATGTGTAACACTGGGTTACTCTTATTAATTTAAAAGTTATTAGATTTTTTTATCATAAAGGTCGCTTTTTCAAAACTTTCGAACTTCTAAGATTTTAATATTTTTAGCTTTAAATACGATTTACTCTCAACCCTCATGTACAAAGTCACCTATCCGAGCACTTTGGTGTGGTTAAAATAATAAGACAAAATTTTTTAAAGTAAAATCTCAAACTTTTATTTTTTTTAGATTTATAACAATTATGTGTAATAAAGAATTAAAGAACAAAAAAATAATTTGAATAATGTTATCAAAGTAATTGCTCAAAATTTCTGCCCCTCATCCTCAAACATAACTGACATCGACGAATGAAATTTGTTTTTATTCGTCGAAAAGCCCTCGAATTATTTTTTATGTAGGCGGTCGCAGCTGTAATTTTCTGTCGAAGTTGTTCCTCGGTAGCACTCTCTGTCTCGTATACTATTTCCTTGTAATAACCCCATAGAAAGAAATCTATGGGGTTTAGTTCAGGGGAACGTGGTGGTCGTCGAATGTGTCCCCCTCTTCCGATCCAGCGACTAGGAAAAGTTCTGTTTAAATGATTTCTTACATCCCGCGCGAAATGTGGGGGAGCCCCATCTTGCTGTAACCACATGTTTCGACGGGTTTCAAGTGACACTTCCTCAAGTAAGCCATTTAGGTCGTTCTGCAGAAATCTTAAATATTCTGGACCATTCAGTCTAGCAGGTAACTCGTGGGGACCTATTAGCTGTCCTTCTACTATCCCAGCCCACATATTTACTCCGAACTGATGCTGGAAGTGGTCACTTCGTACAATGTGTGGGTTAACGTACGCATAATAATGCAAGTTATGCATATTAAATATCCCTATTCTTCGAAAGCTTGTTTCATCGCTCCACAGAATTTTGTTTATAAATTGAGGATCTGCACGATGCCGGCGTAACATTTCCCTACAAAAGTCCATTCTTAGGCCGTGATCAGTTGGTAAAAGGGCTTGCACACGTTGAACGTGAAAGGGGTGAATTCTGTTTCGTTTCACAACACGATGTACCACAGACCTCGGAATCCCTGAACTTCTCGACATGCGACGAACACTTGTCATTGGATTCTCGCGTAGCATCTCAAGCACCTCATCTTCTAATCCAAGGTCTGGAATGCTCGGTCTTCCTTCCCTAGCTCCCGGATTTCTGCCTTCTCTGTAAGCGGCGTGTACACGTTGGAACACTCGGTAATCCGGAAAGCGGTTTCGATTAGGATATCGGTCTCGATACACTCTCGAAGCTTCGCGTGCATTTCCGTCGCAAAATCCGTAAATGAAATGCATGTCAGCATATTCTTGATTGCTGTACGTAGTCATTTTAGGTCAAACAGTATCCAAATCGCAAGCAAAATCAAAGTCCAGGTAACACAATCCAAATGACGTCAATAATTAATAAACACGGAATTAAGTACGTGCGCAGTTACAAGCTGATAGCGAGTTATTAAAAATTCTACCTGAGTGCAAGCCTGCGGTACCCACCGTCATTGTTTACGACCCTTTCGGTTCCTTTGTTTAAGCCCCCTCCTCCCCCCGCACGTTCGTATCTAGTGAGGTTTTACTTTAAAAAAATGTTGTCTTATTATGTTAACCACACCAAAGTGCTCGGATAGGTGACTTTGTACTTGAGGGTTTAGAGTAAATCGTGTTTAAAGCTAAAAATATTAAAATCTTAAAAGTTCGAAAGTTTTGAAAAAGCGACCTTTATGATAAAAAAATCTAATAACTTTTAAATTAATAAGAGTAACCCAGTGTTACACATCTCAAAAGAATCTGTATGGAATGGGCAACTTTTTGTGATACGTGGTCAACTTTCTCTAGTACATTTTTTTCCCATGGTAATCGCTTGAAAATTGAGTGAAATTTTTGGCAGACCAATGTCTTTGTATTCAATCTTTTTTTTTGTAGGAATCATGTCTGCTATCGACATAAAAGTATTAAAACATGAAAGTCACATGCTCGAACAAACATCGTGAAAAAAAAATTAAGCTGATAGCTTTGCTAGTTTTCTTTTAAAAAATTTTTTTGTATGAGCACTATTCGATAATATGAAAATGTAAAAAATTGATCATAACTTTTGAACCGTCAAAAATGGCACCGACATTCATAGGGTTAAAAGTTTGGGAATGACCTTCCCCATGCCCCTGTTCGATTTGATCCATACTTCCAGGGACACCCTGTATAATAAAATTTGTCTTGTTCAATCAAAGCCACACGTTGTGCAGATATTTATTGAATTGTTGTATTTTTAACCACCGATGAAAAACGAGTGTTTGACGGCGTTGTGTGTGGTGTTTTTATATTAAAGTCTAAACGAAGGACCTTTTCTTATTTATCCTTGTTTGAAGGAAATCGGTAAGCTGTTTCGAAGGTATTTAAATTTAAAACAATTTTTTGGTGTATTTCGATGATATATGGTCTTTCCAGGGTTTAATTTTTTTTTTTAATTTTCAGATTAATAGGTTCTTAGCCCTGTTTGATGGAAATCGATTAAGCCTTTCCGAAGATATTTATTTAGCTTTTAACATGGTTGGTTCGTCTTTCTGGATATTATAATGAATTATTTTTTTCTCTCGGGGGTTTTCTAATTCACTTTTATTCGGCTTCGGACCCAGGTCGGCCGCAGCATAAATAATCTGTGCAGGTGGTGTTTCTCCGATGGGGTGAGTGATCGTTGCGAGTGCAGAGTCTCCCCGCAGACAATGGATCACCTATCAACTTGCTCCGCGTGTTCTAACAGCTGCACGTTTGACGACCTCCATAACGCCACAAAGAGTGCTGTTAGATTTGCTAAGTTTTGGTCGCAGAAAATTTGAAACTTGCCTCGACTCGAAAAGAAGAATTATTGCCTTCCCTATTTAATATACTCCACAAGCAAAAGCGAGTTTCGTACTGAAAGCAATACGTCTACTGTCGCTAGTTAATTTACACGGTTTAAGAACTAGTTGTTTGTCGTTCTGCTAAACTCTTCCAGGAGTGATAACAACACTGATTTATTTCTATTTCCGGAAAGATATACTTTTTGCCACCGTTCATATTATGTGAATTTAATTGCTAATTAGGTTTCCAATATAATTTGGAACTTGATTTCATATTTACCTATAGTTTGTTAATTAAAAGAGTGTACACAAGGACTATTTTAATATGCTCATCGTCATTTTTATTTGAGTGAACGGTTGACAACTGTGGTATTGTTTTGCTTAGTTCGAGGTAAACACCAAAATTCTATTATCAACATCGTAATTCGTATCTGCCAGAAATGGCACAGTAACATCAGTATGAACCCTTGGCCCTGAAGTTTATTGTTGTGATTGTTATAAAGTCATGATTTTACATCAGTAAACGTAGGAATTATTTCCCTGAATTCCTTTGACTTTTAGTTTGCTAACAGTTTAATTATATTGGGCAGGAATCGGCCCAGGATCAATAGTTACTTTTCAAGAAAGTTAATTCGTTTTTGGTTTTATTTATATGTGTGTTTGCCTTAGTTATTAATTAATTTCTCTAAAGATAATGCATGGCGTTTTTGAAAATATCCAGAAACTGGACGATTTATATAACTTTTTCTATTGTGGATTTGGCGACCTTCATTAGCAACTGAACATCTCGCTTTGACGGAATAAACTCGAACTCGCGCATTGTAATACATTTTTTTTTATTTAGATGCAGGAAAATTAAAATTTATATACTATTAATAAGCAAAACGTAACGCACTTCATATCTACTACACTTAATAAACATCACATTTAAACTGGTCGTATAAAATGGACTCCCGTGGCAACCTTTATGAATCCTTTAATGATAATACTGCAGTAACTTTAAATGATGGCAGTTAATAAAGACTCGTTTCAGCATACATTCCCTGATATACCTATATCAAGTTTAATTGGCAAGTTACGAACGAATTTCTAGGAGCGACCATTTAATCATCAAAATTTCGTCAGCATTTTCGCTTCATTCTAAAGTTATCTGATTGGTAAGTGCGAGAAACAGGAACTGAGCTACGAGGTTGCAAATATAAACATGATGAGATAAATGAGAAAAAAACAGTTGACCCCCAAGGTGCTTGACTTATTCTTGGATTGGATCATTCCTATTACCAAATTTTATTTAATATCTGAAAGTAAATTCAGGTTCGGCTTATTGGAACCCTGTTTTGTCGTTAGTAAACTGAGGCTATCACTTGTAAACTTCAGACGTACCCTACATCGCCAATTTAAAATCCATAAGAAAATTCAGGAACCACGAAATGTTATAATAAAAAATAAAATAAATTAAATTGATTCGCGAAAGCTAATATAAAAATCTGAAACTTGAAATTCTCGCCACTGGCGCGAAAGTTTCGTTATAATCTATCTCATATTTTTGAGTAAAGCCTCGTGCGACCAACCGTGCTTTGTATTTAAGTGGATTTGCAAACTCGTCATTTTTAATAGTAAATATCCACTTACAATCAACAATATTTTTATTTTTGAGATTTCGGTACGTCCACGTATTGTTTTCGATGAGTGAACTAATTTCCTCTTTTAAAGCCTGTTCCCATAGTAACCTATCATCCCTTGTTTCGATTTCTTTGTAGGATGTTGGTACTTGACATACCAGTGACTGAGCGCACAACAGATAATCTTGAAAAATATTATCTTCATTATAAGAAACTTTGGGAAGATCTTTGATCCTATCACTCCATCTTAAATTAGGCAATATCTTATTGTATTGTATTGAGGAGGACCCGTTGTGCTCATCTGTTTCTCTTACAGATTTATTAGGTACTTGCCCTAATGAGGTATTTTCATTTAAGTTATCATTTGTTTGTTTTTGTATATCTGATTTCACCTCATCAGATTTGCCCACCTTAGCGGGTGAAGTGTGCATTGAGTCACTTGGATCACAGGAGTTTTCATGAGCCACTCCCTTAGAACTCAGTGAAGGTCTGCTAGACAAGAAATTTATCTCGTCCACAACCACATCTCTTACTATAACAAACTTTTCCGTTTCCACAACCCATACTTTGTATCCATTTGTTTCATAACCAACCAGTATACCCTTTGAGGACTTATTTTCAAATTCGGTTTTTCTGATTTTGTTATGCATGAATATAGTTGATCCAAATATTTTCAAAAATTTAAGATGCGGCTTTCTACCATGCCACATTTCAAAAGGAGTTTTATAAACCTTTAAAGCTCTAGTTGGAGAAATATTTATTAAAAATGTAGCAGTTAAAACCGCTTTGCCCCAAAAGGTTTTATTTAATTTGGAACCAACCAGCATAGCGCGAGCTTTTTCTGTCACAGTTCGTATCATATGTTCTGCGATACCATTTAAAGCAGGTGTTCGTGGGACTGTTAAATGAAAACTAATACCTTTTTGCACACAGTATTTTTTCATGTCCATTGACAAATATTCACCTCCATTATCTCAATATGGATTAACTATATTCAAATTAAAATGAGCACTACTTTTAGAAACGTAATCTTAAAATATTACAAATACATCTGATTTATGCGTTATCAGGTATGTTGCACCGTAATGAGTAAACTCATCAACAAATATCACAAAGTAGTTTTTGCCGTCAAGTGTCGAAGGAGTGATGGGACCACACACATCTGTGTGAACATTGAATAGGGGCCGTTTTAAGTGTTCCTTATTTTTAACCTTATTAAATGGCAAACAAGCTTATTTTCCGTTTATGCAAGCTTCACATAAGTCTTCTTTTGGTTTAATTTGACTTATTCGTTCAGTGTCACCAAACATATCATTGCTTTTTAATTGCAAAAATTTTGTTTTGCTAATGTGACCCAAACGTTGGTGCCATAAATCGCTATTATTTTCAACGGTCTTATTCAATGCAGACACATTTAATGTATCTTGAAATCAATAGTAATAAAATTGTTCAAGCACTTACCAATACCAGTTATAACCGACTTACCACGGTGAACATTTATTTGAACAGTACCATTTTGGTTAAATATCACCGTTAATCCAGCATTTTGTATTTTCCTTACGGAAAGTAGGTTATAGGGTACGTCGGGACATCTTGAAGTGTTCCGCTTACGACTAAATTCTGGTTACTTCAAGTGTACCCTTTTTTAAGGCCATTATAAATGTCCCATTTTTTGCTACGGATATCTTCAATGGTTTGTCTAACAATGTGAAGTTTTGTGTTAGATCTTCTCGATTAATTATATGATCTGATGCTCCCGAGTCTAATATAAATGAAATTTTGTTAGAATTTTCATCTTTTTCTGGAAATTCGCCGGCCATGAAGGCAAAGCCTGAAAAGTCTGAAGAATTTGTAGGCTCGGTTATTTGGACAGTTTGAAGCGTTCTTTTTGTTTCATAATTATTGAATTTTTGTCCTTTTTTCTTATAATAATAGCAATCGTTTCTCAAGTGCCCTTTTCTACCACAGTGGTGGCATTTTATTTTGTATTTTTAACCTTTGCCTTTGTTTTCCAAGACTTCATTGGCTTCTTCGGATAATTCTGAGGAGAATGAGGAACTGCAGCTTGTAGAACTTTCAAGCTTGTGTCTCTATTTTCATTTAATATTTTTATTTCTTGGTCCAACAACCTTGTTTTGATAAATGCCAATGTCAAATTATCTTCGGCTAACGTTTCAAGAGCCGTGATAACTCCATCGTAAGAGTTAGGTAATGTTAATAATAAATGGGAAACTTTATCCATTTCCTCCAGCTTTGCTCCAGCAGCAATCAATTCAGAGAAAAGATCCTCGAAATTACGAAAATGTTTTATAAGCGGTGTATCACTTTGGAGTTTGAGGCTGAGTAATTTCTTTCTCAAAGCTAATTGTGTAGCCAGACTTTTTCGTTCATAAATTGCATCCAAATTATCGAAAATTTGTTTTGCACTATAATCGCTTTTGAACGAATCCTAGAAAGGAGTCGGATAAATACTCCACAATTGTGCTCTTTGCGAGTTTGTCCTTTTTACACCACTCATTACTTGGTTCTTCAGGAAAGTCATTGTCTATAACGTCAATCACTTCAAGTTCACTTAACAAAATACGAAGTCTCATTTTCAAAACACTGTACTTTTCACCGTCAAATTGTTTAATATTACGATTCATTTTTAAATTATCCATTTTCTTAAATCACTAAAATGTCACTTAAACTCTAGGCACAAAAAGTGTCCTTTTTTTATTATTATTTAATTTTATTTCCCTGGGCCCATAACCTGTAGGTTATGGAGGGGCTTTTGAATAAAAACAGAGTTATTAAAGTTCGACGATAATTAAAATATATTTGATTATATATTTATAAGGAGAGGTGCACTACGGTATTGAACCGCACTTTACGTGTGCTCATGTAACGAAGTAACGGGGCTGACCTAACAAAAGTAGATCCTTGCGCGTGCATTGATTCCATGAATGAGAACAAGAGACCCTTGTTCTAAATTATTATGAAACTGTACATAGATTTATATTTTGTTATATTCCAACACATACAAAATAGCAAACTACTTATTTAAGGTTTTATACATTCATAGTTACAAATACCTACTGCCGGAATCGTCAGGATCTGATGATGACCAGGAGGAATCGGCAGGTACGAACCGGCAAAACCGGAAATGGATACAAAATAGCAAATTACTTATTTAAGGTTTTATACATTCATAGTTACAAATACCTACTGCTGGAATCGTCAGGATCTGATGATGATCAAGACGAATCGGCAGGTATGAACCGGCAAAATCGGAAATGGATACCAAATAGCAAACTACTTATTTAAACCGCCTCCGTGGCTCAATGTAAACAACATTGAGTTTACGATTCGGAGGTCGCGGGTTCGATCCCCAGCGGGGTACATGTTTAAGTACTCGGTTTGGTTGGTGGTAGGGCATTTTAAATGTCCGCCTGGCTAGCTACCACCATCTTATCTAAATCTGCCGCCAAGCAGCAATGTTAATAGCATTGTCGTGTTCCGGTTGTCAGAGATAAGATAGCCAGTCCCCCAAATGTGTTGGGGTTTCCGGGTCAGTACGCTTCCATCTTCGACCTCATCTTCACTTAACATCAGGTGTGATTGAGGTCAAGTACCAACCCGTTATGCATAAAAAAAAAAAAAAAAAAGTTTTATACATTCATAGTTAGTTACAAATACCTACTGCTGAAATCGACAGGATCTGATGATGATCAAGACGAATCGGCAGGTATGAACCGGCAAAACCGGAAATTGATACAAAATAGCTAACTACTGATTTTTACTATTAGCTATTACCAGGTAGATCAGAGGTCGGTGAAGAAAGTGACGTCATTGCTCGCATTGTTGCATTCCATAGTGTAGGATAGGAAACCAATAAATCAATAAATCAATCAAAGACTCTATACGGTACAACGAAAGAAATAAATACAAGGTTATTTATTGTATACCAGAAACCTGAAATTAGTTTGGTTAGTGGATTAAGGCGTTAAAAATAGGGATTTGTTTAAACTTAGCAAAAATGATTCATTTTTACTATTAGCTATTACCAGGTGGATAAGAGGTCGGTGAAGAAAGTGACGCCATTGCACGCATTGTTGCATTCCATAGTGTAGGATAAGTATGAGTGAAACCATTGTCCAAATTGTAGCATTCCATAGTGAGGGATAAGGGAGTCAGTGAAGCCATTGCCTGTATTTTTGCATTCCATAGTGTAGGATGATTGAGTGAAACCATTGCCCAAATTGTTGCATTCCATAGTGAGGGATAAGGGAGTCAGTGAAGCCGTTGTCTGTATTGTTGCATTCCATAGTGAGGGATAAGGGAGTCAGTGAAGCCATTGCCCGTATTGTTGCATTCCATAGTGAAGGATAAGAGATCCTGCGAAATTACAGTAATTGCCTGCATTGTTATGTTACGGTACGAAGGATATGTAAGACGTATGCGTACTTGTCTTCGAAATCGTTGTGTTACTCGTGAAAGATAAATGCCTACATGTCATTGAAATCAGTTCAGTATTTTCAGAGCTAATGAAGAAATGTTTTCGAGGCGTAAAAATCGGTTCAGTAGTTTAATTAATTTATTTATGTTATAAAGTATGTACTCCAAAACTTAAACCTAGAATTCTTCTGCAGCGCAATTTTGGTGGCATGAACATTGATTGCCTTCTAACGGATGCACGTGAAGCTAACTGGTCGCAAATTGACGATGTAATGTCAGTCGATGAGCAGATTCAGTTGTTTAATTCGATGATACATCAGCTCTACGACAAACATGCTCCTATTCGCCCGGTCAAGCTTAGGCATCTTCCGGCACCTTGGTTAACCGATGAAATAAAAACTCTTATGGAGAAGAAAAATCGAGCGAAGACTAAGTACAAGGTTAATCCCACAGACAAAAACCGCGATCAGTATCATGTAGTTAGGAATCGCTGCAATAAGGTGTGTAGAGATGCTCAGCGACGCCACATTCATAAATCAGTAGAACAAGATGACCCAGCTAGGGTCTGGAAATTCCTGCGATCTTTGGGTGTTGGCAAATCTCGAAATAATACCATCCCAAAGGACTTCGATATAGATTTATTAAATAATCACTTCTCATCTTCCTCTAAGCTTAGTAGCAATATCAAAGCAAATACATTATTAAATTTGTTAAACTTGCCAAAACCTGATTTTGACCCCTTTGTCTTTGCCCAATTCACCGAATGTGATGTTAAGAAAAACATTCTATCCATTGCTTCAAATGCAGTAGGTGACGATAGCATTAGTCGTAATATGATCATTCCCCTAATTGACGTAATTACTCCTATAATCACTAAGATCTTTAATAAATCTATCTCCTCCAGCACTTTTCCTGAAATATGGAAATGCGCACAAATAATTCCTTTACCCAAAAAAGCCAATCCGTCCTCCATTTCCGATTTCCGCCCCATCTCCATCCTCCCTTTCCTTTCCAAAGTCCTTGAACGACTTGTTCATCGACAGCTTAGCCTTTTCCTAAATAGATGGAGTCTTCTTAATCCTTTCCAATCCGGTTTCCGCCCTGGTCATAGTACGACTACAGCGCTGATCAAAATCTCTGACGACATCCGTTTGGGCATGGAGGGACAACAGCTTACAGTTTTAACTTTACTGGACTTTAGTAACGCTTTTAACACAGTAGATTTTGACATACTACTGGGGCTGTTGAATTCTCTTAACCTATCCTCAATGGTGATTGAGTGGTTTCGTAGTTACCTGTTCGGGCGCCGGCAGCGCATTCGCGTTGAAGATTCCTTCTCCGTCTGGTGCTCCACTTCAGCCGGTGTGCCGCAGGGTGGCGTACTTTCTCTACTCTTTGCTATTTTTATAAACTCTATCAGTCTTCATCTTTCATCATCCTACCACCTCTATGCAGACGATCTCCAAATCTACTCTCAAGCGAGCTTGGAAAATATATCTGATGCAATCCAGATAGTAAATACTGACCTCACACGTATCTTGAATTGGAGTAGAAACTACGGCCTTGTCATTAACCCAGCTAAGACACAAACTATAATTATCGGCAGCCCATCATATATATCCAGATTAAATCTTGAATCATTGCCACCTATCATTTTCGATGGGATTCGTATTGAATACATGCAATCTGTGAAAAACCTTGGCATATTTGACAGCACTTTATCCTGGATACCTCAGATTGCTGAAGTCAGCCGGAAGGTATTTGCTGCAGCTGGCTCTCTTCGATGTCTGCGTAATTTTCTCCCTACAGCCACCAAAGTTGCGCTTGCACAATCCCTCCTTTTACCTATCCTTGATTATGCCGACACTTGCTATCCAGACTTGACGGTTGAACTACTTAATAAACTGTAACGTCTCCAAAATCTCTCCATTAGATTTATATTTGGGCTCCGAAAATATGATCACGTCTCTGAGTACAGAAGTCAGCTCAAGTGGCTTCCAATTCGTCGTCGTAAAGACCTGCACATCGTTTCACTTCTGTACTCAATACTTTTCGATCCTCGGACCCCCATCTATCTAAAGGAACAGTTCCAATATCTTTCCACAACTCACACTCGACCTCTTCGTTCTTCTGAAAACCTCCGACTGTACGTTCCTCCTAACTTGACGAAGTTTTACGGTCAATCCTTTAGATTGCAAGCTATTCGGCTATGGAACTCGCTACCAGATTCAGTTAGACGTGCTCAGTCACTGAACGTATTCAAGACACAAGTGAAGGAGTTGTATCTGGCCATCTAGCTCCTCTATCTATCCTCTTTTCGTTTCATACTTGCAATAATTATGTGTGCTTAGTTACGTACTATTCTATTTATACTAAATTCCAATATTGGTATATATTATATGTATTATTTTATATACCTACATGTCATGTGCATAATGTTTCCTAACCCAAAGGTTGCCTGAAAGAGATCGCTTTTAGTGATAAAGCCGCCAAATTGTACTATCCCCTTTTTCTTATTTCTTTTTATGCTTCTTATTGTTGTACAATAAAGAATATTTTGTTTGTTTGTTTGTTTGTTTGTTTGTTTAATTGACAGGTGAGGAAAAAATCGGCTCAGCAGTTTCTGAGGTTTCTAGAGATGTGAAAATCTCTGAAACATCCTAGTATGCACAATTTGACATTGCACGTATCACACTTCCATACTGTGGTAGTCTTGACCTTCTTAAGTGCACACCATGCGCAGCGAGGTCTCACTAAACCATTTCTTGCTGGAAAATGCCCCGTACCTGGTGCCGGTTGCAAACGGGCCGGATGAAATCTTTGCATGATTTCGTCTGCTAACGCGGTGCGAAATTGTCGATGGGGCATTTTCTTCCCGCTGGAAAAAATGACGTAGGTATTGTGGATGGACACATTAAGAAGCCGGCGGAAAAGTTTTTTTATACCACACGGCATTCCTTATTCTCTCCACGGGGAACACCTGCAACAATTGGTCCTTTTTGTCTACACCGCCAATGGAGAGATTGTAGTCTAGAACTACCTGTGGCTTATACTTATAAGACCCGTACTTTTCTTTTCCACCGATTTTAACTTTGTGGAAAATGGACACAAGGGACACGATATTGGCGTCCTACCAAACCGTGATCGTCATATCTCTTGTGTGACTGTAAGTCTATTCCTCAGTACGCATGTTATTTTTGTTTTTATTCCGCAGGCTCTCTGGGATGAACTCTCTGTTAAGCCTCAGTGTGCCCAATGTATCAGTCTTCTGGGCCTTCAAAGCTCGGGACTACAAGGGACTATTATAAAAATTGTCCATAACTAAAGTATGGCCGCGATTTAATCGGGGACGGACCAAATTAAAAACAATTTGAGACACTGCTCCCTCTGGCTCGGTCTCGTTCACATTTTGTTCTTCCACCACAGGTTCTTGTGCCTTCCCCGAATAAATCAGCATTTTCCATAAATACCCCGATTTGGACTCGCAGAGTTCGTAGCTCTTTATACCTACTCGAGCAGCTTTTGTTAAAATGAGTTGTGCAAACGATAGTCGACCCTTCCACAACAGCAACGACTCGTCGATTGCAATTTCTTGCTCGGGTAGGTATAGCGAGCAAAATTTTTGGTCTAGATCATTAATGATGGGCTGTATTTTAGCGAGCCTTTTCGGCGTATTTATGGGTAATGCTGAGTTATTATCAATAAAATGTAGGCATTTTTTTATCAGCTGAAACCTGTGGTAGGACATAATATTGGCCAAATTGCCAATATTTAAATACGGCAATGGTGGCTGCCAGTAATCTTTTTCTACGGCAATGGACATAAGGCTGTGGAGCATTAAAATGCCGAAAAATGTCCACAACTCCTCAATTGTGATTGGCGTCCATTCCTTCGCCCGATCGAAGCGTTTTGAAGAAGCAATTTTAAGTTGAGCCGCATATCTATTAGCGTCCACGACGATGAGGGTCATGATATCTTCGTCCCAAATCTGATTAAAGATTTTCCCAATCGACGATTGGGAAGGTCGGCCCGGGTTCGCCCACGAATATTTCACGCTGGCCAGTGAAGATTTCGCTACAACTCGACCACTCAAAGTGTAGCATATCTTCACTGGTCAGTCCCCGTAAAGCCCTGTCGTCCTGGTCATCGATGGCGTTAATGTGCCGGAGTAGCTCAGGGTACTCAACCTCAGCAGGAAACTCCTGCGCTGCTCTCCTGCGAGTGCCCCCGATGTCAATACCATCGCGTCGTTGTCATCGATTTCGATGTCGCTGACCGGATTCTGTCCAATGGACTTCTCCCATGCCTGAACCTGGGCTTCGACATCGTCATCGAAAATGGAGGGCTCTGAAACCAAGCAAGTATAAATGTCAGTAAACAGGTTCCAGCCTACCTCTTACCTAGTTATCAGCTTGGTATTTTATGTACATACATACATAAACTCGCTACCTTTATCCCACATGGGGTGGTCAGGGATATCCCAAACTTAGCGCTATTAACATTGCTGTTTGGCGGCAGATTTAGATTAGATGGTGGTAGCTAGCCAGACGGACATTTAAAATGCCCTACAACCAACCAAACCGAGTACTTAAACATGTACCCCGCTGGGGATCGCACCCGCGACCTCCGATGCGTAAACCCAATGTTGTATAAATTGAGCCACGGAGGCGGTTAGAAAAATTAAAAGGAAATTAGGTTCCAAACATTAAAAGATTAATGCTTGTAACAACATCAACGGTTCACATTCGAAATATTCAAAAATGCACACGTGACAGGGGGTGAGCCCATCGCCGTTAAAACGTGCAAGTCTTTAGATGTTTTTTGGTGGAAAGTCCCCGAGTCGCCATTTGCGATACCCACGAGAAGAGATGGGTTGGTGCTATTCTTTTTACGTGCGGACATCACGCAGCACCTGGTATGTTACTTATTAATAAAAAAGTTAATGTTAAAAACAAAAACACCCGACTGACTGTAAAAGAGAACTAAAAAGATGTAAACAAGACACATTCATAATGAAATCTATAGATCAGTCAGATATAATATTCATCGCTAATTATTTACCTATTATAGTACTGATGTACCTAGCTACGTAATTGGTCAATTTATGTATTGAACTGACAAAGTGTACCTAATTGACAATCAGAGGCTACCTATACAGACTAATAAAATAATGCGTATTCTCCGACTGTAGTACCTGAAATGAAATAAAGTTAAATAACTAATTTCTATTTATATGTAATGTTATACAATTATAAATATTTGCAATAAAACTTACGGGGCGAAAAACCGATGATTTCGAACTCCGCGTCAACCTCACTATCGCGCCATGCGCCATCACCTACGTCGTCATGACGTATGACTCCTGTTGAAGGGCTCAACAGGAATTCTCGTTGCCTGTGAAAAGATAAGATTGTCAATAAATTAACACTACGCGGAATCGCAACTTCCCCCTCTTGTGTATAATTGTATAACTCATTTCAGGGGAGGTGGCGTGCTGGCTTGTGCGCCAGAACTTGGCCCACTTGCCGGTGCCACCTGCATTTCTGTGTCCAGATCCAGACTCGACAGTTCATCTAAAATACGTTATTAATTTATAAGAGAACCATAACCAGTTTAGATGGTAGTTATTTTAAAAGTTTGCGTGTAATACTTACGCGTCACATGTCTCTGTGAAGCCGTTGTCTGTATTGTTGCATTCCATAGTGAGGGATAAGAGATCCTGCGAAATTACAGTAATTGCCTGCATTGTTGTGTTACGGTACGAAGGATATGTAAGATGTATGCGTACTTGTCTTCGAAATCGTTGTGTTACTCGTGAAAGATAAATGCCTACATGTCATTGAAATCAGTTCAGTATTTTCAGAGCTAATGAAGAAATGTTTTCGAGGCGAAAAATCGGTTCAGTAGTTTAATTGACAGGTCATGAAAAAATCGGCTCAGCAGTTTCTGAGGTTTCTAAAGATGTGAAAATATCTGCAACATCCTAGTATGCACAATTTGACATTGCACGTATCACACTTCCATACTGTGGTAGTCTTGACCTTCTTAAGTGCACACCATGCGCAGCGAGGTCTCACCAAACCATTTCTTGCTGGAAAATGCCCCGTACCTGGTGCCGGTTGCAAACGGGCCGGACGAAATCTTTGCATGATTTCGTCTGCTAACGCGGTGCGAAATTGTCAATGGGGCATTTTCTTCCCGCTGGAAAAAATGACGTAGGCATTGTGGATGGACACATTAAGAAGCCGGCGGAAAAGTTTTTTTATACCACACGGCATTCCTTATTCTCTCCACGGGGAACACCTGCAACAATTGGTCCTTTTTGTCTACACCGCCAATGGAGAGATTGTAGTCTAGAACTACCTGTGGCTTATACTTATAAGACCCGTACTTTTCTTTTCCACCGATTTTAACTTTGTGGAAAATGGACACAAGGGACACGATATTGGCGTCCTACCAAACCGTGATCGTCATATCTCTTGTGTGACTGTAAGTCTATTCCTCAGTACGCATGTTATTTTTGTTTTTATTCCGCAGGCTCTCTGGGATGAACTCTCTGTTAAGCCTCAGTGTGCCCAATGTATCAGTCTTCTGGGCCTTCAAAGCTCGGGACTACAAGGGACTATTATAAAAATTGTCCATAACTAAAGTATGGCCGCGATTTAATCGGGGACGGACCAAATTAAAAACAATTTGAGACACTGCTCCCTCTGGCTCGGTCTCGTTCACATTTTGTTCTTCCACCACAGGTTCTTGTGCCTTCCCCGAATAAATCAGCATTTTCCATAAATACCCCGATTTGGACTCGCAGAGTTCGTAGCTCTTTATACCTACTCGAGCAGCTTTTGTTAAAATGAGTTGTGCAAACGATAGTCGACCCTTCCACAACAGCAACGACTCGTCGATTGCAATTTCTTGCTCGGGTAGGTATAGCGAGCAAAATTTTTGGTCTAGATCATTAATGATGGGCTGTATTTTAGCGAGCCTTTTCGGCGTATTTATGGGTAATGCTGAGTTATTATCAATAAAATGTAGGCATTTTTTTATCAGCTGAAACCTGTGGTAGGACATAATATTGGCCAAATTGCCAATATTTAAATACGGCAATGGTGGCTGCCAGTAATCTTTTTCTACGGCAATGGACATAAGGCTGTGGAGCATTAAAATGCCGAAAAATGTCCACAACTCCTCAATTGTGATTGGCGTCCATTCCTTCGCCCGATCGAAGCGTTTTGAAGAAGCAATTTTAAGTTGAGCCGCATATCTATTAGCGTCCACCACGATGAGGGTCATGATATCTTCGTCCCAAATCTGATTAAAGATTTTCCCAATCGACGATTGGGAAGGTCGGCCCGGGTTCGCCCACGAATATTTCACGCTGGCCAGTGAAGATTTCGCTACAACTCCACCACTCAAAGTGTAGCATATCTTCACTGGTCAGTCCCCGTAAAGCCCTGTCGTCCTGGTCATCGATGGCGTTAATGTGCCGGAGTAGCTCAGGGTACTCAACCTCAGCAGGAAACTCCTGCGCTGCTCTCCTGCGAGTGCCCCCGATGTCAATACCATCGCGTCGTTGTCATCGATTTCGATGTCGCTGACCGGATTCTGTCCAATGGACTTCTCCCATGCCTGAACCTGGGCTTCGACATCGTCATCGAAAATGGAGGGCTCTGAAACCAAGCAACTATAAATGTCAGTAAACAGGTTCCAGCCTACCTCTTACCTAGTTATCAGCTTGGTATTTTATGTACATACATACATAAACTCGCTACCTTTATCCCACATGGGGTGGTCAGGGATATCCCAAACTTAGCGCTATTAACATTGCTGTTTGGCGGCAGATTTAGATTAGATGGTGGTAGCTAGCCAGACGGACATTTAAAATGCCCTACAACCAACCAAACCGAGTACTTAAACATGTACCCCGCTGGGGATCGCACCCGCGACCTCCGATGCGTAAACCCAATGTTGTATAAATTGAGCCACGGAGGCGGTTAGAAAAATTAAAAGGAAATTAGGTTCCAAACATTAAAAGATTAATGCTTGTAACAACATCAACGGTTCACATTCGAAATATTCAAAAATGCACACGTGACAGGGGTGAGCCCATCGCTGTTAAAACGTGCAAGTCTTTAGATGTTTTTTGGTGGAAAGTCCCCGAGTCGCCATTTGCGATACCCACGAGAAGAGATGGGTTGGTGCTATTCTTTTTACGTGCGGACATCACGCAGCACCTGGTATGTTACTTATTAATAAAAAAGTTAATGTTAAAAACAAAAACACCCGACTGACTGTAAAAGAGAACTAAAAAGATGTAAACAAGACACATTCATAATGAAATCTATAGATCAGTCAGATATAATATTCATCGCTAATTATTTACCTATTATAGTACGATGTACCTATCTACGTAATTGGTCAATTTATGTATTGAACTGACAAAGTGTACCTAATTGACAATCAGAGGCTACCTATACAGACTAATAAAATAATGCGTATTCTCCGACTGTAGTACCTGAAATGAAATAAAGTTAAATAACTAATTTCTATTTATATGTAATGTTATACAATTATAAATATTTGCAATAAAACTTACGGGGCGAAAAACCGATGATTTCGAACTCCGCGTCAACCTCACTATCGCGCCATGCGCCATCACCTACGTCGTCATGACGTATGACTCCTGTTGAAGGGCTCAACAGGAATTCTCGTTGTCTGTGAAATAAGATAAGATTGTCAATAAATTAACACTACGCGGAATCGCAACTTCCCCTTCTTGTGTATAATTGTATAACTCACTTCAGGGGAGGTGGCGTGCTGGCTTGTGTTATTGTTCAATGTCAACTCCACAGCACGCGGTGTTCATCAAGATGGCGTCACCTCCAAATTGCGTCTGAAACCGGCTTAATATAGCATGTGGCCCGTTCGCAGAACATTACACCCACATCTCATCACCAGTCAACAATCCGTCAATTTCCCAAAAATGGATTATTTGGATCGCAATAGCGACCGTTCCAACCACAAGATCAATTAAAAGTCCTACCCCCAACCGTAACAGGTAAAACTACATAACCAGTCACGGGAGATGAAGTTCCATTAGCTGTCGTAATTCTATGTAAATCATATGATTTATTAACAACTACACAAGAAAGCCTCTCCAACATCCATGTATTAATTATTGAAATCTCTGAGCCAGAATCCAACAGACCTTTAAATTCCGTTCCATTAAAAGAAACAATCATAAATGGACGATTATCCCCAGCACTAATAACACGAACCAAAGGTTTATTATTTTTAAATGACGAAAAGAAATTGTTTATAAACTTCAAATGTAACTGCCAATCACCGGTATCAAAGTAATTTTTTCTTTACCAGCACCAGCTGCAGATTTAATAAATCTTTGGTTCAAGCCTACTCGTTTTTTGAACAATGATCTGTTTGAAGGACGTGGAACGCACTTCGGACAATTCCTCAGAGTGACATTTTTCTTTCCACATCGATAACATCTGACCTGTCTAGACACTGTACAATCCTTCAATACATGCCCCATCACCCGGCAGTTAACACAAAATAAGGTATCATTTAGACTACGTGCACTGTTAACCACTGTACAAGATTTATTATACGGTTTATACGCTAAATCGGCACAAAGTATGCCATTCGTTGAACTAGGAGGCTCCTTAAATACGTCTGCTCCATACTTTGCATGTTCAAGCAAGCGACCACAACGTTTCAAATCTGCCCAAGTAGTAATGTTCGCCAATGCTAATTGCGTTGTATAAAACGGTCTAACATTATGCATTACAATTCCTAACTTTTCAGCTTCACCGATCGATTTTCTCAAACGTGCAAAATACATCTGTCCTTACTCGTATTTCATTCATAAGCCGAAAATCATATTCCAGAGGCAAAAAGTCGTCTAACAACAATGATTTCAATTGGGACCAATTTGTTATTCCTTCCCTAATACCACGATACCAATATAACGCTTCATCACTAAACAACTCCCCTGCAGAGCCACACGATGGTGACAACTGTGAAAATTAACACCTTACAATACAGTGTTGTGTGTATGTGGATGAATACTTATTATATTGTTACGCCGAAATACTAATTCAAGCCAAACCGAAAACCGACCCGACAGTGGAAGCGTTAAGTCCGAATGCCAAAGTTAACTGTCAAACTCGAATTAAAACTGTATAAACAGTACTACCATTGTAACACCTTACTACTGCTGGTACTCGAAGCAAACACGAAAATACCTATGTACATAAGAATTCCTTAGGAATTCTGAACAGTAACTATCCACTACACCAAACGGTAGTCATAACGCTAATCATTGGTATGATATTGCTATAGCCTAAGTCTCCTTTATTGGTATATAATTGTGCAAAAGGAGCTGAGCATGGGCACTCGTTATTAACTGCATTGCATGCTTGATTAGTTGAAGACAGTAGCATCATCAGCCTTACTTGTCCTCAATGTTGAGGCAAAGCCTCCCCTCAATTGCAAATGCAATGAAAAATTTACAACTCTTACAACTTTACCTTTCAAGCATCTAACTAAATAAAGGATAATTCTTATAAATCTACAACATCCACATAAGATAGCCTTTAGTATATAGGAATAGTGTTGTCAAAGATTTTTATTGTGGTAAATAATAATTTCATTTTTTCAACCGAAAGTTGGTTACGGAAATGTTTAAAATGGCTGTGTGATGATGACAATTTCGCATCAGATCTCAGATGAACCAAATTGTGTAAACCCTGATCATTTTTAACACGAGTGCTCTTTCGTGTCAGGTGTTCAAAGTCTATTTTGACTTTTTTTAAATTTTCCACATGCTATTCTTCACCACTGCTGTACTGATCCTCATCGGAACTAGTTCCGGATTCCGCTCTTCTTCTTCTTTGGTTCTATAGCCAGCTTTTGTAAAATATTATGTTCCCTGTCGATGGTAAATGCATGCAGGCAAGGTTTGCATCGTTTTGACCAAAGACAATTTCTAATGGGGTAAAATCGGTGGATGCATGGATTGTGTTGTTATGTGCCATATTAGCAAAGGCCATTAAAGATTTGTATTGTATTCAACAACTAGTAGCCCTTTTCGAACGTATTGTATCTTTGTTTAGTAGGTATCTGAGAGATCTGCTCGCATATACAAGTGGCTTGTCGCCTCCGATCGGGCCTAGCGCTAATACTGCGCTTAAAGCGAAATTAAATGCGTCTGTGGTCAAAATGAATGTTTTGGAAAATTCTGAGAACTGTAATAATGGTGCATTTGTTGTATAGTCGTCATCAATTTCAATCTTTTGTCTTTTCCTCGAGCACTTTGTAAGTGGGTCTTGTTATTTTGACAGATTGTTTGATTAACTTTCGATAATATCCCATTAAACAAGAAATCTTTTGATTTGAGGGACAGTTCGTTTTCGATAAAGGATATTTTAAGATGGCATCTATATTATTTTTTGACGACCTGTTTGGTGTAGTGGTTAGCAACTCTGACCACTATACCAAAAGGTTGCGGGTTCGAATCCCGCTAGGGGCATATGTTTGTGTGATGAATACAGACATGTGTACCCGAGTTATGGATGTTTTCATTTATAATAATATGTGTATAATATGTAGTATATCAACCATTTGGTATCCACAACACAAGCCTATAGTTGCTTACTGTGAAACTAGGTGGCGCTGTGTATATGTCTAAGAATATTTAATTATTTATTTATTATAATAAGTATTTATTTACAAAAAAATGTATTTATGTAGTATATCAACCATCTGGTATCCACAACACAAGCTTGTAGTTGCTTAATGTGGAACTAGATGGCGCTGTGTGTATGTCTAAGGATATTTATTTATATTTATTATTTATTATCTTATCGGTGTTAGGTTTCAAACCCTCGCTAGTGATGGTATGGCCAAGATGTAACATCTCTTTACGATGTTAATGAGTCTTGCTTATCTAATTGAACCTTTAGAATTGTTTCACGAAATCTGTCAAAAACGGCCCGAAGTTAAGTGCAGTATTTTCCTTATCACTTGGATTTCTTCAAAAACTTGCTCAAGACATTAATTCTTGCTAATATGTAAATTACAGTTGTTAGCTATCTTTCCTGCACTACTTAACATATAATAAAGATATTCCTGTTAAATATTTGGTGTTATTTTTGTTGCTATCAAATAGTTGTGGGTGTTTATTGCAATTTCATGTATAAAAATACTTATTGTTAGTTTATATAAATTAGAAATTTAGGCGGATTCAGAAATATTGTATATTGACATTTCCAGAATTGAAATTTGTGAGGCCAGGAAAAATGAAAGAAGAATTTCGTTTTCATATTGTGTTTAATATCCGGCCACCAGTTGTTTACATCGGCGTCCAGTACACTGAAACAAAATCAATCCTTCAATCCTTATTCTCCACAATATTAGCGATATATATAGAAAAGAGGTTCTCTACTATAGTACATTGCGATACAAGTGCGTTATCGTGGCTACAACACACAAGGCGTAAAAAATAAAACATTAAAGTTAACAGTTTTTATTCAAAAAATAAAATTTAGAAATGTAGGTAAATTTTGTGAGTTGGACATTAATGGCCGGTAATCTAGGTAGGTAATCTATGTACTTTGCCACAACACACAAACACGTGCCGCGGTATCTTTAAAGACGCCGAAAGGCGACCACCCGCCGTTCGCCGCCGGGGCGACTGGTTAGAAATCCCTCTATGGGATAAGTCCGCCGTTGTACTCAAAATCTGTATCAAGCGTTTAGAAACAAACCAACAAACACATTCTGGGGGCCGTATTAATAAATCGATCTTGAGACTGAGATCGCGTCTCAGTCGCAATACTATTTTTTTTATACTGTTTTAATATGCAACAGATTCTCAAGCGTCAGCTTAAGGTCATCACAATCTTGAGAACGGTTTATTAATACGGGCCAAAATCTTATTCTCATGTTAACAATATGGTAAATGGAGGATTCGTAACAATTGTTTGTATTAAAGTACCTACTATTCTTCTTGCTTATATATCTAATATTCTTTATTGCACCAAAAAATTACATATAACAAGAGTACAAACAATAGGTCATGTACAAACGTGGACTTATCTCTTTAGGAGTTTATCTAATTAAGACTTCTAAAAAAAAATCAAATTTCTATAAATCTTATTCCCAACAAAATAGTCGTCTGAATACAGTGTAATAAAATATCATTCTTAACTATGTAATCAGTCATTTGAGATCTTATTGAAGTAGTGTATCGTAAAAACTATGGCAATAAGAAGGTAAAGTGACTTTACTTCTTGGAGATGTTTCCATATAGATTCATTTATTTTCAAATAATCATTATAGAGCTTAGGTTTTGGGCCTGGCCCTACACGGTTTGACTTTGATCTTCTTGGTAACTCTTTGTATTCGTCCTCAAAATTTTCTTTGAGATACTTAATTGCATTAGGACCATACTCCAAAACTCTTATATCGGTTACAGTAGGATTATTTGCAACTCGACCCGACTGGATTGATTCGCAACATCTTCCACTGCAGAAGTGATAGTATTATCTTTTGTTGATACAGTATTTTTAAATGCAAGCTCTGGTATTTCAGTAGGCGATGACAAAAGGACAGCAATAGTTGCAATTTCCGATATTACCGCCGCTGTAGATATGCTGGATGAGGTTTCTTCCATTGGGACCGTATTTGATACACTATCTGATAGTTCAGATGCAATCTCCATCGAAAGAGGATCTGATAGTTCACCAATAGAGAGCCGAGCCATACGTGCATTATCACCTATTAGAGCAAATTCTGAAACTGAAGAAGTTTTTAAAGAACGAATAAATCTCTCGTCAATCTGGGCAGCTCCAGTGGATGGTATGATGGTTGCATGAATCTCTGCTTCTACCACCATTACTTGATGGGAACGTTTACGTTCACTCACATTGTTAACTTCGACATTCTCCGGTAAGATGATAACGGATAAGTTATAAATATCTATCTTTCTCTCTATGTTCTTTCTACGTTCTCTATGTTTTCATGATTAAATACGTATTTTTTACTTTCAAAAACCTCTTCATCATCACTGCAATCACTACTTTCGCAGTCCATGGTGTATTTGATTTGCAAAAACAGATAAACATTACTTTTAAAAACCGTTCGTAAATCATAAGTTAATTTTAACCTCAATTCATTTATTTATTTGCAAAACTAAGTGTTTACAATGGTGTCTTTGATAAATGATGCTTATAACTTAGTCGCCCTGTTAGGGCACAGCAAATTTATGAGGGCACTACGCTTATATACAACGTCATTACAAACTACTTATATTATACATATTTCAAAAATATATAATAATATGGATGTTAGTGTTAGAATTTTAAGTTGGCGAAAATGCGGTCTACACTAGTCATTTCTTTTGCAGAGTGAACACTTCTCCTACGTCTGTACTGTTTCCCCATAAGATTATTCCATAATTTAGCCAATCATGGGCATAGGCATAATAAGCGGAAGTGGCTGTTTTCAAGTCAGTAGCCTTTTTTAGTTATGTAAGGGCGTACCGTACGTGAATCTAGATAGCTTAGTAGTGATCTTCTGTACAAGAAGCTTTCAATTTAAGTTTGTATCTATTTCGAGGCCGAGGAAGTTCTAGGAATAACTTTGAATTGAAAATTTAATGTTAAAGCGCGTTTTTAATAAGGTCTACATTGAATTATCTTTGTTTTGGAATAATTTAGTTCTAAATTATGAAGATTAAGCCACCGCGTAACTTTAATTAGGTAATATGTTGTCTAAGATATTATTTAAATTTGAATCACTGTCGCCTTTAAACGGAAAGACTATGGAAACATCAGCAAAAAGTTCACAAGGAATCATTCTTTATTAAAATACAAGTTACTATGATTTAGCTACGCTTAATTATTGGCTACTGATATCTATTCGTTTAGATTCTGGTAATATAATATAATGTAATATAATATAATATAATGTAATGTAATATAATATAATATAATATAATATAATATAATATAATATAATATAATATAATATAATATAATATAATATAATATAATATAATATAATATAATATAATATAATATAATATAATATAATATAATATAATATAATATAATATAATATAATATAATATAATATAATATAATATAATATAATATAATATAATATAATATAATATAATATAATATAATATAATATAATATAATATAATATAATATAATATAATATAATATAATATAATATAATATAATATAATATAATATAATATAATATAATATAATATAATATAATATAAATCATATTTAGCTTGATGTAATTCGACGCAGCACAATGTCACGACACCTCTCGGTATGGAACTAAACTGATTTACGCGGTGTTTTCAAAGCGGTGCATTAGACACTGATATGCGCTATAAGGCGTTTTTGTTTACGATATAACGTATCATCATTGGACAACTATCTTGCCATTCATTGGTCAGGCGGTGCGTCTAACGAATCTCTATCGAATGCCATAGCTAACTCAAAACTACCATTTTTTGAGTTCACCGGTGTTAGAAATTAAGCGACGATATATATTGCCTCTGCTTCATCATCTGGGCATGACGAGCGCGGCGCGTCTACCTAAATTACCTTCAGCGAATACCTCTTGGATATTTTGAGTATATTATTTACACAACCCTGCTCGACACATTTCCACTTCCACGTAACAATGTTATTGATAAAAAAACTTAGGGCAAGAAATCGATGGGGCTGCTGGTCGCCTTCCAGCGTAACCTACCTATTTCCTCGTGCAGCTCTTAACAGCTTCTCGTCGGTCCTGAGGTACGTATGTTGTGTGTAACCATGGCTAGCTTCCGTTGGGAGTGGTAGCTCCGTCTCTACCTGCGATTCTTAGTACCCCCTGCCCCACGGTTACCTTGGCCGCTACTAAAACCAAGAATAGAGAGCCCACCGGGGATGGGGGTCTGGCCCCTTTTCCGCATATTTGCCATAATCGCCACGCTAGACAATATTTGAATATTGTTTGAAGGTGCATAACATCAGTGAATTTTTCCTTATTACTTACGGTTGCTTTGCATCCTGCTCCAGAACACTAAAAAAATACGACATGCTGTTTAATAAGATATTTCAAAACATAACTGAGTAGTTATGTTTTGAAATATCTTACTTAAAAACTGTACGAGTGTACAGTTTACGTCGGACTGTGGAGTGATAATGAGCGTAAACGATATATTTATTTATTTATTTATTATTTATCTATAAGCAAGGCACCTCTATCGCGTTCAATGCATTCTTTACATCAACTTTCAGCAGCATTTGTTTTCAGCTGCTTTCAGCAACAATGTTGACGGATTAGTAACGGAAAAGTTCGAAGAGCATGTACCGACGCCTAACACCCTTAGAGGCAAAACCTAGCTGAATAGGTTGAAAATAACTGTTCGGTCGCGTTCATACAGCAATTTGGCTGTCAGGTAATGATGTACGTACGTACGCCAAACTCTACGTACTACGTACATACTACGTACGTACGTAGTGCTAACGACAATCGGCCTGACGCCACCGCCTTTTTTATTTAAAGCTATGTAGTTAGCCCCATACTTCTTATAGCATACTGGTTATTGTTGCTGTTTAGTGCGGTGTCAAAATCTATGCAAGATATCGGTGACGGCATCTGCGACCAAGCCTGCTAACATAAGATTTGTCATGGCCATTAGCTCTTTTAGGAGGCTATCCGGTATCCCCACTGCCGCCACCGAGTATCCTTGAAGTGCTGTGGCGTCACGCTTCACACGTTAGAAGAAAAAAGAATTCGTACCGTGCCCCTAATGTGACCATCACTTACTTTGGCTCCCACATGTTTAAAAATGTTTTAGTTAAAAAATAGGATTAATACAAGCTTGTTAATACAAGATGGGTGGGTTTTTTTTTGTGGTTTGTCAATTTTTTTTCAAATGTAGAATTCCGTAAGGGAAGGTGAGTAGATGCTGCCAGGCTTGAATTGAATTTTCCCGGATAACTTTTTTTAATGTCATCCTGTGAGAGTTTGGGTTACAACAATCCTCGCGCTTCGGGGAATGCGTTTAAGAATACACCAATATAGACCGTTATAAATTGCTTAACGAAAACGGGGGGTCAGGTAGTAATTGTGGATCTGTGGACATAGAAGTTGGCGTTGAGGACGGGAATACTGAATGATTTCGATGCAATTCACCTAAATGTAATTATATTTAAAGTAGTCCTTTGAAGAAGCGAGTAAGTCTGTAATGTTTTTTCTATTAGCAGAAGATTGGAATGGTTTTTGAGTAGAACGGCAAATTTTCTGATGAGACCGTAGTAAAATCAAAATCTTCTTTGGATAGTTTGACGCAGCTTGTGTCGAAGATACACTCGCGTGCTTCCTAGACATAGACAATGCCTACGATAATGTAGATATAAGCTCAGTATTAGTAACACTGGATAATTTAGGAGTTAAGAAAACGATTTACAATAGGTATTAATAGAGCTTTTAGTTTGAGAAACGTTAGCTCAAAGCGAACCGTTGTCTCCATTGCTGTTTCGAATATCGTTCTTGCGAAACCAATGCGAAACACGCTGTTGCGAATAAATTTGTCACTGCGTCATACTTTCGGCTTGTGAACTCAATTTTTTTGTTTTAGTATTAATTATGTAGGTATGTTTACCTTTAATTTTTATTGTTCTTAGTGATAATAACAGCTTTATAATATTATATTATGATACTTAAACTATACTTTTTAGGAAGCCAATAACAGTTATCCACATAATTTTAAGCATAAAATAACAAGAAGTCGCCCTTTTTTCGCCTTAATATATACTGGATGAGTTTTTTACCGTAACGAAAACATAGGGCATATTTCGTAAGTGAAATAGAAGGCATTGGCATAAGTAGTAATTTTTTTTCCAAACAATACAATATACCATACACATACATTAAAAAAAACCTAAAGTCCACTAGTCTAATCCTAAGGTGATCAAAAACATGCGAGTATCTTTTAATAATTTTTAGTCAAGATTGTAATTTTTTCTTGCACTTTTATGTGACCCATTTATAGGTTGTGAGCACAGACTAAAAAAATTTGGTTGTGCGCCGTGGTTTGGGCCATTTATTCTCTGCAGTTTATTAGTTCTCGAGAATTCTAAGAGATGGCGCTATTTTATCTACTAAGAAAAGTGTGAAAACGATTTGTTCGCGCGACCCTATCTATAGCATATTAAATCAATGATGCACACACTCATTTTAACACGACGATATGTTATTCAGTAAGTACTTCCCTTTCAGTAAGTTTTCTCTAAAAAAGCAATATTTAAGAAAATCACAAATTAAATAAATAGTACCTACTTTCAACTTAACATGTTAGCTTTTTGTATTATTTAAGCTTAAATTTTAATAGTTACTTCTGCGTCCTCATTCTTTTATCTTTCTCGGTCCCTATTATTTTTTTATAGATTTAGTATTTAGTACTGATGTATATTCTCTTTCTTAATGACTATGATTCTAAAATAAAGTGACGACAATTCTAATTTAAAAAAAAGATATGATGACTTACGCCTGCAAAGCATCCTTTTTTGTGACACTGAAAACAAGGTGACAATTTTAATTTTTTACATACGTTTTTTTCCGGAAGATAAAGGAAGTCAGGATTAGTATGTAGTAGTAAAGTGTTTCTCGGTCCGTTGAGAGTAAGTAACACTTGACTGGTAAAAAAATTTCATCCGGTCTCTCCGTACCTTGACCTAATAATTAGTTTCTAAACTTAAAGGGCTCTTTCCTCAAGTGCAAATAGAATAATAAATAATATACTTCATAATATACACTATATAGACTTTGTAACGATAGGACATATTACACTACTTCAGCTTTTGCTGATTATGTAAGAATTTATTCCAAATTTTTAAAAGTGTAGCAAAGGTAAATTTAATTAAAACCACAATTAAAAACAGTACAAACGTGAAAACCACACGGCAGACAAGCGAAACGGAAAAGGTGCTTATAATTCAAATATTGAACTAAAAATTAATTATTGTATTTTGAATACCGACTTGGACCTTCTGCAGCAAAAGGGATTTAAAAAGTTTTTCACAGATATTCCAATTACAACCACTAACTCATCTCCCACCGTAGTATCTTTACTCAAAATTAATACCAATTCAATGCATAAACTGAATATCGATGTCCATGTTTGCTTACCATCCAAATAGTCAGAAATTTTATAATAACCTTTTGTAAATAATTTATGTTTTATTATGGTTTTGAATTTATTGAAAGGCAAATTTTAATTGTCTACTGAAACCTTTATAAAAACGAATACATTGCCCCTTCAATGACTTAGTGCCTTTGTATAAACGACTAATAAGAACAGCAATTTTATTTTTATGCCTTGTGTCGTCTCTATTTTTCTTAAACGATTCTGCATTTTTTCGCAATATTTTACGGAAACTTTTCGTATTTCGTAAATATATTGCGATACTAATGTTAATATATTTATTACCTTAAATTTATTCCTAAGAGACACTCTGTGGCTCAATTTGTAAATCGTCGGAACCGCTCGTTTCTGCAGAACAAATTGGTATACAATTTATGTCCGCGCCACCACAGGATACTGTAAGCCATTATGCTATGAATTTATATGATGATGATGAAACACTGGAGAACTAAGGCGATTATTACGTACGTAATAATTATTACGTACGTAATAATTATTACGTAGATAACTTTAAACATTAGATTTTTTCTCATTAAGGATTTTGGTTTGGATATGTGGTTTGATGTCAACCATTCATCCACCATAGAGATAAGACTATTTACCTCGTCAAGAGTTTTCTGTGTTCTTGTAACTTTCACTTTCAGAAAATATTGCTATCTCGTGGTTGACCTCTATACAATTAGGCAAATAATAATTTAAAAACTGAATTAAAATTGAGCCCTGTGGAACATCTACGCGAACTGGAAACCTTGACAGTTTCTTACCATTCACGTCAACCGTCTGAACTCGATTACTCAAGTACTTATCTGAAAGCTCGTACGGCACGGCTCGCAGTGCTATTTCCTGACCAGACCTTCATGATATGCGCAATCAAAAGCCTTTGATAAGTCACCGTAAAATGCCTATAGCATTCTGTGAATCTTCCCACTTTAAAGTTATAATCAATAACCGCAACACCGGCATCGGTTGTTGAGCGACGATCCCGTGTGTAAATTGTTTTGAAGTCATTAAGGTATGCCTCAGCAATGGGGATGTATTAGGCCGTTAATGATGAAACGCTTTTATAGTGACACCTAAATATTTTCAATGCTCACTCGGAGTTTCGCTGTACATTTTAAGTAAACTGGTGGGAGATGAGTTAAGTCATATAGTGGTTGAAATTGGAAAAACTGTAAAAAAATTTCAAGTGCCTCAGCAACTTCCAAATCTGTGTTAAGTATACAATTATCAATTTTTAGTTAATTATCCGAATACAAGCCTTGTCGCGGTTTATAATTTTCCACGTCCATTTGGTTTAAGCCTCATCCTTGCTACATGTGTGTGAAATCACCCCATTCTTGCCAATGTTTTTGGTTTAAGCCTCATCCTTGCTACATGTGTGTGAAATCACCCCATTCTTGCCAATGTTGCAAGTGCCTTGTGTTGCACAGGCTTGGGTCCTTCTCCTTTTCTACCTTCTTCTTCGCCAGTGTCTAATAAAAAACCAAAATTAAAAATAGTACGAATGTTGTGATTGTGTGAAAGAATGGAGTGATTTCACACAAATGTGGTACGGATAAGGCTTAGTAAAATGAGGCTTACCCAGAGTTCGTATTATATTTTGGTAAATGTAAACACTCATCTATTGCTGTCGTGAGCTACCCTAACTCCTTATAGACTGTCTTATATTATTTGAAAGAAATGTGTTCTAGTGAGTTCTGTAAATGAAGGATTTCTGTTTGCAACTTTCGTATGTCACGCCCTTATGGGCGTCGAGAAAATCGATTTTCTTATACTTACCACGATGATTGGTTATATTTTGGACGTAGATACATACATTATTCTTCAATATTTATAAATTCCAAACGATTTGTAATTTGCAATAAATTAACGGCCAATTTTAAGTAGTATTCCTTACTTCAATGGTCAATTCAATCTTATTTAAAGATTTTTGATATACAATTAGCGAGATCAATTTCTTAAGACAATTTTGAATCGGAATATCTCTGAAACTGCTCGCCCTCACCAGGTACCGATCGCACCTTTCCAATTACTTGCTTTCCAGCGCATAAATTTAAGCTTACATCTTGGACGTTATCGGCATGCTCATTACCATCCACACTGCAGTGACTCTTACTGTCACGCTCCAGGGTTATCTACCACTTACCTCTGCAATACAGCCCGTTCCTTCACACTGTTATAAAATAATAGACATTATTTATTACGCAGTAATTATTGTTTAGACTACAACTGGTAGTGCCAATTTGTTTTGATCTCATGGAATAAAAAATATTTTCCATGGATTTCATTTCAACTTGCACTTTACCCGAGCTCACTTCTCACACTCAAGAGACACAGAACAAATAATAACTATTTTGTTTCACAACGGTTTCATAATTACTTATATCAATAAGAAGATTTTCTTTATAATCCCATGGCGAGCATAGGTCTTCCCCATAGATTTTCAGAGCGACCGGTTGGACGCAGTCTGCATACAGCGATTTCCTGCGACCTACTGTAGGTAGTCTGTCAAGTTTGTGGGTGGGCACCCTAACATGAGCTTACCGGTGCGTAGTGTCCAGTAGTGAGGATTCTGTGTTGAAGGACACTATTTTTTTATAAATTATTTATTATAAAATTTATAATATTAACGTCGAAGATGCGAGTGGCGTCTGTCGTACTAACAATGACGGCCGAAGAGGTTCAGCTGCCAGCAGTCTACCTACGTACAAAGTTGTCGCTCTCCCGCTGACAAGTACTCTCTTCATACCGGTTGTGGTTAAGCTCTTTGGTCCTCTGAACTTCATGACCGTTCATTTTAATAAAGGACCATGTAGAGGTTCTGCTGCTTTGTAAATATGTATGGAATTTTAATTCTTTGCTATGTTTTCATTTTTAATCACGAATTTCTTATAACAATCCACATTCCATTGAAAGTTTTGACATTACAAACGCCACCGTTCAGTCATAAACAATAGGTAAGTTAGTCTTTTTGTTAGGTCTTCATTAATATAGTTTTTACACACAACACGGGCTAGCGCTAGACTTCAGTCACTCCTGATGTGAAGTGAAGATGAGGCCGAAGGTCCACCTTCACTCCGCGCTCATCTGGAACCCCCTAGTTATTTGGGGAACTTTATCTTATCTCAAACAGCCAGAACACAACAATGCACTCGATATTGTTGTTAGGATGGTGGTAGGTTGGTAGACATTATAATGCCTGACCACCGACAAAACCTCTGGGAATCGAACCGACATCTGTTTTGTAAACCTTGTATTGTTTATATTGAGCTACAGCGGCGGTTAAAAATGAGACTTTAAAATCAGATCTTTTAAATGTAAAAAAATATGGTTACACTAATTTTCAAAGCTATTTTCTTGTTACCGTAACACTTTTGCTACGTTCTTGGCTGGATACATCGATAGGTATATTTGTTTGTAATTCTCGTATCTTGAATTTTTTTGGTTATAAGTTATAATGAAATATTATAATTATGTATATGTTGGATAAGTTATTATGGTATATTATTTATTTGGTATTTATATGTATATAGTATATTGGAATGTGCGAAACATGTGACAACTGAAATACAGACCTCGCTGTGAAAAACTATGAACATGCACCACAGAGGTCGAGTTTACCGTACAATCTCTAGTTAAAATACGATTTTTTGTTTCTGCCGTGGATGAATTAATTCAAATTTTGCGATTAAATGATTAAGGTTCTTAGATAATGTATTCTCCAATTTGTAACTCAGTTATATGTAGATAAAATTTTGTGTAGCTATTTTCTGCCCAAATCAAAAAAATATCTCTAAAATTTGCTGGTAGAAAACCTATCGGAGTCAAGCTCGCTTTTCTATATATATATATATATGCATATACAGATATGCATAGTATAGAAAAATATAGAAAAGCTACATTAACCTACCACTTGCATTCATTATTGTGGAAATATTATAAATATTTTTGGTATTTGGATAACACCGGTTTCTTTTGTATGACTGGACACGCGTTTAACCACAATCACTATCATAACTATAATATACAGAGTAAGCGTAGCAAATTAATATTTACCGTTGATGAGCATGTTTCACCTGTACACTAAAAGAAGGAAATTAGTATTATTGTAGTAATTCTTCTGAGAGAAAATTCCTTTTTGATTTATTGTTCACAAGAATATTAATCAAAGTTAAGGATTTCTCAGTACACAAATCACAGCTGAAACTAAAATTGGGACTTTATTTCAAATATATAACACAAAATATTACATAAACAGTATTTTTTGTCAATGGTAACATACTGCTTAATATGTAGTTACTATCACATAACAGCAAATAAATAAATATTTCGGATACTTATATCAGCCATCTAGTCCCAAACTTTTCTTTGAAGTACTTTGAAACCCATTTAATTGATGATGCCCTATTGTAAAATAATTTTATTGCCTAAAATCCTATTATATTTTACTGATTTCTTTGAACGTCTGGAAAATTACTTACATTTGCGTGGCATGTGTGTCCGAAACACTAATATAACATACCAAAATTTAATAAAAATGAAATATAAATAATGTAATGTGTAATTCTTACAGAAAATAGATTAACTTACTTTCGACATAGCCGCTGTTCCGTCACTCTAAGCAGACATCAGTATTTAGATATTATTGTGTTGTATTATAATTTCTTATAATTTAAGTTTTCGATTGATAACATCAAAAATAGTAGCCTTTATAATTTTTGATAAATGCACTAAACAGGGTGAGGAATTTGCTAATTTTATTTCCATAAAAAACTAGTAACTTCATTATTTTCAATAAGAAAATAGTTTATAATATTGTGACTTACTTCCTCATATACGAGGGAAGGCCTGCAGTGGGATGTTTACAGGCTGATGATGATTGTGACTTGACTTCAATTGCAATTATGTAACTGTATGAAGTGAGACGGTTCAGTTCATTCACATTCTATGTAGTTTAAACTTCAGGTATTTATTTTAACGTAACATACATGATATCATTTGTTGAATGTCAATTTAAATCTACTGGAAATAATAAAAGGGCTTATTGCATTTATCTGTGAGTCAGTATGTCCAAGCTACTACCGCTTCGGAAAGGGCAATCATCTGTGGTAAAAGAAGCTGCGCAAGAAATCCACCTTTATCTTTTGTGTTGTCCATTATTGTTTACAGAAACAATAGTAATTTGTTTTTGTTAAATTTGTTCGACATTGTTTCATACATCTTCTTTATCTATACAATGCTATTTTAGGATTTTTTTTCTAATATCAATATTTTCATGTTAAACGAAATTCACAATAAAGTAAATCGACGCGGGCGAGCCGCTTGGGAATGCTAGTAAATATTATAAAATAATAACTTACATAACTCAGGCAAGCTGCAGAACGACACTGGAATAGAAACTAAAAGTAAAGGACTATGTAATGGTCTTAGCCGGATTCACCAAGGGGCAAGCAGCCCTTTAAGTAAAAATTAAGTAATTTTAAGAAATACTTAATATTTTTACAGTATTTTATAATGATAAATTACATTTCACAGAATGTGTTTGCCCAGAGCAAATATAAATCTGTTAGCAAACAATGAACGATTACTTAAAGTCGAAAAACATTGATACTAGATCACTTAGATGAGTCATCAAGGGGAACACACGGATTTGGACATACGTTGGATAATTAGAATAATACTGTTACGAGTATGTATGTAACAATTGGATGGTCACAACACATCCATCCATCTACTTTTAAAAACTTCCATACTTCCACTGGTAGGTATACCATCAGGTCCCACAGCTTTTCCTTCATACTTTGCACGGCCTTCTTCACTTCATTCACAGTCACCTCTTGCACCACACCTACATTTGTTGGACAATCTTCTACCTCTCCACTCCAATCATTCTCTTCGTTCATAAGTCTCTCAAAATACCCTTTCCAAAGTTTCCTTATATCCTCCTCATTCGTCAGAACTTTTCCTCCTTCATCTTTTATGCATTTTACATGTACAAGATCCCTTGCTTTCTTCTCCCTTGCCATCGGCACAGATCTTTTTGTCCCTGTGGGCTCTCTAGTCTTTGATACAATTTATCTTGTACTTTAGCCCTGGCAATAGCGACGGCCTTTTTGGAACTCCTCTTACTTTCTGTATACCTTATTTTCTTTTCCTCTTTTAAAACTGTATCCCTTTCATTAACTTTCTGCCACTCCCTAAAAGCCTTGTTCTGTTCTTTCAAAACATTTTGTACTTCTTCATTCCACCACCAGGTTTCCTTATCTATCTTTCTTTTTCCTTTCGTTTCCCCAACGACATCCCTTGCCGCACCCCGCATACATGTTGCCATTTCATTCCAACATTCATTCACTGACTTCCCTTCCATTTCTTTAATTTCCAAGATTTTATCCACGACTCTCGTTGTAAATTCTCCTGCATACTCATCCTTCCATTTTATTTTAGGTGGGGGCTTTGGCTTGTTACTTAAGAGTTGGACCTTAGTCGGTGTTGGAGAACCAAGGCTTCACCGGGTACCACTTTACAGTCTTTAATTATTCTAACAGTATTCCTTCTAAGGAGGAAATAATCTCTTTGGGTGGTTTTATTGTCGCTATTGTAGGTTATTAGTGTTGGTCTCTTTTTTTGAAAAATGTATTGACTATGGCAAAGTTGAAAGCCGTTGCCATTTGTAACAGATTCTCTCCATCTTTATTCCTGTTTCCAAAACCCACGGCCTATGTACTCTTTCATACCCTCCATTTATCCTGCCCACGTGACCATTAAAGTCCCCCCCGATGTAAACATCCTCATCCTGTGGAATTTCCATCATCACTGTATGGAACTCCTCCCAAAACTTCTCTTTTACTACATCGTTTAATACACACTTATTACCTTCATTACCTAGTTCCCTAATAATAATTTCACTGATATCAGTCTATCATTTACTCTCTTAACATCTGTCACACATTCTTTCATTTCACTATCTAAAGCAACCCTGCCCCTAGGGGCACCTAGGTGCCTGATGGTATGCACCGGGCATGTCTTTCCCTTTGTCGCTTTCTACGGCACCTCGGATTGAGATGGGTGCCAGCCCCATTCTACGTTTTTCTTCCACTCCCAGGCCAGCATGGAAAGGCTCAACTCAATCTTTGGAATTTAATACCGCGACTATTTTCTTATTGATGACCAAGTATGACTATTTCAAGACATTTTTTTGGAATTGAAAGGATTCTGTGTTGACCGTCATACCTGTCCTAACTCATCCTTTGAATTATACCTCTAGCGTCTTTACTATTTTAAATGAAGGAATGAAACGTGTTATAATGGCTGTCTAAAGCAACAAAAAACTTACCACAGCCTCACAAGAACGTCCATAGCACTGAGAAAGTAGAAAGGGATTTTAATTGTTATAATGCGACTGCGGCTTGTAAATAGGTATTGTCTCGTGGGATCTACCTAGGCTGACACAAATCCTTCAATCCCTATAGGGTCCAAATGGTGGATCATGGCCACCGCCCTCTCCTAGCGAATGTAGGCTGTACCCCAGAAGTAACGACGTGTTAATGTGAGCTGATAACTTTAACTAGAAAATGTTGCCTATAAAAAGGACTTACTTTGGCCATGCACACGTTGAGGACTCCATCGCACTAAACAAAAACAGACGCAATATAATTTAAAAGTTTGTTCATTGTATCGAGTATGTACAACATCTATATTTAAAAAAACCTGTGAAATGAGGTAAACGCTTAAAAAGAAATACTTTTCAGGCAAACTTTATTTACCAGGTTTTATTCGAAACGATTTGAAGTTTCTTTTTATATTATTGAACAATTGGAACATTTTTAATAAACTATAAAAATTTCAATATACATACTGTTCCTTGGCAAAACGGCCCGTAGCACTAAAAATAATAAAAACAAATAAAAACACTTGCCTTCCTAATATGCGTCGTGTTATTCCCGCCAAAGAACAACCCGATATCTATTTGATAGGTATCAAGAAATCCCAATAAAGTTTTCATCGTGAGCTTGAAACGTAGCTCAATACAATAATGTCATTAGAGTAGGTACGGTGTTGCACCTGTCCAATGACCCACGTGACATTTAGAGCAAATCTGTACATGAAAGTGATGAAAATCACACCCTATGAAAGGTTAATATTAACCAAAATATTCGTACCTAATATGCCTACCGGTCTGATACCAGGCAACTAAGATAGTTTTGTAAATCAATAAGTCAGTAAGGGTATAAAAAATAATCTATGCGACCTGTTCATTGATAAAGCAAAATGTGTCGTATTATTTTAAATGTATTCACATGGGCGTCGTTTGTCACTTCGTGCAGAGTACTGAAGATTTCGGCTATGAGGTGAGCAATGACTGATGAGGCTTTCAGTTTGAGTTTTGTTTAGAGATTGCGGCTTTTTATATGTACAGTTACGGATACGTTTCTGATAGCGCGGAACGAAAAGGTCTTATTTCGACTACGTATTATACCAACATTACCTGACCTTACAGTTTTACACAGCACACACTGCACGAAGTTACTGTATTACCTGTTTCGCATTATCAACATTGCATGAACTTAGTCGAAGAATCCTGCTTACGGCCATGCCCTTACTGTATTACCGACTACCAATTACCAACATTAGGAATAAACTTTGGCCTGCAGTAAGTAGCCTTGCAAGTGAACTTATGGTAATACCCATAATTATATACGAATTTGTGGCATGAAATGTTATATAGTGCCCTTCTTCATTGTACATCAAGTTTTAAATTCAACAACAACGTAAGAGAACTTCTACAACAATATACAAAAAACGTAAGGCAACATTATTAGGTTTAATACAGAAATCATGGGTTGCCTTAGAGATCTCTATCAATCTGTAGAAAAAAAATATCAACACGCTTTCGTAATGCATGGAGAATAGCAAGCCTCCTTTCATGGGTCCACGGGGCTGAATGCGGCGATATCCCCCTTATGTCGTCCCATGTTATGATCCTGCAGTGAGTGTCCGCCGCCCGTGGCTCAATAAACAACATTGGGTTTACGATTCGGAGGTCGCGGGTCGATCCCCAGCGGGGTACATATTTAGTACTCGGTTTGGTTTGTGGTAGGGCATATTAAATGTCCGTTTGCCTAGCTAAATATGCCGCCAAGCAGCAATGTTAATAGCATTGCTGTGTTCCGGTTGTCAGAGATAAGATAGCCAGTCCCCCAAATAAGATGGGGTTTCCGGGTCAGTATGCTACCACCTTCGGCCTCATCTTCACTTAACATCAGGTGTGATTGAGGTCAAATGCTAACCCGTTCTGCATAAAAAAAAAAGTCTTTCGTTCTGGTTGACTCATCATCGCTGACACATTAACCCACACAATGTTTCCTATTATGTTCAGATGACGGGAAATTTCACTTGTACTGAACTATCTATGTAGAGATATAATTTCATCTTTTAGGTCTCGGTAAATTTAACCGACTTCAAAAAGGAGGAGATTCTCAATTTGCCTTTTTATGTATATCTTCGAGATTTGGTGGTTGATTCGCGTCATTCTTTTTATAAATGAAAGGGAATAGCGTCAATTTGGTCCCATTGCAATTTCAGCACAATTGGTTCTGTATTTTTTTTTGTAATCATGGTAAACAGCAAAATCGCATTTCATATTTAGACGATTGTGTAGCTTTAGCAAAAAAAAATGCGATTATTCTTTATCTTAACTAGTTAGGTACTTCATAGGGCGTTTTTGCTTTCTTCTATGTATATAAGATTTTTTTTAATATGATATTTGCGGCTCCAACCAAACCCACAAAATTTCACGGTATATTATCATTGCCACAGTTATTAAACAAGTTTTTATGTAATACTTACCTCGGTCGTAGCAAGATCTCCAGTGCTCTGAAAATGAACCTTAAGCGTTATAATGTAAGAAACGGCGGGTGCATACAGGTTACCGTGTGGCTTCCAGCAGAGTAGTATACAGGGAGAATTTGAATTCGGGTAATGTCCATTAATTGGTGACACCACTCTTGATTTCGAATAACTTTCCCCAATGAACCATAGTCGAATTCGATCAATTAATTACTCATACAAAGTAAACCATTCTTTAAGTTGCGATATTGTGGAAAAATCGATAAATATTTTTTTTATTTTTTATTATTTATTCTGAAACCACCTTTGGTATGAAAGTCCAATAATTTTCGGCTGAATTCGGCTATGGTTCCTAGTGGAAATATGTTCGTAATCAGGAGTGGCGTCTCGAATAAAAAAAATAATTTCACCCTGTATAGTGTGGGGCCACTAAAAATTTACGATCGCCAAACACCTACTCAGCGTCGGAATTTAGGGTAACTCCTATGGGAAGCGATGCAAATCGCACCATGGGAGAGTCTTATGATATACCTACATAAGGAGAGTTGACGTGAGCCGCCGGTCTTAAAATATCAAGCTACTTTTATACAACATCCTTTATGAGTTATTAAGTCAAGGTGCTGCCAGGGTTTTTAAGCTTGACATACCAAGCTTAACCTCCGTACTTTTAGGGGACGACAATTGAATTCGCAAAGACTGAAGAGCGACAGTGGTACCATTAGCAACAGCTTCGAGAAGTATAATTTGAAAACAAGACTCGAAAGCTAGATTACATTTGTATACATTTAACATAACTTGTCCTGTATATTTCCATAGGAATAATGATTTTATTAAACAACTCATAAATATTTCCATCTTTGATATAACGGTTATCAAACACGTAATTTAAAACAAAAAGAAAAATTATGATTAAAATGAGCTAGTTTATCTGGCGCTTAGTTTCCTAAACAAAAAAATGTGCATTAATAGAAATATTTATTAATTTGTGAAAAAGCCAATTTTTCTTCTATTTTATTTAGGAAACAAATATTGTATAATTACAGTTCTTCTTCTCGTGTCGAGGCAATTTCAAATTTTATTGGACCATAATTACAGTTGGTAAATTTATATACCTATAGTTCCCTGTCTTAATCAGCCCACATCCACTCACTCCTGGTTATATGCCTCTTTTCCATTACACTAAATCTTAGGGCCTGTGCCAGTCGCATGATATCCCGCCAACTGCATCCTCCCAAAATCCTGTCTTAAATAACTTACATCCTATCTACAAAGTTAAATTATATTTAACTAAACATTATATTTAAGAAACCAACAAACTAAAAATTAGATAACAATATAGCATTGTTATCTAATTTACTGTGCTACTCGATATGACCTTTTTGAATATGAATCTTTTCAATGTATGGTCTGCAACTTTGTATTACTAATCATAATGTCACCTGTGCCTCAGTGTGACTATTATTATTTAATACAATGAAATTTACTATAATATTTACAAATAAATTCTCATCCTGATGAAAATTGATGACTAAGTCGTAGAAACAAAAAATTAACATTTTCTAAAGGTAGGTAATGATAAAGTGTGGGATCTTACAGTTGCAGAAGAATTGAAGCCGATAGCCTGAAAGAACTTTTTCTGTAATTTTCTGTAAAAATTCTGTAGTTTTCTTAGTATAAGACTGGCCTTTTGTATATAGTTTACTTTATTTTAGAAACTGTACTAATTCGAAACTTATGCGAAACGGTGTAATAATTGTTTGCTATATCTCTGTTAATTTTGGTAAGAGGGTCAGAATTTGCGTCTACATGTAGGACGGTACAAAAGATTTTACTATAACTCCAAGGTTTCTCGGCAACTACCCTTGCAATACAATCAGAAAGATGAGCTGTTCCTACCGCCATTAGTGAACGCCTTGAGCGTTTCCCGTCTCGTTGCGCCTGGGTTCGCCAACTCTTTGCTTGTTGTCCGAAACGAAAATCGTAGAAGCATTGCTGCCTAGAAAAATTACGTTTAGCTTCCTTGCTTGAGCCGGGACGCGAGCGTGAACGTTATCGACGACACCTTTAGTTGATATCCTTGGACCGCGAAAGACACGCGCTGTCCGTTCGTCAGTTTCAGAATTGAAAGCGTTTTTAATATCTACTTTCAGCAAAACCTCAGTTCCCCGATATTTAAGAAGGTTTATAGTGCGTGGGGCCAACACTATGGCTCTGATGCAGCCATAATATGTTGTTCAAGGGGTCGACGAGTACTGTTTTTTTGGATTTTAGATTTGTGAAGTGTTTGGTTGTTGGGGATCATTGTTTAGAGCTTGTTACGTTGACCAAGACAAAATTGTTTGTTTTAAAGAATATTTGAAAACAAAGGCACGAGAAGCCGTCACGATCAAATTTTCTTCCAAAGTATTTTTTAACTTCCCAATGACTTATGAACTTGAAATTTGAGTTATATTATTACGTATATTTTACCAACAAATACGAATATATTGATAAATCTGAATTTTTCCTTTAAATTCCCTAATTTTCCTATTACAAATCAACGTAATTTTGCGGTCAAACGCGTCACTTGCACAAACGGCTTATATTCTACATTTGGGACGCAACCATAAATGTGCGAAGTCCGACACGCACTTGGCCGGCTTTTACAGTATCCTAATGACACCACTCTTTAATCTGATTAAACCGATTTGGACATTTGTCCAAATCGGTAATGGATGTTATCTACGGAACCGCATCGAGTCCACAATTGCGTTATTTTGTCTTGTTTAAGATTTTTTAAAAAAGAAAATGCAAGTATTACACAGTCGAGACACATTTGGCGGTGTCGCAAGGTGGAGTCAAAAAAGTTTCCAACTCAGCATGGGTTGTAGCCGTTCACTACAACGTTGGTTTTCGGTGGAGCGTCCAAATGATGCACGGACGCTGGTCAACAATATAATATAGGTATTCATAATAGTCGGATTTTTATAGTTTTTATATTGTACCAAGTGAATTTTTAACCCCCAAACAAAAACGACGGGTGTTATGTATTTGACGGTTTTTGTGTTTGTGCGTGTTGTGGTTTTTTAATTATATTTAAGATAAGTAGGGGAAAGATTCTTAGCCACGTTTGAAGAAAATCGGTTCAGCCGTTTCGTAATTATTTAGCTTTTAACCCAGTTGGTTTGGTCTATCTGGATGATATAATCATTTGTTTTCTCTTTTCTCGGAGGATTTCTAAATTTTCAATAAGTAGTTATTTTAGTAGTTTTTTTACTTTATTGTACTTTCTCCAACTTTTTTACAATTTCCGGGTTTAATAAAATAACACTATGCGTGATTTAAGTCTTAAACTACTTAAATTTACACTCTGTAAGCAACGCCAGTAACAGAACTGTTGGTTTGGTATCATTAAAAATACATAAATAACTTACCATAGCAGACGCCATACTACCTCGACACTGCAAATAAGCGAGTTCCTTATCTACTAGTTTCATATAAGAATTAAATTGTGTCTACACTAACTCGAATGCATTTCTGTAACAATTTCAGGAGTGATTGAGGTCAAGTCCGAACACGTGGTGCATAAAACAAAAAAAAACTGTATGTACAACAACGAAATTATCATTCCACCTTTTTTTTAACTATTTTTTTAAATATATTAAAGACTTAACGTGGGGACTGGTTCTTAGCCATATATGATGAAAAAGTTAAGACGAACCGGTTATTTTGAGGCTTTTCTGTCTTTTTTTTATATTTAAGGTAAAACTCGGGGTTAGTTTCTTAGCCATGTTTGATGGAAATCAGTTAAGCCGTTTCGAGGAGTTTAACACAGTTGGTTCGGTCTATCTGGGGTGTATTTGTTTCCACGGGGGTTTTCTAAATTTTCAATTTATAGTCACAGAATTAATATAATAGTCACAAATTACTAGTTCGGCAAACAGTTTTAAGGTGTAGGTATGTCGATTAGCAAATTCAAGTGTTCTTCGCATTATAGTACGAGTAAATTGCCTTCATCATTCTTTACTAACAAGTTTATTAAGATGACGCAAAAGTGAGGGTGCAATGTGATTTGTCTTATCTAGGAATGAACGTCAAACCTTTTACTTTAAGGGTAAACATTATCAGAATGTGAACGTATTGTGGAAAAGTCTCAATAATAAGTTATAAGCTCAGCATAAAGCTGAATCGTTGTGTCTATTACCAAATGTAATGACAATCCTTTAACGTCGAATGTAGCGCTGTCTATGTCTCGATATTTGCGACCCAAACGTTTTGAGTGAAGCCTAGTGCAACTGCCTCTGACTGATAACACGTATCAATATCACAATCCATTAGAGGAAAGTTAAACTTAGCTATTTTTTTGAAAATAATTTTACTACTGTTGCAAAATGTTTTAAAGTACCCCAACTTCTGCGAATAATCTTTCACGACCAACCTCGCTTTAAACAACATTTAACCGCCTTGCCTTTTCTTAGGCGATCAACTATTCCCAGATTCTATTTTTTATCATGAAAATATTTACTTCCATTGCTTTATGTCACAGCACTTTAACATGAGCGCCATGGGATCCCGCACCGAAGTAGGATCAACCCGATAAATTGGTAATTCTATTTCTAAGAGGATATCTTTATTGATTATTTCGGCTTCTGAACCTGCCATATTCCTTTAGTCACAGTCGGCATTCTGTATTTTAAGAGAATCGTGAAACTCATCATCTGTTTCACTAGTTGATTTCAGCTGTTTCAGGAACATCTACTACTACACCCCTATCTATAGGTGCAACTGTCCCGAATATATCTATTAGAACTTTAAGATTGAGACATCATTTTTTACAAGAGGCCAATGAGTGAGAATTAAAAAAGTATTTACTATTTAATATTTTTATTAAGTTCATCAATTTTTATCATAATTTATTTAAAACAATCAGTAAACAAATCACATTTACTCTCCCAATGGGCTAATAATTACTTAAGTACTTTCTTTCTTTACTAAAGCTTTGCCTTTTGTAAAGAAAATCTACGCATAACTGGCTTAACTAAAAATGGAACTAAAATGTGAAAAAAATAAAATCGAAATGGACATATCAATTCTATACAATGACCTATTGTAATTTCGTTTAGGTTTAATTGTAAAATTGATTGCTTTATTTCAGCCTCGATCTCTTGGTAATCCTTGGACATTTTCGTTTGTTTCTTAAATATGTCAAATAATTTTGTTTCTCTGGATAATATCTCAAGCAATTGTGCTAGTGTCGGATTTTTTCTTCCAACAAATTTATTTAAACGGCTATGCCAACCTTCAATATTATTTGTCGTTCTTATTTTTTCCTCAGAACAATTACAGACTCTAACAAAGTCAGTTCTTTTAATCCAGTGCTTATTGAAATAATTATTGAATTTATTAACGTCATCCCCAGCTGGACTTTTACTCATGACATAGGTGATACCTCTTTGTATGTACTCTTTGGGCAATCAAGCAAGGCTAGCACATCTCGCTACGTGCCGTCTTTTCACCCTTGTGGGTGAGAAGTGTGCTAGCCTTGTTTCCTTGTCCCTGAAGATTACTACAAAGTAATCTTCAAGGACTTGGCTTTTCTGAACAAACACCTGTTAAGGTGATAGAAACATCCTTTGACGACAATCGAAGGAAAGACTTCGAATTGCTTTCATTGGTGCTAATTCGAAGTCAACGGTAATTTTTTCTGGTTGCCAGTCTTTGAACTGAGATTTTATTAATTTAAAAACAATGGTGTAAGTTTCAAGATTTTTCTCAGGATGTAAGCAATAAATCAATGGTATGATATTTGACGTATGTTCGTCAACTCCGTGAATGGTGTATAATTGTTTGAAACCTTTAGGGCTCGAACTAAACGTACCATCACCCAAAATATGCATATATCTTCCTTCTTTGATAAATGCTTTAATTTTTTGACTGCAAAACAACAAAATCTTTTTATCATCATCCTCATATTCGGCCAGCAGGAATGTTTTAAATTTTTCAGGTATTATAACTTCTTTACGTGATTTAAATCGTAATTTAGGTGCCCCAAGAACCCTATTCATTTCATTGTAAAGCCCGGTCTTAACGTTTTCAAACCAGGATTGTTTTCGTATTGTTTCTGAATACTCTCAAAATTATGAGAACAGGTTCTCTTCAAAGTATCCAGTTCTTTCAGAATCTTATTGCCACTTATTTACAAGTGTCAATATGAATTTTAGATTACAAATCCAAAAAGTGCCACCGTTTGCATAAAATTTCTTTCCATGATAATGACGACCATTACTCAATAGTGATCTCCCACCACTCTTTGTGGAAATGAATTCCAACTCCATATTACTGTTGTTACTTATATTGTTTCGTCCTCTATTTATATTCACTCACGTAAATTGCAACACCAGCTTTTTAAATGTTTTATACATGAAAAATCAGAATTAAACTAATTGTTCATTCACCACAGGCACATGACACCGATAAAGAGAAATAAACGAGACATTGACAGTATAACCGGCCAATAATCTTGAGAGGGTTTGATACTATCAATATCTAAAGAGGTTCTGATATCATTTTGAAAATCTATTCTAGTTGCATATTAAGAATGTAAAGTTCGCTTTCGTAATTCATTATTTCAATAGAAATTCCTACGTCGAAACCAATAACGTGTAAGGAAAAAAATCTATTGCTATAAATGACTAGTTTCGTAGAAAGTAGAATATTTCTTCTACCGCAATTGGTTACGAACCTCAGGTTTCGTACGCGGCCGAAGGGAATATTATATCCACAATCAATTTCCATGATAAAAACTTATTATTATAAATATTAATGGTTGGAATCATAGGGGGCATAGCTTATTTCAGTTATGAAGACTAAACATTTTTCTAATAATTAATTATATTTTTATGTATTCTTTATTCCTCCACATTGACGTTCGTTCCTTAATTGCCTACATCCACTTGGACCTTTATCTTCTTTTGTTATAAATTTAAAACATTTCCCTATTGCCTCGCTTTTTCGTCTACATCTTACTTAAAAAATAAACTACTGTATCTTTTCTCATATTTTGATTCTCAAACATTAAAATATAACTAAAACTTTAGAGTGAAATTTAATTAGAAATATGCATTCTTGCATTATTATGCACTTCTCTGCTACACAGATCTCGCCAGAATAGTACATGCTGCGAGTTCTGGGGTGAAGAACATGGATTTCGTCTTATACACAGGGTATGTAAACAGTGATACTCGTAGGTTAAAAATACTTCTATTATAAGTATTTCTGTCTTACTACGATATTCATACAAGTACTTAGTAAAAACGAGAAGTAAAAAGTTTATTAATAAGAACAGTCACTTTGATTACATTAGGCACATGGATACAATAAAATAAGGTTATAATGCCCTATAAATTTATGACTTAATTAGGGTTTAATGTAGATACGAAGCATACTGTGTAGGTAGATATGAAAATTAATATATGAATGAATAAATTAATATCCTTATTAAATATATCGCATTTTCATAAAAGAAATATTCCAGTAAACTCATCGCTCAACTAATGCAATAGTCCATCGATAAACAACGGGTTTGGTAATGCGAGAGCACTGTCACTAAATATTGATGCACTAATACATTGAGACTATCGTAGCCATTCTCGAGATATTACTGTGAGCATGGCAACGTGATGCTGCTTCCAGAGTGCTCTGCAAGCTTTACACGGTACCCTCGTAAGCCCGGTTTACGTGAAGCCCTAATATTGTGGGTAATAGTGAGGAACACTAAATATTACAATAAAAACTATATCTGTAACCTAAACCATTTTCAACCATGTAAGAGAGCGAGCATGCTGGGGAGATTTTCCTCCAGAATACCAACAATTTGATCGAAAACTCTCTACCTCATCTTACTTATAATATCATTGGATGTATTTAAAAACATATGAACGTCCACCTTACTTTAGAATGGCAGTCATTCCCTCTACACTGAAACAGAACTTTGTGAATTAGATACACAATATAAACCTGGCTAATCTACCTTAAGCACAGTAGATTTAAAACTTGTTTTACCTTTGACAAGCAGGCTGGTGTCTGTAAAATAAAAGTAAATTTATAACGAACCCTATACTTTACCAAAAGATGTTTACTCGAAAATTCAATGAACTACCTATTAGGCGCCTCACATCATATTAACAGGCTTCAATCCTCTGTTGAATACAAATCTCTCATATGGCGCGATTTACATCGCATTCCTTGAAACCCTTCAAGGAATGCGATTCCCTAACCGCAACGCTGGGCAGGCGGATTGGTGATCACAGATTTTTTGAGAGCTTCTTAATGACGCTGCTACCCATCACTGGTCAATTCTTCTCAGTCACTTTTTACGACACCCACGACCTAATAAGTGAGAAATTAAAGTACTCGTCCGAGCAGTATAATATAATTCTCTAAATAATATAAAATAAAGTCGCAAACGCGCGTCAGTCTCTTTTGGCGCTTAGTTTTTCTAAACGGATTTAGAATGCACCGAGAATTTCTTCCGGATATTAGAATAATACAAGTGATAGTTTATATTTTTTTTCCGCGACGGACGGAACGGATAGGGAACGCTGTAGCAGTCAGAATGGATCGCGCTTGAGCGCTTCTCAACTACTCAGCCTATTTCGTTGCGGTTTTTTGCATTTAAAAGGTAACATTTCAGAGCTTCCAAGGATTTCAATGAGACGGAGTTCTACCTAGCATTTGCTCATTTAAAGTAATGAAGCAAATTGTTAGTCGTTGCTCATTATATTAAAAGGTTTTTCTAATTCCTGCAATGCTATATAACAATATACAACAATGTCGGGTTATTAAATAATTTGCGTTGATATAAGTCACATATCACCACATCATCCAATGACCAAACTTTAAATAAATTTGTATTCTACATGTCTATTTAGACGGAATATTTGGAGTAACGTAGGATTTCTCTAAGAAAAACCCACGACGGATTTAAACGTAATCGAAGCTCCCGACTAAACGGAAGAAAGGAAATATAAACATAATAATTACAAACAAACCCAATTATATATTTCCTTACATAATTATCTCTGCGGGGGGTTTTCAATAAAAAATATTTAATCCTTTTTCGATTAGGACATTTAAATCCGTCGTGGATTTTTCAAAATTTTTAATTTGGCTTTTCATTTCGAGAAAACAAAGTCACGGACGGGAAGCTTGTGTAGTTATAAATTCTAAAGCTGTTTATATCACAACATATCACTTACTTGAGAAGAAGTCGATAATATATTCAAAGAAAAATATTTCAATGTTAGTATAACAACTGTCTGCGTACGTGAAGTCTGATAGAGATTCATCGGTAATAAATTGGTGTAATCGAATAAGACGGTTACGGCTGTCTGAACTCTGTGATAGGTTTCGAAACAATTATAAGCACTGCACGTTATTGAAATGACAATCAACATTGTACGACTTAGATGCGTAGGTGTAACCAATCAATGACACATCCAAATGTTAGTAGGAGCCATCATTGTGTGTAGTACACACTACAAAATTTAACATCACATAGAAATGACAACGTGGTGCCATAGAAGATCTATGTATTGTCGTAGGACTTAACTTTAATAAATACATACATATGCTCACGCCTCTTTCCCGTTGGGGTAGGCAGATACCATTGATTTCCACTTGCAACGATCCTGACATACTACTTTTGCTTCTTCCACTCTCATCAAATGCTTCATACAAGTTCTTCGGTTAGTGGTTGACCGGACCTGATCTTTTGTGAGTACCTCAGTCACTTCACTGAGAGAAATTTACTGTCAATATAACAACAAAACTTAAACGCTATACAACCCACATAGGAACGTTGCGTTTGAGTTAACGTTTTTATTGTCGATAGGTGTTTGTCAATGTAACAACATTCCGAAACAACTTAGCTATTGTTAAATATGCAAATCTTAATGACAATGTCAACAACGTTGTCATAAAGTCAAATCTACTTTTGTCACTTTGATCATACAAATATTGTCTATAGAAGCAGTACAGCTGTGTCACTACAGCAGTGTTACAGACCATAAATTGAAATACATTTGTCATTCCGACTACAGAAATATTGACAATATAACAGCAGGGCTATGTCACTGTAGCAATGTATCCGACCATAAAATAAGAAACATTTGTCACTCCAACTACAGAAATATTGTCAATGAAACAGCAGAACTATGTTGCTATGTTACTGTAGCAATGTGTCCGATTAGCCTTCCATTTTGACGTTGTTAATGTGGCAACGTTTATTGTGATTTCAACAATAATAAAATCTATACTTTGTCACTGTATATATTTTCTTTTGTTGTTGTATTTAATTCACTTTGTTAGGAGAGCAAACCAATTGTTGTTGTTACTCTGTAAACACATTTAGTTTGCCATCTAACAAACCAGTTATTGCTACCCGACCAATAGTTGCTGCCGCTTCAGGACGTGCGTATATCATGTGTAAGTAATATGTAGTTGAATGTACGATGAACGTTAAACTACGCACGATGAACTTATGTATGACCTAGGTGATATACATACGACCTGAAGGGGTTGATAGGGTAATGAATAACTGGTTCGTTGAATGGCAAACTGAATGCAGTGTTTACATAGAGTTGCAACTTATATACCTTATAATTTTACACAAGTAACTTAATTTTCTAAACAATTAACACAGGTTATCCAGAATATAAAAAAAGAATTTGCTCTCGCAATGGGGGGAGGGGGGGTTAACAGATATTAAATAAAACATTGACTTAAATAATAATTATGTGCCCACCCGTGGTAAAACGCGCGCCGTGACCAACCGCCATGCAAGTGTGACTTGAACTAAATACGTAGTTGCGCATACGACAAAATACAGCTCCCCCCGCTGTACCCCGCACCGCGCGCCACATTGTAAAATTCTTTACTTTTACTTTGTTGCTTCTCAGAGTTGTACCAACCTCAAAATAAATATGTCAAAGCCTTTAATTTGAAATTTGTCAAATTTGAACAATGTTATACTTTAATAAATTCACATATTTCTTGTTGTGACCGTAACAATAAAATATTGTCAGATTGTTTTCGTAGAATTTTGTCAATTTCGAACAAATTAACTTTAAAAACTTCACAAAGTATTATTGTAATCGTAACAATGAAGTTTAGTTAATATAAATTTGGCAAAAGTTGTTTATTCCACAAAAGTGAATCGGACAATAAAAAGATTGTGTTTATACCTAAATTAACTTGAATACATTGATAAAGTTTTTTGTGACACAAACAATAAAAAATCTACAACGCCAATATTGTGCTTTGTGAGCCAAATTTTCTAAGAGTGTTGATTGACGTACGACCGTCTCGGTCGACCTTTACTGACTCTTTCATTCACGCTTTCGTTATATATTGCTTTCGTTAATCTCCTTTCACTCCTTCGTTCTATATGCTTAACATAACTCTATTTTACTACGTCATTTTGCATGCTTACACATTCAATGTCACTCCACACATACTACACAATGAGCGTATTTCTACTGCGATGATTCTGCTTTCATACTTCTTCTTTCATACCCAACGTTCGCTTCCATACATCAGCGTGGGTATCAACACGCAATTGGGGATTGCTACTTGAATAAATATGAGCTAAAAAGTAAAAGTTGTGAGGGATGAATTTTCTTTTTTTTTGAACTTCATCGTGTGGGGTGTCATTAGATAGTTCGTTCAAAAATCCTAAAAAAAAATAACGGCAGTAGTATATGTCGTAGATAGCGATAAATTAGCGATATAATTCATTATTCGAATGGTCAACTGACTATCATAACACGAGGTTAATGGGAAGTAAACCTGCTGGCGCTGATATCGCCGGAAACAACTGGTGTACAACTGGCAAAATGGTTTTGGACATGACTTAAATGTGCCGTTCATAAAATATTGCTTTTCAGTTTTCATTAGCATACGTGATTTTTTGCTGTAATAAATTAGATATTATTTTGCCATCAAAATAATCAGCCAAAATATTATCTTCAAATTGATGCGGTATTTGAATCTCGGTATAAACGTTAGTACGAATTTTATTGACAATGATCGAACCATAATGATCGAATTCTAACTTCACAATTAGAAGTTGCAGAAGCTTTTGTAAAATTATTTACTAATATTCTAATATTAAATACAAAATCTCTGAATTCATGTCCCACACTCGCTGAATCGCTACTTAAACAAAATGTGGAGATTTGTGACTCCCATTTTAAATTTAATGATGTAAGTCCTATAGACATCTTAAAAGCATTTCGATCTTTAGACAAGAAAAAGCTGCCGACCTTCACGGTTTATCAGTAAAAATTATTAGTGCCGTAATTGATTGTATTTCACCACACTTAGCTTACATTTTTAATAAATGTACTGATTATGGCATATTTCCTGATCTGATGAAGCACAGTAAAGTCATACCTTTATTTAAAGCCGGTAGTACATCAGACCCCTCTAATTTTAGACCTATTTCAATACTACCGACTCTCAGCAAAATCTTTGAAAAAATTATATTAAATCAGATATAGAGTTATTTTTACAGTAACAATCTAATGTCATATAAACAATTCGGTTTTACTAGTGGCCGCTCGACAACCGATGCAGGTGTCGAGCTCTTACAATATATTTTTAAGGCTTGGGAAGATGCGCAGGATGCAATAGGAGTATTTTGCGACTTGTCCAAGGCCTTTTATTGCGTTCATCACGACACTTTAATCAGGAAATTACGTCATTATGGTGTAACCGGCCGAGCTCTCGACCTTCTGAATTCTTATTTGATTAACCGAATTCAGAGGGTTGAATCAGTGGTAATACATCGTCAGGGTCGACAGTCTGTTTGGGCGTCCCACAAGGCTCCATTCTCGGACCATTTTTGTTTTTGGTTTACATAAATGACTTGCCAAACCTTGTAAAGGATAAACATGAAATAGTATTGTTTGCTGACGATACCTCTGTATTGTTTAAAGTAAATAGACTAAAATTAAATTATGACGACGTGAACAACGCTATTTCTCAGATAGTAGACTGGTTTACGGCAAATAATTTGTTACTGAATGAGAAAAAAACTAAATGAGGTAAATTTGTACTGCCTAATGTCAGGGAGGTGCCCACAAATATAATGATAAAAAATGTCACTCTAGACCTTGTTGAGTCCGTTGCAGGTCTCACCTGCAGTTTCACTTAGAGACAGATTTAAAGAGTATAATATTCTAACCTTTTCGTCACAGAACATTTTTGAAAATCTAATATGTGTTGTTCAGTTTATGAACATATTATAACTAATTTGTGGCAACACTTTTTATTTTTTTATTTTTTTGTACGCTGGCAATTAGTTGCCCCTTCGGAATATGGCTTCCTACTGTGCGGACTGCGATCCCACAATATTTTAATTAAATTAGTTTTCTTGCCAATATAGTGCATTTAAACAGTAATTTCATCTTGTTTTATTACAACCAAGAAAGTGGTCCTTCAAAATTTGGTGATACAGTGTTTTCGGAGTAGCTCGCCGCTTCGTGACGTGCAAGTTGTACCTGGCTAGACTTTGTCTAGCTGTCCCGGTGGAGTTCACCCAGCCCATAGTTTGGGTGAATACCGAGTTTACTCGACGTTTCATCGCAGTTCTACAGGAAAATCGCAAAATCTGTGCGATTTACATCATCAATTTATTCAAGAAAAAAAGGAGGGTAATTTTGACTACCTTGGTATGTACATTTACAAATTCTACACGTAGGCAACGGTTTCATCTTTGACAAGTTGGCAGTATTGTTCTTTCCTGTGGCCATTTTGTCTATGCTGGGAGTGAGTTGCTGTCATCGAGTTGTCAACTTGACATTTCGTTCATTCACTTTGTTTACCTTTGTGCAGTGAAACGGTTTCGAGTTCGAAACTTTAAAATACATAAGTGATATTCCGGTTAAAAGGTGTACTAGTGTATTACGAGTTAATAACTGCGGCTTATTGCGTTATTGTGGTGAAATCAGTGTTGCGTCATTATGTCGGACATCAAAAAGCTAAAAATCACGCGTGCCCAGTGCAAAGGAACACTTACGCGGATAGAAAACTTTGTTAACGATCCGATTAATATGGCTTCGGCAACAATAGACATTTTAGAAGCGCGTAAAGATAAGTTAGTTTCGGCTTTGAAGCAGTATGAAAGTGTACAACTCGATATTTTGAGCCAGGATGAGAAGGACACTGATGATGTTGGTGCCTTTGAAGAAAAGTTTTTTACAACACTTGCTAAGATTAATGAAACAATAAAAGTGCTGTCAAAGTCAGAATCCTCTCAGACTAGCTGTGTTTCTTCCTCTAAATTGCCAAATGTAGAAATTCCAACATTTGATGGTAAGGATTTTACAAAATTCAAACCATTCTTTGAACTATTTATTGCTGTCATTGACAACAACAAGACATTGTCGGATGGCCAAAAGTTATTTTATTTGCGTAAATATTTGTTAGATGAAGCATTGTCCGTTATTGTAAACTTACCTCTTGTAAACAATTCTTATAAGGAAGCCCTAGATTTACTCAAAAAACGTTACGATAACAAGACACGATTAGTTTGTAATCATATCAATATACTCTTGGATATACCTGCAATGCAAAAGGGTACGGCGGCCGCTATACGGACCTTCGTATCACAAGTACAACAACAGTTGCATGCTTTAAAAAATTTAAACGAACCCGTTGATAACTGGGATCGGCTTTTAATTTGTGTCCTAAATAGAAAATTGGATATGTTTACCAATCGAGCTTTTCAGCTTGAACGCAATCCAGAAAAACTACCAACAATGGTAGAATTTATTGGTTTTTTAGAAAGGCGTGCTATGGCGCTTGAGGATAGTATTCCCAACAAAAGTAATTTTCATGAAAATAAGTCTAAACCCGTGTTACGGGTTACAAATGTTTCTACTCATTCCAATGTTATGTGTGACTTTTGTCAAAACACAGATCATGCAATTTTTAATTGCCCCAAGTTTAAGATGGTCCCTATAGAGACCCGTCAAACCTTTGCAAAAGACCACAAATTGTGTTCTATCTGTTTGCGAAATCACTTGGACAATGTCTGCAAATATAAGTTCAAATGCAAAATTTGTAAAAAAACCCCACAATACATTATTGCATTCTACCAATAATAATGACACTTCTGTCTCATTATGTTCTAATAGTAATATTTCAAATTGTAATATTATTCTTCCTATTGTGAAAGTTAAGGTCACCGACAAATATGGTCGTGACTATAATGTTCGAGCATTGCTCGACAGCGGCAGTCAAGCCTCATTCGTGACTAGTAATTTAGTGCAAAAGTTAAATCTAAAGCCTGAGTTGCAAGCTTCCAATATTATTGGAATTGGAAATAAAACCACAAAAATAAATCAATCTGTTAATTTAACTGTAAATTCATGTTACATCAAAAATGTTAATTTTGATGTTGCTTGCTATGTGGTCGATAAAATTACTGCCCCGTTGCCGCAGCATCCCATTGATATTTCAAAATTGAATATTCCAAAAAATATTATTTTATCCGATAATGAGTTTAATATTCCATACGAAATTTCTATTTTATTGGGGGCTGATATTTATTTTAATTCATTACTTAATGGCTGCTTGAAGATTTCAGGTGGACCTGTTTTACAGAATACTGTTTTTGGATATGTTGTTGCAGGTAACCTAGGGGGTAATAATAAAAATATTAGTTCCAATTTAGTATCCAATTTTGTGATATGTGATGAAAGTAAACTTGAAAATGTAATGGAAAATTTTTGGCTAAATGAGAGGGTGCCTGATTCTGTAACCAAATTGACAGATGAGTTTCAGAAAACAGAGTCTATCTTTCAGCAGTCTGTCCGCCATGAGGACAATACATTTTATGTAGATTTGCCACTCATCTGTCCTAAAAATGAGTTACAACTTGGGGACTCATTCTCAATTGCGTTACAAAGATTTTTATCTCTGGAACGCAAATTTAAACAAAATCCTGTGTTGTTGGAACAGTATAAGAATTTTATACAGCAATATGTGGAGATGGGACATGCCAAGGAGGTTGATATTGCTTCATATGACATTAATTGCGGTCATGTATACGTTTTAGCCCATCATGCTGTCTTCAATGAGGAGAGCAAGACCACGAAGTTACGAGTGGTCTATGATGGTAGTATGAAGTCAAAAAATAAAATTTCTTTGAATGATGTCATGCTGAACGGGCCTGTGGTACAGGGTGAGCTTTTCAACATTCTTCTTCTATTTCGAACATACTTATTTACATTAATTTGTGACATACAGAAGATGTTCCGTTGCGTGTTTTTAAATACACACCACACCAGCCTTCAAAATATCCTATGGCGAGATGATCCCAGCAAACCAATTTCTTGCTTGCAGTTGCAGACCGGTAACCTACGGTTTGAAAGCCTCTACCTTTTTGGCCACTCGGTGTTTAGTAGAGCTTGCTAACAAGCATGGAGATGAATTTCCTCTTGCGGCACAGGCTATGCTTTCCAATACATATGTCGATGATGTACTTTCCGGTTCTGACGATGAAACCCAACTTAATTTATTAAAATGTCAATTGATAGAACTGCTGAAATTGGGCAAATTTAATTTACATAAATGGTGCTCGAACCACCCTTCCATTCTTGAGGATATTCCTGAAGAAAACAAATATTTTAGTGATAAAGATTTGAATAGAAATAATATTGTTAAAGCGCTCGGTCTAAAATATGATGTTGTTTTGGACAAATTTTATTTTCAAACTCCACATTGTGAGGAAAATTTAATTACAAAAAGAAAAGTCCTTAGCTACATTGGGAAAATTTTTGACCCATTGGGTCTCATTGGTCCCATAATAGTTCTGGCCAAACTGATAATGCAAGAGTTATGGTTTTTAAAAATTGATTGGGACTCTATTTTGCCTTCAAAGCAATTACAGCAATGGGAAAAATTCCTAGCTGACTTAAATTTAATGAATATAATTTCAGTGCCACGTTATATCAAGAGCCATGACTTCTCATCTGTGCAATTAGTGGGCTATGCAGACGCATCACAAAAAGCATTTGGCTCTTGCATTTACCTAAGGGTTTTGAAAAATGATGGCATTGTAGAGACTAACCTTTTGTGCTCAAAGTCACGAGTTGCCCCTTTAGCTAAAAAACTTACCATACCTCAGCTGGAACTCAATAGTGCTCTCTTGTTGGCCCAACTAATAAGTAGAGTCAGTAAATTACTGGCCTCTAGATTTACTCACCAGAATTTGGAGGTTTGTGGGAGGCAGGGGTAAAGAGCGTTAAGTTTCACCTCAAGAGAGTGGTAGGTAACTTGTGCCTTACATACGAGGAATTTAATTCTGTAGTAGTCCAGATCGAAGGTATCTTGAACTCTCGACCTCTGCTTCCACTGAACCCAAATGAAGGTAAATATCTCACTCCTGGGCATTTTCTAATTGGTACGGCTTTGTGTAGTTATCCAGAATTTGATCTGTTGGAAATTCCAACAAATCGGCTTAGGTTCTGGAAAGTTGTATCCAAATTGAAACAGGATTTTTGGAAAACATGGTCAAATGATTATCTGACCCAACTACTAAGCCGTCCCAAATGGAAACATACTTCACCAAATTTAAAAGATGGTGACCTCGTACTTGTAAAAAACCTAAACACATCTCCACTAGAGTGGCCAATGGCCCGGATTGTAAAAGTTTTTCCAGGTACTGATAATAATGTAAGAGTTGCTGAAATTAAATTTAATAATAAAACTTACATAAGGTCTGTTGGGAAATTATGTCCGTTGCCTATTAATTAAATATAAACTTAACCTTTAAGTATTTTCAAATATTCCTTTTGTTAATTTTCTTTTGCCTGGCCCAACTATGTTCAGTTTATGAACATATTATAACTAATTTGTGGCAACACTTTTTATTTTTTTATTTTTTTGTACGCTGGCAATTAGTTGCCCCTTCGGAATATGGCTTCCTACTGTGCGGACTGCGATCCCACAATATTTTAATTAAATTAGTTTTCTTGCCAATATAGTGCATTTAAACAGTAATTTCATCTTGTTTTATTACAAACATGTGTAAAAAAAAATATAGCATCCTTTAGGAAAAATAGTGATAAACATGATGTCAATACAAGAAATAAAGATAAACTTGCAGGTTACATAAGTCGCCTCCACAAAGTCAGTAATTCATTCAAAGAGTTATGTATACGCTTTTTCAATAAAGTTCCTGTAGATATACAAAATCTTCCTTTCAATAAATTTAAAGATACTATAAAACAGAAACTTATTAAGAAAGCATATTAGCAAATATCAGATTATTTAGATGATAAACAATCATGGACATAACCAGCCCGTTCGCATAACCAGGCTATTTCACAATAAAATTAATAATGAAATATTATAATATAAAATAATAATTTTGTAATATAAAAACCTTTTTTTAAAAAAGCGGCCTCTCGAGTTTCTTGCTTGTTCTTCTCAGGGGAAAATTGCCTTTTGAACAAGCAGTAGCTTTAGAAATGTAAAATCTGACTATTTTAAATGTACCCTGTGTACCTACAAAATAAAGCATTTTTTGATTTTGATTGACCTGGGCTTTTTTGTACATTTTGCGATATATGGTCATTTTCTTATTATGGAAATTAGGAATTGGGTCAGATATTGCTATATTTAACCCTTTATCACAAATTTCTAGTAAACATTGTCTGTAAAATTGTGGAGCGGGTTCGCTGCCTTGAGCCGCCCTTTCCACATACTTGATGATTACAAGTTCAACGTCGTTTTGTGTTTCATTTGCAATGCAGGTGTGGTTCGTAACTCTTAGGATTATCGTTTCATTTTGAAATAAAAAAATTAAAATATATTTCAACACTAGACTTTATCGAATTTTCCCATTATTATTTGGTGGGGAAATTAATTCTTACTTCGGACAATAATAGATACATATCCTCTACAACGAATATTTCTCTTTGCAAAACTTTTACATCGCACATATGTGTTTTTGTTAGCATATTGGTTTGCTGGAAGAAATCTCTTACAGAGATAAGCTCGCCTTTTGTGTACTGTAATTTCTGTCCTATGTTTGTTCAATGTATGTTTGTAAACTTATATGCAATAAAGTGTTAAATAAATAAATAAATTTACGGTGTTGCGATAAAACTGATGACTCGCGTAAAACAGGACTCTACCACATCCTCGTTGAATAATATTAAAATTAATGCTAATGCAAAGTCATTATTTTGCGACATGTTTGCAACAAATGCAATCAATAAAATTTAAATTTATAAAAAAATATATGAAATAGAACACATACTTGACAGTTATCAATAATATCCATCTGTGATTTTCTGGAAGGGTTGGTGCCAGAAGGGCAATCTGGCGCACGGTCTGGCGCTTTGATACCACCGTCACCATGTAAAAGCGAATGATGACATCTGACACATCCATCTACACCAGTGGCGTGCACAGCGTTTTGTCACAGAATGATAAAATTTGCTATTAAATTGAGAAAAAATACATTTTATGGAAAGCTTACAATTTTCTAGGGTAATGGAGGACACGAAACTGATCTACACCGCAACGTTTTTCTCTACAATTATTCCTTTTGTGTGATCCGCCCTTTAGACATCGAAAACATAGTTTAGTTTCACGCACCTGATGCCATCTGTCATCAACAGTGAGCAAACGGTAAAGTTTGCACATTTTCTAAATAGCAACGCCAACGGTCTAATGCAAGTAGAACAGCGAGGGATTTTCGTTCCGTTATACTATAATTTTTCTCAGCCCCTGTCTATGATTTGCTCATATAAATGAGAGTTCGTTCGACCATCGACCATCTGGGTCAACATGATGACTTCGATTCCATAGTGTTGAATGTGATATTACCTACTAAGTTGCCTACTTTTTCTGGCTTTAGAATGTCATGCACAATATGTGTATTCTGTACATCCTAATGTAAAATATTATTTTGGCTAAAAGTGGAGTTACTATTCTTTACCTCTGAGGTACAGAAATATCCGTACCTCGTATACCATTGTTGCCATACCTCACTCTCATTGCCGTGACTTTCTTTCGAAAGAAAGAAAGAAAGAAAGAAAATTATTTATTTGTTTGATTTTGGGTATACAGATAAAGGTCTTATTTTGTAGATAGGTAGTCCAGCAAAATCTGCCTGTTATGGCGTACAAATATTTAAAATATAAAAATAGAATCAAAAAATCATGCAATATAAGCAGACACGCTAAACGACAACATTGTGTTAACCTGAATAACTTTAAATATTACAATGTGACATTTAAACTGAATTAATATCATCTTACCTCATATATTTATATATTATGTCAAATACAATTAAATAACAATACTTAACAATATGTCAATTTAACTCATTAATAATGTCAGATTCTCATATTAAATTACAATTTATAACTATAAAATACAAAACAGATAACTCTCTATTGCGCAAAATAATTTACAATAATTTTTGATGATAATAATAGAACACATTTAGGCGGTCTTATCACTAAAAGCGATTTCTTCCAGACAGCCCACAGTTATGGGAAATTTGTAGATAACAATGTTATTTCCTATAACTATTAATATATAGTTTTCAGATTCTGTGTTTAAAATATTCGCCTGTGGAGTAGAAACAACCCTCTATTAGCCAAGAGTGAATTTTCATTTGGATTATCCCATCGTTGCACCATTTATTCCCAAAAAATTCTCTATCGGAGTTAGACCAGGATATCTCGAAGGACACGGCTTCAAATGAATATACTGTTGTAGTTGGAACCAGTCGCTGGGCACTAGCAAGAACGTAGGTCGGCAGTTGTATAAAATTAAATTCACGCAGATGATTCTCCGTGTACACGTTTCGGACGGTCTGGAGCATGCCATTTTCTAAAACGTCCATGTAATTTAGAGTGTTTGCTATTGTAGGTAAAATAAACAGGGGCCACCTACTCCATCAACCGACAACCAACTCCAAAAACTTGCGAACATTCGACCAGATCCATATTTGGCACTATATGACCTTAATTATATCTAGTAATGTTCTAACGCCAGATAGTCAATATATCATGTTGACTGGATTTGAAGGTCTTTTATACAGTAGATTACACAACAAGTGAAAAAAGGGAATATCCTTCGATCGACTAAGTTAAATTCTGTAAGTAGCGAAAAATTCTAGACCCGACTTGAAATTGTTTTTTCGCTAACAGAAGTCTTCTTTCAATGCAGTCAACATAATGCAAATATTTTTCTATTTTCCGATTTTTCAAGTTGCGGCCTATAATCATTTCGCTGAGTCCGAATGATTGGTACGATAAGCCTATTCTTTGTATTTAGAAACGAATCATTCAGACTACAGCAGCTTAATTGACCAAGCGATTGTGTAAAACTTATTCCAGATTATAAAATGCCTGCCTCTGCAGTGAGCTTGGAAGGGTGTTAACAGTAAAGTCTACTTTAGTCCTCTTACATCTTTAATGCCTGCTTACTTACTATTTAGTTTTGCTTCGTGTGTGGGCTCCCGACTGCTCATCACTTAATCAGCAAATACTTACACTATACCTCCTCTGTAGTCAGTTTAGATTCAGAATTTCGAGCGCAGATTTATAGTGAGTTGGGGGCTGTTGTTTGTGACATTTAGAAGATTCGTAATTATTCATAAAGATGGGTATATAATCTTTTACAGAAATAGCTTTATAACATCATTTCAAACAACAAAAACAATGTTCAGTTGAATAACAAATCATAATACCTACATCTAAACATAGGATACATTTACGAAACCATTTTATTTCTGAGGTATCTTTATATTTTTCATTTTCATGAATCATCGAGGAACCTGATAATTTAATCCTATAAAACGTAAACTTGTAAGGAACCCAAGTTCGATACAGAAGATGAGCAAGACCTTCGCCAATAAAAGAAGTTAGATCTAAATGGTTATCAAGTTTTATAGGAGTTCAAAGACAACATATATACAAAACGTTTTTCACTTGCTTTAAAAGAAAATTTGTAACGTTCACGTTCAAGTTGCTAACTTACACGATTAAGAATCACCTTAATCATGTAAGTTAGCAACTTTTAATAATCAGTTACGGTTATTGATATAATAATATCCTTTCATTGCAAATAAACAATACTGTTTACAAGAAAATCTTAAAGTAAATTTATAAAATAATAATATTCGGTATGAAAGGGTAAGAGAAGCCAATAACACTGCCGTGTTATATATAACAATCGTAACATAGCGAAAATGAGTTATTAACATATTCTGATTTTAAGTGTATGACATCTGTATGTTTCACTTTTCAGAATTTTCAAAACCTTTCTAACTAGTAAAAAATTATAAATAATAAACAACTCACTAATCCGATGTTAGTTGCTAAACATAAACACCGTAGAAGAAGCCAGTAGGATATTAGGTATGGAAATTTTCTAACCAAATCTAGTCATAAGAACCGGGACAGTCAAATTACTGCAATTGATAACGTTACTCGAAAGAAACTACCCAATTAAATATTTTAGCTCTTGAGGTGTTTATGATTAGGGAGAAGATTATATTGATTTACTAGCTTTCCGTCCGCGACTTCGTCCGCGTGGAAGATTTCATCAAAATCGGTTCAGCAAAAAAAAATAGCTTATATGTTAATACAGGTCACGATCTGTCTACTTTATCCAAATCCGTCCAGCCGTTTAGGTGTAAAGAGGTAACAAACATACATACATACTTACATATATTAGTTGGGAAGTTGGGGTATTAACTGCAAAGCATTTTTTTTATGCACATCGGGTTAGCACTTGACCTCAATCACGCCTGATGTTAAATGAAGATGAGGACGAAGGTGGAAGCGTACTGACCCAGAAACCCAAAATATTTGGGAACTGGCTATCTTATCTCTGACAACCGGAACACAATAATGCTATTAATATTGCTGTTTGGCGGCAGATTTAGATAACATGGTGGTAGCTAGCCAGGCGGACATTTAAAATGCCCTACCACCAACCAAACCGAGTACTAAACATGTGCCCCGCTGGGGATCGAACCCGCGACCTCCGATTCGTAAACCCTATGTTGTTTACATTGAGCCACGGAGGCGGTTTGACATACGAGTTGCTGACTCGGTAGTTATGATTAGTATTAGTACCAGATGCTGGGTGAATCAGCGGTACAAATGCGTTTGGAGTGTGAGTGACAGACAGGGCATAATGCCAGGCTCAGGTCCCCACGTGCATGTAATACTGCAGTCACATCTGGGCTTCTTCGACCAAGTACCAACTGGTTGCTTGCACATGACTCTGTGGCACGACGTGCTAAAGACTCGTAGGTGCCAATTCAATGGCTGCTTAATTGCAGAGTCGTAAGGTATTTAGGGATATTAAGAAATGATGATCGAGTTGTGATTGATTTCATAAACTTTATTATCTGTTCTATATGAATTAAAATATGTATGTTGTCAACGTATCTAATAATAATTATGCATAAATTGTTGAAGTATGGCATTTTTCGTGAAATAGAAATTGATATAGTTCTTACATTTGGTCAATTAAATCTAAGAAGAATACAAACTACCTACAATTTTCATAAATCACATTTCCTATTTAAGATATTTACATTATATATTTTGTAAACCATTTATGATATTTTCCTTATTTACAAGGTAAATTAAAAAGCATTGCTATCATATTTACATAGAGCACACTAAAATCCCCCTTACATAGTAACTAGTTGATCCCGCTTACATTACACAGCTCTTTACCACCTCTCTATCCTACCTCAATAATTCATCATTAAAGTACTTCAGAAAAATGTACATAATATGCCTAATATAATATTCTTTATATAATAATACTACCGTGCAAAGTAGAGACGCTACAAAACAGTATCGAATTCTGTAGAATAATGGACAGTCCATAACCAGAGATAGTCATTAAGAAATTACCAGAAATTGTAATGAAATAGGATGTTTTTTTCAATATGATCGGCTAAAGATTCATGTCCACCTATTTCGTACCACAGAACTGAGTCGACGTCCCCACATAAGGTGATATCATACAATAGTCCCTTGTAAGTGTTGCGGATCCGGTGAAGGAGGAAGTGGTAATGGACCCATAGACGTAGATGGCAGCGCTGCAGCTACGTCTTGATACCCTTCAGGAGGTCTGCTAAGACCTGGAAATCTCTCTAATGGATTTTCTTCCGGTGGAGTAACCTCCAATCCAATGCTGCCATTAAGAGCTATTTTTATTGCATTTGCATTTTGCTGCTGTTGCTGTTGCTGGTGTTGCAACAGAGAGTTAAAATGGGATATGCCAATTTCTTCGAGACTGCTTTTTCTGCGTCGTGAACCGACTCCACTTAATCCTTGACGTAGAGAATTAGATCGCCTCAACAATATGTCGTCTACCACTCGCAGTGAATTTGAGCGACCTCTGAAGTCAGTAACGATTGTCGGGCTATCTGGCAATGATAGAGAGTTAGCTTTGGTGGTACAGAGCGGAGGGGCACGTGGCGAATTTAAATTCGCCCCGATCCCAGATCCACGTCGGCTCGCTACTCCTTGAGCTTGTATTAGTGCTTGAGAACAGAAGCTGATGTTTGATTTCCGTCGGCTATTGTGGCGCTCGAAAGTTTTTTGTGCTGAGAAAGGAGACGGGCGGACTAAATATCTGTAAAGAAATTATTAATATTGTCAAGAACTCATCACAATTTTCTGATAACTCCAACTTTTTACGTATGTTTGACGACCTGTTTGGTGTAGTGGTTAGATACTCTGAAGCTATACCAAAAGGTCGCGGGTTCGAATCCCGCTAGGGATAAATGTTTGTATGATGAATACAGACATTGTGTTCCCGAGTTAAGGATGTTTTTCATTTATTTATGTATTTATGTACAAAAAAAAATGTATTTGTGTAGTTTATCAACCATCTGGTATCCATAATACAAGCCTAGTTGCTTAGTGTGGAACTAGATGGCGCTGTGTGTATGTGTAAAGATATTTATTATTTATTATTATAATTATGTTTAACTTACATTAAGTCACCTTCTTGTAGGTTCAAGTCGCAGCTTGGATTTATTATGACATAAGATAAGCTGTTTCTTTTTTCACTAACATCATCATAGTCTATGCCAGTGAGGTTCAGGGATTCCATCCTTGACCTTACAAGATTCGCTATTTCTGCTCTCTCTATTTGTTGTGCATGATTGTCTCTCGCTTCATCGGCCAAACTTGTAGAATACTGTGAATGTAATGAGTAATTTTTAAATAAATATTATATAACGATAATACTCTATTCTGTTTATAGCCACCAAAAATAAAATAGTTAGATAGAAGTTAGAAGAAACTATAAAACAGTCCCATAAGTTTATTTTATTCTTGCTAGCATAATATGTAATAATTTTAAGAGATAGATTAGCATGCGTGACTTTAAATATGCACAATGTATGAGTGCAATAATGCAAGAGTTATGATAACCTATGTGACAAACATTTATACAGCATTAAACATTCTGTCATACCGTCAGCAGCTGGTAGTAAATTTTTGGATTCTTCGAGACGATTGCAGGAGGAGAAATAATTTCAAAGTTTCTGAATTTTAGGATGACAATTAATTTGAGTAATTGAACTAGTTCAAAAATTGTTACCTATTTCTCGTAGTTGCGGAGAAAAGGTATCCAATAATTGACACATTCGAAGCGGCTATCACCTACACGAAACTATATAACATTATATTGCGTGAAACACGCAACAATATGAACACTATTTTTAATCTTAATGATAACTTTGAATTTCAACAACAATTTATCTCATCAGCTGCTACCTGTATCAATGCACAGCACAGCTGCACCTTGCAGTTGTAATAACAGGCACAATGAGAGACGTTCTCAATAGATGAACAGCAAATGCAAATAATGACAAATGTGATAGTAATTTATTAGAAACATTAATATTCTTATTAATATGATTTTATCATTACTATCTTTTACTACCTCATACCAATGCTTGTGTTTTTTTTTTCATAAAATTTGCATTTTATAGCCCTTAAGAAATTATTAGAAGCTTTTAATTAACTTGCTTCTTATTTTATATTATTCTAAGCCTGTAACAAAACTCTTTAGTGAGTGTGTTATTAAATTATATGTGAAGGGTATTTAAAATTTTTTCACTTCTATTCTATTGTATAAGACATTCGAGCGATGACCGCATGGTTACACACCTAAGCTACACTGACGAGCAAAAATAACTAGTCACTTACATAAACGACGATATTTCATAAACTAGTGAAGATAGCTTCATGAAACAAAAAGTATATTGAAAAGAGGTTTATTTTACACATCAAAACTTTTTACATTTTACGTAATGGTCTATTTGAACCTTTTAGGTTGAAAACAACATAAAATTGCGTTTTCGTAACTTAGAATATATCGTACTTCTTTGGTTTATATTGTTGCTATTACCTTGGTAAGGCTGAATTTTAATAAAACTTTTTAAATTTAAGTTTTTTGTTATCCATTGCTGTTTTTCTTATGTGTGACATTTCAATATTCCTTTGACTTCATAGAGCTGTCATGAGTTGTTTAGGAAATATCGTCTTCTATGTAAGTGACTAGTTTTTATGCTCGTCAGTGTATGTCTAGAAACTACGACTAAGGCAGCAAGAAGACTTATATACAAAGGAAATATAAACATGGCCACATAATTTGACTACAAATCTAAAAATCTAGGTGATCGTAATGTTTGTGGTAGTTTACTAATTTCTAATGAAATGTTATGTTTACGCTCTAAACCAAAATTGGTCAAGCAAGATATTTATTTACGTAAAATGTCTTCTCCTACCATACGCTATTTTCGTTTGAAACTGGAAAGATATTTTTGTAAATATTTTATTAACCGATAATACGCATAACTACTTAATTCTATCTACCTACGATACTGTACTGACTGGACAGAGTATTGACTAAAACCATACGTAGGCACACTGAAATAAATATATGAAATTTATATATTCTTACAGACCATCTTCAATAAATTAATCCAGATTGTATACAAACATATAACATAGTAGAGTCCTTTCACACAGAGTTTAGTTGTCGGCGACTAAGTTGACTCCAGCTAATTACAAACGAGTGGAAATTGCAGAATCCAGAATCTACTAAACCACTTAAAATCTCCAGTAATGTAATACAAATAGTTTAATGTTCTATTAGTGTCGTAGTATACTTTTCTTTAGATGGTTAGGTTATTTCTTAAATGTTACGTTTTCCCTAATATTGTGTCTAACATAAAGTTAGATGTGTCGTGCGTAGTCAATTTAGCCCATCCTGTTCGCGGCGACTACAGTTAGTCGCCAGCCACTAGATGGTCCATGTGAAAGGCCTCAGGGAGTGACCTTACCGCCGGCGTGCGTTCTCCGTAACAGCTGCTTAGGCAGCTAGTGGCCTCCCGCCGCCCGCACGCCGGAAATCTTCCGCCCTCGCCTTCCTCCTGCTGCAACTGTCGTGTCACAGTTTTTTTGCAACTATTTTCCTAATGGTATTTTAACAAAAAACCGCAGTACTGGTTGAATTTGAGTACAATCTGCATTGCGTTGAGTACAACTTCGTTTTATCGATCCTAATAGTTTGCCTAGTTGGATATAAAATAATATTTTTGTTCTTCCTTTTTAAATGTCTATAATAGTGAGAAATTATGAGTATTTAGTTCAAAAACTATTTAGTAGTAAGCATGCAGTAAGCGTAAGCAGTTGTGGAATAACAAAGTAGTGCGTGCACTTTTGTTATTAATGTCACTGCAATAAAGAAGTAGATTAGAGAATTAGTAACCTTTATTTTTAACTAGGTTGGGGATATGGGCAATAAAATCTTTCATTTATTCATGCAGTGATCGATTTAATCTATACTAATTTATTTTAATTCCTACAAATCTTGATTTAAATCTTAATGTTAGTGGTAAGTAGATACAAGATTAATGTGTGAAACTGTAGTAATTTCTATGTTCTTCTATAACAAAACATGCAATACACACACTACAGATAACACCTAAGCGGGATTGCGATCATCGAGTTAAATACCGACAATTTGTTATGCGGTCCTCAAACTCATAAATTTCTCTTACGCCAATTTTCCCAATCGTCGAAAATGTAACTTGAAAAATCAATCAAGGTCATTTAAATTATTATGTGTCCACGCAAAAGCATATATTATATCAACGCTTTGGCTATAGCAGGTTGCGAAAAATGATAAATTAAAGCACGTGTATTTTTAAAGACAAAACCAAGTTTCGCGTGAGAAATAGAAAGTTATATAAATGCTATAACTAAATTACAGACACGCCACAAGTGTTATGCTCAAGATGTATATGTAAACAAGTCATAGTAATGGAAAAAGTGTGACGCTGACTCGAGATATAGATAAAGAAATTGAAAATTGAACCCGAAATACAGTCCAAAGGCTCGGACTAATGAAAGTTAGCAATAAGGGGGAAGTCACAAGTTCTATATAGGTTCGTATATGTTCAAGAGCGTTCACTAAGGGATGACAAGTAAAGGACTGTATTTAAGGAGAGAAATATCTGAGAGTATGGTTTAACCGACTCACCGAAGCACGCGATGTTCGCATTCTCGCGAGGCGTGACCAAAACCATTTTGAAGGGGTCCGTGGCGACATACTCACGTGGTGAGAGGGATCGGCTAAAGTCGTGTCCTGTGTGCGATAGATCCCTATAGGGATTTCGCAAGTAGTAGAACACAACTTTTGATAGAGCCGACCATATGTTCGAATCCACATATCTTCCTTTGTAATTTTCATCTGTTAGAAGGCCAATTTTTTATTAAGGACAACGAATGAGGAAATATATTTGGAATGAAAACATTAATAACTTTCGCCATTTTTATACATGGGTTCGCAACTCAAGATAATTACAGTGCTGGTAAATTAGATGACACAGATGACACAATGACGTAATATATCGCAAGAGTTTAAATTCGCAAGCGTAATTTATATTTATGTTTAATCTATCTACATTCATCTAGTTAAATAAAAATGTTACTCACTGATGTAAGAAATCCAGACCCTGGCGCCTGATCAACGCCCAGCAGAAGCCGTACAAATGTTATAACGTAATCTTTGACGAATGCCTGGTACAGTAAGGTATCTAGCATAGACGCCGAAAATACCGATCCTGCTGCGAAAGGCAGTCGAAACATGTACGATATATGAGATCCTCGTTCTTTTTCTCGCTGAAAGAACCATTATGTAAATAAAAATTTTTACAAAAAAATCAAGTTTATGTCATTGTATTGCTACTTTTTAAACCTCGTTAAAAATAACCTTTTCCATTTTCGAGAGATGCAATGCATATTTGTCATGAGCTCTGAATTGCATAAACCGCATGTTCGAGGATTGTGACAATTCCGTGATTGACTTAATTGATGGAAAGAATCTGGAAAAAAATTTCATTCATTAGTAAAAACGCTTTTTAGGATTATCGTAATAAAATCTTACGATTGACTAAACTATAAGCTAAACTGTAGAGCATACTATTTATATTAATATATTTTATTCACATTTGAGAAGGTTCGCATAGGCCAATTACTTATTTAGGCGCATTCGCTAGCATTCACGATATTCGCCAAAAGATCGAAAGTATGAAATTTATTATAAGATTATGACTATTATGAGTTTTTTAACGTAAGGAAAAAATAGGGCATATTAGGTACTAAGTGAAATCGAAGTTATTGGCATAGGCAGTTTATTTATTTTTTCAAAAACGCACGCGCCTGCCTGTAGTTGATAGGTATGCGACAGTGGGATTTATAGGGTTCCTATCATGCCAAATTAATTTAGAACTCATATTTTCTCCAACTTTTCTTTATTTATTTAATTTAATTATGTAATTATGTGGAATAGGCTACAAACGCGACCGTCAAATGACACAGTTCGATTTATTCGATGATAGTTATGACAGAAAAAAAATAAACCACCTATGCCAATACCTTCTATTTCACTTACGTGCCCTATTTTTTCCTTACGGTAAAAAGAACTCATCCGGTACATATACGTTACATATATATAAATGAATTATTAAAATATTTTTACTTAAACATTGTCTGCACAGCTACTATTGTATTGCAGTCTGAGAGACTGTCCTCTTCCGCAGAATTCGACAATTCTTTGTTGACCACCACCACATTTTCTGCTAGAGTAATTCCTGCTCGTAAAAGGTCATCTAAACTGTAACAATAGCAGATGTAGTACATACCAATAAATTTTTAATGAACTCAAATATAATTTCATAAAATATTGAGTTTTAGGTTTAAACATTTTGTTAAGTGGATTCAATTTGAAAACGGGCCACTGAAGGCTTTGTACATATAGTATATTAGCTAAAAGATCATCTACTAGAACCTTTGTAGGTATGCGAAACCTAACCGCACTCTCTTTTTTATATAGATATGACACAGTAAGTCGTGACTCGAGGTAGTTATGGATGATAAGTGGTTCATGTTCGTCTGCGTCGCCTTCTTTGTCGGACTGTTTTCCTTAAACCGATCATAATACGTTTCTTTTCCTGTCGTATACTGTTTAAAGCTTAGACCTCGTCTTTTCCGCATGGCCAAGGTAGGTAGTGCTATCTTTGCTATTCCAAGTTTGGCTGCTTGATAATTCTTTTCAATCACTATGCTTTGGTGATCCAAGGTATATTCTGGATCAACATTATATTTAAAGTTATTGACATAATACTTAAACATGCAGATCCCGATTGTTATATGCAAGCAGTGAACGGGTTTGGTATTGAAAAGTTTACAACATTTACAGATTTGAAAAAATAATTCAGGCGGGTATAACAATATCGAATCAATTGCATTTCCTATAAGTTACGTATATAAGGTAGGTATGCAACAAAGTGTGCTATAAGTATACAAGTGAAAAAGCAAATTTACTTCGACGGGTGCGAAAAACCGCGAAAAAATTTTTCTCACGAGTTATGCATTTTATTATTGAGAAAATAAATACTAATACTTATTTATTTTATTTTAACTGCTTGGTATATTATATACTAGTTACAATATATTATGCTTACAAGTAGTCGGTAATAATAGAAAAATACATTAACAAGAAACACTAGATATTAATATTGAAATTATAGCAGTTTTGGAAGTTAAGTGTTCTTGGGTGTTTGGCAAAGGTTCCGCGTTTTAGTGCTGAGAGACCTGTAAAGTAGTCGTTTCGCATGGTCTTCCCTTCGATGTTGGAAGGCGAACGGAGATAGAGGAGTTCAAGGGTCACCAGTGGATTGGTTTAGATTTATACTGTCAATGACTCGGCTGCATCCTTTGCCTTGTTTTCGATCGAATCCTTAATTATAGCTTTCTGCTACTGTGCTGGAGTCCCATCCTCCGTGGCGTTTCAGTTCTGTAAAATTAGTTCCTGATTGCGCTAAAATGATTGCGGAGGGCGGTTTAACGGAAGCAATGTGCGGTGTACTGTTCATAATTTGATAGTTTCAAGAAGGTCAGGTGAGATTGTAGCCAAACGCGAAACCAGTTTTTAATAAAAAAAAAAAAAAGGTGGCCATTTCTTTTGGCATCGCACCTATTTTGATAATTCTGATTGTTGAATACATTTTCTGCCCTGATATTGTTTGGGTAGGCTCTGCCCGTGAATACGGGTCGTAACTCTTGATTTGATGTTTTTCGACAATCTTCTTGCCGTATTCATCCATCAATTTTTGTTTTCGTATCCTTTAAAACGACCAATAAAATGTAACAAACAAATGAACGTATTTATTCGTCCATCTTTTGCGCATTTTTCCGCCTCTACAACTGCACTATACTTACAGGAAAGTTAGTAAAGTACCTAAGTAGGATAAATAGGTACTAAGAATGTAGTTACTTTTAGGGTTACTTTTAGATTTTTTGGTTACTTGTTCTCGATGAAAAAGTGCTCAGTGTGTCCAAGGGTATAAACATCTTCCGTAAGAGAATGAATTTTCATTCACATTCATGTGGGCAGAATAAAAAAAATTACACCATATTCTATATTATGTGTGGCCAAGATCAAATTTTTAGAAAGATAGAACATGTGAAATGACTACGTTACAGCTAGTTTTCTCAGTAATAAAACGCGTTGCAGACAACTCTGAAGTAACAAAACTTTTCAAACTTAGGCTACTTTCTTCATTTAATTTGTTGATGTTTTTACAGGCGAATACGGTGCACAGAGCAAGTTATTTTTGCTTAGGTAATTTTAACAGCGTTTATACTTTAAAAGCATTTTGGGGCATGTACCTATGACGAAATCCAATCAGTAATACAATTAGTAGAAATAATATAATTGCGCAACTGTACAGTTGTCTGAATCACATCAAAGGCTCTTCCCGTTGGGCGCCTCTGAAAACCGGCGCTGTGGCAGTTGCTGTAGCTTATACTGAGATGAACGTCATTTCAAGGTCTCCCTGCTTCAATATTGTGTATGTTTAATATTGTCTTGTGATTAATATTGTTACTTTTGTTGCTGTTATTTTGTGTTGTCAAATATACGTATGTCGCAGATAGCGTTAAATTAGCGATAGAATTCATTATTCAAACGGTCAACTGACTATCATAATACGCGGTTTGCTGTGGGAACTAAACTTGGTGGCGCTGGTAAAGCCGGAAACGGCGCCGTGACTACATTAACGGTAAAATAAGGTCTGCACATCGAAAATGACACACCACCCCCGAACCAACCCATCTACGACATCAGAAGTGGGATCAGCTCAGGCAGGTGCTGATCTATGTTTGAATTCATGAAGGATCATAAACATACGTGGCATCATGCACATGTACCTACTTGTGTAACGAAGGTATAATAAATAATTAGCCATTTCACCGAGGGCAAATATCACGACTCACTAAACTATTACTGTTGACTGATAAAATTAGATTTAAACCAATTCACGAGTTGGTTATAAACTACTCGTTCAAAAACCTTGGTCAGTAGACATTATTTGAAAACAGATTTCAACTTGAGCCTTGGTGTTCCGATGGATAGGTGTGATAAATGCGGACTTCCAAACATTTATGGAGCGTCTTATAAAGATAGCCATAGCTCGTCAGCACTGCTAACCAAAAAAGTGCAGACTTCTTAAGGACATTTTGTTTTAAGAGTTTCGACATATATTCGCCACGGATTAGAAATATCACCATGGAGTATCCGGAGGATACAAGTGAGGCATGGAAGACTTAGTTGGAATAGAAAAATCGTCGAAATTCAAAATTATCCACATAGCCAGCAACATTTCGTGATTGGGACAGAAGCAGTTGCGACATATCTTGAGCTTAGTAGAATTCTTCAGGTCAATCTCACGTCCACAGATACTCTCGTAAGCGCGGCAGTGCTATACACAATGTTGTCTTTGGCAGACGAGACAGCAAGGTCAGCTGGGCCTCTCGAGTCTTGATTTGAGCTGAAACGAGAAACGATTTTGTATATTTATTGTTTTTGACAAAAGAGTAGGTATCTCTCTTAGTTCGATACAGGGTTGCATTCGATGCCGATATTTGTATGATCTAATTTTAAAGTATGAAGATTGTGTGTGTGTGGGAGTGATTTTAATGCTGTAAGGTCCATATTACAGGATGTACTCAAGCTTTACTCAAGGGACAGCTTTATGTCACTTGTATAGCGGCAACTCTTTCTAACAAGCGCAGATCTACGCTTGAGCAACATTCTGAAATAAGGGCCTTAGACTTCTGTGACATGATTACTTAGAGAGCGGAGAGCTTTATCAGACTCTCCTTGCAAATTTTCAATGCCGAATAAGGAATTATGATGATGTAAGTTGCAGCTTATTTTTTGAATTTATATCATTTCTACTATCACCTTTGTATGTATGTGTGCTGCTGACAAAAGGTTTATAAAGAATTAAAACCTTCAACTGTCAAATTAACATTTATCTATAAAGGGTGATTTTTTCAAGTGGGTATGCAAAGTACTCAAAGGAGTATCGAGCTCGATTTTGATAAAAGCTAAAACTGCATCATTGGATTTTTGGAAAATCAATATTTCTTGCCAGGAATAATTTTGAAAAAAGAAAAACACTGTTTCGATTGTGTCGCTAATAAGGAATGAATTCTAGGGAGTAATCACATACTGCGAACTTTTGGAAAGTTCTAATTTTAATTTTTTATTATATCGTCGCGGTGAAAGGCAACCGTATAAGAAAAGCAAACATTTGAAATCAGAACGTAAAGTGAATTGGCGGCCTTTAGGCTTTCCTGCGCTATTGAATTGATTTTTGATTTTGATTTTGTTTTGATATTGATTCAGACATCAACCATGTCTGAATCAAATCAATCAATGAACTAAGATTCCTTTGCCTTTCCCGTAAGGAAGGGGATAAATGGAACCAAAAAAAATATGAATTAGAATACACCATACATACATGGCAAAACATTACCCTCCTTTCTATGTTAGTCGGATATTGAGTATACTGGATGAGTATTTTTACAGGAAGGAAAAAAAAACAGGGTATATTGGGTGAGTGAAATAGAAGTTATTGGCATAGGTACTTTAACTTTTTTTTTTCAAAACCTTATGTATGGTTATTTAGGTATGTATTTAGGTATATATGTATTTGCACAGATAATTTGAATGGATTTTTATATTGAAAAACGGCTTACGCCCCCTTTTGTTCTCGGCGAAGGCGTTGATCGGTCGCAGCGCGCGGCGATGATGCTTGTGCCTTCTCGCTCACGTACGCTGCAATGCATCTGCAAAAGTTTTCATTGAAATAAATACATATTTCGGATACTTACACCAATTCTCGAGTTCGGAACTAAGCAAAGCTTGTGCTATGGATACTAGATAACGGAAATACATACATAAATATTTATATAAACATCCATGACTCGGGAATAAATGTTCATATTCAGCACACAAACATTTACCCCTGGCGGGATTCGAACGCGCAACCTTCGCTGACAGAATCACTATCCACTACACCAATCGGTCGTCATTAAAGCAAGGAATAGGGAACAAATGTGCGGTTCACATCACAACAACAATCTATTGCAGTCCACTTTTGGGCATAAGCCTCTGCTGTGGCGCAATTTTCATCGCATTCCATGGAAGGATTTGCACTAATGGGTAGACTCTGCTTAAAACCCTATCGTTAGCAACCTTCTCTCCCACATACGCTGTAATGCGTTAAGCAAAAGGAATTTAAAGCAAGAAATGAGGGTACAAATTTGAACTAAATGTTTTGGTTATTAGGCATTCGGAAACGTATGCCAATCGTACTGCACGCTCACAAGTTAGGCAGATTCATGTATAAAGTGCAAATGACTAGGGAAATTTAGTATAATAATGAATCTGCACGAAATTTAATAAAAATAAAAATTATCCTTGAGCTGACGGTGATTATCTTGCCTATAAAAATAGTAGTAAATTAGAAAGTAAAATGACGGCACCTTCTTGTCAAGATGGGATGTGAAGTTGAGACTTCTGTCCGATGCTTGTAACCACGTGATTCGGCTGGTCCTGGTCAAACCCGAAGTCTAAATATTGCACATATTTGTAGACCGCTATGTGTCACATAAGTTAATTTGCTCTGCGCTGGAGGCATTACTGGCCGAAAATCCACAGTAGAGACGGTAGGTCGTTTTAACTGGCCGACTTACGCAGTGATGACGAAGCGTCACGCAATAAAAATTAATGTCGAACTGAGAGACAGGTGACTAAAATGTAATAATGCTGTTGATTCTAAGTAAATAAATAAAGAAAAAATCATGTAAAAGTAAATCTGCGTATTTTAACTAACTAACACATTATAGTTCTTACCATAAGATAAAATGATTTGGATAATATCAACACATTGATATCGGGAGCAAGAGGAATTTCGTAGGGTATTTTACCAAATTGGTGAAGTTGCAAACCTTTTCAAAACCAAGCTTACGTACCTAGTAGCGCACTACTAAGCCCAATCGTGCTCTGTACATCGTTATTTGCAAATGATTTAAACCTTGGTTTAAAATTTCGGCATCTAAGATGATGCTCATGACCCTGCGAACTATACGGTTGTGGTTAGTAGACCCGTTTTCAATTTTAATCCAGTACACATCAGACTAATACATTCCTCTTTTCAATTCTGGAAATGGCCAAAGTCTCTAAATTTTGTTGATAAAAAAATTGTGAAAAGGAGTATTTCTTGTGTTTTAGTACCTTGTCACTTTTACAATTTAGCCTTTCCCAAAACCGACTTTTTGAGAATTGACCTTTCTAATTGATCATTTAAAGACTTTCTAATTTCTAAACTTAACACATTTATGATACTTACCAATCGATGGACCCAAGCATCCAGTAGACCAAGGGAAAATATGATAAAGCATCCAAAAATGCAATATCTGGCCTTCGTTCCAAAAGCAGAATAATAGGATTAAGCGACGTTTTCGTTCTAAAGTGCGCTCTCAGTGGGATAATGAAGTTATAGATTCCATTGGATGCATAGTCTGCTGCGAGTATAATAGTTTTATTTTGCCATTGATACTCTTTGGCGTTCCTATATGCGCAATGTTCACACACTTGAGCCAATTGTAAACAGCACAGCGGTTTCTTCTCTTTCAGTAAATAGCACAAAGTTGGACTGACACCAATAAATGGTGACACAGGTGGGAACCCCTTCACAATCCTGAAAAATCTCTGTCTAATTATGTATTTGACCACAAGCTAATAGGTTTTACAGTAAATTCATTAACACTTTTATATATTTTATTTAACACCAGGCCGAAGCAAAGCTTTATTAAAAATAGGTTAGGAAACTTCTAAAAAAAAAGATTGAAATTACTGTTACTTACGAAAAGATACTTAAATAACTAAGAATTAGGCAGGTAGTTACAAGGAGCATAAAGACAAACACTGGTCAGGGCTGTGAATAATTCTATTTGGTGCGGTTTAATATTCTAACATTCAACATCAATTTTACGAACTTTACATGCTCGACTATGCTTAAGGGAATGTGCAAATATCTGTTTTATTACTATAAGAATATAAAGGGAGGTACATAGATAGGTACAGTCGACAGCATATCAAGTGCTATTACTTCGATTACAACGTTGTGACCTAGGACCCAATGGTAGGTCTATATTTTAGAATGTAAAATAGGAAGTCTGATGTGCTATCGACTATACAAGGTAAGCTGGGTGACCACTTCATTAGTAGGTAGATAGTACCTATGTACGGTGTGAGCCATCTAACGTCTTTATTGAGTGATTAATTAGACCGTGAACGTTCAGGCGGAACAGAGAAAAATCAAGATCACTTCAATTAAACATCTCCAAAGCACAGCAGAGAATTTTGAAATATTTTGATTGAATATTCTTAGTTCCATTCGTCTCCGCTTCAGAAACGCACCATAGAGCAATCATAGCATTACGTTGGTATGTAGATACAGTACACTGATTATTTAGCTGTAAATAAAACTCTGTCCTAGAAACCGGAGAGATATTTATTCCTACCATTAAATGTTGGACTGTAATAATTTTCAAATTAAATATTCACTTGTCCCAGTGAATTCAATTTCAAATAAATATAAACGAAATCTGAAATTGTCAGCAAATGGGCTGACCTTAGGGCTCACCTCGAGAAGTCGTTTCGCCAGGCACTGTGCACGACCTCACTGGCGGCCAGTGAAGAGAAGCTGCTGGTGGTGAAGTCATCGCTGGTGGCAGTGGTTCGGGTCGTGCATTTAGGTCATATGCTCAAGGGTTTAATACACATAAACAATGCATACATTTGCAAACTTAATAAGTATCTGTATAGAAAACTATTAGAGATGGTAGTCAAAACGACTATTCTACTATTGTAGCGTGAACTTATCTTAAAAACGAAAATAAATATGAGATTAATTACAGAATAAGTCAATGCCTTGGTAGATGCTCTAATCGAAGAGAGATGGATTTCATTGGAAGTCAGTTATGGGTTTAGTGACTTTAATATTTAACAGTAGATAATTAAACTACCTACACTATAATAAACGAAAAGGACTGACGGTGATGACGATGAGACTCAGCTAGAGGATTAGGAGTGCATTTTTTGAGTTCTTCGCCGTACCTGTTGAGACGTGTAGATCTATCTATCCATGCGTTTTGGAATGTGTACAAATACATAATTGAAGTTTGACAGTAATTGATCCGTTTATCTTTAAAACTTACAGCTTTTTGACGTTAGTTCCTGTATAAAATATTTTGTACGTAATGGATAATATTTGTTTTTTTTTTATGAAATTCGCAACACAGCTTTCGAATAGTTCAAATATGCGGAATAACGGAACTAATAGAAAATAAATTTGTATGTGTAATTGGTTACGATCGTGATTTAGTTAAAGTTAAAAGATCGCGCCCCTGAGTTCAAGTAACAATTTTTAGTTTAAATAGTTTTTGTTATATAATTTCGGGACATTAGGCATTATTATTGTTATATAGAACTCATGCCCGAATATTGTCCTGGATTTAGATTGATGCAGCATATGGAGGTGGAGCATCGAGATTAAGCATTACACCCAGGGTACAGATTACTTAATTAGTTACCCCACCATTGTCTAGTAACAAAATTCCGTAATTATCATTTCGAAAACATATGCTGTCGTATCAAGCATTGTTTATAATTAATCGTGTGGTACTTTTTATATGTTTCCTGTTATAATATAATCCAAGTTATTTTCAGCAAATCGCATATCTCTGAACTGTCTTTAATCTGATCGGAAATATGCATTACATAGTATACGGTGTCACATATTCTGCTGATTTATCTATTTTGTCGTGTAGGTATGTCTTCTGCAATGTCTCAACATGACATTTCTCCTTACAATGAAGACAAGTATTAAGTAGGTCTACACTTCGGTTTATTAGGCGGTTTTAGATTATTAGTTAGTTGTCTTTGACAGTATCTCGATGGAAGCCAGATGATTATCTTAGTGTAAACGCGACATATCAACTGTTATACAAGCCACTCAATTCATTTACAGAAATAGACCCAAACTGATATATTGTCACAGCTTTGATTTCTACTCGAGTAATTGACAGTTTCTATTATTTCGAACCCAGCTTCCGCGTCCTCAATCACGGAAATTTGAACTCTTAACTTGACGTTATACATTGCTATTGTGTCATTTGACTGTTTGTTCTGCCATGCCGGAATCAAACCAGGATTTCGCTTTTAATTCACATTTGACTTGAGATTTCCATTTGCGATAGCTTTGCACATATAACTTTTGAAGGTCAGTAAAGCTGTTTTTTCTTTGTGAAGCTTTTTCGTCTGTCATCATCTCATACTTCAGTTCTAAAATGACTTCATCAAAATTCACTCGCTCTTTGGTATACTGGACTCGATTACAAAGATAGAGATGGAGAAGGAAGACTAATTCCCTTAAATAATAGTTTGCAATGAGAATAATAGATTGCAGTGGATTGCACGCTTAGCGTTTTATTTACTTGCAATTGCAAAGAATCATAGACAGAAAAAGGTACAATGACAAGCAGGATATACCCACTCATATAGTAGAGTATAAAATCAAAAGAGTTGTGTTTTATATATTCTTAGTATGTGCTAAATTGTATGCGTTAAAATAGTGTAATAGCTGTTAGTGAAAGTTGTGAATACATTAAATGAATTGAAAATATAAACTTAACGGGGACAATTTGAAAATGGTAAATTTACTATATAATTCATTACATAGCAAACATTGAATTTTCAAATTTCAAATTATATGTCGTTGTACACAAAGGACTTTATATATTGCAGTCCAAAACTAATATAATACTAATAGTCATATCTATGGGAATATGCGAGCGGCGGACTCTGAATTATAATAATGTTTTATGCATCAAGATTGCCTTTAAAGTTTGACGATGAAAAGGAAAAGTCATGTCTCTTAGTGTCAACCCATATAATCAACCCATCTCTTTTCGTGCGTGTGTCGTGAAATGCAACTAATGGATCGTGTGCATAACAACACAGACCAGTGGTAGGCAGTAGTGTAATTGGTGCGCAACGCTCAAAAAAATCTTGCACACGTTAACTCGCTTGCCTAGTATGGCTAATAAAGTAAACTTCCCAAGGAAAGCAATGAAGCCTTATGGCCTGACATGGACTGCAATGGGTTGTTAATATAATTCCAGCCCCCGCAGTCTCGACATAGATAGCGATCGCTATACTACCGATTTCGGTCGTTAAGTCCTAACAATGTTATTTTAATTGGAGAATCTTTAGTATCAAAATATCGGTTTCCATTGAAACTACGATTCAGGCTTCCATCAAAAACCGATATGATTATGAACACTATAACATTTAGAATAAGATCGTTAAGAGTTAACGACCGAATTCGATAACATAACGATCGCTATCTATGTCGAGACTGCAGGCCCTGGACTAAGTTGGGAATTTGACGAAACGCGGTTTCCACCTTCTGCTCTTTGCTTTTTAGATATGCTCTATAACACCTAACAAAGTCCTTGATCCATTGATCAACTGTGCTCAGATATTATGGTTTCCCAAAGAATCAATCTGAAAAGCGACCTCGTTGACTCGGAATTAGGTTAAGCTTAATGTTTGTTCCTCTATGAGGAATGTATTTTATCGGAATTGAACATGTCAATTTTATTTTCGAGCGAATAACAGAGTTCGGTTCTACATTTGCTATAGCCATTCTGGAAACATTGTTTTCATTGACTTCCTTTTACTATTTCAGATTTTTTTAATACGGAATCTTGTTGTGGACTTGTACGGAGTGGGACATTTTTGTGAATTGTGTCAGATTTGGATTGCTCAATAATGGACCGAGTACCGAATTTATTTCGTAAATATTTTAGTGGCTCATTTAATATTTTAGTTGATGTTTTGAGCATGAAGTGTATCATACTTTTGTGTGATTAAGTTTTAAGAGAGACTATTCAAGAGATAAACCCTCGACATGTCTCACGAAGCCTTTCGCAACTAATGGTATTGTTAGTTAGTTAAATGAATAATGTTTCAGTTCATGTTTTGAGTATAAAATGCAGTTACCTACCTTGCTAAAGGTAATGAAAGAGTTCATGATAGTACCGTATTCCTCAAATAAGGCCTCGTGTGGCTATTTGCTATTCTCTAGACTCAAAATTACCATTTAATTGGTAGACGTTGTGAGTCAATTTAAGTATTAAAATATAATTGAACCGTAAAAACTTGGCAAAACAACCGACTTTAGTAAGGTTCCTCTCTCTCTCCCGAGTCCATGATCAGGTCTTAACCAAATTTATATGAGACCACCCTGGAGATAAACCTTGACAATGAAAAAACGTTTCAAAATATGTATTTATTACATTTGATTGGCTCGTCTTGTAATTCGTCGGGTGACGTGTACTTAACCCACACTAAAGCATCTTGTATTAAATAAAGCTATAACAAATAGTACCACTATTTATCTCCGTCAATTATCACCATAATATCAGTCACAGTATGTCTGCTGAACATTCGTCGACGTTGACTCGAGGTCTCATTCCACTTAGTGATGTAAGACCAAAGTAGCCAAAGTAAAGAATAATACTTGTACAATACAACGAAGAAGAACAAACGGATCTCGAACACGTTTTCATCGTGGAGAAAACGTGTGCCTCTTTGTGTCTGTGCTTATCAATTCCCTTTTTATTTTTTAGTTTAAATATAATATTGACTTCCTTTTCACAACAAAATCTCATTTATATTTTTGGATACTCAAAATTCACACCCTCACATTTGAAATATTTAGTCAGAACTCTGACATCTCCAATGAAACATGATTTTTAGTATTTTCGACCAGTAGTTTTTCGGTTAATACATTTTCTTTTAACATGTACCTTGTGCATTCATTTTACTTCATTACTAAAACCAATTTTTCGACTCGCCATTAATAATCATTTATGCAGTCGACGTTTTATGTGATTGATTGACGGATATGATGATGATCACTAAATGTTGGCTCATACGCTATATATAAGTACGTCAGAAAACTATGCAAGTTAGAACTTTAAAATTTTTGTTGTTGCGTAGTTCCATACCTACCATCTCTGTGAATTTGTACTCGAGTGATCGAATAACGCATGACTCCTCCATTTATTCTTTATACGTATTTTCAGAAATTGCTTAACTGATTCTGTTCACCTGGGTGAAAAACAAAAAAGCAATGCGGAAATATGTAAAAAGCTAAACAAAACTCTTAAATGTAAATCAAGTAAATAAACAATGACGTACGTATTGTGCAGAATATTCATGCAGCTTGCGTGATCCCGGACTGCTATCTAGATAAGAGTGATGTGGAAACTAAAACATTGCGAAGGAAAATAATGAATGTAATGAATGTCGTTAACGGAATCTTTCTGTTTATACTTTATATTGCAGAAAAATAACAACTAACGACATTGAAATAAATTAATACAAGTACTTCATACAGTACGAAAAAACATTAACGAAACATGTGTTACTACGTGAACATTTTGAAGTTATGTTTCCTTAATGTTATCTATACGTTGTAACAAAAAAATATAAGTAAATTTGAAGTTTAATTAGATAACTGAACTGATATTTCGTTATAACTGTAAAAATAACTATAGGTATAGTTGACTTTTAAAATTTAAATGATTAAATATATTAGCGTGCATGTGGATGCAGTCGAAGCCTACATGGTTGATTGTAATGCTTACGCAATTTTTTCGGAGGGCGACCGCCATGGAACGTCATCTTCTAGTTCATCTTCACTTTCATCGACTTCAGCCTCTTCATCTTGATTATCAGAAGTAATGTTCAAACTGCTTGTTACCATATCAGGAACTGGTAAAATTGAAGGTCTTCTACTGCCTAGTTTAAGAAGTTAATTAGATCAACATCTTCACATAACATAATTAAATGAATATATAATTCAACATTAGTTTCAACGCCTATAACAGTACCTCTGCGGTAATTCAAAGCATCCGGGCTAAGAAAGTTTACATTGTCCGGTTTAGGTAACAGTAAGTGACTGTCTGTGGCACTATCGGTACCCGGTGAATCTTTCAAACATGTCCGAGAATCTGACGTCGACGTGCCCTCGCCGTACTTGGCTGTGTGAAAATTATAATGTGAACTTATGTATATTAAATTTCTTCCTTATCAATTTAGCATAAGTATTATTTTAAGTTGATAGTGCTCCTTTTTTAATATTTGTATTAACTTATTCTATTCATTGAAACTGTAAATCCATCCAAATGCGAACACTGTTCATAGATTTTTCTTATTGCCTTGTTGTAACACTAGTAAAATGATTTTGAAAAAAAAAACTGTGATAGTTAACTACAATATTGCATAACATTAAATATACCAATTCCAACACCGGCACATACGATCATCTAGAACAATAAAAATAGGTACACATATAACAACATCAACTGATGGATCGATTGAAAATGCACCCGGCGCAAAGTCAAGGTTGTTTAAAAATATTTTCTTGACGTGTCGTTGTATTGTCATATAAAACGATGCGCCAGGTGAACGGTTGTAATGATGTAAATGTCATAGTCGTATTCCACCCGTAAACCGGTAACTGTATACAAACGAATCATGCACTAGTTCATTAGTTTAATCTTAAAATATATTCCTTTAACCCATTACGTGAATGAATTGACACGAAGCAGATCTACTTACGCCAATAATGTATATTTGTAGGTTGTTGGAGGCGCGCTTGTCACACTTTTATTTATAAAATCCATCCTTTATATAGATGCCGAAAACCCGATCACAATGAAAACTGCATGAAAGCCAATTTATATTACAAAATAATTTGGTGTTAAGTGTAATTTTAGTGCAGGAAATTCAGTGTAATCGGAACAGTTTCCCCACATTGTGTGAACGTCCATAGGAAGTCACAATATGGAGCAATAATTGAAGCAAATACAATAAAAAGTAAACCGAATCCATAATTGCTTAAATACATTTTAATAACATTAAATGCATTCGGTCTACTTTGGGTGTTTATCCAACTGTGACACTCACAGCTAGTGACAGTAAAATTAGCGGATGATACAGTATTAGCTTGGTTGATGCGTGATGGCGATGCGTTTGGTGTGGAACTCGCGGGAGCTTGGAGAATCACTTGAGGAAGTTCGTACTGAGCGACGTTACTACCGTCTGGTTTATTGTGCTGGATAACACCCTCCTCAGCATCACTGGGCTTCTTCTCATTTGAAAGTAGGCTACATGTAGTTTGATCTTTTGGTATTGCTGGTTTGTGTTCTGTTTGTTTTTCAGAAACAACAAAAGCAGAATTTTCTTCTTTCGTAATGCTCATATAATAACAGGTATCGCTATTTTTCATGATATGTCGTGGTCCTGGATTTAATAGAATAGTCTCTTCATAAAATTCTGGTAATTCTGATGGACGTACTCCAACTAATGCTACGCCATACCTTAAACAGACGTTTTGTAAGAAAACTAGGCTATCGGTTAGCTGGGTTGTAAGTATATCTGTAAATAATACTAACTTTCTGTGTGAATGAAAACTGGCGTAAGTAAAGCTTTTGCCTTCGTATTCTCCAAAAAATCGACTATCTCCTAAAACAATGTGATAAATCTCATTCCCAGAGCATTTACCATATAGACGATGCCATTCTTCGGGCGATTGTTGGCCTTCCCTAAAAGAATTATATACAATAATAATTGTGATGGTTCTTCCAGCCTTGGCTAGGAGCCCAAAGATGTCATTAGTTTTTTATCACTTACTGTCCACGGCTGGTATGTAGAAGTAGTGTAACAAGCGTCGATGCTCCCGGGCACGTGCAGTTATTAGCCAAAAGGGCATACTTAAATTCATCTTCGCAAACTACAAATTCGGCAAACTTTACGTGTAGCTTATTTTCCGGTCTAAATATTTGTACGTATTGAGGTACATCTGGTGCAAAATCTTTTACTGCCCAGGACCTGTAATTATTATATGTTACACGTTATGTATACGCTATTAGATCGCAGTACCCGAATGATTTTTGTTTAATAAGATGTACGTATTTCATCTATTTTGACCTTTGCAAACTGTCAAGTCGACTGACTTAAATATTGGAATCAGTTTACATTGTGTGATTATAAAATGCACAGATTTCGCTACTATTGCAATGATCGAAGTATTGTAAATGTTTTCAGCCAATGCGCGTCAAGTAGGGCTCCCAAGTAAAATAAACTAAAACATGTAATAATATTAAATTTTCTTTATCTGTCGTTCCTGTTATTTTATGAAACGAATTTAGGTAACAACTGTCAAACTTACAACAAACTCATTTAAGAGATATACACCTAGAGGTAGTTGAAAATGTACATCTAATCCTGCTGGGTCCGAAAATGTGCTCCTTACTTTTGTAAATCATTGAAAGTACAACTGTACATTTCATAGAAACCTTTGTACGGATACTGCTCATCACTTGAGGACTCGCAACCTAATATAAAAGCCTTGGTTAGCCATATATTTGATGTCCCTATCTTTTCAGTTCCGCAAAAAATCAATCTGTGTCATTTTCGGCTATTTTATTTATGACTTTTATCTCATAAATTACATACAGAGCCAAATCCTTCGGGTACTTCTGGACAATGATATCATTTGCAATAATTCCGGTGACATTGAAACTGTCGATTAACCAACTTAAGTACCTATTTGCGGGTCTTCATACTGTGTCGGCAAGTAAATGTCAACACCGTCTTTAGATTCACTAAGTTAACTATAAAGTTTTGATCGTCTTGTCAGACAGATGTTACCTTAAAATCGTATGTTCATCTGCAGCCGTCTTGTCAGCGTAGTTCCTTGCTGCCAATACGAAACAGGCTTCAGCTTCATTCATTCGAGCTCTTATTAGATCGGTGTCTTTAAGGCATGATCCTTGAATGTATATTACTCGTTGAGCCCATATTGGCACCTGAAATTAATAATTGCAGTTTAATGTCGACTATACATGTGGGAAGCTACAGGTGTTGTGAACCTGTGGTTTGTGGAAGTAACCACTTTTCACTAGAGCTGCTTGTTCAGTTGTAGTCAGGTCAGGTAAATTTAAAATAATTCTGTACTGTGTAAACTTTAATGCTTCTAATCTCTAAATAGAGTTTGCGCTTCGTAATTTCAAGTGTCCAAATGAAAACACTATTTCGTTAAAAGCTAATTTATAACATCTGGTTTTCGATATAAATAATTAGTAGACGCGTCTACGTGAAATTATCAATGGGAGAAAGAAAAATGAATAAAAATATTTTCTAACCATGTTGCAGCTTGCTTTAGGTACAGTATAAGTATTTAGTTATAAAGCCTTCAATATTAAATTAAAATTATCACTGTCACTTCATCGCGTTATAGAAGATAATATCACCTAAAATAATTTTCTAAAAAATTAAGCAATGGCTACTTGATATTTTCTAAAAATAGTTTATTGAGTCGTGATAATATCCATTGGTGAAATTTTTCATAAATTTAAATCACTGATAGGTACTCTATCCATGTGCTAAAAATTAGGAAATTTAAGATTATAGGAACTAAAAATCGTTCTCTTACTGGACCTGTATCGAAATCGTCATAGATAACATTGACTAATGAGAAAACATCAAATCGCTGAGCCGTGAGCCAACCAATCACACGTCTGATCGTTATCCATGACGTTATCGACGAAATTACTTAATAATCCATCAAGTAGCCTTACAATTTTAACCTAAACGAGGTTAATCAACAACGGCGTATCATGATAGAAAAAATATTTTATTCGTCTTCCCTACGTTTCGAATAGGTTGTTTGTTTACTAACTAGGGCATTTAAAGACACTCCTTTATAGTACCCACTGTTTGTGCAATCAGTCCATCCGGAGCGGTATGCCAAAATGTTATGCTCAACCTGTTAAAATGTCCAGCTGTCAAACAAATGTATCGGATAAAAAGCCAAAATAACAAAGTAGTGTTCCGTATTTAAAAAAAAATGTATTATTTATGGTTAATATAATGGTTATAAAATTATTAAAAGGGCATGAAATTGGATAATAACAATAAATTGGAAAGTTTAAAGATGTAAAGGAATTGACGAATACTTTCGTATTTTATCGTTTTCTTTACATATCTCTACACAACACGAAACAGAAATTTCTGTTACTTGGACAGGGAAAAGTGTAATGAAACGGGAATGTGATCAAACTGGAATAAGCCTCCAGGGAGATTGCAGGCTTCTATCATGTAGAGGCTAAGAGTAGGTCCGTAAGAGGCCACCTGTAATCTATTTATACCGCCAAGCATCAATACTCGCATTGTTGTATAAGATAAACAAGGCAGTTATATCACCTCTAGATAACAACGTATCTCTAACCTCTTATTAATAATTAGAAAGTGTCGATCTCAGATATGGATGTTTGAGTTACGACTTTATGGGCAGTACTTAACTCGTTTCGCAATACCTTGGAAGTTGGAACAGTAAAAACATTTCGGTCAAACCATCTTTTAACAATGTTAATGACTTAATTATTTGATGATTACGTGATTGTTGTAACTGTATAATTGCATTCATTCAAGCAGTATTTTAATTAAAGATTGATGATGTATGTAGGTGAAGATGAAGCACGCCATTCTAGGATGAATTTACACTAATCTTCCTAATTTCATGGTTATTCCACCTGCAACTTATCAAATTGCAAAACTTCCCGTGACGTGTAAAAAAGCACTTTAATAGCAATATTTTATTGTACTTTTTTTGTAAGAACGTTTTTTTAAATTGTTTTATTACAATTGCCGGTTTCTACTCAAGTAACTCTGTACGTGATATAAGCCTTAATTAAAAGCAAATATTTATTAATTCCTTAATGTACTGTACCTGTAATATCATTCTCATTGTTGTATCTAGCTCCATAGGCGAAAGAAGTACCACATAAAAGTCTTGTAGGAGTGGATGAGCATAAAATTCATTCAAGAAATCCATTATCGTGTCTGCGTGTAGCGTGGTAGAGCAAACTACTACATGCTTCTCGGATTGAGCTCGATGGGACGAATAAGATCCTCCCAGTTTCTGTCTTTCCATCCAAGTGAATGCCAATTGTTCGAACTGAAAAAAGCATGCAATATATAGACAAAGAATGTTACGTATGTTGTATTTACTTTTGTAAACATAAATATAATTTTTGTGAGGCCACATACCTGTGTGGGCAGGACAACAAGCGCGACTCCAATCATTATCACCATAAACAACTGCGACGGCCATATATCCGGTACAAAGTCCCCGTATCCTACCGTAGAAAAAGTTACCACTACAAAATACATAGCTTGGAATAGATTGAGATGGCGATGCCCTGCACGTTGAAAGTGTTGGATGCCGCAAACACTGAAAATTAAATTTTTAATTACATTATTCTTAGATGAATCGTTTACCATAAACCACATTTACCTGTACTTAATGTGTCAATGAATCAATAGTGAACAAGGATTTTTTTCCTGTTGCAAACCTTATGTATGAGAAATAATTATTCGTTAATCGTACAAAACCAAGTATCAACACTAAGTTATTGATTTTTCTCGTTTTTATGTCTGCTGAAATATCAAGCAGTTCAACGAAGGAGCTGGTATGTAATATTACTAGCAGAACTACTAGTAGAAGGTGGACAAGTTTTGCTACATGGTGGACTTATGTCTTATAAAATCAGTTCACATTTTCTGAACGCGGCTAATAATAAGATATGCCATGGCTTTCGCTCTATGAAAATAAGTTAGTAGCACTGATTTAGAATACCTAAATGCATTCTAAATCACGCTATTAATATTTTCTACAGTAAACGCTTATGATCTGACTCAATGAGCACCATATTGCCAGTTCTAAATGCAAATGGGATACCCGCTTGGCACTTTTCTGAATAACGTTACTGATATAATCACCGCTAAAGCGCTGTTGTCTCTCAATATTTAGCTCTGGCCATATTTAGCTCGCACATTTAGTGAGGTATTCTCGACTTCATCTAATTCATCAACGGCGTTCCCTGTAATTGGCTGAATTAACGTTGAAGGTGTAAGTGCCCTTAACTCTTAAGTCAGCGGTCTGTTGCTGACGGTATCTTCGCATTGATACAGTACTGTTTAAAGTTCAATGAGAGTAACCAATGCACGACCCAAAACCCTTACTAATATTTCTTTCATGGCACGCACCAGGCTCTCATAGAACCCTATCTACCAGCACGCGCTTGGAGGCGATAAAGTTCATTTAATTATGCGCACAGCCGCAAAGAAAAAAATGTGGTTCCAATCTAGAGTATTTAATCACCTATTGACACCTACAAAATTTGTACCGTTATCGCAATACAAACAATGTCTCAGGGCGAGGATGAAAATGTTGCTGGATAGTGCCTACTACTTCCAAATGCACACCATGATAGGTGACGCAAATGAAAAGCACTATCCAACATTTGCTCTGAGACTTGAGTAGCAGGGGTTAAGTTAGGTCTGCCCCGGTAGCTTGAAAGGAACACTAGTTTCCGTGCGACCGTTCTGTAAGCTAGCGGGAGTAGTCTCCTATGGCGTGGCAGATAATACATTATCCAGAATCCCTCTCGCAAGATAACCATCAGAGTTTATGTACCGGCGTGTTGCTGAAACCTGTACCGTTCTGCAACAAGGCCAACTACAAGCCGGCTGTATATTCGGCGTTCTGATATCATAGCTTTTATTCATGTGAGCTAATCTTGTTTCTAGGCCGATGAATAACGTCTTCATCTGCAAATGTTTGTATATTAGACCACTTTTTGTATCAGTCGGAACAGAGCCTTTTCTGCGCGTTCCATTTTCTCGCAAGATCCACATGTGAAGTGTGTAAGAGGTCTTATATTTCATCCTTAGTACTCGTCCAGTAATTCTTACTTTTTTATCGTTTCGTTATACCAGATTTTTACACCGCTAATATATCTGTAATACTCGCATTTTAGAAATAGGTTTAGTAGATATTTACCACGTAGAGAGCATTATTCTCGAGTATAGAGATGTAATGTAATAAGAAGTAACCCACAAAAACAGTAATTGAGACTGCTAAAAAATTATAATGAATGAGAAATAACTGTAAGTCGCTGTAAATTATTCAGCTGTACCTTGTAAATACGAGACACAATAAGGTGACACATAAAATCATCAGTTGTTGTGATAATGCCGATTGAGACTTTTGCATAGCTCGATGAAGGTCGTTCTGAAACAAAGGAGTTTATTAGAAACTTATTATGGAACTCTGCGGTAGATGCCCTAATTGTAAAAGTTACTTACAAACATATTCTCTAGAGATCTTTTTGCCAACCAACAATTCAAAAAAACTGGTATAAACAGATTTCGTAGTGGTGGAAAGGGCAGCTGGAACAATTAAAACAATTTATGTAACAATTGCAATACAAAAAGTAAATAGATACGTAAATATGTCATGAAGTAAGGTTGTATATTTCTAGTTGGATCTTATAGCATTGGGCGCGAAGAAATAAACATTCTTTTTAGAATTTAATTATTGATAATCAAAATATGGAAAAAAGTATAGTAGTTTGTTTTTAGCGGAGGTTATGAATATATTTAAAAAGACAATTTTTTTTATTATGTAATAAATCGAGAGATCCAAATAGATATATCAAGCCGGAAAGGAATCATAATGTGGATTATGAATATATGACAAAATAAATTGATTACGAAGGTTATTTGCTTCGTTACTAGTAAAAGCTACGTCCCTACATCTCAATTGGAAACTCTTACACGCTCCAGGTGAACCGTTACGAGACCTATAACTAATGACCTGAATATTTCTGGATGAGTGAAAATATGATGTGCTGAGCCAAGTTTTTTTCCTAATTATGTCATAGTAGTATACTTTTGCAGATGATACGACATTTCTAGTTAAAGACAAAGACATATCGATACGAAACAAACATAAAAACCTCAAGTAATAACAACTTGGATACAATTATTGGAAAAATTAAAGTTATCGAATTATTAACTTATATTAAGAAACCAATGAAACTTGATGTGTTGCATGACAATCAAAAATAGAAACAGTTAATGGAACGTATTTCTAAGAATCACTTTGGACAAATACAGTAACTGGAAACCATATATCGAAAGGCTCAGAGTTTATTGCGTTCGATAAAGTGCTATTTTTACAGTAGAAAGGTTAGTTTACACAATTTTACATCAACTTATTTAGGGGAACTCCGACTTAGTTAACAATAATATGCAATAATGTATTTTCACATAATTTTATTGCTCTAGAACATTAAAGTGCTGCTTTGTGAGAGCCATATTGAAAAAATTATAAGTAAGGAAATTATAGCGTAGCTGGAAGAAATATAAGTGGTAAATTGTTGCACCGAGCAGAAAGTAATTTATATTGAAATTCAGCTAAATGGAAAGAAACGCATAACTAAAAGCACAAATGAATCAAAATAATAATTGAAATGTAATTTTTTCCACTGAATCGCACGAAAGAAATGGTTTCGTTTTTAAACTTTAAATGAACAAGTTAGCCGCGGCAAAACCCGGGTTGGATGGACTAAGTTTTAAATTCAAACATAATGGATTCATCTTGTTGTTTAATCTCATAAGAAAAAAAAACAAACTATGGAGTGTACTTAATGGAGTTTCTACGAGCCTTTTTATATACCAAACAAAATATCAACGAGGCTTTACATAAGGTATTACTGAATTCGTAATACAATAATAATTCAAATCGTAGCTAATACTTTTGTATGGAAACGGGCTACGCTATTTAATCGTTATGTTCGTTCTGCTAACATTTACACGTCTGTGGGTTGAGTGCATAATTAAAAGTACGAAGAATACTCACAGTTAACGCAAATGGAATCGTATTCACCATTTCCAAAATGAAGTGGAAGGATAAAACTTGTTGCCAAATATTGCCCTTAGGAACAAATAAATATTAATTACATGTTAACTTCAAAAGAAATAGAAGAAAATAAATATTTACCTATTTTTTGTGGGTCTACGATGTGAATTGAATCAAACTAACCTTATAACCTAAATAAGCTAGAAGGATGGCCTCTGTAAACGATATCATTGCTAATATGACTTGTACAATCCACAGATAAAGTGGCCTGTTGACCCATATTATTCCGTCCCAGTTGATGATCGGGTGCTCTTGGAATTCCTCTTCTGTCAAGTTGGCCGAATATTCAAATTCAGTCTTATTTCCGGGCTTGCAACCGAAACTGTAACAAAGACAAGCTTGACTATCCAGTATTTCATGGTTTATTAGAGCGCAGGTAGGTTGAAAATAACAAATTTGAAGTCCATTACCTTTTTGAAATAATTACAAGGTACGGGTAAATATGTCTCTGTCAAAGCTCTTCTGAGTCAAATCACAGCTGGGGCTAATGACTGATGCGTGAATATTTTATATACCCATGTACCCATCAGTATGCTCCGGATCGCTATTAGGTAACTTATAAATATTGTACGACCAGCGAATGTAAGATCACAATAGGATCGCAGCTGAGTTAACTAAGTCTCGCGTCCTAGTTTTATGTAAAGCTTTATCTTGTACCCGACAAGGCTGATTTACTCTCGATTTGATTTGACTACCCTCGGTATCAAAGAAAACTGGTCGCCCAATTGAGTAACTCTATGTCTCGTACTTTTCTTTAACAAAGAGACTACCATCTCGAAAAGTGCACAACTGTCTACCAATATTTACCATTGGAATCATATTCGCGAAGGGAAAACAAAACCGTAGTGTAGGGTTCACAGACAATTGTTTCGAATTTTATTGTTAGACATCTTTCAACTATAATAATCATACATATAAATTATTCTTATGATGCTAGGCTAAAGAAAAGTGAAAACTCATTTCAAATCGGCTCGGTACTTTTGAGTCACTAAATAGTTCTAAAACCATAAATACAACATTGTAATAATTGTATGAAGATTTTAGTGAGGAGGCCGTGTCCTAGTGGTCCCCACTGCTGTTCATGTGTTAATGTCACCCAAAACGTTTTCCTTGCTCTCTAGTAATACACAATGCAATTCTTTTTGTTCGATGTACACTATTTAAGCAGGATTGAATCCAATGTTAATCCAATATGTTATTCGCTCTAAATGCCGTAGCTTTAGTCATTTAACTCGTTAAGCCGGCAGCCGCAGTTCCGGAGTTCCTTCCTTTCATTGTGTGTCCTACCTACTTCAGCCACAGGGTGTGACACTTGTTTATCCAGCGCTCGCGCTTAGTATCAGGAAAAGAATAAAGAAATCTGCGACTTTTAGCACAAATAATTCTACTTCATTTAAAAATTATGTTTGATTTTTTTTAGATCGGTTATATGCCGACGAAGCTTTTATATTTACAAAGCGCTGTTAATTGAAGACAGTACTCAATATGATTGTTAAAATAACGTAAATGTCATATCTTACCAGGAAGCAGAAATAGGATCACCATCAGCACATACCCGGCATATGTACAGGACACAGGCTAATAATTTGAAAAATAAATTCGCTATTCTTATGCGTAAACCTGAAACAAACAATACATAACTATAATAAAAATATTGTAATTTGTTCCGAGTTAAAAAGCTAAAGCTAAAACAATATGCCGGGTTAATTATTTATGTACGGACGTGTTTTACACTTAATTTGATCGACAAAATTAACATACATACGTCTCTTCCATACTTTAATTCAAATCGTGTCATTAGGTCGAAATGTTAATGGTCCAACCAAAAAAGTCGTTATGGAAAATTATTACATCCAAAATTTATTTAGTTTGAAGTGCTCTGGGTTAAAAAAAATTTATGTCCTATTACACTGGGCCGCAAAAATAACGGGTCACTTAGAAAAACCGCGATATCTCCCAAAGTTATGCACATAGATCCCTCGTATAAATAATATGTTATAGGCAGATAAGTGGCACTTATTATACATTTCAAAAAAGGTTTCATTTGAACAAGCTATAGCTTAAAAAAAAAAATTCGGAATTTTGAAAATTATCAAATTTCGAATTTTTTATAAAAGAATATTTTTAGCTTATGTTTCAAACCAAGCTATCATTATAAACAGCTTTTTGGTCTGGTCTCAGTATCTTGTGCATCAACATGTCATTATCTCCTGAAGAATGTACACGAATTATCACCATGGTACAAGAAGGAAAGAGTCAGCGGAGTACTGCTAGAACAGTAGGTGTATCTTTATCCAGGGTCCAAAGAGTACTCCAGCGATTTCAAGAGACCGGCATGAACATCAGAAAACCAGGGAATGGCAGGCCAAGGTGCACAACTGTACGAGAAGACCGATTCATCGTGAGCACTATGTTAAGAAATCGACATCTCACGGCTGTTCAGGTCCGAAATGCCTTCAAGAAGTTCACCACAACAATCTGAGCTCTGACACGATCCTGCGGCGACTTGGTGAAGCTGATATAAAGCCTTATAGGCCAGCAAATGGCCCTAAACTGCTCAGAGAACATCGAATTGCCAGGTTGCGATTTGCTCGAGAACACATCCGATGGACAGATGAAGATTGGTCCAGGGTTATGTTTTCCGATGAGTCTAGATTTTGTTTATTCACACACGATGGGAGACGAAGAGTATATAGCCGACCAGGTGAACGTTATCGTCAAGCGTGTTTTGAAGAAAAGGTGCCATTCGGTGGAGGGTCAATAATGGTATGGGCTGGGATATCTTCAGAGAGTCGTACGGAGTTAGTGATTATAGAAAACGGTTCTTTGACGCCTCTCAGATACGTAGAGGAGATTTTAAATGAGCATGTTGATCCTTTCCTGGTGAATATAGGCGCAAATTCCATTGTTATGCACGATAATGCGCGACCACATAGTGCATATTTGGTTAACGCGTATATTCAAGACGTCGGTATCACCCGCATGGAATGGCCAGCTCGCAGCCCGGACTTAAATCCCATAGAGCATTTATGGGACGAGCTCGCGAGATGCGTTAAACAACGCTCTCCAGCTGCAGCTACCTTACGTGAGTTAAGGAGTGCGCTAGTGGAAGAATGGTCAAACATAGACCAAAACCGTATTAGAAATTTGGTTTACAGCATGCCACATCGTCTTGATGAAGTGATACGGGCTTGTGGAGGAAATACAAGCTGTTAAAATGTCAGAAAAGCTTTCTTTTTGCAGATTAACTGTGTTGTTTATTTTTGTTGTCAAAAGTTAGAAGTTGTTTTTTTTTCATTTTTTTAGTTTTCAAATAAAATTATTGAGTTTACAAACATGTTATGTATTTTATTTTATGTATAAGTCAGTCATCTATAACATACTACAGTTTCACGGATTAGTGTTGTGTATTTAGGAAACTATCACACTTTTTATAAGCGACCCGGAATTTTTGCGGCCCAGTGTATTTATGTTTATTTCAATCGTTGTGTTAAAACAATTATGCCACCTGTAATAACCATTGACAAGAATAATTCTGACATCATTAATATTCTGAACCAATAGTCATCAGATTTTTTTTATCCAAAGAGAAGATATAAAAATTAACTGCTTAAAGAAACTTGCCACGTGGAGATGATATTACAAAATCAAACTTTACTGCTACTTGGAGATGATAAGAAAAACCCGTCAAGCCAAAATACTGGGAATGATCGTCAAAGTCCCAAAACGTCAGAACCCCTAAATTTATGATGCGCAAATAGTTAATATTTATTACGTGAAGAGTCTCGTACGGACAGAATCCCACAATGCCAGAGTCTTTACTGCCAGAGTTTCGTAATGTCTAAATCCTAAAACGCCAAGTCCCATAAGGTCAGAGATTCATAGTGACAAGGTTTCTATTCTAATGTTCAAGTCGAATGTAATTTCCTTCTACTGAAGCCATAAATAAATGACTAACTACTTAGAATTTCGAGTGGAAGTATGTCAAGGTTCTGTAAGGTTAGAGATACGCGAAGGTTCCATAAAGAGTCCCACCATAATGCAATGGTATTGTAGTGTACCAAGTATAGAGAGAGTTACAGAACCGTTTTACTGCCCTTAAACTTTCTATTACCAACACGTATTTGTCGTAATTGAAAATAAATCAAACATTTAATTTTAGATTTGTGTTATTTAAAGGTAATTGCTTCAAACGTAATTTCTTTGTGCTGAAGCCACAAATAAATTACTAACCACTAGAATTTACAGTAGAAATATAAGAAAAAACAGTATTTTTCAAATGTCCTCTACTTCAGTTGAAATGTAAGTATTTGTTGTCGTAAGTACCTAATTCATGAATAATATAAAAAATTACGATTAACTGGATATAGTGACCAACAAAAAATATATTATATCCAGCCTTTTTCTATTGATTGGCTGCAAAATACTTGTGACCTTTATTTTTCAGGTCCTGGTATTTCGCTCCTTTTCGTAAATGTCTTTTGTCGTCAGGGTTTGCGACTCGTACATTAATATGGTGGTGCCATCCTTCGACATAGTTTAGAAGTACTCAGTTGTCATCTGCATGTTCCACCAGCAATTATTGGAAAAATTAAAAAATTTGTAAAGCGCCCTCACCCCGAAGCCAACATATTTGAAGAACTGGCTATCTTATCATTAAACTGGAACACAACAATAACAAACAAATAAATATTGATAATATTGCTGCTTGGCGATGATAATAGCCGGGCTAGGACATTTAAAATTGCCCTACCGTCAACCATACCGAGCACTAAACATGTACATTTAAGTTTAAAGAAGGTTTAAATTTAAGTTTAAAGAAGGTAGACTTTCTTTTTCAGTAGTTAAGATGCAATAAATAACGTTAATTCTTTCTGTTTAAATGAATCTACCAAAATAGTTACGTATACGTAATACGTAAATACTACTATGACAGAATTCGATAATGACAGGAATCCTTGAAGTGTAGCATTACGGAAATCTGGCTTTGTGGTAGGTAATCAAGCATATTCGGAAACTGCTAGATATTTAAACTTTTAAATATTTTTCATTATGTTTATTGGGGCCTTTGTCCAGCAGTCGTCTTTCGGCTGATATGATGAATGTTTATTGAGAATTTTATCAGTTTTTCGGTTTTTTATGTATAAAACAGACTAATTCTTAAGATGCTTCCTACTGGAAGACAATAATTCCACAAAAGCTACAGCTGAATACTTGCTTGAACATCTCGAAAAACAGATTTGTGCTTCGGAACAACTTTCTGAAAGGAATACTACGCTAACTTCCAAAATGGCATCGAAGCCTAATAATCTCCAAGTAAGGGACAAGGTAACCATAAAAGTAGAAATGCTATAGCTAATGGGGTGGCGAGTACCGGTAGCGTAGCGTAGTACGAGTAGCGGTAATCGAGCACCATGGCGAGGTCGACCGAGACAGCGTCGCGCGAAATATGTCAAAGCAGTGTTGCTTTCACGGCGGTGGAGAATGTTAGAGACGTATAATCAGGTGTTTATAATTTCTCTATAAATTGATTCGAAAACCCCCGCAAGACTATGATGTCACCCGTGTTAAAAGTTAAATATATCCGAAAGAGCTTACAGAAAATAAATTGAGTTTTGTTTGTATTGCTGGTTTTAAACTTTCTTAAGCGCATATTATCCCGCTTTTATTAAACAAAAATAATAATAGGGCTGTCAAAAAACAATTTTTTACCGAAATCAATATTCATTATAATTTTTATAGGAGCATTGGTGGCTCAGGGGTAAAGAAGCGGTCTCCCAATGAGTTTTTAAATTATGTGAATTTATCCGACTGCTCTTAAACCGTTGAAGGAAAATATCGTCAGGAAACCTGCATGCCTGAAAAATAAAAATTCAAAGGCGTTGTGACGTCTCCAACACGCATTGGGCCAGCTTGGCGAACTATGGCCCACACTCCCTCATTTTGCGAGGGAAGGCCTATATCCCTGCAGTGGGATGTTTACGGGCTGAGATGATGACGAAAAATAATTCAGTTGATTTGGCAGATTAATTTTCAATGTACCCAAAGATCGTGGCAAACACGAGATCTGTGAATTTGCAGTAGGTAGTATCTGCAGTAGGATGTTTACGGGCTGATGATGATGAATTTTTATAGCCCGAAGTCATATCTTTGTCTAGTACAAATAGAAAAGTTATACTACGGTTAATTAGCCACAGAATATTATCTTATTACTTCCAAGTTCGACCTAGACTTACAGAAAATGGTGCGGTCAAAATTCCAAATTTAAGGTTATCACAAAGAGGCCAAATGGCTGTTTTCATAGAACAAACAAAATTTACTACGCTTGTTTGGTACAAAGAAGTTTCCAGAACTCCTAAAGTAGTTAGTGTCTGAATAGTTTATTAGTGGGAGGTTGCAATTAGGGTTTGCTTATGAATTCAGTTCCTTGAATTAAACATTATTCAAATAAATTTGCTTCGTTTTGTTTATTGTCCTCCTGTGTGCAATCTCGATGACTTGTACATTTACTTCTGCCAGCGTTCAGTAGATCTCACACAATAGCTGGCAGAGGAAGGCTTTTAGAAAACTTTTGTCGACGGTGGAGGCGAAGCAGTTAAATTGCCGGATTTGATGATTTTAATGCGCGATGAAAGAGATCTGTCATGATTTTTTTCCTGTCCATTTTCCGGCAGTGTTGCTCTCTGGCTCTACGCTAGAATTTGTGGATTCGGCTGCTTGTTCGTAGAGAATACCACCGGAAGGGGATTAGAATCGATGATCTCTTGACTGCACACTGGAATTTTATGTAGTCACCATCATCGGATGCCAGCTATATATACGTCGCTACATATTTTTCTGCAACTGCCTGCAGTAGATGCCAAACTTGAGAGAGTCCATTGGCAACTCACAAATATTGATTGTGATTAGGACAATAGACAGGTCATCAGTAGCCACGAATGAAGACCTATAATATCTGCAAACATGCCGGTATTTAGTTAACTGCACAGTTCGGGCAGTGTTGTCATCATTATTGGCCTACGCTTGGTCTTACTACGTCGACCAACAACCCCATGTTGTTCCTAATTTCAGTCTGGATACGCTCCTTTCGTTGTTTTACTGTGCGACTCTCTTTTGTGTTTTGATTGATTCGCCATTTTTGCACAGATGGATCATTCTTATGTCTGAGATATAATAAGAATTCAAAAATATGTATCCAAGCATGTAGGGGATTTATGCCATATTTCAAATTTTCTTTTAAGTTTGGATTGTTTTGAATAACGCAACTCCAAATTGTTGAAATGGCTCGCTGTCAACATCGTAATTGTGACGAGGTTTGGGTGATTGTATTTAATACTTTCCATCTATTACACTCGTAGTTAACTCACAACTATCTTTTCCGTGTGAATAGGGTCAGCTGTTTCCTTTTTGTATTGGATGTGCATGTGGCGGCAAAAGCGATAAGATTGGGGTGTGGGTTATTGTCAGCTTTGATACGCAAAGATTTAGACATGTTTGCGAACAGACTATATTCATTGATGGAACGATCCTGACTGATTAAAGTTCTGTTTATGAAATGTGTGGCCAGTGCTACCGTCACGTTCCCAAGACTCTTCAAACACACAAGTCAAGTCTGTTGTTTCTTGGCGATTTCGACCCTCTTTGCTATTAAACTATGCGCTATGCTTTTTAAAGTATGTATCAGTAACTCTTTTAAAGTAACTGATGCTTCAATATCCGACAGTCTTATCTATTCTGCAGGATAGCATGCTTTTTCTTGCAAGAATCACTTGGGCATATGGTGGATAAACAGAATACCCCGACTTTTAAGGTCAGGACGTTAAGTCTCAACACTAAATTACCTGTCAATTATGACCCCCAAAGCCTCCTCAACAGTATAGGGTTGGGGCTGTGTAGTTAGTTTTTTCCTAACTTTGGAAGCTCGAGTAGGAGATGTAAGACATAATTAAATTACCGCTTCCAGATCTTTCGTAGCTCTAAATGTCACTTTATGTTCAGCAGATAGTGTAGAAACTCAACTTTTATAATTTTAGCTGATGGTTCATTTTGAAAAGATTCCTGTAGGCGTTTCTTAATTCTGTAATTCTTAGTCGCTATCTGTAAACCAAACTTTTACCTTGACTGTCAGAACTTTGTGGCTCCCAAGAAAGAGTAACAGTTCTGTACTAGTACTGGTGCCACTTGGTTCATCAATTGTGCGCCAATATCAGGCTCGTGGGAAATCAATATTGCGTTCGTCACGCGACCGTTATGAGCACTGATTTTTAAGTCATCGGGTAGATCGTCAAGAAAAAACTTCTAAATATATTTTATGTCTCTTTTTAAAAAGATTTTTGTTACTTTTGTAAGCCCTGAACATATTCGTTGCTTTTGTGACGAAGAAGCTGATCTTATCAATAAATCAATTCTGGCTCTCGATGATTGGTCTTTTTAATGTCAATATGTTCAATAGGCGTTTATGTGTTACTCACAGTACAGAATATGTTTATTTATTTAGGCTCACCAACAGAGTACATACATTGCATCTTACAAAATCATTTACACTAAAATTTTCTGGTATGAACTCCAATTACAGTCATCTGTAATTGGTGTTGTGCTCATGCACAACACTCAAATGCATGCAGTACAATGATAAACTATAAAAAAGAATTTTGAAGGTATCTTAAGTAATAACTTTGGGTAGGTTAAATAAAATATTTTAAAAATTTTACTACTAATTACTTAAAACTAAGTGTGTGTAAAGGTGATAGGTACATTTACACTGAACACTAAAATAAAATAACAATAACAAAAAGCAGATATAGTAGGTGAGATCAATCGTCAGTCGATGGAATCTTTATTATCTTTCGACTAAATATGGGGAGCGAGTCGTGAAATATGTCTATATCAGTATGAACATTACAGATGGAATTATATTCGCTACATATTCTAGTAATAGGCGCATTGTAGCCAATATTTGTGCTTGAAGAGGGACAGGAAAAGACTTTAGTGAGGGGATATCTGGGAATACGGTAAGGGACACTTAGACTTATGTGCTCTACGATTTTAAATGAGGTAGCCAAACCATTGATAAGTTTATATAGGAAAGTCTGACCAAGGAGCTTTCTGCGAATGTGAAGGGTATTCATTTCGAAAAAGAGAAGTCTTTTATCGTAAGTTTGTCTATGAGAGATACCACGCGACAGAAACGCTAAGTGTCTTGTAAAACGTCGTTGCAAGCCCTCAATTCGCTGAGAATTAACGGTATAGTAAGGATTCCACACCGAGCAGCAATATTCCAGCCGAGAACGCACAAGCGAGTTGTTTGTTGAAGAATGGAAACCCTTAGAATTTCGCATAATAAAACCAAGCATTTGACCAGCTTTTTTGATCATGGAATCAATGTGAGGTAAGAATGTGAGTTCACTGTCTATTATCACTCCAAGATCTCGTATTTCAGTAACTTCATTTATGGCAGCTCCATAGAGGGTGTAGGAAGAAACATGCTGACACTTTTTTCTAGTAAATCTAATATAATTGCACTTTTTGACATTTAAAACCATAGAATTAAACAAACACCATTGCTCAACACTTTTAAGATCACTCTGCACGAGAAGAGCATCGTCAGGTGAGCAAATAGTTTTATAATTTTTTAAATCGGCTGCAAACAGAGACGTCCTACAAGAACTGAATAACTTCAGTGATATCATCGATAAAAGTAAGAACAATATAGGCCCTAGAAGGGATCCCTGGGGTACACCTGATGTAGCATAGTAAGATTTAGACACATAGCCTTTTACAGCAACTTTTTGAATTCTATTTCTTAAGTATGATGCAAACCACACCAATAGGGATCCACTTATGCCATAATATGTTTCCTTCTTTTTTATTAGAATTGCATGTCGAACTTTATCAAATGCGCTACTGAAATCTGTGTAAAGGACATCCACTTGTTGACCTTTATCCAGATCACGGCTTAAATCATTTGCGTAAGAAACCAAGTTTGTCTGAACCGAACGTCATCGCCTGAAACCGTGCTGACTACCACGTTTGCATTTAATATATCTCCAGAAAGCCTTGGGATCTTTGACAATGTTATGCTCAATTTTGTTTTGATAATCACTGTAGCATTTCTGGTGTAATTTATGACAATAATTACGGATTGTTTCGAATTCTAATTTGTCGCGTGGATTTTTAAATCGACGACGGATATATATCGACGACGCAGTTTTTCCTTTTCAGTAATGAGTTTAATAAGTTGCTTGGTAAACCACGGGGGATACATATTTTTAGAGAGAATGTGCTTGGGAACAAGTACAAGTACAGCTCAATTATATCGCTCAGGACACGGTAGAATGCAGAAACCATATCCTCAGCATCATTACAATCAGCAAAACGCCTCCAATCAACGTCACCGAGAGCAGACATATGCCGTTAAAATCAGCTTTAAAGTAGTTCAAGTCAGATCTCATTTTTGGTATATGCCTAATGTGGCTCACCTCAGGTAAACTCAGTAGCAATTGAGAGAGGTAAGAATCCAACTTACTTAGTAAATCCAACGCACCATCAACATAAGAATGAGAGATATTGGTCAGCACAAGATCCAGGATACGACCATATTGGTGATGCTATTAAGTTGGCGCAGATTGTTGACTGAAAGGAAGTCGATCAACGAATAACCCAATGAATAGTTGTAGTTAGTAGGAGTTGTGTGATGATGGTCCCCAGATTTAGTCCTGGATTGAGATTGAAATCGCCTAGTATGACAATTTCATCCAAATCACCCATAGCAAGTTGAGCACTATCGAGAAACCGAGTCTGTGCTTCCAGCTTGGCAGGAGAAGGTAGATATACTGCACAAATGGCAATTTTCCTACTAAAATTACGGTCACCGATGTCGATTATTACCCAGAGATCTTCGAAATTAGAGTTACTTTCCCAAATATGGACACGAACAGATTTGAGTCGGTGCATCACTGCAATCATAACACCCCCTCCGTCCATTTTGTAGTCTTTTTTGATTTCGTATTTGCTATTTTTTGCAGCACAAATTCGGTCCCTACGATAAACTGTATACCTATAAATTCACCATGTGATATATTAGAATTGAGCCAAGTCTCAGTGAAAACAATAATGTCGTAATTACATTGAAGTATATTGTGATAAATATCGTTTGTCTTGGTACGTAAACCTCTAACATTTTGATAGTTTACTACAAACTAAAGCTATGTATGTTGCAACAGCACAAATGGGTGCACACACTTAGCTCAGTGTGTGAGATTACTTAAGAACAAAATACTGATATTCAGCTATTACAAGAATACAAGTGCAATATAAATCAGAAATCAACATTGTGGCATTAGAGAAGATAATAAATGTGAGAATAATATATAGCCAATAGTTCAATGCATTTTTATCGCTCAAATAATGCGATACTTTATTCGCGCCCAATTTTCTTTCAATAATAATTTTATATTTATGAAAGGTCAAGTCTTGATGTCATTTCAGTAGAAACCTTTGTGAAATTGGCTACCATAAAGAGATAGCAGGTTATTGTTTCTTGTATTAACATTATACCTATCACTATTTTTAGTTAATAAGGTTATTTTTTCTACGCATATAACAAATTCACATAAATGTATATTCATTTCTTCGAACTTATTTCTTAATTGAGTATGTAGAGTATGGATTATGACCCATATCTATACTATACATATATATATATATATATATATATATATATATATATATATACCCTATCCCAATGAGACGAGGCTGTTGCACAACCGTGGGGAAGTGTAAGATGATGAGTATCTAGATTTCTGGCCTGACCTAGAAAGAACTATTCGGTCAGATTTTGTTCTACTTTCAACATAATCTTCTTGTAAATCTATACACTTCTCCCAGCGATGCTTCTATTCATTTAACCCGTCCAAATAGTTGGCATTTGCTCTGCAAAATAGGCATTTACCAAAGCAATGACCTCTTCTTTACAAGAAAAATCGCTGTCCACCAAACCAAACTTTGAGTCTAGGAAACAGGAAAAAGTCACTGGGTGCCAGGTATTGGTAATGGTCAATCATTTTGAATCGCTTTCGCTATTGCGATCGCTGATTTGTGAGACGGTGTGTTATCTTGATGGAACAGCACTTTCTTTCATTGTAAACGCGGCCGTTTTTCCAAAATTTGTGCCTTCAGTATTATGTAACGATCCATAATAAGCTCCTGTTATTGTTTTTCTTTTTTTAAGATAGTCAACGAATATAATACCGCGCTTATCCCAAAATACAGTCGCCATCACCTTTACGGCCGATGAAACCGTCTTTCGCATTCTTTGGAGCAGGTTCATTCTTCGCAGTCCACTGTTTGGACTGTGCTTTTGTTTCAGGCGTGAAGTGATGGATCCACGTTTCGTCAACGGTTATCAAACGTTGCAAACAATCCAATTTATTTCGCTTGAATCGCTCCAAACGAGCTTTGGAAATGTTCATTCGAACTCGCTTTTGATCCAAATTTACCAAACGTGGCACCCAAAGTGCGGGTAGCAACATGTCAACATGTGACAAACACGTTTAATCTTCTATTGCTATCTCTCTGAATGTGATTAGACGATCGTCTAGCACTATTTGGTGTACTTTTCGATATTAACGTAGCTGATCGCAGTTTTAGGCCGTGCTAGACGATCATCATCATTTAAGCTGGTATGACCGCGTTTAAATTCCACTGCCCAAAATTTTACGGTGGAAAATGATGGAGCAGACTCACCATAAGGAGCAGACTCACCATAAACGAAATCCATCTCGGTCGATTAAATTGTGTAGGCGTATTTCCTTTCAAATGTTAGAATTTAATCACGGCGCTAAACTCGATTTTATCCATTTTTTTCAAAAAGAAGCCGTCACAAATATCTGAATTTTAAATATGAAACGCTCAAGAAAGATATAGTGAGGCCAGGAACTTTGCAAACTACTATAGTTCTACTCGTCGACTTTATAAGAGTTCGCTTCTGTAAAACAAAATGGTATGTATTCTTTTGTTACATATCTAATTTTTGACTGCATATGCTGGCAACATTAGCTAAGTGTAAGCAAACGTATTTAAGGTTTAAGGACACAGTAATTCCACAAGATCCAATTTCATATCTCGTAGAAAGTAATCTTCATTATTAATCAGAATTATGTTATTTTTATACAAAACAAAATGTAAAGATGTTGAAAATATTCTAATGGTAATTCTGTTAAAAAGAAAAATACTTCGTTGTAGTCAGTTACACGGTTCTTGAAACTTCATTATTCGCCGATTGCAAACTTAAACATTTTTAACATATGTTCTCTTTCACATAGTTATTGAACTATGACTTTCAACTTAACCTAATTGTAGCTGCGTCGATACATATCGAATCATAATTTACTTGTCCTAGTTTAGAAATGAGTGGAAGAGTTTGGGGGAGGCCTTTGCCCAGCAGTGGGACACGATAGGCTAATTAAAAAAAAAAAAAAAGTTTAGAAACTTGAAGTTTACAATAAATGCAATTTCTTATTTGCAATTCTTAAGTGACGTTCATTATAAAACCATAAAAAACTGTCTCCAACTTCAAAATGCTCAATATCTTGAACGAGAAGACGTTGAGCAGTTACCGCCCACATTGGGGAAAATCCGAGTTGGATAAGAAGTTGAACTCGTATAGTTGGATCTTTTAGGTTGACGTACTCGATTATAATAATGGAGTTCCCACAGATTACCCCCAATAGATTCCGCATGATGGACAATTTGTACTTGCATGAAGTGACCATTTTAGGCGGTAGGTGCCGGTTGCGGGAGACGAAACAAATGCGACGTGATTGGCTATGTCAAGGTTACACTACTCCGTAGTGATGTGACTGTGTAATAAAAAATGTCGATATTTTTTTACACGATTAAGTATATTATAAAAGGATAGGGTCGATTTGGGGTCGAATTCACACTGAGCGCTATTTCGTGCGTCAATGTTTTAAAATTATAGAATCTATTCACATAGGCGTAGAGTCTAAAAGATCGAGTGTCAAAGAGGACGGTGCGAAATGAGACCGAGCGTCGATTCGCAAATTCGTGCATTCGTGCGAATTCATTCTTTGGGATAATTCAGGGAGACGCGGGGCAAATAAAACAAATGCTATACTATGAGAGGGTTCATGTCGCACGTAGCGAGCGACCAGCTCATGAACGCTCACATATAATAGCATTAGGTTTAATTTGACTGGGCGACGCGTGGCTCCATGCGTTTTGCATTGCCCCGTTTCCCTGAACAAGCCTTAAGGCCACAAACTGGACAACCGACAGCAGGTAGGGAAGCGATAGTGGCGGCGATGACGAGGAAGTCGGCGCCCGCGATTTGATCGAATACATTTTATATGTAACTATTCTCGATGGTAGCGATGACAGTTGCGCGATCTACCCACTCGTCGAGAACAATAAACCTAGCATTAGACCGCCACCGCCGCCGTTTGCTGTCAGTTGTCGTTCAGTTTGTGGCCTAATAATTAATTAAAAATTTTGATGGGGGGGACGCCAGCGACTTGATCTTTGAGGTCACTTTTCGTGTTCATGTATTAATCGTAGGATTTTATTTTCACCACGTTCGATTAAGTACGTGAACACCCAAAACAAAATTGGCGTAAACAAAATCATACAATTAATACATGAACACGAAAAGTGACCTCAAAGATCAAATCGCGTCCTGGAGATTTAAGATTTTAATGTGGCAATATTATGAAGCTGTTAAAGGCACGTCAAAATCTGTGATTGTAATTGTCAGTAATTTATAAAGACAGTTATTTTAATGCCGAAACTTTAATATAATTATGATTAAAAGAAAAATTAATACCTAATTTGAACGAGCCCAGTGTTATTGTGACGCATAATGCGAACTACCACACTGTACTACAGAAGATTGGAAAAAATTACGGATCATGTAATTAATGCATGCCAGTGTCTGGTAAAATGTGTGAAACTTTATATTTGTGAATGAGATCTGTGTACCACATTTAGAGCAAAAATAAAAAATGTGGAAAAATTGATTTGTTTTATTGATTTTTAAAATGGACAAGTTTGGTATAAATTCTCCTAACTGCAGAGTTAGGGTTAGTTTTTCTGGTCAAGTAGAATAACCTTATATCTATATATTTTTCCATTATACTTCTCGCTAATTCAATAACATGGTTGCAACTTTCATGATCAAATTGATGTCTATGTATTTCAGGAAATATATCTTCGTTGACAAAGGTCTTCAACGTATCTGTGACTAGGCGTAATTTATCTTTATAATATAATTTTTGGTATTGGACATCTTTCTTCATAGAGCTTCGTATAACTTGTTCACATCGCCTGCAAATTTTTGTAACAGTATTAGATGGATATAGGAGTCCGCCTGCGTCTCTTGCGTATATGAAACTTGTTTGTTTCTGGTCTAATGAGATTAAAGCTTTAACACAGGTATTGCATTTTATAGATTTTATTAGATAATGTACAACGGCTCCAGAAATGTATTCTATAATGTTCTCAGAAAACTGAGACATTTGTTCTAAATCTTCGACCAAAAGGTCTTGAGTAGGTTCTTTTTCATCGAAAGTATCTTCACCTCTTTCTGTTGTAACATTTATTCGTTTTACAGCCGAAGTGCAGTGCAGTATTGCGATTTTCTCGAGAGACACACAGTTTCCGGTATTTGTATCTTGCAGTTCCATGTGGACCAACATCTTTCTATATATTCCATGAAATTGTTTCGGTGTCGGATTATCATTTGCTCCTCCATGAGACCTCATATTGCAAAAAAATAATTCAATGTGGTCTTGACTAATACGGTGGAAGGATATGTATGGACAACGATCATTTTTAATCAAGTCCTGATGCAGAAATTTTGCACTTTCAATACAAACACACAATCCTAGAAATCCAGTGAACCTCGGCGAATCGATCAATCTAATCTGTTTGTTTTTGAAATTAACGTTCAAAGTCATTAGTACGTTTTTGCAATTTTCAAGGGTTGAAAAAACAGTTTCTGCATTTTCTTTGTTTAAGGCTCTTTTCATTTCATATCCGTGTACTTTTGAGTCTAATATATCGAACAAGTCATTCATAGTCAGCAAAAACTCAGCTGTTGCTTCTACTGTTTCAAATTGTCGTAATTTTAACATATTTTTACAAAATTTGAGGGCCACTGCCACACTTCGACTGAATAACTGGGTTGCAAGTTTAACTTTCGTTATATTTTAAAAAAAAATCAAATGTTCAGCTCTGAGTTTATTGGCTGCATTAAACATTTCCTTTTCTTGCAACTCATGCAGTGTTTCTAGATGACTCCATGAAATGTTATTTCCTTGGGCATCCTTCAAGTGTTTATAATGTTCAAAGCTGTTTCTGACTAATTTTACCATGTGGGCAGGATCAAGAAAAATTGCTATTTCGTTATTGTTTATTTTGAATACGGGCTTGATATTATCAGGGTCTAAATTGCAGCCAAGTTTTTTCGCCATGGCTATGTTAGCTGGGCATCCATCAAAAGTTACAGCTTTGATTATAATATTGGCTTCGTTGCAAAGCTCAATTGCTTGAGTGAGTAAAAACACTTTTTGAGCAGCTGTGACCTTATTTATTAAAAAGTAGCCAATTGGTATCTTCCATTTTCCATGCAGAGGGACAACCAAATAAACTAATGCGTCAGTACACTCCTCTTTGCAATCTGAATCAATACTGCCTCCAAAGTCTACATATCCGTATGTTTTCTCCACTTTACTCCTGATTTTCATTTCGTCAAACATAATACAGCAATAAAGTGGCATCTTGGACTGCTCTGCTTTGATCTTTATAGCTTCAAAGGCTTCTTTAGTAAATCCTGGATGTCCATTTATAGACCTATACCACTTTCCTAGTGTCTTGACAGATGGCAAACATGTGTTGAAAGTTTTTCTCACATAGTTGTAGGCCTTGTTAGAATAGAAATTCAAAGTCAAAGCAAAAGCTCTAAGTTCCGGAGAATACTTCATTTTTACTAATTTGCCTGATTTTCCACGGAGCATTTGTCGTTTAATAATTTCGCTGCATTTGACGCCTACTGAATTCAGTATATCTCTATTTTCTGCTGTTATTAAGTTTTTCTTTTCTAATTCTGTTAATAGTGATTCTAATGTTTTTAATCGTCTTTTCAGTCTTCTGTTAGAGTCACGTACTTTTTTAATTGTTTTATTTTTACTTTTTACTGTATTCTGGAGATCGATTATTCTTCTACAAAGACGTTTTTTGGTTGGAGAATCATATGCTGATGGAAGGAGGAAGGAGGAAGAGGATGTATTTTACGTTTTCTTGATGGAGTTTCTAATCCCGCTTCTTGTTTCTTGCTGGTCGTAGGCTGTATAGCATCTGTTATTGATGATGAACTGGGAACCTGAAATTATAACAATTTCTTTAACAGATTCTGGAGTATGTTTTGAACAATTTTTATTCGAAACGAGAATTTTCTCAACAAAATAGATAATCTTCACAAGTTTAATCTCAAATTAACGGGAGTGACGTCACAGATGCTGATTTGTTGGACGTTGGACGTTCCGTTTTACGTAAGTTATATTTCGAAATTTTCGTTAGGCCTGATTTTTCAATCGCCAGTTAAAAGTTACCCCGCAAATAAATTGTAAGCCGACAGTGGAAATTTAAAAATAATGCCATCGGGCCAAGTGATATATCAAATGAAAGGGCTTCATTTGCACATCTTAAATCTGGTTAACTTTTTTAAGCCGCTTGGTTTTTGATATACAGGGTGTAAGGTACAGCGTAACGTTAACTGAAAATATGAAATCAGTTAGTGAATCTGAATTGAAATCCAATGGAATTTTGCCTCGGAAATGTTACCATTTTTTTCTCTTTTTTTTAAAATTTTTTTTAATATAGAGTCACATATTCCGTTAGATGACACCCCATTTTGATAATGAAATAGTAAGAAAAAAAAGATTTGCAAAACCAGCAATGTAACGTTACCGTTGAGAAGAAAGTTAGCAGTTATCAGCTGATCAAAGTTATCAATGTCTTGTAAGGTGTTTGCCGCCAATTCATTAATTAGTAAATAAACAGAGCACAAAGCAATTTTATCGTTAGTACTTGATTTACTTTAATCTTGCATTTCCGAGATAGGTTACATTCTTAATTAATTGAGGTACAACTAGTACGTCGTTGCTGTAAATTTATCGTTATGCTGTCTCTTACACGGTGTATAAATAGAAAAAAGCACAAAAAATACCGTTCCCCCCCCCTTATCTCCGAAGATTGCAAGCCAAAAAATCTGAAATAAATAGAGTTGATAGAGGTTTACCTAAATATTACAGGAAAAATAAAACCATGTCTCTATCTAGTATAGTGTTGTAGAAATAAACAAAAAACCTCTACAAACAAACTTACGTTATGCGGTTCGAAAAATATCCTAAATTCCGAACATAAAGACTTTGTGCAGTACAAAATCTTTATCTATTATCAATTAATAAAATAGTTCGGAACCCTCGGTGCGCGAGTCCGACTCGCACTTGGCCGGTTTTTTTTAATTTGGTCGGCTTATAATTTATTCGTCGAATAACTTTTAACTGATCATTGAAAAAAATAAGGCCTTAAAAAAATATTAACTAACATAAAAACGTTGCAATGGCTCATATTTTACATTTCCTCCCGCGACTTTGTCCGCGTGGAAGATTTTATCAAAATACAAACAACAAACTTTCATCCCCTATTTTATCCCCTTGGGGGTAGAATTTATCAAAATCCTTTCTTAGCGGATGCCTACGTCATAACATCTACCTGCATGCCAAATTTCAGCCCGTTCCTCTAGTGGTTTGGGCTGGGCGTTGATAGATCACTATGTCAATCACCTTTGAGTTATATATATTTAGATTATTATTAAAATGTATGCATTAATTTATTAAACTTAATCACTTTCATTTGATTAAAATTATATCACACCGATTTTGAAGATAGTAATGCTTCAGATCCGGAAATCAATGGCTTTTCATCATCATCAGGATTTGATGTAGACGGGGCCTGAAAATTAAATTATACACTGTACGGTACATACTCTACTGTATGACAGGTAGATAATACTTAAAAATAATTATTGTTGTGTAAATAGTAGTGCATACCAGTAGTGGTAAGTACAAAGTTGGCAGAGCACTGCCTGTGAGCCGCCTGCGGGTCTTCAGAATATAAAAACTATCTTCTGTGAAGTGTCTTGAACACATAACTGTGGTATTGCTCGGAAGCCATCCTTCGCCTCGAAAAGTGGCATTGATCCACTTACATTTTTTTACAGGGCATTTAGGAAATCTTAAACAAAATAATACAGATAAATATCTATATACTCATTAATATTGGCGGTTTACCTACGAAGTTGAGGAGGTCTATTAACGGAGACAATTCTGGGAACAGCATCATGTTGCTGACACAATTGACAATGCAATAACATTGTCATCGCTTTCTATTATTACATTCTATTCTACAGCCTGTTTCCTAGGTCCCCCTAATGCCGAAAGGGGATGATTTTACCCATCAATATGAACAACTTTTACCATGGGATCAACTTCGAATTCGCGAAAAAAAATCTACTGTTCCATAGAAAAAGTTCATACCTACTCGACAAAAATGTATGGAGCAGCTGATGTTTTTTTCGCGAATTCGATGGTCCCATAGTAAAAGTTGTTCATATTGATGGGTAGAATCATCCCCTTTCGGCATTAGGGGATATGAAACAGGCTGTATATGTACCTATATACCAAGTTCTAACTCAATCGAATACCAGGAAATGTATCAAATGTAACTTGTATGATTTTATATAACACAGACAGACACCACCGGGATAGGTGAATGAAACTAAATAAAAGCTTGAAATACTTTCGATCGACCACTTTCATCCTAGCCTTAATTTATTTTACAAGTAGAATATCGATAGCGATCACACCCATCCGACTTACTACACTAGCGTTACACGCGCCAATGACAAAAAGAGATGAACATAGTAATTATAGTAATGAGAGAAAGGGATCATTCAAGAAAGACATCAACGCGAGCTAAAATTTTTCATCTGCAACCGTTTTATGTCCATTATAAATCGATCTCCGCGAAATATAAAATAAATAATAATTTTACTTACCGATGGAAAGTAATGTTATCCTTCTTGAAGCTGGACGTCCTCGAGTTCTTTCCACACCATTTTATGGCACAGGTTGACATTTTTCAGCAATTCAAAGGTCAAAAAATACGTAAGAATGTTATTTAAAATTACATGCACACAGATCCAATACTTGGTCGGTACTGAAGTGGCTTAATCAAGTAATTATTTATATCAGTGCAAAATCATAGATGAGTGGCGCGCGCCGTAGGCCCTGTATGCGGTATCTATTGGGGGTAATCTGTGGGAGTTCCTAACTGATATTGATGAGGGTACGATGCGAGCATTCGTCATAATTTTCTTTTAGCCAGTGTTCATTTTAAGATCCACCTGTTACGATACTCGATTAAGGTCTTCCATCGATTTTGCCATGACTACAATAGCATCGGCAAACCGAAAACCGAAGGTGAGTAATATACTCGTCATTGATGTCTGGCGTTATTTTACAAATACTTCAATATACCGACAGTCAATATGACATTATTAGAGAGACCCCAGTACATTCCAGGTCTCTGTTTAACCTGCTGCGGTGTATGGACGTGGTCTATGTCACTATAGCCTTTTCGGAAACCGGCTTGTTTGGGAGGCTGGAAAGAAGATTCGTGATTCCCTTCGAAACCCTTGTAAAACATGGCTGAAATTTGAAATCGGCCTATGTTTTTTTATAGGGTGTTGACACCCTTTGTATGGTTTGTTTCTAGACAAGTAAAGAGTATACTGACGGATCTTTTGACTAAATTTAAAATTGACTATTTTAAGTGTACTCTGTGTACCTACAAAATAAAGCCTTTTTGACTTTGACTTTGATCCACCCAAACCTATCAACTATGTGGCATATTTGCTATATATTAGTCCACAAATATATTAATATATGGTCATCATCATCACATCAGCCGAAAGACGTCCACTGCTGGACAATGACCTTCCCCAAAGATCTCCACGACGAGCGATCCTGCGCAGCCGGCATCCAGCGGTTTCCCGCGATCTTTACCAAATCGTCTGTCCACCTCGTGGGAGACCTGCCCACGCTACGTCTTCCGATACGTGATCGCCACTCGAGAACCTTTCCGCCCCAACGGCCGTCGGTCCTACGAGCAATGTGCTCCGCCCACTGCCATTTAAGTTTTTCAATTCTTCGGGCTATATCGGTCTCCTCATTTCTGATTCGATCCCGCAGGGAGACTCCGAGCATAGACCTTTGGGTAACCTTGAGCCTTCTTAAGACGTCCATAGTGAGCGTCATCACTGGCAACACATACTGATCAAAGACTTTCGTCTTGAGACATTGCGGTATTTGGGACGAGAAGATGTTAAAAAGGGGTAAATACAGTGATGACAATAATACTCAAAATTGAACGTGAAATAATAACCTAATTCTAAGTTCATAAAGATCAGGAGCTCAGAATTCATAGCGAATGTAGAGTATTTTTGTGTACTCTATTAGTGTTATCGATTATAAGTACATTACTCTATTGTAGAGAACGATTGGCAACCCTACAGGCGGCCTCTATCTATCTAGGTATACGGGGCGAGATACACGAAACATAGCAGTCCGTTCCGACCGCCCGTTAAAGCGGAGAGGATATATCCGGAGTATAAGCGAGATGGGCGAACGAATGTCGATTTGACCTTTGACCTTGAACGTGAAAGCAAATTATGCAATATGTGTTTTGATATATTTCTTTCGTAATTAATTAATTCTGTTCCAAAGTGTTTTCGTAAGCGGAAAGATGGGGCAATATTACGCTACGGATGTGAAATTATATAGATAGTGCATAAATTAGTAATATTTTGTGAGAACTTTAAAATAAACTGTCTCGTGTAAACTCCAGCACAGTCTGGGACTATTTTGACGAAACTAATACCGACTAAAACCAGACGAAATGTCGTGTATGTTTTATGATTTATATGGCCCGACAGGGCATATTCTCCGATCGATCCGATCAAGACAACGTGTTCAAGATATACTCGTTGCTGCCATAGCCCAAGAAAGTGCCAATAATGCACAAGCACCGGCTAGTAGCAGCTTCCATCAAATTTTCGCTATGATCCATTTCATCATAGGTCAAACACAATCGGTGGGAACTCCTTTATCCAAGGCAATAAAGAAAATTTACACTTATCTCCAACAGAAAAAGTCTGGAACTGTCTGTTGGAATAATGGTGGAATAATCACCGGTTCACCTACCCAATAATCAAATGAACAGAACAAGTCTGGAACTGTCCTTTGGAATAATGGTGGAATAATCACCGGTTCACCTACCCAATAATGAAATGAACTTGCTCGTCTGTTTACGGCTTAGTTTTGTATTTTTGATGAGTACCAACACTGACGTTGCTCGCTCTCTTCGATTTCTGAACAATGCTCATCGAGCACTAAAATTCATTTTATCTAAAGTTCAAGTAGCCTATTTAAAACTGCTCTATAAGTTTGTATAAGATTATATGAGAAATCTTACCTCACCATGGATGATGTGAGGTATTATGATACAATTTTTCCAACAAATAATGTATAACGATTTGATATTCCCAAATCTGCTAAATCATATCAAACATGAAGACGCTGTTCCAGAAGTTCTTCAGTGAACTGATCACCAGATTTGAAATCCTTTTTATATTCAGTATACGCGCGTATGTACACAACATTAGATACACTTATCCCACCTTTTCCGCCACCTGTGCGAATGTGGATTAGAAGGAAATAACTGCGATGAATTAATGACCAATTTTTGTTTTAATTGGCCTGAACATTCGAAATTTCTTATATCCACCGACGAAAATATTATTTGTTTCGGTGATAACAATATTCCACCTGAATCCCGCAAGCCTACTGCCGAAACAAGAGTGTATTTCAAATTCAACATAGAAAGAGATCCAATAAAATTACGTGGGGCAAAAGATTATGGTTTGTAAGGCACGACCACTACACCAAATGTAGTGGTTAGAAACTCTGATCACTATACGAAAAGGTCGCGGGTTCGAACTCCGCTAGGATCATATGTTTGTATGATGAATACGGACATGTGTACCCGAGTTATGGATGTTTTCATCCATAATAAACTTATGTAGTATATGAACCATCGTATCCACAACACAAGCCTATAGTTGCTTAATGTGGAACTAGATGGCATTGTGTGTATGCCCAAGAATATTTATATATTTATAAGTCTTATGCAATTCACAGTATCGCAAAGGCATGGGAAAGTACTAATTAGTATTAGTAGTAGTAAAGGGATTATGGGACGCAGAAGTACTAAAAGGTTTCGTGTTAGCACCTCTATGCTATGAATCAAGCTCAAGAAATCAATCAAAGCTCAAGGCCATGGCGAACTATGGAGAGAGCGATGCTCGATGTTTCATAACGAGATCGAATTAGGAATGAACAAATCCGTAGAAACAAGAAAGTCACCGACATTTGAAGTAGCAATGGGCATATTATATTGCTCGTAGGCCTGATGGTCGTTGGAATATACCGGAAGAGGTTTATACCTTAAGAAAAAAATTTATTGACATTGGTAGTTTAATTCTTTTCTTTTCAAAAGCGTAACGTGGGATGTCCACCCGCAGATTGGACGCACCACAGATGATCGCCGAAAGTCGCTATTTGCAGGCCGCGTTCAACCGGTCGTCAATTTGGAAACCTATCCGGGGAGGCCTATATTCATCAGTGGACGTCCCTTGTCTCATAATGATGATGCTGATGACATTCATGAAGATTTCTTGATGCTGCGACTTAGGACCCTAAACCTATCTCCGAGGACACTCAGGTTGAGTGTTTCAGTCTTCTCATCGACCGCCATCAACTGTTGAAAGTTGAAAATGCCTGTTTTGATTGATATCGACTCAGTGCAGGTGTCATTCTAGGTGTAGTTCTGTCCCTTCTTCCATTCTCTATCTTTATAATCTTAAATAGTTTTATATCTGACTATTTTCGAATATTTTAAATTAATGATAAATTCTGAAAGAGGCCGGAACCGGTGACTTAAAGTCCTTCAGATTTTCCATTTCGTCTTGCTCGGGGGCGTTATGCCAGATTATAACCTATTGAAGAACTTAGACCCATATAGCTTTAAAGGTAATCACGAAACGTCTCGCAAGTTGGTTTGACGACTGGCAATTCCAATCTCCTGAACAAGTCTGTTTCCGGAAAGGTTACAGCACCATAGATCACATCCACACGCTGCGGCAGGTTATACAGAAGACCGAGGAGTTCAACTTTCCAATACGTTTACTGTTTGTGGACTATGAGAAAGCCTTCGATTCGATCGAGACCTGGGCGGTGGTGCGGTCTCGGTCCAACGGTACCGGTCCAACGGTACCGGTGCCTTATTGACTATCGGTACATTGAAAGTGTTGAAGTGTATGTACAATAACGCCACTATGTCAGTCTGAGTACAAAACCAGAGCACGAGGTTGATTCTACTAAAGAGAGGCGTGAAGCAGGGAGACCTTATCTCTCCGTGACTGTTCCGCACTGGAAGATGCCTTCAAACTTCTGGACTGCCAATCGATTCGGCATCAATAAAATTCATCTTCGGTTTGCAGACGACATTGTAGTCATGACAGAATCCTTGGAAGACTTCAGCGCTATCCTCGAGGACCTCAATCCAGTATCTCAATAAGCGGGCTGTAAAATGAACATGGATTTAACGAAAATCATGGCGAATGTCCATTTCGTGTCCTTTCTCGAAGTTGTAAGCGAGAATGTTAGGACAAAAGATCCGACTGGACAGATCCAACATCGAGAGAGAGGCCAATCGACGAATTCAACTCGTAGGGTAGCGATAGGCAAACTGCACAACTTCTTATCGTCCAAAATACCTCAATGACGAAAGTCTAATCCATATCAATATGTTACCCGTGATGACTTATGGCACTGAAACGTGGCCTCTCTCTATGGGCGTCATAAAAAAGTTCAAAGTCACGCAACGAGCTATGGAGAGGGTGATGCTCTGGATTTCACTTCGTGATCGAATCAGGAATGAGGAAATCCGTAGCTGGACGAAGATCGCTCACATAACCCAGCGTATTACCAGGTTGAAGTGGCAGTAAGCAGGGCACATAGCTCGAACATCTGATGGTCGGTGGGGCATTAAAGTTCTCGAATGGAGACCACGCACCGGCAAGCGCAGCGTAGGACGCCCACCACTCACTGATAATGGTCGCGGGAAATCGCTGGCTGCAGGCCGCTTCCAACCTACCGGTCACCCAGAAAGTCTATGCGGGAGGCCTATGCTCAGCAGTGGACGTCCTGTGGCTGATATGATGAAGATGATAAAAACGGCCACTTTTATTTATAATTTTTAATTCTCCAAAATGTCAGGAATCAAAGATTTTTTAGACATTTATTATGATGTTTATTATTAAAGTGAGTATATTTTGGATTTATGTTGTAATCGAAAAATCTTGATTTATCACATGAACGTACCACTGGACCCGATGCCTCTCAAGTTCTACGCCTCTAAATTTACAAGCATTGCCATGGCTACTTGTTGTCTTCAAGAAATAGCCCTGGTTGCGCATCATGTTTATTATTTAAACTTGAAATACTTTATGTACTTCAATGTATGTTGATTGAAGTCCGTGCGTCGTGTCAGGCTCCTCTCAAAATCACCTTTGTAGTTATTATGTAATTACAACTCCTTTTTGAGACCTTTTTGGTATCACTTTGCGACAACGAAATATTTTTTTTTCTATCATTATATCAGCCACAGGACGTTCACTGTTGAACAAAGGTCTCCCCTTGTTGCGAGTAAGGAAAAGTTTTACAATAAATTGTTGTCTGTTCTATCATCGTTGGCATTGTGCGAGTGAGTCTAATTTATCACATTATGTAGTTCGACGAATAAGCAATTATTTTGACATTGAAGTTAATGAGTCAGCATATTTCACCACATAATCCACATTTTAACAACATATTTCAATGCTCAATAATATCTCGTCATTCGTTTCAATCGGTACATTATCATAAAAGGACAGATGTAATCAGGAACTCGTAGTGATCCGCACCGTACTCATTGATACCCTTCTCAAAAACCTTTCTTATGTGTCGAGTTGTCGATCACTTGACGACTACTCTTGTTGATGCTGAGTCACTCTTCTTTCAGCTCATATTTCTCATCATCGCACTACTTCTTGACACCAGGATGTCGATTCTGTAAGATTGTTGGCCCGGCTCGCGCCCGAATCTGCGGGGAGATTTCCAACTTTTTTTAGTAGTTATTCCGGGTAATTATTGTACTTTCCCATATCTGCATCCCGTTTAAAAAAATTGCTAAAGGGGGCTCACTGCACCGCCTTTCCTCGAAGCGATTCAGCCTATCTTTGAAACCACGTAGCTCCTGCCTCTTCTGGGTTTTATTAATCCGCAAAGTTAGTTTGGTTTCATTACTGACTAATGATCATCAAGACTTCTCGAAGTCCAAAAGCTAAAATTTGGTATGTTGCCTTGGGTCACTTGGACAACAACGAAAAGTTAAATAAGTCTATATTTATACCCTCCTAACCGCTTACCAGTGGGGGAGAGTAAAGTCCTAGAACGCAGACATTTCGTAAGTAAATTAGTGCAAATCAATGTAATAAATACATTGGTCTAAAATTCATTCATTTTACTTCGCACCAGACTTATAAATAAAAGGTCTGCCTAGGCGTAAGAAATATTCTGAAGTAAGAAGAGCAACTAACCGATTGAGTGATAAAAATGCATGCAAACTACTTGACTGATAAGTTGTTTCTTTGCTTTGTTAAAATTAAGACCACATCGATTATCGATCATCATCGACATTATCGATCACATCGAAAGTTGGAACTTTTAAATTTTCTTCTCAATTTCCAAGAGGTGAGCTGGTGCATAACTGTGTTGAAAATTTTTCTCGCCGCTCAATTTATTTCTTAGCGTAAATGTATGTACCTACATGTAATAAGTACTCTCCATTTGTTGCCTGCGTTTTACGTAAACAATCGATTATAATGATACTATTCGAGAAACTACCTAATGTCTTCTCGTCCAAAATACCTCAGTGCTTAAAGACGAAAGTCTTGAATCAATATATGATTTATGGCTTTGGTTTCTCAGTCATGAGAAAGCTCAAGATCACGCAATGAACTATGGAGAGGATGCTCGGCATTTCACTAAGAGATCGGATCCGGAAATTGTTGAAGAACAGACCGTCACCAGTAGAACTCAGCAGATTAGTAAGTTGAAATGTTAGTGGGCAAGACACCAAATTTGAAGCAGTGATGTCCATTACGGCATTAAAGTTCTTGAGAGGAGCCCACAAGGGGAACGGACTACCTAATGTAGGTTGTGGTAAGTTGCTAGATGCAGGCCGCTTCCAGCCGGGAACTCTGGAAATCTATATATGTTAAATTGCTAAGTTACGAAGCCTTCAACCTGGAATGGTAAGGATTCAGGCAACATCAATGGCAAGCGAGATCATTTGAGTGCTGCACCGGTACTTATCGCCGAAAGGTTTGGTGTATTTGTTATTTGTAATACTTTGGACCGGGACTAATAAATTAGGACTTGAAATTAGTTACACGAAATATTTATTTATGGCAGATCTTCTCTAATATTTTATCAGTAAGAGAAATTTTTCCGCAAGTTTTTTTTATTAAACAAATATTACCAAGTACAATCAAAGCATAAATAAAATGATAATTAAGAGTGAGCGGTAATAACTTATTTGCGTTGTTTCTTCTAGGCCGGGCAATAAATTAAGAATGTAATTCTGTTTTTGTAATAAATATCATGTACCCATTTCGAGGCTGCTTTATCACAATTATTTTGACATGTATAACCTCCCATGCAGTTTCTCTGGAATATCTCGTTCATAAAGCCACACACTACCAGAATTATTCATTCAGTACTTGCTAGACAGCAAGAATATGTGGCGTGCTGTGATGCTTGAATTATGCAATGTATCCTGGAGGACTTTCAGCGTAGTTGTGGTAATGATAACTATTAATTTTGGATTCGCTTTAATTAATTGGACCTTTTCTTTGCAAACATGACACTGAACTTTAAAATAGTATGCAAATATTTGTCATTTAAATAAATTAAATACACATTCAGAAGTGTTTTTACATTTCTGCAGAATTTTAGATATGTTTTAAGGTTATTATACATTTGAAAAGAAGTTATTAAATTGAAAACATTGCTGTTTCCACTTTTACGTAAAAAGTTGTGAGATCCATGTAATACCAAGTCGGTTGTTAATTTATTCAGCCTCTACTTAAGCGACTTTCTGTCTTAATACGTCCAGTCTCTAAGACCACGATCGTGGTCCATAACAATTGAAAATCAATTGTGTCTGGAATCTCCGTACTCGAAGCATTAAGTTGTTACGTAATAATTAACAGCATCTTATAGTGACGCATATCAAGGTCTTAGAGACTGGACGTATTAAGACAGAAAGTCGCTTAAGTAGAGGCTGAATAAATTAACAACCGACTTGGTATTACATGGATCTCACAACTTTTTACCGCAGAACAACTGAGTTGCGAGACTTGGTTTTTTTGACAAGTATTGTTTTTGATGGGATCTCATTTCTTTTTGTATTTTGTAGACAGTTCTACTTTTTTCCTTTTCGGTACCTTCTACTTATTGTATATATGTATATCTACCAGCAACGAATTTTCTTAAAGCCCTCTCTCTGACTTATGAACTTTTCTTATTTTTGTAGGTAGCCTTCCGTTTTCTCTTTTCCGGTACTACTTCTTGAGCTTCAGCTACAGTTTTTCTAAGAGCCCACTTGGCCATCGCACTAAATAATTGAATTTACATGTGTTTTCAGGCGATTGAATTTACACGTCTTTTCAGGCGATGGCCAAGTCTCAATATATTTATATAAAACATTAAAGAATTTTAATATTGATATGCGTCACTATAAGATGCTGTTAATTATTACGTAACAACTTAATGCTTCGAGTACGGAGATTCCAGACACAATTGATTTTCAATTGTTATGGACCACGATCGTGGTCTTAGAGACTGGACGTATTAAGACAGAAAGTCGCTTAAGTAGAGGCTGAATAAATTAACAACCGGCTTGGTATTACATGGATCTCACAACTTTTTACCGCAGAACAACTGAGTTGCGAGACTTGGTTTTTTTGACAAGTATTGTTTTTGATGGGATCTCATTTCTTTTTGTATTTTGTAGACAGTTCTACTTTTTTCCTTTTCGGTACCTTCTACTTATTGTATATATGTATATCTACCAGCAACGAATTTTCTTAAAGCCCTCTCTCTGACTTATGAACTTTTCTTATTTTTGTAGGTAGCCTTCCGTTTTCTCTTTTCCGGTACTACTTCTTGAGCTTCAGCTACAGTTTTTCTAAGAGCCCACTTGGCCATCGCACTAAATAATTGAATTTACATGTGTTTTCAGGCGATTGAATTTACACGTCTTTTCAGGCGATGGCCAAGTCTCAATATATTTATATAAAACATTAAAGAATTTTAATATTGATATGCGTCACTATAAGATGCTGTTAATTATTACGTAACAACTTAATGCTTCGAGTACGGAGATTCCAGACACAATTGATTTTCAATTGTTATGGACCACGATCGTGGTCTTAGAGACTGGACGTATTAAGACAGAAAGTCGCTTAAGTAGAGGCTGAATAAATTAACAACCGGCTTGGTATTACATGGATCTCACAACTTTTTACCGCAGAACAACTGAGTTGCGAGACTTGGTTTTTTTGACAAGTATTGTTTTTGATGGGATCTCATTTCTTTTTGTATTTTGTAGACAGTTCTACTTTTTTCCTTTTCGGTACCTTCTACTTATTGTATATATGTATATCTACCAGCAACGAATTTTCTTAAAGCCCTCTCTCTGACTTATGAACTTTTCTTATTTTTGTAGGTAGCCTTCCGTTTTCTCTTTTCCGGTACTACTTCTTGAGCTTCAGCTACAGTTTTTCTAAGAGCCCACTCCCTGTCTCTATGGGTTTTTCTGGGAGGCTTTGATGTTACATTTTTTGCCGTAAAATAATAAAACATCCTTACGAATAAAGCCAATATTGAAAAATTTAATTAACTGAAGACTTGGCTGTATGGGCTTAATTTTCTTTGCTGTCTTTTCTAGATTTTTTAGTTTTTCCTTGATTCATACACCAAACACTACTTATATTCCAAATTTGGAGCTTCTAGGTCTGCTAGAAGTGCCTTAGAATTTTGATGATCGGTGAGTCAGTGAGTGACAAAATTAAGAAATTTGACCCGTTATAATTCTTAAAAATACTGGTTCAAATTGAATGAAATTTTAAATATACGTATCTTTACAATGCCTGCATAGTTACTGAAAATTTCAGTCTTCTATTTTTATCCACAACGAAGTTACAGGGGGTCGAAAATGGTCTGAATTGCTTCGAGAAAAGGATGGTACGGCCGTGACGCTTTTTTGCTCGACTTGGTGGGGGCACGGCCGTGCCCCCAGATTTATTCGGTCAGATTTTGTTCTACTTTCAACATAATCTTCTTGTAAATCTATACACTTCTCCCAGCGATGCTTCTATTCATTTAACCCGTCCAAATAGTTGGCATTTGCTCTGCAAAATAGGCATTTACCAAAGCAATGACCTCTTCTTTACAAGAAAAATCGCTGTCCACCAAACCAAACTTTGAGTCTAGGAAACAGGAAAAAGTCACTGGGTGCCAGGTATTGGTAATGGTCAATCATTTTGAATCGCTTTCGCTATTGCGATCGCTGATTTGTGAGACGGTGTGTTATCTTGATGGAATGGATTTTCTTTTATGAAGCACAATTTACACTCTCTGGATATGTATGTTAATAAACAAAATTGCCGCATATTGGGTAAGGAGAATCCCTAGGTGATACAAGAGACCCCATTACATGTCCTAAAAGTAACTGGTGAGCATTATGGTTGGGCGGCCTAACTTTTTTGAAAATGCTGAAGGTCAGACAGTAACAGTCAACTGTGAGCACTATAGGCGAATGGTAACCGATTTTTTTTGTTGTAAAGAAATCGATGATATTGATGTGGAAGACAGGACAGGATTCAGCAAGACGATGCAACTTGCCACACAGCGCTTGCAACGTTAGATGTTTTGCGTGAAACATTCAGACGTTGCATTAGTTCACGTTACTGTAACATCAACTGGTCGCCAAGATCGTGCGATCTAATCGTTGGATTTTTTATGGGGTTTTCTTAAGAGTCGCGTCTATTACACACCAGCAACGTTGGAGCATCTTATACTAACATCGGCGAAGTAATTACCGAGATAACTTGGAAAAAGTCTTCGAAAATTACCTCGAAAGAATCAATAGCAGCAGAATGAGCAGAGGCAACCATTTTTTTAAGCAATGCAGCTCGACGACATTTTCACCTTGCATTCCTAACTATAACTAGTTTTTATCTATCAATAAGTTAACTGTGTTTAACAAAAGTCTACCTAATTAAATATCAGTTAGTATTTATTGTTATTAAGATACAAATTAAAAATAGAGTTTTAAAAAAAAATCTAGACTAAGCGCTCGTTTTTTTTAGGCTTAATTATTCGAAATTACATCTCTAATATACCTCTATACGATATCAATTATGTAAGTCGGTTCTGAATTATGTCTAGCTAAGCTAATTTTCTACCGTATCTTCCCTGGGCTACAGGTTAAAAGTGGATATTACTTACTCGATCGCTGGTTTTTTATAAAATATAGTTGCAGTCTTTCTTTGAATGTGTTCTCGTTTACGTAATACTCCACACGTACTCTGAAACAAAAATATAAAATTATTATCTCATAAGTATTACCGAAAACTTAACACGTTTCACAATAAAACTTTTGTTTTGTCCGGTAGTGTATTCTGAAACATGTTAAAATTATTTTACATAGGATTTGCTTTTGAAATTTTGGTCTTTGTTCTTTGGTCTTTGGTTTTTGGTCGTCGAATTTTTTCTCGCGCGACTGTACTCGTACTGCCCCGGTTGACTGAGGCATTGTTCCTTGCATTACCACAATTTTCACTTCGCTTGGAACAGTGCGACCGCGACCGCAAGTACCACTGCGGTAGACCGCCTCCGTGGCTCAATGTAAACAATATTGGATTTACGATTCGGAGGTCGTGGGTTTGATCCCCAGCGGAGTACATGTTTAAGTACTCGGTTTGGTTGGTGGTAGGGCATTTTAAATGTCCGCCTGGCTAGTTACCACCATCTTATGTAAATCTGCCGCCAGTAAGTAATTGGAAGACACAAAATCGCCGCAAAATATCAACTTAAACTTGTCAAACCCGGAATATTGATTTCGTCGATCTTCAGCGACTCATCTTGCCGACACAGGTGCAAATTTTAATTACTCTTGAAAGACATCGAATGTAAGTCTGACTGGGTAACTGAAAGCTACATTGAAGAATGGATTGAAAATAAAAGCAGCATTACACGTAAAATCAAGTATCCAATTTCGACCATCGACTTTCCATAAAAGGTTTTCAAAACAGAATCACACTGAAGAGACACATCATCATCATATCAGGCGAAAGACGTCCACTGCTGGGCAAAGGCTTCCCCCAAAGATCTCCACAACGAAGACACTACTATAAAACAAACTTCGATCTTGCTAGAATTACTCCAAACCAACATAATCCCCGGAAAGTCTACCTTATATTAGGTCTTTACCTATGAAATTGCCGTTTTGTATGAAAAAATTTAAACGAATTTTTTTCATGTATGTTTTATTTGTATTAATCGACGTAATCACCTATGCAATGAATGCATCTTTGCCAACGCAGTGGCAGTTTATTGATGCCCTTCTTATAGAAATCAGCTGGACCGGAGGCAACAAATTCTTCAAAGGCATTTTGTACTGCCTCTCGGTTATTGAATTTTTTTCCTGCCAAGTAGTTATCCAAATTCTGGAAAAAGTAGTATTCTGTAGGCGCAAGGTCTGGTGTACTCACCAGACCTTACGCCTACAATACTATATCTACTCCGTACTACTACTACGGAGAGCTTCCAACCCCAGTTCTTGCAACTTGGAGACCGTCCGCTGTGCAGTATGAGGTCGCGCGTTGTCATGCAGGAGCATCGGAGAGGAGCGATTGACCAATGCTGGTTAGAGATGTGCCTGCTTCTCCATCTTTGTGTTCAGTTCTTCACAGTACACATCTGCATTAATGCTCATCAAGCTGTGATGAATCACACCGGCGCTAGACCACCAAACAGTGACCATCACTTTTCTAGGGGTAAGTTTTCGTTTAGGGCATTGTTTAGGTGCTGAACCAGGATCCAACCAACTTGCTGAGTGCTTGCGGTTATCAAACAGAATCCATTTTTCATCGCAGGTAACAATGCGGTTCAAAATTCCTTCATTTGTGTGTCTGTTCAGCAGTGCAAGGCACGTCTCGACGCGTACTTCGCGCTGGCGATCATTGAGTTCGCGGGGCACCCATTTGTCAAGCCTTTTTTCCTTGCCAATTTGACGCAAATGGACCAATATTGTTTGGACGCTAACGTCGAAAGCTGCTGCTAAAACAGCCGAAGATTGGGTATCATCAGCTTCCACAATCGCCTTTAATTCGTCATTGTCGACCAAAGTCTTCGGACGACCGCGAGGTTCATTTTTCAGGTCGAAATTCCCAGAACGGAAGCGAGCAAACCAATAACAGGTGGTGCGTTGGTTTGTAGTGGTAGCTCCGTAAACGTCGTTGATGTTGCGTGCCGCTTGTGCCGCGTTGCTGCCACGACGGTACTCATATTCCATAATTACTCGAATTTTTAACGTATCCATGATGACGAATGAGTACTTTTGGGAAAAGAATTCCATGTTTTTAAAATCAAATTAATTTGAAATTAGAATTTTGAAGAAGGCATTGAAGAGGAAGGATATACCATAATTAATCCTACACTGGCTTTAATCCATTTTTAACTTGCATTAATAGTTTCCGATCTGCAAAGCGTCGCTGTGTCCTAAAAACGATTCTGTTTGTTGATGCATTAATAGTTTCCGATCTGCAAAGCGTCGCAGTGTCCTAAAAACGATGTTTGTTGATTCTTTTGTAGTCTTGCATCTATCAAACTTGCCCGATTTTAGAGATTATCTACTGTTATTTAGATATGGACACTCGCTTTCATGTACACTTTTAAAATTACTACCCCGGGCTGGAGGCTCTAGTCTATGTTTATCAACTAGTCGCTGGACCTGGTGTAAGGAGATTGTATTTTTCAATTGACCTTGCCGTATTTAGTTTTCTTTTTGATATTGTCATATAAAATGTCACGCATGTTAAATAATTGTCATAATATTATTTTGTGAACGTTAAACTTATTGTAATACGATAAAACAATTACACATAACGTATTAAGTAAGCGGAGATAGCTAGATTTTTTGTCGGAAGCGTATAATTGAACATGGTAAATGTGTACGCGGAATACTGCTGCAATAAGTGGTGTAGTCCTAAGGCTATATGGTCAACGTTACCCAAATCGTTTACAAGCAGAAGAGATGAAGTTATACAGGTCGTAATAAGAACTCGTGAAAACAGGCCGAATTCGTGCGTACAACAACGGCTCGTGTGGAGGAAGGTGTACTACATCATTTTGACCAAGAGCCTCATTCCAGTGCACGACGTTGTGGCAGATTAATATTAGTCATACATCAGATCACAAAATTCTGAGAAAAAACCAACAACATCCCTGGACAATAATACATAAAACAGTCTTCTGAACTCAGAAAAAGTTATGCACATAGAGTCTGCTATTCCGAATGGGTACTGCAAATGTGTGAATAGATTTTAGAACGAATTCATAACGTATTCATAACGTAATGTGGTCGAATGAAAGTCGTTGTATATGAAACTGTGTGGAACTGCGGAACATCAACAAACAAAATGGATTCAAAGTTTGAGCATTCATTAGTCCTGTTTTCATAAACATGAAATCCACCGGAAGCGACTATTTAACGTATCCTCCGACGCACGGAAATACTCATTTTAAAATGGTGGACACCAAGGACTGCCCCTGCCAATAACAGATTCATTTTCGATTAAGTTTAAGGAACGTAGTTCTCACACGCTCGTCTCTCAGCTCTTCAATTAATTCTTTTTTTGTTGCTGGCTCCCGGAGGATGAGCCCTGAGTCTTTAGGTTCCAACTGATAGTGTCCTAAAGTCTTAACTTTCACCGCTCGTATCATATGATAGTAAATTATAAAACAACAAAATTTTAAATGTACTTCATATTTGTTTTCACAATGTTTTACTTCCGTCTGTATGGATCACTCGATGATTCTATTTCAGTGCATATTGAGGTCATGTCGATACAGTTGATAGCGTGGTGAACAGTTTTGTTCTCCTTTATCTGTTTTAATTTAAAGAGTGCATGTTACATATTCATGGATTGAAGGACCCATACATTGATATTATATGTTACTATTTGTGTTAAAATCAATTAAGTAAGTACAGAACAGATGATACATACAATATTTTTCATCTATTAAAATGCAATGAAAAAATGGAGAACTAAAGAAACTAGACAGCAACAAAAAGCATTATAGAAATTATGGAGGTTCTTTAGATTTTATAGGTTCGGAGTACTTAAGGTTTACGGCGGTAATAGCAAAATGGCGTCACGTTCAAATAAAACTGAGCTTACGAGAGTGATTTAAGCAATTTAGGTAAGTTACGCTCAGTTTCGACCTAATCGTGTTTGTTAATTTAATCTCTATTATCAATCTACGTAATTTAAAAAACATTTTGAGGTGCCTGACAATAATCAAGCTATCAAATTATACTTATTTAGACAATACGGTACGAGAATAAATATAGGTAGGTACAGAATCAAGTAAACATGTTTGGGATTACTCAATACTTCACGAAAGGTTTATGCAGTGATTACTGACCCTGCCGATGAAACCCAATTGCAGGTTCCAATCCTACTAGGAATAGAAGTTTGTGTGATGACTATTAGCATTTATTCCCTATTCGTTATTTAGTGTCCTAAGTACAGGTTTAGATTTGGTGTAAGTGTAAAAGAGCACACGATGATTTCGGGATCAGGTGTAAATGGTCGTACCTCAGTCACCGTAAAAGTTCCGTTTACTGTGCCTCAGTTATGTATTTGTCTAGTCTATGTAGTATTCAGGTAGATAAAAACTTAATTCAAACTAATCCGAGCTTCTCTGTTATACTGTTATCTGCTTTTGAGGTATTTATACTTATTATCAAAGTTAAAATGAAATCAACGAAAATTTACGATTTCATCACACTCTTTTACAGGTTTTCAACTGGTATAAATTAAAAATCTTACTAAATTTGTCGCTTGTCGTCGTGCGCGCTAGGATCGCACTCAGCGGACAACATTATTGGTCCATATTATTACACTTTTTTTAAATAAACAATATAATCCCAAATAAGATGGGGTTTCCGGGTCAGTACGCTACCACCTTCGGCCTCATCTTCACTTAACATCAGGTGTGATTGAGGTCAAGTGCTAACCCGTTGTAGATAAAAAAAAAACAAAGTAAAATTAAGTATAAGGAACCATCATCTTCTTGAACTTCGCTGTCCGACAAACGAATTTTTGAATCTATGCGTTCTGATTTTCACAATATTTTTAGATGGTTAATTTGCCCACCTTTGTTTCTAATTGAAGTTTCTCTTCCCTTCCACCGAATTTGAAGGTTTTATCGTTCAACTGCCACATATGCTATAATTTGAGCCCAAATCAGCTGAACGATAATAAACTCGTGGCACCCTAGGGCAAACGTAATAAGTACTTTAAAAAGATTCCCAACGCATCACGTCAAGCATTACGTATTTATCTTTTTTTATGTTTAAATGAAATGGTTTATTTTGAAATGGTTTTTTAACATTGAAAATTTTTTCGCCACCGCCCGGGTGTTGTGGGTTTTGGTACTACGTTGTCACGTACGTAGTTGGTTGGGGATGTTAAAAGACGTGTCTCGATGAGGGCTACAAAATGCAAAATTGTTGAATAACACAATTTGTTTTGTTATTTTTCTCCTGGTTTCAGTCAGAAAAAAATCATACTTAGAAAACGAAATGAGATGTCGAAAAAATAAAAACAATCCCGAAAATATGACTTTGGGCAACATTAAAAAATATATTGAAGGTGCATGTCTTTTGTGTGACCCTTTTGGTGTTGCGGGTGTCCATGGGCGGCGGTGATTGCTTTCCATCAGGTGACCCGCATGCTCGTTTGCCGCCCTCTCATATATAAAAAAAAATGTCACTGATGGGTTATTCAGAAGTTGTCAAAGGGTGACGCGGAGTTTACGTGTGATAGCGCGTGTTGCGGTGTAGTGACGATGAATAAATGTTTTGTAGCATGATTATATTTAGGGACGAAATGATTCTTTGTGAATAAATAAATATGTAAGAAAAAAGATAAATAGTTACTTATGAAAAAAACAAATACTTTACGAAAATAATATGCTATAATTGTTTTGTTAAAAGTTCATTTGGCACATCCAATGTACCAGAAGGTCGTGACAGACACGAGATCTGTGATTTTTTACTACATGTGGTTGTTCGATATTCTTGAATGATTGTGATTGGCACTGATTCTAGTTTAAGTAGTAAACAAATTTTTCCAAAAGATGATAACCCCCTCCTTTTCTTAGAAATCCATCGTTAACAATACCGTTTTCATTCCCAATATGCCCAATGAATTACTGTAATATTTGTTCTTATGTTTTGGACGTATCACTCATATCTTGGTACTCTTTGCTGTGATATATCCGGTATTAATCTAAATTTCAGCCGAGTAGTAGATTTTCGTTGTCTACTCTAAATTGATTGATTTCATTCAATCATTGGATACGTCACATAATCCGATCCGGTATCCGATCTTTCCATTAGGGTAGGTAGATACTATTTCATATTACATATGCGACCGAATGTTTTCATAATTTGTCTAGCTTCTACTTATTGACAGTATATAATGATGAGATCCTGTTCAAATTGGAAAATACTGTGCTTAAATTAGCAGCATTTGTTCATAAATGTTGACATCAATGGACAAGTAGATATTTTCAAATTCAGAATCCTTTAACCAATGGTCACACTTTCTCATTTTCCGGGTTAGCCACGTTTATTATGTATTTATAATTTTTGTTACAGTTGACAATACACGGGTATTGTGTACGGACAACACAAAAACCCGAACAATATCACCTATCAAAAGGGACGGACCCTTTGGAGTAAGCAATTCCAGCAGCCTGAACGCAGTTTGATGGTATTTAATGAATGAGGTGTCATTAGATTCGTTTTATTTGCGAAAGTACTATAGGATTTCATTACATATATTATAAATTTGTTTATAAAAACAACATAGCCACCTTCATCCGCTATTATTGTTGCAAGCATACGTCATTACCTACATAATTTGTTTTATATACCTACTACTCACAATGTACAAACTTATCGGTTATCGCAGACGGAGACTTGGAAATCCACAATAACCACATAACTTAGGTAAAGGTAAACTGTCTATATCCCGGCTTAGGTACTTTTTACCCGTCTAGCCAAACGAGGGTAATGTATTCAACGCGTATGTATGTATGTTACCACCTGTTGCCTAAATGCATCAGGGTGACTTGAAAAAATGACTTGTCGTTAGATTCGTACTAGTATCGGGAGTATCATAGGGTGTCACACTTGACAAAATATTATTCCAGCACCGCACCGATAGGGGGATCAAATGTATGTTTCGATGAAAGAAATTGAAAAACAGATATTAATGTTTTATAAAAAAATGTCCAAATAAAATGTCTAGGTCGGAGGCGGAGGTTGCGCAAGAAAATTTACCCCAATACACTAGTCACGTCACGGCCGTGGCCAGGCCAAGTACTATGAACCGAAAGGCCTGCGACTCCAGCCTAAAACAATTAAGTTATTTAGTGTTGTTTTTCATTTTTCATAGGTAGATATTTATAACCGTGGTCGGTTTTAATGTAAGTTAGTAAAAATATAACGAAGAAATTCAGATTCGGATGTTTGTTGCTCAATTATAGCGAGTTACGAATTGATCGGAGCGCACGGTAGTGCCCAAGTGAAATTCTCAAAATAATTATAGGATCTACGAAGAATTACATTGGTGCCTCCGAATCCGGCCTAAAAGTATTAGTTATTACGTCTTCATTTAGTTTTAGATTTCTTAGGTATCTAGGTAATTTTATTTAATAATTAACATGTATCTCCTTAAATCTACCCACAACAGATATTAGATTTTGTCTTTTGTTGGTCGTTGTGTTTTTCTTATGTTAGTGTTTTGGCAGTGGGGTATTTTAATATTTGTTTTACAGAACAGTTCACGAGTAATTTACCTATTTTATTTTACCTTAAATTACAACAATTGATTTAATTACGAACTCAGTTGTGTTCTTTGACATGGATAATGTTTTGTGATGTCCTTTCATTAATCTTCATGATAATTAACGATAACATATCATCGCATTTATTACCTTTATTGTATCATACACTATAAAATCAATAAAAGTATTCCTAAAAATTGGCTGTCCAATATGGGTAATTTTCCTTAAAATAGGTACGAGTACATTGTAGCTCCCGCACTTTCACTGGCAAGTGTGTACATAGGCAATTAAGTCAGCCATTGCATTAATTAGAAAACAAATTCGCTTTTAGTTCACATCGTCATAATGAAAACCATTTTCCCATGGGCGTGTAGGTACACTCTTGTAGTGACACGCAAGCGCTGTTAAAGCCACTTTAATGTCGACACTTACCCAGTACAATGCTATAAAACAAATGTTAACTTTTATCTTTGTATAAGTTCTGGTTAAAACAAAAACAGCGTCTTTTGCAATTATTTAAAGTAAACAAGACAACCAACCAAAGTGAAGGTCGAACATACCACCACTTTTCAAAGGTCCGACTATCTTAAACGTCTCGTTGTCATCATTCATTCACTCATTGACAAAGGAAATCACAATAAGCTTGAACAGTAATCTACCAAGCAAGCTGTTTAACAAAAAGTGTACTTATTTTGAGTTGTTTTAAAGTTTCTTTCTTCACGTTGTTTCAATTCACCGAAAAGCATACACAGTAAAGGGGTTCAGGTTCACCTGCGCTCGTGGCGCAGAATTCATTTTATTTTGCTCTGTGTGCTTTTGCCAAAACCGCAGACTGTAGTCATTCACGTCAATACACAAGTTGTGCAAAATAATTAGATTACTGTGCTGCAAAATAACAATGTTTAAGCCTATAAAGAAAATTCAGGTGTTATGGTTCCGTACAATATAAGTAAAAACGGAACTCTTAAAAGATCCCTGTACGTTTGTCGACCTGTCACAGAGGTTTTTCTCAAAATTGGAATTTAAATAATAATGTTTGTTAAAGATATAGCGCCAATAAACGATGATAAAAAAAATATATATTAGATTAAAATGCTGTATGGTTTCCGGCTCGTAAAAAGAATACAACCAACCCGTTTCTTCTCGTGGGTGTCATAAAGGCGGGCGACTTAGGGACTTTACACCTAAAAACATGTATAGACTTGGACGTTTTAAAGGCGATGTGCTCCTAACGCGAAGATTAATGTATATTTCGAAAGGTGATTTATTGAGATAGAAAGAGTCATACTTATTTGATCGATGTCAGGCAATCGATCACATAAGATTTATCTCATGATTGATATTTGGCTATTTATTCTATATACCTTACATTCTCATAACATAAGTGAAAGTCTCAAACATGTAAAGTTTGTAATATATGCATAAGCATACGTGGGACACTCAGAAAATTTTGCGAAACAGAAAAAAATTGTTCTATGGGCAAATATATTTTTATTAAATCTTTTCAAAGTACTCTCCACTAGCATCTATACAAAGTTTCATGCGTCTGAACCAATTTTCGAAACACTTTTTCCAGTCCGCCGCAGACACCTCGTTTACGGCCTGCTCGAACGCTGACAGCGCATCTTCCGGCGATGAAAATTGTATCCCTTTGAGCTGATTTTTTATTTTTGGGAATAAAAAGAAGTCACACGGTGCTAGGTCCGGGCTGTAAGGAGGGTGACCTAGGAGTTTGACCGGCGTGCTGTCCAGGAAGTCCCTCGTTTTGAGCGCGGTGTGCGCGGGCGCGTTGTCATGATGGAGCAGTAGCCCACGGAGCCCTGTGTTTGGTGGCTTGTTGCTCACAACAGAGAAAACTTCTGGCAAGCATTTATTAATATACCATTCGGCGTTGATGCTTCTTTGGTTTTGTAAAGGAATTGATACCAAGTAGCCAGTCAAATTGAAAAAGCTCGCGATCAAAATTTTCCCCCCGCTTCTAGATCGCTTCACTTTGGTGGGCGTTGCTTCGTTTTGAAACACCCAAACTGTCGACTGGTGCTTCGTTTCTGGATCGTATTGATATATCCAGGACTCGTCACCTGTAATGATGTCATAAACACGCCGAGACGAACCTGCTTCAAATTTGTTAAGCATATCACGGCACCATTCCACCCGGGCCTGTTTCTAAGCATCGGTGAGGTTGTGCGGCACCCAGCGTGAAACTATCCTCCTCACGCGAAGATGCACGTGCAGAATTTTGTGAAGGCTTCCCGATCCAATCTGCACAATGTGCTGAATCTCTTGGTATGTTACTCGCCTATTGTCTTGGATTAAATTTTTCACTGCTAACACGTTTTCTTCCGTAACAGCCGCCGAAGGGCGACCACTTCTTTCTTCATCCCCCAAAGTTAGTCGACCGCGCCTAAATTCATTATACCAACGATACACGGTTGCCTTAGAAGGGCCTTCATCCATGAATGCCATTTGAAGTCTTTCGTACGATTCTTCCGATTTCAGGCGGCACTTGAAATCGTATAAAATCATAGCGCGATAATGTTCCCGGTGCAGATCCATTTTTCACTGAGACACGATAATTTAAATTAGCTTGCAAAAAATGTGGAGGGAAAATTTGAAATTGGAATGTGCCTATTTTTACTTATAAATAATCATATTTTTAAAATAGATTTTAACTGGCCAGTCTCTCATTCATAAAAACTTTTTTTCGCAAAGTTTTCTGAGTGGCCTGGTATATTACAAACAAAATATTCTAAAATATTATGAATACAATAAAACAGACTTAAATACAGTTCGACAGGTCTTTATGTGGCAAAAGGAAAATTAGCTTTGATTACCACCTCGACAAGGTTTTCATTAGGAAGTCGCAATTCGACAGGGATCTCGGCATATTACTGGATGGACACAAAAATGACATCATCAGAATATGCCTATCCAATAAAAGTAACATACTAACAGCAGTGCACGACGAACTTAACATGTCTACATAAATACTATCATTCATAAATACGATCATACTAGAATACTGGAATCCAAGTGTAAATAATTACAAAATGGGTTTCCTAAAAATTACAAAATTTACAATGGTGCCGTGGGCACCGTACTTAGGAGGCTGGCTGCGTTACCTCTCTGTATAGTAACACTAAATGTTGAGAGAGGTAGCTGCCAGCCCCTTGCCGCCGGAGATATCGACCAAACGCGTAGATAACTCGATTGCTAATTTCTTCGCGTCTGGGCCCCATCGACTCAAGGTTTCTCACCCCAAAGGGCGCAAAGATGTAGCGGTGATGAGTGATTCAGCGCAGGCCACCGTAACAGCCGCGCTGTTATTTAACAAAGTCGTGTTGACATGGGATGCGACCAAAGTATCCCACACAAGCGATCTTACGAAATTTTGAAATTTTCTCATCTTTGAAGAAAGGAACGCCATCGTCCAAGATTGGGACATCCAGCAGCCGTAGGTTGTTATCATTTAGAAATCTATCAGGTGCCATAGATTTAAATTTTGCTACAATTTCAACGTTTTCGGACTAAACCGAGTGTGAATTATGTAAATTCACATTTTGTGAAATTTAGCCCAAGCGCTATTTGTTGATTTAGATTGTGTATGTTTTCGAAGACTGCTACCTGCTAACGTCTCGTCATCCAAGTACCAGATGTTAAATTTAGAGACATCCAATAATGGGATGTACAGCAGGGCCCAACGGATCGCCCTGCTGACGGCCAGTAGCCGATTGTTAAAGATTAGACTGATGAATTACTTGTAACATCGCCAAAGGTAATTATAAATAGCTGGCACTTCATTTCTGACTTGAGACAGAATGGCATCTCTATCAATTGAAAGCATTTTTAACGTCGAGTTTAATTAAAACTCTCCCACAGTCGTTCTGGATGAAGTCGCGTGCACAGCAGCCTCGCCTTTAAGGCCAAATCCTAATTGATATGATTGAAACTTCCGCTCTAACAACAGGGCTATATGTTTATAGCACACTTTTGATGAAGGTACAACCTATGGCAATGGGACGAATAGCGGTCATTTGACTGGAAGTATTAAGTTTATGAGACACTATTTTTAAGAGGGGCGACCCATTATTATAATGCTGTGGAGTAAGACCTTCAAGGCCCCCTAAATGAACTACGATTAAAAGACATGATGGCATTGTAAATATTTTCAGTTGTGGCATAAATAGATGGATTATCACATACTGGAGGGCCTGGAAAAGAACAGCTACAGAAGGACTTAGATGTTTGGACTGTAGAACAAGAAGAGTTCCTCATCTTGCGAAAAAAGGAAATTGGTAGCGCTTTTTATCGCCATCGTTGACCTTGCCTTCAAAAAAGGGAACCAGCCAAAAACTTTTTAGATGGGCAATTGATAGTTTGGACGTGATTATAGCAATTGTCCTTTATTGTTCCATCCAGGGTTTCGACTAACATGGAGAATTGTATATGCAAATGTAAGCAGTTTTTCCCAGTTGGATACGAAATGCTCATTCAGAACAGCGTCTATAGTCCTGCTTAGAGTGTTGCTTACCGATACTCTGGCACCACGTGGAATTCATCTAATAACTGGTCGTTTAAATTTGCCTAAACTCGCTAATAGTCTGTATTGTCATTTGAATTTGTAGGGTTAGGGGTTAAACCCCTTTGACCTCGTAAATACCGGGGCTGTGACCATAGATCGCATGAAGATCCAACGAGACATCGACAGGACCGGTTATTCCACCTATTGCTACTAAAGTATTTCTCCCAGGGGAAATCGTAAAATCACAAACAAAAGTCTTTATATTAGGTCTTTACCTATGAAATTGCCGTTTTGTATGAAAAAATTTAAACGAATTTTTTTTATGTATTTTTTATTTGTATTAATCGAAGTAATCACCCATGCAATCAATGCATCTTTGCCAACGCAGTGGCAGTTTATTGATGCCCGTCTTAAAGAAATCAGCTGGACGGGAGGCAACAAATTCTTCAGAGGCATTTTCTACTGCCTCTCGGGTATTGAATTTTTTGCCTGCCAAGAAGTTATCCAAATTCTGGAAAAAGTAGTAGTATGTAGGCGCAAGGTCTGGTGAGTAGGGCGGATGACGGAGAGCGTCCAACCCTAGTTCTTGCAACTTGGAGACCGTCTGCTGTGCAGTATGAGGTCGCGCGTTGTCGTGCAGGGGCAGCGGATAGGGGCGATTGACCATTGCTGGTTGGAGGTGTGCCAGCTTCTCCATCATTGTATTCAGTTCTTCACAGTACACATCTGCAGTAATGCTCGTCCCGTTTGGTAAGAAGCTGTGATGAATCACACCGGCGCTAGACCACCAAAGAGTGACCATCACTTTTCTAGGGGTAAGTTTTCGTTTAGGGCATTGTTTAGGTGCTGAAGCAGGATGCAACCAACTTGCTGAGCGCTTGCGGTTATCAAACAGAATCCATTTTTCATCACAGGTAACAATGCGGTTCAAAATTCCTTCATTTGTGTGTCTGTTGAGCAGTACAAGGCACGTCTCACGCGTACTTCGCGCTGGCGATTATTGAGTTCGTGGGGCACCCATTTGTCAAGCTTTTTTACATTGCCAATTTGACGCAAATGGACCAATATTGTTTTGACGCTAACGTCGAAAGCTGCTGCTAATTCAGCCGTAGATTGTGTATCATCAGCTTCCACAATCGCCTTTAATTCGTCATTGTCGACCAAAGTCTTGGACGACCGCGAGGTTCATTTTTCAGGTCGAATTTCCCAGAAGGGAAGCGAGCAAACTAATAAGAGGTGGTGCGTTGGTTTGTAGTGTTAGCTCCGTAAACGTCGTTGATGTTGCGTGCCGCTTGTGCCGCGTTCCTGCCACGACGGTACTCATATACCATAATTACTCGAATTTTTAACGTATCCATGATGACGAAAAAGGTTGAAATGCGATGAAAATGTAACACTAATCAATAAACAAATGACTACTTTTGGGAAAAGAATTCCATGTTTTTAAAATAAAATTAATTTGAAATTAGAATTCTTAGCCAAAGAAAAATGATTTTGATTTGAAATGGCCAGTACTGCAGAACGGCAATTTCATGGGTAAAGACCTATTTGAAATAAATATTTATTTTTAAACAGACTAAAAATGAATTCCTTTCATAACTTAAAAAACTACAAGAGAAACCGAGTAGTTACTAATAAAATTGTAGTAGGTATATACAGGCAAACCATATACGGTCGATGGTGGATACCTTTCGACATTAAAATATGTATAGTACTTACAAATTATTAATTATAGTAATAATGAAAAAACTTTCCATTAATTAAATTTAACGGGCAGACACCACAACTCTCGAAATCGGCTCCAGCAGCGGATCATAATTTCCTTTTGTAAATATAAACAGCTCATTGTCACAATGAAGAAATAGTGGCGATACAATTGTGACCATTTAATATTTTTGCAATTTCTTCTGAAACAGATAGCGACATCCACAGGCTCAGGCACTGCTGCAAAATAGTTCTTAAGAACGCAAAAATCACCTGAGCTCTAGGGACATGATAAATTTTTGTATTTAATTTTAGGTGATTGGTGTCCTTCATTGTCATAAAAACCTAATCTCATCTAGAGCTTCTAAAATTTGCAGTTTCATGTGTAGTTACTAATTAGTTACTAAATCTTACTATAAATAAACTACAATTTTAAATCACGTATCGGCATTACAACATGTGGTCCCGTGGTGGCAACGTCAGACGGCGGGCCATTTTAATCCTAGAATTCTTTCTAAACCAGCGAAGGACCAATTTACTAAATAGTACCAAATTGCACTATTGTTTGAAATGCAAATTCATATCTAAGAATTGATAATTCCTTACATGAAATTGTAATATTATAATAAAAATATTGTTTCAAGTTCTGTTTTAATACACCCCTTCACCCAGTATATTTCACGATATTAGACAAATAATCTCATTAGTATTCTCATCCTAACGGTAACTTTTCTAGTTGAGAAATATTATCTAGCACAAAGCTTTACTGTCTATACCTACAAGGGCGGGCAGTAATTTGTTTCTTCGTTCTTACATAAGTAAAATGCATTAGAACATGCCCTGATTGTTCAAGGAATTCCACGTTTCCTTCAAGTCTTTGAATACCTAATAAACCAACTTTTACTCCCAAAGCTACCGTAACAAACAATCGTCAGAACTTGGCCGATCCATCACTAAAAGGCATTTTTGAAGATGACTAATAGGGGCATAGGGGTTTGTTTGGTTTGAATAGTAGGTCACATCAATTATTATGAAAAGGAAAATAAAAAGACACGCCTGAGCGGATCGATAATCTAATCAGTACCGAGTAATTGCAGTAGAGATATTGAAGTAGAAAACAACGTAACTTACAAAATATGAAAGAAAAGGGTATTTCGTAATCTTGTTTCAAGCCTAGTCTTCCGTCATCGATTTTATTAGCAGACATATCGACTTTAAAAATTAAGTACTTAGCTATCTCCAACCAATCCAAGTCACGAAATGTCGCTCATTTTTTGCATTATCCCTCTTTTTTAATAGACACCAAATATATCGAATCATCGATTTTTTCTTCTACTTCAGTGCGAAATGTTCCCTCAATGTTCGTTTGTTGAAGTTGAAAAGCCTGATGAACCATCAGAAGTCACAATCCGACTTATAAATTAATTATACAGTTGTTTAATTTGCTCCTTTTTTGACAAATAATTTCTAAATAAAATTCAATAGTTATTAGATTATATTTCAGATAGCCTCCTTTTGATATCTCAGCCATTCTGTAATTAACGTGGCTTCCTGATATCACTTTCTCTCTATTTCCATTATCAAAAGCAGACTTGCTCATAGGAACACTTCTTATATCTATCAATATTCAATTAATGAAAAATGTATATCAGACTCTTAAAAATGTAATCGTACATTTCATCAGAAAAACTTAGTGTCGATGTCGGACATGTCAATGATTTGGTAATTGCAGTTCATCGAACTCAGTTTCAACATACGTAAGTGCCTCATATTCCTCAGGGTCTTCAGCGCCCTACTTTTTTGTAGGTACTTGAAACAAAAAAAATGTTAAACTTCATCGCTTACTGGAAAATAATGGATAATGAACGTTCGACCTGAGACTTGTAATCGGCGCATATACTAAATAAGGCTTTTATCGCGTATTCCTCCCTTATCTTCCTCGATAATTGAAATTTCAGCACTAGGAATAAGTATTCTGATCTTTTCTAATGTGACAAATCCTTATGTTGTTCTAATTTTCTTCTAATCTTATCAACTGGCTTTCTCTTTTCGTTTAGCAATAGTCTCGATTATTCTTATCGAGTATTATCGATGACTTTCAGTGAATCTTCCAAGTGAAGTTGTTTTATTTTATTCTTTATTGCACCAAAATTGTTATTGTAATAATAACAGAGTACAAACAATAGGTCACGTATTGGAGCCATCACTTAAAATAAAAGTACATTTCGGTATTTAGTGTGACTTGCAATCTATAATGATTGCCTATTTTAATGTCGCCACTCACGTTGGTTCTACTATTGTATTTGAAAAGAACTTTTAGGAAATCATCAGAGAGTCCTTGACGCATTTTAACTTAGAACATCAATATTTTTTTTTCTGAGACATAGCGGTTCTGCTCCTCGTCAACCGGGACACAATATTGCAACAGGTCTTATTGCTGTTTTGTTGCGGGAGATATGATGCTGAAATCTGCTTAAGAATTGTTGTCTACGTCAAAATCATCACTTTTTTTTGCTTGCGTAACGTTTGCAGGAATTAACTCAATTCAGGACCGACAAGTCGCTAACATCGTTTAACAAACAACAGCGTGGGTTTCAATTCAAGTGTTCAAGACAACATCGAGATGATGCGTGAATATAAATATTTAATTCAAAGAAAACGGTTGTTCTTGCACTAAGGAATTTTTTCTTCGTTATCTTCCGGTATCCGCCGCAAACCACGAGGATCATAGGCATTATTGCAGACAAAGCAATGTCCTCTACCTAATAGTAATACCATTCTTCTTACCTCTTATTTCTAAATCTTACATCTAAACGAGTACGACATTGGAACCTTCAAGAAGCGAGCCTACACCTTCCTCAAAGGCCGGCAACGCATCTGTGACCCTTTTGGTGTTGCGGGTGTCCATGGGCGGCGGTGATTACTTTCCATCAGGTGACCCGCATGCTCGTTTGCCGCTCTCTTCATATTTTTATCAATATGTTATTAATAATCCAAAAATGCACATGACGTACTGTTACACTGGATATTGCTGGAGTCTTTAAAAAAAAGACTATTAATGAAAACGCATTTATTCATATTTATCAATGTTATACAATGTTGGAACCTTGTAGCGAGAACGAAGGATGGACACGGACTGACGGGGCGGACAGGAATAGAAGCCTGGGAACTTAGGTGTTAGCAGTATTGCATAGGGCTGGAATGTAGGATAGGCAATAAGTGTAACATTGAAGGGGTATAACAGTACGTTTGAAGTTAACTGCAGTAATTTTATCTGTTTTAAATGACCAGCTTACCGCAACATAGGTTCAATATGTCAATTGTTTAAATAAATAGTTGGGAATTAAATCTTATTAAAGTACTAATACTTTGTTATCTAGTACAAAACCAGTCGAAACTCTGAAAGGGACTTGGAAACAATGGTAGCACCCCTAGAGACTTTTGTTCAGAACTCTGAGATCTATAACATATCAAAATCTCAAGATATTTAACTGAAACCACATTTTCCGTACTTTAGGTCCGGGGTCCTTTGGCATGATTATCATCATCTAGTATTAAGAACTTTTTGGCTGAACATTCCGGTATATATAGATACTTTATTGGCGTTATTAAAAACTTATTTGACTGTAGTAGTAACCACTATACTTACTTGAACCGATCCCACGCATCGCATTTTTTGTACTGACTGCAAACCCAAATTTCGTTTCCATTTGTATAATTTTTGTTTTTGTGAAATTGAAACCCGCTATAACGGGTTTACTTTACTATATATAGTAAAACAACTCCACCCTTTCTATTTATAAAATTAAGACCCATTTCTACAAATCCTTTGCTTTCAATTAAATTATTTAGAATATTATTGAATTTCAGTATTATACGAATGACATTACATGACAAACAGGAAAATTACTTCATAAACAATAAAAAATCATCATAGTGTCACATTAAACATAAAACCTTTTTAATATTAACCCTTAATCAGGCATAGTACGATTTATCGACCACCTAGGTAATTGGAGTATTATAGTGATCTGTCTATTTTTAAATTCATAAAATCTTTCGCATGAAGCTAAACATTTTTTACTAAACTAAATTTTTTTGGGAAAAATCATTCTTCAAAGAAAGTGGTCATTATAATATGCCCTATACCCGTCTGGGGGTAGTATGATATGGACAATGTTTCCATTGTACAAGAGATGAATTTGAAATAAAAATATAATTGTAAATTATTAGTTTTTTTAACAAAAATAACATTCTATTTTTTTAACAATAATAATATTCTTCTAGTAGCGTACAAAAAATAATAATTTAATCATTGAATAAAAAAATGGGACCGCCACAGTTTCTACAAAACAGTTCATTTATTGCCGCAGTACCACGTTGACAATAAAAAAAATCCGTTGCAGGACCACATTTCAAACATCTATCAATTTGGGTTATGTTTTCATCCGATATTGATATTTCCAATTGAGGCAAAGCGTTGAAAAATATTTCAACGGCAATCCTGGTGGGAATCGGTAGTGATAATATTCTTTCTTTGAACATACTAATCTGTAAAGTAACACAAGTGTCAGTATTTATTTAAAAACAGCTAAATGAAATATATTAGAAAGTTATTTACATCGAACTTAGAAAAAAAGAAAATATAAAAATAACATAATATTTACATAATTACAAAAAATGTATAGCGTCTAGCTCTTCCACCTGGAGCATTGTCCCCAACACACTGGCTGCATTGCCCCGCTGAATTGCAAGATTAATCTTTGAGCGAAAAAAGAGCCCGGCCCTATATCACCTGATGCCACAATTAGCTTATCAGACACCGCCTTTACGAATTTTTTGGTGTCTGAAGACCAGGTGCCCAGAGTCTCGAAGGCAAGTGCCGCAAATCATTTGCGGCACTTTACTATCTGGGCGAGATCGGCTGCAGCACCAGCCTTGCGGGCAGAGCTCTGCACGTAAGACGGGGCCAAGGTGTCAACACATGTGGCATCCCATACCAGAGAGCGACCGAGTCGCCAAGGCACCAGAGTGCAACCGTCAGGTCTCTTGCCATCCACAGTTGACATTCCCGAAGGTTCCAGGGTTGAGGGAACTGAGTCAGAAGCAAGAGACCGACGAATGAGGTCATTCCTGACTGATTAATGAGTATTTAGGCACTGTACCCTGGTACAGTGCCTAAATACACGACCGGCACTTCTGGAGCACGAAAGGCCATGACGACCAAGATTGTCCACTTGCTGGCCACAAATCTGCCGTGTCATGCCAAAGTCATATAACTCGAAAAAGTCTGACTTGAGAAAATTAATGTTACAGAATTTAAGGTATTTTGGTTAAAAATAGTAACTTATAGAATGATAACAATGATATAAATTTGACAAAATATTAGTAAGACCATAATTAATAATAACACGTAATTTTTTGTTGAATAAAACGATTACTTTAATATTAATTTGAATTAAATGAGTTGCGCGCAACCATAGAATCCATACAAACGTGGTTATACGTGTCCTGTAACTTAAGTTGCATGATGTCGCATAGAGAAGTTGAATATATTCAAGAAAGATATGTCATGCAACTGTGTTTTACATGAGTTATGAGCCGTTAGCCCAAATTCTTATTTTGTCAATGGTTATTGAAATACTCAAATAAAATATGGGCAGTAAATTTCGAACCCTTTTTATTTCAAATAAAGATTGAAACTAAAATAAGAGATCCATCAACTCCGTTTAAATTACAAATTAAATCAAAAATCTTCTTGGAATTTATATACCTAATTAAAGGGTGTCCTACAGCAATTATTAGTTAAGTAAGAGTATTTTTAAAGTTATAAATCAGTCTAAAATCTTCTTTTCATAATTAAAGCTTTTCCTACGATACCTACTATAATTTTTAACAAAATAAGTAAATTAATAAGTAGGTAATGCAAACTATTTTTAAACTTATAAGAGATTCATAACTCAGTCTAAAAACTTCTTTTCATGACTGAAGGTTTTCCTACGATACTATAATTTCTAACATATAATAAGGTATTTAGTAAGTTATACAATCAACATATTTTTTTTTCAATTTTTAAATAATTTTAGTCATTATCAATCACACTATCGAGATCACAAACATCATTAATTTGTAGATCTTTGAAAAAGGTTCGTTTCGGCACCGGCATTGACGGACATAGCTAGGTTAAGAAGATCCTGTTTTTTATCGCACTTATACCTCTTGGGTTTGCTTCTCGAGGAAGTTTTCTTACAAAATCATCATCATCCGTGTTAATGATGTCTTTTTTAAGCATATTTTTTAGTTCTCTAAAATCTTCGTCATAATCATTTTTCACAAACATACATATGGAGTCCTTTCTAAATTCAACAACTTTTAGAGCTTGTATATTATAGTTTTTTGGAAAGCGGCCTTTTTTGGAAAAATAAAGGAATTTATTTGACAGAGCGCAATTAAATCGTGCCGCAACAAAAGCAAAACTAATTACGTAGGTATCACATAAATGCGAGCACGGCGATACGAACGATAGGTATCGTTTTCAACCTGCGCCGACGTGTCCGAGACGTGGTTATGCACAAATCAGTTAACTCATAGATAACGGAGTTTGACTAATTTAGCTTCATAAGGTGCTGGCCGCGCACAATGACTGCATTTTAAATAACGCTAATTTGCCATATCTTGTGCAAATGTTTTGAAAGTTGCATGAGTTTGACATTGCTTATATCTAAGAAATGGTGAATAAAAAAAAACTAAGGATAAGTACATATACTAATAGGGTTATTTAAATGCGAATCGCACTGGTTAGGCGAAATTCATGTAATTTAAAATAAAGGACATTCGCGTCACACGGCAGAAATGCAACGATGCGTTGAACAAACATTGGCCCCGAGCCTAAGGCAAACAGCAATACGTAGTGAACTGGGGTCCAATACCGTCCCTAAATTGACAAAAGGTAACGCGTGCAACCAATGCCCGGATTCCTTCTCGGAGACTGCCAAAAATCTAGCAATTTCCGAGGGGTTTGGGCAACGCTGGATTAGGGCAGAATGCTTAGACTTAATACAGACTGAATCCCAAGCACTCTGCAAAACCCTTTTCAATGGGCATACTCTCATGAGGATTAGCAGCACACCAAGCTGACTCCGCCTCCAGCAAGCCCGACACCCGCAAGTCAGCAAGATTAGAAACGTTGAGAATCTTGCTGATGAGGGTAGAAGTGCTGTGGATGGAGGAGATAAAGCCCGGCAGTGCCAAATCTAAAAATTGTCCGAATGCCCAAACCTCCGTATTTTACAGGAAGAACCGCCTGGGCCCATGACGACGAAGTTAACTGTACATTTAAAATTTTGCATACTGATTCCTTCAAAACACAATCAATGTCAAGCATTATATCATTAAATTTCCAAAGTGTCAGTATTTTAATTTCATTAATAATCACACGGCACGGCACCCCTTACGAAATCATTAATATAAAGAACTTACAATTTCCAACACGGTTTCTGTAACATTACAATTTAATTCAATTTCCATTTTCTTTTCTAATATATCGGATATTTTCGTAGACACAATTATATAAAGGGTTTTTGGGTTGTGTCTTGGGTAATAAATTTTATTCATTTTCATGCAATATCTCGACGACAAATTATCGAAACAAAGATACAGCATGTACATTGTCAAAAATAGAATTCTTGAAATTAATTAATTAATTTTAACTTCGATCCTTTTTATGTTAGACTGTATTGTAATAAACGCTGAAAATGAATCAGCAATGTTGAATTCGTACTCAAAATCAGGGATTGCCGTAGTTCCTCTCAAGAACTTATAGGTGCAGTCTTGACATGTGCCTGTCAGTAACCACGTCTTTGTAATATCTATCACACGCAGAAACTCATTTTGATCTGCATCCCTGATTGATCTAGTCAGCGATGACACAGCATAAAGCAGCGTGCGCAGCGGAATCCTCCTACGGACTCCACGTCGAAGTCTTTCGAGGAGCATAACTACAAACCATTGTCCAAGGTTAATGGCTGTTAATTGGAAACCAATAGTTAAAACGCACACAGGGTTAGATAACCCATGCGCTATATTGTGACGCAACGTGTTAGACATCATACGCAGGGCGCCGGAAGACTTCGGAATCCATCTGCCAGCAACCGAGTTATCTCGTTCCATTTTGTACAGTAGAGCACCAACAAGAGTATACTCTGTCATGTACGTTTCTATGTCTTGTTGTGTGAAATACTTCAACATGTAGTTAGGTATGCTTACACCCCCTCTAGAGCGAGTGATCGATACATGTACCTTCTCTAACTCAGTAACATTTACCACTTCTAGGCTTTTTAACCTACTTTCTTCTTTAAATGGTACCTCCAGCTTATGTCTCTTACTATCACATTCACGTAAGGGTTTAATCTCGAACAATGCAAGACCCATCTCACATTCATCCGTTACTTCGATGAATCCGTTCCAACCATCTTCTTTCAACTTTGAAACACGACTCGCAGCTCTCAAGATTCTTGTGTTATCCAGCGGTGATAAATGCAGCTCTAATTGTTGATTTCGCTCGAAGCGATCTCCATTGTCATCATTGTAATCATATCGTATTGCTCTATCACGAACGCTCACATTCATAGTATTAAGATCCTCTTCCCGAACTGATGCGGCACTGGCTGGTTCCTGATACCTGCCGAAATACATATTCATTAACCCCCGAATAATGTCGTCTGATGAATAGCTTTGCACCGATATTCACCATGAGAAAAATTTACCAGTCCTCCGGTTTCGTGTCGCCCTCGTCGACTGGCACCGCAAAAGCTTTTGGTGGCTAAGAAGGAGTTTGAGGACATGGTAGGATGCGGTACAGCTCGGCCCTCAGACAGCCCTTGGTCATCGCCATTACATCTGGCGCGTAAGGGAGAGTCTGGCTGGCGTCCATGTGGTGATTATCGTGCCCTCAATGCCAGAACAGTACCGGATCGCTATCCCGTTCGGCACATTGCCGATTTGTCCAATAACCTCGCTGGTTCCAAGATATTCAGCAAAATTGATCTTGTCAAAGCCTACCAGTAGATCCCAGTACATGAAGCTGACATATGCAAAACCGCAATCACCACGCCGTTCGGAAAGTTCGAGTTCCCTTTTATGACTTTCGGACTTCGTAACGCAGGACAAACGTTCCAGCGATTTATGGATGAAGTCGTGAGAGGGCTCGATTTCTGTTATCCTTATGTGGACGATATTCTTGTCTTCTCACCGAACGAAAAGGAACACGGCCAACATCTCCGCGCTCTTTTTCAGCGATTATGGTGTATGGTGTTGTGGTAAATCCCTCTAAGTGCGTATTTGCTGTTAGGGAAGTGACATTTCTAGGTTACCGGATTTCTGGAGAAGGCACGTGCCCTCCACCCGAAAGAATTGAAGCTCTGCGAAGTTTTCCACTTCCGAAGACTGTCGAGGGTCTTCGCAGATTTCTGGGAATGTAAAATTTCTACCGCAGGTTTCTCCCAAAGGCAGCTGAACTTCAGGCTCCACTCATTGATGTTTTGGCTTCTACTAAACTTAAAGGTGCTAAACCTGTACCATGGACGCCTGAACTAGAGCTTGCATTTGAGAAGTGCAAGGATCACCTCGCCAATGCTACACTCTTAGTACATCCAGCTTTCGAAGCTCCACTTGGACTTTTCACTGACGCTTCCTTTAGTCACTTTGGTGCTTGCCTACAGCAATGCGTTGACGAGCAATGGCAGCCACTAGATTTCTTTAGTAAGAAACTGACGTCTCGTCAAACCACCTGGCCGGCTTATTACAGAGAGCTTCTCGCTGTGTATGAAGCCGTGCAGCATTTTCGCCATATTTTGGAAGCGCAACATGTTACAATCTATACCGATCATAAACCCTTGATCTATGCGTTTTCACAGCGTCGAGAGAAGTTACCACCGGTGCAGTTAAATCAACTGTCTTTCATCTCCCAGTTCACGACAGACGTCGTCCATATCCAAGGCAAGGATAACGTTGTGGCCGATACCATGTCACGCGTTGAGGCCCTTTCTTTCGAGGATAACTACGCTGCTCTCGCCGACGCACAGGCGATTGACGATGAGCTTAAGCGGATGCACACGGACTCGTCTTTAAAACTGGAGAAATTTAACGTACCCGGTACCAACGTAACTATCTTTTGCGACGTGTCCACAGGAAAAGCCAGACCTTATTTGACGCCTACTTTCCGTCGATCCTTCTTTGAGACGTTGCATGGTCTTAGCCATCCAGGCGCACGTGTTTCCGTACGATTAATATCTGACCGTTTTGTGTGGCCAAACATGAAAAAAGATTGCCGCAACTGGACTCGATCTTGCATTGCTTGCCAGAGAAGCAAGATCTCTAGACACAATTGTATGCCTTTGGGCAACTTCACCAGTCCTACAAAACGGTTTCGTCATGTGCATCTCGACATTATTGGTCCTCTCCCTCACAGCCAAGGATTCCAATATTGTTTGACAGCCGTTGACCGTTTCACTCGATGGCCAGAAGCTTGGCCGATGATTGGAATCACCGCGAATGAGGTCGCGGAGACTTTTACCAGAGAGTGGATATCCCGTTTTGGAGTACCTTCTCTGGTAACGACAGATCAAGGCCGACAATTCGAATCGGCGTTATTCAAGGCTCTTCTCCAGCTTTGTTCCATTAAGCGCGTTCGTACCACGAGTAACCATCCGTGCGCGAATGGCTTAGTGGAGCGAATGCATCGGCAGTTAAAAACCGCCCTGATGTGTCATCAGGACTCTTGGCCGCAACAGAACGGCCAACATAAGTCTTGACCGCGTGAAACCTGCTTACATCGATGATGACTCCACGTCATTGTCAAGTCGAGTTCTAACCGCTGCTTCAACAGTCCCTTCAAATGAACCTGCTTTTGCTGAGTCAGCCTTACCAAAACCGAATTATATCACACGCTCGGGCCGCACTGTGCGATTCCAGTCACGACTTGGCCTGTAACTCTTCACAGCCTTCTTCTTTTAAGTTTTGTTTAATTTCTTTTTGGGGGGTTTCTTTTCTCCGTAGGGGGGTGGTGTGGCGTATTGGCCACTAACATTTAAACCGCGCCTATGGAAACTCTTTGGTCGGGCCCTCGGAATTCAAATAAATGGAGACAGACGTCATGAGCAATAATTCAATGTACGATTTTTCCTAGTTAGTTTTTAGATAATTAATTGCTTGAATGTTTGGTGGTGTACCGTTCATGTGGAGAGTTGAATACACATATATTATTAAGAAGAGTTGGTTGTGTCATTCCTAGAAGAATCCCCGCAACCAAAACCCCTTCACTTTCATACACCTACATCACAAACTTGATCTGTACAATGGGACAAAAATTTCCCACTGGACAGACTAATCTAACCATCGATCTGACCAACGGGAAAAACCGAAAAAGTTGGGATATCATACAGTTGACGGGATCTCATTAGATAGGACCGCGAGAAAACGTAATGGAGAAGAGGCCTATACCCTAGCAGTGACTGGATGTGGATTGATGTAGACGACTTTTTTCTGCTGTGGTATAAGAAAGAAAGAAAGAAAGAAAAAATTCTTTATTGTACACAGCTTAAAAATATACACAGTGATATTATTTTAACCGGTGTACAAAGGCGGTCTTATCGCTTATAGCGATCTCTTCCAGACAACCATGGCAAAGAAACTTAATATAATACACTACTACTGCGTAGCGTAAAGTAAACTACAAAAGTATATAAAACATATCTAAATCCTTATACTATAATATATATAAATGATAAATACACCTAACATTCAAACAATAGTAATAATATATAATCATAATTATAAATACAGACTAATGGGCATAACTACATAAAATACTACAAAATATATAAATATATACTTACATAAACAAAATAAATACCATTATAATGTTTTAACATCAAAGCGATAAGTAATGCTCTCTTAAACGTCGTTTAAACACCGCTAGCGACTCAGCGCAACGAATAATGCGAGGCAACTCATTCCACAATTGGACAGATTTTGCTGCAAAGGAGTCATAAAAATAGCTAGTACGACAGCTGACAGGCTTTAACAAATTGTCGAATTTGGACCTTAAATTCACGTCATGATCTGATCCCAAAAATTTGAACTGCTCTTTGAGATAAGGGGGAGTTACGGAGCTATATAAAATATTAAAGAGGAGGGTTAGGATGTGAGTGTTACGACGATACCTAATTGGAAGCCATTTTAGTAGTACGCGATATTCCGTTATGTGATCAAACTTACGTACCCCATATATAAATCGGATAGCCATATTCTGAAGACGCTCAAGCTTGTTTAGAAGCTCTTCAGTGAGATCGAGGTAGCAGGAATCGGCATAATCAAGGATTGGAAGCAGGAGAGACTGGGCAAGCTCAATCTTAGTTTTTATGGGAAGTAAATTTTTCCACCGTTTCAGAGAGCCAAGTGCGCCAAACTAAAGTACTTGCGGCTCAGACATTCTACTTGAGGAGCCCAAGAAAGAGTCTTATCGATTACATATGTATATTTCTTAATAGCCCAGGGAAAATACGGTTTGACCTCGGAAAAACGAATAACCGTTAAAGTGTTGTAAATGTAGCAACAATTGCTAAAAATTAGGAATTTCCAAGAAACGCAAGTACTAAGTAACTAAATAAGCTAGAGTTGAAAAATGTGTTTCTTTTAAAAAAAAATGTCAATTGATGGGTATTTCTTTAAATTAAAATAAATAAATAATAAATATTTCGGACACTTACACCAATCATCTAGTCCCAAACTAAGCAAAGCTTGTACTATGGATACTAGATAACGGATAAACATACATAAATATTTATATAAACATCCATGACTCAGGAATAAATGTTCATATTCATCACACAAACATTTACCCGTCGCGGGATTCGAACCCGCAACCGTTGGTTTCGCTGATAGGGTCACTATCCACTACACCAATCGGTCGTCAAACACACATTCAAAACATTTATGAAAATTATCGTTACAAAATATTAGTTCTCATTTTTATTTCTTAAGCAATGGTGCTCGACGTCATTTTCAGCTAAAACACATGCATGCCTAACTATAACATGCTTAGTTTTTTATCCATCAATAAGTTAACTGTGTTTAACAAAAGTCTACCTAATTTAATATCAGTTAGAATTTATTGTTATTAAGATAGAAATTAAAAATAGGGTTTTCTAAAAAAATCTACACTAAGCGCTCGTTTTATTTAGGCTTAATTATTCAAAATTACATCTCTAATATACCTCTATAAGATAGCAATTATTTATGGTTAATTGAACTTACCTAAGTGAACTTCAACCAAAATTATACGAGTTGCTGCATCCGTAGAGATTTAATAAACCATGTAGTCCGTTTTCTGTCGTACTGCATCACCACACGATTTTTTAGATCTATATTTAACAAATCTAAAATAAAAACAAGGCATTTGACTCCCGTAGTAGGTAGTTGCGTTGTGGTCCGGCAGGGGGCTCTGTCTTCATTCGTTTCAGAGTAGATGTAAAATTATTTTTCTGCAATTTTCTTTGGGGGTGAAGCAAGCGTACCTACGGGCGGGTTGGGAACTTAAATCTCTACGGATGCAGCAACTCGTATAATTTTGGTTGAAGTTCACTTAGGTAAGTTCAATTAACCATAAATTATACTTCGTTGCTGCATCCTATGAGATTTAATAAACCATGTAGATGTTTAGCGCCTATACTTGCAGAAAAAATACCAGATTAATCAAGTAATCTAAAAAGATTTATTTAAATTTTCACAAAAAGAAATTAATCAATATAATCTTATTATTAATTATCAGTAAGAACCCCATCAGCGAAAGTTCTGTCCTGATTGGCATCTGGCAAGGGTAAGTTATAGAACTTAGCGAAGCACAACGAAGAGCCGGTCCAGCCGGCTGCGCGTTTAATCACGCCCACGGAGACGCCGGCGCGCTGAGCTGCCGACGTCGCCGCGTGCCGCGTGCTGTGCGATGAGAACACGCTTACATCAATGCCGCTATCTCTGAGGACTTGTTTGATCCAGCGACTTATTGACTGGGCACTAGCGTTTCGAATAGGTTTCTTAATAGTTAATATTAGGCGATCTGTATCTGGACTATTACGCAATGCTCTCGTCTTATCTAAGTAAGCAGAGAGAGCTTTCGCTGGGCAAATACAAGGTTTATCTGGGAAAAAAAGGGATATTCAGTCTTGGATTTACTCTATTGGGTGCCGAGGTCTTAATGATATCATCTATATTTATATTTAAACATGTTTCGTTGATCATAATATTATTCACCTTGATAAGAGATAACGTCTGCACACGTCCACGGGACACCGTGGACAATGCGAGCAGAGTTACGAGCTTTTTAGTCATTAACTCCACATTTAACGATTCATTTGGAAATTGATTTGACAAATAAGACAGCACTACATTTGGATCCCAAGAGTTGTGATAATTTGGTAGGTTAGGCCTCATTCTAAAAACTCCTTTTAAAAATCTGCTCACACAATCATTATTGCAAATTTCTTTGCCTAGAATTAATGACAAAGCTGATCTGATTGAATTCAATGTTCCATATTTAGCTTCATTTTGAAATTGATCGGAAAAAAAAAATTAGTAGTAGTAGAAGTAGTTAGTAGAAGTAGTGTTGGCACAGACACTTTAAAGTAATCAAAATTATTTTCCTTACAAAAATTATACCATAACTTGTATGTTGTATTATATTGTCGTAATGTATTTTCTGACAACGATTGAGTCATAATATCGATAGTGCGATTATCTAACGATTGTCTGGCGAACGCTTCCCGGATAACGTTGCGCGCGCCAGGGTAAGGCTGGGCCATAAAGGATGAGACGTTCTGGAAGGTGAAAGTAACATATTTTCATCCGGCTTAAAATACAAAACTTTAGAAACAGTCAAGGACATAAATAATGGAAACCAAGGCTGGCTTGGCCAGTAAGGGACGACTAATATACCCGCAGCTCTGTCATTAATTATCTTTCTTAAACATTAAGAATTATCGAGACAGGAATGCGTAAAAATAAAATCTGTCCCATCTCAGAGTAAAAGCGTCGATATCAAACGCTTCTGGATCTCGCTTCCATGAGACAAATATTTGAAATTTTTTATTAATTCGAGACGCAAACAGATCTATATCTGGTCTACCAAATGTATTTACGAGGTTTTGGAAACATCGAGCTTCCCACTCTGTATCGATATTCGAGATTCTTGAGGCTTTGTCAGCCTCAGTGTTGTCACGTGACCGAGTATATGACGCAAATATGAACAGCTTGCGCTGTTCGCACCACTGCCATATCTGACGTGTTATATTATTCAGATGTGGAAATTGAATCCCACCCATCCGATTGATATAAGAGGTGGCGGTTGTATTATCCACTCTCATCAGAATGTCTGCATTATTAAGGTTCTTACAAAAACATTTTAGGCCCATAAAAACCGCTAACAATTCTAAATAATTAATATGTTGAGCACTTTCTTCCATTGACCAATAACCGCTAACTGTTTCCCCATTACAAAAAGCTCCCCACCCTGAGAGTGAGGCGTCTGTAAAGATCTCCATTTGAAAATGACCAGTGCGAATTGGATTATCTACATCACGTATAGTTTTTTCCCACCATGAAAAATCATCTGTAAGCGAAGGGCTAACTTTCATATTAGAGTCATAACTTTGGTGCTTTAATAAGGCTAAGTATTTTTCCCTCTCAAAGCGCTTTGTATAAAGCCAGCCATATACTACCGCTGGGCAAGCAGCTGTAAGAGTGCCTACAAACCGAGCGAACTCTCTGATTGTCACTGACGTTTTGTTAGACATATTACGAACCATTTCATGAATTTTTCTACATTTATCATGCGGTAATTCCAAAGTCATATTTTGTGAGTTTAGTTGAAATCCAAGAAATTTGCAAATTAGGCGTAATGAGAATGACAGACTTTTCATAATTGATCGCAAAACCCAATTGTATTAAAGTATTACAAACCATACCTACTGTATGGGAACAAGCATCATAAGTGTCTGCCATACATACACCAGATATCATCTAAGTACCCTACTAATGTGTGACCTTCTGCCCGTAAAAAGCTAAGTACAGGTTTCATTAGTTTTGTAAAAACGCCAGGCGCCGAACAGAGACCAAATGGCAAGCATGTAAATTCAAAGAGTTGATTTTCATAACGGAAGCGTAGGTATTTTCTGTCGGATTCATGAATGGGTACTAAAAAGTAAGCCTCTTTGAGATCAATCGTTGCCATGTATGACTCATTAGATAGTAATTTGGACGCTGTACGAATGTCTTTTAAATGTTGTTGTAAAATGAATTTATTTAAGGCCTTCAAATTTGGGATAAATCTGTAAGTATTGTTATTTTTAAGTATAAGAAAAATAGGAGAAATAAATTGATCTTCACAATCATCACATGGTTCGATCGCTCCCAAGAGCTGGAGTTTCTCAATAGAATCCGACATATCCACTTTTGAGTAAGGTGGGTTAGATGGTTCGACAAGCTGGAAAGGAGTCTCCTTAAAGGTTAGTTTACATCCTGTCACTATATCCAAAATTTGAGGATCTTTAGATATCTGCAACCAATAATCTAAATAATGCTGAATTCGACCAGCATGTAGTACCTCTAGCGGCGACCGCGACGATCCTGCGACCGATTCGGCGGCGGTGGCGGCGGTCGACGAGCAGGCGGCGGGGGTGGCCTCCTCGTGTTGGCGTGCGGTGGAGGGGCCGGGTAGTAGCGCGCAGGCGCCGGGTGGGCGCGCGCTGCTGCAGGTCCACTCGCTTGACGAGGAGGCGCTCGGGAGTTCCCGGCTGAGCTGCAGGTCTACGAGCTGCACTTGTTTGCGAAGGGACTGATTTTTTAATCTGAAGACTGGATTTTTCTATGGATTTGGTTATGGATATGGTTGGAAGCCTAGATGCTTACTGTGGACGTAGATGGCGCAGTGTGTTTGTGCAAAGACATTTATTATTATTATTATTTGGTGGTCTTTATGTTCTCGCCCAAATTGTCTCCAAAGAGAAATTTCTCACGCTTTACCCCTTGAATTATGTTTATGAAACTTTTATCTAACATCGGAATAAGAAGTCTTCTACGATTCATTGTCTCCTCATAATGAAGGTCGAGTAAAATTTGATTTATTTCCGACAGACTTTTAATTATTTCCATTTTAGAAAGGTCTTTGCTTATTAATTCTGACGTCCAGTTCACCAGTCCAGCGATTCCAGAACCTAGCTGGTTTTTGCATCTTTTCTAATCGCTTATCCCGATTTTTTGATGGCTCGTTAAGAACTGATGCTACCTCAGCATTCAGTGGAACTAGATGGCGCTGTGTGTATGTCTAAGGATATTTATTTATTTATATTCAATTTCGGCGCTTTAGCAAGCTGAAAGTTTTCTGGGATTAGTGTTTTGGTTACTAAATTATCCTTTTGTTCTTTATCCAGCCCTTCAATGAGTATTTTCCCCCAACGTTCAGAGACTTCCGCGGGAATTTTCTTACCGAAACGTTCCTCAGACTTTTTTGCTTCACCAAGCATAACCAATATTTCTGTAGGAACGGTCTCTTGCTCGTTTTGAGGAGGAGAAGGAACAGTTGGTACCACCACTGACTTAAGGCGATCGTCTTCTGGACCCTCGGGCTCTTCAGGCGCTGCTGTCTCGCTACACTCGCGTCGCGTTTATATATCAGAGGTGTCCAAGTCAAACGACAGCATTGCATGTATGTCCTCTTGACTAACGCCGCCATCGGCGAACTCCGTCTCCACAGGGTATTCCAAGTAGGATTCATATTCAGGACCTGAATAGATAAGTCTAAATGAGACTTTCGGGCGTTGTCACATGCCAGCACGTAAGGAAAGTACCTATATACCTAGATAGGTATATTTATTTATTTCCGGATGACATCGCGTCCATCACTGAAGAAATATTAAAGGGTACGTAACGTACGTATGATTATGTACGTAATACTTAAATCCAAATTAATTAGATTCATTAATCTATTTTCTGAATGATATCGCGTATCATCACATTAAGAAAATAGTAAGATTATTTCCGGATGACATCGCGTGCCATCACTGAAGAAATATTAAAGGGTACGTAACGTACGTATGATAATTATGTACGTACTACTTAAATCCAAATTAATTCGATTCATTAATCTATTTTCTGAATGATATCGCGTATCATCACATTAAGAAAATAGTAAGATTATTTCCGGGTGACATCGCGTGTCACCACTGAGGAAATAATAAAAGGATTACCGAGAATTATTGCATACTGAGAAAGTAAACAAACAAAATATATATATATATTTTTTACTGACCCTCGGTTTCATTATTTTCCGGCGGAAATTTTTGTCGGGATACTAGCTCCTTTTCCAAACGTCTAATTTTACTTCGGATTTCGTCCTCACTCTTCTTACTTTTCCTTCCAATGTAAAAGTCAGCACACACACCTAAAAACTTCACTTTACACCGCGAAATTATTTATTTTAACGGAGCGAACGTGGATGATGCAACACACGGAAAACGAATGAAGACAGAGCCCCCTGCCGGACCACAACGCAACTACCTACTACGGGAGTCAAATGCCTTGTTTTTATTTTAGATTTGTTAAATATAGATCTAAAAAATCGTGTGGTGATGCAGTACGACAGAAAACGGACTACATGGTTTATTAAATCTCATAGGATGCAGCAACGAAGTATAATATAAGTCGGTTCTGAATTATGTTTAGCTAAGCTAATTTTTTACCGTATTTTCCCTGGGCTGTAAACTGTAAACTGTCTATTCCCTTCCATTATTACTTTTTATTCTTTGGCGATAGAGTTTTTGTCACGTTATATCACAATACATTTTCTTGCATGTCTTACTTTTTTTTCTTTTGGTTGCAACTTCATTGTAAGTTTTCTCATGTTTTGTTTTCAGGTCAGGAGTTTTGGTAGGTGTTTGTGATGGATGATCTTTTACGACAGTTTTTGTCCATTCTTCGTCAATTTGTAAACGACTATAGATATATTTTTTAACCGGTCGACATTTGTTTCTTTTCGACTATTGAAATTTTCTGTATCGTATTTGGCAGACTTAATGTTGGAGCAGTTTCCTTGGCGCAGTTTTTCCGATATATTTTCTTTTTCGGAATGTAAACTACACTCCTCCAAATCTGGTCTTTTGCAATAGCTCTGTAAAATATGAAAGAACTTTCTAGCGTATGTGAGAAGGTAACCTATGTAACTTAACTCTCTATTTGTCGATATTCAATTAAAAAACTAATTTCTATGGTAGTGAGATGTATAGGACAGAGAGCCGAGTCGATGCCTAGATACTCTTTTAAACCCACCTTCCCCCGCATGATTACCCTTTGAAACTCGAGAGTTGACTCCGTCAGGAGAAAGAGGGCTTTGAAAGAAATTTATTTTTATTTTACAACAAATTTTCATTAGAACTGATTTCGGACACCAGACGTAAAATAGACGCATCATCCTTTCACGCAACTACTCGCCATATTGGTAAGTGCGGGTAACAGAAATACGTTAACATTTGGCTTACATCCAAATAAGAAACATATCACGCTTTTTTACATAAGTGGATACGGGACTTCATTGGTCTAAACATTAAATATATTAAATAAGGTGTGCGTTTTTGAAGATTCGTATTTATCAGGGTGTTTTCTGTAATCGGGCCTAATGGAAGCACGTTAAGTAGATAAGTGAAACTAACAATTTCAAAAGAAGGGAGAGGTTAGCTCGTTTCACCGCTAACTTGCCGCTTTTGCCTGCGTCCTGCATAAATGAGGGATGGGGAAATATTGTAGCTGCGGCAGAACTGTGAAGAATTGAGAAAATTTATGAAATATTACCACGTACAATGGACGAAAATGTCCGTGATACCTGATGACATTGTGTTGTTGAAATATAAGTTATACAAGTAAGTACCTAGAGTGGCAGCACCAACGTTTAAACGCAAATATGACTCTTAAAGCTTCTCTCATTTTATTTCTAATCGAATAAAAGAGACTCGCCAATGCATATCAGTTCCCGCGCAGAAGGGTTCGCCAGGTCAAAGTTAGTTTTGCAGTTGATATGTCATTAGAATGTCATAATTCCGTTGGTGGTAGGGCATTTTAATTGTCCGCCTGGCTAGCTACCACCATCTTATCTAAATCTGCCGCCAAGCAGCAATATTAATAGCATTGTTATGTTTCGGTTGTCAGAGATAAGATAGCCAGTCCCCCAAATGTGTTGGGGTTTCTGGGTCAGTACGCTTCCACCTTCGACCTCATCTTCACTTAACATTAGGTGTGATTGAGGCCAAGTACCAACCCGTTCTTTATAAAATAAATAAATAATACCCTCTGTATTTTTCTAAAGCCTTCATTAGTGCAGCTTCAAAATCGATCATAATTTGACAAGGGTTGAATACTGATAAGCAAGTTTTAATCAAATCAAATAGAGTTATGTAAGTTTGCCTGTCTGTCCTCAATTGAACAACATTCAAATAATCAGAAGTCGATCCAACGTCACCGTGAATAATAAACAGCTGCTGGAATGGTGCAGGACAGCTATGGAATGGGCCATCGGCAAAAAAAAAATATTAATTTCCCGAAGTAGTTGTCTGGCTTCTTCTGAACAGAATCCAATAATACATGTTCCTTCGGAGCAATATTCAAACAATTTAAAGTCTTCAAACTCCGGTGAAATTTCTACCTCATTTGGCACTCGATAAACTAATTTTGATTTTTGAGCCGCTTTTTTCCTGTTGTTGTAAAGTCTAGTTTTCACGGATGTAAATTTTGGTATATTTGTTATCAAATCTAAACCAGCATTCCTTCGAGGTATCACATGTTGCTCATAAATGTGTTTCATAGGTTTTGAAGATTCTTCACACGCGTCCATTTTCATTTTATATAATTGTATATCAAAATTTTTTTTTTTTGGTTTGTTTACACGTATGATGACTTGACTTCATAATCTGTGAATTCTCTGAAATAAGTGACAATTTATAAATGTTATGCACATAAAAGTATATATTTTACGAGATAGGTTTGGGGCATAGGTATGAAACACAAAGTCATGATCTCTATTAATGTTACTTGTTATTCATATGTAAATTATTCAACAAAATATGCGCCAACATAGTTCCGGACAAAAGTAACTATTAATATAACTTACTTTTAAATGAATAATTCCTCGACATTTTGCTTTCTTTTTATTGCTACATACCCATGAACTTTTCCCACGCAGGAATTTTTTATTATTGCAGTAGAACTGATATCCATTAAAATGGATAACAATCAATAAAGAACTGATATATCAATAATACATTATCAGTATGCCAGTGTACCTAATATTCTAACAGGAAAGTTTAGATAACCTTTGAACAACTGATGAGTTTGTGTTGTTGAGGATCGGAAGAATAACCCGGATGTACCTTTTCATATAATTAAAAGTAAATAAAACTGACATCGGTAAAGCTTTACAAGTAATGGTGATTTTATTTTCTTGGCGCTATTTCTTGTCACATCGCTTGCGAAACATTATAAATAAATAATAAAATAAATATTTCGGACACTTACACCAATCATCTAGTCCCAAACTAAGCAAAGCTTGTGCTATGGATACTAGAGAACGGATAAACATACATAAATATTTATATAAACATCCAAGACTCGGGAATAAATGTTCGTATTCATCACACAAACATTTACCCCTCGCGGGATTCGAACCCGCAACCGTTGGTTTCGCTGATAGGGTCACTATCCACTACACCAATCGGTCGTCAAAAACATTAAAACTACTCCCACTCGAACAGACAGAAGAATGAAATTCTCGTGTTTTTTTTTATCCACAGCGGGTTAGCACTTGACCTCAATCACACCTGATGTTAAGTGAAGATGAGGCCGAAGGTGGTAGCGTACTGACCCGGAAACCCCATCTTATTTGGGGGACTGGCTATCTTATCTCTGGCAACCGGAACACAACAATGCTATTAAAGATTGCTGTTTGGCGGCAGATTTAGATAAGATGGTGGTAGCTAGCCAGGCGGACATTTAATATGCCCTACCACCAACCAAACCGAGTACTAAATATGTACCCCGCTGGGGATCAAACCCGCGACCTCCGAAACGTAAACCCAATGTTGTTTACATTGAGCCACGGAGGCGGTTAAATCGGGTTTCGATAATAAGGTTTAGACTATGAAAAAATTGGTTTTATTACAATTTCCGTGTGCAAACTTGAATTAACAATCTTGGTCCGATGGTCGAAGCAAGTGGAATTTTAAAAATCCCTTTGGTGATGGCGATGGGTATAGCGATGGTCGATCGAAGTGGAATATAACATTGCCGATAGTCCGACATGTCGGACAGCAAGGAATTAAAATTCTTCGTCGTCCGACATGTTAGACAACGTTGTCGAATGACGCGGCCGGAGAGTTGAAGTCCAACTGGAAAAACATTGTAATTTCTGATCTGAAACTCTTATCGGGAAAATCATCCAATTGTTAATGGCATTTTAGGCTAAACACATAAAAGACTGCGTAGTAAGACTTGAAAGTGGAAACGATTACATTTCTATGTTGTAATAGCGATATGCGGCTTTGAATGACATTAATCATTCGACTCTTCTAATCATTCGACTAAGTCGATTGCGTTTCAAATTATTCGAGTCGAGTCCCGATGGATTTGATGAATAACACTGTATCTTGGGCGGAACGACTCTACGAATAGACAGTCGAGTATATTTGATTCGACTTGGCGGTGCATTATACACTTTGCAGTTAATTCTAATCTCAATGTTTAAGAGATCACATGATGTTGGAACGAAATGAATATAAATTTTTGAACAACCAAATATGTCTAATGTCCTTTATCAGTGTACAATTACGTATATTATAAATTATTGCAGTGATCCAAATTGTATGAGATCATACGAGTAGATGTCAAAAAGGATTTTTAAAGCAAAAATATAAATAAAGCGTTAGAGTAAAAATCTTAATTACACAACTTATTAGTTACACGTGATTTATATAATTGCATCGCGAGTTGTTCAAAAAAGTGCAATTTTAAATCACATACTGCAACGTTTATAATCTGTTTACGTCCATCAACTTCTATAAAATATAATTTTCACTTTTTTATTTTTCCACAGAAATCCGCCCATGGATTTAAAATTTCAATTAAGAATGCGCTAGCCGCGGCGAATAACCAAATTATTCCAAATAAAAAAACCTTACTGTGCAGTAATGGTTTTTCACACAACTGATTGTTTTTTTGGGCTTTAAATAAAAACTGCTTTCTGGCCGCCATATTGAAAAGTCATGAGGTAGTATTAAGTGGAAATGCACAAATTATCCCTTAGGGAACATCTGAAAAAAAGAAAACTGAATCCTTTCCTTTAATTTCCTTATCTACAAACTCGTTAATTATTTAATTAGCGATAGTGTTAAAATAAATATTTAATTCTATAAAAGAGCACTCGACATATTTTTAATTTGATGATTTTTGAATAGCATGTATTTCTATTTTTTTGGCAGACAAACAGGCAAAATTTAAAAATGGATTCATATAAGAATCAGCTGGTGCTTCTTCTAATATCGCTAGCATCTATTTATCAAGTGGTTCCTTTCTTTCAGAACGTACATGTGTTAGGGAATTTATGTATATTTATTAATGTATTTTTGTATTATTAATGTAATTTATGTACAAAAGCGTATGGAACAAAACTTTCGTCAATGATAGTCTGGAACACTTCCGACTGTTATACTCCCTAAAGCGATCTTTCTTTTATGACCTTTTATGATTTACTTACCTTACTGCCAACAAACAACCAATATGTTTGCTATATTTTAAGGGCAGTGGGATTTTGTGCAACAACGTGCAAAGAAGTCTGGACTTAAGTAAAATAAAACTTAAAGTTTTAGAATATTTTAGTAGAGAGTTGACCTAATCGTGTAGTTTTTGTTCAATATATATAAAGCATATACCTTGATCTTCTGAAGAATCTTATTTAGTAGCTCTTTATGATATAGTTCGGACGGATCGAAACACGTAAACAGCGCTTTGATTAAGGTTAGTTCATTACGTTATAAAAATCGAAGGGAAGTAGTTTCTTCTTGTTACGTTTATTGTTTTGGAATTTGATAAGTAACATGATTTGTTAATACATATTTACAATTCCAGCTTTTGTTAGAATTGCCTTGTGAATAAATTCGATAAGTACCTACTTAATTTTAATCATACAAATCTAAATACTATACGGACGAATAACGTCCCGCGCAATCCAGCCGGTGGGTGAATGTTTATTTCTATCATATAAATCAAAGTACTAATTTGGACGAATACGGTGCCGTGCAATCCAAATAGTCGGTGGGCGCATGTTAATATCTATCTCTTTCTAACATCGGAGTAATTAAATACACATCTCTTTTTCACGCAGTGTCGCTCAAAATGTCCCGAAACAAAATGTCTGTTCTGGTAAACCTACCATCAATTCCAGATGAGTAAAGTGTTATGTTACAATGCAACCTAGATTATTACAGTATTAAGTGTCATTAAGCCGCATCTTTTTGCCTCGATGATAAAATACATGCAGACGAACATAATACCTTCTCCTTTTTTGGAGTCGGTCAAAAAATATATTTGTATAATATTTGCAGTGACTTTATGTATGAGCCGACGCACACAGTTTCACATGTCATGCCGCGCAGGAGTATTTGTGATTCTTGTTGGTATCCTATTGCGACAGGTGGCTGAATAATAGGAAATTTTTGGGCTGAGCTATAAAGAATACAATAATTATACATTACGAGCCAAAGATGTCCTGACTCAAAACTGTTATACAATTAACACATAAAGATTGTCTATTCACTCAGAAAAAATTACTGACTCGTAAATGTTATCACATTCCTTTTCAAGAAAATATGTTAAAACCATAGCAAATGTGTGCATATGAATTAGATTAAAGGTTTTTATAGAAACTGTCGAGTTTTGTATTCAATAATTACTTTTATTAGCAAATAAATATAATAGATAAATACGACAACATAAGGATTAATTTATACGTGAGTCTACGTCAGAGGAACTAAAACAGAAAAGTTTCTATCTTAAATTTCGATTGAACTTCACCTTTACATCAAAATTGCACATGACAAAAATTATTAATTCTTACTCAGCTTTAATTGTACATGAAATCAGTAATATGTTTCCACTGAATGCGAAAGCCAAATTAGATTAGCCAGTAGTATCCAATCCATCCCTATCAGCTGTAATTGAAGCTGAAGTAACGAACACTAATGTGGCAGTATCAGTTAACCCTTTCAAGAAGCCAAAGCGTTAAGTGATCATTCAAAAGAAAAGGAGAAATACGTATTTAATGAAAAGATTAGTCTTTATCAAAAATTGCCTCAAAAAGTCAACTGTCTGGGAACCATGTAGCAATCCGTAAATTTTATGTAACTTGGTTTCACATCGATATGCTGTGATACTAATACGCATATTGTAAGAAATATGAGTACTAATAAAACAATAATGAAATTTTACAACGAACACCTGTCAATCAGCTGATCAGTAATTTCGAATTAAAATAATATCTATCTTTAGCAGCATCAACAAATTTGTCATTTCCTTTTTAGGTACTTTGAGGTGTCTTTTTTGGCAGAAATTTTTCCGGGCTCTGAAATTGCCCAGAAAAGAAATATTGCCGAAACTTTAAAAGAACTCGGTTCTAGTGCTATTACGGTTGAAACCACCGACATAACAGTTACGAGAAAGTACATACTTTTCCAGAAACAACATTGTTTTTATTATTATTTGAAGTAAATCCTTGTTTAGCACAACAATATGTTAAACAATTCATAAAGCACAAATAGAAAATTTGGCGGGATTTTCCTCTATTAGCAATAATTACTTGGACGCCAAGATAACTCAGTTTTTACTCAATAAAGGATTTTTTACCAAACAGCTTGCGCAAAGTTACAGCACTATAGTAGTTGGTTGGATGTAAAGCTTGCCTTCTTCAGCCAAGGTCGACAGGGGACATTTTACGAAATATAGGATTTGATTTAGTCGTCGCAGTTCATAGAGACCAAATAGTTAAACGTCGGTTATCTATCACTGAAAAGTTGCGTAGAGGTAGTTATAGCTTTCTGTGGAAACAGCCTCTGACCCCAACATGCCAAATCACAGGGCTAACGATCAAAATAATACATAAGAACATAAAATTATGTAGGTGTCAGGTTTACACAACTTTTTATTTACCTTCTCACCCGTAACCCGTATGCATGCCTGCGCTCGTACACACACAATTACATATCACACACTCCGTAATTTTTAGTGGCATTGTCATTATTTCTTCGTTTTAGATAGATTAGAAGATAGAATAAATAACTATTAATGTTATTTATCCGCTGGAGTCAGGTCCAAGTACACGTCCAAGAAACTCAAACAATATTTTCAATAATTCAGTAGCACAAACTATATCAAAACACAAGCAGAATATGTAAAAAACTTGTCAAGCATGACAGGTCATCTCGGCTGACCCAAGCTGCCAGTTGGTTGGACCACCCTCTCCTGTGGCGAAGCCAGACTGAGAGGAGGCTGGTAACTTGACCAACTTGGTTATAGGCCGCCGAAGACTGCCCCCAGTTGTGGATATCTCCGCTACCCTAATTACGCCTTCCCGGCCCGGGAAAACCTTGAGACCAGACAACGGGGCCAGGTTCCTCTAGGTAGCGACCGATTCACGATCAAGACCAATTCCTCAACGGCCACGGATTGATATTTCGATTAGAGGAGCCCCTAGATAGAAGCGAGGGCAAATATTCTTTTACCCAGCGAACACAAAACATATCAGAGAGACGCTGAGATTTACGCAAGTTACTTCTATCCAGGAGGTTGCCATCATCTAAATTAATGGGCACTGGATGATATGATAAAGATGAGCCTACTAGAAAATGAAAGAGGCTGCGGGTTCCGCAGAAATGTCTGTTTTTTGTTTTTTTGTGAGATCTCAAATATATTATTTAAGATTGGTCGCTAATGGAATACATCCAATCTTAAAACTATTGAAGAAAATTATTATTATTATGGATATTAGAGAAAAATGATAGAAGTTAATAGAATTATTATCTGGGGGAACTTTGAGACCCCACATAAAAAGGGCAATTGGGGAGTATTTAGCAGACATATGGTATGCACGCTCAACACCTGTGGAGCGAACATCCCATACTACAGAGTTATGAATTTAATAAAGACACGACATAAAATATTAGTCGGTGGAATGCAATATATAGATAAATACAAATTAACATGAACTAGAATAAAATACAAATGGAAGATATGAGGTTACATATAATTGTTGAGTGAAGAAATAAATTAGAGTAATAGATGTATACAATGATATATAAAGTAAACCTGTAAGGAAGACACGAACAGAACATTGTTTTTTTTTATAAAAAAACAAAATGAAATTCTAAGACGGTACAAACACAGATCGTAAGAATAATCGGAAGTGAAATTAAAATTAGGATCATGTTGACTTTTAATTTTATCCTCTCTTCTTTTCGTTTGTCTCATGTCTTTTTTTCTTCCAATATTGTTCCTTAAAGGAACGCAATTATATACAGGGCATCCCACGGCTATGCCACATGGAGGGAAAGTACCTTGAATTTTGTAGATGGAACATTTTACTGAAAGAAGACATTATTTTAATTTAAAAAACAATTTAAACTGTATTCATAGATCTTTAAATAAGTACATGGTTGAACCGGGAATCGAACACTTTATTTATAAAAAAAAATTACCATGTAGCTTTATCATAGCGATCGAAAGGCTTCATCATAAGGATTATTTTTTGCTATCTATAAGTAAAAGAGTTTAACATCATCTGCAAATAAGAAACATATTGCTTTTTTAAACACTTGACTTAGGTAGATCATTCATCATTGACCGTGACTTACTCCCGAATATGTACCTACTGTATGTCCTTAAAGTAAAACCTGCATACTCCACATATTCTGCCCGCCCACATTAAAAACTTGAAAAGAAAGAGTGAAATTGACCACCGCTAATTTGATTAAGATGACACTATATAATTTATAAAACAAAATGACTATGCTACGTACGTACGTACGAATCCATGTTGCGCATCCATAATTTGCGCGTTCGCCTGTGCATAAATGCCCTTGTGCAAGACAGAGATGAATATACCTTAGCAACTGAAGACAACACGACTACCGGCCTGTATCCATATAGATACAGGAATATATCGTGCGTGGTATTATTTGAAAGCTATTCCTAATGGTCTGACTGTTTCCCCCTTGATGCCCTAGGTTTCCGGAGCGAATTTTTTTTTTTTGGATATAGGGTTATTGGATATTGAGTCGAGTTTATTGAAAAGTGTAATTTAAATAAAAAAAAGTAGCGTTTACTTACGAAGGCCTTTTCACCATACACGATGTAAGAAAAGTGTGTCGCGCGGTTCAACTCACACTAATATGTGGTCTAAAGGTCCGAAGCACTTTTCCTGTACAGTATACCTACTGTATAGTACTGTAATAACTCTTTGGAACGCGGTTTATAGTTTTGATATTAAAAAAGTAATAAGAAAACAAGAGTGCTCCCCTGTCTGTCACATTACAGGCTGTAAACGTAGAGAATGAAAACAAACCAATAAATATAAGAATAAAACGAAACCGGCTACTACTTCTGTAGTACAGTCAGAAACATAATTAACCTAGCAGGCATAATTTTAATGCCTGCTAGGTTTAATTTTAATTTACACCTACCTTGCCGTCATAGATACATGTTTCAGTTACGTTATTGAAGGTAATAACAATTTCCCTTTAGACTTTTTCCTGCATATATTATAAATAGATCTACTATCTTAATTGTGTTATCGACGGTATCTAATAATTTCAAAATAATATCTCCCCGTGTCCATCTGTTCTGGCCATTCATTTAATTATTACAAGTTTGAATTAATGATTGTGCATCAATGTATGTAATGTCCAGTACAAGTAAGTTTCAGTGTTAGTCCCGGCCATTAATTTAATTATTACTTGTTTGCATTAATGATTGTGCATCAATGTATGTAATGTACAGTACAACTAAGTTTCAGTATAGTTCGAGACACTTTTGGTTGAGTCAGTCTGATGAACTTCAGATACGACACAAAAAATAATCAATATCTTCCCTGTTTTCAAATATTTTTATATGATCAAGTGATGTTATTAGTATCGTAGAAATTAGTCATGAACGTTACAATTATACTTTTTTCAGTACTACTACTTACCAGGTCAACGAACTTGTACTCATCAAAATACGAATATCTCTTCTAACCTAATCTGTTTTCAACGATTGTGGTTATTGATTTGTTTAAATTTATTTTCGCAAGCAAAACTTGACTGAATTTGATATTTCACTACGTTTAGTTTCGTTGTTGCAAAATTAACTAGACCACACTTCAAACAAATTTTAAGAAATTAAGTACAATAATTAAATTTGCTTGAAAACATCTCCAATAGGTATACGCTCGTCCTTGAAATATCAAGTATTATCCTTTTATGCACCTATGTTCTTGGTCTATACTTATTAAGAAGTAAAGTGTTAAATAAATTTGTCAAGGATTAGAGCTGTGCCTATTCATCACCATCATCAGCCCGTTAACATCCAGTAGGATGTTAACCATGCATCATGATATCCCTGCAGTGGCAGAGATATAGGCCTTCCCTCGTAATTAGGGAGTATGAGCCATAGTCCGCCACGCTGGCCCAATGTAGGTTGGGGAATTCACACTAGAGCAAATTTTGGATTTGAAGTAATCCGAGGGTTTCTTGATCAATCAGTGAGTGAGTGATTGCCTCAGCGAGAGCCATAATCAGGTTTTTTGGGGTCATATTCCAAGACCTATTAAAGTTACAGTTTTAAAAATTGGAATATCTAAGATTGAATAGTGAGATAACCTGAAATAGTGAAAAATATTGAGTTGGAAGGGGTGATGCAAATGTGGCTCGAAATGGTTCATATGGTGGTAGAAATAAAGAAAAATTTCGAACACTGTCACCAATTATTTACTCTCAATCTAAGTAAAGTTATCGGATAAGGGATAAAGAAACATTTCCCCTAGCGGAATTCGAAATCGCAACTGTTCGATTCAAGCGAAGGTCCAATGACCAATCGGTCGTTTGTAAAAAGCGGTCAGAATTTCTGGAACCAATGTCTTCCTGTGTATTACCTGCATTATAAGTTTTTAGATATGTCACATGCGGCAATTAACATTGATTAATATGTTATTGATAGCAATGTTAATGGCATTGTTGTGTTCCGGTTGTCAGAGATAAGATACCCAGTCCTCCAAATAGGATAGGGTTTCCGGATCAGTACGCTTCGACCTTCGGCCTCATCTTCACTTAAACATCAGCTGTGATTGAGGTCAAGGATTAACCCGTTGTGTATAAAAAAAATGGGTTCGGTTTCGTCCTATCGAGAACTAAACTCCCTTTGGAGTCGAAACCTCTGGCCCGTGGGATCCGGAAACCGATTTTTTTTAATTCTGTTGTGGCATCTAAATGAGACCTCGGGTGACAAAAGAACTGGCAGCTACCTCGGGTAGCGAATTAGCCTTGCTATTCAACGCATTACTGCCGCCAGTCTTTTAGGCTACCTCCCGCACGTTTCGGACCCCGAACACGTTTTTTACCTTTCATAATTATAGAGAGTGTTCGGGTCTGTTTCTGTGTTTTTGCTTTTTACTTTGTGTTAATTTTATCAATAAAATTTGTCGGAAACTACAAGGCAATTATGAAAGAGAAATTAATAATTGGCAGGATGGTCAAAGACGCCATCATCTTGTTGCGATTCAAGTGGAAACAATATGCCCAAAAAGTCAATTAACGCATTGTTCAGATGTTGATTCGACGAAAATGAATTTTCGACTAGGTCTACGATTGCAATTTCATCCATAACTGCGTATAATTTTGATACAGAAGTTATACGATTGTAAATGATTTTTACTAAAGATTTTTTTTTTATCTAAATTTATTTAGAGAGGGATTTTTTATATGTCACCCTCATAGTGGCTCTCTTACATTAGGTTACCTAATAAATAAACATACATGTACCACATGACTATAGTTACGTAGTTCTATTACACAAGCAAATTTTAACAAATTCATATAGCTTCTTGGCCCCTTCAGAATCTGGAGTAGACAGGAGGCTGTTTACTATGCCTACATTATAATTTCTTTAACCGAGTTGTCGCCTCAATTCCTTATTCACTTAATACCTACTATTTTTATATGTACTATGCTTTACGACACCGCCCAATCGAAATTTCATTACAAGCTTAATGACTCCGTTTTTGCTATTTGGCTATGGAACTCTATTGGAACTCTATAATTATATCAATACATTATGGAGACTAGATACCATAGTACGTATGTATACGATATTAGTAGTACATATTTCATATAAATACAAACATTTATACAAGGAAAATAAAAATTATTACATTTCTATAATTATAACAAGTATTTAATAATTATAATCATACTTGAATCGATAGGATAATAACATTGAAATCTACACCCCTTATTTAATGTTGTTTATCATTAACTTTACTTACCTCGGTATCTTGTCATAGCTGTCCCATCCAGTCAAGCAATTATACGAACTGTATCTACTAACAGCTGCCATGTCACCTTTTTCGTCTGATTTGTTATTCCATGTAGATATCACTTTGATATTCAGATAGAGTTGCACCCAGAGATAGTAAATTCGTTAGTGCAACACAGTGTGCAAGTTGGGCACTCGGAAGTGTATACAGGTTTGTGAACGAGACCTCGACCCGAGTCGTTCTTATAAATGTGATGGAGAAAAATGATGACATTGTAATGACAATTTAGCCCATTAAAATAGTAAAGTGTTGATATAAAAATATTGATAGATAATATTATATATATATATATATATATATATGTTAAAACGTTAAACGTACGTTAAAAAAACTCGTCATATATATAATATTATATATACAGTGTGGAAATTAAACTCAGGCCCTGGAGGGAAACTACTTTAAATCCTTAAGCTAGCTCATTTTACTTAAAGGAGACATTCCTTTATTTTAAAAAGAAACAAATCTGCATTAAAAGATTTTTTAAAACTCGCTTGCTTCGCCCGGGACTCGAACCAACTAAAATTTAAAAAATAAACACTCCTTATTTTATTATACTACTCGGTAGTATTAATATTCAGGATAAAGTTTCTCTAAAAAATATTTGGTTACTGTTCACTTTTAACAAGTAAAAGACACGTAACAGTTCTGTTATTTCTCCAACACTCAAAGACTTCGTATGAAGTACACGCTTGCTAATTTATCGTTAAGTACCTTGTTGAAATCATCGATAAGAAAATTGTTCAATGGTGGTAATACCTCTATGCACATTTCCTTCTTACATGATCCGAGGCGTTCAGTGGAGAAGTTTAAAAATGGAACGTTTGACTTTGTTTGCAAGGCGGGACAATAATTTTAAAATTCGAACGATTTTTATCAACAGATTTTATTTAAGTAGTGTTGCTTCCCTTACGTAATTAAATTATCTCATAATGGCGTATCAAGAACAATTCGATTTATTAGAAGCTTACTTTGTTTGCAACAAGAGCTACGATTTAGCTCTACAGTGGTATCGCGAGAAGTATCCAGACAGAGAACTACCATCTAGAAAGGTTTTGTCTCGAATTGTGAATAATTTACTGACCGTTGGAAGTTTTAAAAAGAAGACTGGACGCCCACAGCAACAAAATTTGGACTATAGCGATGTTGAGTTAAACATTTTGACATACTTCGAGTGTTACCCGAAAGCTTCAAGCAGGGAAGCTGTTCAAGAGATAGGCATCAACCATACTAGTATACTTAAAGTTCTGAAAAAATACAAATACAAATGTTATCGTGATGGGCGATTGGTGCAGAAACTACATCCCGGAGATAGTGACAGGAGATTACAGTTTTGTGAAAATATTCGAACAGAAATAGCCCGCAACCCAAATTTCTTGGACTGTATTGTATGGTCTGACGAAACAAATTTTAGTAATAATGGAATGTATAACAGACATAACAATCATTATTGGTCTCGTCAAAATCCATTCCGTGTCCGTGAAACGAACAACCAGGTCAGATTTTCGTTTAATGTTTGGTGTGGAATCAAAAGTAACAAGGTTGTTTTGGTGCACATTTACGAAGGACATCTGAATGCAGCAAAATACATTGAAATATTAGAGCTTTTACAAAATCAATTAAACCTTCTGCCAGAAGAGGAACGAAATAATATCATTTTTCAACAAGATGGTGCACCTGCCCACAACAGCAGAATTGCCAGGGCATACCTTAATGAAAATTTCAGTGCCTGGATAGGTACAAACGGTACGATTAGATGGCCTGCAAGAAGTCCAGACCTGACGCCCATGGACTTCTTTTTATGGGGTCATGTAAAAAATGTTGTTTATGAAACTTGCTATGAAACCGTTCAAGAGCTAAGGATTGCGGTAGAAAATGTTATTAGGGGCATACACCACAACACTTTGCTGAAGGCTACAAGAAATGAATTTCAACGGCGACTAATGTTGTGTAGCCGGAACGACGGGGCTCATTTCGAACAATTTATCAGTTAAATAATTTAAGTGTTACAAAATGGATAGTAAAATAAAGTTGATGTTAGATTTAACGATTATTTTTATTTTTAAGACCAAATGTTTGTTAGAGAAACTTTATCCTGAATATTAATACTACCGATTAGTACAATAAAATAAAGAGTGTTTATTTTTTTAAATTTTAGTCGGTTCGAGTCCCGGGCGAAGCAAGCGAGTTTTAAAAAATCTTTTAATGCAGATTTGTTTCTTTTTAAAAATAAAGGAATGTCTCCTTTAAATAAAATGAGCTAGCTTAAGGATTTAAAGTAGTTTCCCTCCAGGGCCTGAGTTTAATTTCCACACTGTATATGACGAGTTTTTTTAACGTAAGGAAAAAAATAGGGCATATTAGTTAAGTGAAATAGAAGTTATTGGCAAAGGTAGTTTTTATTCACCACCACCCACGCGCCTGCCGGAGAATGGTATGCGACTGGCGGGATTCCTAGCGTTCCTATCATGCGAATATTAATCGGAACTCATATTTTCTCCCAAGCTTTTTTTAAATTATTTAATTTAATGATGTAATTATGTGCAATAGGCTACATACACAACCGTCAAATGCCACAACGTTTTATTATATTTTTTGGTTTTGAAAAAAAAATAATTAAACTACCTATGCCAATACCTTCTATTTCACTTACCTAATATGCCCTATTTAAAAAACTCATCCGGTATAATATTATATTGATAGATAAATATAGATTGATTATTTTAGAAGACGTCGACGAAGGTATAAACAAGATTGTTATCAATGGATGTGTCTTCCATCCAATTTTAATTATACTAAGTAAGTGCGGTTCGATCAAATGAATAACTACTAACTTCTCAGTTTCCCTGTCGACATGTGAATTAATTTGTTGGTTAAAATTGCCTCTGAGCATTTGGAAGCTTGAACGTAGGTAGTTATCAAACATCATCATTGATTTCCATCGTATTTTCTGATCTATCTCTAACATTAACACAAAATTCAACACACGAAAACATCTTGATAACCAATATTTTATCGACACTATGAGCTAAATATTGGTCAACGTTAGCACAAAAAGTTGAATAATCGAGTCGAGTGAAGATCAACTCTTAATTACGATATTTTGCGCCTAATTTTGTAAATAAATTAACAGGTGTTTTGCCAATTCATACTAAATACAGCGACGTCGTTTAGATTTTCTACTGATTACATATAAAAACTCATGGCGCGTGTTATAAAAAGGAACTAAATAGGAGTCTATGTTTTAAGGACTAACTATTAATTGTTGTATTTGCCGACAGTATGCTGTAAGTGGTGTTTGTGACACTCGAGCGAGGGTGCGGCGGGTGCGAGGGCGGCGGCAGCGCGGAGCGGGTGCCGCGACTCGCGACGGTGCTCGACTGGTTCTGACTGCTGGTGAGAGTGGTGAGGTGAGCCGCCCGCGTGTCCGCCTAGTGCCCGCCGCCGCCGTTTGTGCCCGCCCTCGCTAAATGCCTGAACTACTACCGCAATACACATAGCGAAGTGTATGTGGGAAAATTAATATAAGCACCAGAACAAGTAACATTTTAAAGTGTTGGGGCTATTCGGATACTTTACTAATTTTCTAGGATTCCGTATGACTTTTTTTTTCAAGTCGCCCCAAAACCTAACTCATGCGACTCACGTTCGGCCCATTTGAAGCCTTAAAAATAGGAGAATCATTTGTTATTAACCCGTTCATAGTTCGAAATAGAAATACCAAAGCTACCCTATCACGTCCTCTTTTAATATTGCTTAGTTTTAATGGAGTATGTACTATTCTTAGCCATTCAAACTGTTCATGTTTGAAGAAAAACGTACATCCAGAGGAATACTTTAACTTGAGCTTATGAGTAAATTGAGATATTCTTTTATGTGACAATAAATCCAAGTGGATTCACGGACGTCTAATATATTTAGGAAAATGCTCTACAAATTTCAGATACATCTGAAAAGATGCAACTTATGTGCACGTTTGGATTACCTCGGGTTTTTTTAAATTATTTTTCCGTGAATCTTTTTAAGTTGTGGACAATACTTGTGGACAAATTCTTCTGTTTTTGGAAAGCACGGATTGATTTATTTGGTAAATGTGTTTAATAGTAATAATGTGCCCTAAAATTTCGATTAAAAAATGTAAGAATAAGGCAAATAGATAAATAAATAGTTCAGATATACAAATTATCGTTTTTAGGGCTCCGTAGTCAACAAAGAACCCATATAGTTTTGCCATGTCCGTATGTCTGTCTGTCCGACGCTTAGCTCAGAGGCTCTTATTACTAGAAAGCTGTAATTTGGTATGGGTTTACATATTAATCACGCCGACAAAGTGGTAAAACAAAATCCTACTAAATATGTTTTTTAGGATACCCCTCCCCTACACGTAGTGGGGATGAATTTTCTTTTATGTTTGTACCCCATCGTGTGGGGTGTCATTCGATAGATCGTTCAAAAATATTCACATTATCTTAATCAGTCTTTAGATTTAGGGATCCGTTTAAGAAATATTAAGCTTTAAAGTGGTAATTTTTGTTTAAGTCTACAGCAGTTGTATGCAGAGTGAAATTTACTTCGTGTAGTTCCTGTTTACTGGTGAGTCGACTTCTGATTACGAACAACTTTCCATTAGAAGCCATAGCCGATTTGAGACGAAAATTTTTGGACTTCCATACGAATGGTGGTATAAGAATGGTTTAATTTGTATGTGTAATCGATATTTTTTTATCGAATTCAACTATGGTTCCTATTCAAATTCACCTGTGTAATGTGTGTACTGAAGTTAAAAGGAAAACTATTGCAGGTAAAAATTGTTAGAAATCCGAATGCAATGGATTATTAGGATTAAGTAATGCTCATTTTAGTGTTTCGTACCAAAAATAATTAAACTTACTTACTTAATTCTTATCGAGTGGTGAGGTGGTGTATATCTACTGTAGCGTTAAGATAATTCAAAGTATTAGTTCAATCTGGTTGGAAATGTGGAATATATGGACAAAATTGATCTTATTAGTTTGAAAATTTGCTTTAAGTCGCAGAATCAGTCGCGTGGTGATTATAGTTTTAATTTACCACATTTTATTATAGTTTTTATTTGCCGTTTAGCACGCTTGCGTTCTTACTCTAAATTTGGTACCTGGCTGTGCCCCAATTGTGGGGACGTGTTAAGAATGATGAATATTAACTGATATGACAATATGTAGGATCTAGTACGATGTACGTCAGTGCCACTGGGGGAACTATTGTAGTTCACAATACTTTTGCCCTTGGATAGAAGTTCAATGACTTGTATTAGAACGGACTGTACCGCCAGCTTCTTTTTTATTGCCTGTCTCTTAGTCATGAAAGCTTTGCATTCGTTCAAACAGCCGAACAAACATAGCTTCATCTGTCATTATAAATATTTTTTTACCTCGCCCTTCAACTCGTTAAGGTTGCTTCCTTGGTTGGACAGAGTGCAATATTAGATTCAGTAAGATAAACTGATTTGAATTTCGAAGTCATGAATTGGCATTTCCCGATGCAGACTAAAATAAAATCACGGGTTTGCTGGAAGAGATCTCTTATAGAGATAAGTTCGCCCTTTGTACATTTTTCTTATATGTTTGTTAATGTCCATTTCTTGTGTGTCTAGTGTACAATAAAGTGTTAAAATAAAATAAAATAAATAAGATAAAATAAACCAGTCAAGTGGCGTTCAGGGACTCATCTCGCTGTAACAATTTTATTTACTTTGTAATTATCCGATTAGATAGATAGATAGATAGATAAACGTTTATTTGTTTCTCCAGCCACACACATACATTAAATATTATTTATAAATAATTAATACACATAATTTAGACTACAGTAAAGTTGAAATAAAAAAAAAACAGAAATATAAAGGTACACGCAAAATATAGGGATATAAAAGTATATGTGATTACGACGAAGCCAAAAGGAGCGTAATGTATTCACCGCGTCAGTATGTATGTTACCACCTGCAGCCTATACACCACAGCCGATTAACGATTACGAGTGCATAGGGAGACAAGAAAAATATCCAATGGAGGGGAATGGTGTGTGAGTGTGTTTGAGTCCCTTCTTCCCCACTGCTCAACTAGATTGCTCAACTAATTGAGCAGTAGGACGTAGTTTATATTACCACATATAGTATACTTTTTTCAGGGTGACAATTTGACTAAATTATCCTATAATTATGCATGTAACTTCATCTGGCTCAACTATGCGCAATCTGTATAAACTACATCTAAGTAAAACAAACTTACACAAAAACATTATTTTAGGTTCACAAGCTTTCAAGTGACTATTACTTTAGAATTTTGTTTTTCAGCTACAGTAGTCTAATTATTTATTCTTTTCTGTAAAGGCTTACTCACATTACTAGATACGTTTGATTAAGTTACACCGTGTAATATGAGTTTTTCTTTCTTTTCTTTTAAATATAATATGTAGAAATCTATATGTGAAAACTGCTATAAGTTTTCCAAACGATTAAAATAAATAAATAAAAAAACAGTAGAAACATTTGTACACAATCTAATCTAATCAAAGAGAATATAATGTAGGTACTTCGAAGGATATAATCACTATTACTACGAATCTAATTTTGGCACATTTTCTTACTTGATCTTAGTATTCCATATTACATTTACATAAATCACGTTTTATCGTTTAATTTCAACCTAGTACTTTGATCGTTAAATTAATTGGCATGTACGCAATAACAAAGCAAGTAACGTAGATATATTTCATTCCTCAGACTTGTAAAATACGTCTGAAGTTGCCTAAGGAGCGGGTTGAAAGTAATACTTTAAGCCCTAGGGAGAATCGTTTTCCACCGACAGCTGTCAAATGAAAAAAAAACTAGTTCCATTTTCAAATTGCTATTGAACCATGTTCCAACCTTCTCTACAGCCACTCAATTACAGCTCGATGTAAAATTGAAATAACATAAAGGTTAGTATTAAATTAAAGAATATATTTTGTAAATGCCTTTATTATAATTTAGTTTCAACTATTTTTTTTAAATAACATAGACTTGGAACATGGGCATAATATTTACCATTTTTTCAATTATGAAAATGAAAAATAATGGCTGAATACCTGGCCGGCCACAGAAAAAAAAAACAAAACAAAATAGGCGGGAAAGCGGAAATCCTATCTTCATTTGTTTTTTCGAGTTGTAGAGTTTTGTTTAAACTTCCGTATAGCAGAGATTTGTATTAACTTATGTTTTTATTTTTACTTTCTTTGTATTCGTAATGAAAAACGCAGTGTTTACCTCGGGGTAAAGACTTATTTAGTCCTTAGGATAACAATGTACTATTTTCTACGAGAATTAGATAATAGATTGAATAAAACTTTCAATGACAATAAATTGTTCTATGAACTAACCGCGCTTTACATCTCTACATTGAAAACTCACATTAACATAGTGGTTAATCCTTACAAACCTTGAACACGGTTCCTGTGTTGCAGAAACACATGCAATATGACCGTCCTAATTCGAGAAGAGTATAAGCGACCTAGAATAGTTCTTAATTACTACATAGTAATACCGTTCTTGGAAAAGTTATAATACCCATTAGAACTAACATCGTACAATATTACATGGAATAGAATTGCTATGTTCCAATCAGTCAACCCAATTAATAATGGACCAATCGAACATGACTCAATAGCGAATCATTTTTAGGAAACAAAAGGTAAAGAAATATTTTCTGCGATACATTGCACCGCTTTGATGTGATGGATTTTTTTGGCCTTCTTGATCGAACTTAAATAAAATAGACCAACTCTCTAAATAGGTCGTAATAAAAAAAGGAGTTATTAATAGTTCCTAAACTAAAATGAGATAAAAATATCTATTTAATGAAAAAAGATTCAGATCTCATTGTGCAACCATTATTTATTTATATTTTTTTGAATCTAAAACTGTTAAAAAGTACGGGTTGAGAAAATTTCAGCATTTCAAATGTTCACTGTTGGGTCAAAATCAAATAGTGCTTGAAATTGGAATAGCCTTTTTTGATTCTCAAACCGCGATAAAATAAAGAACCAACCAATGCACGAAGAACTCTGGGCAATCGCCAAGACTTAAACTCCAAGCGCTATGCAACATATAGTATGTTATGCACCTTTGGAAAACGAGGTATACCAATAGCATTATAGAATTAATGGCACATATTAAAAACCAAAGGAAAAGTTTAACATTTCAATGGCTATAGCATATCCGCATCATTGGAAATGAGAAGTAGATAGGTTTAGTTATTAGATTAAGTTGTCTACCAGTTTGCAATAAAATCTTACAAAATATAAAGAGTATTCTAGAAATATCTGGAAAGAATATTGTGATGTAAGGTCTCGATACAAAGGTATTTGATATAAATCTATCCAGCCCAACCTATTTTCCAAACCATGGTCCGATGATGTTGACATATGCAGGACCGTAGTAGTTACAGCCTTGAGGTTTCGATCCGGACACATTCTATTAAATAGTTTTGAATACCTTATGGGAATAGTACCATCCCCTGTCTGTGAGGAGTGTGGAGTCGTAGAGGGATGTACACCATATCATGGAATGTATTCGAACCCAAGCCGAAAGGTTTCCAATTAGAAACAGTTATGATGGCAATGTAGATTGGTACAATAGCATCCTGGGCCCTTTCTAATTCAATGTAAGCCAAAATTTAGTATTACCTATGGTGGTGGCATATTCTATTATACATAAAACCTTATAAAAAAATAAATAAAGATTAAAAAAGAAGACGAAAATTTTACTTTTTTTGGGATACATTTCATTTGGTATTCGCGGTTAAGCTAATATTATATGCAACTTGAGCAATCTCTTTTCAATACAATTGGTTTAGTTTAGAGGCTTAGTCGTGAAAAGGTAACAAACAGACAAGTTACCAAGAAATCACGTACTTCTGTATAAGAGAACGGATGACATAAAATCAAAACTAAAAAAGATTTATTTCATAGGATAAAAATCACTTGAATACGTCACATTTTTAAATTAATATTAAAACTAAATTACTGCACATTCGCAACGCCAGAAAAGAACGAGCAAACACTTAAGGGCTGCTGTTTTTAAGTAGGTTAGGTTTTAGGTCACAATTTGTAGTAGGGTTACAAGCTGACAAAACAAGGACAAATAATTATACATATTGTATAATTGGAATATTGCAGAACGGCCTATGCTTGCTTATCATCCAAATAGTCAGAAATTTTATCATAGCCATTTGTAAATAAGTTCTGTTTTATGATGGTTTTGAATTTATTTAAATGCAAATTTTGAAAGTCTACTGGATCCTTATTATAAATGCGTATACATTGGTCCTTAGTGACTATTACATTTATCGCATCGAAGTCTAAAACAGAGGGGAATTTGTGACGAGTACTGCACCACCGTGCAATTGAAAAATGCAACGTTGTCAGTTCGCATCGCAAATGAAACCTTAAGCTATTTTAGAAAAGACTCCGTTTTATTTAGCCAAGACTTTTGAATAGAACTAGCCTCGAAGAGCTTTGTATATCGAAGACTTTTAGGCGTTTTAATAATGAGGCTCGTCTTAAAAAAGGACTGAAAGGCTCGTTTTTTGAAACCTACTTGGACGGCTTGCTCTGCGGCAGCTCTATATGTAGCAAGTAAGAGAGGGTTAAACTGAATAGGAAAAATGTTTTGACATAGTTGTTTTATCAAATACGTCTTTCATTGAGTTTTTTTTTTGCTTAATTATAAATATTTCGTTTTCCAGTCGTTTTTAGCGAGCGCAGAATGAAACAGATGAGGGAGGCCTTTGCCCAGCAGTGGGACACTATGGGCTCTTAATAATAATAATAAATAAATATTTCGAACAATTACACCAATTATCTAGCTAGTTCAGAGGCGTAGCGTGCCTTGTCGGCGCCCCGTATAAAATTTTTTTTGAGGCCCTTATATGGAGGTAAAGATTTTTCACAAAAGAAAAAAAATATTGTGAGAAGAAATATTTATTTATCACATAATTTACCCATTTTACAAATAAAAATCGAATTTTAAATATTCACTCTCCTTGCCTTTTTTTCGGCAAACTGATTTATTAAATCATTTATGGCTGATGATGATTTTAGTTTTTCTAAAGTTTCTGCCTCTATGGACAATAGTGAGATGTCTGACAGCCGTTCTTGTCCCATCGAAGTTCTTAAGTAATTTTTTATTAGTTTTAATTTTGAAAAACTTCTTTCTGCCGTTGCGGTTGTAACTGGAAGGGTCAAGACGCACGCTTAAGGCGGGAAAAAAAGGAATTGCTTTATAGAATTTTGTCATTTGTAAAATAAAATAAATTAGAAAGTTTTTATTCTTTTTCCTTACACACTTTGGGGGCCCCCGTGGCCCGGGGGCCCCGTATAATTGATACGGCAAATACGGCGGTAGCTACGCCCCTGAGCTAGTTCCAAATTAAGCAAAGCTTGTACCATGGATATTAGATAACGGTAAACATACATAAATATTTTTATAAACATCCATGACTCGGGAATAAATGTTCGTAGTCATCACACAAACATTTAACCGTCGCAGGATTCGAACCCGCAATCGTTGGTTTCACACCCGGTCACTAAACTGTCATGCGATTTTTGATTTGTTATTATGGCTTATGACGTAGGGTATCATGCTACCGGCCGGTGAATTGGGAAAGGGTAACGAAGATATTAGTAGCGTATATTTGAATAATGATATTTCTGTGAAAAACAAATTTAGCGATCAAAATATTACAATTTGTGCATTGACTGAATCTATACTTATATTAATCGTTGCATCTCTACTAAATACGAGTATTCGTGTGTATGTATACAAACAATTACTATTAAATTGAACATAAACCAAGGAGCTAATGGCTATTAATGAAATATAAACATCGTGGTTCGCCACTGAACGTCCTATCAAATTGGTTCGCTAAATAATTGGTTGAACCGATTAAATGCTTATCTGACGTATGATTAGCATTGAAAAGCCGGTTTGATAATAACTCGATTGACAGTCCTGTTCTACGCATTACCCTTTGATGTATCTTGCCTATAATAAGCGAAATACACCAATCAATCAATTATTTATTTGCAAGAATACATAGGGATATTAGAAGTGTATATAGTTTCAGAAATTGTAATCAACCTGCATGCAGGCGTGCAAATCTTAATTTATAAAGTAGATTAGATAGGTAAGTACTTAGGTAGATAGAAACTAAAACTATAGCGGTGGCTAACAAATTAAACAAGTTCACAGGCAAAATATTCATTTAAGTCGAAAAATCATTTGTCGATCAGCCATTTAGTCAAAATTGTCTTGAAGTTCTTAACCTCCATAAGTTAATCCTTGACATAAGTTAATGTGATTAGGGAGATTATTGTACATTTTATACTCATATGAGTATACATTTCATATGAAATGTATTTTGTTCATAAATGTTAGTTGCTGTAATTTGATCTCATTCGTCTAGTTGACATTTCCTGGTGCAGCCTATAAAATTCAGGGTGAGTTTTAACAAAAACACAAATATCTACTCGTACACATGTAGGGCAAAGGAAGCACATTCACCTTTCTTGAAGAGTGGCCTGCAACTTTCTAAGAACCATGCTTTGCATATCATCCTGACGATTTTTTTTCTGCAGTCTGAAAGCTCTGATCATATCCACAGAGTTTCCCCATAGGAGCAGGCCATAGCTTAATACTGAGTATACACACCCATTATATGCCGCCTCATACAGTGTCCCGTACTCGCTTTAGGGCCTTCAGTGTTAAGTTAGTCTAGCTAGTCACAGTCAAATGTACAGGGCTGTGCTGACTACTCAGAGAAGAACGAACTATTTTAAAAAAGCACGATGGGTCAACAGATGAAATAAAACGAAAAAATATAATGAACAGACTGAATATGGTTGAAACATTATATTGTAATATCATCTAAATATTCAGAAATTGTATAATAGGCTAACATCGTTTTTGTGTTATGGCGGTTTTGGATCTATATGTAAACTGGCGACATGAAAACAGTCTATCGTCGGGATTTATTTGAATGGACATTGTTCACCCCTGTACCAAAAGGTAGGACGCAACGTCCTTCTGTGACTGGGGTAACTTCATTGGCAACATTTTGACCGAGGTGTAGTCTGATAAACGCATTCACTTTAAAAAACTTTTTAACAATGATCTGGTAAGGGGGGGGGGGGTGTTTATATAATTTTTTAACATCTCACTGAGATGACGTCTACTAGAATCAGTTTTATTGCTGACCGATCACTTGTGAGACAGCGCCGGACTGAAGCCCGAAATGTATCGAATGGTCATAACCACCGTACTGCGTGGCATCGTAGGAAAGTAGTAAGCAAGACAACCTTATACATCGCGAGCTGGAGCGGTGGCAACAGTGAATGTGTTTCGCGGTTTCTGATAGCCTACCACAGCCTTTACGGCCTAGGGTCTCTAGGGATTTCGATATGTCTTCCGCAATCCTGTATCATAACTTCAAATACTTAATGTTATTGCGAAATTTCTCCAAATCCACATTAAGTTGGACTACGTGAAAAACCTCGATTATTCAGTTATTTGGGATATCTGCTGTGTAATTGACAACTGATCCACAAAAGAAGATATCATTGTTGAGGGCCAAATCATCCAATCCAGTTATTCCCAGGGTACCGGTTCTCACCTAGTTTTGGAGTCAGGGGTTCAACGCTTCCGTTTTGATAGGTATAAGTAACTACTTACTTATCTCTAAGTGTGATATGCAATTCAGTTCAGGAGAAACTGTCATTGGTTTTTATAAATGAAATTATGATATATTAAAAAAAAAATTACATATCATAATTTGTGTGCTGCAAGCTATGCGTTCCTACGAGTGTGTCCGTCTTTTAACTCCACAGTTGCATATTGACCTAGCCATATTCAATAAATTTTGAACTGACAAAATAAATTGGACATGTTTTACTTTGACGTGTAAACCAAAAATAAAGAATAATAAACATTTATTTTTAACATTAAAACGAAGCAAATGTACATAGTGACGACTTTTTCATTTTAAACAGATTTAACTGCAATTTATAACACTTGGAAAACTAAGATTTTGGAAAACACTTGGAAAACTAAGTTGTTGTAATCCCTAAAGCAATAAAATATGTAACAAAATAGGTATCGCCGTGATTAAGCAACAAACACCTTCGTATTTATAATATTAGTTTGATTTGAGAGATATGGACAGTCATCAATATCTGTTTTGTGTCGAAGCTACTACGGTTGTGTTGGATGATTTGAGTTAGAGTTGGATGAATCGATAGTTAACAGTGTTTAAATTTCATTAAACATGCCTGTAACAACAGCTCGAGTTGCACAAGCTGCAGCTCTAATCAACGAAGGGCTGACGTAACGTGTAGGAGCTGTACGCCAAAATGCAATGGGGTCTTCATATACATAAACTGGCGAAAAGGCTCAGCTCTGCAGCGTACGCAGTCAAAAAAATTCTACAAATATCAGACGTAAATACTGCTAAATTAGTATATTTTAGTTATTTCCACAGCTTGATGTCTTACGGTATCTTGCTGTGGTGAAATGCCGCGGATATAAATACAATCTTTGTTTTAGAAAAATGAGCCGTTCGCGCAATTTATCAATTGAGACCTGCAGTGTCACTTAGAGATAGGTTTAAAGAACATTCTAACCTTTTCGTCACAGAACATTTTTGAAAATCTAATGTATGTCAAAAAAAATGTAGCATCATTTAGGAAAAATAGTGATAAATATGATGTCAATACAAGAAATAAAGATAAACTTGCAGGTCACATAAGTCGCCTCCGTAAAGTGAGTAATTCATTCAAAGGGTTGTACATACTACTCTGTGTAAAAAGTATCGGGAATATGTCAATAAAAAGACCCGCGTAAAAGAGGTCGTTCTAATTTTTTTACTGCATGTTGGTAGCACTGTACTGATTTAGCGCGCAAAATTTGAGCGGGATCTGTCATTTAATTTGTTTTAAACTACACTTTTTGTTGGTCATAGTTTTGAGTCCTCGGCGATTTTTACAATGGAAAATATTGTTGAACAAAGAGTGTGCCTTAAATTTTGTGTTTCAAATGATATTTCATGTGGTGAATCACTAAAAATGTTGCGAAATACCTACGGCGAATCGTGTATATCGAAAACAAGGGCTTATGAATGGTATAAGGCTTTTAAAGAAGGCCGAGAAGTAGTAGTAGACTTGCCTCGTTCTGGTAGACCTTCAACCGCTACGACCAAAGAAAACATCGACAGAATCAAGAAGCTAGTGCTCGAAAATCGACGTATGAGTCTGAGAGAGTTGGCTAGTGAGGTGAACATATCTTTTAAGTCCATCCACAACATTCTCATTGACATTTTAGGCATGAAACGCGTCGCCGCTCGACTAGTTCCAAAAGAGCTCAATTTTGTTCAAAAAGCGCAGCGAAAGCATGTCGCTGAAGACATGGTTTCCCGAGCTTCTACGGATCCGACCTTTATGAAACGTATAATAACTGGCGACGAGACATGGGTTTATGAGTACGACATGCAAACAAGCCAACAGTCTTCAGAATGGCGTCTCGAAAACGAGCCGAAACCCAAAAAACCGCGGCAAAGTCGCTCCAAAATCAAGGTGATGCTGACAGTTTTTTTGACTACCGTGGTGTGGTTCACTCCGAATTCCTTCCAGAGGGAGAAACAGTGAATAAAGAATATTATTTAGGCGTCATGAAGCGTTTGCGTGAGAGTATCCGCCGAAAACGTCCAGATTTGTGGCAACACAACTCATGGATGCTGCACCATGATAATGCACCGTCACACACAGCCATTATAGTGAAAGAGTTTTTAGCGAAAAATTCAACAAAAGTTCTCGACGAAGCACCGTATTCACCTGATATGGCTCCGTCTGACTTTTTTTTATTTCCCAAGTTAAAATTACCATTTCGAGGAAAACGTTTTGAGTCGATAGAAGCCATAAAAGAAAATTCGCTGAATGAGCTAAAGGCCATACCGCAAATAGCCTATGAAAAATGTATGGAAGACTGGGTGAAGCGGTGGAGATGTTGTATTGCAAGCGATGGGGCCTACTTTGAAGGCGATAAAATAAATTTAGATGAATAATTTGTATTTTTTGTTTTATTGACAAATTCCCGATACTTAGTACACTGAATGTATATACGCTTTTTCAATAAGGTTCCAGTTGATACACAAAATCTCCCTCTCAATAAATTTAAAGATACTATAAAACAGAAACTTATTAACAAAGCATATTATAAAATATCAGACTATTTAGATGATAATCGTCCCTGGACATAATCAGATCGTTCGCATGCCAGGCTATTTCACAATTAATAATGAAATATAAAATCCTTTTTGTAATATAAAAACCTTTATGTAAAATCAAAGCCTGATTCGAGTTTCTTGCTTGTTTTTCTCGGGGGAAAATTGCATTATGAACAAGAAGTACCTTAAAAAATGGAAAATTGACTATTTTTAGTGTATTCTGTGTACCTACAAAATAAAGCAACTTTGACTATTGTGCTTGTTGGTATTGGTTGTATATGTGTCTGTTGCAGGTAATCGGAGATCTATATTATTGCAACCGTTGCCGATCTATTATGATCGCCACTAACCTACAATTCATTGCTCAGGGTTTGGATTATTTTCCTGGCTCCGATAGTTTTTATCTTATCCGGGTGCAGTAAGTGGTGCGTTTACGCATCAGCGGGCAACATTCACACAGCAAATGTACAGGTGTCTCCTCTGCGAGAAGGCAAAGTCTGCACATCGCCGTTTCACGGAGCCCTATATTCAGCATGTGTTTGCTCAGACAGCAGTGCCCTGTGAGTGCCCTTGCGAAATGCGTAGATTGTTTCTACTAAGTGCCAGTGTTTCCTCAGTAGCCTTCTTGTTGAAGGCTTTATTTAGTTGTGTTAAACCTGGGGTGTTCGTCCAGAGTTTGAGAGATGGTTGGGTGCACCGGTTCCTTAGGGTGAAGCGAATTAGGCTTTTTGGAATACCGCAGAGAGGCTCAGGCGTACAGAATATTGAGTTCTTTTAGCCCCCAATTTCGCCAGTTCGTCGCCCTTTTCATTGTATTCTGCCCCTGCATATATTTCTGCTTAGAATATGGAGGTATATTTCCCAAGATTACATATCGTCCTTAACGTACCCTGTTCCTCGATGAATTATGCACTAAACGATTCCAGGATACCGGCTGCTACACCCGCAAACCAGGAAATGGAGGCGTAAGATGCACTTTTTGACAGCTCGTTGTCTTGGCAATCTGGAACGCACAGTCAGAAGACGAATTTAAAAGCTCATAAACCAGCACGTGGGCTGAACTTCTCAGACCGCGTAGCTTGGCTACGGCCTGTGCGAAAACACACCAACTGGACCCAAGAGCAATGAGCTTGGCCTTTGTTTATGGATGAGTGCAGACTAGCATTACGAGCTCCAGACGATTGAAAACGAATGTGGCGAAGAAGTGGAAAACGGTTTCTACCCACAACCGCTAGTCAGACTGTCAGTTTACATACAGGCTTTTTGTGTTTTTTTTTATGATCAACTGGATACGCGTTTGACTACAATCTCACCTGATGGAAAGTAATGATGTGGCTGAAGATGAAGCACGCGCTCTCAGTAGCGGTCTTCCCAGCTCTTGAAGATCCCAAGACTGAAGAAGAAGACTTTAAGACTGACGCCGTAAAGGAGTTACATGCTTTGGATGTTCGCATTATGAATGAAGAGTCGAACCGCTTAGTGGGAATGTTCAGTATAGCGAATGAGCTGAGAAATGCAGCACAATGATATTACGCAAGTGAACATTAGAAATGTCGTTTAAAGCATGCAGGCAGTTATTAGACAAGATAACACTCGTTCTTATAAAGAATAATCAATGTTAAACAAGCGTTGCGTTTTGAAACGAATTTCAATTAAACTTTTATTTAACCTTTTTTTAGTGTAGCGAATTAAAAAAAATATATTGGAAAAGTGCATAACACTCTTAATAATTCAAACTTTAGTTGTCGGATTTATAGGTGGCCAAGTTTCCGTACCGGTGAGTGTAGGAATAATTAATATGACAAGAATTCAATGGAACCTTTTTTAATCAAGAATGGTGAAATGTTAATTATTATCGATGTCGCTGTTTTTCTCTCACTTCAAATAAAGAATATAATTTTTCGGAAGGTCGAAGAATTTTTATTTGATATATGTTATAACATAATATGGATTTCGCATTTATTTTATATTCAAGATTAAACTAAGGGAAAGGTTCTTCGCCATGTTGGATGAAAATCCGTTCAGCCATTTCGAAGATAGTAATCTTTTAACACAGTTAACGACATTAATATATTTAGAGTTCCTCAGGGATCTTCTAAATTTGCAATTTATGTTATTTAATATATTGGGATGGTCCCGTATACTATAATGGATACTCAATTAAGCATTATCATTTACAGATTCAGCTAGGCAGCAGATTGCTTGTTCAAACTGATTTGCCATTGAACTACGCGATACCGTTTCAAGTTTTTATGCAGCCAACCTTTACTGTTCACAGAACATTTTAATATGTTAGGCGAACTTCTATCAGACATGTTGATCGCTTACAAAATTGATTATATACAGCAAGCAATACTTTTGTCACGAATCGTGAGTTATTTGCCCCGTGCTTAGCTGCTTACGATTTCCTTTGAAAGTAGATATCAATACCGAAAACCGTTTCGGTTCCACGGTTTCAACTGCATTTCATAAACCTTCAAGTAGAAATATGTCGCCCGTCTGTAGTAGGTGGCACTATCAAGTACTACACCTGTCACCTATCAATAACTTGCTTCATGATTTGTTCGTACTTCCGATTAATTCCTGCCATATCTGTGTATTTATAGTAAAAGTTACTTTAGTAACTTATTGGTAATCTGTGGTAAAAGGCTTACATAATTGCGTCCTTATGTCGGATTTTAATTTTCTTTCAATTTCTTCAAGTGACAAGCACCCATGCCATCGCAAATAAAAAGTATTCTTGGTTAGTTTATTAATTTAAGGTATATAATTGCTCTATTCGTGTTTAAACTAAATGATATCCAAAATTTACCACTTGAATAACATTTGTCTACTTTTTGACAATTATACAATTGATCATCATAAAAACGATATGTCTAACTATCGACGGATGATGAATGTAGAACAATCTGCATGATTTTAGTTAGGAACTTCATATAAGCGGACATATTGTGATCTGACGGATTTTAAAATCCGTCTGCGATATTATATCCCGAAGTTCATTCAATAAGTGAATAGTGCTGAGAAATTGTGTAGAAATCATCGCACAACTAAACATTTATCACATTTCCTTCGTAAGTAATGAAATGCTTGATTTTCACAATTCTATTAAGGTCAAAGATATTGGTGACACTGCTGCACCAGAATCACATTTAAAATACAATATTATATAGCCTCATGGCGAAATCCAAATGGTACTTAATGCATATCTGTTACTGTTCTTACCTCGGGCTTAAATTAAAATGTGTTCGTGTTTGTTGTTGAGTTTGATTTCCTGTGTGAGATTTAGAAGAAATTTTCTGGTTGAGGATTGTTGTTAAAATTTTAAAGATAGAGTTTGTATGTTTGTTGAATTGTCCTTCCTTGGTTATGGTTTATTGAATACGTGAAGTTAGGCTTCTTATTCATTTAAGATCTTTGCTCTTGTCGATGGAGTTTCCTAAGGTATCAAAGGAGATATACTTTTAGAACTTCATTATTTATATTTATATGTCCTTCGATACCTGCGATTCGATTTTAGGATTAATTGGTTCGTCAGATTTTGTGATTGGTGGGAAATTTCTCTGAAATGACCTAATCATAATATATTTCACGATTAAAAGTTTTTATAAAACAATAATGCACGACCAGATAAGTATGATAACATATCTAGTTTTTTTTGTTCATAATTTAAAGTTTCCGTGCCCGCAATGGCATTCAATTGCATTATGAAGTCCTTTACATCAGTATTGTATATCGGTATATTCCAGTTTTCTCCAGTGTTTAAAAATTTACTAAAATCATTAATATATACTGCTGGAAACGTGCTGGCCGCGCGGATGTCCATCAATTTTATAGTATATACCTTTTTGTTTCTTACCAACGACCAACAGGGGTTTATTAACTCCTCTTATTTTCAAAGAACGATTCATCTTTCAACAAATCTGGAACTTACAAGTCGATTGGCCAACAGCTTTCTCCTGATATTATTAGATTAGGTGTTGTTACAATAAGATCCGCCTAATTCATAAAGTATAATCAGCATGCATACAATTAATCGCTCTTGTGCTAAACGAAATTTTTGTGGAACAGAACGAATAAATATCTTTTGAAAGTTACAAATCAAGTTAGTAAACATACCAATACGTAATTTAGCTAGTGGTAAAACTAATAACAATTAATTATCAAAATAATACAAAGGAATATAGAAATGTCAATGTTGAAATGTCTAATTACAGAGAATGTCAATTTTACTCTTTCATTAATATCAAATTTCAAATTAAATTAATAATATTGAATGTTATACTATCTAACTAAATATCAAATTAAAATAAGTATTACAAATCATTGTCAATTAAATATTCCTATATAGTGTAATAACATTTTTTTACCAATATGGCAAATATTACGTTAAAAGTTTAAAGACAGGAAGGGGTTCGTCTTTTATGGAGAAAGGTAATTTATTAAATATTTTGGGTGCAAGGCAATTCACACACTTGTGTAATATTGCTGTTGTAGAAGCTGTCAAACAAACCTGATCCTTAAATTCATGTTATGGACTTGTGAAACAGGCACAAAGAGATGGCTATTACTTTTGACAAAAAGAGCCACTTCGTATACAGGCTGTGGTTTTAAACAGTCTCCAAATTGAAGGAGGGGATTGTATTGCTGTAAGTGATTATAAATCAATTAAAAAAAGTATACCTTAAAAAAATCAAAATATCGAATTTATTTTGAAGCATCTATTTTTTTTGCGTATACTATACTAAGGTCTCGGCAAGTTCAAATTCCCTCGTTGCCGCCACACGCCGCTTAGCCAGCGCCGACAAAGGGACCGGCTTCTTTGTCGGCATCTACGGCCGCACGCGCCGCGCGGGTATGCAAGCGACTTCGCTAAACTCCGGTTAGTCTGCCCGCTGCCTGCCGCCACCGCGAAAGCACAAGCACACGTGGTACGACTTTCGTAAATTTTGCTTAAAATAAAATGTCGCGTTACTCTAACAGAGATTACTTGGAGATGGTGCGGATGTATGCCCTCGCTGGTGACAGCTTGAGTGCAGCAGTACGCATGTACGCGGAGAGGTACCCGGATCGTCCGACGCCGTCACGGGAAACAATGCTGGCTGCTACACAACGCCTGCTCGACTACGGGCAGTTTGCAGTTCCAGCGCATGCTAGTGGGCGTGGCAACGTGGGCCTGCCCGTCAACGTACAAGAGCAGATCCTGCAGTTTTTTGAGGATGAGCCCCGCGCCAGTACACGTGAAGCTGGTCGTCGCTTCGGCCTGGATCATACCATAGTTTGGCGCGCCTATTGAAGAAGAACCAGCAGCACCCGTTCCATTTTCGACGAGTTCAGGATTTGCTGCCCACTGATAACGTCGGCCGAGTCGAGTTTTGTAGATGGCTCCTCGAACATCAACATGTGAACATTTTGTGGACCGACGAGGCGCTATTCACGCGGGTTGGCGTTTACAACGTGCATAATGAACACTGGTGGGCGCACAGGGAGCACAACCCTCATGTGACCAAAAACGACTCGTTCCAAACTCGTTTTAGTTTGAACGTATTATCGGCACCCATTTATTAGGACCTTATTTTGTAGAAGGTCGTCTCACCAGCCTTACCTACCTGGATCTGCTGCATCAGGTTGTCGATGAGATGCTGATGGATATCCCATTGGCACTCCACAGAGACTTGTACTACCAGCAGGACGGTGCACCACCACATTACGGTAACATTGTGCGCAACTACCTGAATGATACGTTTGGAGCACAGTGACTTTAGACTTTTATTTATGGGGTGATGTGAAAAGACTAGTGTACAACGAGGAAATTACCAGTGTAGTGCAATTGCGTTCGCGAGTCGTGTCTGCCTTTGAAACGGTTAACGAAAACGTTTACGTTTCACGAAAATTAAAAGAAAACTCTAGGCGACGTGCCGAACTGTGTATTGCTCGTGGAGGCGCACATTTTGAGCAGCTGTTACGAGTAACATAAGTCACATTACGTAAGTACCTACAACCTTAAATTTTATTTCGAACACCTCAACCTCTAAATGTCTTTATGTCGGTACGCTACACGTACCAATAAAAAAAATCTAATCAACATTACTTGGCTTCAACACTATTGGTAATTTGGGAGAGAAGGAAACTACGCAATGGGTATACATACATACATAAAGTCACGACCTCTATCCCAAATGGGGTGGTCAGAGACATCCCAAACGAAGCGTTTGGGTGTTCCAAACATTAAAAGATTAATGCTTGAAACAACATCCATGTTTCACCCTAGGAATCACAGAAATGCACACGTGACAGGGGGTGAGCCCATCGCCGTTAAAACCTGCAAGTCTATGGATGTTTTTATGGAAAGTCCCTTAGTCGCCTTTTAAGACATCCACGGGAAGAGATGGGTTGGTGCTATTCTTTTTATGTGCCGACACCACACAGCACTAGACGATCGAAATGTTTATGTTCGTTGACTTTATTGTATCGGTCGTTCGTCGACCCTCTGGGCTAGTATACGCAAATTTTGGTATAAAGCATAAAACCTTACAAGATGAATAGGGCACTGACCATGTTGTTAATTTGTTATTTAATAGTTTTAAGCACATTTATACCATTTGTTGTAGACTTTCGTATAATATGGAGACTGTTTAAAACCACAGCCTGTATAAAAAGGCTAGGCAACGTTAAAAGTTTTAAAGATTTGAAGTAAGGCCCACAACTTTCAGTTATTTTTAGATTACGCATTGCTTTGACGCACCGTTTTACTAATACTAATGTTAATTATATGAGAGAGTGATACTGCGATTGAGTTTTACATATATTTTATAACTTTGGTAGGTATACCATCCAAACCGACACTAGTGCTATTTTTAATGACTTAATGCATTTAACAATATCTTGAGGTAAAGTTGGAGCTATGAATATTGAGTGAGGAATACTCATTTTGGTGTCTATTGTAATGTCACTTAGAGAACTAAATGTAATGTCACTTAGAGAAATAAAGCTGTTTCAATACCCCGGTTGGAATTGCAATCTGCATTTCCACTTTGCGTTTGCGAACTATATAGGTAATTGAATCTCATAGACAAACCTCACAAACCGGTTTTTTCGGTCTGACTCTTTATTCGTTCTCAGGTGGGTTCGTAACGACGACTCTCGAACATTTAAGACCTTTGTAGCTCATCTCCAAAGGTGTATGCCACGTCCTTAAAATATGTCGTGGATATCGCCACGCGAGTCGAATCAAAATTCAAATTTTAATCTCTTTGGTTCACATTTTTGTAGTTAAATTCGATACGGAAGCCATGGAGCAACAGCGAATGTTCCACTTCCTCTCGAACAGATTAGATCTTCCCGAGAGTTGGTAAAATTAAAAGTCGAAGAACCGCAAGAATTATCTTTGTCGCAAACGATTAGTTCGTACGTCAGCTCACATACAGCGCTAAAATATTTGGTCTGTTTGGGATAAGTTGCGTTTAAATACTAAATTACTTCAAAAAAACTTAAAGAGTAGGTACACGAGCTACTTTTGCTATTTTTGTAAGCAACTGTTTGTCTCTTTTAAGTTGTATCATCGCTATCAGGAATATTTCATTGTGATAGTCATAGCCATTATCACAATAAATTTGCACATGGCTATAATGAACTCACCGTTAATCAGCCAAGACAAATGTTTCACATTATTCATTTGTAACCTACGGTAAAGAATGTAGCCAGACAGCGCTTAATTTGCCGAATCGAGTAGACAGAGTGACATGGGTGATCTTCCGGGAGTTAGACTAGCGCATCACATTTGACCCTTTAATCGTAAGGCCTGGATTATTTTGACCCTGTAACTGCGACCATCGGAAGAGGTCATGAAAAGTAATATGTGGCGTTGTTCCCTTGACTCACAACGAGAGCAGGTCATTTGGAAGTATTCGAGTCCTTGTCTACTGATTCTACCCTAATGGCATTATGTCGCTTCATGTCACGCTGCGGATGACCACAGATGATTTACGCCGACATTGGATGACTTCGCGGTAAAGACGTATAAGTAAGTAAAGTACGTCGCATCGCATCGTTTTCGTGTTGTGTGTGTTGTTATACCGTGGGGTGCCACATTGGAAACGGGGCTGGCTATAAATTTTAAAAGAAACAACAAGTTGTATCAAGTTTTTGTGTGTTTTCTTTTGTTCTATTATATTACAAACCTGCAAAACTATGTTTCATTGCAATTATATACAATATAGCTTCAATCGATAGGCGCAATACACCATGTAGCTGTTTCCAACATAGTCGTCGGTCGGAATCTCAGGGACGTAGCTTCAATTATAAACATACTTCAAATGATCGATTATATTTCCATAACGTGTTCTTTTTATCCTAGGGACTACACTTTATCGTTCCTTCCCTGATTGCCTAAATTCACTTGGATCTTTATCTTTTAATTGAATATCAAATCAATTTTCTTCAGCCCCGTTCTTCCATCTATACCTTTCTAAAACAACTCTCTTAACTTTTCTCATATTTGATTGTCAAAACCATTAAAATATTAAAAGAAGTATCTAATTAATGCTAATAAACTTCAGGAAGATCCCACTAGAAATATACAACTTTATAATAATCTCATTCTAATTTGTACTTATCTACAAATCCACAACTAACGACGTCGATGGCTAAATCAAATTGCAATCATGAAAAATAAAAGTCAAATCGTTTTGAAAAAAAAAATGCAATTTATTGAAAACCATAAAAAGGGAAACAAATAACTCTACAATCAATCAACTTTATTGACGATTACTAATTATTTCCACTGAGCTATAATGCCTATCAATTATATGATTGCATAGATTATTAGTACGATAGTGTGTGTAAAAATAGTGCGGTTAGCTATTGGGCGTTTCTTACAGGAGGTAAACAAGTTGTGTACACTAATTTCTCATAAATCTATCCTACGAACAATACAATTTTTTTTACCTAACGCAATCTGAATGATAGTCCTCAAAATATATTGAGACTACATTTTTTAACAATTTAAATGAGGATAATTAAAATCATCCTTATAGCTTGTAAGTGGAAGAATTCACCAATTTTACTGTTAATCAATATTTGGGAATAGTAATCATGTACAATTGACAGCACAACGACCATAACATGAGAGGGCGGCAAACGAGCTTGCGGGTCACCTGATGGAAAGCAATCACCGCCGCCCATGGACACCCGCAACACCAAAAGGGTCACAGATGCGTTGCCGGCCTTTGAGGAAGGTGTAGGCTCGTTTCTTGAAGGTTCCAATGTCGTACTCGTTCGGGAATACCGCTGCCGGAAGTCCGTTCCACAGGGTGGTCGTACGTGGTAAGAAGTTTCTTGAGAAACGTACAGTGGTAGACTTCCACTCATCCAGGTGATGTGGATGGAAATTTAATTTTCGGCGAGAAGTGTATCGGTTAAATTGAGCAGCGGGTATTAGCTCGAACAGTTCTTCAGAACACTCCCCATGAAATATGCGATAGAGAATGCAAAGGGACGCGACGTCTCTTCGCAACGCCAGGGGATCCAGTCGGTCAGTGAGACTCTCTTGGCCGACAATTCGGACTGCGCGACGTTGAACGCGGTCAAAAGGAAGAAGCTGGTACTGAGGTGCCCCAGCCCATAGGTGAGAACAATACTCCACGTGCGGCCGAACTTGCGCCTTATAAAGTTGGAGGCGGTGAGCCGGCGTGAAGTAACGAGCCGCTCTACTGAGGACACCTAACTTTTTGGAGGCCAACTTGGCCTTATCCTCCAGATGACCGCGGAATTGAACGTTACTAGAGATGTTCACTCCGAGAATCCCAATACTCAGCTTAACGTCAAGGGGAGTGCTCTGAAATTGAAGAGACAGGAGAAATGGAATCTTCTTTGCGGTGAATGCGCAAACTTGTGTCTTTTTAGGGTTAAACTTAACTAGGTTGAGAATGCCCCAATTAGAGACTTGGTCTAGTGAGGTCTCGATTTCAGACACAAGCTTGTCCCGCCACTCATCAACGTGCGCCCGAGAAAGATTAGAAACTCAGGAAATAATCCGTAATATACCATTTGATAATTATGAAAAATATTAGAAGATTTACCGTAAATGACACAGTGTTTCATAATAAGGAGACGATTGCTAACCTGATACTACATTTTAACAAAAAACCTAGAACCACCAATTTGACAGCCTTTTATACGCAATTTTGGGATTCAAAATGAGACTTTCTAACGTTGATATAGAATATTATAAATATTCAGCATAATGAATGTATGAAGTCCAAGCGAAAAAACCGGGTGAAATTATCTAACTTCAATCCTCACTGATCGAACTGGTTTACTTCGTGAAGGCAAATGCTGCCACTACGTAATACCTAATGAACTAATGATGTAGTTAAACAATCTTTTTTTCTAAAGAATTTTTTTTATGATTAACTGGATACGTGTTAGACTACAATCTCACCTGATAGGAAGTGACGATGTGGCCGAAGATGAAGCACGCGATCTCAGTAGATGTCTATTCACCCTGCTCTTGAAGATCCCAAGGTTTTAGGATTCAGGAAAGACTCACGCCGTAAGGGAGTTCCATGCCATAGCTGTTCGTATCATGAATGAAAAGTCGAACCGCTTAGTGCGAATGTTCGGTATGTTAACTACATACGGGTGGAATCCCTCCCCACGCCTAGTAGTCCGAAGATGAAATCTATTCCCAGACAGAAAATATAGACGTAAACGATTCTTCTTCTAAAGATCATCTTCATACAGTTTGTTTTTGTTTTCAGCATGAATTCCAATTTTAGTAGAATTTTATGTTTTCTGTCAAGTAAAAAGAATTGAGCCAACCTATCTCTTATCTCTCTATATATCGACAAGAGATGTAATACCAAATGAACATCTATAGACTATGTTTCCCAGGCGATGAAGGGTTCTCCACCAGTCACATGACGTACCTGTTCACTGTACCAGCAAACGGGGTGCATTACAACTGACTCCGACTTTCCGGGATGTATCCCCACCAATCTCTGACCATCTCAAACTTTTAGGTCTGGAGTTAATCTCCAACCTATATTTCGAGCGCTCCATAGAATCGAACGCTAAAAAAGCAGCTAAGAAGCTTCGCATTCTCCTTAAGGTCAGGCGATATTTTACCCTGAAACAGCTTTTTGTACTTTACCAGGCTTAGGTCCGCTCGTGCATGGAATGCTGCTGTCACCTTTGGGATGGTTCAGCCAAGTACCAATTGGCTACACTCGAATCTGTGGAATGACGTGCCAAAAGACACATGGGTGACCACTCGATGACTGCTAAATTGCAGAGCCTCGAACACCGTCGCAAGGTCGCCTGTCTCTCAGTCTTTTACAAGATGCACTTCAGTGAGTGTGCGTGAGAATGACATAATCTTATGCCACCATCGTCATTTCATCTTCGGACTCCAAGGCGTGGGGAGCGACTCTACCCTTATTTAGTTAACATACTGAATATTCGCACTAAGCGGTTCGAGTCCTCATTCATAATGCGAACAACCAAAGCTAGGAACCCCATTCCGGCGTCAGTTTTTCCTGAATTCTACAACCTTGGGATCTTCAAGACCAGAGTGAATAGGCAACTTTCCATCAGGTGAAATTGTGGTCAGACGCGTATCCAGTTATTCATAAACAAAAACATGTGTATTACTGTCTATTTCGAATGTGATGTTTTTTTAGATATCTTTGACCACCCCTTTTAGGATAAGGGTCGTGAAATTGTGGAGTCTTTAACAGTCATAGTTAAAACAAACCGACAACTAGTTCGAAAAATCACGGATTTGGGTAATAAAAGTTGACAACACTGGCCTAGGTGCTAATGTCACTGTGGTGAGATGATACTGCATCCCGAGAGCGGTAACAACAAAGGGATGTGATTCTTACAGCTATTAGAGGATGATAAGAAAAAGCCTATCCTGGCGCTACGAGTAAACTCTTGCTTGAGGTGCGAATAAAAATAAGCTCGCCTTTTGTATATCTTACTTATTAATAGCTAAGTATCACTGTAATACTAATCAAAGCCTTCAACAAGAAGGCGGCCGGCGAAGCGCTGGCACTCAGTAGGAACAATTTACGCATTCTCACAAGGGCACTAACGGGACACTGCTGTCTGAGCAAACACATGCTCAACATAGGGCTCCGAGAAACAGGAATGTGCAGATTTTGCCTCCTCGCAGAGGAAACACCTGCACATCTGCTGTGTGAATGTGGCCCGCTAATGCGTAAACGCAATATCCACCTGGGCAGCCACTTATTACACCCGGATGAGATAAAAACCATCGGTGCCAGGAAAATTATCCAATTCCTCAAAGAGGCAAACCTGAGCAACGAACTGTAGGTTAGTGGCGATCACAATAGATCGGCAACGGTCGCAGTGATACAGGTCTCCGTTGACCTGCAACAGCCACATACACATACAATACAATACAATCACTGTAATTGTTTTTTGTGTATGCAATAAAGTGTTACTCGTATAAATAAATAAAATAAAAATCTTTAAAATATATTTAAAATATATAGATTTTAAATTGTTAAAGATCAATAGCTTACAAAAAGTAATTTTTCCCTGAGAACGACAAGCAAGAAACTTTAAGGACTTTGTTTAATCCAGTATCGCTCGGTTACATACGCGTGCGTTGAATTTATCGGAATATGTACTCGTATCATAATTGTCATGAATGTTCAATTGCGGGCATTGTCCTGAATAATGTAAAGGATTTCAGAATTATTGACTTATACAGGTTGTGAACAAATATTTGAATATTCACTTGTAGTAGATTAAAAACAGACCTGACTGCTTTTATTAAGCCGCTAAGAAATATTCATTGTTGAGCATCGTCACATGTCTGTGAGCATTGTCGTTTTCTATCGGTTCAGTTGATATGATCGACATATTGATTATTTATGACATACTCTCGCTCTTATGAATTTTAAATTGAACGCGGTGTGACTCGGTCACGGTCATATGTAGCAGGTAATAAAATGGGATATTGTGTCAAGTCGTGAGATTCATAGTTAATATTATCTTTTTATCCGCATATTTTTAGATTTCTAACATATTGGTACATATTTGGTTATAAGTCAAAAAGGGATGCTTCGTAATACAATAGTTACGTGTGATAATAAATTCGATCATGTTGTTTAACTTTTTATTGCAACCCTCCGTTTGGATTTATTTCATATTTCTTTGTACAGTGACTATGTTAAGCAAGTTCCTTAATGGTCCCAACACTGCCATTATATCTTGTTGCATAACGTTGGTTTAGATTATAATGTTATACAAAGTGGAACCTGGAACAGGTTTAATGGCAAATCTAGTATAATGCAAGCAAATCATTTAATTGACAAACACTGCATTGTAGGGTCATCTCATTTGATCAATAACGAGCAAATGAACGAACTCTTTACTACCTCTGTGTTAAATCCCTTTACAATTAAAGGCAAATAAAAACATTTATTGTACAAATAAGTCGTTTTTAATACATAAAATCCATTCTAATTAGGTAGATCCAGTTATCATTTACCTAGGGTCGGTTTTCGATATGTCCACTTGGTGCATCATGATAACTTGCACCACACCATAAGCCTCGATATTGAGTTTTTCTTGCAATATCCACACTGTATCAATATCCGTTGCTCCACAAAAGAGAATATCAAGTGAATTAAGGTCGGAGATCGAGGAGGTCTTCTTTGAGGACCAAATAGTTCAATCGAGTTGTTTCCGCTTACTCGTACGACGGTACTATTTTACATAGTGATATTGATCCCAGTATAACGCTGGTGTAAGTGATATGCGTCCCCACGAACTTGTCCGTACAGCAGAATTATATCTGAGTGTGTTAGATTCCAGCATTTTGACAATTTTGCTCGGAGACAGTGCTTATAGCTAATGACCCGATTCTGGTGCTGACACGGCAAGCAACCTTGCTCAGTCGACGTTGTTTGTGCAACTATCGAGTACAGACTTATGGATGTGCTTCAAAGCAGGTTGGTCTCAAAGGCGATGCTTTTCTGGATGTGAGGATATACGTCAGTACAGGAGCAAATGTCAGATTATCTTGCCAGATACAATACCGTGTCATCACCGTTGTAAGGGGGAGAGAGGAACGTCGAGAGAGCTAAACTCGAGGTTGATATATTATCAATCCCGCCATGGTATTAGATGGGTCAGGGTAGGCCAATATGAGTTGATTCCATCGAATCGAGTCGATTGATTATGGTATAATTCGGATCTTAAACGAGCAGAGTAACATTCTGCGACAAGTCTTGATGACGAACCCAAAAAGAATATTCGCTGAGAAGCGCTTTTATATGCTTGCAATCAACCCCTACTATCTCTACCAATAATGTGGATACTAAACCGAAAGCTTTCGTAGCGTAGCTATTCATTATCACAACTTATTACAAATTATGTACTTATTAATCTTTATACAATGTAAATCGTGAAATATAATATTATTAAGTATCTTAAACACAGAAAGGCGCATTCTTGTATGTCTTGTGTGAGTGTGTGTGATCTTTAAGTTGTTGAGTAGAAATTCCCTCCAGTCCACAGCGAATTCCGATCGGGATGGAAAGAATGGCATGAAGTAAATGTTGCTTTCTATATTGTAATTGTGACGATAGGCTGTGGCAGTGACATGAGCGGGGCTGGGAAAGCTTGAAAGAGACAGAGAGCCGGATGTTTATCATATAAAGCGGCAAGGGCCTTAGGACAAACATCGTTCAAGTCATCAGAAATCACTTTCTTTCCTACCTATATAAAAAAACTAAAACTGTTGTCGAGTGTTTAGGTTTTTAAATTCTTAAATCTTTGATCTTCGTAAGCGCCATCGCTAAAAGCAAATGATTTGTTTGGTGGCATTACTTTATATAAGGTCATATTATTCTTAAAAATATTTTTAAACTGCAAAATATCTCTGCATTTTTCGATATCAAAAAAATTCTTTAAAGTTTACAAAATATTATAAGTTATCATGATTACTATTTACAAGATAGACAAGTTGTATCCATAATTTAGCTAACGCACTCGTACAAAGTGTCAGAACGGCTACGTCGCATCCTGGTTCAATTGTTTCTTATTCCTTGCATTGACATTGTGCCTATTTTTAGTGTATAAGGTTATATATTTTTTGCATATAAGAAATTATCATAAATGTATTGAGATGCCATTGTTAAGATATTAATTTCCTTAAAGTTTTGTCTCAGAAACACTCTAAGGCGTAATTTATAAATGGCATGAATAGCTCACTTCTGTAGAACAATAATAATGGTGTATACTACTCTGAATTTTGTTTCCACAAATCTGGACTTTTTCGTCGAATTTGCTCTCTTAAATGGTACGGATCGACTCGTGAGATACAGAAAGTTGGGCAACATCTCTCTCAAAGTTGAATCGAGGATTTTCAATCATATATTTCCTTCACTTTTGCGATGTTAACTTCAGCTGTAGACGTTGATGGCATTATGAAATTCGCAATACACAATAGCCATGATATAACTAAAAACAGCACTGTGTTTAATCTTATATAGATGGAACAAACAAAAAAAAATAGTTTGGAACCATACACAAGTCATCCATCCCCGATACTTTTGTGACTGAATGTATGTCAACTGCCTTTCTTCACAACAATATGCCATAAAACCGGTCTTGCGTGTATAAATCACAGAGACAAAGGTGTAACATTATTTATTTATATTTTGCATTTCATATATCACACGTTACACACGGAGACTATCTTGAAAGAGAGCGAATCACCTACATTGCTATACAACCTTTGTTCGCATTGAACAGATTGGGGCCTGGGTAAGTTTACAGGAATTTCATATTTCATATAAATGAAATATAAAATCTATAAAAAATCTGATATACATAAAAATCTGATATATGATCATACATAATGTTATCATCACATTAAAATTAACATATTGAGGATATAGCATAACGTTTATTACCTATGGGCAAGGAAGCCCAACCTACTCTTTTATAATGAATAGTTATAAATCTTGGTTGGTTTGTTTCCACGAGCAAAACATGTTTTCAAGGAAGATAAAAAGTGGTCCACTAATAAGCGGTCATGTCAGAGGCCAACTCTATGACAGCCTTAATAGTTAAGCACACGAAGATTACAACATATGCTTTAGTAATTACAGGGTTTCGAACTCTTGTTTGTTTCACATAGAAAGGACCGGCATACTCTGTATGTAACCACTATTTGAAAAACTCGAAACAAGCTGCAGGGATCCTATTGAGTTGTGGTTTACCTTCAAAGCAAATTAAAATTCAGTAAGGGTGAAATCTGTAATTGAATGTGGAGCTTTCAACTGTTTTGCATTTTTAACCCATGCATTTAAATAACAATTTATACACACTAGTTTTATTGCACTCAAGTCACTATTGACATTTTATGTGCATGTGATCTAGAGATTTATGACTATTGTAAATGTGTTTTTTAATATTGTACCTTCTGAATAAACAGTGACCCTTATTATCTGCAGGTACCTTAGTAGAAGTGGGTAACCAAAATAGAAATTGAGCGAACGAGGAAAGTGGAGGACCGGGGCTGCCATCGTACGGCGCTATGACATGCAACGGCAATTTAAAGTCTATTAGTCTCGTCGCAAGCGACCAGCAACAGCCGTAGTAGGGTTGTATTATGTTTCTTGAGATTGTTCTTGTTTTATCTATCTAAAATAAAGTCTTTTGATCACAAAACCAAACCCAGCTACGACCATTTCCATATAGATTAGACATAATGAGATCCTATCTACCTATCCTATCTATCTACTTTACCTATGACTGATAGGTATTCTCGTTAAACCTGACCTAACTTATTAAAATCAGCCTATAAACAATCAAGTTCCGACCGACGACGTCGGCCTCTCTCTCACGATTTGGCCAAACTGTGTTCCAACAGTAAATATAGTACTCGTTTATTATTTTATGTAGCTATTTGATTGAAATAAATGCTATCTAGAGGAAGGTTCTGTTAGGTCCTCATATGATTCTGCTAATAATGTTTGATTAAACACCATTTATATTCTTGTAGTGACGTAAAGATCCAGAACATTAACTGTTGTAATATTATCTATGTACTATATTTTTCTTGTTATAGTCTACCCATGCTGTTCATGACATTGTTCCTAAACAAAATTGACAAAGGACCATGGGGGATTTTGTATGGACCCCGTCCCCACCCTACAACAGTCATAGGACACGTGTCAATTTGTTCATTGCGACCCAAAAAAGGATAAAGTACCTGTTTTAGTAGCAAAAACTATTGGGTTTATTTATAATAAAAAAAAACTTTTCGGTAAAAATATATTTATTTTTAAACCAAAATAATTTTTTTCACAAACAAATATGCTTATTTCACATAAACAAGGACGATTCTATATAATAAAAAAAAATACTTGGTTCTCAAACTGAAAATCATTGAGTAGTAATAATAATGCTTAAATAATATAGGTAACTATTAACTCATTATTACAGCCAAATCTAAAGTGTCAAGCTTGATGTGCTCTTGACTGCACTAATAATTACATTAAGTCGTCTATTACAATATTATCAAGCATTTGTGCTGGTGCATTAAAGTCAATATGACGCCCTAACCCCATGTACCATACAATGGATATTATGTGCGCACAACTTCCCACAGTGCGATTGCCTGTAAGGCAAGTGCAGTACCAATGAGCAATAGCATGTCTGTCAGTCAAATCCCGGTCTATTAAAATATAACTATAATAAATACGGGAACGGACATGGCGCGACTGAATCCGTACTCTGACTAGCCAAACATTATTTAGCAGGATATTGCATCGCGGTAAATTGTTTAACTCGTTATCACGGTATAATTCTATATTATAAAGGCCATCGCGAAGGTGCTCGGCGCAGTAAGACTTGGCAAGCTTAATGTGATAGCTCCCTAGCGCGAAAAGAAACACTTCATCTTCAGATAAACGTGGGAAGTCTTCGAAGTTAGGAATATTTGCTTGCATGGCTTCAAAAGGCACTCTCTGTCTGTTAAGATTTTTCATATGCACATAATCATGCAAGTGATTGGACATGTTCATTCTAGAATGAATTATATTTACAATCTCGGCGGCGAATCTGTTGTCAACAGCGACTCGATAATAAGCGTTTATTATGGCCGCTGCAATTTTAAAGTCACAGAACATATGACTTAATGCACGATTAAAATGCGTTTGACGCAACAACCTGAACCTATTCTTAAACTTGCCGTTGACCGCCTCAACAACCCATCTGCAAATCGTAACCAATCGGGACTTATTTGCCTGTTCTGTTGTCAGTTGACTAGCGGTCCGGTCTTTTGTAGGTGGCATGTGGACTTCATAGCCACAAGACTGGATTACACCAATGCTGTCTCTAAAGCCCCTATCAACTATAAAAACATCGCCACTGTTTAAAAACCAATGCAATGGATTTTCTTCATTCATTATTGACTGCATAATGGTAGCATCAGATGTTGTAGCCCGGAATGGACCAAGTACGTCTATTATGTAGCCATCACTGCTCACAATTATAAAAGGTTTTAAAAGATTTCGAAACTTGTGATGGCTGTAAGATTGGCGCTGAAATAAAAAATTGGAGCTTTTTTCAATATATATGTACGTTCCATCTAATATCAAAATAGCTTTAGTATTTTGCTCATCACCAAAAAACTCTTTAGGAATCAGTAAGTTTCTTTCTAGAACATTTTCTCTAGACAGATGATCTAGACCAAGATGTCTATTAACGAAATCTTGTGTCAAACATTCTCTCGCTATTTTTAAATGGTCTTCAAATGTTCGACGTGACATCCCAAACAATGTTGCTAACCTTTCATTGCTTTCACCAGTCCTTAATTTCGTCATATAGGCCCCAAGAACTCTCCGCGGATGTCTGTGTCTCTCAGCTAAGCTGGGTGTTTCCAATAGCATACTATTAAATTGCTCAATAGTTAGTCCAGTCCAAAAATGAAGCTCATGGGCATCCAATCCAGTCACGGAATCAAAGCTTAATCTAGGAGCATTCATGCCGCGAATTAACATTGTTGTCATGTCCGAAACAAGCTCAGCGTTGAAATAATTCGTCACGTTTACATTATCCAGTAATTCGTCCCAAATAATATTGGACAAATGATCTTGACACAGTCGTGTACTAGGTGGAAAATATAAGCTGTAGTTACAAATGGCGAACAGTCTTATAGACGCGGGGATTCGCCTCAGATCCAGATTTCTGCAATGCCTATATAAACAGGTTCGCGAAGAATTAGGAGCTCTTACATACTCAGGGACGAAGATTTCATTTGGTTGGGCGCCTTCAGCTGGATTGTTGACATCGACAACAACATTTTCGTCAGGAAGGTCTTGTCGATTGACATCATTGTTGGCTCTTTGCCAGCATCTGTGACATACAGCCATGATGTTATTGAAAATAACCTGGAATAAAAAAAAATACATTTAATATCCTATCACAATAAATAAAGATATCGTAGGACTAGGTTGCAGTGCACACAGAATATCTACTTTCTTACGACGATGATATAATGCACACCCTACGTTATATTATTTTTACAATGATTATTGTAACTCATCGTAAGCACTGTTAGACAAAGAAAAAAATAACATTACTTACTAACCTCTATTAGTCCATTTTGATAAATATAGTCAGCCACCGCTGGTGAACTTTGTGGCAAAGTATCTTCCAAAATGTGTCTTCTCTGCCTTAGGACAGAACGCGGACACATAACACATCGGCGTCCTGTATCCATAATTGTGCCAAAATGTTCTCAAAATCAAAGTCCTTTAACGTGCCAAGGTCAATCACAAAGATATTCTCACAGTCCGGTAAACAAGCAAGGGTCGTTGTGCGTCGTAAACAAGCCGATAATGATAACCACGTGCGTAGCGAATAACAAACGAGTGACGACTGCGACTACCTGGCTGGTCGGTGCGTGTGCGGCGATACCTGAGGGTTGAGGGAGGCAGGGGAGGGGTAGGAGACGCAGGACCTCTGTGCATGTCTCGACAAGCCCAAATCGGTTTCCTGTACCTACGCTATTAGCGTAGGTATAATTATTTTATGCGCAATCTAATTAAAAAGGAAAAAAATATATAAAACAACAATGTAGGTATCATTAAACCTAAACCCCACGTATTTGAAGTACGTCGCCATAATAAAAAAATGTCTATCCTACTAGATGCTTCAAATGACACTTATTTCAAATCTGTTGGATGGTGGGGACATTTCTTCCCATCGTCCTTTGATCTAAAATGATCTTACAAAAAAGAAAAAATCATATTTGTTTATTATGAAACAAATAGTCTAACATTTATGTTACATTTTCACTAAGAAGCACAAATACATGATATATTTATATGTTTTATAAGAATAATTGACTTTATATTGCTATGTTGCATATTGATCTATATTCTCGTACTACATTCGGTACATATTTATTATTAAGTATTTATTGAACGAAACAACAATACGTATGACGTTTTCATCTTGGTTAATTATAAAAATACAAGTTTAATATTATACACGAATAAAGTTTTTGAAGAACAAAATCACGGTGTATGCTTTCTGCTGATAAGTAGGCGGCCTATATTGTGTCTATACTTACTTGCGTTGCTATAAATATTTTGGATGTCTATTCAAATCTTAGCGGCTGGGTATTTAACCGCAAAAGGTCACAAAAATTCATTGTTATTCTTTCCAGGTGAGGATATTCTACCCTGTAAAAACAGTACACAAAGTGTATCTATTCCTGAGTGCCTCGATCAATTTTATTCCGCGTGCGTCAAATGGGATTTTTTATGATGGTCCTGTTGTGCAATAGAAGTGGATGTGTCATGAAAATTTTAAAGTCTGACCTTTCGCCATGCATGTGAGCGCGACCAACTTGATTACACTCCTACCATAATTCGTTATAGGCTATTGCATAAATTATTATATACTTGCTAAGGGCATGTTCTCTCCATGCTTTTTAAAACCCCCGACGAAAAACGACGGGTGTTTTATGTTGACGGCATTGTGTATGTCCAGGTCTTTGTCCGGACGTACAACTTGAGTGCATTTTTTTTTATATTAATACAAAACGAGGGGACAGGTCCTCAACCATGTTTTACGTAAATCGGTTAAGCCGTGTCGAAGATATATAACTTTTAACCTCTTAACCATGTTTAATGGAAATCGGATTTGTTTTCTCGTCGATTTTCTAAATTTATTTGAATTTATTATATCAATGTATTATAGTTTTACAAGCCAGAATTTCATCAGATCTCGCACTTTTCTAATTTGTGTTATTTAATTTTCACGCAATAATTATAAAAGTGGCCGAATAATTACGTTATTTTTAAAATATAAAACATATAAGTTAGAACATGTAGAAACTTTTTCAGGTTTTTATTTTCTTTTAGGATCAAGTATCCATTCGTGTGCTGAAAACGACCATTCTACGTCAGAACTTGGAAAATATGTGAATAGGAATGGTCTTGATCATCGGTATCATTATTTATTTTCCTTAATTCCAATTATTCGGGCTTATGTAAAAATACCTGTTCAAATTCTTATAATTGATTCACTTGTACTTTTTTTCTGTGTGTGGAAATAAATGATTTAAATGGAACATCCATTGTAGTGCTTGTCTCACATGGTCCAAAATTCGAAATTGGTTCGACGCGGCTGTTTGCATTGAATTTCTTTCAGAGTGATTCTAATATTGTCGAAATCAATGTCATAAACTAGGGTTTTCGAATAAGTTATATAATACTAGAAACTGCGTTTTTATATTCTTCCATCAACATTTGTGAGTTCACGACATGTGGGTTCCTTTTTAAACGACTTCATATACACAACAAGAGCAAATGTTACGGGTCACTAGCTTTTACCTCAATATTTTGAAAACGAATAAACCTATCGTATTGAAATAAATTGAACCTTATAGACAATTTAATAAACTTTCATTACACGTGTAAAAACTTATTGGTTGGCGTGAAGTAATGGCATTAAAAAAATTATAAACCAAATAATCGTTTTTGTTCAAATTAGAATTTATAATTTTCGCAACTTTCTATGCTTTTGTTTCTGTTCTGTCATAAAATGTGTATAAAAGAAGTGTCCTAGGTATCCAATAGTTTCACTATGCTGGAAAATGGGAGAGGCCAGCGAGAAACAGCAAAAATAGTCAGTGTATCGTTGTCAACCGTTTAGCGTGTTCGTCAGCGGTTTCTAGAAACTGGTTCAAATCTACTCAGACCAACACCAGGCAGACCCAGGTGTACGAAGGCACGGGAGGATCGATATCTTGTTATCACTATGCTGCGAAATCGATTTCTTACGGGAAAAGTATTGACTCAACATTTTTTAGGGCTTCGTGGAAACAATCCTACTGCTTGGACTGTAAGACTGCGATTTGGTGAAGCAAATTTGAAACCATTTAGACCGGCAAATGGTCCTAAACTTGAAAGGCACCATCATACAGCAAGACGAATTTATGCACGCAAACACTCGGATTGGACGATTGAAGATTGGTCAAAAGTCGTGTTCTCGAACGAGTCAAAATTTATGCTGTATAAACATGACTGAAGGGCAAAGGTGTATAGAAGACCAGGAGAAAGATTCATGCAAGCATGTATTGAGGAAAAGGTGGCATACGGTGGAGGTTCGGTACTCGTGCATGTGGGCTAAATTTCTGGGGAAAGTCAAACAGACCTAGTGCTGATCGAAAATGGTACTCTCAATGGCGAAAGGTACGTGGAAGATATACTAAATGAGCACGTCGGTCCATTTATGGCAAGACTCGGTGAAAATGCTATTTTTAGGCACGATAACGCCCGTCCCCATACCGCTCATGTAGTGCAAGACTACCTGCATGATGTGGGTATTCGTCCCATGGTGTGGCCAGCACGTAGCCCTGACCTCAACCCAATCGAGCATGCCTGGGACGAGCTTGGAAGACGCGTAAGGCAACGAGATCATCCTACAATTACGCTGCGTGAGTTGAAACATGCATTGGTAGAGGAATGGGAGAACATTCCCCAACAGTGTTACAGAAACTTGGTGTACAACATGCTGAATCGCATTACAGTGGTACAAACAGCACATGGGGTTAATACCAAGTACTAAAATGTGTCAAAATTACATGTAAATATAAAAAGATCAATATTTCCAATTTTCGTTTTGCAAGCAAATGACGCCATTTTTACTTTTTCGTTTTAAACAAAATAAAATAAACTATCAGTAATAAATTTAGTGCATTTTATTTTAATAACATTACATTGTCTATAAGGTTTAATTTATTTCAATACGCTAGCTTTATTCATTTTCAAGATATTGAAGTAAATGCTAGTGACCCGTAACTTTTGCTCTCGAGGTGTATTGACACTTTTTCTTGTACTTTCAAAATAAATTTGTATACTTCAGCATTTGTATATTCCGATCTTACTCTTTCACAAACACGGAGCATAGTGAGTGAAATACACGTATTCTGCAATAAATGGGGGATTTCTCTTTTGAAAATTAATTTTATTAGGATTCCTTCCAAACCTGTTCGATCACAAAAATGATGCTCGCAGTAGCTGATAATGTTCTTACGATTAGGTAAATATTAAACTACACGTCACGTCCTAACTCATCTCTCCGTAGTTTTAAGAGTCCAATACATAATCTTCTACTACTTACATAAAATCACTTTCTTAACCACAACTCTTCCGTTAAACGCATTTTCTAAACCAACATAAATATTCTTCGAAAAAGTAAAGTAAATCTGGGTTTGGGTAAAATAAGCATGTGCAGAACATAAAAACTTTCCTTAAATAGCTGCATACAAAAGTTTTTAATAAATCAGTATACTGAATCGAGCTTATTAAATTGATTGATGGTTATTTACGGTTGACATTTTGTCGGTGATGTTGCACTTCATAAATTATTAGCAGATAGACGGCATTCAAATTATACCTACTTCCATGACACTAAAATAGCTATACCCCTCTAACAAATCAATGTTATTTATTCTCCTTACATTCTTTTCTCCGTGGTAATAATATTTTTCAATTATTCTTAATTGGAATTTTAATATACTCGTATATTACAGAAAAGTTGCAAGCTTTGCATTTGTTCAGGCAACTTGTTATTGCCACTAGTTTTGAATTAGTGCGAAAGTATTAACTGCGGCGAAAGCACGCGTCGTGTTTTAAAAAAGTACTTTTTTTTTTCAAATAACAATCTATTTTATGATGGAGTTTGGAATAGTTTCACTTCATTTAGGTTGCTGATATTAATGAAGAACTGGTTATTTAGCACAAAGAGAATACTAAATATTATTAAATCAATAACCGTTTGTAACAAATTATCAAGGTTATTGCACAAATTTTGTTAAATAGTCGTCTAATGAGGCAAGAGGAGTTCAAGCCAGGGGGGCAAGACGGAACAATGTATTTTCTTACCTACGTTATGTATTTTAGATTAAACATTAACACGGCTAAGTACAGCGGAATTGAAACGAAGTAGATTTTACTATAATGTGACAGCGGACACACAGATGCAAGATCATTACAAGATCAAGAAGACTGTGAATGTCTACGTTCAAGATTGTATTCAGAATCAACGGAAAACTAGGTTGCTTGCCAAGTTTGTGGCCTTCGGGCGCATAAATCGTGTGATGGTATTGAAAATGAAACCATTTTCAAATGCAAAAGATGCCAGTAATACTTATCCCAACACTGATTCTTTTTGTTCTTAAAATTTTAATAAACATTGATTACTTTAAACGAATGATTAAAGTTGAATGAGCAATAAGTTTTGTTTTATTTGGATACAACTTTAGCGTTCTGGCCCCTAAGTAGCTATACCTCACCCAAAAAATCTTGAAATGTAAACAATTTTATCAATACAGTGAATTTATTAAGAGAGGCTTTTGTTACAGTATTGCCGTAGAAGGGGCATAGTACGTATTACGAGTATTGTGGCGGATTTTTTTTATCGACTTATAGGTACGAGTATGACAGTGTTTCTTTATAGGCCGATAGGCGGTTTCTTGACTGCGGGGTCAGGAATACAATTAATCAAATAGATAAATAGCCATACATATTTAGTTATTAATCAGGCTGTAAAGTATGAAGAATTTCAAACATATGTGAAGCACATTGAGCGCGGCCCGCGGTACTTTCCCATCCACTGTAGATACTGATTGGTACTGTATCCATTATTCACTCCAGTGACAAGAAAGACATTACATCTTCAGCGGATACGTACCTATATATGAACAGGATATAGGTATATCTTTGACTAGAATGATCTAGTATGTACATACCCCTTCCTCCACAGCAGTAGGTACCTACTGTAACGACAGCCTCTAATAATATACCTACTCTTGCCATAACTATTATTATAGCAATCATCGTTATTTCCATTACACAATACAAAATAAATATAGTAGCACTTAAAAAATGTGAAGCTTATTCAAAATGATCCCCATCGGCTATGATCGTACAATTCCGTTTCATTTGCGTTCTCTTTCTTTCATGGTTTTGAGTCTCCTGTCTGACTAAAAATCTTTTAAATCCAGACGGGATTTTGTCTGGACTATTCTTCTTCACTGCTTTGACTATTATAATTATCGCTAGAGTATTTAACAAAAGATTGACGCCTAAATGAGAAAAAGCAGTGAATGTTCACACGAGAACGTCAGAATCCAAATTCAAATGTAAATTATTGTTTTTTTTTATTGTAAAAGTATTTATGGCCAGACTAAATAAACCGTCAAAATATAAAGTTTGTACGTGCGAGTACCTATTATTAAAAAAAATTCACTAATTACTCATGCGCCACGATTATGGTATTTATTGTTAAATTTTCAGTCATAAAGAGTATTGTGGCGCCATCTAGAGAAAATTAGTGGAAGTGCTAGTCTGGTGGAAACTGCTAGGTTCTTATCGGGGCGCATTGTGTTTGTGTTACCAAAAATATATAAAACCTATCAGTAGTTTTCATGTATGATTCAAACAAACAAAATAATGATTCTTAAAACGATATTAACATGTTGTTAATTTCAAGTCACCCTGCGGCGGATGGTTTTTCCGAATAAGCAGCTTTCAGCTTATTACCTCCATCAACGATGTAACAGCTTCGACAACCTACACAGAAACGTATTTTTTTCCAACACTGAAAACTATTTGGCTGTTTTATCTATTCGAGGAAAATTTGAATATACAAAGCTATTTTGCCATGTTACGAAATAGACAAGAGTCAAAAGGTGAATTAAGAGAATAAGGTGAATAAGGACGTTTAAAAACGTCTCCGATCGATAGAACGGTTTTGGCCTACTTGAAAGCTTTTTTCCATGGAGAGGTCTAAAGATTTAAATGATCTCTTATTTCGAGTTGTAAATAATGCAATACAAACACTCTTTATTGCACAAAATAATAATAATGTGTGCGCATGTTTCATCTACATTTACATAACGGCGTTAAGTCCCAAAGGAATTATACTCGAAAATATGTGAATAGTTCTTCGACGTTGTCCCGTGATTTCGTTTTTGGTCTACTGAGCACGCGTTTGGTCCACTGAGCAAACACGGCACCCATCTCGCTGATAGCTTTTTCATGCCCAAGTATTCTTTTAAGATTTTGAAACATGTTCTGTCGAATACTATTTTGGCTATCGTACCTTCATTCGGTGGTCTTTTAGAATCTAGTGCTATATCATATCGTAAATTGTATTAACCATCTCTTGGACACGTGATCACATTTAACTAAATCCACTAAACCATATACGAAGGTACACTATACTAATAATACATTTCAAGAGTTTATTAGACCTCACTTAATTTTGGACCAGCTAAGTTATCACAATACATTAAATCGTTCACTTTGTGTTAATTACGTCTTAAAAAACAGTACTTATGCTTGTGATCGTGGTTTTCAGAAACATTTTCTCGATAAAAAACATCCAAAGTTACATCTGAAAGTACAAATAAATGGCTGACATAATGTAAATATTTTAGGTAGAATCATGAAACTTTGAGTGATAATTAAACCAAATATGATCGAGTGATTATGTGTCTTACATTTTCGGAATACTACATTCGTTGCGAAATAAAGAAATAGCGTGCGCGAGAAACGGATTGAGCGATATAGACTTACGCAAATATGCACGTGATGGAGCAGAATGGAATGGAGGTATCGCCTCTTTATGTCTTATTTTATATTGGTTATTCCTCGTAAAAATAAGAAAACACAAAATTTTACTTCACTAATTGACAATCACTTGTTTCTAAATGAAAATGATGTAAAAGTCCATGCAAATAGTGAAAAATCAAAAAATAACATCTTTCTCTTTTGTAAAGGCAACTTATTGAACCACTCATTATTTATTTCTTACCATGTTATTACATTTACACATTTTTTTAATTATTATATTTCTAAATACTAATTAAATCAATTCTTTGTCTAGAGTACTATCTAAAGATTAATGAGATATGGAAAACAAGCTGATATCTATACATACCTACCCTATGTTGAGGTTATCAGCGTCTTCTAATATACGGTTTTGATTTTTATGTAAAGTTGGCTTAAAAAATGTAAAATCTAACCATTTTAAGTGTACCCTGTTTACCTACAAAATAAAGATTTTTTTATGTAACTTATATCAACAAAATCAAAAATTTTCCCTGTTTCATCAATAAATATAAGAAACGGTATGTTAAACTTTATATAATGAATATTCATTGTATTATACATACTTAACTTACATATTACGTGAGGGACCTAGGCATCATGCTTGATAGCAAACTCACGTTCGATGAACACTTTAGCAGCATAACTCGGAAAGCATTTAAAATGCTGGGCTTCATAATTCGAATCACAAAACCTTTCAGGCAAGTGAAACCGATTAAAATGTTGTACTGTGCATATGTGCGAAGTATTCTCGAATTCGGATCCCAGGTGTGGTCCCCTCAATATCAGGTATACAAAGATATGGTCGAATGAATTCAGAGATGTTTTGCTGCTGTGGTAAGTCGTCGGCGTTTGATTTCGGGTATGGGTCGCACGGATATTTTGAAGAGACTGAAATTACATCCGCTAGAAAATCGTCGTCTGGTGGCTGATGTGATGTTTCTTCAAAAGGTGTTGTCTGGGGCGGTAGATTGCCCGCGTTTATTGGAGCAGGTGGGTCTGCGTGCCCCTCCTGTCTGGGGCGGTAGATTGCCCGCGTTTATTGGAGCAGGTGGGTCTGCGTGCCCCTCCTGTCTGGGGCGGTAGATTGCCCGCGTTTATTGGAGCAGGTGGGTCTGCGTGCCCCTCCTGTCTGGGGCGGTAGATTGCCCGCGTTTATTGGAGCAGGTGGGTCTGCGTGCCCCTCCTTTACGTCTTCGTGCTCGGAGCTTATTTCACACCCCCAGAACAAGAACTAACTATGCTCACCACTCCACTATGATTCGATGTTTGCGAGAATATAATGAAGAATTTTCGGATTTGGACATTTTTCATCTGAGTCGTAATCAGTTCAAATCAGCAGTATTGAAAGCACTGACATAGATTAGGTAATTGTGTACACATACACTCAACTCATACACACACGCACACACACTCGCACATACTACTCTATACATTTTCTCACTTCCTTACACCCACAAACAACAATTTGATGTCTCGATAGATAAGGTAACAAAATAACCTATGTATAAACTTAATGAGATCTATTTTGGCTTCTAAATGTATAACTTATATTTTAAATCTGTAATTATGGCTGTGATTTCAAATAAATCATTAAATTAAAAAAATTAAAATTAAAAAATCCTCAAACGGATCTTTAAGAAAGGTATGGAGTAAAGTTACCTAAATGTATAGGTTTTCAGATGAAACTGGTTTTAAAACATTATAGGGGAAAAAATTAGATAATCCGATAGTTGAAAATTTACATTGTGTTACCTAATATTGTTTTTAAAGAACATTTTTTATTTTGTTTACAATTTACTTCCTACGTAGTGAGTATGTCGAGGGACTCAAGCTTCCTCACAAGTGTGTGGTAGTAGCACTTTACATAATTAGCGCCCATCCACGCTATACATATCAGGCCATGTGTATGCAGCTTTTAGTGATATCAGTTTAATTGCCTAATGCATACTTGAGTGTCTGCCGGTGATATAATTTTTGTTCTTTTTGTGCACTTACTTAGCATTGTATACAAGAATGGAGCGTGTTAACTACACTCGGCGTCAAAAAAATCGCACTTCTGCGAAAACAAATTTCAAGTGTTAATAACCCTTCTCACACGCATGCACCCCTACCAATATTGGTGTCATTTGAAAGGTAAGGAAAAGGACTACTCAAAAACAAAGAAATTTTTTTTTTAATCTTTTTAATTCATAAAAAATAGAATAAACATAAAAAAAATTCAAAAATCCTAAATTTACACATAAATTAAAAGAAGTCCTATTTAAAAAAAAAGAACAAAACTTAATTAAAAACTAATCTAAAACCTAGTGTTACCCCTCCTTGCCCTGATGACGGCTTCCATCCGCTCCCTCATGGATCGTACCAGTTTCAGGACTTCTTCCTGAGAAATACTGGCCCATTCTTCAATAACGGCCTCTTCGAGTTCCTGCAGAGTCGAAGGAGCGGGATCACGCCGTAGAACCATCCTCTTGAGTCGGTCCCAGAGGTGCTCAATCGGGTTCAGATCTGGACTTCTCGCCGGCCACTGCATAACAGAGATCCCAACCTCTTGAAGGTACCCGCGTACAATTGCTGCAGTGTGAGCACGAGCGTTGTCGTGCATTAATGTGAACCCCTCGCCTATAAAACCGGCATAGGGGACCACATGCTCTTCCAGGATCTCTATGACGTACCGGTGAGCAGTCAGCGACCCTTGCCCGCGAGCGCCTCCAGTCCGGGAGACGCATACAAGGTCGGTTTTGCCGTCGGCCGACATACCGCCCCAGAACATACAGGAACCGCCCCCATACTCGACAGTCTCTTGTATGCAGGCTTGGACAAAACGTTCCCCCTGCCTCCTGTACACTCTCTTGCGTCTGTCGTTGCAGAAAAGGCACACTCTCGTCTCATCTGAGAAGAGAACAGCTCTCCAGTCGTCAAGCGTCCAATCGACGTGGTCGCGAGCAAACTGCAAACGAGCTCGCCGATGCGCTGCGGTCAACTTTGGACCCGTAGCAGCTCTTCGAGCTGCAATCTTCTTCTCCTTCAGCCTTCGTCTAACGGTGGAGAGGTGGTTGCGTGTCTATTGTTTTTATCACAAGTAAGCAAAAATGGATTTAACGCGAGAAGATTTTAGGTTGATGATTTTTTATGATTTTAAAAGTTCACCGTCTCCGCAAGACTGCACTGCTCGTCTTCAAAATGGTTTTGGGAGCGAAGCACCCCGAGCACCGTAAGGCATTGGCAAGCAGAATTTGATCATTGCCGTGTTTCTCATCATGATGAAATTCGTGAAGGCCGGCTCTTAACTGCGATCACTATGAGAAGATTTCAGGGCATTTGGGGATTGGTATGAGCCAAATTCAAAAAATCTTACATTAACATTTAAATGTTAAAATCCCACTTCACGAACAAAAGACAATTGATAAGAGGGTTTATCCCACACGGCATTCCATACTAACTTTCAAGTTAAAACTTTCCGAAATGAATAAACCGATTCATTTCGGAAACCGATTATAGCAAAATGAGCAGAAAGCTTTAGTTACAACATTCGCAACTGGTTTCAACCAATTTTTGAATTGTTCTTGCTGTTCCCATCCATTCCGCACTGTACTTTTGACTTTACGCCTTCTTCTTTAATGGCACATCCACTTTAAAAACTTGTATCACAACAGCACATAATAATGACTAGTTCTTGTAGTTTGCCGGTGTATTTAAATCAATCACAATAACGAAAAACCTTGACGCATGTGTACAGCCAGATAGCAATATAACTGTTGTACGAGATATAGTGAGATGCACGGGATCGAAACGCACCCACGTTGAACAGTCATGCATCATTAGGGAATTACCCAGTTAATTAAGTGTTGCGTTGTGAATTGCCAATACAATAAAATTGACACATTTTTCAATGTTTTTTCTTATATTCTAAGTCTTAAGTCTTGAAAATAAGTCACTAAAACCTCAAATATCCACTAGACCTAGCGTCAAAGTCGCTAAAACAGCATAGGTTTGGAGCTCCACTAGTTTGGAACCATGTAGGTACTTAAGGAATAGTTCGTTGTCATTAATTTACCAGCATCAGTTGGAAGTCTTATCAAATTTCCAAAGCAATAATTCACGCCGATTTCAAGCCGCTTATTGTCGATGACGACGACGGCACAACTTGGCCGTAATATTTAATAGTAATGTAGTTACGTAATAAATTGTATCTGTCCAAACTGTCAATTTTGATGACTATAGTCCAGTGTTAGACCATGAAACTTGATTTCTTCAAATCTCGAGCGACCTACCAGTATCAAAAAGCCACGTCTAATTTTAAAGTATATTGTAGTGACCCTTTCTGTGACAGCAGCACTGACGGATTCCACTGGCTCACTACTACACTCAGTATCGCAGGCGCACGTCCAACTCTAGTCAACGTCACTGACCGACTGCCGTTTGACAGCTACCCCGTCTACTGGTGTACATGAGACAATGTATTATATCTATTAAATAGATACAAACACTACATCCCTTCCTACATTTTACTCTCATTTATAGGTTTAGCCTGAATTTTGGCTCAAATTACAATATTTTACCGCAAATTTGAGTTACGATGTTTTTAAAGTTAATGTATTCTAAAGGCAAACGGCACAACGCGAGTTCCATCCTCACAAATACCCGAACCTAAGTACTGGGTAAACAAGTACCTAACATACAATCCATTACCGCACACTTACATTCTATAGGTGGTATCTATAATACTCTTTGTTTAGGCACGTATCTACGATATACCTACTCATATTTAACATTAACAGTAACTTCCGTCATTCATAGCTTCCGTGTTCATTTATAAAAATTACATTCAATCCATGTGTCTCCTATAGAATTTAACAACCCTAGTATGGCTAGTGAGTGAGTTAAATGTTCATTGAAATTAAACTTGTATACTAATGATGCCGCACAATTTAAAGATAACATTTTTAGTAAATTCTGTGAATCTTTAAAATTAAAGAATATTTCTTCAAGTTAGTATTTTCAAATGTTTGTATAGTTATAAGTAATGTTATAGTAAGGCAGAAATAAATATTTAGACTTAAAAAATTGTATCATCGTTATCAAATCAGCTACCAAACCACAAACCCAAACCAAAGCCAACGAACCTAATCCACTAACTACGAAGAAGATCAACTAAGAAGTTGTCTTTATATGGACCAGCAGGGGTAGCAGCGTAACGTATACATAAGTGAAATTTTGATGGCCTTGTATCTCAGTCCCTTATCAACTTGTAAGTGGGTCGGAAAGAGATGCAAATAGTAGAACGTACCGCTAATTTGGCGCACTTGAAGTAGTCAGGAAATAAAAGTCACCATCAGAACGATATGGAGAATGCTACTAGAACCACTATTGATGGTAGCTCTGTAATGCTGTGGGGAGGGAAGTGTTTCGCAGAACGTACATAACTTGTGGCGGTAAATGGCGCAGCCCTGAATTCTGAGTAATATTCTGGAGCCCCACCTGCCTTTAGTACACAGAAATAACCATTTTAATGCGTGATAATACTCGGACACACAGGGCGAGGCTAGTGACGCGACAATACGAAAATTTGCAGGTTATGGGTTGGTCAACTTCATAGAGTATCTCTGAGACCAATTAAAACAATGTGTTCGCTCAAGAGGTCCCAGGTCCGAGTCACTGCACGAACTGCAACAAGCCATATAAGAGAAAGGATCGGCAGTTTTTCAAACTATTAGCAAAAGGCTGATAAGTTCCATGAAAAATCTTTCCTAACTTATAATTATTGTCCTTTTTTGTATGTGTGTGCCGATAATTTCATAGTACGATGTTTTGTTGTATCGACGCCTATTGCCGATTGTTGTGACGTCTCTAACGTTAGTGTAAAGAACTCTGTTGCCATAAATCGTACGGCGATAATTCATTAGTCCACCGACAGTTTATTAATTCGATAGTACTATAGTTCGAAATGCCCTACTACCTACTACCTACTATCTCTAATAGTAGTATGTAAATATTATTTACTTAAAAATATAACTACGGAAATATGTGTACTATCCCTTAAATTGGGAGAATTTGTAATAATCGTGTTGATATGGAACTTCTTCCTTTTCAAGTCATATAGAATTTTATAAAAGAAAATTACATCAAATGTTATGTAAAAATATGGTTTTGTTTAAATGTTTGATCAAATCTTAAAAGTACACACACCTTATTATATTGTTTTTTATATAAAAAGTTTAACGAATCAATAAACGTTATGTTTCTTTTTATAAAAATATTGTTTGTTTTACATTCATGTAGGTTTTAATTGCATTTCAATGAAACATTTGTTAGTTCATGTGTTGTTATGTTAGAAGTTTCGAGACGAAATATGTAATTTATACTGTATCTCCATACAAACTTCATTTCACCCCTAAAGGGACGAATTTTGGAAAATCCGTTCTTATTTGACCTCGTCTACCTACAAACTGCCTACCTGCCAAATTTCAGCTTTATAGGTCAAGCAGTTTCCGAGATTACATGTTTAGTCAGTGAGTGAATGACTAATAGGCGTGACTTAGAGAGTGAATAATAATAATAAGGCGTAGTAGACAATTCGAACAAACATATTTTTGAATTCATAAATTATCGAACTCGTGAGTTGGAACTATGGTACTATCGAACTAATAAACTGTCGGACTAATGAATTATCGCCGTACGGTTTGTCGCAACAGAGTTCTTCGCACTAACGTTACGTCGCACCAATAAGGCATCGATACAATCGTACATTGAAATTATCGACACACTGTGTTCGATATGTTAATCGTTATTCGTCGTTCATGGTTATTAACGGATTCCAATAGGTGTCCCTCAGGGTTCGCATTTGGGTCCTATTTTATTCAATTTATTTATAAATGGCATTCCGAAATGTTTCTATCACTCAAAACCTTACATGTTTGCTGATGACGTGAAATTCGCAAGAATAATAGATTCCAAAGAAGACTCAGTGTTATTACAGGCTGACCTGGATAGGCTAATAGAATGGTGTAGCAGGAACCATGTGCACCTAAATCATAATAAGTGCTCACATATGAAGTTTTCAAGAAATTTTTACCAGATAAACTTTGAATACCACATTGGAAACAATATAATCCAAGAAGTGGACACTATTAGAGATTTAGGTGTAATATACGACAAAAAGATGATTTTTATACCCCATGTCATAAGTATAATCAAGAAGGGTACCAAAATATTAGGGTTTGTTATTAGAAATGGTAGGACTTTTCGCAATCCTAGAACCAAAATCCTTCTGTTCAAGTGACTTGTCCGGAGCATATTGGAATACTGTAGTGTTGTATGGCGACCACATTATGCAACACACTCACTGCGCTTGAAAAGGGTTCAGAAACGATTTGTATGGCACCTACCATATTCTGCAGAGAAATTTAAAAAAGAGTATGTTATAAGAGTAGATTGCAGTACAGTTCTCGGTGCTGGCTCTCCAGTCCCAAGGCTGTGTAGGATTTTGAATGCCAACAGTGACCTTATCGACATTCACTGCGACTCTGTGTCTAGTTTTATAAAACCTTTAGTAGTCGCCTGAATACTTAGTTAACATACCATTGTTTATACGGTGAACATTCCCCCAACAACATACATAATATATTACTTTCTAGTTATTATTTTCACTACCTTATCACCGCAACTTGGCACGAAACTGCTCAACCAATCAAAGCAAAGTAAAGGTAAATTTAGGTTAAATAAGTTTTTGTTTTACTGTTATTTTATTTTTAAAATTTTTTGCATGATATGTTCGTCTATGAAAGGTTGTACATTTAAATTTAATACCAGCTACCTTAATTGTTAGATGGACTATGTACTGATGATTGTTGGTGATCCTAAATAAATAATAGATACAATGAAAATCGCACAAACGACTTTCACACACAAGTAGGGAACCCAATGTAAGCATACATATAAGTGGTTGTCGACGGCTTACAAAAGAATCTAGACCTAAATGGAAGCCAAGTTATGTACCTAAATAATTTAATTATAATTCAAGGTCATGATTTTACTGCGCTAGATTTCACATACAGCTTATGTATTTGATAATAAACTTTATCTTATTTAGGTCATACTGTGGTTATATGGTTTTGTTTTGTTTCTTGTGAACATTAATGACTTGCCTCATCTTGCCCGGAATAGATGTGAAATAGTATTGTTTGCAGATGACACATCTGTGCTATTTGAAGTTAAGAGATATCAATCATCTTGTGACGATGTAAACACTGCTATTTTTGAACTTGTTAACTGGTTTACAGTAAATAATCTTCTTTTGAATGAAAAAGAAACTAAATGCATAAAATTTACTTTACCAAATGTTAAACAACTGCCTACTGACATATTTGTACGAGGTGATAAATTGGATCTTGTAGATACTACTGTCTTTTTAGGACTGACATTGGATGCTAAGCTTCAGTGGGGGCCTCATATTGAGAAACTAGCGAAAAAGCTCGCTTCTGCAGCGTATGCAGTCAAAAAGATCAGAAATTTAACAGACGTTCATACCGCAAGACTGGTTTACTTTAGCTATTTCCACAGCTTGATGTCATATGGCATATTGTTGTGGGGAAACGCTGCTGACATACATATCATTTTTGTTCTGCAGAAGCGTGCTATTCCAGCTATTTATAAATTAGGACCTAGAGTGTCTCTTAAAGATAAGTTTAAGGAAATTAATGACTTAACAATGACTTCTCAATACATTTATGAGAATTTATTATATGCAAAAAAAATATAACCTTATTCGCTAAAAATAGTTATAGGCACAATGTTAATACAAGGAATAAGAACCAGTTATCCGTTTATGTTAGCCGACTTCATAAAGTTAGTAAATCGTTCAAAGGGCAATGTATACGCTTTTATAATAAGGTTCCAGTAGACATTCAAAATTTGCCTTTAAATAAATTTAAAGCAATCATAAAACAGAAATTATTAGCAAAAGGCTATTATAAAATCACTGACTATTTGAATGATAAGCAAGCATGGACATAGCTGTCTCATTATTCATATAATTATGAAATCACAAATTGTAACCCATAATCTTTAAAAGAGCAACCCTAGAGTTTCTTGCTCGTTCTTCTCTGGGGAGTCAGCTTTGTGAATGAGCCGTAAAATTAAATGTAATATTAACAGTGACGTTTTCAAGTGATAATTTTATCCTATGAAATAAAATATTTTGATTTGATTTGATATACTGCTAAGGACCCAGGTATCTTACTCTTCTAAAAAATTGGTTTGTTAGTAACAACTAGCCAAGTCAAATCTTGAGCTTGAATTGAAAGCAACCACGCATTTGTTTAATATTGAACTTGGCTTCCATTTTCACATTTTTGGTTTCGATGGGATGTCATCTTTTTTTATACAGAAATCATTATTGAATACCCGTCATCAAATTGACTAGATTTTGATTGATTTGACACGCTACAGTGTATCTAGATTCTTAAAGGGTTAGAACATTCAACACGAACCAGCTGACCGATGTTGGAAAACCCGCCCCTGTCAAGGTACCATAGAGTTATAAATAAAAATACTAAACATAACGAGCAGTGTACCGGTGTGTAGCTGGGGTTTTATTGTGTGTGTCAGAATGGCGGGTGTACCCTCCGATTCGTATCATTTATTGTGGAACAAACGTACCTACTACTAACTCTCTCAACTAATATTATAAATGCGAAAGTTTGGATGTTTGTTTGTTGCTCAATCACGGCGAAACAGATAAACGAATTTGGATGAAATTTGGTATATAGATAGAACAACCCCGAATTAAGACATAGGATATTTTTTATCCCGATAAAGTGAGCAGTTTCCGCGGGATAAACAAATTCCGCGATAAAGTTATTCCACGAAAGCGAAGCCGCGGGCGGTAAGTTAGTGCAGATATTTTTTGAAAAATAGGGACACCTGCCATCGCGATGTCAGTATGGTAAGAAACATCAGTAAAACCAAATCTGGATAGGTATTCTGGAAAATTAAAAATGAACTATAATAATAATAAATATCTTTGCACATATACACAGCGTCCACAGTAAGCATCTAGGCTTGTGTTATGGATACCAGATGGTTGATAAACTACACAAATACATTTTTTTTGTAAATAGATAGATAAATAAATGAAAAATATCCATAACTCGGGAACACATGTCTGAATTCATCATACAAACATATGCCCCTAGCAGGATTCGAACCCGCGACGTTTTGGTATAGTGGTCAGAGTTTCTAACCACTTCACCACACACCAAAAACCAAACTTTTACAATTTTGACGACTAAGGCGCATGGCGTGCGTTAAAACGTACAAAATACTTATCACAAAATTAAACAAGGAATATGAAACAGTCACAATCAAAATGCGGTTATTGTATGGAAATAAAGGAACTATATTTCATTTTGTACATTTTCAGCAAAATATATTAGTTTTGTAAAGCTACTATGCCGAGTTTGGTGTCGTTTTCATGACTCGAGGAAGAGGAATTTATTTGTGGAATAATCTTTACAGTCCGTAGAAAAAAACTGAATAACTTGCAAAAAAATAAAGTACGTATCGGGTACCGTTTGACAATCGGGCTAAATCAGCTTAGAACACTAATTCTATCCATCTTTAATAAAAAGTCCGAATTAATAAGCTAAGAACACACTACAGAATTAGATCAGAACATTCGCAGCTTGAGTTGAGCTTCTAAACTTCCACAACTGGAAGTTATTGTTAAATCGGAGGATACTTGTAATATAATATGTGGCACTCCAGTGTTTCGATATACTCGTACATATTATGTTATAATCCGTTTAGCCCGCCGGATTTTAGACAAAATTTGACAATTTTATATAATCTATGTATGTTTATGAATGAACTTTGGAAACTGTTTAGTTGTCTCTAATGAGCGATTTTCACACAAGTTCGGAGTGGTCCGATGGATAGCGCTACTCACTGAATCCATATGGCATATTACTCGTCTGATATGAATCCTCTTTAAATCGTATTTTGTAAGACAGATGACAATTGGAATTTTACGCACGCATTGTACGCCATTCATTACGAAAATCAATACTTAAATCATCATCATATCAGCTGAAAGACGTCCGCTGCTGGACAAAGATCTCCACTACGATCGGTGCTGCACATAATACTTAAATAACTACACATTTCTTGGTGGTAGCAACTACTTGAGGGAGGGGGAGAAACTGACACCAAACAAACCTGCTGAACCTCTTAAATCACAATTTTATATTTTAACCTATTTCCTTTGTTAATTACGTTGTTAAATTAACTTTGTGGCGAATAAATACCATTTGTTTAAACAAGTTGTATACAGGGTGTCCCTGGAAGTATGGATCAAATCGAACAGGGGCATGGGGAAGGTCATTCCCAAACTTTTTAACCCTATGAATGTCGGTGCCATTTTTGACGGTTCAAAAGTTATGATCAATTTTTTACATTTTCATATTATCAAATAGTGCTTATACAAAAAAATTTTTTAAAAGAAAACTAGCAAAGCTATCAGCTTAATTTTTTTTTCACGATGTTTGTTCGAGCATGTGACTTTCATGTTTTAATACTTTTATGTCGATAGCAGACATGATTCCTACAAAAAAAAGATTGAATACAAAGACATTGGTCTGCCAAAAATTTCACTCAATTTTCAAGCGATTGCCATGGGAAAAAAATGTACTAGAGAAAGTTGACCACGTATCACAAAAAGTTGCCCATTCCATACAGATTCTTTTGAGATGTGTAACACTGGGTTACTCTTATTAATTTAAAAGTTATTAGATTTTTTTATCATAAAAGTCGCTTTTTCAAAACTTTCGAACTTCTAAGATTTTAATATTTTTAGCTTTAAATGCGATTTACTCTCAACCATCATGTACAGAGTCACCTATCCGAGCACTTTGGTGTGGTTAAAATAATAAGACAAAATTTTTTAAAGTAAAATCTCAAACTTTTATTTTTTTTAGATTTAAAACAATTATGTGTAATAAAGAATTAAAGAACAAAAAAATAATTTGAATAATGTTATCAAAGTAATTGCTCAAAATTTCTGCCCCTCATCCTCAAACATAACTGACATCGACTGTTATGTTTGAGGGGGAATGTGGGGGAGCCCCATCTTGCTGTAACCACATGTTTCGACGGGTTTCAAGTGACACTTCCTCAAGTAAGCCATTTAGGTCGTTCTGCAGAAATCTTAAATATTCTGGACCATTCAGTCTAGCAGGTAACTCGTGGGGACCTATTAGCTGTCCTTCTACTATCCCAGCCCACATATTTACTCCGAACTGATGCTGGAAGTGGTCACTTCGTACAATGTGTGGGTTAACGTACGCATAATAATGCAAGTTATGCATATTAAATATCCCTATTCTTCGAAAGCTTGTTTCATCGCTCCACAGAATTTTGTTTATAAATTGAGGATCTGCACGATGCCGGCGTAACATTTCCCTACAAAAGTCCATTCTTAGGCCGTGATCAGTTGGTAAAAGGGCTTGCACACGTTGAACGTGAAAGGGGTGAATTCTGTTTCGTTTCACAACACGATGTACCACAGACCTCGGAATCCCTGAACTTCTCGACATGCGACGAACACTTGTCATTGGATTCTCGCGTAGCATCTCAAGCACCTCATCTTCTAATCCAAGGTCTGGAATGCTCGGTCTTCCTTCCCTAGCTCCCGGATTTCTGCCTTCTCTGTAAGCGGCGTGTACACGTTGGAACACTCGGTAATCCGGAAAGCGGTTTCGATTAGGATATCGCTCTCGATACACTCTCGAAGCTTCGCGTGCATTTCGCAAGCAAAATCAAAGTCCAGGTAACACAATCCAAATGACGTCAATAATTAATAAACACCGAATTAAGTACGTGCGCAGTTACAAGCTGATAGCGAGTTACTAAAAATTCTACCTGAGTGCAAGCCTGCGGTACCCACCGTCATTGTTTACGACCCTTTCGGTTCCTTTGTTTAAGCCCCCTCCTCCCCCCGCACGTTCGTATCTAGTGAGGTTTTACTTTAAAAAAATGTTGTCTTATTATGTTAACCACACCAAAGTGCTCGGATAGGTGACTTTGTACTTGAGGGTTTAGAGTAAATCGTGTTTAAAGCTAAAAATATTAAAATCTTAAAAGTTCGAAAGTTTTGAAAAAGCGACCTTTATGATAAAAAATTCTAATAACTTTTAAATTAATAAGGGTAACCCAGTGTTACACATCTCAAAAGAATCTGTATGGAATGGGCAACTTTTTGTGATACGTGGTCAACTTTCTCTAGTACATTTTTTTCCCATGGCAATCGCTTGAAAATTGAGTGAAATTTTTGGCAGACCAATGTCTTTGTATTCAATCTTTTTTTTTGTAGGAATCATGTCTGCTATCGACATAAAAGTATTAAAACATGAAAGTCACATGCTCGAACAAACATCGTGAAAAAAAAATTAAGCTGATAGCTTTGCTAGTTTTCTTTTAAAAAATTTTTTTGTATAAGCACTATTCGATAATATGAAAATGTAAAAAATTGATCATAACTTTTGAACCGTCAAAAATGGCACCGACATTCATAGGGTTAAAAAGTTTGGGAATGACCTTCCCCATGCCCCTGTTCGATTTGATCCATACTTCCAGGGACACCCATAGTAGAGAAATTAGAAGGTTAGCTTTACCTTGTTTAAAAAGGTAACACTCATTGTCCGAGCTCACCTGGCCTTTTACGAGTATAATAAAATACAGTGACCTATATCATTTTAAGGCAATTTCATTTGTCTATTTCAATAAAATTCGCGAGTTTTTGGTTTATTACCTTTTTATTAAATCGCAAAAATGATAAGATATTTTACTAAATAAAAATATTTAAAACGGTTTTTGCGTTTCATTACAGAAATCTAACAACTTGCTACTTATACTCATTACACACTTAAACCATTCTGTGAAAATTGTTAAGCCTAGATCGATTTATATTAGAGTTAGGAAAACTTTTTAAAAATAGATACAAGTTGTCTCAGTATGAGGTACCTACGGTTGCACAAGTTTTTTAAAGTTTCCTATGATTAATCAACCCAATTCGAATAACTACATAAGCACCTGGCAGTACATTATAGTTTGCTAGTTACTTAGTTGGCTTGCAGACAATCGATTTGTGATTTCAACTATGCTAATATTTAATGCCGGTGCTTAATAGTAGGTACTCAAAGCATAGAAATAGTCCTACATTTTAAAGACATATTTAGATGTTTCACTTAGCATGCCACCTTGACGTCCAGTTAGCAGTAACAATGAAAACGGCTGTATGTATAGTTATAATAAATATAATGCTCCCTTACATGCTAAATTTTAATATTGGCGTTTCAATAGAAGCGAAGAAAACATGGAACATTGTTGAGCAAGCCAATTGAACGCATTTGTTTCATGTTCATCATGTTTTATTTGATTATTCCGCGGGATTTCATTTTAAAAAGTACCCTACATCCTATTCGAGGGCATACTCTATTAGCCAAATGTCATCCAACGTCCGTTTCGGTGTGATTGAGCAATAAACAAAGAATCATATTTTTGCTGAGTCAGCCAATATCAGAGGTAACGAAAGAACTTTTAAGTTTTATCTCAGGTCTTTCAAAATATAATTTAAGCACCAAACATGTTTGTACCCATGAGTAATTAAATTAAAAAAGAAAAAGTATCATGTGCCTTATTCCAGGGCATATCTAAATATATATAACTCAAAGGTGACTGACATAGTGATCTATCAACACCCAGCCCAAACCACTGGACGGATCGGGCTGAAGTTTGGCATGCAGGTAGATGTTATGACGTAGGCATCCGCTAAGAAAGGATTTTGATAAATTCTACCCCCAAGGGGATAAAATAGGTGATGAAAGTTTGTTGTTTGTATTTTGTATTTTGATAAAATCTTCCGCTTCTGAAGTCGCGGGAGGAAAGCTAGTTGTATCTATATACCACATTTCATCCAAATCCGTTAATCCATTTCGCCGTGATTGAGCGACAAAGAAACAAATTTTCGCATTTATAATGATATCGCATTTATAATAAATAGCTTATAAATAAATCGATTTTATCGAAAACGCAGTTCGAATTTACACTATCTAGTGCAGGAACTTGATAAGGAGTAAGAATATTCTTTGTACTCGCCAAAGCTTTTGACGCCATTTCCGTTTTTTACAAATTTGTCCAAGGATTCATTTTAGGTATCAGTATTGCCCAATGAAAAATATTCTTCCTTGGTCCCCACATTGCATGGCGACCCTGCCAGTGCTGCCTACTCTAGGCAGTGCTGTGCATTCATTTTTATTATTAAATAAGGAAATGTTTCGAAGCACTTTTTACAAAGTTAAAATTTTGGGCTTCGGTATATGTAAACGATTAAAAAGTGAGTGAGGTGAACGTTCAATTAATTTTTTTTTTTTACTAAAATTGCCGCGGACAATTCAATTAAATACTTAAGTATACTTTAATTAAACATTCAAAAATTTAATAAACATGCTCTTATCGGTGTAGTAGTAAGCCGTCTCGTGACGTAATTAGGTACCATGGTAAATTATACTATTTCCATTTCTTTATTTTCTCGATGACAGCTCCTGTAGAATGTAACTGCGCATTTTACGCAAAAATTAACTTTTAAATGCGAGGTATAAAAAATACGACAACTGCCTAATTTTGTTCCTTTATCCCATATAATATTCATACAAGACAAATTGAGTCCATAAATGCAGTATTTTTTTTTAAAGTACGATAAATAACCAACATTTTAATAAAGTTACTTTCTATGGCAATATGAATAGTGATGTTATGATAGAAATATCTATATTGTATCGATATTGTATATACTATATATTTTATGGGTTCTTCTCACAATATTTTCCCAGTTTTCGGCAGTTACTTCCGCACATGTATTTTTTAATAAATCTAACATTTTGTTTGCCGTAAAAGGGGGATGGGTATTGTTTCGAGCGGCGTGTCCTTTAATTTGTGCCCATATTAGTTCTATAGCATTGTACTGACAATGATACGGCGGAAGTCGAAGAACCCAATGACCACATTCGGCGCTATTTCGTCGATAACATATCTTTTAGGGAGGCTTTTTTTCGATTTTAAAATATCCACTAATTGTACTTTTAATAAAGTATTATCCACATTTTCGCCATGACGTTGGAGCCAGTCAATTATCTCTTGTTTTTTATTGGCCTGCGTCGGCATTTTATCAATTTGTCTGGAATGATATGTAGCGTTGTCCATAATAATTATCGTCGGTTCTTCCAGAGATTGCACCATTTCTTTAAACCATCCTTCGTAAATCTCCGCGTTCATTTCTTCGTGGTAGTCCACTGTTTTCTTGGATTTAAAGGCCAGTAAAGCATCTGAAATGTAGTGACTAGCACGAGCGTCTTGTTGCGAGTGACAAATAAAAACAAACACAAAATGGCGGTGGGCCATTGAGTGTTGCCACCTTGAAAAAATATAATTGAATGTTTTTGTTGTATTTGTCTTTGTTCAAAATATAATAGAACAAAATTAAAAACCCCCGAACTCGCGATACTAAGAACAGAATAGTAGAATAGCACATAAAATGGCCTTTGCCTGCGATCGATATCATTACTTATTTAGTCACAACACTACAACTATCAAATTAGATCTGTCATCGAGAAAATAAAGAAATGGAAATAGTATAATTATTATAACTACTACTAGCTAATCTCTTAGTTTTTATTATTTCTCTGTAATGGTCGATTTTATATAACCAGCATAATGATGATACGCTATGCGATGTTGACAATATTTTCTCAAAATCAATAGGAATCTTATTATAATGTTACTACGAATTTCTTTTTTACAAGATATATATATTAATGCTACGCACATAATAATACCTCACTATATAATTTTTTTTTTTATGAATCCGACATAAATGATGGCTAATGATTTTATTATATTTAAATTCAACAATATAAGTCTAATATTTCATATACCCTTACCAAACGAATAAAATCACCTATAAATTTTATAATGTCATTTACATGTTATAATTAATTTACAGTCGGGGTAATAGGTATATACATTAGGAAGTGAATGCAGGTCAGTGTCCGATGTGACACGCGTATGCGGCAATACAATACTTTACTGACATCATCATAAATTGCACCTTCCCAATGTCAACATTTTATTTTATGTACCTATCACATTCTTAATATCATAATGTTATTTGACGACCGATTGGTGTATTGGTATTGACCTTGCCGTCGAAACCAACGGTTGAGGGTTCGAATCCCGCCAAGGGTAAATGCTGGTGCGATAAATATGAACATTATGAACATAAATAATTATGTATATTATCCGTTAGTCCATTGTATAAGATTTTGTCTATTTTGGGACTAAATAATTTAAGTGTCCGAAATGTTACATATTTTTCTTGTATGTGCAACAACACAAATTTTAGTAATTGAGTCTTGCGAAATCAATTGCGTGCACAATCCAAATTAAAACGAACCTAGTGTATCCACAGGGGACCTTAGTGAATGTCAAATGAACTCACTCTTATTCATTCACATAATTAGTATAAATCTACTTTGACAATTATTTTATTATATATTATATATAGGTTATTCTGGACTCTGGTGATTCGAGGTGCGTTGTCTTTGTTTTATGTAACACATTATGACTTACATTATTCAACGAAGGGATACCTACTATTACCATATTTTATTTGTATTATTTGTGCCTACACTTTCCTGTCTTTCAATAAATTAACATTCAGAATATAAAATGAAATCTTAGTTTTGGTTTATTCATAGTAAGTACCTATCGAAAAGCTGACATAATTGTCCCGCTTAGTCTCGTTTATATTTTATATCAATTGGCATCCTACTCGTAACTTGATAATAATTTCACAATTAAAACTATGGGTCAGGAACACTGTAATAATAAGGCTTATGTAGAATGTCAATATAAACAAACAGAAAAAGGAGAAGTTCTTCGACGACTTATTTATTTTATGATGAAGTTTTTAATGATTTTTTCTATATTTGTAACCTTGTCACTTTTATCTTCAAACTTTAACCCAGTTATGAAAACGATGAAATGAAATTGCTTACATTGTAAATAAATATATGTATACCGTTGATGTGTATGAATAATCTTGTATAAATCGTAAGAATATAATTTCATAACATAATAAAATACCAACTCTATATACAATTTTCAGAATTAGGTCAACTGTTATTATAAAAATTAAATATTCTTTTCCAATAGATAGCCTATATAATTTGTTTATGTTCTGCCGACTCCTCTTACTACATTCCGGTAAGCAGATACCGACTGCAAGTGACTAGTCAGTGACCTTTTGTTTATAGTTAGAGACTATGTGAAGATGATCTTATTGAAATTGATATGATAAATAACTAATCCTAAAATAGGTCATCATAATTGTTAGAATAAAATACAGAACGAAAAGTGTCAGCATTCTCTATCGCAAAATATTGTAATGTGACAAACTACAGTGGGAATACATTTTATTAATTATAAATTTGCCTTAATGAATTAAAAATTAGTCTGTTTCAAGAGGGTTGATACTAGAATTATTATAATATTAAAATGACGAGGAATTAGCAACAGCTATAAAGCTCAGCAGTGGAAGTTCTGTTGTTGATATAATGGTGATGATGGACTGCGTTTTGTCGCAGGGTATAGGCAGAATGATAAAAATACAACTACAAAGTACTCTTATAGCAATGCTCGCAACTTGTAGAATATTTCTATTCACATAAGTATGAATTAGCTGTCTTGACAATGAATTTCGATGAAAGCTTACAATTTCTAGGAAGGCACTGCTTTTCTGCCTATAAGTATGGCACGCCACTGGTGATGATAGAATATATTTATAGAGAAAGTTTATGGATAAGCATGTTGTGAGAAATTATTAAAAAGCTTTTTATACCTCCGAGTGTAATTAGGTAATATTCTCATAAAACAAGGTAACGTATAGATTGGATTTGGGTTAAGGAATTTCTTGGAAGGTAAGATTAAGTAAGGTAATACATAAGATTTTGATAAACATTGGATTGATCACCCAGGTGTTACACAGAATTCTTATAGATCAAAGGATTCATCTTAGGATATGAGTGTATATAGTAACGAAATTGGTATGAATGGTATGTAGATTGACATTTGATGCGTGAGCGCAAAGTACGCGGTACACAAAATAAAGGTACTTTGAGGGTCAGATCCTTCCGTCTGATCATAGTGTAAATTGCGATTTCTCGGTGAGGACAGTTGGAGTCAATTAAGGTCTTAAACCATGGCCCCAAATATAGGGTGTGCGCACAACCCATACTAGACAGAAGTCTATGTATTATTTTATTATGATTATGTTAAAAGTCGACTTAAAAGATTGTACCTTTTAATAAATATTGGGACCGGCCGGCCCGAATGCAAGAGATATATCAAAGAGATATAATAAGTGTATACCGGTACGTAGTTATGAGTAGATATTATAATATGAGTATGGTAAAGGAATGTTATTAATGGAATATGGAATTGAGAACGTAGGTGTAACATTATTATATACTCGTAGTTTAACAAATTCTTGTCTATATGTAATTCAATTTGGTTCAATATTGCTGTGTGCTATCCATGTTTATGTATTGGGCATTTTTTTTACAAGCTTTGACTTTCCTGATAGGCTTTTATATTGCTCATACGAGTCTGTGAATCTTACAAAAAGTATATAAATAAATAAAATGAAAGTGATTACTTTAATCGATAAAGAAATTAGACAAGAAAAAGATTAATTACTAATTAAATATGAAAGGAAGATTTCAAATATAAGTAGGTGTGGATAGAAAGGGTAATTTTTTTTCTTAAATGCCTTTTAACTATCTATTTATTTATTTTATGATATTGCGATTATAGTTTAAAATATTATTTGAAGTTTCTTGTTCATGTAAGATGAATTTTACAGTATAAAATGAATTAAATATAACTAATAAAAATATAAATATATTGTCAACATTGCGCATAGACTAGAAATACTATATATGATATATTAAATATTATTGTTTGTTATTATAATTAATTATTTCTTTTATTATTCCAATTGGTTATTTTTTCTGTACTACATAGGTACTTAATTACTTTAAAATAAATTTATATAAAATATTCTTTATAAGCTTGACAATTTAGATTGTATGTACAATTAATCAGATGTTGAAATGTAATCAGAAATACATATTTTTTATGTGAAAAGGATGAACAATCATTTATGGACAGAATGAATATAATAATAACAAAGATTTTAACACAAATACCAATTTCAAGGGTCTGGAACATTTAATAGTAATATACATATCGGTACTCCTATTGTTACAAAATTATATAGTATTGTTATTCACTTTGTTTTTATTTGAATTTGTGAACTGCCAATGTAGATTTTGATTGTATGTTATATTGTTTTGTTAAGCCTTTTTAATTGCTATTGCTGATTTTAATGAAATGCTCCTACGCAAATTTATTACAAAAACAGGAGTTTAGAATCTACCACAAATCATTATATTAATAACGGCTGTTATATTTCTTAAAATAAAATAATTTGATCTGAAACTAATATCAATGTATTTACTTTCCTTCAATTTTTTAATTTTAATTTATGTTCACTGACTGCCTGTTATTGTATCAGCTGAAATCAGCTCTAAATTTTTTGTACTGTTAAAAACGATCTGTTTTGTTTGTGTACCTCATGAAAAAAAAAACTGTTCTTTTTTTCTCAAAAAAACGGGGGAGGTGTAGTGTATGACGCACCTCTACCTTCCTACAATGTAATTAGGTTAGTATATATAAGTAAAGACACGTGTAATTTACGAATCATTATACGCGTGACACCGAGTTGTGAGTTTTATTAATATTCTTCCTTGGTCCCCACATTGCAAAAGTGGTGTGAAAGAAATGTGATATGTGTGCCTATTAATTTAGAGATATTGGTGTGGATTGGATGAAATAAAAAACGAAAGAAAATACGCCCCGAACCCGAATACAGAAGCTCCTCCTTTTTTGAAGTCGGTTAAAAATAGAAAGTTATTCATTTGTGTAAGGTTGACTTCAAGATCATCATCATCATACTCCTTCTACCCTGTTTAATTCCAGGGCATGTTCTACCTATGTACCAAATTTCAACGAAATCCGTTCATGTAATTGACCAACACACAAAACTTTCGCATTTATAATATTAGTTACATTATCATAGGTACTTGCCGAAATTAATCGATTTTATCGAAAACATAGTTCGGATTAGACTTAGACTAAATTATCAGCCGCCGATACCGGGCATCATCTAACACCCCATATATGGTCCTGCACTAGAGTGCAGGAACTGTTAAAGGTAACCATCAGATAGTAAGAATATTCTTTGATCTCGCAAAAGCTTTTCACGGCGTTTCCTTTCCAATACTACTACACAAGTTTAAAAACTTGGGAAAAAAGGCACCCAGCTCAAATTATGGACAGAGAGTGAGACTCGAGGAGGCGGAAGCCGCCATATATAACAATGACACTTCCCAAATTTTAAAGGGGAAGATGGGTCAAAATATGGTGGCATACAACGCGACGGATGGTTTTGTAACACTGGACGTGGATGAGACAAGGAGAATGGGCATGCCCAAGTTTAGAACCCCTGCAAGTGACCCGATAGTGGTTACCGCCCGGTGCACGAGTGTAGGGCTGGAGGACAAGATTCTCAGTATACCATATCGGGAGTTCACGACGTCGAGAAAGCCTGGGAGGTACCACTTATTATGGGGCAACGGAATTCCTGGGTGTGGAAAGACTACTTGGGTCGTAAACCACTTCGAAGTGGAGAAAGACATAGTAGTCACCACCACAACCGAAGCGGCTAAAGATCTCAGGGAAAGACTGGCGAACCGGATGGGAGCAGACGCCAAAACCAAAGTGCGCACAATGGCCTCAGTCCTCGTAAATGGAATCAGAGACTCCGAGAAGAGGACAGACGGAAGGCTCATAGTCGACGAGGCCCTAATGAACCACTTTGGTGCCATAGTTATGGCCTCACGTCTGACCGACGCCAGGGAGATAATTCTCATCGGCGACATCAACCTGCTGCCGTACATTGACAGGGAAAATTTATTTAAGATGCAGTACAGTCGGCCAAACCTAGTAGCAAACATCAGCCAGGAGCTGCTGTGTACGCACAGGAACCTGCTGGATGTAGCATACGCCCTCAACGAAATCTATAGTGGCATATACTCTTCCAGTTCGCGGATGCATTCCTTGAGGCTGGAACGGTTTACGGGCGTAAAGATACCCACCACCGCCCCGAATACTATCTTCCTGGTCTACACCCAGGCGGAAAAAGAGATCCTCATAAATCAAGGATACGGGACGGGGATCGGGTCACGCGTTCTGACCATACACGAGGCTCAGGGACTGACATACGAGTCGGTAAGGATTGTGCGTACCGCGATAGCCAGACTGCTGTTGCACGATAGCGTACAGCATGCTGTTGTGGCAGTGTCGCGTCACTCGGTCAGCTGTGTATACTACGGGGATGGCAGGGATGATGCAACGGGCAGGTTTATGCAGAGGGCAACGGCTGCTTCGACGAAGAGCATTTTAGATTACAATCTGAAAATGGCAATACGCCATCGTGACACAGCGGTCGTGGAAAAGCTGAAAAGGTTTGGAGAGGGAGGAAGTCAGACCTTGCAATAACGAGGCACAGTCCATGACAAGCATACAAGATTATTCTATCCCTGCCATTGTACTCACTCCCGTAGTTAAGAAACGCACCTCCCCTTGAATTGTAATCCCCCCATCATAGAAATAAGCAAATATTTAAAATTTTACATACCATAATTATATCGGGAATAGGAATAATTAAAAATAATAATAATAAGAATATGACAAAAGGACAAAAATAAAAAATAAATATATACATACATAAAAAAACCACAAAAAGAACAAGAACTCACTGTTTTAGATTTAAGCATAGTCGTAGTCTTTAGAGTATTAAATGTAAAAAGAAACAAGTTAATTTATAAATTATATTTTTGTAAACAAGAGCACGGACCATGTGTCTGTGGTGATTTAAATTTATTTAATAAAAAAAAAAATATGGACAAGCTATCTAAACGAGTGTATTCAATGCGTGAAAATAAAAAAAAATGTACTGAGCATCAAGATTTAGCCTTCATATGAAGCATAGTCGAATGGAAACACGTATCACAATTAAGACGCATAAATTTAATTTGTTGCGCACATTTACCACAAGTTACAAGCAACATTTTTATCTGGATAAGTCCAAGAATTTGAAAAAATTCTGCTTAAGTAACGTTAGCCGAATCTGTTTTTTGCAAACATCTCAAAAAAGTAGGGACACATATTCTGAACTTTGCGCTTAAAATAATCAGACAACACTCTAAACAAAGAGCAAAATGTAAAAAGAACACGTACACACTCTAGTTGAGAGTAGAAGATGCGATAAAATACACTTTCATCCTTTTTTCAATATCATCATTAGAACTTTCAGGTCTCACAATATACATCAGCAGTCTATTATAAATCTTCACTTTCCTTTTTGCGCCATTTATTACTTGGCCCGGGGATCTTCGTCTAAAACGTTTCCCTCTAACCATCTCTTTCCGGTTAATCAAATTCTAGGCGTTTAACTATATCGTAATAGTGGAATAAGAAAATTGTGAAGTCTTAATAGCAATGTTCAACTTCCCACCAATATAAACGTTTGTCTTGGAACCTTCGTAAATATGTTTTGCTTCACTTTCTAATTGACTGATGCTCGTAATCTTTAACTCTTCTGTTGCGATCTCCGCACTGCCTTGTCCCGCGAAATATCAATATAAAAATTATTCAAAATCTAAAATTCAAGGCATATCAAATTAGGCAGACAATATTTATTTGACAGAGATAAAGCTAAAAAAACTAAACCTAAGAAAATAAGAGTTATCATGACACCTTCGTAAGCTGAATATGAAAATTGTAGTAGCTGAGTATTACTGATACCATTTCCCCTCGAGCAATTTTTAGGGGTTCTCTAGACACTTATTGCCCGAATAAACGGTATTTTTCTCGAATGGTCGTCATAAATGAAAACTCCTCTCTCACCTATAAAACTTATAATTGTTAGTTCCGATAGTGAGAAGTTTAGATTTCCAAACTCGGGCAACTAGAATTTCTGTTAGAAAAACAATACGCAAATGCCGCAACATATCCTGCGGTTTCTAAACCAGCCGATAATCTAGTAGCAGATTTGAAACGCATGCCCTGACTCTCTCAAAAATTTATTGTTTTTTTTACTTAAAAAAGTCCCTCTCTTACCTTTAATACCACAATAGGGAGATTTCTTTAGTAATAATAGAAAATATCCTTGATCATTTCTTGTACATTGAAGCAAGAAATCATTCTGTGATCTCTACATATTATTTCTCCATGTTGATTATCTTGCCTGTTGCATACATGAAGACATTGAAGTCACTATTGTGGATAATGACAAAAAACTTTAGTCTACCTATACTTATATACCCATTTTTTTAATTTTGATAAATTAGCATATTCATGTGAAACACATGTTATGAAATTGTGCGGTGCTGCTTCAACAAAGGACTCAATTTGTTCACAATTTTTCACTATGTTCAACCCACTTGTGTCTTGGTATAAGCGATTTCTTTGAACAATTTGCATGTCTTTGGGTGCAGTATACATGGGGCATACTAAAAGTTTTGCACTTCTAGTTAATCGGAAGTATATAAATTTCGAGGGTTATATTTTTTGAAACGAAACATTCTTAGTAAAAAGAAAAAAATTGGCAGGAAATAATTTGTCAATTGTTTTTTATCACACATCAAAGTTCTACGTATGCAACGAAAATGGAATTAACTCGAAAAGATTTTAGAGCAATGATTTTTTATGATTTTAAAAGTTCTCTCTCTGCGCAAGACTGTGCCGTTCGTCTTCAAAATGCTTTTGGGAGAGAAGCAAATAATGTGGCTACTCTTAAGCGGTTAATTGGAAAAACTCGCGGATTACCTATGAGACAATTCGAGGACTATTCATTGGTAAGAGCCAAATACAGAACATTTTACAAAAGAATTAAAAGTTCCGAACTTTGTTGTCGTTGGATCCCTCATGAACTGACAGCGGAGCAGAAGCGGGCTCGCGTGGAATGGTGCTCACAGACGCTACTGAAGTAAGTACTGATACTAATGCTGTTTATGATATTGTCACAGGAGACGAAACGTGGATTTATTGTTTTGAACCCGAAAAAAAACAGCAATCTTGTGAATGGGTGTTTGAATATGAGAACAGGCCAACAAAAGTGAGGCAGGCGAGAAACGTTGGTAAAAAAATGATCGCGATTTTTTTTCTCAGCTACGGGTCCCATCTGCGCAATTCCACTAGAAGATCAAAAGAGTGTTAATGCCTAGTGGTATTCTACCATTTGTTTACGACCAAAAAGCCGCGTTCTCCTACATCATGACAACGCTTCTTCACACACGGCCAACAAAACAAAGTCATTTTCAGCTTCCGAAAAAGTGCAACTCGTCACCCATCCTGCACATAGCCCCGACCTAGCACCCTGTGATTTCTGTATTTTCCCAAAAATCAAAGATTTGATGAGAGGTTTCACTTTTACCAGGCAGCGATAGCGTTCAATCAGCACATAGAAAACATGCCTACAGATCTGTGCTCCTCCTGTTTTAAAAAATGGTTCGATCGCATGAAAAAATGTTTAAAATGTAGAGTATTTTGAAAAACAATAAGCAATTTTTTGGTTGTATCATGTTGTTTTTTTAAGTTACGTAAAACTTTTAGTTTGACCTACGTAATTGGATACAATTTCCATTAAAATCCTCCATTGTGTACGAATTTACCCCTCAGACGCCCTGACGGCATTTGAAATGAACAATCCGATTCCCTACTTTTTCAATAATTTTTCTGGGTGTAGATGGATAAACCATTACCTTCCGAATCAAAACATACAATCATCTTGCCAAATTCATGCTGTAAAGTGGTTTCCAGCTCAAACAATGCTTTTATCCACAACTCCTCTATTGCTCCCTAGGTCTTCAAGAATTACAATAAATGGACTGCTCATTAAAGGGTCATATTAAACATATTTGTCTAAGGCTATTAACAGGGATTCTTGAAAGTTTTCCTTCTACAATTAACCCTCGTATAAAATTCACAAGTAAAGGCATCCAACAATGGTCTTTACATATGTCTGATATCTGTTGTTCTATTACTACAACATTGTTGTGACTTGTAGAATGCTTAAGAGAGATGATTGGAATGATTGGCAAGTACCATTCTGATCTAAAGAATTCACTATAATGCGAATTTGTTTAGTAATGCCATTTTGTCTCCTATTTCAGTGGACATTTCTTCAATATTTTAATTCATTTCTCGTTATATTTAAAAGTCTATTTGTCGGTGTTGAATAGTCAGCGAAACGACTACTACAGGGGTACTACTTTGATAGCAACAACCCTTAAAAGTGCAGGTGCATTTTGTACTATCGGATCTCTAGTTCTCACGAGTTCTCTTTGAACCATCGGTTGCCCCCTTCCACATTGTAGTATCTTATTATTTCTACCTCTTTTTGGCATCCTACCATCAATGTGGCAGTTAACAACTTCATATTTTCTTCAGCAGGCGAACAGTAAGTAATCCACCAATCTAATGCAGATATTTTTAATAATACTCTGCTGTGGTAATACGCATCTTCCCTTTCACTTGAAGAAGAGGTCGAAGGTGGAAGCGTACTCGAAACCCCAACACATTTGGATTAATTTATTGTACTTTTACATTTACACACATTAATCGGTAGGCACATCATCCTAGCGCCAGAAGAATAATAAAATGTCAAATATCTGAAAAATAAAACAAAAAACTAACCCGAAAAATATACTAATATTAGTTTAAAATAATCAATCAAATATATGTCGTGCATAAAACCAAAAATTCATACAAAGAAATTAATAAGGCCCACACAAAAAATCACAGCCACCTGACTTCAACACCACCTGCTCGACGGCTGCATGACCTATTTTGGCAAACGATCCGATAATGAATCACTTGGAACAGATGTAAATGAGTACAGCGACGTTTATATATATTTGTGGGTTTCACTTCAGAAAGTATTCATATTTCTGTTTTATGGAGTATGAACCCCTGGTCAGAATCTGTGGAATTACCTACCCCAAAATTTATAGCATATTATGACTATCGACGTCTATAACATACCGCGATAATCTATTTTTCGAGATTGTATTTTATTTATTTGGGTCACTAATATCATTCACAATATTACATTAGATACATAAGTTTACTTAAGCATCTACTTAAGTAAATTATGTAATTAAATGTGTGTTCAAATGCTAATTACGAAACCAGAGATTTCACGTTTAATAGTCTTATGTATTAAAGAGTATATTTGGGATAAAGGTCGTGACGCTATGTATGTATATCGTGCAACTGGCTAGCTGAAGATGGGAGTTGAGGCTCGATGCTTCCTTCATTAGTTTGTGGGTGTCTTCTGAGAGTTATTGCATCCTACCCGTTCCAGATTCTCAAACTCACTACTGTCAAATATCGAACTTTAACTCGGAATTCGTCTCTGAATGTCGGCGTCAAAGTAGGTACTTTGATCATAATAAAAATACTCTTAACAATTAATTATTTTGACCTTATTGAGTAACATTAAGGCCAAAATGAGGTCACTACGTGTAATTTATGTAAGCCATGTACTTGATGATATTGTATCCTTTTTAAGATAAATTGCCTAGATGTCTCGCCTGAAATAAGTTTACTTTTGCCGCAGGCAGTTTCATTACGAGTAGTTCTCTTATTTGTTCGTAGCAAAACATACGAAATTGAGATTTTCTGAGCATTGGTCAATGAGTATAGGTAGTATTCAAGTCCTATAGTGATGACGTAAATGATTAATACATGGAGTTATAAAAGGTTGCTGATTATCATGTTTAATTATCAAAACTAACCGTGTATGCAATATTTCGTATGCTTGCTATTAACCGTTGAGGAGATCCCTCTTGGGGAGACAATCCTGGCTGCAGCCATCATGAAAAACATGTTTAGCTATCAAAACTGTATACAAAATTTTGTATTCGTGATTTTAAACGTTAAGTAGTAACTGGCTGCACCATCAGTTCACGACTATCAAATTTTTAATTTTATTTATTTTAAGAACACAAACAGTCAAATCATAAATATATTGTTAAAATAATAATTTCCAACCCGGAAAAGAAAGACTACGCACTTTACCAAACGCTGCCCCATTGGAGTTAGATTTGACTTCTTTTTCGAAGTTTATACGAGTACGTGCTCGTCTACAACTACTAGAATGGAGTTTCCAACCGATATTGGTGTGCGCAAGACACGGGGCCGTAATTTTCCTTTTGCCCATTTAAGGCGCTGCGTGCAAGACGATCCGTGATTACGCTCGAAAACAGTATATAGGTTTATAGTATTTACAATAATTTTTAATAGCCTTTGAAGGTTAATGTTATACTTTTAGCAGAAAAGCAACATCCTTGCAATTTGCAACTTTGGCGCTTGACAAAAGCGCCACTATCCACTTCAACGCCCGAGTGCGCAAAACCAACTAGGACGCCCCCACCCCTATCCTGTTTTCCCTGCCTAGTTAGGCTTGTACAAAGGACTTTTAGTTGGTCAACGAACGCTCCAAAGCGTGTTAGAAGTTTCGACTTCGTTTGGAAGCGTCAGGAGGTAAACATGATAAAAAAGGACGCATGTAGGGACTTTTGTTAAGCTCGCTTGCGTTCTATCGCTAAATTTGACGATCGAGCGCAAACGAAACGGCAAATAGCGATCGAACGCAAAAATTTTATGTATTACGGCTGCTGAGCAGTTTGGCAAAAGTTTGGCAACTGCCAAAAAAGTTTGGCATATTTGTAGCCCCAAAACTGAGCGACTTTGCAATCAAGTAAAATAAATTAAACTCTAACCATTTCCCTGTATAAAGCTAAGCTGTATAAAGTAAAGAGGCAGCAATTCCAATGTGTTGCCGCGCTGTTTCCTCACTTCCGAAGGATATCGATAGGCAAGGAAGTATGTTCTTACTTCCGAAGGATATCGAAAGGCAAGGAAGTATGTTCTTACTTCCGAAGGATATCGAAAGGCAAGGAAGTATGTTCTTACTTCCGAAGGATATCGAAAGGCAAGGAAGTATGTTCTTACTTCCGAAGGATATCGAAAGGCAAGAAAATGTACCTATGTATTCATCGTAAGTTAATATCTTTGTTTTACACACAACTGTTACGTAAATATGCATTCTATAGAAAATTTACAAAGGCTAGATTAACTCCGATTGATGTTTCTACCAGCAAACCTTAGATACAAAGTCTTTATTTGTTTGGGCAGAAAATTGTGTACACAAAATTTGAAGATTAAATTTTAAGTAATATAAATAACAATATTATTGTTTATACAGGGCGTCCCACGGCCATGCCACACGAGGGAAAGTATATTAAATATTGAAGATAGGATAGTAAAATACCCTATGATATAGAAATATCCTGAAAGGAAACATTATGTTATATTTAATAATAACTAGAGTAGTTAACCGATTATTTAATAAATCGCCTGTCTTAGCCTGAATCGAAGCCGCCAAATGTGAAAAAAAAACAATTTATTTTATGATAACTGTCGAAAAGGTTTAATCATAAGGATTATTTTTCCTAAATAACATAGCGTCTTAAATGACAGGAAAATCATAAATTTTACATTTTACTTAAAATATTTAAACACGAACTACAATAAAACCAAAACGGTGAAGAAAAAAAATTGGCCATAGGACGCCCTGTATAAGATACTACGTAAATAAATACCGAATATTTTTTTTTTCTTATTTTTATCCAGAACGAATTTGCACTTGACCTCAATCACACCTATATACAAATAATATAAGCATACCACATAACCTATCCAATATATATACATAATACCCATAGTAGGTACAATCGATTCCCATATATTATGTTATATACTTCAGTAGGTACATATATACTTAACACCTATTTCGTAGACAAGATACACACTTAAAGTATCGTCTTAGGCAAAAATATGCAAACCTTGTAGTTTTCGAATCCGGAACTGGCTTCGACACTCGTTTCTTATAGGACTGCTCGTCAACACAACATTTCGTATATCACCATTTCGACGACAAAACTTTTCTTCATCGTATCGAGATGAACAAATATTCGTCGTAGAACTTTTCAACGAGGAATGATTGGCTAATCAATAATTCGCCGACGAACCGTTCACCTTTGAACATTTTAAGTCAATTTTTCGCCATACCTACCTAACCAATTTATAGAGATTTATATCCAAGAACAAAGACACTTTAAAATCAAGTTGATTGTTGAATTATTTGAATTATTTTGTTATTTCTATAGTACTTTGTATTATATTATAAGTATAATATTTTTTGTTTTGAGATTTCGGAGTTTATTTAAATTAAAAATTTATGTTTTAAACATAAACACAACATAAACTTTGTGTTATGAATCCAACTTATCATCATTTTGTTTATTGTCGAATCGTATATCGACAAATAGTCTATAGCTACTCTACCCTACCCACATTCTAGTTAGTTTTCATTTGCAAACTAGTCTAGGGCTTGTATTATAAACCACACTTAAGTATCTACTTAAACTGTCTACTTAAGCGTAAGTCAGAAAGGGATGTTTTGATTTTAAAGTGTGTCTTTGTTTTCAGAAATAAATTATCTGTAAGATTGGTTCGGTAGGTACGGCGCAAAAATGTACTTAAAATGATCAAAGGTGAACGGGTTCGTCGGCGGATTATTAAGTAGCGAATCGTTCGTCGTTGAAAAGTTCTACGTCGAATATTTTGTTTGATGTTTGACAAAGATACGATGGAGAAAGTTTTTTAGTCGAAATGGTGATATACGAAATGTTATGTTGACGAGCAGTCCTATGAAGAAACGAATGTCGGGGTCCGGTTCCGGATTTGTAGTTTTCTGATCTAATACTAGGCAGAGCTATAATAGGCAGGTAGGTGAAATGTTAAATAAAGTAGAATAACAGGTAGTAGTATCTACATAACTGATGCTTCAGTATACACAATGCAAACCTAACTGTGTCAGAAGAGATAAGAGTTACGCTATAGAAAGAGAAGCACCCTGTAGGTGAATATAATTATTATTGTAGGCATTTATGCACTGTGCGAGCTGAATTGCACTTTATTGCGTCGGAGCGAGAGAGCGAGAGAATGTTTTTGCGGAGTGATCCTTCTGTACTTGTACTATTATGTATTCTGTGTCTAGACTTCAATTATAATACGGGTAGAACAACAAAGCCATGAGCTATTGAATTGGGCTATTAACTAATAGCACTGCAAATCAGAGGGATCGCATCGCACTTCGTAACATAACAATAGATATACTTACATCGTCTATTGTTGCGACGCGACGTGCAGTACTAGTCTAGTAATACATGCATACGAGATACGAGACAATAACATGCAAACTATTATTATCTACAAATAATTGTTGTTATCTAATGAACGAATACCTTAGGTACTCGTAGGTATAATTCCTATATACCTATATTAAAGTTGATATAGACCTACAAACATTTAATTTAGTTATGGACTATAAATTAAATAACTTGCTCGAAATAATAGCAGAAATTCAAGCATACAAGGCTGAGATGCGGCACAGAATGAATATCAATTTAAATGAACCTGGGTATCTGGAGCGCGATTTCGTCGAGGCTGTCGATGGGCTCGCTCAGTGGACGCTCAAGCAAGCGGGAAGGGGCAGTGAGCGTGTCGGAAGCCATGGTTCGAATATTTTTCGTGTTTCTGTTATTCTTCTTTCGCTTCTCTTCAGCTCGTTGTAGATTGTGGAATCGGAAGAAGAACATCGACATTATATCCGGGTTAACGACACTTAAGCATTTTCCGATGGAAACTTACAACTTGCAGCAGTCAAAATATTCACACAGTCTGCAAATTATTCACTTGACACCATTTTGTCTATAGAGTATTGTCTCAGGATAAATTAACTCGTTAATGTATTTTGGCACTGGTTCACGTTTGTTATAGTCATTATGCATTCTTTAAAATTATTTTATTTTAATTGTGGATTTATTTTTTGAATGACAACTGAAAAAAGCCTACCCAGTGTAAAGATAATATTAAGAGCCTATTTGTAATTTAGATCATCAGAATCGAAAGTTTTCCTACGGTCCCACTCTGAAATCACAAAACATTTAGCTTTTCTATAAAAGTTAAATAAATACGTACAAATTCGACCAAAATGTGTGAGCCATTAACTTTGCTTCGCTGCAAACGTCACTGCAAGGTAATATTGTTTCCGAACCGACCTAGCCTGCGCTTTACCTAATTCGCCATCTGTAGGACTTGAAGAATTCAAAATTCAGCCTATGAGAATGAAAATGCCAATCAATTTTTTGTGACAAAACAATTCAAAAGTTAGAGTTAATTTACCTATAATATGTGGCCGAATATCCTGATATAAGAATGCTCTGTAAAGGTTGGCGCGCCTGAATCTCCATACCCAAGAGAAACCGTCAATATATACAATTTTTGTGTCACAACTGCACTACTTCACTTTTTCTAACGAAATGAGTATAACCTCACCTGTGCCTAATGTACCTACTTTGTGACGTATATAGGTGGGAAGTACTGAAAATGCGACTCTAGAAATAAAGTTACGCTATGTGGTATCGAGTGAACTCTTATCTACATTAAGTTGATATTTTATAAAGTGTACGTACACTTTTGTCAAACGACATGATCAGACAGCGAAACTGAACAACATTCCCAATCGACATTTCCCCAGAAATAAAAACTCCGTACTTAACTGTCCAATTAAAACGATAATTTAGTATGGAAACGTCGATTTTTTTTAGGAAAAGTTTCTTTAGGAAATTTATTCAGTTTCGTTGTCTGATCATGTGTTCCAGTTTTTGATATACAAAAGTTATTCTAAAACTGTCAAAAAGTAATTAATGAATAATGTCTCAAACGCATGGATGTGGCTTTTTACGTTTTTTTTTCAATAAATTCCACATTTCAAATTAATAATAAATTTTTAATAATTATTTTTTTTTTAATATTTTTATTATTGCAGTTTCATAAACTTAGAATATTACAGAACAGAAAGCAGTATACATTTGAAATATTTTCCGTACTATTTTTCTGTCTGTGAAGACTATGGTCTTCCTGATTGTACAGTATAATTTGTGTCAATGATTTTATTTATTTTGGACCAAGTTTGTTCATAAAAATACTTACATTAGGACTTTCGGCCATTTATAAAATCGGGACAATAACTGGAGCAACCAGCTCCCCCTACCTCGATATGGCCGAACGTATTGTCAAATTGTCAATTGCCAAACCACCATGATTTACCGGAAGAGATGCCGAACGATGTAGATGGCGGTAGACATGTTTGTGAATTTAATAAAAAACATAGGCAGTAATTTTCGGTGAATTGATCTAATTTTGGTTTCACTAAAGAAGGGAACGCTTTCTCGCATAAAGGGCTTTCAAGAAGTGTGAGTGACTCTTTCGTTTGGAAAAGAGTTTGGTGAATTTCATCCTTGAGGAGCGTTATTAAACTGTCATACAAAATAGATGACTTGTTTTGCGTATCGTGTGGTGTAAACCACAATATTGTATGAAACTGAATATAATTGTGCAACTCAAAAATCGTAGTATTACGCTCGTTTGGTGGCCGCGAAAAGCCGACAATGCCAAAGTGGACGGCTGCTGAGGGTAAATTTTCTCTGAGACTGCAAGCCGAACCAACGTAATTTTATAAGCTAATGCTATAGCAAGCAAACCTCCAAGGAAACTAATGATTATATCATCCAAATAGACCAAACTAACTGTGTTAAAGATAAATATTTTCAAACCGGGTTAACGGATTTCCATCAAACATAGCTTAAAACCTGTCCCCTAGTTGAGTATTTAATAATATCAAATCGGACCACGTATTACTAAGTTAGGTCCGGATAAAGACTGGACATACCTACACACACAAACGTAAGCGTGCACACACGCGCATGCACGCAAACACACGCACGTTTAAACGCACGCAAACATACCATATTTATTTAGCATCTGCGCGTATGAGAATTCTGTGATTTAAAAACCTTTTTATATTTGTGACATGCCATTCATTTGAATGATAATTTTGTTAAAACTTTTCACAGAACTTATTTATTTTTAAAACAAAAAAAAATATAAAGTTTTGTGAAAAGAATTAACAAAATTATGAACAGCAACAACAGATTATTAGATTATTAGATTTATGTATCATATGGGGTAAAATGAAGCTTTTACAAAAACAAACAAATTATCATACGGTAGTATCTGCTTCTCAGAGGCGTCACTGGACATCGAAATACTACCTACTGTGGTTCGAAAGATCGTAGTTCTGAGACTCTGTTGGTCGATAAATTGCTTGTGTGATAGATAAACCACACAGCGACAGAACACATATTCGACGAACGCTAGTGCGAAAGAGAGCGAGCGAGCAAGATGGATTGGAGCACCTCGATACTGCTGATTAGATTCAGAATATTAGTTTTCGATGTTAAAACCTCTACTATAAAAATCAGGTATCAAGTCGATATCGTCATTATACTGGATATAGAAACTATTGAAATACGTAACGAATACAGACCATTGTACCTACCTACATTTACGTTTGCCTCTGCGTCCAACTCGGAGTCACAGTGTCCTAATTTCGTTACTACCTACATTGGAAAAGGGGATTCATGCTACGAATTTTGTAAGTGGGTACCTATTTAGTTCGCAAAGTATATTTTTGTTTCGCAGTCGGTGTAGTCCCGGCCGGGAAAAATATTTTCTGTTTTATAGTTTTTCTGGTCCCGGCCAGGAAAATTAATAGGTAAACAACATTAGTCGCCAATTATTTATACAAGTAAACGAACTTTTCTAAAGTTAGTTGAGTGATTGGCTCTACGTTGACTGGATGGTGGGTAGCGTTGATGAAAAAGAACGCTATGGACCTTGGAAGGTGCGTGTTTGGGATTATATATTGTATATTTGAATACTACTTGAATTAAAAAAATACTATTTCTTTAGGTTATTAGTGGCGTTACCATTTTATATGTCTGTAATAAAATAAATTTTTAGCAGTTATTATTGGGATATCTCAGACCACCTCATTTAGGATATTGATCGTGACGTTATGTATGTATTATTATTATTTCAAAAATATATGTTTGGAATGACTAATTTATGCGTTTGTATGTTTTGCGTACATACTTTGTAACTTCCCCTCTAATATGTGATAGGGTCTTTTCTCTTCTGCTCTTTCCACTTCCATGTAATGCAGCTTCTCCATCACTAAGCCTAGTGTTTGACGGACTTGAACTGTACGTTCTCTTGTAACTCAGTATTGTGCTATTTAATCTCACTGAGCATACAACACATGACAATATATCTTCTAACTAATAATATAAATACGAAAGTTGGGATTAAAACAAGACATTTATTATTCCGATAAAGTGACTAGTTCCCGCGAGATACACAAATTAAAAATATCTGCGATAAAGTTATTCCACGCCGGCGAAACAGTCGAAAAACTAGTAATATATATAATGTAATTTCAAGGCTTTTAATAAATAAATATATCCGAAGATCGTTGAATTGTAGTAAATATTTTGAAATAATGCCTATATGTTTACATATTAGTAATATTAGAATACCATAATTTCACTCCAATTCGTATTTGAACGTTCATCCCGGAAACTAGGCAGGTCAAAAAGTTTTGATTTATATATAGCAAGCGTGTAGTTTCTTTTGGTAATAAATTATTTTGTTTCGGATATCCATCAAACTTTCAATTGCCGTCTTGCGCAGTGCTCACCAAGCCTTGCGTAATGCGACACGGTATATACACAGGCATGGTATTACAAAACGCTGAACGGATTTGCAAATGACGATGATGATAATTATGGTGTTGTTGGATTTATTATTATATTAGTAGAAATCATAAGTCACAAAAAAATTGTTCCTCTACCTCTATTGGCTCTCTATATAAGAATGTTTATATAGAGAGCCAATAGAGGTAGATCTGATTAAACATACATATATACATAGTCACGCCTGTTTTAGTAGGCAGATACCACAGACTTTCAATTGCTATGATGTTACACCTCTTTTGCTTCATTCCTCTCATAAGGTTGTTAATACATACTCGTCGGTTTAGTGTACTCGTGAATTGGGCTTTCAATGTCCAAACCATCTCAGTATACTTTTTTCAATATTTGTCACTACGTCTTCAATTTCTTTCATTCTTCTTTTGCCTTACCTAGAGCCTTCACTCCCGTAAATCAGTGTTGGAACCAGCACCATGAAGAGCCAGACGAGCTTTTTTGGACACATCCTGACTCCTCATAAATGCATGGAGTGCTCCATTCACCTGATTTCACTCTTCCTTTCGATGTCCTTCTTACACTTTCAATCCCTTGTAAACAGTGAACCCAAATACACAAACGCACGCACTTGCACCACTTTTTCTCTGTTTATCCTAATACTGCAATCTGTCGTACATACACCTCTCTCAAATATCATAACTTTCGTTTAACTTACATTGAGTTGTGTTAACATCTCTTGTAACTCGTCATGTGTCGACGTAAGGATTACTTGATCTTCGGCAACTGATTAAACATCTGCGATATTGCATGTAATATATTTTACTGGACGGTAACTGGCTTCACTATCCATTTCTCAAGTTTAATTATACTATATACGTACATATTTATTACTCAACTCTCATAAAATCCCAGTCATCTATTTTAAAATATAAAACTATTGCGTCATTTGGAAATAATAAACAATGTCAAGAAAACCATTAACCACATAGTTAAATTATGTGTACCTTTATATCTTGTGGTTTACAATGTGCATTGATAATACATTTGGAGTCTGGTATTTAATTAAGTAATGTGTGCGCTGTAAATCAATAATACTCAGGGTATTGCGCTATCGGTTAGTATTTGGCCGGTTGAGCTTTTAACAGATTGTAAATTGCAATGTGCTTAATTATTCAGTTTCCCGACACATTCCAAACAATGCAATTTAATTAATCTAACAAGTCAATTGCTTTATTATGTCGCGGTTTCAAACGGAACATTATTATTAAATTGCACACGTTGTTTCTCACATCGAAACACCATACTCTTGCTTGCTGTCGCATGTCCCTTTTATAACAAATTACGTTTGTAACATCTTCAGTATAGGTGCATTACAGATAGAACGTTTGAATCGCTGTTTATTACATAATCGTGCGGTAACGTCTGAACCGGTTTTGATGATACAGATAAAGATGGTAAGGATAGGATTAGCACATCTTTTGTGGAATACTTTTTTACAATAACATTTCAGAATTTGTATTGGTTTAACAAAACAGAAATTAAAACGTCATTTAAAATGAAACTCTGTTTGGAAAATAAGGAGGTTTGCAACCGTATCAAAATTTTTTTACGTTCGATCGCTAATAGTTTTAGCGCGGGTACCACGTAACTGCCCTAACAAGTCAATTTTGGTAAGTCTCTACGTGTATTCATTAGAGGTTTATCCCCTTATCCTTACTTTTAGGGTCCTAATGTGCTACCAAATTTAGCGATCCAACGCAAAAATTTGTACGTGGTACGGCTACACTTTTATGTCGAGTTAACTACGCTTATGGTATTTTGCTTTTGTTTTGTAATATGTCACGTAATATTAAAGTTGTATAACTATATAAAAGATGTCTTGTTACGAAGTTTCCTGTCGCTCCTACTGCTTAAAAATTTAACCTCGTGCTCGTGAAGCAGTTTAAAAAAATTACCATGTTGAATATTTTTATATCCTACTAGTCTTCCGCCCGCGCCTTCGCCTGCCTGGAATAACTTTATCGCTGAAATGTGTTTATCTCGCGGGAACTACTCACTTTAGGGATAAAAAATATCCTGTCTTAATCCGCGTCGGTTGTCGAGGGGCCGCTCGACAACCGACGCGGGTGTCGAGCTCTTACAACATATTTTGCTTGCTTCCAAGCTTGGGCAGATTCTCGGGATGGAATAGGAGTATTCTGCGACTTGTCTAAGGCATTTGATTGCGTTTATCATGACACCTTAATCAGGAAATTATGTCATTATGGTGTAACATGCCGTACTATTGACCTATTGAATTCTTATATGAGTGGCAGAGTTCAGAGGGTTAATATCAGTGGCAACATATCGTCAGGCTCCACAGTTTGCATGGGCATCCCACAGGGTTCCATATTCGGGCCATTTTTATTTTTGGTCTATATAAATGACTTGCCTAACCTTGTAAAGGATAATAAACATGAAATAGTATTGTTTGCAGATTATACCTCCGTATTATTTAAAGTAAATAGACAAAAGTTAAGCTATGACGATGTGAACAAATTCGACAAATATCAGACGTAAATACTGCTAGATTAGTATGTTTTAGTTATTTCCACAGCTTGATGTCTTACGGTATCTTGCTGTGGGGAAATGCCGCTGATATAAATACAATCTTTGTTTTACAAAAACGAGCCGTTCGCGCAGTTTATCATGTGAGCCCTGCAGTGTCACTTAGAGATAGGTTTAAAGTGTATAACATTCTAACCTTTTCGTCACAGTATACTTTTGAAAATCTAATGTATGTCAAAAAAATATAGCATCATTTAAGAGAAATAGTGATAAACATGATGTCAATACAAGAAATAAAGATAAACTTGCAGGTCACATAAGTCAGCTCCACAAAGTCAGTAACTTCATTCAAAGGATCTTATGTATACGCTTTTTCAATAAGGTTCTAGTTGATATACAAAATCTTCCTCTCAATAAATTTAAAGATACTATAAAACAGAAACTTATTAACAAAGCATATTATAAAATATCAGACTATTTAGATGATAATCATCCCTGGACATAATCAGATCGTTCGCATGCCAGGCTATTTCACAATTAATAATGAAATATAAAAACCTTTATGTAAAATCAAAGCCTGATTTTAAAAGAGCAAAAGTTTCTAGTTTCTTGCTTGTTCTTTCCAGGGGAAAATTACTCTGTGTACCTACAAAATAAAGCATTTTTGACTTTGATTTTTCTATATACCAAATTTCATCCAAATACGTTCAACCGTTTCGCCGTGATTGAGCAACAAACAAAATCTAAACTTTCGTTAGATATCCAATGTATAGGATTTTATTTTGTTATGACGAATATCAGATATAAGAGCGATTCCTGGCACAAGTATTGATAATTGAAATGGTTCAAGCTCAAAACAATTTAAGATAATGAATGTTTACATTCATTCTTGCATTTTGTTGCTATCTGCACCAGAAAAAGCTATACTTATGATGAAATCATTTTAATTAACGAAGTAAAATTGTTATCTAAATCAATTTTGTTGTTATAGCATGACTGAAAAACATCATCGATAAACATTTATAATATTGTAGGAGAGAAAGTCAGGAAGAATATCACGTATCATAAATAATAAACTTCCACCTCTATTCTTGCTTGATGATATCAAACGAGCTGGCCGCTCGTTAATGGCGCTGCGAATCTTTCTATCGGGATTTACAAAGACTCTCAGGTCTGATTATTATTGTTATCTCGTTATTGTCACAAAATAATGAATTTTTGTATCCTTTTTCATACGAGATTCAAGACTTGGGATTCAATCTGTAATATGGGCTTTAGATTCTCTAACGATGAGATTTCGTTTGAGAGAATCCAAGTTTAGATCGCTCGTGGCTCTTATTCAATTTATTAATAATTATGAGAGGGTTGAAATCAAGATTTTGGAAGACTGGTATTCTCTCACACCAATAAAGTCTGGCAAATACTCTTTCAACCACTTCGGCGTGAACTTGACTTTATGGGACGGTGTATCTAAATAGTATCCAGTCTTTCTTGAGGAAAATAGCTTAGAACTGTAGCTTTCTTTCTTTTAAAATAATTCTACTCCGATCGTTCGTTCGTGTATTATTTTGCAGTATTCCACATTGATTTTACAATTAACAAAAACCCCTCTGACTAAAATCAATCAGGACAATTCTAGGAGTATTAGTAGTCCTTTTGACAAAGTTGCGGGACCTCTTTACATGGCCTATCCATCTAGACACCAGTGGTGGACTAATCTGGTGAGCGATTTATCAAATATGTGATCGTAATAATTGATTTCATTACGAAGTTCTGTCACATGACCCTTTCAGACTTGACGTCGCGTTCAGCATGTGAGGTACTCCAAAATTTTGTATATGTTCGGGACATCTGAGCGCGTTATTTCCGACCAAGCCATGTACTTCACCGCTCAATACTTTCAGGAACTGTGTAAGGAATGGTCCAGCGAGGCCCACGACATCTCTAGGTGGTATCAGCAGAGCTAGGGTAATTGAATCGAATTTTTAAAATCAATCAGCATTGACCATGGGCGCGTTAGATTATGGGCCATATCATATCCTAGGGAGAAGGCTGAACTCCAACAGTAGGCAATGTAAAGCTGTTGATATTCATGTCCAGCTCGCCAATCCAAGACTACTCAATCCTTTGCAAATGTTTCATAAGTCCAATCCGAATAAATTTTCTAACCGTTGAACATGGCATTCTGAAATTTATGGAGATAAAATAAAAAGTGAAGGACAGGATGAATGAGTAGGCGTTATGATTCGATGCAACCAAGGCTGCAATCTGTCATATCACCGTAGGTGACTTACTCCAAAGAAATCCCCGGATAATTAAAAAGTTAAGCAAGAAATTCACCGTTATTATAAAGTTATCAAGTTCTCAAAGTTCTTCAAATGAACGCTAATAGTATACGAGTATGGTTTAACCAATAACTGGAGAATCTTAACAGCACGTATGTCATGCATGTTAAATATGGCACAGAATCTAACAATAATTATTAAATCTGTATAACGATTAAATCTGTATAACGAACTTAATGTGTAATTAATTAATTGTTGCATATTATGCAATTCATTTAGACCCGTTTATTTTCTTTTTTTAATATCGTACTAGCTCCTACCCGTGGCTTCGCCCGCGCCGAGTTACTTTATTGCGAACTTAGTCAACATGAAGAGTATCGATATTAGAAAAGATTTCGTAAAATATCATCGAAAATAAATAAAGAAAATAAATGAAATAATAACGAACGAGCAAAAAAATAACAAATTGACTTCTGTATTTGTTAACAATATTATCCACACTCGAATAAACTACGCTGCGCTTGCGACTTCTGTAGGTAGCCACGGGTTCTACTCATTTATCTAATGACGTAGGTTGGTTTCTAAACGTGCACCGGGGACCTATTTATTATCTAACTGGATAAGAGAAATTTTAGGAAAGTCCGATTTTGAAGTATGTTTATCATGGACCTTTTCTTGCATAATTGATCAGCAGATCGCGGATTATGACGCACCTACTTTTACGCCTATACCTTCTGGAACTAACTTTAAGTGTTCAAGTGTTCTAGAATATCAATTCTAGATTTTTACGAGTAAAATCCTCTTGGTCCGATGGTCGAACTAAATGGAATATAAAATCCTGATAGCCCGACATGTCGGACAGCAAGGAATTACAATTTCTAGACGTCCAACATGTCGGACAACATTGTCGAACCACGCGGCCGGAAGGAAACTATCAGGCAATGGTGTCGATTCGGGTGTACACCAACTAAGGTAAACTAAACTAAAACCAGTTTTAAAGTAGTACCGTCTCTTTCTCCCTGGAACAGTACGATGCGACGGCACCACTCCAAAATTGGTTTTAGTTTAGTTGGTGTACATCCGAATCGATACAATTGTGTGGAGTAATGATGAAAGTAAATGATAACCGCCTTCAATTGTTTTCACTCTCGATTTTGACAGAGTTCATCCAGAATATACGTCTAGATTAAAACCATTTCAGTGTTTTCCACTTCGTTAGCAGCGATATTAGAAACTTTATCTACTACTTTAACAATCTTGAACTTAAAGGTTTTGCAAGATACGATTCCGTGTGTTTCCTTTACCATCCGAAACTTAAAATTCATGTATTTTCTATCGCGAGCTTTCACAGACTTTATAAAGGTTTTATTTTTCTCTATGGTTCCTCTTTGCTTTGAGTACAAAGCTTTCCAACGATATAATTGAAATATGGATTTAACCTTTCGATAACGACTACAGTACTTAAAGTCCAGCGTGCTTTCTTCCCGCTTTTCCAATACTCTACAGTCTTTCGTTTGAAACTTGAATCAACAATTATGTTCACCACTAATCATCTCGTGTTCTCTCCCTATCTTTGTACACTGTTCTGTTTCGATAAATACATCGTCTAGGTATTTTTTGTTCACCTTTATTTGGCATGGATAACATTTTCATAGTGATTTCATCTCGATACTATTGTTATTTATTACTAAAGTTGCAATATAGGTAATGAAATCTTATTTATTATGATTAAAGGAACACTTATCGCTTATTCGAATGTGTTCTGTCGAAAAACAATAAAAAAACAAATAGCTTTGTTCTTAAGTCAATTAAATCTCAAATAACTACTGGATTACATACGAAAATCTATTGCTTTTAATCCGTTAAGGCGTTATACGCCTTAACAGGAATGCCGTTAGTTTCCCATTTCTCTGTAAATTAATTAAAAGATATTTTATGTATAATTTTATTGCAATGAAATAATGTAACTTCTATTTCTTCGGTCAAAACGCTCATATATTTTTCAAAACGTATTCATTCATAATTTAAAAAGTGCAAGTCACATGAATCGCTAAAAGATGTTAATTACGATTAGCAAAATTACAACTATTTAAAAAATATCTTCTGAAGACAATATCGAAGGAAATACTCGTAATTATACAAACTCCTAACCCAACGCAGTTTTGTTTGGAATATACAGGTATGTATGCCTGATTGCTTGCTGCCATTTAATCAAGGCCTCTCTCAAAGCTAGTAAAAGTAGCGATTTAATGACAGAACTCTCGTCTTGCGTCTCATCCTGGGCCCTCCCTTCGATCTCTCTCTAGTTAATCATTAATGTCTGCGTACTTACAGTTATCGTTATTATGTAAGTAAAAGTGGTCTAGATATTCCTTATATAAATACCGCAGTTTTTATCCATAACAGGTTAATCAATATGTCGTTGAAATCGTATATATTTACGATATTGATGGATTTTTCATTCGTAGCTTTCTCATTACTTCTCAAAAAATACCGATCACAATCTTTCGACGTAATGCGACTTATTTATAGTGTGATAATGCTGCACGTAATTTAAGGATGGCAGAAACACTTGTAAAGATAAGACTCGCTCCGGATGCATGGCTAACAACACGTAAACCCAAAACCCGTCAAGACACAATATAAAAAGTATCTTTTGCAACAACAAAAAGATTTAATATAATACTTCGATTAGATTTGATATAACTATTCATATCTGTGTTATACTCGTAATATATATTTTTTATTATCTTTTTTGTCACTTCCACACACTGCACTCCTTCTATTCATAGCTTCATTACAATGACACAGCACATAACAAGCACATATTATTAATACACACTCATTTTACACATGCTTTCATCTCCCAGTGTGGGACGGAAGAACAGCGCCCAGTTCTTGGACCTGAGCATAATGCTGAGACACACTCCTCTTTGCCATAGTGGAACAGAAATTTTTTGTTATATATCTGTTTATCTTTATATGTTTTGTACGAGTAGTTTATTCTTTTTATAATTATATATGTCAAGTTTGTTTTGTACATTTAGTATGTGCCTAACTTGTGACGCATAAACTATTTTCTTTCTTTCTCTCTAAACCCAAAAAAAAACGTGGAAAAAATTTAATAAATTGTTAAGAAAGAAAAGTGTTGTTTTGAGCGATTTAGTGCATTGAAATCCATACTGAGACACACTCCTCTTTGCCATAGTGGAACAGAAATTTTTTGTTATATATCTGTTTATCTTTATATGTTTTGTACGAGTAGTTTATTCTTTTTATAATTATATATGTCAAGTTTGTTTTGTACATTTAGTATGTGCCTAACTTGTGACGCATAAACTATTTTCTTTCTTTCTCTCTAAACCCAAAAAAAAACGTGGAAAAAATTTAATAAATTGTTAAGAAAGAAAAGTGTTGTTTTGAGCGATTTAGTGCATTGAAATCCATAACTATCAAGAGTTGGCCGCGTGGATTCTGCCATTGTAAACAGGTGTCCAAAAGAAAACAATTGACATTTCTAAGCCAAACTTGGCTATAATTGAACAAGTTCCATAGTTCCATAGTTCCCTTGGCTGTTAAATAGACGTGGGTACGTCATATTGACCGAAATATGTTAACTCAAAGCTAGATATGGAAAAGATCGTCATCGTCCCTACCAGCTAAGCAATTCTAGATTTCAGATCAGTCAGATGGAGGGCTGACTATGTCTGCAAGGAGAATATTTCCCTCATTGATTAAACAATTAGGAATAAAAATTAAGCGACGAGGACAGTCATGCGCAAGTGCTCTTTTATCATGAAATTAGGCAACACATCGCTTTGATGTTTAAGACGCTGCTATCCAAACGGCTGGGTTTCAGTGGTTACAACATCCGCCTTATTCACCGCATCAATCTTTGAGTTAATTTCAATTCTTTACAAGTTTGAAAAACTTAAGTGTTTTAAAATTCTGTCATTTGCACCACAGAGACCGTTCAAATGGCAAAGATCAACTTCCGAAATGTTATTCAACCTGTTAGGGTCAGGAGACGAGTATATCGAGAAATAACTACGATTTACAAATATTTTTCTTGGAATTTCACTGCGTTTTTAAAACGTATTTTGATAAACCTAGTACTTATTGACGTGGTATGTTATTCGGTTATGGGTTTCATATGATATCTGCCGTCGACTTAACTAAATTACATTGATAAAATGATAGATTCCACCATCCAGTACTTGCTACATAAACCTCTTTGTGCTTAGTTGGTACAATTTCTCAAGTTTTGCAACTGCTGAGTTGTACAACCAAGTAGACGTCGTGTGGCCGATATAATGATGACGAGTAGTTGTACGAATATGCAGAGATTATAAAGTTAGAAATTCTACATTCAATACTAAATAAAAACCGTGAAGTATTTCAATATTAAATATTTTCTAATATAAAAGTGCTATGGGAATTTTTTTAGGGTCAAAGGATCCTCCGCCAATAGAATTATCTGGATCTTTTAATTAACTAATTCATATTTTCTTGTCTGCTAAATCTAAGCTCATTGCAAATATATCTAATAGTGGTTGTTAAGAATAAAATACATTGCTATGGTAACTTATCAGGTTTCATCATTCATCACAAAGAAAAAGCTAAGTTTGTTGAATTTGATTATGTTCCGAGCGGTAGACCAAAATAATAATGTAGATAAGTTTCCCTCATGATCGATAGATAATTAATACAAAACTTTCGTAGGAGTTGTTTTGTTTTATGTTGCAATCCGATGTGCCATACCACGGGCAAACATATTTTCCGTGAATTCATCGTGTGCTGGCTCACACAATGCTGCAATAAAAAGAAATAGGTATGCAAAAATAGAAAAAAGAAAAACAATTATACAGTGCCCGATATACCATGGAACTGGTGCGCCGTACCGTACTTGATTAACATAACTTAACTTTCTTCAAAGAGAAAGAGACGACCTGTTTTGTATATTGGTTAGACTAGACACTCTGACCGCTACGTCTAGAGGTCATGGGTTCGAATCCCACTAGGGGCATACATTTGTATGATGAATACGGGCATGTTATAATCAATAAATGTGTACATTTATAATATGTATGTATTTCCTCGTATACGAGCCTACTTCTTTAGTGTGGTATTTGATGGCGATGTATTTGGCCAAGGATATTTATTTAAAAATTTATATATGGCTCCTTTAATAAAATGTAAAAAAATATATAAAATACTCTTTGTTCAACAATAAGCAAAGTAAAAGGCGTGCTTATCCCATTGAGGGATGTCTTCCAAGCAATCGAGTTGCCACGTTTACAGAAGGAGTATGATTGAAATTCTTCTACGTAGGTAGGTAGGTAGGTAGTTTGTAGTAAAAAACGTTTTCATATGCGTATGTTGAAATTGGTAGATAATAATTGAATGTGAAAATATTTACAAAGCAAAAATTAACTGTTTGCAGATTGGGCGACTGTGATTCATAAAAGTCTCCGAATGTTATAAATAAATAAATAAATAATAAATAAATAATAAATAAATAAATAAAATATCTTTACGCATACACACAGCGCCATCTAGGTCCACAGTAAGCATCTAGGCTTGTGTTATGGATACCAGATGGTTGATAAACTACACAAATAATTTTTTTTTTGTAAATAAATACATATATAAATGAAAAACATCCATAACCGGGAACACATGTCTGTATTCATCGTACAAACATATGCCCCTAGCGGGATTCGAACTCGCGACCGCTTGGTAAAGCAGTCAGTTTCTAACCACTACACCAAGCAGGTCGTCATATTATATTTACTTACTTATTATATGGACTTTATAAAGAAGAATATGTTACACTAGGTAGTAAAGGTTTCGCTGATTATATTATTACAATGGTATTAAATCGAATGCAGTGAAAACCACATCGTAATCATCATCTATGTCATTCTAGAGGTATGGATACATCGCATTCTGCAAGCTAATCTAAAATTTCTTGTTATTTACACAATTATTAAGCTTAGAGGTAAGAAAACAACCTGCTTAGTAGTACTATTTTTTCCTTTTAATTAGCATATATTATTTATCTATTTTTTGTAAAGTTTAGACGTTTAAAAGATGTGTTAAGTTTTTTGTCGCTTCAACTGCGTTATTACGAAGCAATGTAGCTGTTTTACTTTGCGGAATAAACTTTTGACTATTCGGAAAATAAGGTGGTAAGTAAGTATTTTTAATCCCCAACGAAAAAAGACAGGTGTTATGTATTTCAAGGCGTCGTGTGTGTGTCCAGTCTTTGTCCAGGCGAATTTCGGTAACGCGTACTGAGTACGATTTCTTTATATTAAAGACAACGAGGGGACAGCTTCTTAGCGATTTTTGATGGAAAATTGGTTACGCCATTTAGAAGATATTTCGCTTTAACACAGATTTTTGCTGTATTTCGATGATGTACTCGCGTAAGATGTACTATGTCTAGAGGTTTTTCAATTTTTAAAATATTTTTAGATTAAAATCGGGGTAGTTTCTTAGCCAAGCTTGATGGACAGCGGTTAGCTTTTAACACAGTTGGTTTGGTCTATCTGGATGATATATCATATCCGGATTTATATAATAGTAATTTACCTATAACCTAATTTCTATTGTAGCCTACCAATCTGCACATCCACCAATCTGCACTGGGCCCACGTGATGGATTATGACTCAAACCCTCTCCTAGAGAGAGGAAGCAACGTCGGGCTGTCGGTGAATAATCTACTTTGTATTTATAATTGGACTTGCTTGACTTCTGGTACAGCCAAAATGACACAAGTAAATGCAATAGACTGTCAGTCTTCCAACAAAATGAGCAAAAGAGGGGTTTAATCAACTTAATTGACAATTAAGTACTTATTGTCCTAAGTCTGCATCTGGTACTTTGGAAACTATTTACAACTATGTCTTGACTATTTTTCGGAATAAAAACCATGTCCGTATCGGCATACGGATGCGTTGGCTCGCATGAGAGGTGATGAATGAGGGCTGACTATGACTTATGCGACTAGTATTACTCTTTACGACAATTGTTTGGCATTGTCAAAATTCATTTTCATGAATTATTCAAAAGTGAGGATACTGAGTTCGTCTCGTATCCTGCTCTTATAAAAATAGAATGAAGTATAATCTATTGGCCGAACGATAAAATTAATCCTTCGATGGGAAAAGTTATGTGAGCCAACCTTAATGGAGGAATCAGCAAAGTAACATAATGTTGCAATTCGCGTTTAACATCCACATACACAAATAACGCTACTCGTATAGGCAATATGTAATTCATAGTTTATAATTTCATAAATATAATTTACAATATATTTTCTGCTCCTATACGATACAGGAATTCGTGTAGATTTCATTTAACAGACGCATGTTTAAGATTATTTGTGAATATTACATGGACGAAGTAAGACATAGCCAAGATTTCTCATCAGAATGGGGAAGAGAGGAGGAACGAAGCTGAGTGCTAGTGTCGAGTGTTGAGCCGCAACACAATAGTCTATTTTTGCCACCAGTGAGTCGTTGTGTCGTCTGGTTGACCCCAAAAATTAATTATTAAAGTATTTTTCATGCGTCCTATGTATAATGATTACGAATATGTATTATTTAGAAACATGCATTGGAGCTACAGCATGGCTTTACGTGTAAGGCATTTTTAAAACCTCAACTGAACAGTGAATCTGTATTATGGATAATAACTAATTAAATATAGAGTAATTATCTAACTGTGGTAACTTGGCAATATGAATGAACAGCATAATGCTAAATTGTGCAGAAAACTAACTACCAATATTTTAATCTCAAATACATTATTTACATTAGGGAAGTACGAGAAGAGAGATATACAAACCCACTGCGTCCGTATATGAAAAATATATCGTCTCCTAATTCCATAACCGCTACTCGCCATCCAACTAATTTGCCTTAACAGAAATGAAAACAATCAAAGCTAGATATTATAGAAGGTATTGTGCAGTATAATTTAAAAAATATTTTCGTGTAATTTTAGAAATAATCAGAGTTAGGTAACTGATAATTTAGGCACTGTTATTATATTTTGAGTCCGATTAAATGATTTATTTTTTAAGTGTCTTCGTAGCACTGAGTAGTCCACAGATTATGTTACGAGAGAGAATATCACGTGGTGTTTGAAGATTACGCGACGCGGTGTGGAACGCGGCTGGCGTGACGTATTCACCGAGCGTTTCACACCGTCTGTATGTAAGACTAAAATGTGATTTGAGTTGGCTGCGCCCCCGAGATACTGCCATCTGCCAGAGAGCCGCCCTGTGTCCCACTGCCCCGCGCTCTTCCCGCTCTACCCCGCATCCATCCATTGTCGATCTCTTACCTGCCAATATGCCTTAATCCGTCACGTTTACCTATACAGCATTTAATGACTTTTGCCATCTAATACAAGTAAAACATGTTAATTAAATGTGTATATAGTCTATTTACATAGGTACTTAAACTGAGTAGATTCCATCCAAATCGGTCATTATTACTAATAATAAGATTTTAATATGTACCAGAAATACATACATCTACATCTACTCAAATTCCAAAAACTCTTTATTACTTGATAACTATAGTCTCTTCTGTTGTTTTTTTTTATTATAAACGGGCGTAGTGCAAAGTCGCATGGCGCTAATTCCGGACTATATGGAGGGTATGAACGTGTGCACTTTATCACAGTTTAATGTGAATAGCTCGTAGTTTTGCCCGCTCGAAGTGCTGGAGTGTTAGCCCGGTGCTAAAACCAAGTATCGGACCTGGGCGGTTCATTTTTCAATACACTTATTTGAGGTTATATATTCTTCGATGTACCAAAAAGCTATAAAAATCTTTCCATTGTCAAACACAACTGGGGACAATATTTCTTTCTTAGTGAAAAACTCAACCACCTTTCTTTTTAAAGGATAAACCGCTTTTATTGCTATATTTTGGTCACTTATACAACTGGACCCTCCTTCGTTTCAAGCATGTGAACAATGCCATTAAGAATGGATTTACTTGTTTAATGGATGCAACTATTATGCACACAATAGTGCGGGTATTGCGGCGATGGCTGCTTTAAACCAAAGGTGAAAAAAAGGAGGATAATTTACATAGTTATTCTAGCAGTAGACCAATGTTATTATTCGAATTAAACTATATTAAGAGTCAAAGAAAAAACGTTTAATTTATTATACGCACATCCATTTCTATAATTTGGCGCCCAACATGGGGCTCGGAATGGGTCAACTATTTTGTTGAAAGTGTTCTGAATAATAATACGAAGATCAAACTTTTGTCTCACTGTGAGTTCTTTAACTTTCGGAAGAATATAAGATGGTTGTGGGATAGAAACAAGTCATAATTAAGTATAACCCTGGGTACTCTCTCGAGCTCTAGGGAGTGAGGTTTAAAAGAACCCACCCGAGATGTATTTACTATTAAAATTGTTCATTTATTTTAATCGTTTCTGGGTAACAAACACACCATACGCAAATAAACAGTCTATAAAAGACCACAGGTGGAAAAGTATTATGTATGTAAGCTCCGGACTCTCTAACGAATGGTGAGTCCATTGAACTGAGCTTTTTTGGTGCATCAGTCTCGCAGATATGGTTCGGTAGTTTTATTTTATGAAAACAGATGCATGATACTTTTACGTGAGCCTGTTTAAAATACTTAAATACTTAGCATGCATTGAAGTGTGAAAGTCCAACCTTAAAGTGAACAAAATAATCAAAAAAAAGTGAAAAAACTTTAACGTCGTTCGCCTCAATGTTGGACTTTACACTTCAATAATAAAAACCTTTTTAGGATGTTGTGGGCGAATGGTTCATATGAGCCTTTAAGTAAATAAGTTAACTTTGACACGCCCGTCCGATACAGCAGATTCACATGAATTTATCGTAGATTAAAAGAAATGTGCTTATAAGCTCGATTTTTCTTGCTAAATGAATTGAATATGAACAAGGAAATGTCTCTCACACCAACGAAAATTCACGATGCGTAACGAAATTAAAAGTAAACTAAGGAAACCATCACAGTAGCGGAATCGATGGAAGACATCGGCACTTTGCTTGAAGACGTCAATCGAGTATCCCAACATAATCCCAACTCCATTCACGAACCCCCCAAAATCTAAGAGTCGACTGTCTCGTGACTCGGCAGTCTTTTCTAGTAGGTCGTTCGCAATACTTCGGCTCAGATGAGATCTCTCCTTCCACTGGTGAGACCTTGTTGCGGGCATTCTTCAGAGTGGCGTACTCTATCTTTAGTTTTTAAGCTTTCAAGGTTACAATTCAATACTATATAATTCAATCTACGCAGACGATTTGCAGATATATTGTTACTTTATTGCTGCCACTGTTTTATTAATTCGGCTAAATATTTTGGTTAATGGTGAGTCCCAGTAAATCTCAATCATTGATTATTACAAGAATAGATACAAGCACAAATTAATCTTACCAATTTTTGATATCGGTATTAATGTCTGTTGTCTTGAAATTGTCACAAAAATTGTCACTGTAATATGGAAACAAAACAATATTATCAATATTGCTTCTAAGTGGTATAATAAATTCAGTGGTATTTCGAACTCCAATGGTCAACATCACCAAAATATTGACGGACTTACATCTTATACTCATATTTACTAAATGTAGATACAGGGGTTAACGAATTTTAAAACGCAAATTAGTATGTAAGCCGCAGCGTCAAGAAAGGGATTCTGACTCAAGTGTACGGTACGGTACGTATATGTGGTATACCAATCAACCTTTCCTCCCTGTTAACGTGTCGACCTTGACCTTAAACAGGTTCTATCTGAAGGTTTCTTTCCCGCCGGCTCACTATAAACTTTTACTAGGTACTTACTATATTGAACATACGTACAATAAATAATGTTCATATTTTGTATAGGATGTTATAGTTACGAATAGTTTGTTATTGTTAAGATACTGCAAATTCGACATTTTCACACAATTTATTTTTCCTATTCTTTTGTCAATGTTATTCGATATCAAAATGGATTAAAAACCCACCAAAGATAGTTTATACAGGGTGTTTGGTAGGGAGCTGTACATACGCCTAGGATAGAAACTAGGGATGGTCTGCTACCTACCCCCGCCCATTATATTGACCTTGACCGCCAGGTTTTATTTTAATGATTTAAAACTCCATTTTTTTTATTAAAACTACCTGTAGCTCAAAATCTATCCATAGGACAGGTCTGCTAATGGTCTTGTTTTAATCGTTAGAGTCTTAGTGTACTGTAAAAATTAATTTCACCCAGAAAATTGTAGAGAAGAAAAGTTATGGGGCCTGAAGTACCGTAGTAAGGTAAAAAAATAATTTTAAGGGCAACTTTCTATGGGGTTTAAAAAAAAACTAACAGGGTTGGAGTTCTTCTGATTTTTTCAAAACATCCCCAGTCCATACCCTTTCTAATGATATGCTAAAAGTGTTATTATCACTTTTAGTTCCGAAGTTATTAATTAATTTCCGCAACTAAGGCACTTTAAGCAACAATTTCAACTAATGAAAATTAAATGTGTCCGATCATAAAAGGATAGCAAACAAACGTAATTTGTTTAATGACTAATTTTATTACAAAATTTGTTCAAATTGGTGACCAATTAACCTGTAAACATGTTCGGCACCTCTTCCTCATCTCCACGGTCACGGTGCCAAGCAGCAGTTCCTCGCGCAACGTATTGAAAGCGGCATGTATCTTGCTTAGCACGACGGCTGTCCTGCCCATTGGAGCCTAGCTGTGAGGGAGTTTTTAAACAACTCCTTCCCTAATGCTTGGATGGGTCGGGGCGGGCCAATTCCCTGGCCTCCAAGGTCACTTGACCTTACCCCGCTTGATTTCTACGTCTGGGGAAGGGCAAAAGAGTTGGTGTACGCAGAGGAAGTACCAACAAGGGAGGTTTTGATAAGCAAGATACAGGTAGTTTTAATAAAAAAAATGGAGTTTTAAATCATTAAAATAAAACCTGGCGGTCAAGGTCAATATAATGGGCGGGGGTAGGTAGCAGACTATCCCTAGTTTCTACCCTAGGTGTATGTACAGCTCCCTACCAAACACCCTGTATAATGGTCTGCACCTACTCGTAAACGTGGATTCGAGTGAGGTACTAGGGAAAATCGAGTAGTGTTTAGAATGTTATTATGTTAACGGTTTATTTTGCATTTTTATTTTACCACTTTATTGGCGTGATTAATATGTATACCCATGCCATTACAGCTCTCTAATACTACAAGCCACTAAGCAAAGCCGCGAACAGACTGACGGATTGATGGAAATAATGAAACTATAAGGGTTCCTTGTTGACTACGAAATCTTAAAAATGCTCTTGTCCAAATCCAAGAAAAGTACTAACTTCCAGTGCAACTAACTTTATTTATTAGAATTTATAGAACATGGGACAATCTAAAACTGTAAGTTTGTTCAGTTCATGTACTTATTCTGATGGAATTCAACGTTTCTGTTGCCGATTGATTTTGCTTGCTTCATTCGCCGGCTCTTTGTTTATTTTTAATATCTATTGTAATACTTTCCATTTGACACTTCCCGATTACCGACAATTTTCAAAGATAATGTAATTTATTATGTGGGTACTTTAATGGGTTTGAAATTTGTGAATATACTCAAATATCAAATTCAACTCAAATTCAAAGTTAATTCATTCATATTGAACTTCTATAGACACGTGATAATCAAATTCAATCACAATAGCCATCTGCCTCGTCATTGAATATCTCTTCATAAAATTACAGTCTGATTTTTTACAACCTTTACACAACTCCAATTCATTAAAAAGTGTACAAGTTCTCAGATTTTCAAATGTTTCCGTCCATCTAGGAAATCTATGTAGGCAAGTATTCTTTGCCTCGACGCGCCCAAAAATAGTGCACCAACAAGTCCCTTCTTCCACATCATTCCGCTTAGTCTGAGATCAAGGATGAAGTGGAACTTTTGTCTTTCACCCCATAGCATAGGGACTGTGTCCTGCTGGTACTCGATAACATAGTGTTATTCACGGTGCCCTCTCGGTCTAAAGTCGACACATGAAATAGAGAGTGTCACTAATGCGTTCTCATACTGAGAATGGAAATCAAGTAATGCATCTCCTCTATTTCATACCGGAATAATGGCTGTAAATAGTTGTTAGTTACCCTGAGCACTGACTCTCATTAACACATTTTTGTAATGATAACAAGCATTTCCTTTATATTTAAAATTGTAGTATATTTTATATTGAAGACTGTAATATTTTTGTTGAATTGAATCAAAGGTAGATTTCAGTAGTTTCTGGAGTAATGAATTAAGTGCGAAGAAATGAATTATCCCTCGAATTTCACAGCAACTACCGAAACTCACTCAAAAGTCACACTTTGTACGCTGTCTAACAATGTCACCAGTTTGTTCAGAGAATTGATACGATTTCTGTTTGTACAAATAATCACCGGATTCCACGTTTCAGATAATATAAACCCGTCGTCTTTATTAAATTACTGAGTTTACTAAGGTTTTTACCATAGTTACTAAGGAGCCGTCCACAAAAAAACATTAAACAGTAATTTAGATATACGGCTCAACTTTAGATTACGTTATACACGCTACGTGATTCATATTTTCCATGTAGATAAGGGTGTATGTACCTAGATGTAAATATATTTATAAGGTTTATAATTCTAAGGGACGAGCAAGTTTAGCTCAAATAAATAAATAAATATCCTTAGACATACACACAGCGCCATTTAGTTCCACAGTAAGCAACTATAGGCTTGTGTTGTGGATACCAGATGGTGGATATACTACATACATATTTTTTTTGTAAATAAATACTTATTATAAATGAAAACATCCATAACTCGGGTATACATGTCCGTATTCATTATTACACAAACATTATGCCCCTAGCGGGATTCGAACCCGCAACCTTTTGGCATAGTGGTCAGAGTTGCTAACCACTACACCAAACAGGTCGTCAGATCGTCAAATCATACAAAGAAAAACCTGGCGCGTTTAAGTAAACAATGCATTAAATGTATGAAGCCTCATCGTCCAAGATTATTCCTATCGCCCTCAGGCCAGATTCCGAGAGGGTCACTTGTCCTTTAAGCTAATGTCAGAAATTCGCTTCACTCGAAACGGTTCGGCGAACTCTGCTCTCCCTCGATGTCAGGTAGACTCCTCGGTCTGACATAAATCAGATCTTAACCTTTATTTATTATATACGCGGGCGGTAAACTCTAACAAAAAAAAATATCATCACAATCGAATACAATTAAGTAATATGTCGCCTAACAAATATCCAAAAAAAAACAGTCGAAGTGAGAACCTCCTCTTTTTTTAGACTCTGTTAAAAAAACTCAAAGATTACACTGACGAGCAAAAATAACTAGTCACTTACATAGAGGACGATATTTTTGTAATAGCTCTATGAAGTCAAACGAATATGAAGTGTAAGTAGTTAATCACGCATAAGAAAAACGGGAATTGGTAACAAAAAATTAAATTTAATGTGGTAAAAAAGAAAACTGGAAAAGGCGATTCATACAAAACCTTGTTAATTGTTATGGAAAATAAACAAACTTTAAATTTGTTTTTAGTTTATTTAGTATCATGTATTCCCACCGTGGGCATTTAATTCAGCCTTAAGAGGGTTCGAGATGCTGAATACCAAATTCCTCAGGCATTGCTGAGGAGTATTCTTCCATTCTTCGATGAGGGCGTGTTTCAAGACTCGAGGTGTGAGCGGGGGTGGATTTAGCTTCTCACATGGCGGCCAAGCTCGTCCCGGGCATGCTCTATTAGGTTCATGTCGGGGATACGCTCTGGCCACTCCATTGAAGGAATGCCGACTTCCTGAAAGTAGTCGTTCACCACATGTTGAGCGGTGTGAACACGGGTATTATCGTGCATCACGCCGAATTGACACCCAAATGTACCAAAAATAGACAACATGTTCATTGAGGATCTCATTGACGTATCATTCAGAAGTCAGAGTTACATTCTCTATGGCCACTAGCTCCCCTTTTCTATGGCCCCTGAAGATATACCGGCCCACACGTGTACAGAGCCCCCTCCATGTTGAACTTTTTCTTCAAAGTAAGTTTGCATGTAACGTTCTCCGGGTCGTCTATATACTCCTCGCCATCCATCGTTATTGTGCAGCATATATCTGGATTCGTCAGAAAACATCATTCTACTCCATTCATCTTCACCTGACTGGATATGACATCGTGTGTATCTTAATCGTGCAACTTGGTGCTGCCGTTCCAATTTCGGGCCGTTGGCTGGCCTGTGAGGCCTAATTTGACTTATGCAAGACGACTTCTGACTGTCCCTTCACTGATAGGTTCTCTACAGGTGAGTAAAAGTTTCGGTTGGATCCCTACTCTTGTCAGAATTCGGTTTCATAGCAGTTTTGAAACAATGGGTTGATCTCATCTGTATGTTAGACAGCTTAGCCTGCCATTTCCAGATTTCCTCAAGTTTTGTCCCATTTCTCGGAATCTCCTCAGCACATTTTGGATAGTACCAAGGGTCACACCCACTGCCCTAACTGTACTTCGTTGACTAGCCTCTAGTTCGACCGTGGTGATTAACCTAGTGCATTCCTCTGGTGTAAGAGGCATGAAAAAATCACGAACTTAATTAAATATCTATTGTTATTAAAATTTAGTCTCACCACGGCGATAGCAACAACATAAACCAAAGCAGTACGACATTATTCCAAGTTACGAAAATGCAATTGTTTGTTGTTTTCAACCAAACGGTTCATATAGACCATTACGTAAAACGTAATATGGTTTTAATGTGTAAAATAAAACTCTTTTTAATATACTTTTTGTTTCATGAAGCTATCTTTACTAATTTATGAAATATCGTCGTTTATGTGACTAGTTATTTTTGCTCGTCAGAGTATAAAAGTGCTGGTTTTTCCGACTTTACCTCCATTCAATACCTACTTTTATTTCTCAATCATCTTATGCTAAATTACAACCCTGGATAGCGAACTTTGTCTAGATTATAGACAACGGCACGATGCGTACTCCAGGGGGTAGCTGAGTCCTGCCTTCTCGATCTCCTTTGACAATGGCTCTTTGTTGAATCTCTGTTATATTTAAAACTCCCTTTGTTCGGTGCATAGCTTTTAACACTAATTACGAGAGCACCCCAACAGAAAATGGAATAAAAGTTTACTAAACAACGACAAGATGCTTTACATGAAAATCTCAAATTATTGTAAGGTAAAAAAATCAGACCAAGCAGGCCGCTTCTAAGTGGTTGCTCTGGAAAGTTATGGGAGAGGCCTATGTTCAGCAGTGGACGTCCTATGGCTGATATTATCAAAAATCAGAGGCCCTTAGTTTATTTCCTTTTTCTTATCATAGCGTACTATTTGAATTCATTAAGATACATCTAACAACTTTCTTTTGTGCTATTAAATACAAGGGGTATTATATTATTGGCCGGTACTGTATGGGCTCCGTAGAGACTTTTTGACACACAATTTTCTTTTTTCTTAGCAGAATCAACCAATTTTCAAAACGTCATTCAATATATTTGTTTGTAAAGGTTTTATTGTATTGTCTGTAATATAAAAGGCTGATCTATATAAAAATTAGACGGATTTCACCATCAATGGGATTTCTTTCATTCGAAGTATTTGTTCACGTAATTCGAATTAGTGTCAATAGATGAACGTTGTTTTAAACTATTTGAACAAAAAACAATCTAGCCCCTGATTCTCACTCACACAAGCTTTCAATATCGATATATATCCATAAGGTCTGTCACATTTGCACTTGCTCATAAATGTGAAAGTGACAGACATACTGAATGTCTTCAGTCCTTATCAGCCCTTAGATTATGTAGATATCGTCTTCGATTACGTTGACCAATGAGAAGCCGCCAAATTGCCGAACAAGCGATGAATCAACCAATCACATGTCAGATATTATAATGTTAGTGGAATATGGGATTCTGAATTCATATCTGATCTCGGCTGGCGTAGATGTGATTGGGGATAGAGCAAAAGGCCCCTCGGCACACTGCAATCAATATGCGAATTATTGACTCTTGTGATTATGAGCGGCGCTAATAGCCTTTCTATTTGACTTCGATGAGACTATTATTGAATATAAAAAGTAATTACGATATGGCTCCCTTGAATACTGTTGTAATTGATACATATAACAACGTACGGTACAATATAATACACAAACAGGTGTTTAATTTTGAAATATTTTTGAGGATAAAAATTTTAACCCAAAAGGGGGAAAATAGATCAAAATACAAAAAAAGACCTACTCATCTTAAATTAAAGGCAGGCTTACATAATCTACCATTCAATTGGAAAGGTTACTCTTATTGATCCAATGAAATCCAATAAGCAAATATTACGGAATGAATTTAAATAATGGACGGACGGACGGAACGGAAGTGATATAACATAATGCCACTAGTGGTCATCCATCCAAGGACTGACGGCGCCAGACTTAGCTTAACTTCGCTAATCACGAGTGCTTCTAAAGAAGAAAATTATTACCCAAAAATAGCCAAAATATTTTCAAAAAACTTACTAGAAGTAATTTCGATTGCCACGAAATTTAATATAATTTTATAACGGATTCTGATGCCTATTCTTATTATGTGTGCTAGTTCAATTATATTTTAAAATAGCAGGAGTGATTATTTAATAATTAACAATGAGTATATTTCACATAAGTTTTTATACTAACCATGTTTGTCATTATCTACTTGTGGGGGACAGCAGTGGACTGTATGTGGAAAATTTATTCTGCTGGGGAGCGTTCGCTCTTGGTGATTCCTGCATCCAAACTAATACACTGGTTCTATTTCAATCAGACTTTTATTTCTCCTTAACATGTAGTAGTAGTACAGAAAACAAGAATACAAAACAATGTACAATATCGCTATATTTATTCCCTAACTAAGTCTCCCAACTAGTGGGTGTCCGTGAGCAGTGGGCGGGGCGGACGTCCTCTTCTAATCTATTTCCCTCTCGCTCCGACTTGACCTTGCGGGGAACGTTGTCACTCAACTAGTTAGAGTTGCGTGCATCGGTTGTGAGGGCGTCCGGCCTTCGTGGTCCTTTTCTTGCTCGCTGTCCTTATCATCCTCCCCCCGGCGAAGACTCTGCGGAGCCTCCTTCACCGAGAGGACAGCGAGCTTCGATGTCGGCCGTCGGAACGTTCCTCCTCTGGTTCTGACGTCTGCGCTGCGAATTTCCCCGTCGCGCCCTGGGTAGATTTTCTCCACTATTCCTCGGGGCCATGTGTTACGGGGCAGCGTAGCGTCGGTCACGATCACCATATCTCCCGTTTGCAGTGGTCGTTGTAGAACATCTCTGGAGCTGCCACGTGCTACCAGTGTTGGTAGGTACTCCTTGACCCATCGCCGCCAGAATTCATCGGCGAGGGCCTGACTCGTCCGCCACATACGACGATCACCTTCTTGGCATGGTCCGGTGCACGGTAGGCCTTGTGATGATCCCAGTAGGAAGTGGTTAGGCGTTAGTGCTTCGGGATCGTCTGGTTCAACCGACACGTGCGTCAGCGGTCGTGCGTTGATACTGTGCTCTATTTCGGTCAGTACGGTACGGAGTACTTCTTCTTTTGGCGATTTTTCATGGAGTACCGCTGTCAATGCCACCTTCACCGACCGGACCAGTCGCTCCCACGCTCCACCTTGATTTGGGGCCCCGGGCGGTATGTAACGCCACGTGAGGCGATGTCGTAGCCCGTAGTCTCGTAGAGCTGGGGCCCATTCGGCGTAGGCGGCGCGTAACTCCACATCCGCTCCTTTAAAATTCGTAGCGTTGTCGCTATACATAATAGCTGGCCACCCGCGTCGCGCTGCCATCCTTCTCAACGCCATTATGGCGGAATCCGTGGTGAGGCTTGCGACCAATTCCAGATGGACGGCCCTTGTCGTTAGGCAGGTGAACAGGGCCCCCCATCGCTTCTCGTGCCGTCGTCCCACGGTTACCGTCATAGGCCCGAAATAGTCCAACCCACAGTTGGAGAATGGGCGGTGGTATGGGTCCAGGCGCGCCGCAGGTAGGTCGCCGCAGATAGGTATACTCGGTGTTGCTCTTCGTAGACGGCAGTGTGCGCAGTTTCGTGCTACGGTGCGTATGGTAGGTCGTAGGCGTAGCACCCAGTAGCGTTGGCGTAACTCGTTTACTACGCGCTCTCGGCTAGCGTGACCGGCGTTCGCATGTTCTTCAAGTACGATGAGCCGTGTCAGCGGATGACGGCCGTCTAAGATCACTGGCCGCTTAGTGTGGGCGGGCAGTTGAGCGGCGCCGATTCGTCCATTAACTCGTAACAGCCCATCTTTGTCTAATACCGGGTCTAACTTTATCAATCGGCTCGTTCGGGCAAGGGTTTTGCCGGCGCGTAAACGGCTTATCTCTTCGGGAAAGCTCTCTTCTTGCGCATGAGTCAGCCACAGCTTCTCTGCTCGTTCCAGGTGTGCCACACTCATATGTTTCTCTCGCCGTCGGCATTTATCGATAAATAATAATATCGCGGCGGTGGCACGTAGCAGTCGCTGTAAGTTTGAGAAGCGATCGATGTTCGGTAGAGGGCGCTGTTGTTGCGTAGTTATGGAGTTTACTATGACTTCCTCTTCGGTTTCGAGAGTGGCGGGTTCGGACGGCCATTTTTCCTTTTCATGTTTCAGGAATTCAGGACCCGTAAACCACCAGTCTTCAGCGTTCGTAGGCACATACTTAGATCGGGTGGCTACGTCGGCTACGTTCATTTCCGAAGGTGTCCATCGCCATTGACGCACTTCAGTGAGTTCAGCTATTTCACCGAGGCGGTGGGCGACGAATGGTGTGTGTCGTCGCGCGTCTTTGCGTATCCAATGTAGGACGGTTCGGGAGTCTGTCCAATAGGTAATTTCATCAATAGGTAGGCGGTGACCTCTTTGTGTCGTATCGGCCAATCGAGCGCCTATGAGGGCCGCTTGTAACTCTAGGCGTGGGATGCTTTGAGTTTTCAGCGGCGCGACCTTTGCTTTGGCCGCAGCGAGCACGACGTGGACGGTGCCGTCATCATTTTCAATTTGCCAGTACGCGGCAGTCGCGTACGCTTCTTGACTTGCATCGCAGAAGACGTGTAGCTTTCTCTTCGCGTGGCCTTTTCTCTTGTCGTAGCAGCGGGGCAGGCGTAGCGCTGCTACGCGTTCTATACTTTCTAACCAACTTAGTAAGTCGTTAGCGTGTTCATCGGGCAGCGGGTCGTCCCATCCGATCTGTAGGCGCCACAGCTGTTGTAGGTATATTTTAGCGCTTATCGTATAGCAGCTAAGTAGGCCGAGGGGGTCGTATACGGACATCGCTGCGCTTAGAGCTTCTCTCTTCGTCGGCGCGCGGTCTCGTGTGCGCACCTCAGCGGGGACGCGCGGCATGGCAGTGTTGAAGCCAAGTTCATCTTCTTTAGGGTTCCATATCAGCCCTAATGTCTTGTTGTCATGGCCAAGGCGTGTCGTAGAGTGGGCGCGTAGCATCGTAGGCACGTCGATTAGAGCGCCCTCTGAGTTTGAATTCCAACCACGTAGCTGGAAACCGGCCTGTGCGTGTACTTCGATGACTTCTTTTATCGTGGCGGCAGCTGCTTCTGTGGTCTCGTGGCTACTGACGAAGTCATCCATATAGTGGTCTTCAGTTATCGCTCGGAAGGCCAATGGATGGGTGTGCGCGTGAGCGTGCGCGTTGTGGTTACGCACGCTGTGCGCGAGGAACGGTGAGCATGTCGCGCCAAAAATCATCGATGTCATTTTCATATCGCGGGGCGGGGAGGTTCGGTCGCGCCCGCGCCACAGGAACATCTGTGCCGGTTGATCTTGTTTCCTTATCTTTATTCTCAAAAACATTTCTTCGATGTCTGCGGTCACGGCGATAGGGTATTCTCGAAACTTAAACAGTATGCTCATCAGTGATTGTAGCATGTCTGGACCCTCGATAAGCTTATCATTTAAGCTGGTTTCGCGTGTGACGGCTGCTGCATCAAAAACTATTCTTACTTTGCCGGGCTTGTTAGGGTTAAGCGCGGCAAAGTGTGGTAGGTACCATTTGTACGGGCATTCTTTCTCGGTCCCGTCACACGGCACGGCGTATTCTTTCTTGATTAAATTTTCCATCTGTGCCATGTACTCTACCGCGAAAGCAGGGTCGCGGTCCATCTTTTTCTCGATGTTTTTCAATCTTCTTAGGGCGGAGTCATAACTCGGCGGCATAGTGGGCGTGTCATCTCGCCATGTCAGCCCAACTTCATAGCGACCGTTCTTGCACTCAACCGTCTCGTTGAACTTGGTGAGCGCTCGCTGATCAGTGGGTGACACCTTAGTGGTTAGTGCCACCCCTAGCGCATCGATCCTGAAGTGTGCCTCGATTCGTTCGTGAAGGCTTCTATCTTCTTCAGTATGCATGTGCAGGTGGAGGACGGAGGCTTCGTCTCTGTATATACTGGCTCGTGGTGCGGTGCCGTGGATCACCCAGCCCAGCTGAGTCTTGGAGGCGGCGGGTTCATGTCTTCTACCAGTCCTCAGCTCGCGGGTGACGATCATTTCCCAATTATCAGCACCAATCAGCAGTTTAGGTATTGCTAGTTCGTAGCTTACATTTTCAATCGGTAGATCGCGCAGGTGCTCATAATTTAACAGGCGTGCTGGTATCGTTTGCTTCGCCAGAGTGAGTTCTTTCACTGTGCGTGCTGCGATCTTCTGTGTGTGGTTGCCGGTCTGTAATTGTATCTTGACCAGGCGACTATCGTTCTCCCGTCGGGATGAGTTCACTCCGTGTATATGGAGTGGTGATGCTGGTCCGCCGGCGTTTACATACCGTGCCAGCTCTTCATCAATGAGGGTGATAGAGGATCCCTCATCCAGCAGTGCATAGGTCCTCACTTCGCCGCCGGGGCCAGCCACGGTCACCGGACACACCTTCAGTAGTACCTCGCTGTGATTTGTACTTCCGTTGACAACTAGTACTGTCCCGTCGGTAGATGTCGCGGCGGTCGGCATGGGCGTCGTGGTAGCGGTGGAAAACGCAGTTGAGTGGAGCAGCGAATGATGCGGACGTGAACAGCCTTGGACGCCGCATAGTTTAGCGCGGCAGTCCATACTGCCACCGACGGTCCATACTGAGCGCTCGGTATTGATCGCACTGTGGGACGTTGTGTCGTGCCCCACAGTATAAACACCGTTCATCCTCAGCGTCGTTCGTGTCGGTATCGGAGGCAGTAGGAGCAGCGGAGGTGGCTTAGGTTGTTGCTCGTCGAGTTGCGTCCGCTCGCCGCGTGGTGGCGTTGCTGGCGTTTTTCACATTTCTGACTGGCGGTGCGGTGGTACTCGGTGCGTATGCGTGTTTCAATGCGCGGTCGGCTTCTCTCATTAGAAAATGCGATAGTGTCACGATCTGTGGCTCTGAATCGTCTCCGTAGTCCTCGGCGTAATCACACCAACGTGAGCGTAGATGCGGGCTTAACTTCTCTATGACTTCTCGTGCTAGCAGCGGATTGTTTAAGTAACCGCGCTGATCGAGGCTATTCAGCACTTGGACAATGTTCTGTAGTTTCACCGCTAGAGTGTTCAACTCGGACGCGCTGGGGCCTGGACGTGGAAGTTTTCTAATATCGTTGAGAGCTTGATCAATCATCACCTCTGGACGGCCGTAGCATTGTTCTAATGTTCTCATTATTTTCACAGGATCCATAGTAGTGTGTAGAAGTGCGTGGACTGCGTCGCGTGCTTCTCCTTTCAAACAGTTGCGTAGTCTCGCCATGTTCTCTACAGCACTGAATTGGTAGACTGACGTGGAGTCTCTCATCGCTGCCTTGAAGGGAAGCCACTCACCGGGAGCTCCTGTGAAGGTAGGGAGCTCTGTGGCCTGTCTCGGCGGCGGTCGTACTCGTGCCATCTGTTTTATTGCATCCGCAAGCTGTTCGATTCCTCTTCCCTGGCTGCGGCTGCGGTTGTGGACCGGAGTCGGTGAGCGGGGACGATCGTTATTTTGCTTCGGCGTGTCGACCCACTCGGTTGGTTTCGATGGTGTTGTCTGCTGCCGTATGCTCGCTGCATACTCCCCCCGTAGAGGACGCGAGGCGTGGGCGTTCACAGACGTCATCGTTGCCACGTTCTGTGGCTGGTGCACGGCTGCGGTGGTCGCGGCAGCTGGTGGTGCACTTGGCTGTTGCAATGAGCTTATTTCACGTTCGGAAGAGATAGGCTCATGCTGGCGAAGCCATTCGTCGACTCGATCCTCCAGTATTGGCTGATTGTGTACGCTGCCTGCATGGCTTTCTTCTGCATGGATACTCGCAATTTCAAACGCTAACTTTTTCTGAATGAGGTCGGCTTCGAGACGCAGCTCTCGACGTCTGACTTCGGCGAGTCTCTCTTCAGCTTCAAGTTCGGCTTGCTTGATGCGGGCGGCGGTGCTGGCGCTGGTCATGCGTGAACGCACGGAGCCAGGAGCGGGGTGGCGTACACCGGAGGTAGTCGGCGCAGTGGTTTCGTGGTGCGTATTCGACGCGTGGAGTCCCTGAGAAGCTGGTTCACGGACTGGAACGGGTGCTCGTGTCTCGCCGGGTTGCTGGTTGCAAGGTTCGTCGGTAGCACTCGGCGAACCCGGTGGATCTTCGAAAACTCGTCTATCGTCTCCAGATTGGCTTCTTGTCACGACCATCTTCTTGGTTCAATTCCTGCAGTTCTTGCTTGATCCGGCTCGATGGTCCAAACACTGTGGGGGACAGCAGTGGACTGTATGTGCAAAATTATTTCTGCTGGGGAGCGTTCGCTCTTGGTGATTCCTGCATCCAAACTAATACACTGGTTCTATTTCAATCAGACTTTTATTTCTCCTTAACATGTAGTAGTAGTACAGAAAACAAGAATACAAAACAATGTACAATATCGCTATATTTATTCCCTAACTAAGTCTCCCAACTAGTGGGTGTCCGTGAGCAGTGGGCGGGGCGGACGTCCTCTTCTAATCTATTTCCCTCTCGCTCCGACTTGACCTTGCGGGGAACGTTGTCACTCAACTAGTTAGAGTTGCGTGCATCGGTTGTGAGGGCGTCCGGCCTTCGTGGTCCTTTTCTTGCTCGCTGTCCTTATCACTACTCGTACAATTCGAGTCCCATGAGATAGTGGAATAAAATCAAAGATGTCTTGAAAAATTGAATAGTATACCGATGTTAAGAAGTTCTGCTGTCAATATATTACAAAATTCATCCATTACAGTTGTCCAATTTTTAACCGACTTCAAAAGGAGGAGTTTCTGAATTCAGCCGTTTGTATGTTTTTTTTACTAGTAGATTATATAGATAACGACAATCCAATTATTAATTATTCTTATTATTTATATTTTCTTCTTCTAAAGTTTTCCCGAAGTCGTTTGTTGAACTCTATAGTAATCACGTGGATCTTGGAAACTGGGAGGTTAAACCCCGACGAAAAAACGACGTGTGTATTTGTTGATGACTTTATGCGTGTGTGCGTGCGTGTGTGTGTCCCTAAAAACTGAGGACAACTGTCGGAGGCGTCTTTGGAGTTATAGAAGGTAAGTTCTCCATACATTTGTATAGCTTTGGGGTCCTAGTGATATCCATATTTCATACAAAAATAAAATAAACCTGGAACTTGCTGAAATAGTTTTAACGAGCGGGTCGAGATGTCGAATCTTGCTGCTTTTGTTGATCGTTTAAACTTGCATTATCTAGTACGTGGAAACTTTTCTCATAATTAACTTCTTACAGAAATTTTTCAGCTATAAGGCTAAGGCAGCACTGTTAAACGACGATCGGCGGTCGTAGCGCTTCATTTTGGTAATTATTTTACCTTAACACACCATCGTGCAACTCCAACCCACCAACCAATAAGCACCTTACACTAATGTCTCTGTACCTACGTCTCTAAAAAAAACAACATATCAGCCACGTTATTGATGTATTAAGTCTAACGGTAAGTAGACTTAGTTCTCGCAGATGAATTACTTTGGGTGCATTAAACCCAGTATATCCACTGCTCTATATAGGATGCGGCCTGTATCCAGCGACTTCCCGCGACCAGCATCAGGTCGTCTACCTTATCGGTGGATGCCCTACGTTGCGCTTGCCGGTGCGCGGTCTCCACTCTAGAACCCTAATGCTGCAATGATCATCAGATCTTCGCATCATGCATGCTTTACCCACTTCTACTTCAACTTCCTAATACGCTGAGCTATATCGGTGACTTTTGTTCTTCTAAGGATTTCTTCAATCTTAATTCGATCCCTTAGTGAAGTTTCTAGTATTCAAATTATGATTATCAGAATGTTTACGATATAGGTATATATTTTTGCGTACATACATTATACTGTCATATATACGAGTATATAATATTAGGATGCAATAGTTAAAATCTTAACAGTCACGGCAGCGTAAATTATACATATATTGCTCTGATTGCTCTTTTTTGTAGAACAAATATTGTTTGAATATCTGCAGCCCTACCCCACCATAAGACATAATGCTGTGAGAGTAGCTGAAATAAACGAGCCTCGTTGTTTTAATGTAAGTTGTATAATCTTACTAAGAGCATAAGCAGCTGAACTGAGCCTGCTTGCAAGTGTCTCAATATGCGACACACAATAGTGTGAAGTCCAAAGTGATGCCAAGGAAAACAGTGTTCTCAACAAAGTCCAATGGTTCACTATTTAACTTTATGTTGTTTCACAATTCTATTCGATATTAATTTTTGAATTACTTATATTGAAATATACATTAATGATTATACCGGAGTATAACTGTTCTCAAAAAGTTTAGCTTGTACAGTGAGTAGGGACATCAAAAGAACTGAATTTTAATAACTTTTCATTAAGCATAGTAATTGTCATGGGTCCGTAAGGTGAAGTTGAAATAGTTAAGAGTAGAGACATGAAGGTAGGAGTTTAAAGCAGAGAGCGTGATGAGAGAATTGGAAGCAATTAAAATCTGTCTGATAAAAAAAGGACATTCAATTTGAAGTACGGTTAATTGGGAACGACTTCATAGCCCCAGATAGCCTTAGATCGAAAATATACCATTATCTAATATACTATGAATCAACGGATTAGAAAGAATCAACGAATTGTAAAGAAGCAACTATTTGTAAAGAAGTTTTAAAGAGAAATGATGAGTTCCCCACCAAACTCCGAAAGACGCCTGATAATGCACATTTTGCTGCAATGTACTCATAGTGAGGGAGTTCAGTGAGTTAAACATAATTGATTTATCACATTATACCGCTACCAGTAAACGTATTCTGGACAATAACAGTACTTTTCGAGACAATGTACGAACACGTTTGAGTTTAACCACGAATTCATAAGACATTAGAGCAGCTGTTAACGTCTACACAAGCATTTTGAACTGAAGAAGCGTAACATATAAGTAAGTTATGAGCATATTGATGAATAGACACTGTATCATTAAAGCAAGCCTCTAAATCATAGGTGTAGAGTAGATGTTACAAGAGAGGGGTTAAAAATAAAAGTGAGCCCTGTGGATCACCCTCCTAGACCCTGCTTGCTAGCTAATTTCTCGCATCGTTACCAAGGTCAACCTGTGTGTGGAATATGTGTAAATGCGCCTGTTTGCTTGCTTAGCTCTACTACATGTCTTTACATCGGTTAGAGTATAGCCACTAATCAATGGTGCTGTGTCTTGTGTATACATATAGGTACGAGTAGGAACTACATTAAGAGATAACCTGAAAGAACATTTCTGTATTTAAAGTTAATAACCAATTGAAAATTATGCATTTGGATTCTACTTTCGATTTGGGATCCTGGGAACTCAAAAAACCCACTGGCAAAAGATGTGATATAAGATGTAGTTGTAGCGACGATGTCTTTCCCTCTCCATTGACTTAAAGAGATTGAATCAAACAAAAGAAGGGAGTGGTTTTTTAAATTGTTTAAACACGAAGTTTTCTTTCAAGAACAGCTACTAATACATTGTCATATGCAGCGCTGGTATCTAAGAAGGCGCCTAAATGTTATTATTATTTGGAAAAGCAATAAGAATATCAGATGTAAAATGCTGAGATTATCATAAAGTTAATTTGTCTGCATGATAACAAATTATTATTTATAATGAATCATACGAGGCGAATTTTCACCAAGTGTTCTACAATTTTGACTAAGACCGAAGAAAGGCCTATGGGACGATAAGACGAAGAATCACAGGACGGTTTGTTGGATTTTAAAATAGGTATGACCCCTTGAGATTGAGGGATTTTCCACGTTGTCAGAAATCGTTATGGCATTAATAAGTTCGAGATAAAACGAAAGGGTACTATCGTCTGCTTTAGCAAAAAATTAATAGAGAATTTCCATTATAACCTGCGGCGGAGTCTTTAATATTAGATAGGACACCTTTTAGTTCTACAAGACCCGTTCGTTACGATGAAAGATGGAGAAAGAGAGCTGTAAATTAAATTTTCCTCAGGAACATATGGAGGGGCGAGGCGACACATAAATTGTTTAGCAAGCTCGGCAGGTAAAACTTAGGGCGATAATGGGTCTGTAAATGCCGACCGATATCGTTTAATCTTTTTCCAAACCAAATTTGGTCGACTGTCGGGGCAGTCAGAGGCACAAAACCTCATCCATCCTTCGTACTTTTTTTAAAGAAGTTTATGGGTGTTACGTGCAACCTCTTAATAAGCATCAAACTTCACAGACATGATGACACGCTGCACTGTTTCAGGAAAGTTAATAAATGGAATTAGCGTTTTTTCTTTACTGATGGTATCATGTCTAGTAATATAATCTTTATCTTCCACTTTTCTGAAAAAAATGGTAGTTTTAGATATATACGAACTTTTATATTTTTTCTATGAGAATTTATATTATTGCAAAATGTTATAATTTGTTACGATCACTACATATAGGTTTAAATACAGTAATACTAGTAAAAGCTAATACAATAACAACTTCTTTCCCAGTGCGTCCCCGTTAACTCAATGCTCTACAGTTTGGTATCAAATATGTAAAATACTAAGAAAAGGAAATATACGCACCTAAAAATTATTGTTCATCGTCTGTAGAAGCATCTTGATACACTGATAAATACAAAAGGTTCAACTATTGAAGCTAGAAAATCCAGATTCCGAAAACGTTTTTGTATTTCCGATTTTCGTTCCTCCATAATTGCTTTTTTATCTCCTTTTTGTTTTTTTCTTTCTTCTATTGCAGTCCAAGTTTTAAATTCTAGTCTATAGGCAATATGTAATATATACAACATATCTATGTGTGCAATAACGAGAGACCATACTTATACATATAGTTATTTAAATCCCTATTTTTCAATTTTGTTAAATTATTCATATCAGATAGTTTTGATTTACATATGTCACAAACTTGGTTGGAAGATTCAGATAAATTGGAAATTATTTTTTTCATCAACCATAGTCATAAGGAGCTGATGTGTAACAGAAAAACTCTCTTAGGTATTATGTGACCATCAAATGTAAGCGCTACAGTTTCTGCATCAACCCAGTTGATCGTTAGATTGACCGTTGCTTGCCCTGTATTTGTATTTCATTAGTCTCACTTTAATTATTTCTTTACAATCATTGGGAACTGATATGTTAGCATTCACTTCCTCTAATGGCCAAACTTCTTCTAAAACAAACCTCGAACTAATCCCATACGAGTGACATTAAATGATGGAATACTTTTGTTTTGTCATTTGGTTTAGTTTGGAGAAGTCACATCAAATTCGACCGACACCATTATTATGTCTTCCTTCGTTTGGTTTGACCCTAAAAGTCAAAAATGTTGTAATGGAAGCCCAGGAATAAAGTTAATACTTACAAAATACTTCTAAGCAAGCTTTTTCTTGATTAAAAATCTTACATAGCTACAGAGTATAAGTACAACGACGGACTTATCCCATAGAGCGATTTCTTCCAGTGGTCGAAGGGTTAGTTAGAAAACAGTAGATAATATAGTATATGAGTAACATATAATAATACATAAATAAGTAAATACCATTAATAAAGTAAAATATATATACCTACATGATAATAATAATACATAACTAAGTAAATACCTTAATACATTTAAATATATCCCTACATACTAAAATATTACATATAAATAAATATGTATATAACTAACGTAAATAATTAAAGAGACGAGTTAATACGGAGACATCATACATACATCAAGAGTAGCTACGAGTACACAGTTCAAATCCTGTTAGAACCAGAGAGCTTTTTGACGTTACTTTTAAAAGCATTTAGTGATGCCGACTTTTTCACATGCAATGGCAGTTGGCTCCACAATCGCACAGCCTGGACCGTAAAGGACTTTGTATAAGAGTGAATGCGGTGACTGGGGAAACCAAGCTTCAGGTTGTTACCCGAACACAGTCGCGCTCCACTCGCGTTACACATATAATGGAATCTCTCCTGTAATTGGGGAGCTGCTGAATTAAATAGGACGCAATACAAAAGAAAGAGCACGTGTGAGTTTCTTCGAGTTCGAATAGTAGGCCAGATATCAAAATATACCACATCGCTATAGTCCAAAAGGGGAAGAAGAAGAGATTGCGCTAGCATAGTCCTGGTTTCAATAGGCAGGAAGTTTTGCATTCTCTTCAGGGAATGTAAAGAAGCCAAGATCTTGTGGCTCACCTCACAGAGTTTGGTCCATAATGAGACCCACATTTTTGACAGTAGAGGAATATGGGATTATTGTTCCGTCAAAGCAATACTGGGTAACATTACGGCGTGTAGTTTATAAACATGCCTGCCTTAGGGACTGCCAACAATGATGGCCTGTGATTTCGCAGGGTTAGCCAGCAACCCAAACCTCCTTCACCATTCGGAAATAGCGACTAGGTCTACATTGATCATGTCGGTAACAGAAGAGAAATTTGCAAACGTAGCAGAGGCGTAGAGTTGCAGATCGTCAGCATACAGGTGGTAGGAAGGATCCGATAACATTTATCCCATTTAGATTTGACGTAGAATTTAAAATTAAAATCTATAAAATATAAATAAGTAAGCAAGAAAGTGAGCGTTCAAATTCTTTTTTAAAAATCATCTTTTGATCGTATGGATTTAATATTTCACAAATCAGTAGGTGTTGAAATGCAATTAAGTTCTACATTAGTAGTTATGTTATGAACAATAAATAAATAAAAAAATATTTTGTAACCTATTTATTGAATTATTTGGTAATTAATTACAATGCCTTAACTCATAATTAAAAGAAATAAAACTCAACTACTATTTACAAATAAAAAACTTGACCCAGATCCCTCGAAAACGGGAGCGTTCCCAGAAGGCTGGCAGAGTTACCCCGCTGTATGGCGAGGCTAATCCTTTGCGCGAAATACAGGCCAGCCTTCCGATCATAGGACGCATTGACGCTCTCAGCGGTCGCGGCAGCGGAGCCAGCTTTGGTTACTGTTCCTGGAAGATGCGACGGAGCAAAAGTATCAACGCAAGTAGCCAATAATAGTATACCAAACACCGACCCATCTTCCAGGGTACGAGCGTCATTCCGTCAGGTCTTTTTCCGTCATCTCTCGACAGACCATTAGCTTCCAGAACTGCCGGAGAGCCAGCAGTAGCGAAGGACCGACGGATAACATCGTTTAACTCCGCATGCCTTGAAAAGCGCCCGGCGCTCCTGCAACACGATAAACCGTGACGACCAAGATAACTGACGGCATGGCCACATCCACATTGGTGTGGTGCAATGCAGGGTGCGCCCAGGCGAAGGGCCGTGGCGATCCTGAAAGTGGAACTATCTAACAGCGTGCCAATGTTCGCCGATGGAAGAGCTTGCAGCTAAAGGCCCGATTCCCATTCGCCCACAGCTAAGAGGCGAGCTCGCTCTTCAGAGTCAGTTGACGTATTCAGAAGACTATTCCGTACTAACTTGCAAAGCGGCTCGTCCCACAGCTTTTGCGGTAAACGATTGTCGGGGTAATCAGTGTTTGGCAAGCTTGTCTCCAAGCATTTTCGGCTTCGCCAGCGAAAGTAATTTCAGATCCGTTGTGACAAGAAACCAAAATTTTACTAACTAAATTTTGTGTACTATGAGCCGAAGATAGGAAAGCCGGTAGTGATACACTTGAAATTTTGCGTATGCCCAGGCCCCCAAACCTAATAGGTAAGGATGCCTGAGTCCAAGCCGTATTGTCCATGCATATATTTAAAACCGAAATTAATGTTTGCTTGATGATGCTGTCGAGGCGTTCCAAAATTTCTTGGTGTTTCCAGAACTGACTGCATCTCAAGACATAAGTGAATTTAGGGACAAACAAGCAATATCTAAGAATATAATAGGCCATGTGGGTGCTAATATGTTGTAGACGGTCCGAAACTGCTGCAAAATTTTGAATTTTTTCTTCAATAAAGGAGGAAAATGATTCCTCAAAAATAGGAGACCCTAGGTGAAGAAGATTAGACTTGTCAACAACTTTAATATTCGGTGCTAAGGAATTAAAGTCATTGATGACATTGGCTACATTTTGACATGATTCGGATATACATATACAGCTCACATTTCGAGAAATTAAACTCTAGGCCAATGGCGCCAAATTCTCGAATCATGAGCCACATATCATCCAGCACGGTATTAACATCACCCCCTAGGGTTCCGTCGTCCAAAAACCATACATTTAATTTGGACGGACCCACGGACGAAAATAAAAGAATATCTTTATATACCAATTTTGATGGCTCTTTGTAGCATTGCCACAAAAACTTATACAAATTTGGTATTTTCGACCGTACCTGTGTCAGTTGAAAGCGTTTTTGATATCAACCTTCAGCACGACTTCCCTCTTGGCGAATTAGAAAAGATCTGAGCGCATGCACCGATGCCTCACAGCCACCCTTAGAGCCAAAACCCAGCTGAATTGGTTGAAAAATGCCAGTTAGGTTTTCAGCCGCGCTGCGACAGCAAAGTTTGGCTGTAAGGCGGCGGTACATGGTACCAACCGCCATTGGTCTTATACCACCACATTTTTTCTTTAAGGCTATAAAGTTAGCGCCATATAAAATATCAGTGATTGTCTCTGTTACGGAACCTGACAGCATCAAATTTACTAATGCTTTCAATTCCCTTAAGAGACCATCACAGCTGCCGCCAAGCAGGTCTTTCAGATGTTGCGGCGTTGGTCCATCAAGGCCGCCAGCGGAACCTGTTGGAAAAGAAAACACTGCCTGGCGGACTGCATCAGCGCCAATTTGAAGTGCATTAAATGTAACCTATATATCTTTAAAGCAATTAATTTAAGAAATCATATCGGCTGGCAGCTCTTTGGAAATGTATTATTTTATGCGTTCCTTTTATAAAGAAGACGTCTGTTTTTATACACTTTTGGCAATACCCCTTTTGCAAGCTTACGCTGTTCATTTTCGTTTAGGTCCGTATATAGGTCCTTTATGAAAAGTGCGTAGCGTTGCTGAATAGCAGGCTTCGGATTAACATTTTTTTATAATAACGTACAATTACGTACAGATAACTTACATTTTCTTAAGCTAATGCGATCTTCATTCATGACTGTGGCGTTGCCGGTAGTAAAGACACGTAAATTTGAATTACAATCATTGTTAATGATCAAGTATTATTTATTGGCTAGAATTTAACTGCTGTCAGCATCATATATACATGTCTCGTGAAATGTATATATTTGCTGGCAACACTACAATTCCTTCCTTTTAATCTATGGTAAGAAGTTTGCTTTGAAATTTGGATTGTAATTTGTTTTTTGAAAATTGTGCGTGGTGGTCCGATCCAGGGTGTCTTCTAGGCTCTCACACTTCAGCTAAGTATATGCCACTTAATTCAAGTCGTGTAATTCATGTTTAAGTATAATCCGAATAAGCTTATTGATGCAATGGAGTATAACGATGGTACTCTGAAGTTGAACCTAGTGAAAATAGTAACTTCGACTTTATTGTAGATTTTATTGAATTATTCTAGCAGGTATTCCATTTGCCAGATGCCCGCTTCCATTTTTGGCATATATATTTTAGACCTCTACAGTCGGTGTCAATGCTCGCGAAACTTTGCTATAATGTTCAATTCGCTGAACGTGTTTTCCATAAATTTTAAGATATATATGTTAAGCGAGCTTTGAGACGCTTAATAGAAAAACATGTTGCAAGAATAGGTATTTTGTTATATTATATTTTGAGTATTACGTTTGTACGCTCTAATAATTAATTCGATGTACAATCAATTATATTTCATATGAAAATAATATTTTTTGTAAATGAGACAACATTTTGTCGTGCATTAAAGGAAAAATTATAAATGGTATTGATGCACATTTTTTGATTAATTTTAGTGCTAGTTTTTGCATTGCATTGCATTGCAACATTGCAAACAGCGTTACAATATTTAATTTGATGTAAAAAATATATAATCTATGTAAATAAATTGACGGGTGATAACTTGATGTGCATTTAAAAATTAGTCCTGTTTACCCTAAGCAAAAGGTAGATAGTAGATACTGTAGATTTATGTAGTATTATGTCAGGACATAATACTCTTCTACTGTCGTCAAATGCTTCATACACGCTCGACGCTTAGTGGTTGACCGCACCTAACGTTTCGTGAGTACGTCAGTAACTTGATTGACGTACGTCTTTCTTGCATGGTCGACATTTATCTACCCTTCCATTCACACTTTCATTATATATCACTTTCGTAATGAATGAATTCCCTCATTTTCGGAAAAAAATCTAGGCGTGACTTTGTGTGAAGTTTAGCCGTAGCAATGTGCGGGCCTCGTAATTTTAAATAACGCCGACACGGTTCGTCCGCATATGAAGGCAACGAACCGCCTAAAATGCACAATCTAAGCAAAACGATTAGACTTACAAGGTATAAAAACACATTTCATTCAATTTTGATAATACCTATAGCAAATATTATTAAATTCCAAAATTAGTATGCTATGTTCTTTTTAACTATTATATTAACACCATCTTATTTGTTTTCTTTTTCTGCCTACGTTGTTTTATTTTCCTGTTTCATAAATGTATTTAAAAAACGTACGATAAACAAGCGAAGGTAAAAACATCAACTCGTTTTGTAATAATAATGGTGTCGATTCTGCAGTGGCCTCTAAAACTTAAATATGAAATTTAGAGTGCTCTAAACCGATTTCCTATTCTACGGCGCATCTCTAAAATTTAGACGTTTCTAAAATGTCAAGATTACTCTAAATCAATTCAATTTAGATTTTAAAGATCAAACCTATTCTAGAAAGCCATCTAAGACATATTATTAGCGAAATTTAGTCGCCATGATGTTTTTACATCACATTTAAAATTAGAGAGTAGGTTTTTCCAGATTTATTGAGCTACGAGTATCTACAGCTCAAGTGTGAACTTTCTATACAAGTATTTTCCTTATATGTTTTATTTTGAATTTAAGGTCGCGGTGAAAAATAATGCATAACCTAATATTTTTTTTAATTTAATTTTTCAAGGCGAGACTCACTTCTAGTAACTCATAAGTATCAAACAATTATTCTTTGATTGTAATATAAAACAAGTTTGTTGTCGAACGCGACGAATTATTTTGATAGAAGAGATCTTTTTTAAAAGAATGTTGTCATTTTCCCAGTATCGATAAAGAAACGTAATTAACCAAAGCCTATTAGGCGAATTTGTAGTCAAAAATGAAAGCCAACTTAAATTATAAAATACGGCAAAGGAATCCCATATATGAAAACATTGATTAACATACATTTAAAAAACCTGTTCTGATGAAGACTATGGCAACACAGTACATAAATTCATTTCGGCGGCCGTAAACATCTCTAAATTTAGCGATGGTTGTATTGCAGAATAGCATATTTTAGGCAATGCATTTAAAATGGGAGATTCTTAGATTTAGGTTAGTTTAGCGACTGCACGCCAGAATCGACGCCAATATGCTACTTGCCATCCTGGTTACACAGTCCTAAGTAATTAAGTAATTGATTATCCAATAATACTCGTAATATTTATTAAACATACTATTACGTCAAATAACAAGTAGTTAATACAGGTTTATCCATAAGACGCAAAAGTAAATCGTTCTCAGCCTTTAGTGTCCATGTCATGAAAGAGTCTATGGAGCGTAATGTAAAAAATAGTATACATATGAATACTTACATCATCTTAAATAATGTTACATGATACCAAAATAGATTATGCTAGAATATTATTAAGGACAATTTTTGTAATCAAAAACTTAAGACAATCGCCATAAAGTTGAAATCAAATTGTATGAAACTAAAGCCTTTGTGAATTTGATTCGTACGCCACAGCCGCGGTTTCTAATGCGCATGGCAGAACGCGGGCCGATACGGTACAATGCGTCGAGCATTTTTCATGATCCGAATGGTGCTCGCTGTTTTCCTAAATACTCATGTAATACATTGGTGAGTGGATGTAGAATCCCCATATTAATGGTAATGAATATTCCCCTTTCCAATGGCAATTAATGGCATGATCTGTCTCCCCTTCTACCACAGCACGTCACTATTCCCGCTGCACCCTAATAACGCAGATTTCCTCGCATGTGTCTATCGTATCTGGGTATATTGATATATTAAATGGAATATACGTGATATATAACTTAACAAACTTCAATTAAAAACAGGTTGTAGTACATGCTAATGGTATCAGCTCACCTTTCTTCAAAGCGGATGCTGGAACGACTGATGTCACTCCAGGCGCTCATGGAACGTCCGCGACCGCGATGATATGCTGCAGATGTGACAGTACCGCCAGTGGCAGTAGCACGTCTTTCCATTTGGACTTCAGGAGGAAAATTAACTTTGGCTGAGCCTCGTGATGAAGGGCCCTCAGCTGATTCTCCACCGCCAGATAGCTCCATGTCGAACGCGGCATATTCGGGTCCGTCCTCGTGTTCACCTTCGCTGCCGTCACTGGCAGCGGAGAGGGCTTCGTAACCGTAGCCGGGGCGGGCGCCGCCGCTGACGGCGCCAGGAGCGCCGCCCGCGAGCCCGCCGCGCCCGCACTCTGACCCTGCAGCCAGGCTCGGCGATGCCTCTATTCGACTTAATGACGATGCCTTTACCGATTGCCCTCTTACGTTCAATGACGAATTTTTCGAAGCGAAATGGTTTGAATAACGTAACTTGCTGTGCCGAAACGTGGTGACGCTTTATTATTTTCGTCAATGAGTAAAAAGTATAGTATAGGCACAGACTTCACTTTCAATTGTATTTCACCAGCAAGTTAATTTTACACTTATCACAATGAATGACAACAACAAATTTATAGGTTACTTATTGTACGTTACTCTAACAACAAATCAACACGAGATGCGTATGACACCTACGGTTTGTACGAATATCTACAGTAATTTGAATTTACCGCGATAGTATAATGCTCACAATAACAAATGTCCACAATGTTACGGTCAGGTCTTCACAAATTCTCGTTATGAGTTGTCAAGCCTTTCTTGACTGGAGTTCCGTGTCAAGCACTAAGCTTAATGATCCGAAAAGAGAAAATAAAAAGACGTCAAACCACGACCAAACGAATTCAGTAGACTGTCTCAGACTAGTGACCTTTATGCCGCCAAGTGGTATCAAGTTTTGTTAATGGGGGTGGCTAAACAATAAAAGCTTATAGATACTACTTTTCATATATAAGGCAGTCGTCGTGAAGTGAGCAAAACATCGGACGCTTGGAATGAAGTGCGCGCAAGTGTCGGTCGGGCGGGCGGGGCTGTGGCTGTGCCAGATCGATGCGGGATATCATGCCCCTGTGTAGTTCTACTAGTTGCCGCCTCCGTACCGCCACACTGTCATTTAATGTGGTTACATTTCTTGCTATTAGCAAAGAAACAAATATTTTCTTCATTCACTGGGCAGCTGCAAATATATTTAATAAAAATATGTATAAAATAACATACAATAAATATAGTTATATGTCATAATATTTTCATATATTCATTAACTAAAACAGAAGGAAATATGGTGCGTGTCGTATACACATGAACTTAAGACTTCAGTAGGTAGTAAATACTAAATAAGTCCGATTTCCAATATTAAGTTGTAGTTTTAAATCTCTCTATTCTAACACTTCGGACAACTTTAGTTCACGATTCAGGGAATTTTATGTTTAAAATTTAAATGTTATTCGAAAAACATTTTACCCACTCAATCGTTGCTAAAGCTCCTTAAAAGTCTGTAAAAAAGTGTTGCTATTTTAAATTACGATTGAATTTGACGCATGTTTGGAAAAGTTTCAAAGTATAAGAAACATATAATGACCTCTGGGTGATAAAAATTATATACAAGCATTTGTTGCAACGATTTCAAATTCGCTTTTAAATGTTTTATCTAAGTTACTATCTCTCGAGAAACCTGACATTCTTGTTGTTTTCTATTAGATACCAAACCAAACACAATAGGAATGTTGTTCGTATCATTATCTGAACGTATTTGTACATAACTTAGAGTACATTGTTAGGAACAAGTTCTAAAGTTCCAGTCCAGCTAAGTCATGTTACTCAAGTAATATTTTGTCACAGGCGAAAAGGAGTCTGCTATTGAAGTGCGACAACATTAAGCATTATGAAACCACAACATCTGATAAACTGACGTTTTCTAATCTTATAAAAACCATCTCTAACTTTTTAAACAAGGCTTTCTTCAATATGAGCCTACTTAACTAAGTAGCTGTATTCTTCCCTTTCCTATATATAAATAAATCGAGTCACATTCCTATTAAACTATTAAGTCAACTTCAAAATTAAATTATATGCATAGATCGTCGAGATATTCTAAATATTTTGTGATATAGTATATTTTGAATATAGTGTACATGTTTAGAAAAATCCTCAATTTCACATACCTAAGCATTATTCATTTAGCCCACATTTTAAAAAGTTCTGAAAGAGCTAGGCTATCCATTATAGATTTCTAATGAAAATTGTTATTTTATTCTCAGTTTTATATAAAATCCCTGTTATTCACTTGTAGACACAGTAAGAACAAACATTTAGTTTAGTACATTTAGTGCAAATACGATTTAGTGCGACATTTATGCTATTTGGGTGTTGTATGAGCGAAGTTAAGCAACCTCTGATGCGGACATTCCTTGGATGGGCGAGCACTAAGGGCATTTTCATACGAGTGTTTCTGTTTCTGTACTTTGGAAAACACCAAAGGGCCAATAGTCTGATACAAATCCACCATCCGGCACTGGGCGTGACACGACGTGGGGACTGAATTTCCATCTTCTCCGCATTATATATAAGGCCACCTATGTGCTGAGTGGATAGGGCTACAATGGTTGCCGTGCGTCGTCGCTTACTCCAGAGTCAGATGATGGCACGAGGATCCATGCAACGAGGTAACCTACTTAAATTAATTAATTTAATTGGTGGGTACAGATACAGTCGACCGCACATCAGACGGAACAGCTCCACCTTTGGACCGTTCGCCAGTTGTATGAGCGCTTTACCGTGCGAAAGCTCATCTTTTACAAGTAACCAGAGATTACTTAGACCAGCGGATTTGAGGACACCAGACACTAATAAATTTTATAACTACAAAAACAGAAATATAAAAATAAGTGGATACTTAATAAAAGACAAATTAGGTACTTAAAACAATAAAAAAAATTGCCTAGCGCCTTTTGATACTTACGTACTTCTTTTGAACCTTCCTCTGATTCGATGCACTCGTAAAGATCTTCATGCATAAGCAGCATCTTCATCGAGAACTTCCAATTATTATAGTCCTCGATTTCTTTTAATTTATCTATAGGAACTGCAGACGAGTCCGACATGTCGATTGTCTTTTTTTTCGGCTTCGATAGAAGTACAGGCACATAATTAATATAGTACTAACTTATATGGCTGAACGAATTTTACTTTTAATCAAACCTTCGGCAGTAAGGTGACAGCTTTCACAGGCGGCTGCGTCTCTCGACAGGTTTATGCTTACGGAGGGCCTCTAACTCGTCTGGTAAAGATTCTCGTTGACTCTAGTCGCAGGATATCTAACTCCACTCTCATTAAATCTTCTGCCACCAATGAATTGAAATGAGGAGATGGAATGACAGGTGTGTGAGAATGACGTTCTAATAAACTTTTTAGCCGGTTGATGTACCTATAGTCGCGCGCGTGCGGTCGTGCGCAACATCTTCAACCGGCTAGAAAAGCGTGATGGATCCGCCTCAATTGGTACTGATAATAGTCGCGGCGGATCATCCGTAGTCGCGTGAATGCTATCGCGATGTTTTAATTCCTGTAAGCATTCGCTTAAATCTAGTGAAATTTTTCGCTGCCACCCGTCAGGCGTCGGGAGTTAAGCATAAAACGACGGACCCAGAAGCCACCTAGAGGGAACCTCTTAGCCTATTCAAGTAGCATCATCGGCGGCATTAAAGCTCGTTGGAAACCAATGCCACTCTGTTACATCCGTTGCCTCCCAGATTTCACCGACTCCGGTTAAGACGCGGTCTCCCAATTTGGGAGGTCCGGGCTTGATTCCCAGGCAGGCCATGTACCAATGAGTTTTTAAATTGAATTTACTTACTTATGTGTCCGACTGCTCTTAAACGGTGAAGAAGAACATCGTGAGAAAACCTGCATGCTTGAGAAATAAAAATTCAAGAGCATGTGAAGTTTCCAATCCGCATTGGGCCAGCGTGGTGGACTATGGCCCATACTCCCTCATTATACCTCTCGCGCGTCCTCTACCTACACGCCCTAACCCCCCCCCCCGCGCGACGCGCGGTCCGTCGCGGGATATCGCGTTCCGCGTGCCTTGGTTTGGTTTATCAAGGATACCTTGCTATATTGTTATTAAAACTGACACATGTTGTAGATTTTTATAAACTAGATATTTCCTGTTTGATGTTGTTGCTGACATGCCATAAAAGAAAAATAAACGAAAGCAATCTTGAATCAAACACAAAAGTTTTTAATTTTTTACCAATATAGTCAGCCAAAATGAAAGATGAAAAATTTTCAGGAATTTTTACGTCATGTAGGTTGTTAATTACTGTTTTTGAGCAATTTATTGACTTATTTCTTATACTATACAGGTAATGTTGTATATTGGATAGAGAAGATATAGTATCTACAAAATTTAGACCTGAATCTTCCAGACCTGCAATCGCTTCATTATATAACTGAGGTACAGGCCGATCTGATTTTTTAACAGTTTCTTTTAAATTTGATATAGTTTTATCCACATAATTTTTCGTATTGTTAGGTTGACACTGGTGGTTCTTATGTTTAAGTACAATATTTTCCTGAAAATTAAATTAAAAAGTGATATACTTCAGTACATGACAGTTTTAAATTTCATTATTTTAAGGTGAAACTTCAAGCAAGAAAAATTACCTCACTAATAGTTATAGTCCCCGTGCATTTTTGTTTTTTATAATTAGAACAACGCCACACTGCCGATCCATTTTTATACTTTCACATTTTATAATACTGGTAATCGCCAAATAAAATTATTGTACCACTTTTTCACGTTATTTTATGACTTACGATGAAAATTAATTAGATCTTTAACATTAACAACAACATAAATTGAAATACGAAATATAAAATAAAAGGTTAAACAAACAAATTTCCGGTTGATAGCATCTTATATCTGAGTTACGATTGGTTTCTTTGACGTTCTATCAGTATTATAATTGTATCGTTAATGTTCATGGGGTTTCATTTCCACCGATTTTTCTTTTTACTAAGATAGCGCTTAGCGCTAACCTACTAATAAAGATCACAGAATCATTAGCGACGTGAGAGCTGTATTTCATTAAGTTACAGCATATACTTTCTCGAGGTAATGGGACAAATTGCCGCTGAAATTGTATCCTAATGTGTAAATCCAGTGCCTCATCTATGTAAATAATCTAATTTGATTCAAATCCGTTTATCCGATAAGGCGTAAAAGCAAGTTAACAATAGATGGGTAGGTAGGTAGGTATTCAGTTTATAAAACTTACAACATAATGAAAAAAAAAGTAAAATTAAAAATTTTAAGAAGTTTTTATAGAAAGTTGCTGATCAAAAGTTCTCAGTATGTTGTGATGAAACACTTAACGAATCAAAGTGTACACTAACAAAATCAAATTTAATAAAAAATAAAAGTAACAAATTCTTTAGTTGTAGAAATTATCACTTTGTATCATCTAAAGTTTATTTCGAAATAATTTGTTACCGAAACGTAGGTTAATTAAAATACATAATCAATCATAAAAATAAGTAACTCTGTACTTCCTAAATAGACAACAAAATAAAAATAATTGAATAGGTAACAAAAATAATAGGATTCTTTAATTATAGGCATATTAATATTGAAGCTTCTGCTGTAAACGGTTCATCAGTCTCTGATTCCAACAATATTTTTCTGTTATTTTTTCACATCGCGACTGTTTCCGTAGATTGTACCTAAAATTAATCAATTCCTCACCTGAAATCAAGAACAAATATTATTTTTATTGTCATTTTTAAGTACTTATATTGTCCACCAGTATCTTAACAAACAGTCAATTTTAGGATCTATCGTTATTACCTAGTAATATTAATATTATATTATAGTTACTATCATTACAACAAGAAATTACACAATCGGCGGTAGTTGACGTTGTTGGTCTTTGCAATTCTGACCTTGAGTCAGAATTGGACCGTTTTCTTTTTGATTCGGAATCTATAACAGTAGGGGAGAATATTTCAAACGAAACACAGCACTGCTGTAAATACTGTGATGGTATACCACAAAATCGAATAGACACCGCTGGGAATCGAACCCGTGGATTTGCAATTCTAACGGCCAAGAACAAGGAAAACACGCGAACTAAGTAGGTAAGACCTAATCAAAGAAAGAAAAAGTTTGGCAGTTTTAATCCTACAACCGTCAAACAGAAGCATAATGCAAGCAAGCAAGTGGGTACCTTCTACTTGTGAGGCAGGCTCGCCACTATTGGACTATCACCGCTGTTAGGTAGATAGGTAGCGTAGTTTAGGTAAACTACGCTACCTATTATATTATTAAAACACTCACACCTACCCACAAAACGTACCTAATTACTTTCGAAATTTACCTTTATCAGAATCCATTTTGTCATTAAAAAGTTGATTTCCACGTCCTGGTTTATATTTCTTTTTGCGGTCCATTTTGAATACAATACAACTTCGTTTATAATCAATCACAGTTCCGAAACAATAATTTTTACCTAACACGAAAAGCATAAAAATCTGCAGCACTGCACTGATTCATGCACCGCGCGTACGCGACAGATTTTCTAAAAGTTCCAATAAACAACATCGCAACTAAATTTACGTTGTTTAGCTTTTAAAGTTTAGCAAGACAAATATAATTGTAATTCAATATATTATGTTTCACGTGGCGAAAAAAATCTGTTTCCTTGAATCACTTCTCAATTACGATGATAGGATTAATCATATCTCAGGCCCTATAAAACTTAGAGTTACGATGATTAGACAGGAAAATAGAGAAAAATTTGGCGAATAACGCTATGAACTTATCTCGTTTTTGTCTTAACATGAGTTACGATGTTATTCAATGGGAGTGTCGACATGTCTCAAAATGGGAGCTTCTTTTTTCAATCTGTTTTTCATCCTATAAAGTGAACAAAAAATTTAAATTAAATAATACCGACCAAGTGCGAATACAGTGCTCAATTTATCAGAGCCGCGCTTGGCTATTTTCAACGTCATGATCTCTAGCAGAACCACTTCAGCTTTCCCTGTAGGAAAATCGGGAAGGTGTAGCGAGCCCTAGGGTCTACGTCACAGATTGCCCCTACAATAAATACTCAAAGCCCCTACATCGCCCCTATACCACATACAGCACCAATCATTACTTGATTTTAGTGCCTTTTCACATTGGCGTATATAGTTACACTAAAAAAATTTTATTGAATGAAGCGCATCTCCATAATATTTTTTTATTTACGTAAGTAGAGAGGCGATAATATTCGTGGCCGTTTTCAAGGAGAACGCGACCGCGACCGCGTTTAATTATTTTAAACTCGCTCATTTTGCATCAGCAACACAAATCCAATACAATTTTAATAATCACAATTTAGATTAATGACAACTTTCGTATACTGACAACTTACCATTATTGGTTTAATCATCGATATGAAGTGGCCAGTACTTGACTACACTATCAATAACATGAAAACTTTTTTATTAGAACTCGACAGAACTACTGGGAATCCCTAGTACCATTTGTTCTGTTGATAGAACTAGTGAGACAAAAATTCCCATTAGTTCGGCTAACAGAACTGTCCAACAGAACTACTGCAAAGGATCGCAGTGCTGCCCCCGATAGGAGAAAAGGCGCATGTACCAAAATATCGAAACGGAGAAAAAAATGTTTTTGTAACTCAAATGGGCGATCGTTCGCTCTTTCGGCGTTCGTTCTTATGTTAAGTAAAATACTGACATGTTGAAAATTGAAAATAATAGCCACAATATTCACCTTTGATTTCGATAAACATAATGTAAATATTTTTTTATTATTTACTTATAAATATTAAAAAATCCGTTACAACTTAGTAACAAAAATTGTAAAAAATACTAAGTCCTTGATCGCAAATACTCATATGCGACTTATCAACCTCAAACGCCTATTACATTACTTTTATGGTAAGTATCAAGTATATTCCTATATTTATCATTGCATGGCAAATTGTACCAAAACGCCCTTCGATTCTTTGGCATTAGTGGGACTAATTTATTAACTATCTCAGACTTACGCTGTTCATTGATTCCTCTAAACTGAGTTTTGAATACTGGTGTTGGAATCCCAATTTTAATGTTTTTCATCCTTAGGAAGTCCAATACTCTTTCGGTTCCATCAAAATCAGTTTTAAACGCTATCGTGTTAAGTCCTCTTTGAAAAGTAACTTCACACATTTTGTTCAGGTAGGCTCGTGGCGTCACATTTTGCAGTTTATAGGTAGAAGAGCAATCTTCAAATTTACAAAAGTCGCTGACCTCCATACTCTTTACGGTAATATTACGATGTGTATCACATACGGCACGATGAAAGTCTTCGAAGTCATATATCCTTTTCTTCCTTTTGAGTGACAACTCAACTTGGTGGTGAAACTCATCAGCAGACATGTACGTATGCCCCACTTCCAAAAATTTTAGGGTGATAGTTTCCAAATTTACATCGCTGGTGTTAACAAGAAATACCAAATAGGAAAAAAGTGACCAGTTTTTGTTCTGTGCGGCGCAGTTATCAAGCCACAATGTAACATGCTTCAGATCACGATAGTGCGCAAAGAAGGCTCTGAAACAACTTGTGATGTCGTCTTTTTTTCTACCTGAAATTGCTTCGTGCCATATACAAGCAAATGTTTCCCTTGTCCGGTGCAATTTCTTGTCTCCAAGAGGCACACAACTCTCATTAAACAATATCAGTCTTGGACAAAATATCGCAATCGCAAATTTTTTAATGTAAATGTAAATAAGTATAAAGGCTCCTCTTCTCTAATTACACTTGATAGCAGTGGAATGGAGAGGGCGGGTTCTTTAAACTAAATGGTAAAGGGAAAGCCATTAGGACTAAGTTTAGCACATCAAAACATTCAAGGCTTTTCTGGCAAGGAGCATGAAATTGAACTGTTCTTAGAAAAATGTCCTGTAGAAGTTTTGTGTATAACTGAACACTGGCTAATGAAACATGAAATGATCTTCAATATTAAAAATTATAGCGCAATTAGTACATTTAATAGAAATAATATTTTAAGGGGTGGGTCTATGATTCTTGTAAGAAAGAATATTAAAGCAAAGGAGCGTAAAGATGTCACAGCCTGTTCAGTTGAACACAAAATAGAATTATCTTGTGTTGAGCTGGAAAAGTATATCATCGTTTGCGTATACAGACCTCCCAATAATGATAATTACCAGTTATTTGAATCAATTATGGAAGATTTATTAAAAACTATATGTAAAACAAAAAAGAGCGTAGTAGTGTGCGGTGATTTTAATATTAATTTATTAGAAAATAGTACCATGACTGACAGAATAAAAAACTTATTTAGTAGTTTTAACCTCATGAATGTTTTTTTGGAGCCGACTCGAATAACTGAAACTATAGCCACATGCCTCGATAATATTTATTGTGAATTTGAAATAGAGGAAAGAAATATGAGAAATTGTATTAAGTCTGATCATAGTGGGCAATTTGTTAGGTTTACTCTACCTGAGAAAACAGTTTCATTTCAAATTAACACGAGGCCCATCACTGAAGCTCGGATTAAAATGTTTAAAGACAAAGAGTCTAAATATAATATTTATAATATAGATCTCACACACCATGACCCAAATCATAATTTTGCAGATTTGTTACATTTCGTAACCAACAATTTTGAAAACATTTTTAAAACCAAAAAAATTACGATAAATTCCGTATATAAATTCAACGATTGGGCTACGAAGGGGATACGGAAATGTAGGGACACGCTTTATTATTTATATGAGCAAAGATCTTATAATCAAGATCCAGATTTTAAGGAGTATGTAAAAAGCTATTCACAAATTTTTAAAAACGTTTGTGCTAGTGCTAAGTCAAATCGCATAGCCACAACTATCAAAAATTCGTTTAACAAACAAAAAGCTGTTTGGAATATAATAAATAGCGAAACAGGCAAAGTTAGGCCGGGTAAACATAATTATACAATTGCAACAGATACCGGTCTAATAAGTTTAGGCAGTGAAGTGGCAAAAATATTTGAAACTTTTTTTACTGATATACCGTTTAAAGTTACGGCAAAATTAAATGCTACTCTAGCAGAAGCAGAAGTTATACTGAAGGAAAATATTAAAAGTAGTCCTGAGCAATTTAAGTTTCATCATGTTGATCCTCAAACTATTGTTAAGACGTTTAAATCTCTCAACTTAAAGAACACTGAGGATCTTTGGGGTTTATCAGTATGGCTGGTAAACTCTGTCATAGCTTTACTGGCCCTCCCTCTGTCACATTTGTTTAATAAGTGTACTGAGATCGGAATCTTTCCGGATCTAATGAAAATTAGTAAAGTTGTCCCATTGTTTAAATCAGGGGACAACAAGGACCCAGGTAATTTCAGACCAATATCTGTGCTTCCAGTATTCAGTAAAATTTTTGAAAAGATCATGTTAACCCAAATGCTTTCACATTTTAATGTTAATAACTTGCTCCATCATCAGCAATTTGGCTTTACCAAAGGAAGAAATACTGTTGATGCGGGAGTTAGCTTAATTAAACACATTTTTAAGGCCTGGGAATGCTCTCAGAATGCAATTGGTGTCTTTTGCGATCTATCAAAAGCGTTTGACTGTGTTGATCACAAAACTTTATTAATGAAATTGAAATATTACGGATTTAAAAATGACAGCCTTAGCTTAATTCAATCATATTTAGAAAATAGGATACAAAAAGTAGATATAAATGGCGTAAGATCACCAGATTCTCAAGTAAGGATAGGCGTACCACAGGGCTCAATATTAGGCCCTTTTTTGTTTCTAGTTTACATAAATGATCTACCATTTATGGTACAGAGATTGACCGAGATTGTACTATTTGCTGATGATACATCTTTAGTTTTTAAAGTTGACAGGAAAGACAATGTCCTTGACAAGGTGAATAGTGCTCTAAAGTTAATTTTACGATAGTTCACAGCCAATAACTTGGTTTTGAATGCCAAGAAAACAAAATGCATAAACTTCCGCCTTCCAAATGTAAGAAAAATTGATAGTAATATTGTAATTGATCAAGATAAAGTGGAATTTGTAGATGCAACAGTCTTTTTAGGAATTACGCTTGACCCCAAGCTTCAGTGGGGACCACATTTAGAATCTTTAGGGCGTAGATTGAGTTCCGCAGCATATGCCGTCTGGAAGATTAGACAGCTAACAGATGTGGCTACTGCAAGATTAGTTTACTTTAGTTACTTCCACAGTATCATGTCATATGGTATTTTGCTTTGGGGACGAGCAGCTGATACTGAAAATATTTTTATTTTGCAAAAGAGGGCAGTCCGCGCAATATATAATCTGCGTCGATATGACTCTCTTCGGGACAGGTTCAAAGAAATTAATATTTTAACTGTTCTTTCACAATTTATTTACGAGAATATTATATACGTACGAAAAAATATTTCTGCATTCCCAAAAAATAGCGATAAGCATAACTTAAATTTGAGACATAAGGACAAATTAGCCACCCCTATGTTCAGATTGAGCAAAGTTAATACATCATTTATGGGACACTGTATACGCTTTTATAACCTTATACCTGAGAATATCATTAATCTAAATGAAAAACAATTTAAAAACCATGTCAAAACAACATTAACAAAAAAAGGTTATTACAAAATTAGTGACTACCTAAATGACAAAAACGCTTGGTATACTTCGCCCAGCTCCCAAAAATTATAAAATTGTATTAGTTGTATACTTTTATATAAAAAAAAAGAAAAGAAAATGATCCTGTGGGTTTCTTGCGCCGCTTCTTTTCCCACAGCTGATTTCCCTTTCCGAAGCGGTGGTAGCTTGGACATACTGACTGACCGCAAAATGCTTAGCCCTATTTTTATTTCCAATAGATTTAAATTGACATTCAACAAATGATATCATGTATCTTACGTTGAAATAAAATGCTTTGAGTTTGAGTTTGAGTTAATCTTAAATTCATCTAGACGAGGACACATTATAACCTTTTCAAGATCTACTGAGTAAAACATGGTATCACTGTTCTGGTTTTTTATGTTCATTTGACTAGTTTTATCTTCATTGTATTTCTCTCGTGCTAAAACATATCTTTTGTGATGTATTTCGAATTCCTTACATTCAATGCAATTTCGATGACGAATATTAGGATCAGGATTGTCTATTTTATATACAGCGCATATTTCGCACTCCTCATTGCCTAATTTTGCGAAAGATATATTAAGTTGTTTAACAACTCTTCGGTAGTGATCGTAAGATACACAATCTTCGGGAGGGGAATTCTCTGTTATGCCTCTTTTTTGACAAAAGTCTTTGTACATATCACGAACATTCCCATCTGACGGTAAATATTTTCGATTTGGTGCATGTTCCCTTCTATAGTGCGATAGCGAAGTATAAAAAGAATTAATGTGATCAATAATGTCCTTGTTATCGATCTTTTTGGGGTTGGGATTAGAGCCCCGCATATCCTTCATATCTTCAGATAGGGCATGTTTTAAAGCGTTTCTCAAAACTTTATCGTTTTTCTTGTTAAATCCAAGGGTTGTCAAAAAAAAAAATCTTACACACAGTAACTTTCTCGCCATCTTCTTTCGGCAAAAAGTATGTTACAGTTTTACCACGGTTGATTTTTTTTGAATTAGTATTTTTTCTTTCTGTTCGTCTGGTTGGATTATTTTGAGATGTATTGCTGGTTATGTAAATGTACTGCTCTTTCCATGTGTGACTACGAAACTGCTTATTTAATATCGCTCGCTGACTTTCAGATATTTTTGAAGAGCACTTTTTTTTACAACCTTCCTTACAACCTGTTTTGACGCAATACTTGGAATTATTCTTTAAAATTTTCTTTGCTTCCTTACGTTCCCTCAATATCGTGTCGTAATGTTTGCGTTTACATACTGTTCCTTTTTTGGTAAGTTGAATTAGGTTTTCAGAAATTTGCTCATTGTGACTTTCGAACTCAAACCCTCGTTCAGATGACTCTGATATGCGAATGTTATTTTGTGGCGAATTCTCTATGAAATCGTTTTCTGAATCAGAACCAAACGGACTGTCCTCGTTAGTATTTTTTTTTTGAGGAAGTACGTAGTCCTTGTCCAGAACTGAATCATCAGAGTCAAAATCACTTACTGTACTACTGCTGCTGCTGCTGCTGTTAGCAGTGGTCGTGGCAGTGTGGTCATGGTTTTTGCCTACTACTATACTATTATTACTATACTATTATTACTCTTAGTTGTAGAGACATGATCGCAATCACGTTGATCAATTTCTGTACTGCAGCTTATTACATCAGCGTGGCTATTGGCTTTAGTCGCGTGGTGTAGCGAAACTTCTTCCGTAGTTTCTTCTGTAGTGCTACTTGAACTTTGCGTACTAGTAGAAGCTAAAGCTTTAGTAACTAAGCTTCGACAGTTCTTCATGTTAGTTTTGTCTGTAACAGATATAAACAGAGACCATTATGTTATTAACCAATTTAGAAGCGATGTGATAAATTGAATGTATCCTTTTTAATAAAAATGTTTTTACAAAGAGGATTATGCATACATTTGTCAAGGTGAAGGAATATGGTTGAAGGTCGACAAAATGATTCGATTGCCTTATAAATCTAACTAATATTATAAATGTGAATGTTTGGATGTTTGTTTGTTTATTTGTTTGTTTGTTTGTTGCTCAATCACGGCGCAACGGATGATCGGATTTGGATGAAATTTGGCGTATAGGTAGAATATACCCTGGATTGTAACATAGGATATTTTTTATCCCGATATAGTGAGTAGTTCCCGCGGGATAAACAAAGTTCGGCGATAAAGTCATTGAATGCAGGCGAAGCCGCGGGTGGAAAGCTAGTTCATAATAATTATGAGTAATATACGACGGCAGTTTTACTTAAAAAACAATAAAATCCGGCAATTACTTTATTTTTGAATTTGAGAAGGAAAATAACCATAGGTATGTAACATTTATTGAATTTTATCTTATTAATCTACTCGTATGTGTCAAAGCGAGACTCTCAGTTTGAATATGGTGCTTAAACGTTCCGCCCCGTTCAAGAGATTTGGATCGGTTAAAATTTACGCGGTAAAAAATATAATATGCCCGTGAATGCTCAATATATTCACCAGACTTTACTCATTTGCTAAAACACGTATAATTGCATTTTAATTAAGAACAAAATAGATACTTCACATTTACACTAATGTATCGTAATAATTTATCCTACATTTTCATAAACAAAAGCTACACAGATACTTAATGTGATGAAAACTGGATAAGTACTTACCGTGTAAGAAACCAATTAACGAAAAATTGCGCACGCCGCCCGCGCCACGACTCCTCCTGCTTATACAGCCACTCGGGCGCTACTGATGAGTCGCCGTACATTTCCCACCCGCACACCTCCCCGTTGCATTCACGATATTAAGAAAAAAGGACGCTTCTGCTTACTTGCGCCCATTTAATTAAGTATAATGCGTAGTTATCTTTCCTAATTCAAAAGATTCAGACGTATATGACAAATGCGCCTGGGAAAAATTTACTTTACGAAGTTAAAAGGGCGCAAGTGGTAAATGTTAACTTTTTTTCTTAGTGTGAATGCAGTTGCCAATTAGTGTGGAAGGCGTAAATGGTTAATTGCGCCTTATCAATTTCTTCTTAGAAACAGGATAAAATAAGCGCCTTTTATATTTACGATCTCAAAATAAATATGAACAGCATACTACGTATATCTACGTAAATATGACCTTTCAATTAAGTTTCAGATAAATTCGTCTTTTCATCTTCAATCATTGGCAAAAATGTCTACAGAAGCGCCTATTTTATTTGTGGTATAATTGCAACGGAGCGAGATAGACAAATATCAAAAATATTGGCAGATGCGCCTTTTTTTTCTCATTCCGGCAATAATATAACTCAATTTCGCAAAAAGTGTTAGATGCGCCTTTTCAACTAACGGGGGCAGAGTGGGTACACGGGTAAACAGGAATTACCCCTACACCCACCGGTGGGTGAAGCCAGTGGGTGCACGGGTCGCGGGTCAAAATTGGTGGGTGAAGCCAGTGGATGCACGGGTCGCGGGTCAAAATTTGACCTTGAGCTTGGGGAATAAATGAAAGTCAGATGGTGCCAGATCAGGAGAATAAGCTGGCTGTGGTAGCAAATCATAATTTAATTCTTTGAATTTCGTCATCGCAGTGATGTTTTGTCCTTTTGGAAGGTAATCAAATCAATCATCAATATACCCTTCGAATTAGTTGTATACCGCTGGCCGTTTTTAAAAATAACGTTTTAAATGACTACGTACATGATTTATTTTTTTACATTTTCATAATATGAAATGCCTGGTATAATATATTTCATATGGACTCACTGTAGTCTGATTTACTGATTTGTTATATAAGAAAGTTATATTAGCCGCCAAGGTGGTCAAGTATAGCTTATACTACTTGAAAGATGAACTTTAATCACATAACAACATTATTTTTATAATTGGAATCTAACTGCAGTATTAATGCAAAATGAACTTTATTGTAATAACTTAAGGTTCATTTTTCTTAGACACCAAGATATAATTGACCACTTTGGCCGCGAATATAATTTTAATGCTGACTGTATCTACCTACACTTTTCATAAGCACTAAATGATGTTAATGTCTTTGTTTATGAAACTGGATCATTTCTCATACGTCATACCGTTTCCGTCGGCGCAATAAAGAATTTATTGTGATCATAACATTCCGCATAAAGACAATTTCATAACGTAATACACTTCAGAAGAGCTTGATATTGCATAGTGCGAGGTACTGTACCTATTTATCGAGACTCTGTACTTATTAAAAAATAGTAATAGGGTCGGCCACAATGAGTGAAAATATGATATTATTTATACTGGTCATCGCTCTACCGATAGCTAAGGTAAAACAAGTTAATATTTAAAATTTTACATTATTTGTTTAAAACCTCTTTGCAGAGATATAAAGTATTACAGCAACATCATTTACATATCAACCACAGGAGGCTTTTTGGCGGGAACTCGGCGAGTGAAGTAGCATTTTTCTTTATAAGTCTTATAAATTGTGCATTCTAACTTTTGAAGCTTAATAATGGCAGAATATTGTGCAGCAAACGTTAGTGATAGTGTACAAGTGAAGGGAAGTGTAAATTAAAGTGCGTAACGGAGCTTTCGGGTTCCCACAAGAAGCCGCCAAAATCTTTTGTAAAGCATTCTGCCACTTTACTGAAGAATGACTTGACCGTGACTAGACTCTGTATACGCCAAGTATACGACGAATTACTTGTTTTGACTGAGACTGACTTACAAACTGAAAAAATAAGAGAAATAAGACATGGCTGTTATGGGCTAGATCCCTTTGCCTTCTACTAAAGGAGAGAATAAAACCAAAAAAAAAAAAAAAATCAACCACAGGACGTCACCTGCAGGGGGCCGATCGTGCTAAGTTTGAACGATAATACCAAAGCTAAACCATAACCAAAAAGTATTCGTATCGCGCTAATCATTGAACGGAAATTAAACTAGTTTTTTTTTAATCACTCGTGGTTAGCTCTAAGCATTTTGGGTTGGGTTTTACTTTATCGTTCACAAAAAATAGCGCGATACCATTTTTTACATCAGCTAAACTAAAGGTAAACTAAAACCAAAAACGTTCCGTTCGAACAGTAAAGCCGTTGTAAAATAGCGCGAGTGCCCTGAACTGCCTCCCCCATAAATATTACATACATACCTACATATGTCACGCCTGTTTCCCGTAGGGGTAGGCTGAGACCACAGACTTCCACTTCCAGGTGTGTCAGGATCCTACCAAATTGAAGTCTGTGGTGGTTGAAGCCTACCCCCTAAATATTACAATCATATTAATTTCTTTCTCTCCAACATTCCACTGCTTTCTGTCTTATCTTGAAGAACAGGCTGGATTTCGCTCCTCATAAGACCCTACAAGCCTTTTGGGTCGATATGGCCTAAACGTATTTTCACTATAGTTCTGTGATGGTTATTTACTTTTGTCAATTAATAAAATGATAGTACCTATAGCCAGCTATCCATGAGTGTTTTACATAGTGCAGTCTAAAAGAAAGAAAATTTGTCTAACAATTTACCTACAGATATCATTGATAAATTTAAAGTAAAAAAGTTCCTATTGGAAAACTTCAGTAGAAAATGCACTTGAATAATATGTAAGTGATTCAAAGTAATAATGTTGTAAAATTAAAAATTAACACAAGTTACACTAGTGTGTACTTACAATAATGTTTAAATATGAGAATATATAATCCCTCCATAGACTATTAAAAAAAACACAAAAAGCTTTTATTTATTTTTATTTAATTTGTGCAGAATTTGTGTTCTTATCTAAATATGAGACCAACAGAACGCGCCACGCACGACCCGAAGTTGCACTGGTTTGGATTTGAAATAAGTACCTAAAGCGATTATACACATAAAACAATACAACTTAAAAATAATCAAGGATTTTGTGCACGACTGTAAAATTTTATAGAATTAGCTAGGTCGAAATTGTTCACTTTGAGACCATTATTTCGCCACAGGTTGCGGCAAAGAAACTGACATAATTAAAGGTTAAACAAACTTACCTAAGTGAAGTTTGACCATAATTATATGAGTCGTTACATCCGAAGGCATTTAAGTTCACCAGGTAGTCCACTCTTCTATGTACTAGGCATCAAGCACAATTTCAGAGCTGAAAATGCTAAAAAAAAAAGTACAAGTACCCTCCTCCCGCGCCCCCACCCGGCCCCGACTCGTGCGCTGAAACGTCATTTCTTTAGAGTTTACTGGTACTTATTTCGCAAACTTATGTGGGGGATATGGGTTATGGGAGGGTTCTTAAATGCCTTCGGATGTAACGACTCATATAATTATGGTCAAACTTCACTTAGGTAAGTTTGTTTAACCTTTAATTATACTTCGTCGTTACATCCTCGACATTTAAGTTCACCAGGTAGATGTTTAGCGCGTTTGCGAAATAACATTAGAACATTGGTTATACGTTTGACAATCAACTTTTATTTTATCAAATTACGTATCTTAATTATTATTATAATATTAATTATTACAATCAAATACTGCTTCTGCAAATGCACTTTCTCCATCATTCATCAAGAGAGACCGATTGTAAAATTTTGCGAAAACAAGGGAGGTGCCCGTCCAACCTGCGGTTCTCTTAATTAGTTCGATAGACACGTCTTTACGGTGGGCTGCCGACGTAGAAGCGTGACGAGTGCTATGGGCAGAAAAGGTGTCAGTATCTATGCCGCTTTCTTCCATTATCCCCTTGATCCATCGACTGATGGTTGAGGAACTTGCGTTAAGTATCGGCTTTTTTGTCGTGAGGAATAAACGGTCAGTATTAGAGTTCATTCGGAACTGTTTCGTAATCTCAATATATGACGTAAGTGCCTTTGCAGGACAAATCTCTTCCCTGATCGGGAAGAAAGGAATAATAAGACGTGGCATTAGCCGACCAGGTGCCGAAGTTTTAATCAAATTTATTTATTATTATTATTATTATTATTAAATTCTTTATTGCACACAAAAATAAATTTATTTAATTATTGAAATAATAATAAAAGATTATCATTTCAATAATGTCTTGATTAAATGTAATGCAAGACAATTTAATAAGGGATAGGGTCTGGACCCGTTGTCCTGAAGATAATGCAAGCAGACACGCTGTCTTTTTACAAATTCTATCTAAAGACAAACTATCGTTTGGATATAGATTTCCTACAAAATCAAGAACTAACTTAGGATCCCACGTAAATTGATACTTCGGAGAAGCAGGTCTTTGCTTAAAGACGCCTTTCATAAACCTTATCACTTGGTCATTCTCACTGAACCATTTGCCAAATATTATACTGAGGGCAGAACGGTAAGTGTTCAAGCTAGAGTAGCTTGCTCCCTTATTATATTGAATTGTTAGAAATTCAAGAATTTGAGGAACGGTTGCGTTATAACAGTCAATATTTTCTGCAATGGAAAATTGCCACCACTTTTTCAATGCCATATTGTATTGTTTTACTGAAAGGGAAGACACCATAATATCTACTGTATCTGGCTTGAGTGATCGTCGCCTATACGCTTCCCTGATAATTGGCACGACACCAGGATAAGGGTTCTCCAAAAGGGATGCGGTTCTCTGAAAGGAGACATCAGTAAGTGATTGTCGGGATGAAAATACACAGGGTCTTTGCACGCCAGTGAATGGAGCAATGGCTACCATGGTTGACTTGGCCAGAAAGGCACAACCATGATGCCTGTGGCTTCGTCGTCGACAATTTTACGCAGACATTTGAGAATAAGTGAGAATGGTGGGAAGGTGTAAAAGTAATAATTACTCCAATCCAGTGTAAACACGTCAATATTGAAGGCGGACGGGTCTCGTTTCCACGTTATGTACTTAGAGCATTTGTTGTTCAAACGAGATGCGATGAGGTCTATCTCAGGCTGCCCAAAGTTGCTTACGATGTCTCTAAAGACAGTCTGTGAGAGATCCCATTCCGCATCAATATTGGTGCGTCTCGACTCCTCGTCAGCTTCGGTGTTGTCTTTCGATCTAATATATAATGTGAAAATGTACAGTCGACGCTCTTCGCAAAATAACTATATCTCGCGTGTAATATCATTTAAATGATTATACTGTACGCCACCCATTCTGATAATATATGAAATAGCTACAGTGTTATGGATACGAAGTAAAATTTCTGAATCGTGCATTTCGCTTGCAGAACATTTTAGACCCATAAGAGCCGCTTTAAGCTCTAAAAAATTTATATGGAATATTCCCGAAATCCGCTGGCGCGCTCCCTGTTACACATTACGCCCCACCCTGATAAGGAGGCGTCTGAAAAAATTTCTAAAGCCTTTTGACCGCGACGCAAAGGATTCTTAGAAGTCATAATATTATTATGTCCTTCCCACCATGTAAAATCAGGTAGTAAAGCTTTACTAATGGCCATTTTCTTGTCATAATCATCATTAGATCGTTGTAATGCTCGATATTTCTCACTTTCAAAACTTTTTGTGTATACCCAACCGTAGGCAATGGCTGGACAAGCTGAGGTGAGGACACCGACGAATTGAGCGAACTCCCTAATCGTCAAAATATTCTTTTTTGATATGTCTTTAACAAGAGATAAATTTTTTATTACGCTTGTTTAAGGGTAAGCCCATATTCATGTCAACTAAATTCTGTTCGAATCCTAAGAACGTACAAATTTGACTTGGTAACAAGTGGCTCCTTTCGGTATTAATTGCCAGCCCCAGAAAGTGTAATACGTTTACTGTTTCAGAAACACAATTTTGGCAATCCCTATACGAATACCCCAGACACAAAATATCATCCAAATATACGACTAAGAGTAACCCTTTACTCCTAAGGAAAGATGCAACCGGCTTCAGCAACTTGGTTAAGACATATGGGGCTGATCGTAGACCAAACGGAAGGCACTGAAATTCATAAGTTTGGCCGTTGAATTTAAATCTTAAAAACTTCCGATAGTAAGGATGCACCGATATTAAAAAATATGTATCTTTGAGATCGATATTTGCCATAAAACACGACGGGGACATTAATTTCGTGGCTGTACGAATGTCCTCCATTTTAAAGTGTTGTGTTTCGACACACTTATTTAATGCTTTCAAATTAAGTATGCATCTATGTTCACCGTCACTTTTTGGTGTGAGAAATATCTTAGATATGAACTGACCGGTTTATCAGCACATGGCAAAAATGGCTTTAGTTTGGGTTAACTTTGAGATCTCTAAATTCAAGTTATGTTTCTGTGAAAGTGAAAATTCATTATTAACTGGTTCTGTTATTTGAGTAACTGGCCGATTAAAAGGTATCTTATAACCAGATACGATCTGTAAAATAACAGGATCACTTGTAATGGATCTCCAATTATCAATAAAATATTTTAATCGGCCTGTGTGACTGCTCACCTCTATTGGGTTTTGGGCGTCGATTTGGGAACTGCTGCTTTCGACGGAGTCGGATAACGATTTCGGAAAGCTTTTTAATAAGCTCGATTTTGTCTATATTGTCGCCATCGCCATAAGCTTAGACGTGACACTAGTAAGGCCGGCTATACCTAGCCCCAGATGTTGCTGAGCTTTCTCTAAGCGCTTATCCCTGTTCCTAGCGGATTCTGTTAGAACAGCCGAAATTTCAGGATTCAATTTAGGCGCCTTCACAAGCTGAAAATTCTCCGGTATCAGCAATTTATCTGTAATTGCTTTACTTTGGTCCTTATTCAGACCTTCCGATAATATCCGACCCCAGCGTTTAGATACGTCTCATGGATTTTGGATCCGAAGAGTTCCTGTTTAACCTTCGAATCGCCTAACGCCTCTAAAATATTTCTTGGTAAAGCCGTAGAAGTTGATGGCTCGACTGAGGCGGCTACCGGTCTTTCAGTTGAAGACTGGTTTGCTGTCATCGGGAGATCGGTTGCGCGAGCTTGGCCAGCTGGTAAGGCGGATGGATCCCCTGTGGCATCTCTCGTCTTGTTTATGTCGTAATCGACCACGGTTATGGCTGACCGCATGATAGGGCTTAAGCCCGCATTATCTGAGCTAATAGTACCGGACTTGGACTTCTATATCTTGAGCAAGAGGCTCTCGGACTTCCTGATTCTGTAAGTACAGGATACCAAAGTCATGATCACGGCATGACATTTTGACTGTAATCACGTCACAGTACTAGATAGGAAAGTATGCAACTACGGTCGCGCCGTAGTATTCATTGGTAAGAATTCGTTTGACTATAATCTCGTCATAGTACCACGTTAAATAAATTTATACTGGTTCTATATAATATGCGACCATGATCTCGCCATAGTACGATTTGCATCATCGTTCATAGTCAAATGAGCTAAATTTCTCATTATAATATAGCATAACTGAGCTGAAATTCTTCAGATACTATTGTAAAGTTAAGTATTTCTATAGCGTAATAATTTATACTGGTTCTATATAATATGCGACCATGATCTCGTCATAGTACGATTTGCATCATCGTTCACAGTCAAACGAGCTAAATTTCTCATTATAATAAAGCATAACTGAGCTGAAATTCTTCAGATACTATTTTTATACTGGTTCTATATAATATACGACCATGATCTCGCCATAGTACAATTTGCAACATCGTTCATAGTCAAACGAGCTAGATTTCTCTTTATAATATAGGAAAACTGAGCTGAAATTCTTCAGATACTATTGTAAAGTTAAATATTTCTATAGAGTAATTATTCAAAATAGTCAAAGTATCCAGAAAAATATTAAAGAAACAGTCGATGTAAATCCAATGTTATTGGGCGGTAGATTAAAAAAAACATTTTCTGTAATTCCGGCGATGTGACCAAGTATGACTACTTATTGTAGTTCATGCACTACGCGAGATAAGTATATGAGATGATTCCGTGTGTGTCGGAAGAATAAATAGAACAGTAAATTAATACAAAGTATGAATAATCACGTCACTAACCTTCGTCACCAGATTTATGACGCATCCTAAGTCGCCTTTTGAGGCGCCTTATTTTCCTTTTAATATGTTCGTCGAAATTCCTATGTTTCCGTTTCCCCATCCCGGAAAACACCTCCACACAATCACACGCGGTAATATCGCACGATACAACAGATATTCACTTAAAATTTTGGTAAGGAAAAAAATTTCGATGCTTTGATGCCCGCACAAAAAAAGCGAATGACGTTTCAGCGCACGAGTCGGGGCCGGGTGGGGGCGCGGGAGGAGGGTACTTGTACTTCTTTTTTTAGCATTTTCAGCTCTGAAATTGTGCTTGATGCCTAGTACATAGAAGAGTGGACTACCTGGTGAACTTAAATGTCGAGGATGTAACGACGAAGTATAATTTACATACTCGTTCATACACTCGAAAAACATTAACGTTTTGCAGAAATCAGATGAAACTTCCGGCTTGAAAGGCCCAACCCAACATCCTCATCAACCTATAACTTCGAAATTAAAACGCGACTATATTTTTTATCTTGGTGACTATTTAGGTATGATTATTTTTTTTGGACTTGAAACCAAGTCTGAATTCCGCGCCCCTTCGAGAGATGCGGATTCTTACTATAACTTTGAAATTATAATGCGACTTTTTTTTACGTTGGTGACTTTTTTCTATCTTCCTCGCTTCCCATGATGCTGCTTCATATCTCTATTTCATTTCATTCACCGCAGCTCGCTCCTCGTCGTATACAAGTACCTACTATAATTTTTACAGATTATGGTATTGGTAGGCATGGAATCGGATCTAATGATTTTCTGGCATTGTGAAAATTGGAGGATTCTATGCTGAAGTACACCCATTTTTCTACTATTTGACACACACAATCTCAAATAATTAGTATTATACCAAATGGAATTACACAATCTAATTCCACCATCGCCATTCCATCCATCTTCGGACTACTAGGCGCGGGGAGGGATTCCACCCGTATGTAGTTAACATACCCAACATTCGCACTAAGCGGTTCGATTCTTCATTCATAATGCGAACAGCCAAGGCATGGAACTCCCTTCCGGCGTCAGTCTTTCCTGGATCCTACAACCTTGGGATCTTCAAGAGCAGGGTTAATGAATAGGCATCTACTGAGATCGCATGCTTCATCTTCGGCCACATCGTCACTTCCCATCATTTGAGATTATGGTCAAATGCGTATCCAGTTAACCATAAAAAAAAAAATAACAAACAAGTTGAACAGCCATCTCAATCTAACATTTGTTTCATTTAAAAAATTTCAGGGCTTTTAACCAGCATATTTCTTTATGAGGATTTGATACTTCATTGCTGCTAATATGCGAATGTTTGGATGTTTGTTTATTTGTTGCTCAATCACGGCAAAACGGATGAATGGATTTGGATGAAACTTGGTATATTAGATAGAACATACCCTGGATTAAGACATAGGACAATTTTTATTCCGATATAGGGAGTAGTTCCTGCGGGATATAGAAATTAAACATATCCGCGATAGTTATTCCACGCAGGCGATACCGCGGGCACAGATTACTAATAAGTTACTAAAGTAACCGCGGGCGGAAAGCTCGTACATAATATGTTTTTGCTTTGAATGATCAAAATATATATATATATATATATATATATATATATATATACCTAGGTTTTGGTTAGGACCTCTGCAATACACGTTCTATAAAATGCTCTAAGGTTCTATAAGATAAGACAATAGTTACAGGTATTTGTGCTCTTGCACATGCTGTACAGTATCACAAAAACTCTGATAAGTGCGACTCGGGCTTGCGCAAAGGTTCAAAAATCGAAAAGGACGAGGTTCTATGTTCAGCTACATGTATTTTTTTATATTTAATGTTTAATGATAATTCCGTGATTTGGCGGCTGAGTTGCGTGATTATTTTTGCGAATGGAAGAGGTTAGCGTCAAGTTTTTTTATTTTTTTATTCAGGTAAATAGCAGAATAGCTTGACATATTTAGACGATTGCACACTCATTCGCGAGGCTATTTTTATGCAGTTTGGGTTTGTATCGAAAAAGTGTAGAGAGGTTTGGGTTATTATAGTGAGGGTTGGGGACTTTACTAAACACTATAATTTATTTCAATTTCAAATTCCGAAGAACATTTTTATTCTGGTAGTGGCTTCTTCACTTCTTATTAGCAACCCTTGTTCGTCTTGTCCGTGTTATGATCTTAATAATTTGCTGCAATTTACCGTATTCTTCGGAACATCATTTCAATTCTTGAAGACTTGTAATTTTATTTATTTTACTCTTTTAAATAATATTAATTAAATTATAGTTCCGATAGGAATACAGCGGTGATTGTTGATTCGTTTCTAATTTTGTTGTAAGATTCTTTAAACGATTTTCAATGAACAAATTGTTCGATGGTATAAAAAGTACTGAATTGAGAATTATGTGAAACAAAAATATATTCGGCGACATGAATTCGATATAAAAAGTTTTGATAAAATAATAGACACCTGATATGCTTACTTTACGTATTGCCTAAGTAAAATCAACATACTTTATTTATAAGTATTTATGTTTTTCATAGGATTTCTATAACCCGTGAAACTATAGGTATCAATTATGTGAAATTAATATAGGATTAATATAATTTGAATGATTCAGGCAATACCTACGTGTACCTGATTCTATGACTTTAAAGCGTGTTTAGAAATTTTAAGTTCATGAGTGACCGACATGCAATTATTTTAAATTAAATAAATAATAGTCGCCTAGTTAATTAACCCTTATTTTAATGTGACTAGTCTGCCGCCAAGCACCTATGTGCATTTATTTCGGTGGTTTGTAATAATGTCTCCTGGAATATATCCTTGTATATATTCTGACGTTTACAGAGCGCGGTTCCGGGGACGTTCATGTGGAAACCCAGACTGGGTCTCGATTTGGCTATTCCCACAACAGGTGAGATATGTTTCATGTAATAACCTAATGAACGCGCACTTTGTACAAAGTTATTTCAAAGAATTGGCTCGTGTGGATTAGAAGCTCATAGGCGCTCGCTCATAGCTTCATAAGGGATTATGGAATTGTCATTATTTAACAGTGATGATAGTTGGCAAAAGTGGTTCATAAGAGTGATTTTTTGTATTTAACACGAATACTTCTTGTACAGTCGACAGCAAGACGATCGTAACACCACCAGATTTTGACGCAATAACAATTATTTGTGAAATGTAAAAATTGTGGTTATTATAAAAACAAAAACAAGTCACATGCAAGCTGAGCTATATATTGTCTGAATATTACAGTTTTCGCTTACATGAATTTATACAGGTAAGGTATATTTATAGGACGACCCGTTGGTGTAGTGCATTAGTTCCCAAAGTGCTCCAGGTGGAACCCCAGGGGTCCACGGGAGACTCGACGGGGGTCTACGTTGACATGACAAAAAAATGGGGGTTCAGATTTCGTAAGCGGGGGCTCCACGAATATTTATCTGCTTTCGATAGTGAAGAACTAAAATGTTGACTTGACTTCACCTATCAATGTAGGTAGATAATATTTTAAGAAGCTCGGGGACTGTTACTTGTAAAATCTCGCATATTCCAAAAAATAAAGTCGGATAGGATCACTTTTTTGATTGGCCAACTTTACTTTTTGACATTCACTCACTCATAGTAGCACAATTACTTAATTAATTAAAGAATCAATTCTCACTTTTTTTGGAAACCATTAATTCATGGTTGGAACTCAGCCGCAACGCAAATTTCCATAGATTAAATCTTCACATTTTTTGACGAGTTTTGAGAATGTAAATGTAGCTGCACGGGGTCCACCGGAACCAGCAAAATTTTGGAAGTGATTATGAGAAAAAAGTCTGGAAACCTCTGGTGTAGTAGATAGTGACCCTGTCAGCGAAACCAACGGTTGCGGGTTCGAATCCCGCGAGGGGTAATTGTTTGTATGATGAATTCGAACAATGAATGTTTATATAAATATTTATATATGTTTATCCATTATCTAGTCTCCATGCACAAGCTTTGGGGACTAGATGATTGGTGTAAGCGTCCGACATAACTCGCGAAAGTCTTTGGATTTAATATAACTCTGGTTTTTATTTCCACCCCGCAAACCAGGGTTATTGTCACTAACAATAATTGCTGCTTGCTTTATTGCAGAAACTGAGTTCAAGGTACATCAGCCGTCGAAAGATAGTATTGGCGAAGGACTGGTGGTCATGATAAATGGTTATCAGGTCGGAATTACTTTTATCGGTCTCGCTTCGGGTCTATCCAGTGGCATCAAAACTTACCCTCACCTCAATCCTTTTTCGGCTTTTTTTTATACCAGCGTATATAGATGGGCGTTGAGATATTTCAGTCTGTAAGTACATTGTAATTAATTAATCATCAATTTGTTATAACCCTACTAATCTAACTAATATTATAAATGCGAAAGTTTGGATGTTTGTTTATTCGTTTGTTTGTTTGTTGCTCAATCACGGCGAAACGGGTGAACGGATTTTGTTGAAATATGGTATAAAGGTGGAGGACACATTTTTCATTTAAGTAGTTATTTATTTATAAAAAAATTTATTGGTGTAATTTATCAAACACCTGGTAACCATAATACAAACCTAGCTGCTTAGTCTGGAACTAGATGGCGCTGTGTGTTTGTGCAAAAATATTTATTATTATAATATTGATAGAACTAACTACTACTATATTTTACTAGTGGTGCAATATGGCATCACCTTTTTTCTTGAAAAATATTACCGAAATTGTTTTTATATCGATCTATTTATTAACAATTGAGAAATCCGTAATACGAAAGAAATACCGCCGTTACCTAATGGTTTAATTGAGAATGCCAACTTTCCACACCGTTATTTGTGCGGTGTCTCGATACGTTCCATTGTGAAATAAATGCTTCATTTTTGAGTCAAGTCCCTTGTATATAATTTATGAAAAGCTTAATTTTGCCAGTGTCGGGAGTTTCGCTTTTTTATGTACTCCATACCATTAGGTAGATCCATATATTAGATATCTGAGCTAACGGTAGTAAAGGCAAGGCCGAATAGACCAACGATGCGATGTTCATGTTTGATATAATTTTGATTTCTTTAGGATTTTTCCAGATGAATTTCTTTTTCGTATTTATTTAGTTTTTTTAATATCGAATATGCGAGAAAGGTCCTGATGAACGATGTTGAAACTCGCTGGATGCAGGCGGCTTCTAATCGGTCGCTCTGGAAATTTATGGAAGGGGCCTGTACGGGATAGCGAAAAGTAAAATGGACTGTATGAAAACTAATTTGGCTAAATGATCAGGAAAACACGGATATGAGGCGAAAAAGTAATTATTATTGCAAATAAAATAACAACCAAACCAGGAATGAGAACAAAATGTAACAATGACAGCCAAAACGTAAGAAATACAAAAGTCAAACAAAAAAGAAAATTATAAAAAACCAAGGAGTTTGCCACAGGGCCTGTTCAGCAGTAGACAATTTGTCGCTGATATGATGATGGTGACGAAATAAACTGTAAAGGAACAGCTAAAATATTAATTACCTTGAACCTGTCCCAAAGAGTCATATCGATACGAATATACCTTGTGTGTTCATTTTAGATATGAATTATTATAGGTATAATTACTTTAATTTATGAGTGATATTATTTTCCATTTATTTTTGTATAAAATATTAATGTGGGGCGCTTCCAAATCTATAAGAATTTTAATCTGTTTGAGGACTAAGAAATCTTTTTGACATCAAAAGGTGCTACGTATAATATTTAAATTAATTTCAATTTATCTGTACTCTTCGATGCTACACACGCATATACCCCACGACACCACCAAAGAATAAGTTTATAAACAATAAAATATTTTTTGTTCCATACAGTATACCGGTGTGGTTGGGAGGCAGCGGCGGCAATTACGTGGATACACATAGAGTGTGGAAACGACGCTTCTATTACATGGATGAATTTATGCCGAAATGGATGAGGAATATAGTGCCTTATGTCAAGGAAGAGGAATGGGACAAAGAGGAATTGGAATGGAAAAGATTTAAGAAATATGCTGAACCAGCATTCGGTAAACACTATCGATTCCCAACAAAATCCTTTAACAACTTCAAGTCTCATTTGACCGTTGAGACGGTTGAGAATTTAGACGAATCTTCCGCTTCTTTGTAATGTGACAAGGAAAGAATACACAGATCATTCATCAAATTTATTTCATCTCATTTATTTACGGTAATTTGATAAGTAAGAGTACATTTTAAAAATAGTAGGTAAATCTTTGGTGTATGTAACTGTTCAAACTAAAAATTATTGTTAGTAAAACTTAGAAATAAACAAATCCAACTAAAACATACATTTTATTTAATAACACTGTGAAATTCTTTTGCCGGGTTAAGTAAATCTGCATTGTGAGAGGGGGCACGAAGTGTATGGGAAATGTTGCAATTTCCGAGTTTTAGTACCCCTACGTCGACCCTCTTAGAAACTTTCATATTGATATCAATACGTGGGAATTGACGGAGCACTTGCTATTTATATATGAATAATCTGTTTAGTGAAAAAAATTATGTTCAATTATAAACACACGACATTACTTCCTTCTGCAAAAATGTTTTGTTACATCATTATGCCCATCGTGCCCAGTCAATTCTTATTGTATACTTTTATCGTAGAATACTCCAAAGGTTAGGGTTTAACCTCCTAAGAATTTTCGCATTTTCGTGTTTCGTACCGCATCTCAACTTTACGGATGTGTTTATTCTATAGAAGCAATTAAAATCATTGGTGGCAGTGCTTTTCTATTGCTGATGATGTTGATTAGATCTATTACCGTTTAGTGGTACCCTCATAATAAAAATGAATTTCTTTTTTATCACGAGGACGGAAGAGATTTTAAACGATACTGGTGTTGGATACGATTACACTACAGACGGGAAAAAGATTTAGAACTTATAGTAATATACAAAAATGTTGTTTTTTTTTTATTTCGACAAATTCGTATCCCGTTTATGCTTATAAAGTATCAATTAGAAGCGGCATATTTATGTGAAAGATTTTCAGCTTTGAAGATTACACCCTCTTAATTAAAAACCTACATCAAGTCACTACGAGTACAGACTTAACAGATTTGACATCGTTGTTCTAGCTATAGTCATACATAATAAATGCTATTTAGATATGTATTATCATTAATTAACTTTTAGGTTTCTTTAGTAACTCTATGTTGTAGAGTTTTATTAATCTCATTTTTTTAGATGAACCTACAAGCACTAGCAACCTACTCTAATGGGCCTTATAATGGTTTATAATCCGGAATTTATTGTTGAAATATCTCTGTAGTTATAACACGTGAGATTACTACAACCGCTTTCTTAATTATTATACAATGTTAATTTTTTTTTAATAAGTAGTAGGAAAGAATTATCTTAAATTAATTACGTTGCATTAAAACCATAGTAGCATCTTTTGTTCACGGGTCGACAAAGGATATCATAATGTAGCGCGTGCCGTTGGAGACTCGCAAGCCCTCATGGTAGTGAGTGAGACGGCCCGGGTGCATCAGCAGCCAGCCCTCTTTGGTGTCACGCACTGAACAGTCGTAGCGCAGGAAATGGCACCCGCCACCCTCGTAATCCACATCTACACATACAAATAGGAAACTGTTGATTATTCGTATAAGTAAATACTTAATATAAAACTTTGACCGTGGTTCACGAAGAAGTAGAGAAGAAGTTGAAGAGATAAGTTAACTTGTCGCGCTATCAACTAGGCAAGACTAGAAGTGTTGTATTTTCATACGGTGCCACTGTCAAAGGAAAACAGCAAAGTCTTTTGCTTCCGTGGCTCAATATAAATAACATAATTAAGGTAGTTATACAAAACGGAGATCGCGGTTTCGATTTCCACCAGGGTACATGGTTCGTACTCGGTTTGGTTGGTGGTTGGGCATTTAGAAAGGACCGCTTGGCCAGCTACTACCGTCTTATCTAAGTTTGCGGTCAAGCAACAATGTTGATAACTGTTGTTTTCCGGATTAGTGCAACTTCCGGCTCATCTTCATTTATTATGTGATTGAGATCAATCTCGGTTAAGCATAAAAAAAAATTACCTATTCTATTTTTATTTAGATATTTTTGCGGCGAAAACTAATTTGTGGGTTTTTCGTTTCAGCAGCACTCCTCCGCTTATTAAAAAAAAATATATTTCTCACATTATACACAGAATCAATAGCATTATTACAAACTAAAGATTCTCATTACGTTGCTTATATTTATAGTATTTTCATCTGAAGACGCGGAGGTAACTCGAGTGAGACAACAAAGTGCCTTAGCCTACGCTTCTAACTTTCAAGAACTCCTTAAATATCATGCTGTCACTTTCATATTGTTGACCTTCAAAGCGACGGAATGATGTTTAAGGGGATCATAACGTTAAAGAGCGTTTGAGTAATCGGGCTTTAAGTAATATCAAATATCCATCCTACATATGTATAACATTCTTAGCCGTGGTTAACTCACGTGGTGTATTGAGAGCCAAATTAATGGTGTAGGTTGAGGAGTCGTGGTGGGGACGCAGGAAGGGCTGCTCATCGGGCCGATAGCGCACCACGAAGTTCATAATAGAAACCGGCGGCTGTAGAGAAATATAATGTTTAATAATTTTGATAAATTATAGGCAGTAAGTTTACGACGACGACGAGTAGTAAGCAACTCCTGTGAATAAATCCTTTATATGTGACAAGTAATTTTATTTCGTAGAATGAAGCAATTGTAAACAGCACCCCACACTAATGTGGATACAGTAGTCTCCAAAAGTGCATATCCAGTTCCAGCAGAAAACTTTTGCAGAAAATTTGAATGTTACGGAAAATATATTTAATTCTTATGCACTCAAACGCTTTTGACTTAACTTTGACTATGTGAAAGAAAATATGAAAATGTCGTACCAAGAGGTTAACACGAGGGCGAATAGCAGAGGCGTAGTCATTACTCCACCGAGAAGACCATTGACCTTAAATTGAAGAGGAAGCACTCAAACGTAGTACATAAGATTAGTAATCGATACTTGTATTAAGTATAAAGGTACCTATTCGAAAATTTTAAATCGTTTACACTAGGACTGGATACGTACTTGTAAATAGACTAACTAAACGATCCGGTTTTTAGTGTTTGAATGATCTGTGAGAATCAACATATCCATATAAACAGAATTTCCGTTTGTAACATTAAATGGTACTAACATTGTGATAATATCCCAAGAAGACCAACTCCTGTAGAGGTCGAACATACTCCTTGAGGATGTGGAGCCAGTGTCTGTCGAGACCGACCTGAGTCATGTGGATATCACGAGTCGGCACTGCCTCGTAACCACCTTCCAGGCGTTTATCCTGCGAATGTGTAGTAATTTGTATTAAATACTTTACTTTAAAAAAAATTCTTCAGCGTATCAAGTTCATCAATTATAGATCTTAAATTAAAATTTGGAAAGGGTTAACCGTTCACCCAATCGATCTCTAATCCGTTTGTCATTCTAATCTAACAAAAGGGAAATCGTGTTCCCATCCATTCCATCATAATTGAAAAGTGTACAGTCATGGAGCGAATTGTTTTATTGGAACTCAATTAATAACCAAACTTCAATTCTATCGTACTAAAGTCGTACATGTGAGTACATACGTCAAAAAACTTTGCAAGCAATTGGAATACTTCTGTTTTATGGAATATTAGAATTTAAATCCTGTAAACGTTGCACGATTTGTTTCGCTTCGAGTGTGCAAAGTGTAAATGCGCTGGGACACAAAAATGTTTACATGATTTTTGTGATCCAGCAGATTTGTTTCTAATTCTATAGGCTGAACTGTAAATGCTATTAAAAGATGATATTTTACTCGTGGATTAAGGGAATTAACACATTCATTATCGTTGGAATGAGCTAAAAGGTGGTGCATACCTTTTCTCACTTATGCTTCACAATCTCAATTTAAGATCTTCTTACATTATCTAATGCAATAGGATAGAGTCAAGAAAAATTAATAAACCTCTAATAACTAATATGTTACATAAATTTTAACTTAGAACCACTTGAATAAAACGATTGAAATTGCGCGTCGTGTGATGTCACAGCATTGTAAACAGCTTTTCTGCTATGTACTACAACGAACTCTCTGATTTTCTTGTTTTGTTTTCGTAAGATTTTGGTGAAAGAGATTTGCTATGGAAGCTGGATATATAAAAGTGGATCCCTGAACAATTATTAAGCAACCGGGGAAATCTATAGCGTAGGTCGACTTTCAACTGTGGATGTCCTGTGGCTGATATGGTGATGAGATTTTTCAATTTTTATTTACACAAAGTGGCCGTGTGGTGCCCGGCTTAGTAGAATAGGACCGTTCCTGTGGACGTCGTAACAACTGACTATAAACGATCATGAGTATAACAGTATAATAGACCAGTGCTGGCCATGCACTTCATAGAATCGGAACTTTTAGAAAAAATCTACGATCAACAATTCGCCTGTCCAGCAAGCAGCCCCCCCATGAAAAGCGATGCAAATCACTCCATGCGAGAGGCTTATTTCCAGTAGAGTAATTTTATAAGTAGATATATTTCGTCGATAGTGGGATAAAACCCTGGCTCCTGGCAAATGAGTTCAACATTTGGTAAAGATTTCTAGGGTTAATTACAAGCGCTAATTTGATCGCAGGGATCGCTTGCCGCCAGAGTCAGTCGACAGAAATTGCCGTCAGCAATATGGCAATTGGCACTGCAATTTGCACTGTTTTATTGATTTCGATAATAAAACAACGTGATACAATTACTTGACTGACTGACTATGACTGCAATCGTCGAATGATGCTAGTTGCAAGCCACGAATGTGATGGCCGTCTGTAAGCGCTCTAACTCACATTGTTCGAGCCATCACTCCATTGCCCATATGCTTCCATCACTTCGATCCATTCAACGCAGAACCTTTTTGACATCAGTGGAAACCAATACACATCGGGGCACGGCTGAAATACATAAAGTCCATTGTTATAATATTACAAAAACTCGACTGCCAAAAATATTCTTTGCGAACTAAAAAGAAATATATGGATTCTACGCTCCCTCTGGTCAGAGCAGTTTCATAATGAAGGAAATATCCAAATATTCCCCAAATAATATCCACCTATGCAAATAATTGAATGGTTAATTTCAATCTACGTACGACACATACCCAGCCTGCTAAAATCTAGGATGTCAAAAGCCTGCTGTTTGCTCACAAATTTCAAACTTTTATTTCAACGTAAGATAAATGCATTAATTTATCTGTCAGTCAGTATGTCCAAACTACTACCGCTCGATACACTACTACTACGCTACAGTTAGGTAATAAATATTTATTTGTCTTGCTTTTAAATAAGGATATGTAAATAAAATCTCACCATTGCATGCTTGCGGCCTTCAACGAAGTTCGTCGCGTACTCCTCATTGAGGTATCTCTTCTCCCACTCAATCTTGTTGTCTAGCACTTGGTACACATCGGGGTTTGTGAGGCTGATGTCATAGCTTTCTGGATTTACTAGGTGACCGAAGTCCATTTCGTTGCTTACGTGCATGAATATTCCCTAAAATATTAAACGTAACTTATTATCATATCGCTCGATCTACAGGTTCATTTACTTAATTACTGTTTAAGGGATAGTACCACTATTCCTGTGGTACTTTCGATGTAATTTTTATGACGAAGTTTTATTGGTAACCTACGAATCAGTTATTTTCGTAGAGGCCATAATTCACGAAAAATTTTATCGAGCCATAAGAGGCCTTACAATTCGTTTTCCATAATTAAAATTTCATTAGAATGCCCGAGTTAATTTTCATGAAACTTATACGTTAGAAAGTCGTTATTTTAGTTTCCACACTGTCGAAAAAGTACACTTCCACAGAAAAATAAATTCCATGTCCTTCTTTCGTCTTTATAATCGTTCTTTGCATTTTGAATTTGAATTCCGAAACTGTTTACTACCGCATTGAAAGACGCACCATTACACTCAAAACAATACACAAAAACATTTGTTTTTTACTTTTTTACGTTTTGTTCATGGACAAAACATTATTCTTACATCAAAATGAGTTTTGACGAGGAAGATTATGTTTCGGTTTTTCACACAGATTTCAAGCTAGACGTTTTAATATTTATCCGGAATCGCGTGCTTCATCTTCGACCACATCGTCACTTTCTATCAGTTGAGATTATGGTCCAAATCGTCAAACAAAAAATATTACCTATAAATTTCGATACACGGAGATTGTCAAGAAATGAAACAAACCCTTCCCCTCTTTACCCGTACGCGAGATGTTTTCCATCCGCCACGGAAAACAAAAGCATTGCGTATGAATACATAAATGTGGACGGCCACGCCCCATTGTTCCAATGAATATGTGTAATGTTTCGATAAAAACAGGCGCAGGAGACCCGACTTTAGCATGAACATAGGCCAAATTAAAATTACGTAGTGTGCTTGGGTCTGCGTTCGGGAAATCGTAACATCTTCTCGCTCAAAATATCTCAGTACCTCGAAAGTTATTAATACTGTGTGTTGCTAGTGACGATCTATGGCACTGAAACGTAGTGTCTCACTATGATCCTCATAAAAAAATTGAAGGTCACGCACCGAGCTAAGGAAAGGGCAATGTTAGGCATTTTATTATGACCCAAATCAGGAAATATTAGGTTTTACCTATGAAATTGGCGTTTTCTAAGAAGAATTTCATTAAGACTGTTTCCTCCATACAAATATTTTTGTTTTGTTTTTTTGGGAACGGCAAATCCAAATTTAGCTAAACTTGATGTGTATTATCGGATAACATTAAGTATAGGCAACGTTAATTTTTAAAAGTAACCGCTTTATAAAAGTTTCAGCTAATCTAAGAAATGATTATGGGAAGCACATGAAAAGAGCTCTGTTCAATTTTTTTTATTAAGTGATTTAGCCCAGAAATTAAAAAATATTTCATGTGAAACTTTGAAATAATATTCAATTTTTCAAATAAAAAACTAATTTGGATATAGCTTTGAAAATCGCAGGGATTGGTACATATGATTAACGAAGAAAAAAACTCCAATTTCATAGGTAAAAACCCAATATGTAGAATAACCGACATAACGTAATGGATTAGTAAGTTGAAGGACAGGGCACATAGCTCAAAGAACTAAGGGCCGTTTGGCATTAAAGCTTACTTTAATTTATAGTTGAGACTTTCACTCTATTAAAATGTTAAAGTATCTACTATAAGTTGCTGTTCTTTGTGTGAATAAATAAATATTTATTTATTTCTATAAACAATTTTATTGTACACATATTTTTATTTTACTTTGTAAGACACCTTATGTTAGGTAGGACTTTATGTTTCTTGTTTAAGAATGTAGTTTGTGTAGACGTGGATTTTTCATGATTAAGTCCATATTTTTCTCTTTAGAGGGCCTTTTAACGTATATTGGCGTTGTAAAATTGTACAAACAAACTTACATGTTCCCTTAAGCTGGCGCAAAAAGCCATGTCGGGGTCAATATCCTCCTTAGAATAAGTCACACTTTTAGCCGCAGGAGCCCTGAACAACGATATTTTCATCAAGTAGCAATTGGTGATGAAAGGCACGTTCCATATACCTCTGGAATAGAAAAAAAAATATTTACGTAACTAATAAAAACACAGACATCAACTTAGGGTTCCGTAGGATGTTCTAAGACAACTACTTTAAATTTTTATTCTTATAGCTAATAGCATGATGGCATATTTCGCCGAATGCTAAATCTTCTGTTTAAAATCATTTTACATTGTAATGTACTGATTTTCTCATTTCGGAGACTCCATCTCGCTAAAGAAATACTTGGTAAAGAACAAACAGCACCAATTGAATGTGTCAATGGTGCTGTTCTTTATAGTATACCCTTCTTATTATAAACTTTCTTTCTTTATGTTTCCATATCCGCCTATTGTATATCGAGTGATAGGCCGTACACAATTTAAAATATTCAAATTATTTTTTTTCCCTGGATTCACAAAGCGTTCTGTACTTTAAATATACTCGTATGTTCCGAAATAAACAAAAGGTTTTCCCCGTATTTCACAAATTATTTTCCAGTGGTTATTTTGTGTTTAGTGTTTTAAATGGTTTAAATTACATTGTGTTCAGTCTCCACTTAACTTCGGCCCCATCTTCATGACTGAACCGGAAACCCCATTTTATTTAGGGGACTGGCTATCTTATCTCTGACAACAGGAACACAACAATGCTATTAACATTACTGTTTGGCGGCAGACTTAGATAAGATGATGGTAGCTAGCTAGGCGGTCATTTAAAATGCCCTACCACCAACCAAACCGCGTACTAAAATGTATCCCGCTGGGGATCGAACCCGTGACCTCCGATTCGTATACCCTACGTTGTTTACATTGAGCCACGGAGGAGTAATTTTTAAGCTGGACGTCAGCGGTATGGTCACGCTATCGACGGATACAACAACAATGGGTCCATCGAAGACCAAAAGATGGGGGCGATCGTGTTCTGTTAAGACTAGCCAAGCTGAGAAAGCTGTTAACGAAAGAATGGGTCTTACACAATCATGTATAACATGGAGTGTCGATTCTGACAGATTAAGCAATTTTCCGCAAACTAAATATGTTTTCTTCAGTTTAACAAAATACTGATGATAATCATAACTAAGCATTTTACCCAAATATAGGTTAATCGGAATTCAAAAATTCAAAAAAAACAATAAAATTCCGATTCGGAATTCAAAAAATAGGTTAATCGAAATAAATAGAGAACGCTAGCCACACCTTACAGCTGCGACGTATCATTGACCTGAGGTATCTGATTCACAGTATGTAGTGCGAAAGGAAATTACGAGTGGCATATATCGCAGAGGGGAGGCAAGGGCCCTCCTGTGATCAGCTCCGTCATTAGTCAATTGAGAGATTGGCGCGGCAGGAATCGCAGAGGAGCGGCGGCTGTGCCATCAGTCCCTCACGGACCTCACTCAACAACGTAGCAGGACGACGAGTTACCGTATCACGGATTTTTTAATGGTTACAAGTGACCACCATTGTGACGTCAAGGAGTTCAGATTAATATAATCCAAATGTTTCTTATGAACGTAAGAGTAATTTTAGGTTTGCTAGTACTCTACTGGTTTTTATATGACCACGCGGAGGCGCGAAGAGCACGAACGAGAAGCAGAACCAAGTCTAAAGTAAGAAGATTATTTTTTTTACATAATTTTGTTATAATTAATCTTGAAAATTTACCTTTCAATTATCTGTGACAGGTTCAAATCGGTTTACCTATTACCGGAAAATATAGAGATCCGGAATCTGATCAGTACTATAATAATAATGACGTGAGTATTTTTGAATAATACGTACTCTTAATATCGCCATGCTTTTATAAATTGCCATGCGAATTTACGATACGAAGATTACGAGTGTATTAGTAAAGTCTTACTTAACTTACTTAAGTGTAGGAGAACTAGTTAGTAGGTGTGCTATGTATCTATAATTTGACATTACGTTATTATCCCAACCTAAAATCACTCGTGCAAAGTTAGGTCAGCGCAGCGAGCACAGCGCGCAGGCACATGTATACACCTAACTGTTATTGTTACCTAATTTGTTTTCATTTGCATTAGAGGAACTGTGTATTTATTAATCCCCGACGTTAAAAGAGGTTGAAGTCTCGTTGTTTGAAGTCTCTGTTTGTCTGTGGCATTGTAGCGTCCAAACAGCTGTACCGATTTGATAGCTGTATTTCATTTTCGAAAGCTGGTGGTTGAAAAGTTATTCTTAGCCATGTTTGATGCAAATCAGTGAAGCTGTTTAAAAAATAATTAAATAAATATCTTTGCACATCTAGTTCCACATACAGCAACTAGGTTTGTATTATGGATACCAGATAGTTGATAAACACATATGGATTCAGGAACACATGTCTGTATTCATCATACAAACATATGCCCCTGACGGGAATCGAACCCCCGACCTATTGGTATAGCAGTCAGTTTCTAACCAGCACACCAAACAGGTCGTCAAAGATATAATACAGTAGGTTTGTTTATCTGGATGTATATGGAACAATCATCGGTAATCTCTCGGAGGTTTTCTAAATATTCAATTTATAGTTATTTGTGTTACATTAAATACTTGGCTTAGATCATACGTAAATTTCGGTTTTCACCATATGTTTCGCTATTATACAAGTGAGAGTACGTTCGCAGTTTGTCTAATTCGCCTAAACTCACGTGAGGCATTGCTTCCGGGCTTAGTGACACATCGGGCGCAATTTGGTGTTACAAATTAAGTGACGCGATGGGTCACTATCGATCAGAGTAGTATGTTGAGAATTCTTTTGGTATCAGCTTTCACAAGTTTTACATACATATAGAGGTACATAGCGTACACTGATAATAACGCGCTTCTTGCTGTATTTAAACGTTTGAATTTCGTAATGTTATATATTTTAAATATATAAAATCTTATTTAATGATTAAAAAATCACAAATCGAAGTTCGTCGTTCGTAGCAAAAATTTAATTATCGCGAAAAGATCTTAGAGCGATGATTTCTTATGATTTTAAAGTTCTCTTTCTCCGCAAGATTACACTGCCTTTAAAATGAATGAATGAATTTGATCGCGCCCGCGTTTCTCTCCGTAATGAGATTCGTTAAGTTCGACCTCCAACGGCGATCACCGAAGAAATTGTGATTACTGTAAGGCAGCTAATTGAAGAACACTGACGTATCACCTCACCTATGAAAAGATTCGAACAGATTGACATGAGCCAAAATCAAAATAATTTACAACAACGCGTTAGAAAATATCGTTGTCGCTGGATTTCTTATGAGCTCCGAACAGAAAAGATGTTCAAATGCTGTTTATAAAATGGCGACAAGAGACGAAACATAGATTTATTCTTACAATCTAGAGAGGAAACAGCCTCGCTAATATATGTTAAGGCGACAACAGACCCCGTTGAAGCAGACGAAACGCATTGTTTCAGAATTTCCACTTCAAGAACAATATTTAGTTAATCCTGAGTGGTACACCACCGTTTGCTTACCCGTTATTCCCCATAAACTACGAGAGAGACAATCGAGAAATTCTTCTCCGCACACAGCGAATAAGACAGTCATTTTTGATTTGTTTAAAGGTAGAGCTCGTATGTAACCTATCCTACACAAAGTCCTGCAAAGGCATTGTGATTGCTTTCTTCTTCAAAAAATAAAATATATGGTTTGTCATTTACAGGGCCAGAAGAGGTTGTGATTGCTTTTAACCAGCAAATGAAATACATGCCCTCAGATCAATCCGAATATTTAAAAAAATAGTTTAAACGAATAAAAAGATGTTTGAAATGTAAACGAGAATATTTTGTAAACAATAAAATGTTACTTTATATAAAGTGTTTTCTTTATGATTTACGCAAAACTCACAATGTGCCCCACGTAACTGATTTTAATCCAGCGACAATAAAAAGCAATATTTTTTTAGGGAGCGAAAATTCTGCTCGCCTCTCACTTCGATCTTGAGTACGTGCTGGGTCACAAGATTGCGTTCCTTTGCATCGCTAAAGGTTCCCCTCGACCGCATATCACATGGTTCAAAGACGGCGTGGAGATATTTGCCCATCACTACTTACACGTAAGAAATGTATTTTTATAAGTGGTGGGTTTTACTTTAATAAAAATCTTACAATTTTCATTTGATACTTCTGGTTAACAGAATAACAAACACTTCTATCGGTGAAATTATTATAATTTATTAACTATATAAATTGATTTCAATCGACAGATTCACGAGTGGCCAATTGGTGATGATCGCGTGAAGTCCAAGATTGAAATTGATCCAGCCACACAAATGGACGCCGGCGTGTATGAATGCACAGCGGACAATATGTATTCAATCGACAGACGTTCCTTTAAAACGGATTTCTCCATCGCGTTCGATTAAACAATATTATAGTATTATATGCTTTCCTTAGCTTACATTTATGTTACGCAAAATACTCGTAAATATAAAATCTAGAACTATTTACTCATTATTTTATCTCCCAGTTGTGACAAAACTCCTATGATACTCCTAAAAACGTATGACGACGGCGACCTCTAAAGGGCTGCCAACAATTACCGAGCGAGAACATTACCTACCCCAGTGGATGACTTATTTCTATTCAACCTCGTTTCATCGAGTATGGGAATGCAGAGTTAGTTGCAGATCTTATGCCCCAGAGAGAAGCGGAGTCTCTTCCAAGTTCCGACATTGGTCTGTCTCGCAGCCACTAGACAATATGTAAATTATATACTTCTCAGAGAAGACAAACCTCAACAGATGTATCAATCAGTTGAGGTTTTTAAGCATTAGCACAGAATTAATATAGTACTGCATAGCCAAAAAAAAATATTCAGAATAACAATCTTAAAAACTGTTATCATTACGAGTAACACTTGTAAATTATGAGTATTACAGTCTTCTTATTACTACATAGTGCAGTCTACTTCCAGATGTCAAGCGTATGTAGCCATCACCATATTGAATAGAAATATAAGATTCCTGCATAGAAGTTAGTATCCTTGATTGTAATTATAAGTATTTAAATACCTGACAGCATATTTTTGAATGTATGGAGACCACGTTGAATTTGTTAACACGAAATGTACCCTTAAACACTCTGGGGATCAAGACGAATCAAACCACACCTTACGTTTCAAAATCGGTCAAACCATTTATGTTCAGGAGGTAATACAGAAATGTATATAAATACATTCGATAAACATTACCTACCCTCTGGCAGCATTATGGTAAAAATCTTGTGCTTCCACCAAATGCCGAAATGGAATTAGTAAATTACACAAGTGAAAAAAGGGGAATGTCTTTTGAGGAGCTAACTGAATCCCCCGAACAGCGAAGGATAGAGTAGAATCCGCATTCAAGATACAAAGAATCGATTTTTTTTTATTGACTACGACAAAATAATTAGTAGTATAGCATCTATAATAATCACATTTTATTGCGTTTACAAGAAACACTATAAATTAATAGAGAAATTAAAACAGTTTTTGAAATTAAGTGTTATTTTGTACTACGTAATTGGAATAATTCGTACTTGTTCAAAATTCAAAATGTATTCTCTCACTCCGTCAATAATAAGCGTTTTATTCACTGTAATCGGTGAATCAAATACCCTTTTCGAGTGTCAATGACAAAAACCTATTTTCCCTTTCACTTTCGTATTTAGTTGCTGGCGTAAGCACGATGATCTAAAATTTTATCCGTAAGTAAATTCTTCACAAAAAAATATTATTTATTAGTAGAACATCATTCATCATATATTATCAGTCATTTCTATGGCGTACTCGCCATAGTAGAATCGCGAATCCATAGTAATATTATAATTGCCAAAGTCCGTCTGTCCGCCTACCACGCCTAGCCATGTTTGATGAAAATCGGTACATTTCGTTCGGTTCAATAATTCATTCGGTTTACACCGATGGTAATTACGAATTTAGACCCTCGGGAGTTTTCTAAATTTTCAGTTTATGTTACTATTTTACTCTCTGGGGGTTTATATTCCTATATTTTGATTATAACAGGTCTACTAACCTTATTATTTGATAGACAATCTCCATGTAGTCTGATGATCTGGCATAAAAGCCGGCTGAATTGATAGCACCCCAAAAGTTCGACCACGCCTGTCCAGGGCGAACCAACATAGGAGCGATGACGTCATAACCCGAGGACAGAAGATACCGCAGAGTGGTCTTTTCTATTCTCGACAAACTATCGACTGTGAAGAGGTAATCACAAACACTGTTGAGGCAACGATCCCTGGAACAACATGTTATACTTATTAAGATACTAATGTCTAAATTATAAAGGATAAGCTGTTGGTTGGGTGCGGGAGGCGTAGTCTACCAAACACAGGTGCAGAGCTATTTACAGTCAGAATTATATCCACAAGATTTTATTGGCGCAGTTTCATGGATAAAAAAAAATACCATGGTAAACCTTGGGGAAAACAGTGCGGTAACGGGGAAATAATACAGGACGAACTGGATTGGGATCCCATGTACAAGTACCCGTTTCGTGTGGCAGTGGGCGTGTGCAAGGCGTTCGGACTTACTCAAAACACGTTCAGATGACTAATAAAGTCGTAATGCAAGACACCATGTTCTACTACGGAAATTGTATAAGTAAGTCTACTATACAAAACTCAGTCAGTTTAAAATTCTGTCTAATCGAACAACTCGAAACGAACTCTAGACGCACTAGGTGGCTAGGTCACAGAACTTACTTTGCAATATTGCGAGCTTCAGATTCAGAAATAAAATCACTAGGCTTAATGCGTTTTGCTGTAGCAAATTGTTTAGAGTAAGTTTGATAAAATTCTTCAACTTCGGTTTCGTGATATTCAACATTGTTTCTTAAAAGAAGGTGAATCTTCGATTTCGGATAATCAGTGTCTAAAAGTTGCTGTAAAAACTCTTCTAAGAAAGGTGTAGATTGTTCAATGAAGACTGCCATCATCACAGTAGGTAAAGCTTTCTCCTGTAACATAACATAAAAGACAAAATATTAGATTCATTTTTCTAAATATGTCAAAGATTAGTATTGACTCAATCATGACTACAAACCTTCAGTTCAATTCTCTTCTCTGTACATAAGGTACAACCTTTTTTAACTGTCCAAGATTTAGCCAAGTAACTGCCCAAGTTGTTTAACGTTAACTTTGATGGACCGTTCCCATGTAAAATTAGAGGTCGCTCTTTAGTGGCTACATTTTCAATATATGGCCAATCCTCTGTAGTATTGGTCTTCAATTGAACATCAGCTGTAAAATGTAAAATAATTACGATTTTAATAGTTTATCCGTACTTCATCAAGTCACAGATTTAGCATGAGCGTGTGGGTAGAACACCCGCTACAACGTGTTAATAAAATTTTCTAAGTAATTGACAGTATAATTTGACGGGAATGTAACACTCATTGTACCATAAAAAAAAGTAAAGTTTTACAAAAGCGGGCGCCAGGGCTGCAAGATAGCTCAGTAGATGTAAGCTAGTATCGAAATAATGGTTATAATAAAAAAACAATATTGAAGTTTTCGTATTTTTTTTTTATTCCCTAAACTTGAGAGAAGTCACAAGAGTAAAACTGTACTCCAATTCGGTTATGTAAAATGGAAGGCAGTTAAGCCAAGTTGGCTACCTACAGGCAGCTTGAAAACACTGACACTGTCCCCTGGCCACTAGTTTGATACAAATTCATACTGGGATTGCACATTGAATTATGGCCCATTCTTTTAGTGACAAGGTGCATCGCGTTTTCAAACAGTCACAGTAATGTAATGATATAATTTAATATTAATTCAGTAAATACTTACATAAAGCCCCATTTAGGTTCTGGAATATTGCTGAATTATGATCTAGGGATATTTTGAGGGTTTCCCTCAAATGTTTATCTAAATATATTTTTGTATAATACAATTGATCATCATCCTTATCATTAATGGCCTTGTAATTCACTATTTCATTAAGCTCTGGTAGATATCCTGCAAAGACATTCAATTATTATATATGTACTAAGAAAGAATAACTAATTTACTGACGTTAAATACTTGATTTACATATCAACGCAGAGCCGAAACTGTTGAAATCACAGCCACGAATTTGGATAGTACGTTCCATTAATGATGGAGGCTCGCAATGTAAAAGGATTTTTGGAAAATCACTTAACACATCATATCTGCCACCGAACGTCCACTGCTGGACATAGACCACTAAATCAATATGATCCCAACCTTTTCAACTAACTTCCAATTGGATTGTCGTTTGCGATTACTACTAATCTCAGGGTCAAATGTTTGGGATGACCTGAATAAAGAATTCTTTTCTCATTTGCAACTGTATCTTAGCCAAGTGAGGTGTGAAAATCCAGATAATCAATATATTTTATGCATTAGAAAATACTACAACAATATTTTTCTGTGTTTGTCCCTAACAACTAAACAATTAATACCACAGACATTGCTGTACGCGTGGTCACATTCTGGTGCTCAACAATTTGATATTTTGCCATCGACTCGCTAAGAGAAAAAACTAAATAATTTACATTTAATAATAAATTTACTTAGATGAATTATGTTATGTTATATAAACAGGAAGACTGTGATTTAATTAACTAGTGATTCTATTATAAAGAAAGAAGCAATAGATACCTATAAATCCGCCAGAGTTCAAATAGGGATTAGCAACTTCAGTCTTAGGATATTGTGCTGCCAATTTGGTATCCGGCCAGCAGAATTGTTCAGCGGCAAACATCACACGAGTATCAGGGGATGCTTTAAACTTCTTGACTATTTCTTCTAGACTTGCCAAGAATATAACATCATAACTGAAAATAAATATTATCTTTACAATTTGAGTAAAAGTTGGAATAAGCGAGTAAAATAAATAAAGTATTTGTGTATTTTAACAAACCTGTCTGTGAAAAGTACAATCTGGTTTTTATCAGCAGATTTCATCATGTTATTCAGTTTGTTTTTAAGAAGATTTATCTTTTGGCCACCGCCAGCAAAATTCATATCCCCACCACTCCATTTGTCTCCTCTACCAAGAATTTCAACATTAATGTCATATACTTTGGCTGACCGCAGGAAACGCTCCAAGCCATGGTTGTCATCTGTTGCAACAGTTACGACTATCACGTCACCTTTAATAAAATAAAAGTTACATAAAATTATGTTCATAAAATCAGCCATAATAAAATTAGCCCTAAATGAAGTACAAGCAGCTCTCTGACCATGTTATGATTCTTTAAAATAAGGAATAAAACCTGCATGTTACTTGTACATATTTTTTTTAAGAACCTCAGTTGGGCACTGCTGTTTGTTTTGACCAATTTGTGATTGATGTATTGGGGTAAATTTGTTTATGTACCCTCCGACTCGAACTTAAATCGTGTTATTTTGTATGATTATTAAATTTTTATATGGTGGACATAATTTTATTTACATATTTATTTTTAATTTTATAAACAATATCCACATTGATATTTCTATTTAGATTTTTTTGTCCAGTTTTGTTTGTTACCCATCTCGATTGGGTGCTGGAATTATTTGTTGTGCCATATTTGATCACAACACATCATTTTTTCAAATTGGTTGAAGCGTTTAGGCTGTGGGTGGTAATATATTTACATACTGTACAGATGTACTGTACAGTTGGATTCACAGTAGTTGGGTAAAAATGGTATTAATATTTAGCATTATTCGTTTACTAATTACTCCGTGACCCAAAAAACATTGATAGAATTAAAAAGCCAGACATACATATTTCTCCACCATCTAGACGTTTTTGTTTGTCTTAGAAGAATCAAATTAAAATTTATTTTGCCATGTCTTTGAAACGTGAAGTAATAATTTCTTTACGTGAAGCTAGCATTAGTTTCAAAGGTTATTAAACGATATGATGAACTTGGTTATATCTGAGACGGTCCAGGCAGAGGCAGAAAAAGGTCTGTTAGGTCATCCAGGCATTTGACACATCACCAAACAAAGGTTACAACACAACTCACATATCAAGGTGAGCATAATGTCTTTAGAGCTAGGAATAGCTCATTCCACCATGCTACGTCCAGAACAACCTCCTTTAATTGAAATCATAAAAATGATATTTCAACATGATTCCACTCCTCCTCACAGCGCCTCAGTGGTGCAAAGACAATTTAACTGGGTTTATAAGCTCATCTTTGATTGACCATCTTACTTGCCTGATTTGAATCCAATGATTACAATGTATGGTCAATCTTAGAGGCATGGCCCTATGCTACTTAACACAGAAGTATGGATGCACTTAAAGATACACTTATCAAGGAGTGGGAAAAAATAACTGTTGAAGTGCAGAAAATCATTGAAAATTTCAACAAATGCTTGCATCCTATGTATCAAAGCCAACAGAAGTTATTTTTAAGAAATTTGGTAGGTAATTCTTGCTAAAAGAGTTATATTTTTAGTGTCATACTGTACAGTTTAGGTAAACTCTTAATAGACATAAAATTGAATATTGGAGATTGGCATATCTAAAGTTGTGTACCTGTAGGACATTTTCTGCATCTAGAAACCTACTTACAAATTAATACAGCTATGTAAATTATAAGTCACATTAATCTGTGTTTTTTAACGACACTAGTATGTTGGAGGCAAAAAATAGATTGATATATTTTATTTTGACGTTGGGTCTGCCTTCTATCTAAAATTACCCATACAGTACTAATGCAACCATAACAGAGCTTTCCAGGATAAATAGAATAAGTCCTAAAATATTTAAATTACAAGGTTTTCGCAAATGCAACAGACATAACCAAACCGAATGTACCAAAGAAAACAATTATTACAAATTTACAGGAAATTCGCTAGTGGTAATGAATTCAAAATTTACATTTTTCAGCACTTACCTTTCACTTTTACTTGACCAACGAGGATTACAATCGTACAAAATAGTGTCAATAGTCGTCTCACGTCTCCGGATCTATCCATGATCGCAATAAGTCAATGCACTTCCATACAACCAACTGAGGGTAACGCGGCTACAAAGACTAATAATCTGAGCTTGCCTCGTTAAATGAAACGGTAACGGCCAAACTTAGACTGCGTACGTGTATTGCTCCGATTTGTTCCAGAATCCCAGATACACGTTCCCGCTTCCGACTGAGGCGATAAAGTTCACAGTAGGTACCTAAACTTTGCTATGAATATGTGACGATATACGCAGATAGCCACTGACCGACTCCGACCTCACGACCACTTCCCGTCAACCGCTTAATGAGATCATTCTAGTCACACATATGGTTTTATATTTCATTGATGATGCTCAATAATCAAAATAATTACAATTACACACCACAACACAGCCGATCATTTCATATTATCAACACGATACAATACACACAAACAAAACAAATGACATGACCTGGCATTCATGTCACAATTGACATTAGTGATGGGATGGTTTCCGTCGAGTCGATTATATCGATTTACAATACTACAGATATTTCTCGAATGAATAGTCGCAAGAAAACAAAGTACCGGCTAAGCGCGTGCGAGCCACACGCAGTGTAAGATTCCGTAGTTGCCCGCCACAATATGCGGACTTTGAAACTTTTGTTTGATTAATAATTTTCAACGGAAAGTACATTTTATAAACTTTCCGACTATTACTCATTTACTTGTGATACCTACCAAGCTGTGATAGTTTCCTTTTTCGCTAAATATTCCCAAAAAGGAGGGTTATGTTTTTCGAGTGTGTATGTATGTATGTTTGTAGATTTCTATGTTAAGTTCTGTAGCCTAAACGGCTAGACCGATTTTGAAGTGCTAGGTGTCGTTCGATTCGTCTTGTTCCCTAGTGTCATAGGATACCTTTTATGATAAAAAATTCAAGATGGCTCCCGCAAAATACAAAATATGCTTTTGTTTTTTTTTGTATTTAAGTACTTAGCAGAGGAGGATGACACTTTCCACTTGACCAAAAAATAGCATTATAAAGTATAATATTTCACAAACGGATCCCTGAGTCGAAAAACTGTTAAAGATTACCTCTAATATTTTTAAACGACCTATTACATCCCACACGACTGGGTCCAAAAATAATTAAAAAACCTCCCAGTTTACGTGTAGAAGTAGTTACCCTCTATAGCGGCGTGATTAAGATGCCCATCATTATCAGTCCGTAAACATTACACTGCAGGGCTATGGGCCTACCCATATATATGAGGGAGTATGGGCCATAGTCCATCACTCTAGCCCAATGCGTGCTGGAGACTTCACATGCCTTTGAATTTTTATTTCTCAGGCATGCATTCCTCACGATGCTTTCCTTCACCGTTTTAAGAGCAGTCGCATAAATGCATATAAGTAATGAAATGAAATTTAAAAACTCATTGGTGCCTGTCTGGGAATCGAACCCGGGTCTCCTAAATTGGGAGACCGCGTCTTAAGCGCTGAGCCGCCGACGCTCGATGCCCATCTAAGAGCCTCTGATCTAAGCCGCGGCAGGCAGGCAGTCATACAGACGAACACGGTGAAACTACTATTATAAGGGACCTTTGTTGACTACTGAACCCTAAAAATGGATCATTACGATCATCACGTCAAATCGAATCACGCATAATGGATACACAACACTCCTAACCTAACCATTTCCCCCCCCCCCCCCCAAACATAACCATACCCCCCCCCTCACACACACACATAACGACATCTTCCAACACGTAACAATCTAGTGGTTTTTAAAGTTGGTTCAAAGTATTTATTATTCAGTGCTATAAAAATTATTGATATGTATTATTGCGACAATACAATCGCCAAAAGTCGATTTATGATATGTCATCAAAATATTCATTGCTTTTCTGGCAAAGAACTAGAAATAGAAAGTTTTTGGGAAACATAACACCATGGATATTGTATGAATTACTGAATATTGGCTGAAAAAAACTGAATTCATGACAATTATTATTGTTATTCCCTCAACAGTTTAAGACACGTGGATGTTTCTTAATTTTAACTAAAAACGCATAGATATTTTTGAAGTTTCGCATTGAACTATTGAACTTTCATCTGTGGAGTTGGAGAACTACTCGTACATTATTAAATTTGTATACAGGCCCCCATAACATTGTAATTTCAATTTGTTTGACTCCGTACATGGAAACTAGGTATACTAAAATTAATAAATACAGGGATAAAGTAAATAGCCCGTGGTGATTTCAGTGTAGATTTACTGGTAAAGAACTCGTTGACTACTGGAACAATAAGTGTAGTTAAGTGATTTAATTAAAAAAAAAATATTTCTAGAGCCTACTAGAGTCACCGAATCTACGGCCACTTTCATAGTTAACTTTTTCTGCAACTGCAATTTCATATACCGGTGAGTTTGTTTATCGTAAGGAAAAGAATAGGGCATATTAGGTAACTGAAATAGAAGTTATTAGCATACGTAGTTTAATTTTCTTTTTTCAAAAACGCATGCGCCTGCTGTAGAATGATGTGCGACTGGCGGGATTTGTAGCACCCTACAAATCCCGCCAGTCATGCGAAATTTATTTAGAAATCATATTTTCTCCAAGTTTTTTTTTATTTATTTAATTTAATGATGTAATTATGTGGAATAGGCTAACGCAAATGACACAATTATAAATATTTACTTTAATTTACTTACCGAATATTTTGTTCCTTACGGTAAAAAAACTCATCCGGTATAAACAATTTTTTTTTATTTAAAATTATAATTGTCGACATAACTTATCATGTTTATAGCCACTTTGCGAGAGATGGGGGTATTGGATATGACAGTAGGGTGATTGTAGGGGCTGGAGGGGTCCAAAATCAACAAAAATCGTACCCCTGGGTAGGATGATTTTTGCGAATTTGAGTCTATTCCAAAATATTTAGAAACATTTGTATTACTGTATCCTCCAGGTACAGTATTAATATTGTAAATATGGCTAATAATAAAAGTAATGCTGTCTGGAAAAGATTCTAAACCGCCATGTTCTTACCACGTGACAACAGATATTCAATTAGTAAATCGCGACACAGAAGTAGCTACTGAAAACTAGATTCATCGCCGATTCGTGCACTACCATTACTACACTATTTCTAACCGGCTTCAAAATGGAGGAGGTTCTCAATTCGATCGTTTGTTTTTTTTTTATTTAGGTATGTTGACCCTCTCGAAGTTTTGAATGTGAGTATTGATCAGTGTGTATTTCTCGAAGTAATGAAACATAGTAAGGTTGTACTTCTTTTTATATCAGGATGTAAAGATCTCAATAATTACAAGCCTATTCTACCTATTGGTAGGTAGTTCTAGCAAGATTTTTGAGAAGCTTGTTCTGGGCCAAATTCTGTGTCATTTTAATTCATGACCTACTTCAAGATATAGAGTTGGCTTTTCCAACGGATGCTGATGTTGCTCTGATCAAAAATATTTATAATGCTTGGGAGAATCGCAACGATGCAATCGTTATGTTTTGCGATCTTTCATGAGCATTCGATTGTGTGGGTCTCAAAACACTTTTATTTAAATTAGAACATTGTGGGGTGCACGGTTACGCTTCTTATTTATAAAATAGACTACAAAATGTTCTAGTAAACAGAAAATTCTTCGGGATCTTTTATGAAAATGGTCAACGATGACTTACATTATTTAGATCGGAAACTGTTTGAGTTTATGTTGCGTCCTGATGATACTTCTTTTATTCAAAGTAAATGATGTAAACTATACTCTTTCAAAGGTTTCGTATTAGTTTACTTACTGTGTATAATCTTGTACTAATTGTTAAGAAAAAATAATAAAAACAACCGAATTGAGAACCCCCTCTTTTAGAAGACGGTTAAAACAATTGTTTTAAGTTTTCCTTACATAATGTGAAAAACAGTCTAAAGTAATAACCCACCACCGTCCCATGGCCGTACCTACTACCTCTCGATTTAGATACGGGCCGAAGCTGCGAGTGGTGTGCGTGGTCCTCAGGCTTTCGTGAGGAAAGCCTGGGCAAAACTCTTAACACTCACTAAAGTTTAATATTGAAAACATAAGCCTCGTTTATTTTAGCCACATTTACAGTATTATAAGTCTAACAAGCTTTCCGCCCGCGGTTTCGCCTCCGTGGAATAACTTTATCGCGGAAATTTCTTTATCCCGCGGGAACTACACACTTTATCGGGATAAAAAAATATTCTATATCTTAATAATAATAATAATAATAAATAAATGAATATTTCGGACACTTACACCAATCATCTAGTCCCAAACTAAGCAAAGCCTGTGCTATGGATACTAGATAACGGATAAACATACATAAATATTTATATAAACATCCAAGACAAGATTCGAACCCGCAACCGTTGGTTTCGCTGATAGGGTCACTATCCACTACACCAATCGGTGGTCATGTTATATTCTACGTATATACCAAATTTCATCCGTATCGCCGTGATTGAGCATCAAACAAACAAATAAACGAGCAAACAGACAGACATCCAAACTTGCGTATTTATAATATTAATTACATCATATACTTTTGTGGGGCACGGCCGCAGATATTTGTACAATAATTCGGTCTAAAATAAGAGCAATCAGAGCAATATATTCCATTCAATTTACGGTGCCGTGCCTGTCTAAATACAGGGTGTATTTGAATTAATGTAATTTCTGTTTACTGGTGACTCCACTCTTGATTACGAACAACTTTTCCTAAGGAACCATAGCCGAATTCGATCAAAAAATTTTTAATCGAAAATTTCAAATTCAAATTCACCCTGTATATTAACTTTTTTAGCCCAATACATACAAATGACAATCTAGCTACAGCTTTTTTTAGTGTAGCTACACTAAAATATAGGTCTGCTTATTTCGCGAACATTCTGAATAGAAATAAGAATAAAATTGATATTCCGCAGGCTAATGCCCTAACGTTAACATCTTTTGTGGACAGAACATGCGTTTTTACAATAAAATATCAGAACATAATATTGAGTTTTACAAAGCAGCTATTAAAACATCATATATTCAAGGAACTCTGTGTAAAAGACGGATTGCAGGATAGATGACTTTATAAGCCATATTGAGGTCTGGTGTTAGCGGGATTTCATGTCGAATAGACTACGCTTATGTTAATTGCTTTGTTTCGTAATAAGTATGTATACGGATTTTATGGCTTCTTCTCTCTAACCACATCACATTAGCTATTGAATAAAAAACAATTGATTTTGATTATCTATGATATGCTTGTTCACTTCATCGTAACATTAGTACCACTTATATAAATAAAAATAAATAAATAAAATAAATATTTCGGACACTTACTCCTATCATCTAGTCCAAACTAAGCAAAACTATGGACACTAGATAACGGATAAACTTACATAAATATTTATATAAACATTTAAAATATTATCTAACTATTCTGTAGCTTCCTTTAGGTCAGTACTATAAGAGGTATTTAGTTACAAAACTTATCATATTAAATTAAACTTACCTTTGTGAATTTCATTGCGTTTTAGGAGATGTAAAGATCTCCTAAAACCGTTTTCTAAAAAAATAATCAATGGCTACTTTATATTTTCTAAAAATAGTTTATAAAATATAAAGTAGTCAATCGTGATATTTATTTAAGTTTTTCATAAATCTTAAAAGTTATTGATCGATTTTTTGAATATAGTTACAGGAGTTCTAAGTATATCTAAATAAGACGCAATAAAATTCACCGTGGTAATTATAATCTAATACTCTATGTTTTATTACTAAATGTCTACACCATATCTAAAGCAAGCTACCGATTTGTTATAAAACATTTTTATTGTATCACAGACAGGTACTCTAACCATGTCCCTAAAATCGGAGCCTTTAAGATTATAGGAATAATTCTTACTGAACTAATTGTACGAGCACTTTGAGTCTAGAATTCATTACCCACAATTATTCACAGTATACATAATAAGTCAATTGTAGAATACTTTTATACTTCTTAAATACTTCTTTCTTTGCAATAAAAATCTACAATTAACTTAACACGCAAAATTGGGTATTATTTTAAGCTTTGCTCTATAAAAATAGAGTTCCGCAAAAATTATCGACATGCGTCAGATTTTTAACCGATCGAGGTTCTCAATTCGGTCGTCTGTATGTTTTACGAACTATAATTTTTGGGATGGGTATGGAAGGAATAAATTATCTTTTAAATCTAATAATAAGACATTATTTCCGCACATTCTACCTATTTCCGATTTTTATTTCAAGGTAAGATTATGACCAATTTCCATAATAAGAGGCATAAAATACATATTAATTTATTATCATGCGTAAGTAATGCAAGTTTCAGAGAGGATGCAGAAAAGGGTCCTGGAGCTGGACAAACTCCTTTATCTTCACGTTTTATATTTGGACCACAACGTTCTACAATTTTAACTAATTTTGTTACGGAATATTAAAAATCACTATTTTACTAATGAGATCATAAATAAACACGCACAGCAAATTAAAAAGATTCTTACCATTTTGATAAAAGTTTTGCTGTTTGCAGGTCTCGTCTTCAGTATTTTTGCTACAAAATTCTTGAGATAGAGTGCCAGATCTAAGGGCTATAAACATTGCTAATACCCAACAACAACATTTTATAGGGAAGCAGCGATGCCTTTGAACCATGTTGTCGCGAAAGCCCCCGACTGCCGACTGCAAACCAGCTCTGATAAAACCTATCAAATTGATTGTACATAACGGAATGGTGAGAGTTATACTCTATTCTTCGTTTTAGAAAAAAATCCATTAAACCGTGAAATGAAAGTATCTACTGTCCGCAATAGGCGGTACCGGGAAACGAACTTAACTGACACAAATGTGCATTATACAATATCGGTCTATCTCTCGTAATTTGGTTTGTTGTGAATTTAATAGAAATTAATCTGTTATTTATCAAATTATAAGCTTAACGTTACATCGACAAAAAGTTGCGCCAGACCATACACTTTTGAATACTAGGTTAAATAATAAATATATATAACAATATTAAACTCTCATAATCTTGTGATCAGGCGGATACCTATACTAAATCTGAACAAAATACTTACTCGTACATTATATCTGTCACACACCACATCACAGGCTCCCAACTGGGTCCACGTGTTAACTTGCACGCATGATCATGTAGATGCGATAGGTACCAGATAAGTTATATTATAAGCGGGTAAGTAGATTGTATAAATTCGCCTATTACAGAAAACCTCTAAATTTTGTAGGTACCTACAGCAATTTCAAATATACAACGTTTGATTCTATTGTCACGAAAAAAAAAGAAAAGTGAAAGCTGTATCTGGGGCGCCGTTGACGACGCTGCTGGTCGCGCTTGATTGCACTTCGATGACTTTAACCGAAATGAAGTTATTTTAAACAATGTTTTGAGAAACCTTTAAGTTAACTAAAAATATTGATGACTCTATTCCTAATATCTACTATTGTATCACTTTTCCCACTTAAATACAACATAATATCTATTGATATAATTCAAAACAATGGTGAGAGATACCAAACAAATATACATACCTAAATTTTCTGGTGCATTAGCTACACATTATTCATTACTGTAGTTAGTTTCTCTGCTCGTCGTCTCTGTGATTTTTCATGTGCAATTCCACGGGCAAGGAAATAATATAAGTATCACCAACAATATCAGGATCGCATTATATAATTTTTTTAATTAAAATCAAAGATACCTATTTATAATTTACAATCCACTGCAAGTCAATATAAGTGTTAAGCTTGAGAGCTTTGCTTTATTTTAACACTAAAGATAAGAAAGATAGACCAAGCTTGTTAAACATCTTTTATTGACTGTTAGAAACATCAAAAGCAAAATTAATTAGAGGAATTCAAATAGTGTCATAAAAATATGGGTGTTTATAATTTCTTTTGTTTTATCGATTCACGGCTCAGTCAAGTTATTTTTCATATATCCATGAATTTTCTGAAGTTATATGACTACTAGGCGTGGGGAGGGATTCCACCTGTACATACTTATAGATGGACATTCGTACTAAGCGGTTCGACTTTTCATTCATAATGCGAACAGCCAAGGCATGGAACTCCCTTCCGGCGTCAGTCTTTCCTGAATTCTACAACCTAAGGATCTTCAAGAGCCGGGTGAATAGGCATCTACTGAGATCGCGTGCTTAATTTTCGGCCACCTCGACACTTTCGATCAGGTGAGATTGTGGTCAAACGCGTATCCAGTTAATCATAAAAAAAAGGTTTTTTATATCTATGACCCATTGAAATTGCACATTTAATAGGATTGAAGCGATTTTTTTTATTACTAATAAAATAAATCAATACTGATGGTATTTGAGGCGTCGTATCAGAATGAATTAATTTCTTGCACAAGGATACTTGAAAGAAAGTCGGCTAAGTGCGTGTTGCACACGCATTAACTTAGGTTTCCGTAAGTATTTACTAAGTCGCATAGGTATTTCCGACTTTCAACCTAATGGCAGTGGCGGTACCTTTATATAAACCAAAAAGCCCAGCTTGCCTTACTAAATAATCGATCAGGCCTATTTAAACAGTATAGGAAATCTTTGATTTTAATATTCGCAACTGTCAAACTGAAACGTGGCGCTTGGTAACCTATCGAATTTTACGAGCTGTGTAAAAACCAAAACAAAACATTGTCGGGCTTGCCCTCTTTTGAAACCCCTAGGCACGCCAATGCCTAATGAGGCTATGAATTACAGCTTATTTCACCTACCGCAAAACTATTATGTACTAAACATAATAGTAAACTATTAAACTAATAACAATATCTACCTATATCAACTATACATAATACCAGTGGCGTGCTCTCCATACAGACAGATAGGCAGCTCCTACCCCAGTAAATTGTAAGATTTCCTAGAAATGCATTGTTAAGATAGCTGATTCATACTGATGAGAACATAAATATTCTAAACAGTTGGGAGGATTGCTATAAGAGTATTCCTAACTGGACTGTTAGGTAAGTCCAAATTCGAGAAGGAGGTCAATCGTCGAATCCAGCTCGGCTGGGCAGCGTTCGGGAAGCTACGTAACATCTTCTCCTCCCAAATACCGCAGTGTCTCAAGACGAAAGACTTTGATCAGTGTGTGTTGCCAATGATGACTGGAACTGAAACTTATATAATAGTAAGTTTTATAACGATTTTTTTAATCCTTACTAAATAACTTATATCAATCTATCGCACGTATTCAAAATGTTACAATCGCAATAAAGTTAGTTACAATGCCGCCGCCGCCGCCGCGCCGCGCCCCCGTCGTATAGGTAATATCTACAGATGTGGATATATAAACTGTGTCACGCAGAAAGCGGGATGTGAACAGCACATGTGAAGCTTCAATAGTACAGTAAATTAAAATCCAATTTGAGTAATAAGATTATATAAACATGAAGTAGCAGCAGCGTTCGGGTCTCACAGCTTGCGTGAACGCAGTCAGTGGAACCCGCACTAAATATTTAGATTTAACCGGTTTTTAAACAAAAATCATGCCAAAAGAAGACCCTGAAACTACCGCCCTCAAAAAAGAGTTGACTGATTTGATCGTTAAAGTAAAGGTAGGTAATAGTAATATAAATACGTACTTCTAGAAATAATCCACAACCTTTCTTAGTAGGAATAGGTACCCTTCTCTGTGTTATATAATTCTATAGAAGAATTCACCCTGCGCGGTCTTTTGCGAATACCTCCAATCAGGGACTGAATAACCGAAAAATAAAGGTAATAAAGGTTAACGGTATGACGTCATACCGTAAAATTCGGCTATTGGAATATTTCCATATCGATAAAAAACGATACCGAAATGAAATAACGGTACCGAAATTTTCTGGTACCTAAACCTTTATGAAAACGGTTCCTTTGATGAATCGCCGGCGCAGCGCGCCGTGCGTCCTTGTCGGTGATTTGTGTGGGTCAGAATGGCGGGTGTATTGTTTCAGAAATGATTATGTTATATACGACAGAAAAGTACCTACAATGTACTAGTATGTACCTTTAATGAAGGTCAATGTACCTCAATGAAACGGGAGCAATTATAATAATAAAGTGAGCCGCGGTCCTGACGGTCAGAATCGCGGGTGTATGTTGAAAATGAATGTAATAGAATAGCTATGGGTATGTACTATTTACCAAACGAATGTACCTTCAATGTACCTCACGAAAATATAATCTAAATCAAATTGAATGAGTAATTAATGAGGAAATCAAGAAAACAAACTTTTGACGCCTACAATTTTTTTATAGCAATATGAATAGAGTTCTATTTTGCTCGTATTATGAATGTAAAGCCAGTCATAAGAGAAATATTTATGGGTTTGTATATGTGCTTCGATAAAGTAAAGAAACATGGATAAGACATAATCATTTACTCATCGTTTATCAAAAGTTACAAAGAAAAAACAAAAAGCGTGATTACTTTTGTCCATATCATATACAATGTGCAATTATGTTTTTACGTCTTCATGTAGTTCGATTACATAGGTTATCATAACACACCCACTTATTCTGTCTGTAGCAATGGGCCTTGTAATGACCGATTTTGTCAAAAGTATTTGATATCGGCGGTAAGAATTCAATAATCCCTATGATCTCGTATGTTTTTGATTCTAGATTTATTTCAGTGGCACTTCATCTATGCACGCACACCAAGTCACTTTGACTTATCTCAACATTTATAACATTTTGCAAGACATATGTAAATGTTCGTGCGGCGGTTAGGGGTTGTCTTAGGACGTTTAGCGCCCGTTTAGCCGCCAGCAGGTAGGTATAGAAGAAAAGAATACCAATTTGATTTGGATTTAGTGGGATTATTGTACATTCAGCTCACTCCCCTGCACCCCTCGGCAAATCTCCCCGTACGGTCACTGGCCTGAAGGTCTTGGAGCTGCAGTGGACGTAGCCTTCGAGTCCTCTCGTAGATGACGACGAGGTGGATGCTGGATGAGCGGTTTTTGGGGGAGGGTAGATCAACCCCGAAGGTCTCCCAGGAGCAGACCTGGATGTCGACGCCGACAATTAGTCACTTCGGACCTTGATCCTGAAGAGCACAGGCAGGCATTAGTTAGTGCCCACATATCCTCGTCCACTGCTGGTATTCACGGCTCAGCAACCATAACGAACACCACGCAGTTGACAGACACAAAATCAGAAACAGCTTACATTAAAAATAGCCAGACTATTATGGAAACTCAGCCTAGAGGGATCTTCCGTAGTTTACTTAAGAGGGTTCAGGTGGCAACCGAAGCAGTGTTCTCCCGGTAGCAAGGTCGCGGTCAAACAGAGGACGATTCGGGTTCCCCCACTCTAATTAGAAATCGTCTTAACGACGTCATCGCAACCGGACAAATTAGCGTACCGCAATACCGTGGTGAGACCCTTTTTAAATAAAATAATAATTTGAGGGTTCCGTAGGAAACTTTTATTATAAAGATGAAGTAGTGTGTGTAACAATCTGTAAACACAAGAAAAAGAAAAGAAATATATTTAGATGACTCGATTTTCGCAGAAACCCCTACGCTAATAGAAAATTGGAGAGGCCTCGGAAGCAAGGAATTGCCTAAAAAGAAAAGACCTATTAGGGACGTTCCTCTTCTATTAAACGGTCTCAAAACTAGATCTGGTGTGGAAAAGGTAGTACTAAAGAACACATGCGCATTTGATGCTGCGGCTCAAGTAATTGCAGCGGCTTGTGCTTGATGGTTTTGCCGTGACTACAACTATTAACTAACACTGGCAATAATTTTTGTATGTTTAAAAAACCTTCCTTGATGACGAGAAAACAAAACAAGACTTGTACAGAATTCGTGCTCAAATTGCAGAACAATATTTTAAAACGAATTTTTCAAAAGGAATCACCGAAATACACTGTGAATGTAGCGTGACAAAAATATTTGATGAATTCTTGATTGATGCAATTTATAGCGCTGATATTAAAGAAAATTGTACAAACGAATCTTGTGTTTTCAATAATGTAACCAGAAAGATTGTTTTTCTGCTAATTGATATGAACAAAAAGGAAGTTTCAGAATTAAATGATTTCGCAGCATCTATGCTGGTAAGCGATAACGTAGTATTGTGTCGTCGTAATAACTGCAATGGAATACGAACATTTACATATGTCTTGCAAAATGTTATAAATTTTGAGATAAGTCAAAGTGACTTGGTGTGCATAGATGAAGTGCCACTGGAAATTAATCTAGAATCAAAAACATACACGATCATAGGGATTATTGAATTCTTACCGCCGATATCAAATACTTTTGACAAAATCGGTCATTACAAGGCCCATTGCTACAGACAAAATAAGTGGGTGTGTTATGATGACCTATGTAATCGAATTACAAGAAGCCGTAAAAACATAATTGTGCATTGTATATTATATGGACAAAAGTAATCACGCTTTTTGTTTTTTCTTTGTAAGTTTTGATAAACGTTGAGTAAATGATTATGTCTTATCCATGTTTCTTTACTTTATCGAAGCATATATACAAACCCATAAATATTTCTCTTATGACTGGCTTTACATTCTTAATACGAGCAAAATAGAACTCTATTCATATTGCTATAAAAAAATTGTAGGCGTCAAAAGTTTGTTTTCTTGATTTCCTCATTAATTACTCATTCAATTTGATTTAGATTATTTTCGTGAGGTACATTGAAGGTACATTCGTTTGGTAAATAGTACATACCCATGGCTATTCTATTACATTCATTTTCAACATACACCCGCGATTCTGACCGTCAGGACCGCGGCTCACTTTATTATTATAATTGCTCCCGTTTCATTGAGGTACATTACCTTCATTAAAGGTACATACTAGTACATTGTAGGTACTTTTCTGTCGTATATAACATAATCATTTCTGAAACAATACACCCGCCATTCTGACCCACACGGTGATTTTCTAGTTTTATTTATTATTTTCGTGTTTGCACGTGTCGAGCGAGGGAGTTGTCTACTATCGTAAGTCATATTTTGGCAAAACAAGAGATAATGAGTGAGTATACCTATCCAATTTATTACAATACTATGTATTATTATAAAATATGAAAGTGTACATCTGTATTTTGTAACTCAATCTCGCAAAAACCGCTGAATATATTATAATCATTTTCGGAGATGATTAAGGTTAGGATTATATAAATTTAAACAATTACAATCTGAATGAAAATTATAATATAAAACTTCTGGACTTATTTCAAGGATACTTTTTTCCGTAATTCCCACGGGAACAGCTGTGCTATTCTGTAAGAATTCACTTCAAATCCTCAGTGAAATGAAAACTTATTATATGCATATATTATACAACTTATCTGACCTTGTTTTCATAAAAGTACCTGTACTAATAAGCTAGGTACTTTAGTTCATTTTACTTTAGAGCACAAAAGAAAAAACAAAATAATATTACATATCAGAAAATAGAAAATTAATTTCTAAACTTTGTACGTGTCTCTGCGCTGCGGCCGCGCCCCGCCCCGCGCCCGCGCGCCTCTCCGTGGGCCTCGCGCGCATACCCCCGCCCCGAACCCACCCGCGTTTCTCCATATTTCGGTACCGAAATCGCGAAAAGGTTAAATAACGGTATGGCCCTACCTTTATAAAACAAGGGTATCGTTATGATTTTAAAGTACCTTAACCTTATACCGTAACCGCATTCAGTCCCTGCCTCCAATATCAATGACGCGAAAATGCTGAAAAAGATTGTAACATTTAATTGGCGTTTCTGTCATTTTCATTATAAAGTTGTAACGAGGTGTACAACCTCTTCTAAATTCCGTCTTCTTTTCGGTAATCACTTTGGCGTTTTCTTTTTTGGAACATTATTCAAAATTCTGAATTCTAAATTATTTTCAAAAACTAGTCAGTCTTGACGCAGCTTGCGAGCTAAAACTATTCTTTCCTTTTCCTTTTATTTTAAATTATTATAACATTATTGAGTTTACAAGTGCCTATCCCTTCTTCAACTGCCCTTCACCTTCTTCACCGTACATCAGTGGCTGCAGTCCTGGTAGGGGCCTGAAACCTACGACCCTGAACCTCATCCTCGTTTACGGCGCCCAATTCCATACATAATACCTCCAGCAGCTGAGTGTCGCAGAACCGCGACAAAGTTAAATTAAACTTGGTAGAAGGGTTGTATTCAGAGTAGGTATAAGTAAAATATTCAGTATATTTTACAGGCGGAACAAGAAAAAGTTGCCGATGCGAAACTATCTGATAAATGTGGAGATTTAGGAGCTGTCAGTAAGATACGCTTCGTAACAAAAAAAACACTAAAAGGACACATCAACAAAGTTAATTCGGTACATTACAGTGGTGATTCAAGGTAAGTTTTGTGACGTTGGTGTATTTGCTAAGAACTAGTGATAAACATAATATAGTAGGGCCTACAACATATTAGTCTGTTTAATACGTATTTCAATCCATGCCTTGAATGAACACTGGCCTAGAACGCACTGCCCAAACGCATAGGCTTACGTCGATGAAATGTATCATGTATTCGTATCATAGAGACGCATTAAGAAGGTATTTTTAAAACCCACTCCTAAGGGGGTCATAGGTGGGAGAGAAACTTTCAAACAAAAGTTAATAACCAACCAACCAACTCATGAAAATTGGTATTACCTAGACTGTGGAGGCTTGTATTAGAAGGGAGTGTATTTTAATTATTTTTAACACACGTAAAATAGACCGTAAATACATATACAGAATGGTGGATGATATATACAGAAGAATAATATGATGATGCTTGATTTTGTTGGATTCGTGTTTTGGCTTCGTTAGTTGAAGGGTGTTGGTTTTCATTTTGGTTTCAAATAATTTGTTGGTTAGAAGTCTTTGCTTGGCGTTCTCATTTTTTGTCACGGAATTGAATAAATTTGATAATTGAGGTGAGTTTACTATTCTTACCCACGACCCCACGGGAACAATTTCAATACCTACTAACAATTCTCTTATTTTTGGACTTGAAACGTCCTATGCACGCAATCCTACACTAATAAATACCAATAGTATCTATGTCTAGACCTATTAACATTTCTGATGGTGTAGGCGCCATGAAGATGCGAAACCAGCTTTCGTAATAGGGCGAAAGCTAATTACAGTATAACAAAATAGAATTTTCCACGTACTATGTACATTGGATCTTCAATATTCAGTCCAGTATGTCATATTTAATGAAGAGCTTGAGGAGCGACGCTTGTCACCAGACGTTAGGTACTTGGAAGTTATGGCTATCGCTTATGTGGGATGTCACTTGCGTAGATACTTTTGCTGCATCCCATGTCAACGAGATTTCAGTTAGTGCCGGGTGCGGCTCCTGCAGAATCAACTCAATCGGCGCAAATATGCTGACTTCGGAGAGAATTGCATTTTTGCGCCATTAGGAGTGGAATGTCTGGGATAGGCCTTGACTAAGGAGTTTTCTACGCGCTTGGTCGAAGTCTCCAGCGACAAAAGAGCTGGCTGCTTCCTTTCTAAACGCAACGTATAATCATTGCGATACAGAGAGGTAACACTGCCGATCACAATGCCCTATCAGAGGAATATTTTTATTTATAGGTTATTTAATTTAATGTTTAGTTGTAGTTATTAAACGTATATTATTAAGTCAAGGTTTAGTTTGGTAGGTAAAATATTATATTGGTTAGTTAATCAAGATCATTGCTTAATAATATTATTGAAAATTTATTTAAAGTTAATTACACTTTTATAACAATTACAATATTTAATTAGTTGGGTAATGTTAATAAATAATTTTGGTAACTTTCAGGCACTGTGTCACAGGTTCTCTTGATGGAAAACTTATAATTTGGGACACATGGAGTGGAAATAAGGTTCAAGTGATACCTTTGAGGTCTGCTTGGGTCATGAGCGTCGCTTTCGCGCCATCGGGTAACTTTGTTGGTAAGTAGGATCCTAGATAGGTAGGATAGGTAGATAATAGAACCTGAACCGAATTTCTGTGACCAGAAAGTCTGGAGCATATGGATGGAATTAACATGAATTTGCAGCTTGCCGTTAGTCTCTTAGGAACGATATCCAGTAAACACAATTGGTATCCAGTAAATACCTTGCATGCCCCATCTCCACTTAACACCCTGTATTGATGTTTTGTGTGATGTAACGTGTGATTATACATTTCAGCTTGCGGTGGGATGGACAACATGTGCACGATATACGATGTAAACAATCGTGACGCCACTGGTGCTGCTAAGATGGTGCGCGAGTTGGCAGGGTACGAGGGCTTCCTCAGTAGCTGTCGATTCCTCGACGACAATCATATTCTCACCGGCTCTGGCGATATGAAGATGTAAGCGCTTTTAAACAAACCAATCTCCAGGCGAAATCTATTTTCTTCCTTATATTCACAGTTAGCCTATAGGGCTGTCAGAACTCTAAATCAGGCAGTGCTGTAGAGGTCGCAGTCTTTAGCATGTGGCGGCCTCCGGCCTCAGTCAATCGTAAACTTTTATCTAATTATTCATAATACTAAATAAATAATTTGATACTTCTCTAGTTACTGTAATTCTTCCATATTAATGTCTTTTCCCTAGTCACATGAATCTACTTAGAGCCTGCTTTCTTCCTGATTGAATTAAATAATTTTCGTTTTTATTTCCAATGCTATTAGACTTCAGGATGATCGAACTAGAAATCTGCGACCTTTCAAGTCCCACTGCCGACCTCCTGGCAATATGGGAAAGAGGTCTACCATCTGCCGTTGTCACCTGGTATATGTATATTGAATAAAACAAATTACAAGCTTGAATTGTATCCAACAAATTAACACAAAAACGTGAACGATCAGTTATTGACCCTTCCATAAAATAAAGATGTTTTATTCACAAAAAGTGTCTAACAACATTTCCAGTGAAGGACGTTGTTACGACTCTTGCTAATTATATATAAATACTTATAAATATTTTTCCATGTGACATACTTATTTATATATAATTTCATTTTTCCTTTATATGTTGTATTTTGTTTATACCAAGTTTCTATCATTTTATTTCCCTCTCGGGCGTTTGCTGAAAGAGTCTTACATTTCGTCTTCTTAACTTCTTTTTGTGTATATTTTTGTGAATTAAATAACTTAAGTTCTCTACTTCAACTGCGCTGGTCAACTAAACAGAGGTTATAATAGTCATCTGTTTATTACACAGATGCCTGTGGGACTTAGAAGCTGGGAAGAGGGAGATGGAATTCGACGCACACGCCGGTGACGTTGTTACTATTTCATTGTCTTCAGGTTAGTTAGTGCAAGCAAATTACTTAATAGTACTTCCTTTGGCCGGCTTGGTAAGTAGCTTCCTTTCTGCAATCAGCTCGATGTGTAGCCCTAGCCCGACACTCCGGTGACTTGCAGTAATATTAAAAAGCAATTTTTTGAAAACGTCACTCTTAATATTACATTTAAATTTACTGCTCATTCACAATGCTGACTCCCCAGAGACGAACGAGTAAGAAACTCTAGGGTTATAGGGCTGAGTATGTATGTATGTATGTAAGTATGTATGTATGTGGATATAGATATTCCATCTTAGCGATCAAACTACTGGACCTATTGTGATAAATGAGGTGTCGTTGAATTCGTTATAATGTCACGAGTGTCATGGGCTATAAATAAAATACGATATGGTACCCATCAGCACCATGTTGATTCGAAATGTAAAAACCCATCACGGCATTTCTTATAATTGAGGATAATTCTGAACTACCGATTCGATTTGAACAAATGGTGTAATTGGATTCGTCTTGATCCATAGAGTAATTATCTTAGGTCCTAAAGTATAATAACTACAAAGGAAAAACAACTAAAGTGCTATATTCTGAATAATAAAGAACAGTTGGCCTAGGCTGTTCGCTAGATGGCATGGAGGTATCCATTTTACATTAGAAATAAATTAATGTCACGGATTTCTACAATTGAATAAAAATACATGGAGCAATAAAAAACCTTGTCTGGAGCGTCAGTGATGTTATTTAGTATTGCCGGTCATGCACTTTTTGTTTGAACTGTTAGCAAAATATTGTGCCTCTAAAAAGTTCTAAATAAAATAGTTTAAGAAACTAAAACCCGACTACTAAAAAAGAAAATGAAATGGGAGAACTGCAAAAACGCTTATCTTTAAATCCATCATTACAAAAGCTATAAAGAAGCATTGTAGGTATAGACCTACGATGCTAAAGGTCCTGTTATATGTTAAATAGAAGCAACAATGTTAATAGCATTGTTGTGTTCCGGTTGTCAGAGATAAGATAGCCAGTCCCCCAAATGTGTACCAACCCGTTGTGCATAAAAAAAAAGAAAATATATATATAATTAATTCCTGCAGCCACCGCTATAAGTACTTCTCCCCAAAGACAGAAATCAGTGTTAAGCAATAAGTTGTCAAGTCTATTGTCTGTTTTTCAGATATGAAGACATACGTAACCGGCTCAGTGGATAAGACTTGCAAACTCTGGGACATAAGAGACGAGAAAGCAAAGCAAACCTTCTTCGGGCATGAAGCCGACGTCAACAGTGTTTGTGTAAGTTGTTCGCTTACCTACTGATCTAATTAACCTTAGTCTGCATTTTTAAGGTTCCGTAGTCAACCTCCTCCCTTATAGTTTCGCCATATCCGTATGTTCGAGATTTAGCTCAGACGCTCTTAGCACTGTAACTTAAAGCTGTAATGTGGCATGGCCCGTACCCATGCCACATTACATATTAATCAGGGCGACAAAATGGTAAAATAAAATCTTTTGTTTTTTTATTCAGGGTACGTACGTAAAGTGGCGATCGTGGGGGAGTTGTTGGATAGGCTGTTCTGAAATATTAGAGATTATCTTAAACAGATTTTCGATTTAGGGAAATACTAAGCTTTAAAGTGCTAATTTTTATTAGACTCAAAAGCTAAGCTTAGTGTCCTCTAAAAGCTAAACGGTTAGTTTCGGATACGTGGACACATTCACAGCAATAGTGTACAGGGCGTCCCAAGACTATGCGACATGGTGGCAAAGTAGCTTAAATATTGTAGATAGAATATTTAGCTGAAAGAAGACTTTATTTTATTATTAAAAGTTAGTAATAGATACTGCATCCTAAGATTTTCTAAAAATTATTTGCTTCATCTGGGAATCGAACCGACTCAAATGTGAAAAAAAAACCCCGTATTTTTATGATGCCTAATTTGTAGTTTCTATAAGATATTTAAATCCTTATTTAAACAATAAAGCGTATTTGATTTGATGCCAATCTAAAGAATGGACAATAAATTATAATTCCTCTGAAGTAACATGGTATCTCAAAAGAAAGGAATGCCGTAAAATTAATAATTTTAATCAAATTAAAAAGATACTTGAAACTGCCGAAGTCAATTAAGTATTTTTTATAAATTAATTAGTTAAATGCTCAAAATGACCAAATGCACAAAAGGCAAGAAGGATTGTCTTATGCAAATCGTCAGTCTTTTATTAAGTTCGCTGCCTGTTGATTTTCTTATCATATTACGGTGAATAATCGATACGTCTCAATTCTGTTTGTAAGTCGCCCACGTTGTTGTATTGCTTTTTTGGATAGCAAATTTGTCACGTATCCCCAGAAGAAGTAATTTAGAGGTGTTAGTTCTGGAGAACTTGACAGCCATCTAATCTGTCCATTTGTACCAATCCAAGTAGGAAAATATTTTTATTCTATTACTATCCTTCTACAAAATAATCAGGAACTTTAAAATTGTAGGAAGTTATACCACAAAAATTGCTTATTTTTACTCGACTAATCAGCAAGGATAAAATATTGCATTCACATGTGTGTGATTGAGAAGCATCAAAATTTCAAGACTGATCCGAAGCCTCAAGATCACGAAACGAAGAAGGAAAATAGACCGCCCTGACCTCACCACCGTTCAGCACGAAACAGTGAAGGAGGACAAATCGGAGAAGAAGTTTTACTGATCCAGACGCTTTGCAGTCTATCGCTTTTGGTACCAAAGTATCCTGATATAGCAAACATTCAATTACTTGTAGAACGAGTACTCTCCAATCAATTACTTTTAGAGCGAGTGCTCACAAAATTTGCATCGTTGCACTGCCGCGGTAGGTAATTAACTGACAGAAGCCGGTCATTTTGGGTTTATGTTCTCCTGGTAGTTTAGGTGGTTATAATTATAGTCTCAATTTTACGACGCTTACCCAATTTAGCTATCGAACGAAAATTTACGGCGTACGACGACACGGCAGAACTGCTACAATTATAAGGATATAGGCTACATCTTTGAAGATCGTTAACTTCCTTATTGTATTGTGGTTTAGATACAATAACATCTCATAACAAGCTGATAGATATTCATTGTACTAAACCAGTTTCGTTATGCAACTACGACACTCCAAAGATGATGCATTTCAATGAGCGATCGTAGATATAGGTCATCCTTTGATTTGGCTCACAAGACAGGAGATTGCTACGTCGTCAGTCGGTTGTTATTTATGTTGTGTGGTATTTTATTATGAATGGAAAATTAAAACACCTAGTGTAGTTATATTGTGTAGGTAGATAATTTATCGCCTGATAACTTTTGAAACTTATTACCTCCTAGTATTTACCCGCGGTTTCACGCCATTGGAATTCGCGTATATGTGAAATTTGTTTATCCCGCGCAATCCACTTGTTTTATCGGGATAAAATGTGATAGGACATATGAACCGAATTTTCTCCAATTATATTATTGGACATACCAATTGGATATTGTTGATATGATGATTATACGAATTTAATATAAAAATAAGTAAGCGGAAGTTTGTTCCGATAGTACCTGCTAGGTACCTAACTTAGAGCTATCGTAATTTTTCAGTATCACAACAGTGGGCAGGCATTCGCAACCGCATCTGAGGACAAATCGGCTCGCCTCTTCGACATCCGCAGTGACCAGCAACTCGGTCATTACAAACCGCCCGGAAATGGAGGGTTTACAAGCTGTGGTATGTATTCTACAGATCATATACTAATTGGTTTGCTAATCGACTTAAGTTATATAAAAAATAGGCTGAATAGCACTAGGTATGCACATGTTGTTTTCTAGATATTCTGTTATTTCTTTTGGTCGTGCATGTATCAAACTTTTGATCAGTACTAAGTTTACTATAAATAGCCATTGCGAATTTTCGTGACAAACACTCAAACAGTCTATAGTCTCCTGTAACGATAGAATAGGTTTTAGGTTATCCTATTCTTTGTCTAATCCTGGAAACATACGGTCAAATAAATTTTTTTAAGCGTAAGAGGGCAAGCTAGGTTAACGTGGTACATCTAAATCACTCCTGATATTAAGTGAAGATAAGGCCGAAAACCCTGCTCACCCGTAACCCTCAAGTTATTTGAAGTACTGGTTATCTAAATCACCATCTCTATAGGTCGTTGCGTGAGCTCGAGCTTTCTTATGAGACCCATAGTGAAAAACCACGTGTCAGTGCCATAAGTCATCGCTGGTAATAATAATAATAATAATAATAATATTTATTATCTCACCACAAAGAAATAGGTACATTGTGAAATAGTAATGTTAGATAAATACAAAAACAAATTTCTTTGTGAGAGACTGGAGTCTGAAATGGGTTCGAAACCTGTGCTACAGATCTCCAGGCTCTCACTCCCTTAATATTAGACATTACAACAAGAACACATTATCTAAGTGATGCAGTATGCTGCTTAAAGTATACATATATGTTGAGGCATGTTGATAGTGGACTAAAGCAAGTGTGTGTGTGTGTGTGTGTGTGTGTGTGTGTGTGTGTGTGTGTGTGTGTGTGTGTGTGTGTGTGTGTGTGTGTGTGTGTGTGTGTGTGTGTGTGTGTGTGTGTGATGTGCGCGTGTGTGTGGGGGGGGGGGGGGGTGATGTGTGTGTCTGGGGGTGAGAGTGGGTGTATGTGAGTTTATGTGTGCTACGATATTGGAATGAGCAGAGATTCAGTTTCAGCATATGTTAGATCCATTAACCACTCACACATACACAATGATCGAAGACTTTCATATTTAAGTACTGAGGTATTTATGACGAGAAGACGTTGCGCAGTGTCCCGATCGCTGCCCATACAAGTTGGATTTGATGATAAGCCTCTTTCTCCAAGTTAGACTTATCTAATCGGATCTCTTATCCTTGATAGACGTACTCATCTACGACTCCGAGAATAAAGCTCCCAACTGATCTTTATCAGTGTGGACACCACACGGTCATTCGCCTTATTTTCGTTACATGTATTAATGTTATAATTATATTACTATGATGCTGAGAGACTCGAGGTTTAGCTTAGATAATAAAGGAAAACTTTATTTGGCAGGGCTGTCACTAAGTGGAAGATATCTTCTTGCTGGCTCAGATGACAACGCCGTGCACTCCTGGGATACACTAAAAGTTTCTCATACCGGTAAGAGTTTTACTATCCTGGTGGTGCCACATTGCCTGGGAGATTAATCGAATCAATTTATCGATTACCATCACCCGCTACTACGAGTACATATTGAAACGCAATATACTTTTGCGATTGGATTATGTATCGGATTAGGTACGAGGTGACGATACAAACGTTTTCACTGATTGAGATAGAACACATTTAACAGTTTTTACAACGAAATAGGAAAAATTACTCGTTACTTGCGCTCTCCTGAACATCATGTCGTCTGTCATCTTCCTATGTTATGGTATTCCTACTTAAACGAAAACAAATGAATGCAAATAAATGTCGATAAATAAGCCGAGAGGGATTGAATGCCGCTTTGTATTTGGATTTATATAACAAGAAAATACAAAGCTGTCAGCAGATTATTAGGCAATCGTTTTGCTAATTTTTTTAACACAATTTTTTTTATGGACAACGGCTTAGCACTTGACTTCAATCACACAGTGGAAACGTACTTCTTGACCCGGCATCCGTACTCATTTTGAGGACTGGCTATCTTATCTCTGACTATCCGAACACAACAATGCTATTAACATTGGTGTTTGGCGGTAGTCTTTAATAAGGTGGTGGTAGCTAGCCAAGCGGACCATTAAAAAATGCCCTACCACCAACCAAACTGAGTACAAAACACGTATCCTGCTGGGGATTGAACCCGCGACCACCGATACATAAACCCTATGTTGTTTACATTGAGCCACGGAGGCGGTAAAAGAGATAATAAGTGGCATTTTCATTTTAGGTACTTTAAACGGTCACGACAACCGCGTGACATCCATTTCTGTGGCACCTAACGGCGTGGCCATGGCTAGCTGCTCCTGGGACCAGAGCGTGAGAGTTTGGGGTTAACCGTATACCAATATAAACTGACGATAAGTACCTGTACTGGTTAAGACTTTAAATTTGTAACATATTGACCTTCTGAATGAAGGTCGAATATCGAGATTTTAAGCTTAGTGTATTTTTGTTCACTGTCAATGAATAAAACTTCTCGAATGTCGGCTGCATAGTAATCAATTACTGAAAATTATATACTTATATAAAAGTTTGGTGCCATTGCCTAATAAACGTATAATGGAGTTTAAATTGTATATTATTATTTTGAACGACAATATTGTTGTTCTTGTTACCTTCAGACTTATGTTTAATGTTATCATTAATTGTTAATAAATTTCTCCCGGAAATGTTTTTGTTCGTTACTTCTTTTGATATAGTTAAAATACAGACTGGTAGCTTTCCGCCCGCGACTCCGAAAAAGGCTTACTGTATGAGCTCCGAACCCTTTGCCGATCCAAAAGGACAAACTTTACAAAAAAAAACCTATCTTTACCCGACTACGGCGAAGCCAAAAGGAACGTAATGTTATTCATCGCATCTGTGTTTATGTATACCTGGAGCCGAAATGACTCAGCCGATTTGAACAAATGAAGTGTCACTAGATTCCCGACAATCCAATATGGATGATGAAGCGGCCAATGTCGAACATCGCACATTTAGAGTTCCGTATTAAATGTAGAATATAAGCAGTCTGTACAAGCTACACGTTTAAAATGATGTTTGTTTGTAATACGAAAAAGTAAAATACTGCAATAAACTTAGTCTGCTGTGAAATGCACAGCATATATACAGTACTTAGTGTAACAACCAGGAGAACAATAAAGAGTTTGATATGTCTCATTTAAGGATCACTACACTACCTGCTAATGGTTTAGTAGATATGACCAACAGTTAAGGGTTCGAACCCCGTCAAGAGTAAATGGTTGTGTGATGATACGAACATTTATATACGGTTATCAAGTATACTTACAAATGACAGGCATTTATTGTGTAATAAAAATATTGATCCATAAATTAGTACATACATGCAACTACCTCGATATCTGGAAATTCCCCATATTTTCATATTTATTATCATAATATTCATTTGTTGTTAGGGGATTATATCTAATTATGACAACATGTCGCCGAATTTTATGGAGACGGTTGGGATTCGCTCACACAGTCGGCATCATGATTTTTCATACAAGGCTGTTTTGCATTGGCTATACCATCTGCAGTTCGCTAAAATAATGTTATTTTTTATGCACGACTGGTTCGTACTTGACCTCAATCACACCTGATGTTAAGTGACAGATAAGATGAGGTCGAAGGTGGAAGCGTACTGACACGGAAACTCCAACACATTTGGGTGACTGGATATCTTATCTCTGACAACCGGAACACAACAATGATATTTATATTGCTGCTTGGCGGTAGATTTAGATAAAGTGGTGGTAGCTAGCCAGGCGGATATTTAAAATGCCCTACCACGAACAAAACCGAGTATTAACATATACCCCGCTGGGGATCGAACCCGCGACCTCCGAATCGTAAACCCAATGTTGTTTACATTGAGCCACGGAGGCGGTTAAATGGTCTGGGCTAACTGCGACGGTGATCACGTAAATCATAACAGTCCTGTATCAAAAACGCCGTCGCTTCACTTAAATCACATAGCTGTAAAATATAGACGACCATAGGTAACGCCCGCCCCACGCACCGCGACCGGGCTCAAACCGCCCTTACCATCACACGCCCTTGTAGTTTCCGACTTCCATTTGCTATGCGATCCTGACACACCTCTGCTTATTAAATACTTATTTAATTCAAAACACTAAGTATATACAAGTGCTATAAATACATTTTTGAGACAACAAGACAAGACATTGAGCCACAGAGGCGGAAGTGTTACTTAATATGTTTGAGCATTTTATCTTGATATACATGTCTAAGAAATGACCGGCCTAACTTACTACACCACATCATCAATAGAGATACATTTTTATAAAGTGACAACCGATTGTGGATGAGGATATCATGCAGTACCTACATTTTGTATGGTAGCGTCGTGCTTCTAATGAAATTTTATTATCCATTATTTTTGTACGTGCATTCTGTCGTTATTTTAAGATGTTATTGATGATGTAAAATACTAAAAGGCCGTGGCTGATACCATTTGCTAAATGTGACGGTGACCAAAGGAAAAAAAATCCCAGACTAGCAGCTTCTTGAAGTAGTCGAAAACTATGACGGTGAGATGTTAAATGGTGTGTTCCAAAATCCAAATAAATCAACTACTTACCTACTTATATCAGGACAGGAAAAGCCAAGAACAGTTGTGAACACTTATGAGTAAACATTCTTTAATTCATGATCATTTAAAATCCCTGCCTACACTTTAGGTTTCGGTAAAAAGGAACCTTTAAAGGGTCACTTTGTTGCCTGTCTGTCGGTGTGTCAATGGCTTTTTTTTCAGAAACCTCAGAGTCTCATATTGCTATAATTAAGTCTACACTACAAGTCCATTCCATTTTGAAAACTCCATAATTCTGTGTTAATTCAAACCTTAATTTGACTTACGTCATTTAATTAAAGTAACGTTGTAACGGTGTCGTTCTTTTGAGCTGATTCTCATTGGTGGGTTTGGATTATTGGAGTTCAAATTCGAAATTTTAAACTGACTGATGAACTGACGGATCTTTTTTTTTGGCACATTAATTTTCAGATTTCACCTCAGTCGCACCGTTATTTTAATCATTTTTTTTACATCTCAATAGTTAATTTTTTTAGTTGTAAGGCCCTTTCGGTCCTCTGTAAGTTGGTGTGGTGATCAGTGTTCTGTTTTGACCCCGGCCTGAGCTATCCCGCCCCTTCTGTACATATACACCTCGTACCACCTCGTACAACACTCGACCCAGCTGGGCATAGGTGGCCTGGGAAGGTCACAACGTTACGTTACTTTAATATAATTATTTTTTATTATCAGCTCTTATACGGCCCGGACAAGCTGGGTAGCATTACCTGGCATAACAGCAAGGGAGGCTGACCTTTGTCCCAAGAGACACATCTGTTTTGACTCCACCTTACGATACGTCCAGCATAATCTTTAATTTGTGTAGACTTCATGTGTAGACTTAATTTGTGTGTGTGTAGATTTAATGTAATGTGTGTTGTGTGCTCGTTTGCCGCACTCTCATATAAAAAAAAAAAAACTCTATTTTCTGCCTACGCCAAAAAATGTATGTATGTTTCCACATATGGTATGGTTCACTGGTATTATATATTTTTATACAATGTATATTTCTGTAACAGTAATGTGTACTATCTTCTTCTTTTCGTGTTGATGGCGGGTACCAGCAGAGACCAGCCCCCGCAGTCTCGACATAGATAGCAACAGATTTCGGTCGTTAAGTCCTAACGATCTTATTCTAAATGTTATAGTGTTCATAATCATATCGGTTTTTGTTGGAAGCCTGAATCGTAGTTTCAATGGAAACCGATATTTTGATACTAAAGGCAGGCTGGTGCAGGGGCGAGTTGGATGTGTGTACAAAGATTGATTTCCATCCGTACAATTTAATAAAGTTATGAGTACCTATGAATTTCTAGGCCCCATGTTCTATTTATAATATTAATAAAATCGCATTCTACATTTTCATTCTGCTTATATACTGTGTCCAACCAAGTTCTGATAAATTTCACATTTTGATGTTGTAGCATAAGCAAATTTTACGTAAAATCTATGTATAAAGTAAGGTACCTAGAGTTACTTAAAACATTTACCACCACTTAGTGCATAGTTTCAATAAATGTTTGGCAATGGGCGAGGGTAATATAGTTATAATTCTTATAATATATAACTACCTTATATCTGGTGCATTTCCGAGCCGAGTTGCAAGTACGATCATACATACATAATATATATTTTTTACACTACAATGTTTGGTAGCCCTTCCTGTCCAGGAATTGCATGGTAGATTGCAATTCAATGCATTTCACATGTTTATAAACTTGACTCTTCATTAGCGGCCAAAGGTAGAGATAGGTAGTTAATATTCATTCGTTCGTGACTCGCTTCAATATCGGACAGTGACTACATTAAAATCTTTACATTATGGTAAATAAAACTAAACATAACAAATATCTTAAATCCGATTTGAAACAACATGCTATACTTGAGCTCAACAAAACTATGTACTATTTGATACTCATTGTTTTTTTTTCTGTGATTATTTTTATAGCTAATACAGAATATTTATATAAAAACAAATTCAAAGTTAATATGACCAGAATCAAAGTGAAACTAAAAAATTATAACAGCATGATGTTTTCTAAGAAACATGTAGCTATCAAAAATTTTAATAAAAGTGTTATTAGCCGACCAGAAATGAAGTACATTTTGCTATGGACCAAGGACACCTCTACACCATTTTTATATTTTGGTATAGGACAATCCATATTTAAAGAAAAAAAATGTCAATGGACTAACTGTTATGTTACGAGTGATCGAAATTATTTAGGTTTATATACAGAATTTGACGTTGTTGCCTTCAATGGACCACAGATACGGTTTTATGATATGCCAAGTAAAAGGTCTCTTCACCAAAAATATGTATACTCAAACATCGAGGCAGCTGATAATTATCCCATACGTACTGAGTTACTGAATGGATTTTTTAACTGGACTTGGACTTATAAATTAAACTCCGACGCTTCTTGGGGGTATGTAGTTGTACGAAACTCTTCTAAACACGTCGTGGGGCCGAAAATAGATATGCATTGGATAGACTTGGACGATATGGAGCCAATCGATGATGTTCTAAAAGAAAAATTAAAAACTAAAACCAAGGCGGCAGCATGGTTTTCGTCCAATTGCCTTACATTAAGCAGGAGAGAAAGATTTGTGAGACAAATACAGGAAGAATTACACAAATATAACTTAGAGGTAGACGTATATGGTTCCTGTGGAAAAAATCAGTGTCCACGTGAAATAATGGAAAAATGTCTGCAAACTTTACAAAAGCGTTATTATTTTTACTTTGCTTTTGAAAACGCACTAAATGAAGATTACGTTACAGAAAAGTTGATACATGCTCTGAAACACGATACTGTACCTGTTGTTTACGGGGGAGCTAATTATTCCAGGTGATCCTTATAATATTATGTACCTAATATTTTTTATAAGACGAGTTAGTAGTAACTCGTAAAGTAAAATCTATATCTCGTAAAATGTAGATTTTACGAGATATAGCTGAGCAAGTTATGCTAATTTGGAAGCGAATGAACTGTGCGGGAAATAGCGCAATAATAACATTGTATACACTAAGGCGATCATTTTTATAATTTTATAACATCGTGTTTATAGTAATAGCTACTGAAGCCTACATTGCCTGACATATTCTTAACAATTTTTAGGGTTCCGTACGTCATTTTGGACTAAATTATTCTTATGGCAAAATTATTGGTCTTGTAACACAAGTGAAGGAATAAATACGAAAATCACAAATTTCAAATCTCATGGAATTATTACGAGACTAAAATTATATGCGGTTAATATCGATTAGTTACAATACATAAGGGCGTGGATTTTAAAAGTTTGTCAATGGTGATGTACGGAACCCTCACTTCACGAGTCCTTCTCGCACTTGACCGTGTTCTTTTTACTTTGAGTGACGGCCCCACCTTATTTGCTAGGGGCCTCAGACGGTGAAGTTACGACACTGACGTAATGAACGACAGAAAAACAGGAATGCTTTCAATTTATATACCAACTTTAATAATAATTGCTCAGGAATCTCCTGTTCTATAACCTCCCATTAGTGTGGAATATTGTTCATTCGTCTTTACATAGCAAACGTCCTTGGATGATGCTTTATCATGAACAATCAGTTAAACACCATTGAATTTATTAATATTTTATAATTTTTTATTTTAGATTTATGCCAGAAGGTATGTATTTGAATGCTCTGGAGTTGGGCCCAACTAGATTAGCCGAGAAAATGAACCAGATCATACGAAATCCGCCGGAGTATCACAATTTTTTCAGGTGGAAGAAATATTACTCATTTAATTTCCGATATGAACATCCGGACACTGACGACTACTGCCATTTTTGTGCGATGATTAATGACAAAAAGTTAATGAACACTGTATCCGTCTATCAACATTTTGATACCTGGTGGACAGGTCATAATACCACTCGCAATAGTACATTTTAATACGCACTTCGGAGTACCTACGTACCACTTGTCATTCCTTCGCGAGAACGCAAGAATTCTTTACTGACTTGTGATGAATTTCAAGATGTTCCTTAAATGCAAGACACTGTGTTTATTAGAGAGATTTAACTCTTATATCATGGGTACCTACAATAAAATACAGAGGACTTTGTGTTGTTTTAGTCAGTGTAAGTTTTAGGTAAGGTTTTTAATAACAATACTGTTTCTTAACTTTAAACAAAAAGTTTCCCATGAGTATTTAGGATACTACCCTCCTGGCCTGGTAGCGTTCTTTCTTTCCTCCCTAATGAATGATATTATAAATACTAATTGAATAAAATACTATTTTAGCGGAAATATTTGTATTTTAATTAACCAATTGTAAATAAGCGTCAAAATTAAAATCATATTATGTTCGAACATCGAGTATACCTACGTATAAATTCTCATTATTCCTTTCCTTTTAAAAGTTCTGTAACTTAACCAGACTTCGGAGTATGTTTGTTACGACACCAACACAGGAGGCATGCCCACATATCTAAACTATCTGGTGCTTACTTATAAAAATATTTAAATAATGATTAAGGTAATCGTGTTTACATGCCCATTGTAAGCTGAATGAATGTTTTTCTTTCTTTCTTTCTTTTACAATAATACCGTACGAAGCGATGTAGTTCAAAGAAGTATGTTGACTATCATTAAGTGATATCTTCTTATCCTACATTGAAGAATACATTTTTGACTTTTGAAAAATAGACTATTGCTTTACTAACATACACCAAGAATAATAAATTAAGTATAATAAATATTTCGGGCCCATGCGCCAATCAAGTACCTAATCCTAAACTAAGCAAACTACTATATAATATGTGTACTATGGATACTAAATATAAACATACAAAAATATTATTATAAACATCCATGACTCGGACTTTGTAGTGGTAGAGCCACGCTGTAAGCTATTAGCTTGCAGCATGAATGGGCCGGCTCGACCGGGGAAGTACCACCTTCTCGCAGAAGTCCGACGTCTGAGTAGTGGCATTTTGCCACTGCGCTTCGTCCGGTGAGCGAGGGCGCCGGAGGCCCACCTTCCAGTCTCTCTCCAGAATGGTAGCGGTATTAAAGAGTTAGTACCCCAGGAGGGTAGCAGCACTGCTGGAGAATCCCTCATCGCTCAGGCTGCCCTACTTATTCTGGGGTGGACACCTTCCTCAAAGGCCGGCAACGCATCTGTGACCCTTTTGGTGTTGCGGGTGCCCATGGGCGGCGGTGATTGCTTTCCATCAGGTGACCCACATGCTCGTTTGCCGCCCTCTCATATAAAAAAAAAAAACATATATGTTCGTATTCATTCACATACCAATAAATCACACATTCACCCCTCGCGGGTTTCGAACGTGCAACCGTTGGTTTCACAGACAGAGTCACAATCCACACCAATAGGTCGTAAGAATGTTGAAATAATTGTGCTAATAAAGAGAAAGTTATGCATAAAGGTAATATAAACATGTAAATAAATAAAACTTGAAAAATGTAAATAACTTCTAACTCTTCTTGCAATTTAGCGATATTACAGACGTTGTTACAACTCATCGAGGAATCGACGCCTACGGAAGTTATGCCACAAAGGTAAAGTGTTCCAAAATCTGGATTTAGATGCAAGGTACTTTCCCATTCTTTGTGTGTTGCCAATATCTAAGTATTCCAATTTTTGAGCTCCACTTGCGGGTTTCCATATGAACGGCAACTTTAAAGGCTTGTTTGGATTTCTGAAAAATAAGAAACAACCATCACTTACCAACTTGGTGATATGTAGATAACGAAATTATTTTACATGTTTTTTCAGGTAGCAGACTTGTTTTCGTCCCCCAGGCGGCCGGTTGGGTAAGTAACATCTCTAAGAAGAAGAGAAGAAGGTAAGAAATGTAGAAAAATTATAAATAGTCATTCCTGTAGGAATCTTGTAGTGGACTGTGTAGGGCTGGTCACAATAAACGTCCAAGTAGAATTTCTGTAAGTCCTTTATTATGCATTTAAGTTAGTTGACCTGTATAACGGAACGCGTGTTCATACGCTAGAGCCATAGAGCCGAGAGAGCCCTCATTGTTGCCATATAAAATAACATATTTTAAATTGAATGTTGCCAGCAACAATTCCTACTTAGTTCTCAGAGTAATAATGCATATGTTGGTGACCTGAAATTACTGTACCGTGCTGGTACAGGTAATAATATAGATGATGAGGATGGTAATTGATAGTCTGTTGTCCAATATATTGCTTTAGTCACTAATTCTCCAATAAACCGATGGAATGCTATGATAATGAGTCCACGCGCCGCGGTGCGATCGCGTGGGCGTTTCGATGTGAACTGACCGCGTCTCAAATTGACGCGTTTGTTTGTTAGATCGTACATTGCCTATATCTACTCACCCACTAGTCGCAAAATTTGTCCACATTGTTACAATAAGCTTGCTCATTTCAATATCTTTCGGAATGTAAGTTTTCGTAAGAAAATGTATCGGAAACAAGTGTATGAGATCATCAGCGTGGCAAACATCTAAAAAGAAAGAATTTAATTTTATCCTCAAAATAATTGTGTAAGTTAAGTATTGAAACATAATAGGGCCGTAGTTGCGATAAGAGTCGTTTCACAATGCCTTTAATTTACATATAAAATATACTTGGACATACAGCGCCATTTAGTTCTACACTAAATATAAAATAAAACATAGATAACCTCTATTATAAGTGACCGCATTCATCATACAAAAATATGCGCCTAGCGGGATTCCAACCCGCGACCTTTTAATATAGCAGTCAGGGTTTGTAACCCCTAGACCCTAGGTAATATTAAATACATCATCATCATTCCGTTTCAGCATGTCGCTAGTCCACTGCTGAACATAGGCCTCCCTCGAGGTGATTTGTTTAATACGGTCCCATCCCATCCAACGGTTTCCAGTCATCTTGGTATCCGAGAGCCCTCCATTATGTTGTATTTTTTAAAATATTTTTACACGATGCATCCAATCGTGTATTGCATTTCAGAAAGTAAAACACTCGGTAATTTTAGTTTTATATTCAAAATTCAAAATATTTATTTTCATTCAAGCATAACAATCTTGTACAAAATTGTGAGAATACTCTCACAAGCTGTTAAGCTTCAAAACTTGTGATAGGATACTCTGCTCTCCATTCTTGTAGTTTTTAGATAAGATTTTTACTTTATGCGTAATTGAAGCAACAAGCACCCTATACTATACAGGGCGTCCCAAAGTTATGGGACATGAAGGGGAAGTACCTTAAATATTGTAGATAGTGAATTTTGCTCAAAGAAGACTTTATGTTATTTTTAAAAGTTAGTAATTCTGCATTCATAGATTTTCTAAAAATTACTTGCTTCGGCTGGGAATCGAACCGACTTAAATGTGAAAAAAAAAACACCCTACTTTTATGATGCCAATCGAAAGAATAGCTAAAAAATAATAACTCTGCCTAAGTAACATAGTATTTTAAAAGAAAGGAACAACATAAAATGATTGAGTCAAATTTCAAGAAAGTTATTTATTGCCGACGACGTTCGAAAAGTAGCGATATTATCATTCCAAAGATAGCATTGATTATTCGTAAATAAGTACCCACTTCATAAAATAGGTACTAACATAGTTTTCCTTATTATAAGTGCACGTGTAGATGAAATGATAAAACTTGTATTTCAATACGTCCTCTGTAAGCTAGACAGAAGGCAAATTAAAAACAAAAATAAATAATTTATAATTTGAAAATGGAACAGTTTATGACAGCGTTTGTTTGAATGCATACTTTTTAAGATATTTTAAAAAGAAGTGATATTTTTAAATGTTGTTCTTAAATTTGAAAATGGAACAGTATGTGCGAGCGTTTGTTTTTCGGATATTGATCTGTTTAGTCTCAATTCACTTACACAAGTGTTATTGTGTTAATTTATTGCGAACATGGCATATCAAGTAAGTTTTGATCTAATGGAAGCATATTTTTTGAACGATAAAGATATCTCTAGAAGTTTGCGGTGGTATGGCGTAAAATATCCTGATAGACAAATACCGTCTCGTAAAGTTTTGAAAAGGCTTGTGAACAATTTGAAAACTCTGGGACGTTTCGATAAACGCCCAAGAGAACCACAGCAAGAAAACCATACGATCAACGACGAAGAACTTGGTATTTTAATTTACTTTTCGGCTTTTCCGAAAGCATCGGTGAGAGAAGGAGAACATGAAATTGGAGTTTCAAAAAGTAAAATACACCGTGTATTAAAAAAACACGGTTTTAAGAGTTATGTTGAAGGACGATTGGTTCAAAAATTACTTCCGGGCGATACAGAAAGGAGAAAAAATTTCTGTCTTGATATCCAGGCACGATTGCTCGAAGATCCAAATTTTTTGGATAATATTATTTGGACAGACGAATCTAACTTTAGCAATAACGGTATGTATAACCGCAACAATAATCGTATTTGGTCTAAAGAAAATCCCCTACGAGTGACTGAAACTAATAACCAAGTGCGTTTTTCACTCAACTGTTGGTGCGGACTTTTAAAAAACCGGGTTTTCTTAATCCATTTTTACCAAGGAACCTTGAACACAGAAAAGTATTTAGGAATACTTCAAATTTTAAGGGATAAGATAAGAAACCATTCCGCGGCGGAGCAAGAAAACTTAATTTTCCAACAAGATGGAGCTCCGGCTCATAATAGTCGGAGAGCAGCAGATTTTCTAAATGAATGTTTTCCTACATGGATTGGTACAAATGGACCGATTAGATGGCCGGCCAGATCCCCGGACCTCACACCATTAGATTTCTTCTTTTGGGGATACGTGAAAGATATGCTATACAAAAAGCGATACGAGAACGTAGGCGAGTTGCAAACAGAATTGTGCCATATCACATCGAGTGTTCACCATAAAATGATTAGAAAATCAACAGGCAGCGGGCTCATTAAAAGATTGGCGATTTGCGTAAGACAAGAGGGATCACATTTTGAGCATTTAATTAATTAATTTACAAAAAAATACCTACTTAATTGACTACGGCAGTTTCATGTATGTTTTTTATTTGATTAAAATGATTAATTTCACGTTGTTCCTTTCTTTTAAAATACTATGTTACTTAGGCAGAGTTATTATTTTTTAGCTATTCTTTCGATTGGCATCATAAAAGTAGGGTGTTTTTTTTTTCACATTTGAGTCGGTTCGATTCCCAGCCGAAGCAAATAATTTTTAGAAAATCTATGAATGCAGAATTACTAACTTTTAAAAATAACATAAAGTCTTCTTTGAGCAAAATTCACTATCTACGATATTTAAGGTACTTCCCCTTCATGTCCCATAACTTTGGGACGCCCTGTATATATACGAGAAAAGTTGTCCAAAACTACGCGTCATTTTCTGACCTTAGAAAAACTAGTATCTACTTTTAACTATTTTTACTCCCTCTCAAGCTCCTTGCTAATGAAATGGCCGCATAGCGGCTAGATTACATATTTTATAAGCAGCACTTCTATAACCTTCATGAAAGTGGCCCTTAGTGTAAGGGACTTTATTTCGGTTGAGTAATCGTAATGTTAGACACTTTTGACATACTCGTACCTGCTTGCACGCCATGCATAAACTTGTTAATCTATCAATAACACTCTTAGAGGTATACAATCGCTAAAAGGTGTGAATAAAAAAAAAAAAACTTACAATCACTATTTTCAGGATCACCGAAAACTTGAGAAAAACTGTTTGTCCCTTGATACGATAACTCGTACAAGAACACCGGTTTTTTAGTGTAATTAAACATTAATTCGACTGCTTCTATAAGCGGATACGCGAAATATGAATCCGAATATATCTGAAAATATTAAAACACTTGAATTAGGTACCACATACTGTATACAGTAGTATACAATATGAAATAATAGTGGAAAGACGCTATTATATGAATACATTACTAAATAATATGTGGGTACCTATATTACGAACATGAGCCTATTTCACCAATTTGCTGATAGCAAATCCAGTAGTTGTATACCTACCAAACAGCATGATGTGTTTCACAAGTATTTGCTAACGATTTGGTACACCAATAAAAAATACTATCGCGCTATTTTTACCTGATTGCCCAAGGATGGAGGGTAATTTTTTTCTAGTATATTTTAATGTATTCTAGTTACCTCCTGTAGCCTAAACGGTTATACCAATTTCAAAATACATGGTGTCGTTAGATTCGTCTTGATTTTATGTTAAAAAGTCCGCGAAATACAAAATATTTATTGAATTTTTCGTTCAAATAATTAGCGCGATACCAAATGTGCTTAACGTAACGTTTTTAGTTATGGTGTAGTTTTGGTATTATCGTTCAAGCTTAGCGCGATTGGTTTCGTATATAAAGCGAACCAAACCCAAAATAACAAAACTGAACATCAATCGCATTTAAATGGCTGGAAGAAATCCTCTATGGTATAAGTAAACCATTGTAACCATGAGATTTCACTGTTTATTATTTAAAAAAAACAAACAGATAATTGAAATAAAACAGCAACTGTAATTTTTTTCATATAAACCGTTACTTTAAAAAGATTTCGTATTTACAAAAGAAACGGTAGTTTCTTCAAAAATGTCTGTGTATGAAATATAGATGAGCGACCAAGTCATCTAGTCACTTTCAATCTCATTCTATAAGATAGAACGAATTTTTACTTTTTCATTCAAATTATACAATTTAGCGATTTTATTGACAGCGCTTTTTCCATTTAGACATGCGTCCTTTGGTGTACCTACTTAGTTCTAGAAAATGGTGACGGAAATAGGTATAGGTATACAGATGTATCCTAGAGGCAAATTTCGATTAATACAATTTTGTTTCAAGGGTTGTTAAACATTAAAAGATTGCTTTGTTCTTTGTCTCCCCCTCTAGTCACAACTCTTATAGAGCGACTATCGGCCCATGTTAGTTCCTAAGTTGGTCACACCAAAACAGACAAAAATGTGAGGTATGCTACTTGACATTTTTATATAAGTACATATTTTATAATAGCTTGTCTCATAGTTTGTTTTTATTACAAATAACACAAGTTGTCCACAACTGATAACAACAAATTATTTTTTTGACATTATTATTATTACTAGATTATTATAAGAAAGAAAGGATTATTGTGAGAACAGAAGGTAGCCAAGTAAAGCAACGTCTGGCGCGGATAATCCTTGGATGGGCGGCTACTAAGATGCATTTTGCTATGAGTGTTTCCATTCTTAGTACGTTAAACAGTCGGTCCATAACATATAAATACAAATTCAATCAATTTTATCTATCCGAAATAATTATTCATCACTTACGTCAATAATCCCTGATGGGATTGTCTCCGCTTCACGGTCTTTCAAATATTTATTTTTTATTCTTTTTGTAATTACATCAACGTAAGGAGAATTTTCGTAATAAAATGTAACCGGTGCTATAGTATCAAAGCCGGACATAAATTCTTGAAACCTTGTCGTGTTTGACGTTATCCCTGTAACATTAAAAGGAATCAGAATCCCCACAGCCTCATCATTATTAAAATAAGATAGTTATATAATGTACGAGTTTACCTAATTATTAATTGGTGTGGTGTGGTTTTCGGCAGAATAGAAGACGATTAACAGGTCTTCCCGTGGGTATCGTAAAAGGCGTCTTGGAATATATGGCGTCTAGACCAGTGAAGGGCAGCAGCATTATTGGTGAGAATATCCCGAAAATCTGGGCTGGGATTTGGGCAAATCCTGTCGTGGAAACTGACAAATCGCTCCAATCGCTTATGTTCAGTAGCGGAGTTTCATATACTATTGATGTGCGATAGGTAAGGAGATTATCAGATTAAATTTGGACTGTATAGATATAACGCACAGACGTATAAATATTAACAGACCGAACTTAAGGATTAAATTGCGTAGCTTCATCTCCACCGGGGATTTCTAGAATTTACACAAAAATTTGTCTAGTCACTCACATCATGTATCTTCAATTGATATTGTTGTTATAAATCTTTTTCATAGACAGCATATTGCCGGCACTAAATACTCACATCCTGATTTCAAACAACCTTCGTCTTTATTCAAGCCTGTCATCCAAGGTACAGCCGCAACATTAGGTATTTTACGTGGGTCTCTCTTTAAAAAAGCGCCTGGTAGATCTGGTTCAGTAACTGCTTTAAATGGAGTCATCGGTTCATAATCCCACACCTATAAAATAGCCCAAGGTATTTAGATCACATTTTTTGAAAGGAAAACCACTGCCAATCAGTCTTAAAATCAGACTGTAACAGGTAGGATTGGTGTGTGGTTATACTCGTCTTGACCAATAACATCATAACAACTCGTACAGACCAACTTGTGCTATATTCTTAATTATGTTCTTACCCTTTCAAAGCATTATATAACACCACCAAATCAGTAGACACGTGAATTGACAGAATTTCATTTCGGAATAAACAAATGAGTGTCGAGAAAACAATGTAAGTCTTCGATCAACAATAAACAACGAATGGTCACATACGAAAGCCGAGCGAAATTCTGTATACCCGTAAGCGTGAGCATAACATTATAGAGGTATTTTTGTTTATTAACGAAGCGAGGAAATACACTCTTTTGCAACAAAAAAATGGGCACCTAAGGAAATTTACATTCTAAGGTCGATTTCAGTCAATTAAATGAAATTTAATTGTATGACGTAGACAGTATACTTATAATCGTCTAAATTAATACGCGTATAGAGAATTCTGACAATTTTTGTTATTAATTTTCGATGAATTTTTTAAAACCGATGTACACGGCCAAACAATAAGAAGTGGTCGGCAATAAAGACAAGAAGATTTTTTTACTTTTTTTAATGAAATAAAGTTACATAATGTAAATACCTAATAACAAGTGTGACCTCCTCTTGCCAAACTTACAGCTTGAATCCTTCTGGGTATGTTTTCCACGATTATGTGGAGCAGGTTGCACTAATCTTACCCGTCTCTTTAGAATATCTCAGATATGCTCAATTGGATTGAGGTCAGGACTTCGAGCCGGCCAATCTGAACGACGGATCCCAACTTTTTGCATGTACGCTTCCACGTCGCCAGAACGGTGCGTGCGAGCATTGTCGTATATAAAAATGGAATCTTCCTCAAGTGCAGTCAATGCGGGTTGTGCATATGGAATTAGGACTTCCGTTATGTACCGATGTGCATTTAATGTTCCATTTTCTATGAAAAGTAACTCCGTTTGATCCATCGAATTAATTTCTACCCAAAACATAACGGAGCCTCCGCCATAAGGAGTGATTTCTTCGAAATAAACTTCCGCATAGCGTTCCCGTGGTCTTCGCAGCACTCGCCGGTGTTGGTCCTCTCCTCACAAAGATTTTCCTATGTATCTAGTTATAACAAGCTGTAAGTTTTCCAAACGATTAAAATAAAATAAAAATAAAAAATATTCTAGCTTCATCAGAAAATAATACTTTATTCTACTCCTCCAGAGTCCATGAAGCACAGTTTCATGTAAACTAAAGTCGAGCAACACGGTGCTCACGGAGTAATTTAGGGCCCCGGACCGGGAGGTAACTCTTGATATTGGCAGCCAAAAGCCTCCTCCTGACCGTCCACAAGCTAACTTCTACTCCTCTTACGTCTTCAAGGCTCTTCTTCTGGTCCACACTTGACGCCTCACGATTCCACAACGCCTGACTCACCAAAAAGCGGTCATCTTTTGGTTCTGTGCATCGTTTTCTTCCCGAACCGGGTCTTTTTTTGACCGAGCCGGTCTACCGTTGTCATGCCACACATAATCACTTCTGATAGTTGAACGACTTACATTTAGCCGCTGAGACACGTAAGTTTGCGAACAATCTTCTTCAAATAGGGCTATAATTTTACTGGCCCTTATCGCTTTTATCACTCACATCAGAAAGTGGTATTTAATGTAAAAAGAAATATTAAATTGTTTAATTTGCAGAAAATATCCAATAAGTTTTAAAATTTTACTAAACAGTAAAAAATCGTTTCAGCAATTTACTAAATAAAGTAATTTTACAATTACCCACAATAATCATTATTTTTCTGTCGTTAAATTCATAATTTAAATTTGGAACGTAAATAATCATGCCAGGATACTTCAAATAACATGCCAGTACATCATGAAATTAATAAAACGTTTGTAATATTCATTGAAGTAGAGAAAAAAATCTAAAGTGCCCGTTTTTTTTTGCAAAACAGTTTAGATAATTTAATAGTTTTCATTTTAATAACAATCAATAACCATAAGAAAGTTCAAGGTTACGAGTTATGGAGAGGGCACGCTTGGCGTTTCACTACGTGATCGAAATGAAGAATTCCGTAGAATAATGAAAGTCTTCGCATAGCCAAGCGGATTATGAGACCACGCACCTGTAAGCGCAGCAGCATAGGATATTCATCTATAAGGTGGACGGATGACTTTAGTAAAGGTCGTAGAAAGTCGCTGTATGCTGGCCGCTTCCAACTGGCCACTCTGGAAATTAATGTTCGGCAGTGGACGTCCGACCTAGAAATAATATCTACAAATCTCAATTGAATCTCGTACTGTTTAAGATCTTCCGTCACAAAAAGCGAGGAAAGATAACTAATTCAGAATAAAAACTCGAGGCATTATATGCTTGGACATATTTTTTGCGTCAAGCCTTCATCTAGTGTTTATTATAGATCAAAACTGTACGAACAATAAACTGTATACAAACAAACCAATGAAGTGAACACCTTCGGCTATAGCCTAGTTAGTTATAACTAGAGAAAGCTGTAGCTTAGATGCGTTATCATCGAGGATTTAGATGTCTCTCTAGCCAAGTCCACAGAAACAAAATTCATGCATTGATGCTTAGAGGCAGAAATGACATAGAAGCCACCCAAACACTTGAACTTGTTTTATTGTTTAAGTACTAATGTGTTTTCGATTACCGAAGTTAAGCAACGTTTGTCGCGGTCAATCGTTGGATCGATGACTATTATTTTAATACGACTGTTTTAAGACAAGTAGCCTACTGATTGGCAGGTGTCCACTAGACTGAAACCGCCCTGGGCCCTTGTGTTGAATTGTGGCACATATACTCTGTTCTAGTGAGAGAAGAGAGAAGTAGTGGTGATGTAAAGCTGTTGTTAAATGTCATAAGTGCATATCACTCCCAGCTCAATGTAGATTTTGCAAGAATCGTGTATCTATTCCTCCATTTCATGTAAAAATGTGTACCCAAGACACGAAATCGTTTCATTCATAAAAACTTAAGCGATAGCAAATTTTACATTGAAATTTTGTGCATTTGCTTAGGTTGTTGACTTCTACTTATTTATCTAAAAAAATTGAGCTTCCCAAGTTTTACACAGGATGGAGCTAAAGCGGTTCAAAAATAGGTACGCCGAATCGTTTCGAGAAACCTACTGTCCCGCCGTCTTTTGACTCGTTTTGGCGTAGGCATTGCCGTGTATGCATTCTATCTCATGTACCTGGTTCCGTATTTTTTACTGCACAAGAATTAGAAACATTTTTCGTTAGAAGTTCAAAGGCATTAAGATTATTTCATACTTACATAGAAACGAAATTCCGTATTGATAATGTCAAAGCTATCCTTGGTGCGGAGGCATGTAAGCATTTTCTCGGATGGCGCCTGAGGGCAGTCCAGGAGCTTTGCCAAGCGGAATGCGTTTCTCAGTGCTTCTCCCGGTGGAGCTTCCGCCCATGGCACCAGCGCAGTGCCAGACTGCGATATAGCCTTGTGAAAAAGCCCTAAAAATATACTAGTAGGTAATTACGTACATAATTAGAAGCTACTTACTCAACCACTTGCATTACCTATCCATGATTTTTTTTGTAGGTAGGATTGTAAGTAGGTAAGCAACACCGATTCGATCAACACTATGAAACTATGAAAAAATGGTATGACGTTGACGTAACAATGGTTACATACTTATACTTTCTTAATTAATTTTGACATACATATAACAATATGTTTTACTATTGTATACAGGAATTTGTTTTTTATGTTATTATTTTTTGTTTTATGTTTGACAATCACTTTTATTTTAAATTTCATAAATTTACGAAACTGTATGTATGACATGCTATTGTAAAAGTAAACTAAATAAATCTAATCTAATCTAATCTAATCTAACTATCTCGTTTCACTTTTTACAGTTTCAAGTTTACAGGCTGTGCCTGAAACCAATGGGATATTTGAAGAAGAAAAAGTAAATAAGGTGTTGTGTTTTGATGTTGATGTTGAGATAAATTGTCTGTATTCTGTATCAATGCAAAATTGTATTGCCTTTTTGTACAATAAAGCGTTAACAAACAAATTTTCAAGAGCCAAATTAAAAAAAAAAAAAATACAATTTTCTTAAAGAGAATTGATTCGTATTATTGGACTTATCATTTGACTATCGGCACTGAAACCCGGTAAACAGATTTCAAATCACGATTACATTAATGTTTGCTTAGCAGAAACTTCAAATTTAAAGCATTTCTTACATGATATCTATCATTTGTTGAATGTCAATTTAAATCTGCAATTTATATTTGACTGTAATAATAGGGCTTATTGCATTTATCTGTCAGTCACAACGTCCAAACTACCGCTTTGCACAAGTCTCTAAACCGACGGAATAGATAAAACACCTACAATACCTGTCCAATTGTTTCACGATTTCAGAGTTGGTGTCATAGAATAAGTTTTGATGGTCTACATAAATCACCCCACCGCTAGATGCGGAGCACTAAATTAACAGCGAGCGTGTCGCAGTTTTGTTTAAAATGTAGGTAAAACTATGTTAGTAGTTAATACCTATTCACCAGATTAGCGCAGCTCTAAGATATTACAATTAGGCAATTAACTATTTCCGACAATTGCTTTTGCTTAGTTGCACTTTAAACGTACCTGCGCTAGTTTCGGATAACATGTGATAGTGCACGCTGGCGCCACCAGCGCTCTCCCCGAATATTGTGACGGAGTCCTTATCTCCGCCAAAACTGTGAATAATTTTTTGAATAAGCCTGAGAGCTTCCTGTTGATCTTTGAGACCGTTATTGCCCGGGCAATATTCATCTTGAGTAGATAGAAATCCCAATGGACCTGAAATTGTTTATTTTATAGGTACTTATTAAACAGCTTTGTGGTCACCGTTGCATTGTACGAGTAGATAAGCGGCGTTGGGGGGTTGGGGTCTTTCTGGGAACCTTCACTTCGGAGCTATGTATATTTGTTAGTAAATAGATAGGTAGATTTGCTATAGGTGCTTTCTACTGAAAATGGTAATACCTATATGATTCATCAAACGTTGTTATCTTCAGTTTTTTTTTATTTTGACATATTTATGGCAACATTGAAGAAATACAAAACATTTTTTTAATTGTAAGAATTATAATTTTGATATGTAGATATTCTTCATCCTCTGCCTTTTTCATCCATTCCTGGACAGCCTCAACGATTTGTCGGTCACAACGGCCACATATTTGGGACATATTAGGACAGCGGTATAGTTATTTTGAATAAGACTAATTTCAAAAATGAACCAGAAACACCGCCTAAATTGTGACATTATTGGCCTTCTACTTCTACAAAACTTTCTATCGTTATCTCATTCTATATCCTGAAATATTGCTTGTATATCTACCTATAAAATTCTTAATTAAGACTTAATTTGTAGTTTGATAAGATACACGTACCCAGTCTATAATTCGTTGTAACAAGAACAACATCTCGATCCAAAAGATATTCTGGTCCATACATATATGTGGTAGAGCACCCACACATCCAGCCGCCGCCATGTATGAATACCATGACAGGCAAGAGTTTCTTTTGGTCATCTATATCCTGCAATGTCGATTGATTCCAAATAAGACTTTAGTGCACTGTATGTATATTATATGTATAACTATGCTTAATTTACCTTAAAAGTATAAATATATTATTTTCTTTCTGCAACGGAACGGATTTTCATTCGATAGTCATTACACGTCGGGACGTCCAGAGCAGATTGGAGGATTGGCGACAAAGACTGGAGAGTTTTGGCCTGAAAGTGAGCAGAAGCAAAACGGAATACATGTTTTGCGACGTCGGTGATACCTCCAGTCTTGTGTCCTTATAATTCTTGCCGGAAAATCTTTACCAAGCTGTGCTAACTTCCGGTACCTTGGTACTCGTACAAGGGGATGGTGAGATCGACCAGGACTTCACAAATCGGATCAACGCGGGTTGGATGAAATGACTCACGGATGCCCCTCGAGTTAAAGGGCAAAATTTATAAATACGTAGTAAGACCTGTCGTAATTTATGGATCGCAGTGTTGTGCCATGGCATGCAGGTATGCAGCAGAGATGAGAATGTTCAGATGGGTGAGTGGAGTGACGAGGATAGATAAAATAAGTACCAAAAAAAGTGTTAAAAAAGTACCAGGCTAATTTTAAGGGGTGATTCAGGATCGATTCTAGAATACAGGAAAAATATAAAAATATATCCATTGTAAGTTCTATAGTAAAAAAATAAATAAAAAATGCAATTTCAACGACATTGCGACGCAGTTTTAACTCAAACAATGAACGAATAAAAAATTATGTAATCTAATCAATCAATCAAGCAATAAATACGCTTATTGTTTAATTCAAATTATTGTAACAATATTTAATTCGAGTTCATCTTCCTGCTTCCTATTTGCCAATACCTTCCAATATTTGGTTGTTCGAACTAGCCACCTACAGATGTATACGAGTAATCGGTATAAATCGGTAATGCATACGGTATAAATGTAAAATTTTAGTGCTATTGTATAAATACATACGTTGCTACTAATCGGGCTGTAGATATTAAGATACAAACAATCTTCTTGGCCTTCGATATCTTTTTGCCGAATGTACGGATTTCTTTGCACGCACAGCGGACTTGGTTCGGTAGCTTCTAACGTTGTCAGCCATTGCGATACGGGAACAGGCGCCTAGAAAAGCAAGCAAAGTTATGCCAAAAATTATTTGATATATTTCACTGAAAGTAAATGTTCGAATAATCCCTTCGGTGGTAAATCCTATCCAAAACACCATTTCTATCTGACTACGGCGAAACCAAAAATAATACTAATATCTTTGCATATACACACAGCGCCATCTATTTCCGCACTAAGCAACTAGGTTTGTATTATGAATACCAAATGGTTGATAAACTACAATTTTTTTTTTTTTTTATAAATAAATACATATATAAATGAAAAACATCCATAACTCGGGAACACGTCTGTATTCATCATACATTTCATGTTTCTCTCGATGCATCAAAATGGACTTGAGGTTTTTTTATAACTGATGAATTCAATTAGCAAAATACCTCTGGAGAAGTGACAGTCCTTAACCTACAGCAATAATTCATGAGTATAGGTCTCATGAGTAGGTAATGATTCAAATGTGGGATAAAGCGAAATGGCGGGTTGACATTATACACATAGGAGACACTCACGCAACACTGTCAATACGTTTGGGAATTCATAACAGTGGACAACAAATATTTGTAATTGCTTAATCGGGTCCATACATACCTACGTGCATACTAGTAGACGTAATAGCTCAGAATAACTAATTACTCAAGTAATGAGCAATGTGGATATTGGTAGCCGATGTTAGTTAAGTGTGGGATTTGTTATTCGTATGTTTCTGACATAACTCTATGCAAGAGTATCCCAACTAATATTATAAATGCGAAAGTTTGTGTGTGCGCCCTCCCATCTTGTTTTTATTGTTACTAAATATTCTATGATTTCTTTCCACGACGTTGTTATATCCGACGATGCATTAAATTCTTACTTATTGATGCTGACTCTATGTACAAGTCAATGTCAGTACCTACGTATAGCAGAGTACCAAGAGTAGAAAATCCAATCTAAATTATCTATAAATAATTGCGCTCGATACAAGAATTGTCTTATCCTAATTTTAATTTCGACATAAACATTTCTACGGAACGACTATGTACTCGGTTTTGTTGCAACTTGTCGTAGGTATTACCAGATACGTGCAGCTGACCGAACACATGTTGCGTGGGAAATAATTCGCTAACCTGTTGCGGTGTATTCATTCAACGGTGAATATAATAGTCAATAAAACTCACGAAGGCTTTTTTCTGCAGATAATCATAGCTGCATTAATTTTAATATAATTTACATTTGGCCCTTCGTTTTTCATCAATCAATCAAGGTTCGCTACCAGGGACCTTGATTGATTGATGATTTGCCTAGATGAAATGTACATACAACGTAGTTTCACAAAATGCGTTTATTTATACAAAATATTGTGTTTTTCGTAGGTGCGCGCTCTATAAACTGGATTTTTAGTTATTTTAATATTCTATTGTAAAATAATACTCTAGGACTGCTGTCTACATAATTCGCAGATTATTTCAACCATTTGCATTTGAATTCTGTAAGCTAGTTTTAAAATAACCGCATTATACTCGGCATTCATACAGCTCCGTAGACTAGTAAGTTAACGGTACTTTTGGATCTATGTAGTGTGCATGTAAAAGCAAACTGGTCCACGTATCGACCGATGAAATTGACTTTAAGAGCAGTTGTACGTCGACGGTATCTATACTTAATATGAATAAATGCTGTTCGGTTTTTTTAAATGGATTCCCATTGGTTTTATCTAGTTAGTATTAAAAATTACTATACGTTTATAATTTTTGCATAAGTACCTACTATTCATGTTTTTATTATCGAATTACGCCATCATAATGCTGACATGTTTATAATATATATTTTTTTAATCTTTATTGTATGCAGGGATTTTTGTCCTATGGGACAGGTCAATCCCATTGTACCCTTCGCTAATTAACACAACAATAACAGGAAAAATAAAAAATCCCATTTCCCAAAAAAGACAATTTATAAACAAATAGCAAATAATATTAGACAACGCCCCATAAAAAATGAGCGATTCATGCAAATTATTCAGACAACTTAGGATGTAATCTGTCAGCACCAGTATCAGAGAAGACAAGGATAAACACCTAATAAATTGTGATGTACTCATATGTCCAGCAAGTCTTCGATGAGCTAGATGATAATGATATAATGGTTCATTATAGGTAAATACGTAGTACAATATAAGTCTACTATGTCTCGGGAAGTTAAGGTTGCAGACCACCTCACATCACCGGCGCCCGCTTCTATCACTCGATTGTGTTCTTTTTCGTTCACCGTATACGGCAGTCTTTTGCAAATAATTTTTCTAATTAGTAATTTTTTTAATCGCGAAGAAAGACCCTGTATTTTTTCGATTTTTATATTGCGACCGCATGAATGGTACCAAATTCAAACCAGGTGCCTTCACATACCATTACAAATGAATTAATAGTGCATGTAGTTTTAGTGCATGTAGTTTACCTATACAATGTACGATAAGCAAAACTTTTAAATACACCTACCTTAAATCTTAATTCGCCGGTAGGGGGAGCTGCAAAAGGTATAGATGTGAAGGCAGATATTTGTCTGCCCTCACGAGATTTCATGTAAAATCCCCTGATATCACCTAGAGGAGTATTGACAACCGGTTGACTTTCTCCTCTCACAACATGAACAAACATCAAAAGTATTAACATGAACATAGTCTTTGGCATTTTACCACTCATAATAAACAAGTTAGATTATTATTAATTTATTTATTACGTGATTTTTCAAATCTTTATGAACACCGTTAATAATCAGTATGATGAAAAACTATGGCTGGCTTGAAAGGGTAGAAACGAAATGGAGACAAACAGTCGTTCCTCTGGTTTTTATAGCTAGAGGCGAGTCGCGAGCCTCTCAGCGTCTTGAATAGGCAAATAAGTGGCAAATTAACTACTATACAATACTATCTACAGTCTTTTACGTACTCTAATCGACTGAGCGCTGGCATTTTGCTTTTTACTGCAGACTGGCTATCGATTATAATAGTAATAAATGATTAATATTGATATTCATACATTAACTTGTTTTTGTATAAAGTAATAAATAGTTGTAAATAAACGCAATTATATATCCTACATAGAACACGAGTATAGGAACCTATGCAAACGAGAGATCTTTTAGAAAATTTATCTGACCGAAAATCATTACTGCAAGGTTGTTTTCAAATAATTATAGGACGGTTCTAAAAAAAAATTAATCCCAAAATATGAACCTTTACCTAAGTCACAATAATCAACTTTCTAACATACCTACCACACCTTTACTCTCAAGTGGATAAATACGAGATGAAAATTTGTCTCGATGATTGAAGGGTTAATTTCATATTAAGTACATACGAGTAGCAAATTTTTCCTTTTGCAAATGATACTTTTTAACCGACTTCAAAAAGGAGGAGGTTTCGCAATTTTGCCGTTTGTATGTCTTTTTTTGTAATAAAACTGTAAAGGTGTTTTTTTAAGTTTGTTGGGAATTATTGGAATGCGCGGAAAGCGTGAAATAAATAAATAAATAAAAAGAGATCTCTGCGCTGGTCCAGTGTTACCACTTGGATACCACAGGCCCCATGCAGATTTTCTTCAGGGTAGACAGCATTGTCGTCAAAGATCATCAGATGTACCTATGTGTTATAAGCAGATGGTTAAATTAATCATTTAGCTGAATGCCTATGTAGGGCGGATACCATTATGTATGGCGAATATTTCCTACATTATTGGAAATTACGTTGACCACAGGGAGCCCCATTCCGTGGGGTTCCTCTGTGGTAACATAAGCAGCCTTTTTTTTGTTGGGTAAAGTCTCTATGGGTACTACCGCTCCTTAGGGGAGGAGGGGTAGTTATGTTGCCCGAAGGCCATATACCCACTAAAATCCAACGGTGTTCCTCCATTCCTCCAGCCCACAATACTTAACCAACCCGCCTCTGAGCAGCTTTTCCGCCATACATAACGATCGGCCCAAGTATCAAATTGAGTGGATAATTTAAGGAACGACATATATACATCTAATTCGCCAGTACTACGTTTAATATTGTTTTATATACGGACTCGCTGAGGCTACAGACACGCACTCTCTCATATAACTACTCATTCTTACTTAAGTTATTCTTTACCTTTGAAAAAACGAAAGAAATGAGATCATCTCCTGTCGCCACTAAATGGCAAAATAAGTCCGTACCTAAATTTTATTTCGTGGTTTGCCCCGGTCCCTTCGAGCGATTCCAATTTGGAGCAGATTACTTGCAGCGGCACTTTCTTTGACACGCATGTTGCATGCGGGATAGAGCTTTTCCACCCGGGAATACAATTGGTTACATCTTACGTACGTTAATTTCTTCCGCACTGTGTGCCCCTTTTCATAACTGGCAGTGCGGTTGATCGCCTGGGAGCAAAACGATAACATATTAGTGGTTGTCGCGGATGTCCTGCAGGCTGCGGTTTATTGAAAACATCATTCTCTGCCCACTTTTATTACACCAATCAATAAAGTCAATGATAATACAAAATATAAGTGTCTAGGAATTAAATTCTTATGGAAATTCAACATTACGCCTCTTGTCGTTTTATATTATATCTTATATTATGTTAAGATTGAAGACCGAAAAATTTCAGACACACATGGCGAAACTATATGTACCTTGTTGACTACTGAACACTATGAAAGAGATATTAATTTATAATAAATGCTTTCCACCCTATTTAAAAAAACAGAAAAGGGCGTATAATAATATTTTGAAATAGCACATTAATATTACTTTTTGCGTTATGTTAACTAATTTATGACACCAGGGCCCGCAGTCTCGACATAGATAGCAACCGATTTCGGCCGTTAACTCCTAACGATATAGTGTTCATAATCATATCGGTTTTTGTTTCAAGCCTGAATCGTAGTTTCAATGGAAACCGATATTTTGATACTAAAGACTCTAATTCTCCAATTAAAATAACATTGTTAGGACTTAACGACCGAAATCGGTGGTATAGCGATCGCTATCTATGTCGAGACTGCGGGGGCAGGTCACCCAATATGAGAGATTAGTTGTGAAATAAATGGCTGTTCACACTTTTACGTTCCAGCCTCTATAGTATCTCCGCTACTGATGAACACAAGGTTAAACCATAACAATAATCGTATTAATAATAAATAATAATAATAGCATTTATGTAGTTGTAGAAGAACGGAGTCTCCTAATACAGGTAAACATTTTTACTTAAAAGGAGACCCGTAATGCTGTTATAGATAATAAGAATAAGTTACTTAAATAAACATTTTTGTTTTTTTTTAATAGAATAGAAATTCCAGCTTAATAGAAAGTAAAGAAAGTGCATATTGTACCTATCTGGGGGCACGGCAGTGCCCCCGCCAAGTCGAGCGCGAAGCAAACACTGGAACCATTTCGCCGCATTTTCAGGCCCCTATTTTAGAACCTCTGGATAAGACTAGAACGCAGAAATTTTCGTCATCCAGTAAGCTATAATCACATACTTAAAATCCAAAATTTCAAGTCTGTAGGTCATTTAGTTCCGAAGTTATGCGAAAGCAAAGTTTCGCATTTATGACACTCACTCACTCACTCACTCACTCACTCATGATCATCAAAATAGAACTAGTACTTTCCATAAACTCAGAGAGCTGAAATTTGGTACAGAGTTATGGTTTAATGGCCACATAAAGGGAAAACTATAAAAACTAGGATAATCGAAAATCTGGGGTACCTGGTGACCCTGATTAGGAAACACAAGAGCCCAACCAAACTATTAGAGATCGACATATACCGCCTTTACAAAAAATATTCAACTTGGTGGGCCGCTTCTTTTGATGTCAAAAATCGAAGGTCTGAAGTATCTGATGAAGAACCCTCAGCTGGTCTCAGCTGTATTAGAGATATGGTAATGCCCCCTTCTACTATTGGTACATAGAAAAATCGACTGTCATTGCAAAAATCCAGCGTAGTGGGACACATCTTCTAATTTAATCTGGCCTATAGCATCCCACTGCTGGGCGCATGCTTCCCCTTCTGCTTATAATACGCATATAATTAAAATTAAAGGAAAACTCAGGATAAGACTACACTGGCTTTTATACTTATACTTACAAGTTTACAAGAAGAAATAGTCGAACGATTAACTTTATATCTGACGAAGAACCCTCAGCTGGCCCCAGCTGTATTAGAGATATGGTAATGCCCCCTTCTACTATTGGTACATAAAAAAATCGACTGTCCAGCTTAGAGGGACATATCTTCTAATTTAATCTAGCCTATAGCGTCCCACTGCTGGGCGAATGCCTTCCCTTCTGCTTTTAATACGAATATAAATAAAATTAAAGGAAAACTCTGGATAAGACTAGACTGGCTCTTATACTTATACTTACTTATACTTATTACAAGTTTACAAGAAGAAATAGTCAAACGATTAATTTTATTCTACTCGAACATTACACAAATTAAATAAACAAACGAAAATTTGGTCAAAATATAATGCATTGGCTAAGAGTGGCGGTGATACCCGCACGCGTCGCTAGATGGCGTTGACTGTATTTTAAAACGCGCTTACGTTTTGTTTTTCCGATAACCTTATATGGCAAAGTGGCAACCGGCCGCGTTACAGTCGCTTACGACTTTCTTCTATTGCGCTTGAAAATGTTTGCTAGGGATTAGGAGGGATTATTTGCATTTTGTTGATTTCGCTGATTATTTCGTGAGGTTTGCTAAGGTTAATTGGCAGGTTGTTATTATATTAATTCAAAGATTTAAACAGGTTAGGAATTATATGGTTGTGACGGATTACTGATTATTACTTAATTATCAGAATTAAAAGAAGTTTCAATTGAATACTTTATTTAAGTGTTAATTATTTAGTACCTACTTTTAGTTTTCTAGGTTTAATTTACAGTTAGGCAGTACTTCGAATCGCGTTCGTGTTTATAAGTACTTTTCTAGTATTCTAGTTTAGTTTATTTAGTTAGATATTACTTCGTTTCGTTTAAAAATATAATTAATTTAGCTGTATTTCAGTACTAGGTAGGTAGCACCTTTGGTAGAAAGTTCATTGATAATTAATTATATTGACACTTGTCTAATAATTAAGAGTTAACGTTTTGCTTATAGTTTGTATAGATTGAGTAGGCAGAGTAATATTTTGTTTAAGTTTTTTTTATTAAGACAAAAGAAGTCTTAAATATATAAGTAGGTTTTAGTCTAAATATTATCGGTATTTCTGATTTGTTGTCCATATACTAAAGGTCGTTGAGTTTAATTGTGTTTGATTTCGCAAGATAATAATTATCGTAAAAAATGTTCGTAATATTAAAAGACGACGATGAACTTAGTGGCTACCAAGTAGTTGGTATGCCCAAAGACGGGTCTTGTCTCTTCCATTCAATATCTTTCTTGGTGTATGGTAGAACTGACTCAACTTTCAGTATCAAGTATATTTGTAGAAACGTGGGCATATATATAATATGGCCACGTTTCTACAAAAAGAAGTGAAATCCCACCAAAAACATTCTGTAAAAAACTAGCCAAGTCTCGATGGAGCTGCTTGATTATCTCTAAAAAGTAATGAAATCTATACAAAGTCGTGCCAAGTGTAAGGTTCCTTACTGCGATTTCTTTATTATTATAGTTAATGTTGTGTGACTTGGCCGTTGAAGGGTACACAGGGGTACAAAACCAGGTGCTCCATGACACCATTGCACCAATCTGTCGCCAGAACCGTAGTAAGGATAGTATTGTCTTCGACCGGGATCATACCTAATACGCTCAGCAATAACCTAAATACGTTAAAATTGCCTACTTACATCTCGTACATACTACAAAAGGCTACCATTCTCAACACTTGTCGTATCACTTGCAAGTTGCTAACTACATCCATCATCACTGCCATAAACAGTAATCCCTCAACACTAGGGTTGAGGCTTGTGCGGAGTGGTATTTACCTTTTTTGGGAAGAAAAAAAGAAAAAAAAATCATAATAATAAATAATATAAAAAAATAAGAATTTAAATAAATATAATAATAAATAATATCCTTGGACATACACACAGCGTCATTTATTGTTGTTGACATTGTTTTTGACACAATGATTTTACTTTACTTTTTTTAGCTCCACACTAACAATTAGGCTTGTATTATGGATACTAGGTATCCATAAACTAAACAACTAAATAAATACATAGTTTTTTTGTAATCTATACGTCGGATACAACTATCCGTATTCACCATACAAACATATGCCCCTAGCGTGATTCGAACCCGCTGTCTTTTGGTACAGCAGTCAGCGTTTCTAACCACCATACCAAACAGGTCGCAAAATTATTCTGATGGTGAAGCTTCTATTAGCGAGCTCGAAATTACACAATAGTAACTTTCATTAATGACGATTTACTCTGAGAGCATTTTTATTTGCGGATGATTTGATTCTGGGCCTTATTCCCTCTGTGTTGATTTGGTCCAATGGATATTATGTCTAGGGAACTACATAAAGATTTTCTATTACTAACGCAGTCTTTGGGACCAAATTGTCTAAAGCTCATTTTGGTTATGTGAATCACGTGATCGTAATTATCCCACTCCATAAAACCTAAAGGCGTCCCTGTCAGATGAATAGTGTAAAAAAGAACCTGGTGAAAGGTCTTTACATCAAACGATTTTCTTCACGACTAGGTACTAAAGAAATGCAAATGGTGTATCGCATGTATTTATTTGTTGTAGCCTACCAAACCGAGTACTTAAACATGTACCCTGGGGATCAAACCCGCGACCTCCGATTCCTAAACCAAATGTTGTTTAAATTGAGCCACGGAGGCGGTCAAAAGTGTATAAATTGAATGGCTTCTGAGTAATGTTTCTTAAATATGCCTATAGGGTAGTATATAATCGGTGTGTATAGATATGTCGTATATTTGCTTGTGTGTTAAAAAATCTCCACTACTACTCGTATAAACTTTTCCACCACAATATTTACCAAAAAGAAACACATGCAGAGATTCGTTCATTAGGTTGTGTTAGGTAAAATTTTCAAGATAAAAAATAAAATTGCTAACTCGTTGTGCATAAAAAAAGAGCATTTCCAAAATCTGTCACGGTATCTACAATAGAATTGGGTTGTTACCGATTATACAACAAATAAATACTAGCGATACACCACTTGCATTTCTTTAATCATCGTGAAGAAAATCGTTTGATGTAAAGAGCTTGCTCCAGCTTCTCTTTGGCACTATTCATTGGACAGGGACGCCTTCAGGTTTTGTGGAGGGGGTAATTAGGATCACGTGGTTCTCATAGCCAAGACGTCCTTTGTATAATTTGGTCCCAAAGACTGCGTTAGTAATAGAAAATCTTTGTGTAGTCCCAAATGAACACAGGGGAAAAGGCCCAGAAAGAAACTGTCCGCAAATGAAAATTCCCTTAAAGTAAATCGTCATTAATAAAAATACCATTGTGTTATTTCGAGCTCCTACGTAATAGAAGTTTCACCATTAGAATAATTTTGACGACCTGTTTGGTGTAGTGGTAAGAAACGCTGACTGCTATACCAAAACAATGTTTAACCTAATGAATAACCTCATTTGTTTATTATCTCCTGGTGAAAATCCGCTGTTTGGCCCTCTCGCAGCCTCTGGGGCATGCGCCGTGCGACCGAAAATCTCGCGCATGCGCTCCACGTGTTTGTTTTTAATCAATATCATGCCAACCAAACGATGACGCTGTAAAAGAAACAGGGAATAATTAGCGCATGCGCTATAACTGCTCGTACCACCACCGGCGGATCTAGGAGAACGTCTTAGGGTTCATAAAACCCCTGGACCTAAGGTCTTTCAAAATCAAACATTTGCAAGGCTCACTCCCCAATGAAGAACGTGAAAGAAACTCAGGGGTTGCTCTTTTTAACCCCACGACGAAATGTGTGAGTGAGTGTGGACACGATAGCAAGGCGTGATCCAATGTGATAACGATTTCTTTATATAGAAGATTAAACGACCCCTCGTTTAATCTTCTATATAAAGAAATATCTTATATATCTTATATATCTTATATATCTTATATATCTTCTATATAAATAAACCAAAAAATGTGTTAAAAGTTAAATAGGTATCTTCTCAAGAATGGCCAATAACCTGTCCCCACAGGTTATTGGCCATTCTTGAGAAGATACCTATTTAACTTTTAACACATTTTTTGGTTTATTTCGATGATAACTAGGTGGTATGATAATTGGTTCATCATCATCACCAGCCCCTAAACATCCCACTACAGGGATATAGGCCCTCCCTCGTATAATGAGGGAGTATAGGCCATAGTCCACCACGCTTGAATTTTTATTTCTCAGGCATGCAGGTTTTCCCCACGATGTATTCCTTCACCGATTTAAGAGCAGTCGGATAAATTCACATAAGTAATTAAATTAAATTTAAAAACTCATTGGTATATGGCCTGTCTGGGGATCGAACCCGGACCTCCCAAATTGAGAGAGACCGCGTCTTAACAGTTCAGCCACCGACGCTAATTGGTTAGGCTACCCTATTTATTGTTCTATAATAAAAATAGTTTCAAAAACTAAAGAAACACGATACATTTCCACCTTCCATCTCCTGTCTGCATCATCAGATCCTCAACACCAAGTGTAATATATATTGGAATCGTCAAAACGAATCATATGAGCCCTAACTCGTGGGGTTTGGGGATGGGCATGGATTATGAGCGGACGATAACATATGATAACAAGATTTATATTTGGAGATTTTCTGTGTATATTAATACCTATATTATGTAAGATAAACAGCTTCCGTGGCTCAAAGTAAGCATAGTGTTTACGAATCGCAGGTCACGGGTTCTGTTCCCAGGTACATCTGGGGGCACGGCAGTGCCCCCGCCATGTCGAGCGCGAAGCAAACACTGCCGTACCATCCTTTACTGGAACCATTTCGCCGCATTTTCAGGCCCCTATTTTAGAACCTCTGGATAAGACTAGAACGCAGAAATTTTCGTCATCCAGTAAGCTATAATCACATACTTAAAATCCAAAATTTCAAGTCTGTAGGTCATTTAGTTCCGAAGTTAAGCGAAAGCAAAGTTTCGCATTTATGACACTCACTCACTCACTCACTCACTCATGATCATCAAAATAGAACTAGTACTTCCCATAAACTCAGAGAGCTGAAATTTGGTACAGAGTTATGGTTCAATGGCCACATAAAGGGAAAACTATAAAAACTAGGATAATCGAAGATCTGGAGTACCTGGTGACCCTGATTAGGAAACACAAGAGCCCAACCAAACTATTAGAGATCGACATATACCGCCTTTACAAAAAATATTCAACTTGGTGGGCCGCTTCATTTGATGTCAAAAATCGAAGGTCTGAAGTATCTGATGAATAACCCTCAGCTAGTCTCAGCTGTATTAGAGATATGGTAATGCTCCCTTCTACTATTGGTACATAGAAAAATCGACTGTCATTGCAAAAATCCAGCGTAGTGGGACACATCTTCTAATTTAATCTAGCCTATAGCATCCCACTGCTGGGCGCATGCTTCCCCTTCTGCTTATAATACGCATATAAATAAAATTAAAGGAAAACTCAGGATAAGACTACACTGGCTTTTATACTTATACTTACAAGTTTACAAGAAGAAATAGTCGAACGATTAACTTTATATCTGACGAAGAACCCTCAGCTGGTCCCAGCTGTATTAGAGATATGGTAATGCCCCCTTCTACTATTGGTACATAAAAAAATCGACTGTCCAGCGTAGTGGGACACATCTTCTAATTTAATCTAGCCTATAGCGTCCCACTGCTGGGCGAATGCCTCCCTTTCTGCTTTTAATACGAATATAAATAAAATTAAAGGAAAACTCTGGATAAGACTAGACTGGCTTTTATACTTATACTTACTTATACTTATTACAAGTTTACAAGAAGAAATAGTCAAACGATTAATTTTATTCTACTCGAACATTACACAAATTAAATAAACAAACGAAAATTTGGTCAAAATATAATGCATTGGCTAAGAGTGGCGGTGATACCCGCACGCGTCGCTAGATGGCGTTGACTGTATTTTAAAACGCGCTTACGTTTTGTTTTTCCGATAACCTTATATGGCAAAGTGGCAACAGGCCGCGTTACAGTCGTTTACGACATTCTTCTATTGCGCTTGAAAATGTTTGCTAGGGATTAGGAGGGATTATTTGCATTTCGTTGATTTCGCTGATTATTTCGTGAGGTTTGCTAAGGTTAATTGGCAGGTTGTTATTATATTAATTCAAAGATTTAAACAGGTTAGAAATTATATGGTTGTGACGGATTACTGATTATTACTTAATTATCAGAATTAAAAGAAGTTTCAATTGAATACTTTATTTAATTGTTAATTATTTAGTACCTACTTTTAGTTTTCTATGTTTAATTTACAGTTAGGCAGTACTTCGAATCGCGTTCGTGTTTATAAGTACTTTTCTAGTATTCTAGTTTAGTTTATTTAGTTAGATATGCGCACATACACGTACACATTAGTTAGCGAAAGCTGGTATCCAGCTTTCGATCCCAAGACACTTTCGTAGGGCTAACATGCGCACATAACACACACACATACACGCACGCGCACACGCACACACTCACACGAACACGCACACGCGCACACGCACGCACACGCACACACACGCACACACACACGCACACGCACACACACCCACACACACACACACACACACACACACACACACACACACACACACACACACACACACACACTACTTATATTTTAATTGTAAAAATTGTGTTTTACTTTCCTATGTTGCTGTAACTTGTACTTGTAACGAAGAGCGGGGACTCCTGGTACAGGTATTTATTTACTTAATAGGGGTCCTCAACAACTAATTACTGTCTTGAATTATTGTTACGCAATAAATCATTTTCATTTCATTTCATTTTCATTTTCATTTTCATTTTCATTTTCATTTTCATTTTCATTTTCATTTTCATTTTCATTTTCATTTTCATTTTCATTTTCATTTTCATTTTCATTTTCATTTTCATTTTCATTTTCATTTTCATTTTCATTTTCATTTTCATTTCATTTTCATTTCATTTCATTTTCATTTCATTTCAGATATTACTTCGTTTCGTTTAAAAATATCATTAATTTAGCTGTATTTCAGTACTAGGTAGGTAGTACCTTTGGTAGAAAGTTCATTGATAATTAATTATATTGACACTTGTCTAATAATTAAGAAGTACACTTTTTGCTTATAGTTTGTATAGATTGAGTAGGCAGAGTAATATTTTCTTTAAGTTTTTTTTATTAAGACAAAAGAAGTCTTAAAGATATAAGTAGGTTTTAGTCTAAATATTATCGGTATTTCTGATTTGTTGTCCATATACTAAAGGTCGTTGAGTTTAATTGTGTTTGATTTCGCAAGATAATAATTATCGTAAAAAATGTCGATAATATTTTAATATTATCGACATTACTACTTCTACTACTACTTGGTAGCCACTAAGTTCATCGTCGTCTTTTAAGACGACGATGAACTTAGTGGCTACCAAGTAGTTGGTATGCTCTTCTTCCATTCAATATCTTTCTTGGTGTATGGTAGAACTGACTCAACTTGCAGTATCAAGTATATTCGTAAGTAGGGCATATATATAATATGCCCACGTTTCTACAAAAAGAAGTGAAATCCCACCAAAAACATTCTGTAAAAAACTAGCCAAGTCTCGATGGAGCTGCTTGATTATCTCTAAAAAGTAATGAAATCTATACAAAGTCGTGCCAAGTGTAAGGTTCCTTACTGCGATTTCTTTATTATTATAGTTAATGTTGTGTGACTTGGCCGTTGAAGGGTACACAGGGGTACAAAACCAGGTGCTCCATGACACCATTGCACCAATCTGTCGCCAGAACCGCTACGCATTGACGATGGAAAATTGCCACTTGGAAAACGTTGATTCAATAACCAGTCAATTGTAGGCTTGATAAAGCCACTAACGTATAAAGAATGTTATGTAAACGCCACACAGATTATTCGCTAATAGTTTGCCGTTGAACATTCTTATAACATAATTAATAACATTAATAACGGTTCTGGCGACAGATTGGTGCAATGGTGTCATGGAGCACCTGGTTTTGTACCCCTGTGTACCCTTCAACGGCCAAGTCACACAACATTAACTATAATAATAAAGAAATCGCAGTAAGGAACCTTACACTTGGCACGACTTTGTATAGATTTCATTACTTTTTAGAGATAATCAAGCAGCTCCATCGAGACTTGGCTAGTTTTTTACAGAATGTTTTTGGTGGGATATTCAATACACGGATTGGTTGGTGGTAGGGCATTTAAATGTCCCACTGACGAACTACCACGATCTTATCTAAATCTGCCACCAACGAGCAATGGCATTATTATGTTCCGGTTGTTAGAGCCAATCTCCCAAATAATGTTGGGAGATCCGGGTGAACGCGCTTCCACCTTCGGCCTCATCTTCACTTAACGTCAGGTGTGATTGAGGTCAAGTGCTAACCCGTAGTGCAAGTCATGTCCTGACAATACTACTCATGCAGGGTGAACTACGCACCGGCTTGATTTAACAAATTCGACAGGTCTTAGTTCAAAACACATTTTTGATTTTCGAGACGACCAAATATCGTCTAAAATAAGAAACATACTTACTACAGATTTAAGACGAATCGAACGACATCTTGCACTTTAAAATCGTTCGAGCCGTTTAGGATACAAGAGGTAACATAGAAATCTATATAGGTACAGTCGGCAACACGATTAAGGAAGCAAACTTAATTTGTATGAAGGACGGATGTTTGGAAGGTCTTGGTGTTGACTTTTGTTATATTTTCCGTTACACCTATCATATCATAATGTGATAGATAAATAGTTCAATTTGAATAACAATTTGCCTTTAGACTTTCTCCTACAGATATATTTATAAATCTTTATTTACCTGCTACGGTAATTGTGTTGCCGACTGTATACACATATACTCGAAAAACGTAACCGTCCTTTTTGGGGCTGTCGGGTAAAAAGGATCCACTGATCTTACTTCTTCGAATGTGCTTCCTTATGTTCCTAATAACGTAAGTTGAAAATTTAGAAAACCCAGGTATACAAAGCAACTGTGTTCAAATTCATAATGTAATGGAATTTTCATTAAAAAGTCAGTATAAAAAAAGTCAGACGTGCATAAAAAAAATCCAGATTAGTTGTTGAGGTCTCCTTGTAAGTATAACTATACTATGTGTCAGAAGACTTAAGCTGTCCGTCCACGACCGACATTCGGTGACCGATTTTTTGTAGGGGAAAAATGGAACGTACTGATTACAATATTTCCACGCCCACATGCTACAAAAAATCGATCACAATATCGGTAATAAAAGTATTGATTTGATTATCGGTCCTACAAAAAGTTGGTCGTGGGCGAGCACACTTAAGACACAGAATTAATATAGTACTAACGTAAGAGTAAACATACCTACTTCACCTTTATATTCAAGTATAGGCCTTAAGTAGGTATTCCTTTTTTAACCGCCGACGAAAATCGACGAATGTTATGTGTTTGACGTCGTTGTGTCTCTTTGTTCGGACGTATCTCAGTAATGCGTGGTCCGATTTGTGGGCGATTTCTTTATATTAACTAATAAGGACTAAACGAGGAGACAGGTTCTTAGCCATGTTTGATGAAAATCAGTTAAGCCGTTTCGAAGTTATTTACACAATTTTTGGTGTATTTCGATGATAACACAGTCTTTCTCAGCCTTTCTAAATCTTCAAGGTTGTTCTATTTAAGATTGAACCCGGGGATAGATTCGTAGCCGTGTTTAATGATAATCGGTTAAGCCGTTCATTTAGAAGGATGTCCTGGCAGGCACTTCCCTGGCGGCCTGGAAGAACTCCACTTACCCCTGCAGCGACTGTGAACTGGATCTAGAGTTTGGACATTAATTTAAACAGCATAAGCTATTTACTATTCTTGGCCGAAAGATAACAATAATATAATAATCATCAAAATCTATTCACAGATTCTGGAGACGACAAACAGTGGAACTGATAACTTCTTCCTCTTTTGAAATCGGGTAAAAAGGTGGCTTTGGTTTGGCTCGAGATATTGCTAAAGGTTTTTCCTAAAACAATTTGTTCAATTTGGTGGAAATACACTTTTAAATCAAAATAGCGATTAGTATACAAAACACCACGTTTCTCGTGAGGCAACATAGGTACCTCGAACCTATCGACTACTTTAAAAATTCCTCCTAATGTTTGTAATCCAAACCAACGTGTTGTGGTGCAATTAATGCTTGCGGGTAAGTAATGGATTTTTTGTGACGCGTGCACAAGTCCCGCCTATTAGCTGTGACAAGAATATATGCTTGAAAATAATCCGTCGAGATTTCCGAACTCAAGCTATGAGACACAACACTCCGATTACTGCGTTACTGAGGATTCATCAAACCTAACAAGTGTGGCATGCATGGTCACTGAACTTCAGCGCAGTGACACAGATTAACAAATAGTTCCTTGTAATCGCATATGCGACGCATTTATCGAGCGGTGCGTGGTTCGTATACCTACGCGTATCATAATTTACTTTGATCCTAAGTACCTACCTACTATAATATAAAGTTTATATTTATAAAACAATTAATATGTGACTTTTTTGAAATGCATAGAGTATGTGTAAAGTTATCCACTAAAAAGATATATATGCGTCCGTTTAAAGGAAACCAGACGTGTACCCTATCGTCGAAAAAATGTGCAAATATTGTAATTTTTTAGTCTTAGAATATATTTTTTGTGTCAAAACCAATATTCTATGTTTAATTCATTTGACGTTTTCATTAAAAAGAAGGTAAATTCAACAAAACACTTGCATAATCCATCTAATCCAGTGGGAAAATTTATAATTTAATATTTAGGTAATTTTTAAAAATCTACACAGGTTGCATTGTGAAGAATAGTTATGATGACCAGATGGTCTCTGAAATATCGGGTGCTTCCACGAATGAATCCTCATTTGTGGAAGCACTATTATTCTATTATTGCTATCCAGCAATAATAGAAGTCTTCCCGGCAGTTATAACGTTTCATCACCAACGAACCGTAACTTACGACACGTGTGTATATTTCGTTTATACGAGTAAACGAAATGTCTTGTCGACGAACAGTCCATCGGAGTAGCGGCTGTCGGAGAAAGGTTGCGTATTCACAAAATGGTGGTTTTTCGAATCTCGTAGGACGTGACGTTCCAAAAAAAAAACGATTTCAAATTTAAAATTTACACCATCCTAAACTACACCCTTTATATCGAATTTGTGATCAAAGTTGAGTTACAACCTAGCGTGTATTAACACAAAGCTCATTTGGAAATTTTCCCTGAAAGATTAGATTTATTTATTAAACACGTAGGCATTATTACAGGTAACTTAAAATTATGATAAGTCGCAGATAGAAAACCTCTAAGCACAGTGGACGAATGACATCATCATTGCTGAAAAATAAAATGCTTGACAGTTGGCATTTATGGGATAAGGATGCTCAATATAATTTTTTAGTTTGCATTTTTATTTTTGTATTTATATAATTCATAATGTTATATAACCTTATAGAAACTCTACCGGTGAACGAGTAAGCTTACTAATATATTATCACCTTGAGCTAAAATTAATACAGTTGAGATATCCTGGAAGTAAAAATTTATAAAATTTTGGCATCAAAAAGTGGACCAATCAGTTGATATTTTTGGAAGGTAGATATTGTTACTTTTCCCCCATAATCGTCATCACCATGAATTTATTATTAGGACTGTAATAAGTGACGAGTCTAGATTCAAAAAGAGAAAACGTTACCAACATTTTTTATGCACAACGTGTTAGTGTAACTTAAATCACATCTGATATTAAGTGAAGATGAGGTCGAAGGTAGAAGCGCACTCAACCGGAACCCCCAACTTATTTGGGGGACAGGCTATCTTATCTCTAACAACCGAAACAACAATGCTTTCAATATTACTGCTTAGTGGCAGATTTAGATAAAATGGCGGTAGCTAACCAGGCGGACATTTAAAAATACCCTACCACCAACCAGACCACTAAACTTGTACGCCACTGGGAATCGCACCCGGGACTTCCGGTTTGTAAATATTTAGCAGGCGTTTAAACTTGTTCTTCCGCATTTATTTAAAATTAATCTTTAAATAAAAATTCACCGATACCGTACACTTCAAAATCGGGCAAGCTGTTGAGGCTTCAGGAGGTAATATAGAAAATGTAACTACATGTACCCGATAACATTACCGTCCTTCCTGGGACAGTCAGGTGAAATATCGAAAACAACTTATATTCTTGTAATTCTTGTAATGTCTTGTAAGGTACTTACAATTCCTGAGGATACGACTACACTTTTGAAGGCGTATTGGTAATGTAGGGACATGCATTTAAAATTCTCTTCGTTTGTTTGCAGTTACCTAATGATTTGTCAGCGTTGTCAGAGAACCTTGCGAATCAGTGAAGGTGTTAAGTGTAATGATGAATGTGAATCCAAATACCACGGCAAATGTTCGGGCGATGCAACTAAAGACCATCGGGATAGTGGTGACCGAGGGTATCAGTGGAAGTGTGCACTATGCCACAACAATGCCAGCGGCAAGCCCACCGTAGATTACCGAAACTCTAAAGATAATGTTGCCTTGCTCTACATCATCAATAGTATTTCCGAGAAATTTGAATTGGTTAACAAAGTCCAACTTCCGAAGCTAAGCAATGATTTGATTTATATAAAATCAATAACGGAACGCATTAATAAGCAAAATGAGGATATACTCCGGAAAATAGACGAGTTTGAAATTAAAAGGAACACCGGCGATAAGTCCCGGGCTAATTGCAATTCGTCGCATAGTTATCGTAGACGAAATTTTAATCTTTCACCTAAAACCACCAAGACGAAACCAAAAGAAGAAAATGATCATATCCCTATCTTACCCGTAGCCGAGAAAACCGTACGTTATCGAACGAGAAGGAGACCGTATATATTGCACAAGATGTTTCATTTGTTAAATAGGAAACTGAATAGATCAAAAACGCCTAGAAAGAAATAGATTCTTAACGAAATTAATTGAAGTAGTTTGTTTTCGCTCATGGTGAACTCTTGTCGGTGGAGCACATGTCTCCTCTTACTAAGGTTGTGGTTGGGTCTATCTTCAGGGTAAAAGACCTGCTTGTTATTATTATTATTACCTGTGTAAGTACAAGTGTGTAATATGTCCATATTTCATATAGTGAATTTCAGGGGCCTTCACGCCATAAAACTTAAAATTATTAAATATTAAAATTTGTAACATAACGTACGTAAATGTTGTTAGATAACATGTAACTTACAAAAACTTGCATGCCATAAGTAAAACCTATCATGCATGTTAAAATACAAGGTATCCAAGAGATCCTCAATGGTAATCGGTGTTTAGCAGGCGTTATTATTTTCACAGATAATAGTAGGTACATTTTGACGCATACCAAGGGCGGTAGGTAAGGGGTAGGTAATGTTAAGTGCTGTCCAGTGAGCAACAGTATCTGGTGGTATGCTTCGACCGCGGCAAGTCACCACCCCTTTAAGCCACGCCAAACTGCCAATAGTCGTGTTTCAGTTTGATGCTTGAATAATCTAAACAGGGAAGTTGGGTTACATCAGTATGGCTAGCACAACTTAGTGTGACTCGTGCGAGAAAAAGTCGCGGGCAGAACAAGCTATGGAAATTGAAATAGGAATAGGTACTCGTATGTGTCTCCGTTAAGATAACTCATTAGTTGTCACATTGTGACCTCGGAGCACTATGTAACGAATAATTTTCTCAATTAATATCTTAGTGCATATTGTGATAGAGAAAGCAAATTTGCGTTCCTCTTTGCGAGCTATTCGCGGCGGATTGCTGTGAATTATACTCCCGTCTATTGACCGCCTTGTGACTCTATTATGGAAAAGCAAATCCACCCCAAAACAAGTTCTCAAAACACTTCGCATACTAGACATGAACGAAACTAGCTAGTGATCCTGTCAGAATCCTCTGAATTGTCTGCTATCTTAACACGCTACTTCACTTTCATTAGGAATGGGTTAAGAAAACTTACTAGCGTGCTACTTGTGCCCAAGGAGGGTAATTGTGCGGACCCTGTGAACTACAGAGCCATCGCCACCACCTCCATCTATTATGTACCTAAAGTTAGAACGAGTTTTAAACGACTAGCTAAACAAAGTTCAAATGGGGGTTTTTTGGTTTATGGTAGAGCATGGATAGCTAGTCTGCCGTCAAAACAGCAACCAGTCCTTCAAATAAGATGAGGCTTCCGGGTCCATAAGCTTCCACCTTCGGCCTCATCCTTCACTTAACATCAGGTGTGATTGAGGTCTAATCCGTTTTGCATAAAGAAGTAAAACTAAGGGCATATACAAAGTAAAACTAAGAAGGTACTTATGGAGCCACTGAATTCAGCATGTTCATCCCAGATCTTAAGAATTATAACGCGTCTCTTTTTGTGTGACTACGACATTTTTTTTCGAATTGCAACCAATTTGTATTCAGCACCGCTGTTTCCTCGTATAAGAGGTGAGGATTAGGTCCTGACATTCAACCCAGCATCCTGATTCACCTTCGGAATTATATGCGACTATTTTTTTACAAGTTGTTACAATATCGTATTTAGGTATCTTGCTTCGTATGTAAGTCCGTTCAAAATTTGCAAGTCAAATTACAACCATTTCCTGTTAAACTAAGGTGCTGAAATTTTGTATACACGTTCAGTTCTGATGGCAATACATCTCAAACGACAACAATTTCGACCAAGTCTATTACATTACATTTTGTGTTGGTACAGTCGCGTACACCGAAATTGTTAATGTATTTTGTATACCTACCTACTTATTGGTTTAAAATCATTATAAAACATTATAATTACACGTTTGATTAATATGACGACCGATTGGGGTAGTGGACATGCAGTGGCCCTGTCCGGCGAGGGGTAAATGTTTGTGTGGTGAATATGAACATTTCTTCGAGTCATGAATGTATTAAGTATGTTTATGCGTTATCTAGTAGGTACGCATAGTACAAGCTTTGCTTAGTTTAGGGCTAGATGATTGGTGTAAGTGTCCGAAATATTTATTATTAATAATATCTACTTGCAGTCTCTCCTACGGTGCCATATTGACTATCAGAATATTGAAGGGTTTGTACAATAACGTCGCTATGTCAATCCGACTACCTACCTACAACACCAGCCGTTGTTTTACATATTTTTTTTTGCGTTCAAACGCTAATAATTTGTCGTTTAGCTCGCTTGCATTCGATCGCTTAATTTGGTACCACGTAGGCGCCCTAGAAGTAAATTATGTTAATGGGCGTGAGGCAGGAAAACGTTATTTCTCCAAAAATGTTCACTGCCGCACTGGAAAAGCCTTCAAATCCCTGGAAAGGCACGAATTCGATCGATCGAAGGCGAGTGATAACTCGTCTCTCTCTCTCAATCTCAGCAAGTGGGCCTTAGGACGAAAATTATGGCGAATGCCCATGTCGCTCGTGGGCACGGATATATCAGTGGAGAACTCCATTCTCGAAGTTGTAGAGGAGTATGTCTACCTTGTAGAACAGATCAGATAGATAGCTCCAACTTCGAGAAAGAGGTCAATCGATGAATCCATGGATTGGCAGCGTTAGGGAAACTTCGCAACGTCTGCTTGACTAAAATAAGATTTACGATATGTATTACAATTAATGAGATATAGCTGCGGGGCTGCTGGTACGACGTCGTCGTCTTGATTTTGTTACTTTACAGGCACCGGAAATAAAGGGGGTTATTTCCAGAAACTGTGAAGTGAAAAAAACCAAGACGATTTTTACACGATTTGCAAAAATCTTGACTAAATGTAGTTATATGCAAATCGGAAATCGTGGCGCTGATAATAATAATAAATAAATATCTTTAGACATACACACAGCGCCATCTAGTTCCACAGTAAGCAACTATGGGCTTGTGTTGTGGATGGATACCAGATGGTTGATATACTAGGTACATAAATACTTTTTTTTTTGTAAATAAATACTTATTATAAATGAAAACATCCATAATTCAGGTACCTACACATGTCCGTATTCATCACACAAACATATGCCCTAGCGGGATTCGAACCCGCAACCTTTTGGTATAGTGGTCAGAGTTGTTAACCACTACACCAAACAGGTCGTCAAATGGGACTGATGGGACGATGCACACGTTTTCAGTGATGGCTTATGGCACGAAACGTGGTCTCTCACTATAGGGCTCATACACGGTCACGCAACGAACTATGGAGTGGGCAATGCTACATGATCGAACCAAGAATGAAGACCTCTGTAGACGAACGAAAGTCACCAAAACGTAGCCCAGCGGATTAGTAAGTTGAGGTGGCAGTGGAAAGGGCACATAGCTCGAAGAAGTTCTCGAGTGGAGACCACGCTCCGGCAATCGCAGCGTAGGACGGATGACCTGATGAAGGTCGCGGGAAATCGCTGGATGCAAGCCGCTTCCAACCGGTCACTCTGGAAACCTATGGGGGAGGCCTCTGTTCAGCGGCGGATTATGATATCCTATAACACCACTCTAGTTATAAATTAGATCCGTTACAACGTCTAAAAAGCAAACAAAAGCAGTTGCCGATTGCAAACATCCGCTGTTGGGTTGATACAAAGGTATGGAGATTCGGATCGAAAAAATGGTGTTGAAATTTAACTTAGCACCAAATTCTTATGTTTACTCAAAATACACATTATTATACTTAATTTAATTTAAAAGGTACTTAATTATATGCGAAAGTTTGGATGTTTGTTTGTTGCTCAATCACGGCGAAACGGATGAACGGATTTGGATGAAATTTTGCAGTTAAGTTGTAACGTACTCTGGATTAAGACATAGGATATTTTTTATCCCGCTAAAGTGATTAGTTTCCGCGGGATAAACAATCGATCGTCGATAAACTTATTCCATGGAGGCGAAGCCGCGGGCGGAAAGCTACTCAATCAATAAAGCTTTATTTTGATAGGTGTAAAATTTACACTTGAAAATAGTCACTTTTTTAAGCTACGTTAGTAACTTATTAGTAATCTGTGGCTACGTGTTCGGAATTTAAATCCAAAATTTACACTTGAAAATATTCACTTTTTTTAAGCTACCAGGTGTTCGGAATTTAAATCCTCCTTTGAGAAGCAGCCCAAGAAACTCGAAAAGTTATTCTTACGTAAATGACAAACTATCATTAGGTACCAAATACATGGCGTGTGATATCGAATATAAGACACAATCTAACTAATATTGTAAATGCGTGGATGTAGTTTATTTTAACACTTTGTTGCACATACATATATTCAATAACAACCCTTAAACACAAATGAAGAAAACAGTGTAATTATCAGCACAAAAGACCACGTCCATTCAGTAAAGATTTTGAGCGCCAGCAAATTACATTGCGAGAAACAAGAATTACGAAAACCAATTGTAAATAACCCTCGCATTTGGATAAAGGCGCAGCGGAATCAAACCAGAATTTCTTTCAATAAAATTAAAGTACATTATGAAAACTTGCCCCAACCCCTTGTAAAGGAATCACACCCGTCGCACAGCTGTGTATAGCGAGACTTGATTCTTTTGTTATGCGATGTATTACAATTGTTCCAGATAGCTAAACAGAATGTACACCTGGCCCCAATAATACCAACAACATTATGGAATTATATAGAAATAATAATATGCGAAGAAACAATCAATAAACCTATGTATTTTTTCCATAAGTAAAATTTTGACTTGAAAATATTTGTTTTTTATGCACAACGGGTTAGCACTTGATCTGATGAGTCAAGTCAGTTTTTTGAAAGGCGTTCGGAATTTGCTATCTTTCCATGAGGAGAAGCCCAAGAAACTGAAGGTTTGTATTTTTTTTATGTGCAATAGTTATTATAAGTTTAATAATGTTTTAATTTAATATTGAAATGTAAAATCTTTTCTTTAAAATACTTGATCGCGATATCGGATCGATCCACTGAATTTTATGAAATTGATGGGATCGATATCATCCTTAATATCGATACAAAACAACCGGATCGCACACGAACGAACGAAATTTTATCTCGAATTAATTCTAACCTTGAGCGAATGTAGGTATACATTTTGATAGACTACCAACCACTCTCAAGAACGTTCGAGAATTCCCTCCGATTGGGTAGGTTTAATGCAACTTAATTTGGTCGGGTTACAGGTGTTAAGTAATTCCGTATGGAAAAGTAATAAAGGGGAATTTCTCTTATATATATCTAGAACCCTAGATTTTTGGACACAAATTAAGCACTAATGAACCGCTAGTTTTGAGAATCGTCTAACGTACCATTCGCGCATTCAAACATGGCCGACTTTTGAATTGGTTATAATTGGCTAATACCTACAGGACGCACTAACTCAGATTTTCCAATTGGAGTCGCAAATACGATTAAGCTAAATAGATCTATCGCTCGACCACCGTTACAACGACATATCTCCGTACCTACTGGAGTACAAATTCACATTTTTGATGCTAATGAGCACAAATGGAGTCGTAATTAATATAAGAAATCTATCTGTCATGGTGCTCCTGCTGGGGTCACGAACACCCGAATTTGCATAATCTAGCTGTCATTATACTGGCAGACATTCTGAAAAATGTGCGTTTTTGGGAATTAGACTAAGGTGTCGATTCTGTTTTGCTGTCTCTAAACTAATACAAGCCTTAGACTGGTACAAAAGCGTCTAATTAGATGCAAATTATTACTCTAGGAACAAAACGACAGCCCTACTTTAAAACTAGTTTTAGTTTAAAGAAGTCTCATCAGAATCGACAATATTGTCACTCAAAAGATTTTATGGTACGGGAAAAATAGCGCACTGGTCCACCTATGCTGCTATGTATCTATGTGTATGTGTTATACTTCACCGAGCTATTCATAACGGAGTAAATAAGAAGGCAATATACGTGTAATACTTTGCTTACGAAATATGAATTGTGCCTAGAGTTCGTTTACATGAAAAGAACAAATAAATCGGTACAAACCTTACATGTCGCATACAGGCGGTTGGGGCAGTTGACTGTGAGTCAGACGTGTTTTCGTTCAATCTCAGTGTATTTTTAGTTCGCACGAGAATGGAATTACCTACCTAGAATTGATTTAGGCGAAGATATGGGCGCAGTTTCACAAGTAAAGGTGATATTAGATTAGAAAAGGTCGTGTATTATCAGAGAAATTAGATGTTACAAAGTGTTTTATAAAAGTGCCAGTTTATTGATAACTCTTATGCAACTACAAAAAATATATACTTAAAAAAGTAAATAAAAATACCTATAGCACCGACTTCACCACAAGATTGTAGAAGAATTGTAAAGAATATACTCATTACTTAATATCTAGATATTATGAAAAAGCACCCATTAGTTCAGTCTGCAATTTTACAAATTAGCATGATATTTCTTGTAGGGAGCTAAGCCAGCAGAAACCTTGTTTCCTAAATCAGGATGTACTTGAGTAAAGATTTTAACTGCTCTCTCTTGAATGAAAGCAGCAGCATCCTTCAAATTACCGATAATATTAGCTGCCACTCGGGCCTTCTCTCCATCGTCCATTACTTGCTTATAAAGAGCAGTCGCCTGGGTGAAATTATCTTCCGTCTGACCACTGTCGTATCTATCAACGTCTCCACTGATATGGACTCTGGGTTGGAGACGTTGAGCTCGTGGGCATTCTTGCGGTCCGGAGAAAGAGTTGGGGAAGTAGTTAGGGCAGCCTTCCTGATTACTTATGTTCTGGGGACCGTCCCGCTGGTAGTTGGAAACAGTAACGCGATATGGGCAATTTACTGGTATCTGCAGGTAGTTAGCTCCAAGTCGGTGGCGATGAGTGTCGTTGTATGCAAACAGACGACCCTGTAACATTTTATCAGGGGAGGCCTCAATACCCGGCACCAAGTTGGAAGGGCTGAAAGCCATTTGTTCAACTTCAGCAAAATAGTTCTTAGGATTTCTGTCCAATACCAGTTTACCAACTGGGATCAATGGGAACTCAGAGTGTGGCCAAATCTTAGTTAGATCAAAGGGATTGAACTTACAGCTTTCTGCTTGAGCCATTGTCATGACCTGGATAGATAAGGTCCATGATGGGAAATCACCTTTACCAATAGCATTGTACAAGTCCCTTATAGAATAGTCAGGATCAGTGGCTGAAAGCTCTCCTGCCTTGTCAACTGGCATATTTTTGATGCCTTGATTAGTTTTGTAATGGAATTTGACCCAGTGTGCCACACCTTGCGCATTAACAAGTTTGAAAGTATGTGAACCATATCCATTCATGTGTCTATAGCCATCAGGAATACCTCTATCACCAAATAAATAAATAACCTGGTGGGTAGTTTCAGGTCTCAAAGTTATAAAGTCCCAGAACATGTCAGGGTCTTTCAGATGAGTAGCAGGATTTCTCTTCTGTGTGTGAATAAAACTAGGGAACAGGGTAGGATCCCTGATGAAGAAAATAGGAGTGTTATTGCCCACAAGATCCCAGTTACCATCATCAGTATAGAATTTAACAGCAAATCCTCTTGGGTCACGCACGGTATCAGCTGAGCCACTTTCACCGCCAACAGTAGAGAAACGCACTGCAATAGGTGTTTTCTTCCCAATGCTCTCGAATACCCTCGCTGCAGAGTACTTGGTAATATCGTTGGTCACTTCAAAGTATCCGAAGGCACCTGCTCCTTTAGCATGCACAACACGTTCCGGAATGCGCTCCCTGTCAAAGGCAGATATTTCATCAAGGAAATTTCCATCTTGCAGAAGTGCAGGTCCATTCTTTCCAACAGTTTGAATAGCAGTCTTCACTCCAACAGGTGCTCCCGATTTTGTAGTAATGTACCCGGGAGATTCCTGTAAGTAATAAAAAATTTAACGTTATTGTAATATTAAAAGTCATATATTCCAATATTGCCCTAAGTTGTACTATTATGTATTCTGTCCCTAGATTACACAGGGTGGAAAAAAAGCAGAAAATGGATTATGGGCCATAATCCATCACACGGGCCCAGAGGGGATTGGTGGATTTGTGTCAGACTAATGGCCATCTAACAGTCGGTGTTTTTAAGCCGCCCCTTTTTAAGCATAGCTAACACACTTAAATAATGCATCCTAGATCATCCATTTAAACAACAAGAAAACAAATTTGGTTCAGGCTTGAATCAAATGCACCCCTGCTTTTATGGTACCAAATCAACAGAGTCACTGATAAATGGCTAAATCTCTCATAAAATCTAAGTTATCTTCCTAATGTCTGTCATGCATTCATGCAAAGTATTTTCATTATTGAAATCAATAAGTAAAGCTGCTCTGTCCCGGTGTGAATAACAGTGATCCCTGCCGGATTGAGACTACTAGATGCCCTAAGCGTCCAATCTACAAGTATCAGCCTAAAATAAATCTTGTACAGCTTTGCTATTAACCGTCTACTATCTGTTCTTAATGTGTAGCTATATTTATTACAAAGAGACGACTGCATCTCTTCCGTTTTTTGAACTTCGGCTCATTAATTATTGATAAATAGTAATAAAGTGATAGTTTACTAGGGCGACCACTGTACTTAAGTATCTTGATTTTAATGATGATTTTTGGTGGAATATCAATGCTATTTGTCAGGTAATTAAAAGATTCTCCATTTTTCTCCAAAAATGGAGAAATATAAAACACTATAATCATATGTTCTAAAATTCGAGTCTGGGTTATTTTGGAGTTCATTATGTTCGTTCTAAAGAATCTAGGTCATACATTTTTTCCAAAGACATTATTGAACATGTACAATACAAATAGTGTTATACTTCTCGTCTTAAGACACAATTTTATTAAAGAGATCCTTATTAGTGACCCTACTGTTTGGATGGAATAAACAAGTAATTTTTTGGCATTTGTGTTGATTGATGTGAAAGTAAAAGAAATATTCTGGTTAGTATAAGAACTTTGTCACTCTTAATAGGCACTTTCCGTTCATGTCCCATCGAATGACACAACCAATATATGTATGTATACACTGGTACATACAGTATATTAACATGAAGCACCCTGTTTACATCTATACATACCTAGCCAACTAAAAGTGTTCACATAAGGAACTACTTAACCATAATAATTATTAATTTATTTCTTATGACAAGGTGTAATTATTGAGAACAGTTTATGTATAACTATTACATTAATTCGCAATGCTTCATAATATGATGTTCGCAGATCATAGTAAAAAATCAATGACTGGTAAATACAGTACATGAACACGAACTCTGTACCTAGGTATGTATGTGCCTACACTATCAACATCAGATTAACTGGTTGGGTGTAGCTACAATCTTATCACTAATATACGTATCAACTATTTTAGATAAAATACCTATTGTAGCCATTTGTTACAGTGAAGAAAATTATAGGTATGAAATACCTGTAAAATTTACCTACATTTTATACTTCTAATGCTATTCTAAATATCTATGTAGTTCAAAAGTCAAGGAAATTCTACATTATGTATGTTTTTAATATGTACCTACGAACAATCTACATGTAATTTATTTTCAATAGTACCTATGTCCTAAGATATATCATTTATTAAAAATCATAGTTGTACAAGCATTAGGGTTTTATTATTAGGTACATAATAAATGCCTACCTACACACACACACACTTACTTGATAGGTAGTAAACAACAAACACTCAAAATGACACTGTGGCGCAGCAAGTTAGAGATAAATTAATACAGGTCAAAGGTTATTTTACACTTTTAATCTTTGAATAACAAACATATAGTAGGTATAGCTACTAAACACAGAAACACAGTCCAAAGGACACGAGACAAGCTGGCATGGGTATTAGAAATTATAATTTTTTAAGTACATTAATAAATTATGCAGATATAGGTACTAAGTACTAAACTGGAATTATTCAGTTCAACCAAGTAGCTACTCCTACTTTATAAAAATTTATTACCATGCCACTTACCTTGATGGATTTCTTGAAATTAACAAGTTGGTCACTTGCGGCGTCTCTTGAAGCCATTTTGTTTACTTATTGTTTTTGCTAAACGGAGCGACACACTGGACGCGCACCGTAGACGCAAATATCGAAAACCGGCTTGAGTACTCTTTTATATAGTTTCGAGCGATAAACAACTATCACGCCAAAGAAGGGTATCAGTGATGACTGGATTCAAAGTGTGCGAGCGACCGAGTAAATCGATAGCGAGCGAAGCGAATGCTTCAGTCAGTGCGGGCTCAACTCACAACACACACAGCTAGGAATATTTGCCGGTTTGTTTATATACCCATACCTGTTTTCATTATCTATTCCAAGGTGGGTAGGCTTGTAGATATTAACTTTAGAATTTTCTGCCGTAACAAAAAGAAATTTAGTTGTAGGTACCACAGAGGACTTGTCGAATTTACTATGACACTACTTTCACAATAATAATGACGTCAACTTCCAGCATCCCATGGCATACAAGCATGCATGACCACAACGATTACTAAGTTTATTTATTTATAATTAATTATATATGTTCCAACCAACCAACATAATACTGTCACTAGTGTTGGAGTTAATAAAAAAAAGTATCGATGGAGTAAAATATCGATATAGAGTACCAATCGGTAGTCGATATTATCTAAATACAGACATCTTTTAAAGGTTTACATTTTTTGGGTGTTGGATTTGGACATTGTCTGTTTGATCGACATGCCTTGAATCTTAGATATTAAATAATTTTTATACTGATATTTCTCTGGTAAAGGCAGCGCGGAGACCGCAACGAAGGTATATGTCGACCGTGATTGGAAAAGGTATTTAAATATTATTGTCGTACTTATTTTAAATCTTTTCTGATTACATTTTTGCTCCGATATAGAGAGAGAGATTCAGGAACAAAAAATTGATGCTTATTTACTAATAGAGTTACTAAAGAGTCGAAATCCACCAATAATTCGAAATGTTGTCGGAAGATTATGAAAAACTTTCGTTGCTCGGCAACAAGACAAGTGGATTTTAGACCATTGGTTGGATTCATCCGATCACAGTGAAAGAGAGTTTGAGGTAGATTTATAAAGATCGGAAAATTATAGAGAGAAATGGTACTGTATATGAATTATCATTTAATGCTCAATTGAAAATAGGTGCCAAGATGGCCACACGTAGCTTGTATGATAAGTTAATGATTCCTTCATTTGCCTTAGAATAAATGGGTATAACGCAATACAAATACGCGGCTTTTTATTTCCTATGGTAGAATCCGCTCTCCCGGAAGAAACCCTAAGAGCCTGGAATAGGTCATCCTATCAATGCATACTGCTGACAGCAAGAAGAGTGGCCGCTTATCAAATCTGTTAGAATTTATTAGGATTGAAGTGGAATCTGCAGAATGCATACAGCTTGCTCGTAGTGGGTTTGCTAAACAGGGGACTATTACATCGGTTCCAAATTTTAACCGCCTCCGTGGCTCAATGTAAACAACATAGGGTATACGATTCGGAGGTCGCGGGTTTTCTTTTATTGTTTAAATGAATAAATGAATGAATTTCTTTCTTTCAATAATCAAGTTTCTTTTTTTTCATATATTCCAAATGGTGTATAAGTTAGGATTATTTTTCTTCTTTACACAAGCGAATAAGAAAGATATTTTTTTTTTATTTTACATGTTTATAATTTATACGAAAATGATACTAAACTTAGCATAGTAGCTTAACTGATGGAGATATCAAGATTGAGCTCAAGTCCCCAAAAAACTTACTTCAAAATCTCGCTGACTCCACTTTTTAAATCCAACCTTAGCTCCTAAGGACCAATCCTGCCAAAGGATACCTTTGGTTAGCGCAAAGCCGTGTAACTCTCGTACAACGCCCAACTACTGGGGTAGTACTAAATGAAGAGCAATTAATGTAGACTTACCGATGTTCTATAATAAAAACACCTAGTCTAGGTTTAACCAGCATTCTTCGTCAAAACCACTTTTAACCAATACAATTTTTTCAAAATCATTATTTATTACCCAATATTTTCACGATTAAAAGTTGTTTTCACCAACGCACTTACATAGTCAAAAGTGGGTTTGATGATATTCGCAGTTTTAAGTGGATTTGACCAACGTTCTTAGTCAATACTACTTTTCAGTGATTTTCATAATCGATCAAAACCACTTTTGACTGTAAATTGTTAGGTAGGTATGTAGGTTCTGAATACCTGTAAATAAACACCAAAAAGATCAGAGGAGGCGCAAAAAATTCTCACCTATTGAAACTAGTGTTGTGGTAATTCGTGTTCGGTATTTAAATATCGATTTGTCGATCTGCACCTTCGTATTATTCATAAAATAGAATATTTATTATTATACCTTTAAAATTGGTAACATTATAATCGATCACTGATGTTGTTGAATATCGGTTAGATAAATCGTTATTATTGATATAGCAAAAGAACCAATACATAAGAGTGCCTATATAATTATCAAGTTACCTTATCTACATGTTCAAAATCTATATACCTACTGTCAGAAAACAGGAAATATATTTGTTTAAAACAAGTAGGATGTACATTAATACATAGGTACATTATTACTTCATAATAAATAACAAATAACACAATAACAGGCTAAAAGTCTCCCGCAGATCATAGTGCGGTTTGGCATTGGCAGGTATTATCACGTGCCTCAGAATTTCTCGTCAGGCCTGTATTTCTAAAGAAATATGGCGCAATGTTTTCCTTGATCGAAAGAAAATTTAAGGTGAGCATAATATCCAAGAGGACTGGCATCTGGGTAGGTACCTATGTGTAAGTATAAAGTTCTTACTGAATACAAATCTTGTACAAGACAACTTATAGGTACATAGCCCAGAGAAAATACGACTAGTAAGTAGACATAACTCAGAACCGACTTATATTATATATACCTAGTTGCTATCTTATAGAGGTATATTAGAGATGTAATTTTGAATAACTAAGCCTAAAAAAACAATAAATTAGTCTAGATTTTCTTAGAAAACCCTCTTATTAATTTGTATCATAAATACCTACTACCTGATATTTAATTAGGTAGATTTTTGAAAACAGTTAACTTATTGATGTGTTTTTAACTGAAAATGTCATCGAGCTGCATTGCGAAATATAAATGAGAACTAATATTTTGTAACGATAATTTCCCTAAATCTTTTGAATGAAAAGAAATACCCATAAATTGAGCGTTTTGTTTAAAGAAACATATTTTTCAACTTGAACTTATTTGGAAAAATATATAGGTGCTTGCATTTCTTACAAATGCTTCATTTTTACAACACTTTATTAAATGTTTAAAGAAATTCGCGGTTATACGTTTTTCTGAGGTCTAAACGTATTTTCCCTGGGCTAACATTCTAACAACCAACATTTCTTAGTGATGATGTTAATGCGATGTACTTTGCAAATTTTAAACAGAGTAGCTGCTTGTCGTCCTACCTACTATGGGTGGGTTTCTGTGTTGATTTAGCCCGGTTGCCATGAGGAGCCCCACCCTGAAGGGGAAGGGGTGAACATTGCATCTACCGCGCATCAATTCGAGCTTGATATTTGCATACATTAAGCAAGTTTGGTGTCTTTGTCGTATAACTCAAGGACGAAAAATTAATTTCTATAACAACATTCCCACTCGTCCATAGAATAAATTGAATTCCACGCAAAAATAAAATAAAAATGAATGAACGTGTAAAAAAAATGTGTGGCTTGGCGGAAAGAGCTTCATTAGCAGTAGGTGTAGCCGTTAGGTTAGAGTTTGTATTTGTTTTTAATTATTGATGACTTTAATAAGATTTAGTCGCAATTATGAAGTCGACATAAATTTATTATAGACGTAGGGGTAAATAAATTTTTTAAACAACAAAAAATAATCCCATTGGAAAAACTTCCGTCTCAATAAAATTATTTTAAAACTGGCCAAATTGATTTCTAGCACAGAATAACCAATTTCTGCTGCAGCTATCCTGTCGGTAGAACTACAAATTCATATAGCTGCATACCCCGTCCTGTGTATTTGTGTGCAACTGTGCAGGTAATCAATACTATGCAAGCAGCAGCTGGCGCCCCGTGCCACGTCGGTACGCCATTTGCTTGGTCTAACCCCAGTCCGCAGGCATGCATTGTTTGGATATTAAAATTTAACGCCACACAATATACATATCCTTCCTAATAAATTGTCCGAAGAATATATCATGTGTATAGTTAGCGACAGGTTCCTAGCTATCGCTACTTTTTGCCAAATAATAATTTTGTACAATCATTTACTTGTGCCCGATTTAAAGTAACACCCAATATTGTATCATACCTACATGCATTACAATTTACAATAATACATAAATCACTTTAGATAATACTTAATACTTGTCATACATAGCGGCGACGAATGCTTGTAGATAATATTGACAAAATCTGCTCAACATCTCCTCTGAATTTGAAATCAATTAATTTTTCTAATTCTCAGAACATTCATAGTACATATGTACCTAATTTCTGTATTTAGGATTGCGTGTGCTGTCGTATACAGTCAGAGTGCTGTTGCAAAGAGTCAGAGTGCGCTTCGCAAAACAAAAGGAATTCGACGAACTATTAATCCTCATAGTTTCGTCTCGTTCGTCTGTATTTCACAGTCGTTTCACTCATAAACTATAAAAGCGCTTTATATTAATTTGGCATAAAACAAAATTTAAAAAAAAGTCTGGGTAAGTAGATACAGTATGGGAATGAAGAGGTTCGTCATCTTAAAGTTATTTTTTGCTTAAACATGACGTTTGTACCGCATTATGACATATTTATTTATTTACCGACCTTTTCCGAGTTCACGTATTACATTTGACAGATTTGACATGTTTTAGCTCAACTATTCATAGTCAAGCAATACTAATTCGGCTAAATATGAACCCTGTCGTCAAAGAGTTAAGCCTAATTTTTCTATGCAACAATGTAGTGTGTTACTTAGTTTAGAAATGTAGCATGTGCTTGCCATTTGAAATATTTGAAAACTAACGAAAAACGAACTATTGAAAACTAGGCATTTACTGAGATCGCGTGCTTCATCTCCGACTACATCATCACTTTCCATCAGGTGAGATTGTGGTCAAACGCGAATCCAGTCAATCATAAAAAAAAAAAAAAAAAAAACTAACGAACCTTTTAATTCCGCGACTGTACCTCTCTCACAGTATGAATGAACTAATAGGTATATGGATAACTAGCTTTCCGCCTCGACTTCGTCAGTGTGGAAGATTTTATAAAAATCAGTTCAGCAAAAAAATTTGCCTATATGTTAATCTAGGTGCTAATCTGTCTACCCACCAAATTTCATCCAGCCGTATAAGCGTGAAGAGGTAACAAACATACATACATATATGGTGGTAGGGCATTTTAAAATGTCCGCCTGGCTAGCTACCACCATCTTATCTAAATCTGCCGCCAAGCTGCAATGTTAATAGCATTGTTGTGTTCCGGTTGTCAGAGATAAGATAGCCAGTCCCCCAAATGTGTTGGGGTTTCCGGGTCAGTACGCTTCCATCTTCGACCTCATCTTCACTTCACATCAGGTGTGATTGAGGTCAAGTACGAACCCATCGTGCATAAAAAAAAAAAAACCTTCCCAACTAATATTATAATGCGGAAGTCTGTGTGTGTGTATATCTGTATGTTTATTACCTCTTCACGCCTATACGGCAGGACGGATTTGGACGAATACAGACATACACACACACAAACTTTCGCATTTATAATATTAGTTGGGATAAGTCTGTCTGTCTGTCTGTCCGCAGCTTAGCACAGAGGATCTTAGTACTAAAAAGTTCTAATTTGGCATGATATACATTTTAATCACGCCGACAAAGTGGTAGAATTAAAATCTAAAAAAAAACCGACATGGGATGAATTGATTTTGCACCCCATCATGTGGAATGCCATTGGAAAGGTTATTCTAAAATGTTTGGGGTTCTCTTACAGTTTATCGATTCAGTAATCCGTTTGAGAAATATTAACTTTTAAAGTGCAAATTTTTGATTAATCAAGTATGGGGGACACTAAATGGTAGGTTATGGGATACGTGAAAATAGTCACGGCAGAATCTAGTTAATATTAACCCAAGTAATATTATAAATGCGAAAGTTTGTGTGTGTATCTAAGTATGTTTGTTACCTCTTCACGCCTAAACAGCTGGACGGATTAGATGAAACTTGGTTGGTAGACAGATTAGGACCTACATTAACATAACTATAGGCAATTTTTTTTGCTGAACCGATTTTTATGCAATCTTCCACGCGGACGAAGCCGCGGGCGGAAAGATAGTATTATACAGTTAGAAGGAAAACTATCATAGCTAAGTAGGCTTTACAAGTCAAAGATTAATAGTCGAAAAATTATGAAATCTAGTTTCTGAGGCATTCGGAAAATTAAGAATAGGTAAAATTAAGACTTTTCATAAAGAAGAATTCGTCCTAATAATAATTTGCAAAATTTCACACGTGGAAAATTAAGAACTGGGAACTGATCATCGACCGGAGAATTACCTACCTACCTATCAAATAACAAAAAACCTCCTAAGTCCGTATATTGTGACGGGTATCAGAATCGCACGTGGGCCACCACTTACTGAGCCGATTTTTTTTTCTTTACATTTTTCACTTGCTGTTTATTTTGATGAAGTAAATCTGGTGAGGTGGAGCTAAAACGCAATTTTCAGAATTTGAGCGTGTGCAACTCACTATCGATTTATTCTCTGTTAGAAAGTTATACTTAAACACGCGCAGTGGTAAAATCCATACGTTTTTAACTTAGTCCGCGGGTATAAACACCAATAGAACGATAGATGATAATAACACAGGCTCTACAAATCACCTGTGCTCGAGGACCAACCACCCTTAAAAATAAGTACCTACAAAGAGATAAATATATAATACTAAACAATATTATGAATACAAAAACAATATAACTAAGTGGATAAAATCACTAACTTGAGAAAACAGAGACACGCTTGCAATACAAGATAGCACTAGTCATGCATGATATCTCATATATTATCTATCACACTACTTATTACATAATTTAAGTTCCCCAAGTCATCTGACCTCCAGAATAGGTTATTATTTGACTTCAATAAAAATAAAATTTAAGATAAACACAAACAATTTTTGCTTTTACTTTGTAGGTATCATATATTGGATATATATAGAAGCATCGAGGCGAGAAGATCAACATGCCATTTATTATCTAATCTAACAAGAAAAGTAAATACGTACTTATACGTACCTACCAATAAGTACAGATGAAATTATGCAAGAGGGTCGCACTGACGAGTGGAATGACTTGTGTTCTCTCGTTGTTTTATGTTTATAATTGAGCAGCCAAAATGTGGAAAAACAACTGACATTATGCGGTTCCGTTATGTGTCTCAAAAGTGCATCACCCCTGATGGTATTATCAGCTCAATTATAAAAATTCACACTAGTTACTACGCATAAATGTCTGCATAGTAACTGAATCACGCCAACGGCAACTATTAGGAGTTCCGGTCTCCTCATGGGTACTCGATGAAGTAAGATCGGGCGATGTCAGTTATTTTCTATTAAATTCATGATGATATATGATATTTATAAAAAACAACATATTGCAATATTTTAAGGAATTAATGTGTAATTAAAAATGACCAAAAATATGATTTTATTTCGTTACTACATATAGTATCTATCTACTAATAATTCTGAACAAAAATTTTATTTTTTCTTAATATCGCTTTTATTTCATTTAACTAATTATTTACTTGATGTTTTATCGTTTAATTGTTGTTCCTCTGATACTGCAGTTATTTTTGTCGTTATATTGGCGATAACACTATCATGACTATCCTTCGAAGCTTCAAACAAAATATACTTAAATTGTTGATCGTTAAAAACACCAGAGCTTGCTTGAGAGGTGAATGATTTTATAATATATTCCAATGGTATAAAAATAGAAATATTTGATCATCAACCAAACTGTGCGAATTGTTTAGCCATAAAAAAATGGGAACTTTAAATTGTAAACGTCAGTCAGCGACAAGCTAATGTGTACCATTTGTTGAAAGTATGCTTTAGAAATTAGATTTTATTGAGTCGTAACTGTTACCTATCATGTACAAGATTTCCCAGAAGGTATTCTTTTCTATATGATTAACTCTATCTACCACAGTAACAGATAGTGAACATGTTAAAATATCGTTTCAGAAAAGAAACTCTCTGAAATAAAGAGTCCTATATCTTTCCATTTCCCAGATTTTGACAGTATGTATACACAGCTGTATCTTTGATGATACCAACCTTATAGAATCTAAGCTCAGGCGAAAAATCTAAGTAATTAGAGTAGGATAAAAAATAATAATTTATATGTAGTACTATTTATACCTACTTAGTTTAAACCTTAGTACCTATAAGATACAACAAATTTTATTATAAAAAGAACCCACATTCCCAATATATTTATTATCTGTGTACTCCCTATCAATTTTGTCATATTGCATTATGTACCTACAATTAACAGCACAGACTCTATAGAATGTAAATCTCTATAGAATCAACGTTAAGTAGAGTCACAGAATTAATATATGGTAGAGTATAGGACCTCCTAATCCTATTTAAGTAATTGTCGCGCCATGTTCGATAAATCGATAGATAAACTATATTTGCATTAAAGTTTCATACAGTTATGCTATATACATACAAAACAAAAATAAAAGTGATTAAAAACTAAACTAAAAACAAATTAAAGAGATGCAACAAAATCATGTGTGTGCCGCAATAATACCAGAAGGTTTTATAGCTGAGTGTGTGACACTACCGAATAATAGGATATAAACCACTGGTATTCTCCTATAGCACTAGATTCCCTGTCAATGACATTTATTTAGATATAAAAATTAGAGTGTGATCACAATTACGTATTAATTTACATTATGTATGATACTGATACCTAGCTACATACACCTACTTCTGAAAAAAAGTGCATAATACGTGTAATCGTTAACAACAATTACGATATATATAATAAGTTTCATCATTTGGCCCGAAATGGCTACATATTTATTGAATGATATAATCATGTCGAAAAATAATGTCCCGGATAGAATATCAGCGTGTTGACGTTCCATTTAACATGTTGAAAACTAGTCCTTGGACGGGCGCACACTAATAAGCGTGATAATGAAGTTAGACCGAGATCCAATATCGTGACGTATTTGAGTTGATCGATATCGAGCTGGGCGACTGCGCTATAATTTTAATGCTCCTTATCACCTATAATGATAAAATGGAGTGGTGACGTTGGCAATAAATAATACTTACCTTGCAACAATGTAAATGTGTTTCTATATTCGTGAATTTTGGTCGCAATTCAGAAAAAATCGTCAAATTAATCTAATTTTTTTGGAAATGCTTAAATTTATGACATTCCAATAAATTACGACTTGATCTTTTTTAAAAAAAGTTAAAGAAGATTCTCAAACCATTTTGAAATCGAATTTAATGATGAGGGTTTTACAAATCTATGTATTCGTTCTCTATTGTGATATCTGGAGGCAACTTTTCAATGACTCCGCTGCTTTTTACGACAGAGTGGTCTGTGCTTTTTACAAACGCATATACAAAATACCTACCTACCGAAACAAACCTATGGAAGGATTTTTTCGGACGGAGGATGGAGAAATTATATTCTCTTCCGTAATATAGCTTCGAACTCCCTCAATGATATAATGAGCTCTCAGGGAGACACATCCACTCCGCTGCCGTTAGCGTCAACTACATTGCAGTTTCATCCTCAGCCAAACAGCCAAGGCTCACGGTCTCTGAGGAAGCCACGTTATACGTTATATATACCTACAGCATGAATTTTTCAAGTGGACGTACATGGCCAAATCGGAAACTACAAAGGAATAGCGAAAAGTACAAGCGATTTATTAGATTTTTGTAAATAATCAATATTCCTGGCCAGGAATAGAACCCATAGATTTTGAAAAAATAAAACGTACACCATTCGTAGTGTCGCTAATTAGGAACGAATTCTGGAAAGTATTGACATAGGACAAACTTAAGAAAAGAGCTCATTAAAAAAAATACTTTTTATTTTTCTTACGTTACCTACCTATTAAAACTTAACTGATCAATTGTTCAAAATGGTGGTCATTGTTCACAATACATAGGTGGATTCGACGTCTCAAGGTTTATATTACAATATTATTGATACCGTTTAGAACATTTTCTAAAGATCGTTTCAAGTCATCAATTTGCGTCTAGCAACACTATCGAATGGTGTAATATTACAGCGTGTGTTTTTTTATATGAATGGCTAAAAAAATTGAAAAATTCATCTGTAGACATGGATAACGTATAACGTGGCTTCCTCAGAGACCGTGAGTCTTGGCTGTTTGCCTGAGGATGAAGCTGCAATGTATAACAGGGTGTCCCTGGAAGTATGGATCAAATCGAACAGGGGCATGGGGAAGGTCATTCCCAAACTTTTTAACCCTATGAATGTCGGTGCCATTTTTGACGGTTCAAAAGTTATGATCAATTTTTTACATTTTCATATTATCGAATAGTGCTTATACAAAAAAAATTTTTAAAAGAAAACTAGCAAAGCTATCAGCTTAATTTTTTAATTAAAAATAATTAATTAATTTTTTTTTTTTTTTTTTTTTTTCAGCTTAAGTTTGGGAATGACCTTCCCCATGCCCCTGTTCGATTTGATCCATACTTCCAGGGACACCCTGTATAGTTGACGCTAACGGCAGCGGAGTGGATGTGTCTCCCTGAGAGCTCATTATATCATTGAGGGAGTTCGAAGCTATATTACGGAGTGTGGCTAGAGAATAAAATTTCTCCATCCTCCGTCCGATAAATTCCTTCCATAGGTTTGTTAGGTAGGTACATAATGTAGGTTCAGTATACAGGATACTAAACCTACATTATGTACCTACCCCTGTACTTCAATATTATACTGATCAAGTGACAATGCATCACATGATCAACATTCAACTATAAAACACCCAAAACTGTATATTCAGAGAAGCAAGGCAAAATATTTATTACAAATCAACAGGAGAGAGAAATCAATAGGAGAAACAAAACTTGAAATAAGTAGATAGACACTTCTTAAGACTGGTTTGAAAACTTGACCCAAACCTGCTGCAAATGTACCTACCAACTGTGTTTTTATTTTAGTTTAGTTATTATTTATCAACTACTTGATACCTAGTCCCTTCTCTTTCTGAAATAAAATGGAGGAAATTTTATGTGGAATTAGAAAATAACAAATTACCTCTTTAAAAGCTAAATGGACATCTTCGAAATAGCTTAACCGATTTCCATTTAATATGGCATTTCATTTAAATAAGATGGGGTTTCAGGGTCGATACGCTTCAACCACCTGCAACCTCATCTTCACATAAAATCAAGTGTATGTGATTGAGGTAAATGCTATCTTGTTGTGCATAAAAAAAATTAACAGCCTTCGAAAGTAAAAAACTCTTTTCATACTGGTTCAGCCGTGTTGACGCTACAATGCCACATACAGATACACCGACAAGGCTTCATACTTATAACACCGCTATTTTTGCGTTGGGTTAAAAATTAGACTAGTGGATATTAACTTTTGAGGTCGACATCGACTAGTCAGGTAGACCCTTAGTACTGTCCCAATTAGGTGACCTTGGTTAGATTAAATAACAATTTAGATAGGAACTTATCTAGTTACCTATATACACTAGGATAGGTATATACTTACCTTAGTAATACTACCACAAATTACTTAGGTATTTTATAAATATCTTGACAGATAGATAAGTCTTTCGCGGATAACACTCTTTATCTGCTATATTACTACAAGTTTTGCATTATTGCAAAGCTTAGTTATATAATAAATATAAATACGTAAATATTTTGGAACTTGCACCAATTATCTAATCTCAAACTAAGCTATTAAATGACGCATGAAAAAATATTTAAATATTTGTATTTAAACATTCATGATTCTGGAGTAAATGTTCGTATTCATCACTCAAACGAGATTTAAACCCGAACGGTTGCTTTCGAAGGCAGGGTCACTACTACCCACTACATCATCTTATAATTAACATAATTCAAGAAGGTTCAATATTTAAATAATAAAAGATAATATCCTTGGACTTATACACAGCGCCATCTAGTTCCTCACTAAGCAACTAGACTTGTATTATACCAGATGATTAACATACTACACTAGATATATACAATACTAATACTCTTTATTGCAAAAATTAATTCGTAATAACTTTTGATGTATGTATGTTCCAATACATGTCTGTGGTTAGTCCCTTAGTACCTATACGGGCACATCGTGGAACAGAAAAGAAAAGGCAAAAGGCACTGTTATTGCGTTACCTACTGCACTAAATACGCTACTAAGTATAGTTTTAGATATTTGAGATCATTCTTTGAGAGATTAATCTTTACACACGATTTAATAAAAATTATGACTCGAACCGTACTCGAGTGCTCGAGAATGATTTTGCACACAACAAATCAATCACACACACATAGAAACGTGTATTAATAGGTAGGTACACTCGAAAACTTGTTAAACTGGTTTGCGTTAATTATAGGTACGTATATATGCAGATAGCGTCGTCGGTCAAGTCACAATAAACCTACCTGTCTACTATATAATCACTTGAGAATAAAGTGAATATCATAATAAGATATGAGACCAGAAATTCTGAAATGAAAGGGAGAAAATAGTAATCGATCGTACGCAAGGCACTGTTGTAGGTACGTACAATCGAGTTCATAAGTGCATATCCGTGGGGGGGGGGGGGGCCTGATATGTTGATTTGCCATTTTATAATAATTAGACAGGTACCTGGGTATTTCTCACATTTTCAAAAAGTAGTTAATGTTTTTACCGTTTTTAGCAATACATTATACCAATTCGAATGAAATAAAGTAGACTAGGAAGTACCGATTGTGCAGTTGAATGCAACAGAGGTGGGAGTGCCGACTGTAATATTGCCTACGCATTGTGTTGTGAGACCGTCGATCGATTAGTAGGCCAGTAGATCCAATAAAATCCAAATGGTCGGAGTTATTTAAAGTTATTGTAACTTAGTTACAAATTTCCGCAAAATAATGCTCGATTTGACGAGTGATCAAGATCATGAAATTTGGCAAGAAGTAGGGTCTCATAGCAAAAGTACCTACCTAAATGTAAAAATCCGAAAATCGTTAATTTGTCGTTACTTATCACATAAAAAATATTTTTTAGCGATTACAAGATTACCTACATTGTCATAAGCGATTTCCGTGATTGTCTAAAATACTATTTAGGTAAAACTTTATATACCGAACGAGAGGGTTCAGATTAGCACTTGTTCTTTTTTTGTGGCTTGTTATCTTACCATTACGCAGCAGCATTATGATATGCATTGGATATTCTCTTTTCAAGCTGCGTAATTTGACTCTCACCTTGTTTGTACAGTGCATAGTGTAGAATATACTACTTTTCGAGATTTTCAAAGGCATGACCAAAGGACATAATAAATGGGGTTTTTCAAGAAGCGGGTGAAAGAGTAGCGCGGGCGTCGCTTCGATGTTGCAAATGACGATGGTGACCACTTCCTGTAGAATTAATACAGTATAGTATACGTTCACATTCGGACTCGCTTAGCTAAAAATCCTCCCAAAGATTATTCGTTTCAAATTTCAACAATTTGCATACCCAATTTATCATTGTTACGGGTATTATCCACAGATAACAACGTTGTTTTTCAACTATGAACCCAATAAGTCTTAAGTGTTAATTTCGTGTTTATCAGAAAGTAACATGCAATGTGATAAGTAGTAGTAAAATGTTAAGTAGATAGGTACTGGCACGGCATATTCAGCTGTTATGTGATGTCGAATTATATCGAATTAATTTGATATTTGGCGATAAAAAGTACCATGAGTATTAAGCTAGGACATGGTTCATCTGTATACTAAGTGTCATACATTCACATTTGTTATTAGTGTGGTTTATTCGACATTAGTTATTCTATTCTAGCAACGAATAAATTTATTCTATAGATTATTAAATATAAATATAATAATAAAAATATAGGTATCGCCAACGCGCCTGCCCAGCTGTGTAGTTATCAGGCCAAATCCTCCCAAAAGTGATGCTAAATGCAAACGCCGCCGCTACGTGCGAGGCTTACTTCCAACAATTGACTTCTATAGGCTGTTGGTTAATGAAGGTAAATGTACTGAAATTGTTGGCATCACTGCTCGAAAATCATTGAAAAAATATGAGGGTAGATTTTTAGCTACAAGTGACCGTACATAAGCTTAATGTGTGAAATACACAGCACATAAATAAGCAAAAGCATCACAGATTGGATTACAGAATCAAATTAATTAAACTAGATGTTCAGTACAATATCACAATGCTCAGAATAAGTATTTTTTTCTATTTACTTCTAGGTAACTCTAACTACATTGTTATTATTGTAATGCAATTCTCCCATACACTACACAATTTTTCAGTTTCAGTTTAGCTTATGTACTAACTTCTACCACCTCGTAACTACCTTCTAAGCAACTATCCAACAAACAATGAACCTACCAGGTTCGGTAGGTACCGATCATGCTCGTTATTGATAGTAGATAGGTATTATTAATGTAATATCTCTACAATAAACCTCGTTTATGTAATGAATGCAAGATTAGCGTTAAGTGTACTTACTTGAGTATTTTTATCCATCAAATCATCTTATCAATTGTCCTATCCTAATGGATTGAATGGATGGAAAGGTTTATTGTATTATAATGACAACATTTAGACGATTTTCATAGAATCATTAATTAATTACTATATTAATTAACATGCTCCAAGCTCGAGCTCATTTTCAGTGTAAATCAAAATACCAGATCAGTCATTTGGCTATCGCCTGCGTTACTTAACGGCCTTCATTTGGATATTAAATACTTACAGATAAAACCAAAATTGTTGTATGATTACCTTGAGTAAACGAGTACCTATTTATGCTGAAAAATAAAATTTATCAGTGGGGTATGTAAGCGGATGATTGATATAGTATATGTATTATGGATGCGATTGTGTAATCAGCTTACGTAAGTCACCTTTAGCCAAACATGTGTACGGACTATACACATGTAGATATACACATCATCGACAATATTCTGCAACACGTATAGGTATGTGTGTATTGTATTATGTATATCTAAGTACGCGACCTTCACCCAAAGTCGCGTAGAATCGTTTGAAGCAATCCACTTTAGTGACGTTGGCTTTATAAAATATAGATTTTCGATAACATACCTAATATGCAAAAAAATAATAGGAACCTAGACAGCATCTGGTCAAAACAAATTCGGTTTATAGGGAAAGTATATTAAAGATAGCAAATCTTAAGCAAAGGGACCAGGTGCTTACGCTCTTTTAGAGAGTTATCTGAACGTCTGGTTGATACATCGCACGATCGGAGAGCTGGCCAATGCTTTGGTCAAAGAATCAGCTTTGCTATACAGCGAGGCAAGGCGGCCAGCCTTCTGGGTACATATCCACCAACCAGGGGCTCACTCTACACCTCATAGGTGCTAGTTATTTATTAGTGACATTTAAAAATAAAATTGTGTAATTATTATTCCCACAGCTTGTAATTTCATCAAAGGAAACCTTTGGAAAAGGAAAATTTGAAAAGTAACATGCCTGATTCAAATCGTAAAAAATTGACTAATTCACCTGAATAACCTCCGTGGCCTAATAAAGTGGCGTGTAGTGTAATTGGAGGACTGGCTATCTTATCTCAAATATCCGGAACACGGACGGAGTAATGTACAACTTGTGTGTGACTTAGAAAGACAGTGGTAGCTGGCCACCCGGACATTTAGAAATGCCCTACCACCCACTAAATCACCCCCGTGATCTTGAGTCCTCAAAGTGGAATTGAATTTTCAGAGTTATTCAATATTTTCGTCATGTGTTACAGAGATCCTCATTTCTCTCTTTGCATCACAAAAAATTGTGCCTAAACAGTGTCGCCGAAATAAATAGTACCTCAAAACGATGAAGTTATTTACAGGGTTGTGTGAAAAGGCGCAGGGCAGACGATGCACTGAAACCCTAGGTACGCCACTGGCCGGGCGGACGGAGTACTTGCATAAAATTCCATAAATAATAACCTCGCAGAAAAAATCTCATCTCGTATTTTCTGCGCGGGACCTCTGATAGAACTGACTATGGCTGTCTATCTGTTTGTTACATTTTCACGATTTTACCACTAAACCGCTTTGAAATTTGGCAGAGACGTACTTTGGCATGTGTAGAAGGAATCCTGCTACTTTTCATCCTGAAAAAAATCTTTGTTAAAGTTAGTTAAAAATGTACCCATAGGATAGATTTCGTTTACTTAAACAACAAACATACAAGCAAATATCCAAACTTCCGCATTTATTATATGATTTTTATTTAATTTTACAGTATAAAGTTTCTTCTTCTTATTTTTGAGGATGCCAACCAGTCAACCTCACGGTCGAGGGACATTACTGCCAGTTTCGAGTGAAAAATTTTATTTCTCTTATTTCTTCAGTTTATAAGTCAGTCTCAGTCAAAACATCAAGTTCGTCGTATACTTGGCGTATACAGAGTCTAGTCACGGTCAAGTCATTCTTCAGTAAAGTGCCAGAATGCTTTACAATAGATTTTGGCGGCTTCTTGTGGGAACCCGAAAGCTCCGTTACGCACTTTAATTTACACTTCCTTTCATCTGTACACCAACACTAACGTTTGCTGCACAATATTCTGCCATTATTAAACTTCAAAAGTTAGAATGCACAAATTATAAGAATTATAAAGAAAAATGCAACTTCACTCGCCGAGATCCCGCCAAAAAGCCCGTATAAAGTTTATTTGCAACATAAGATACATGAAATAATATTATTTACTAATAAAACTAACTAAACTACTTATCCTACACCGAAATTCAAACCAAATCAAAACATTTATTCGGCCCCGAAATATAGGCAATAAGTTAGATAAAACCACATGACAAAAAACAAAACGACCTGTAACTGTACTGGCACGTGAGTCCATGGTGTCCCAAAGAGTCACTTCCTCAAGGGCATGTATGACGTGAGTAGATCCCGATGTCTAGACGGAGGTCGAGAGCTTATGCATCATGTATTAGTCTCGAATGATCGCGGGTTGACTGATTAGCAATATGTTCTTGTGCACAACGGATCATTCCAGTTTTAGTTCCATTTAGTATTTTGAAACAAATTTTAAACCAGGCAAGTCACAGGTATTTCGAACGCCGTCGTTGAAGCATACTATAGATCGTAGTTTGAACGTTAGAATAGATTTTTTCTATGAGAAAATCTTAGTAAAATAGAGTAAAACACAAAATACTAACTCTGGTAGGTATATAATAAATCCTCGAAGCCGTTAAGTTCGTTAAAACATCGAAACCTATATTTTCCCATCACCGCAGTAACTTATTATTATTAATTATTATCCAAAACAAAAAACCGGCTAAGTGCGTGTCGAGCCGCGCGCAGAGTAGGGTTCCGAACTTGCCCGTCACAATATGAAGACTTAGAATATAAAGCCGTGAATTTATTGACGTATCTAAAACCAACCGTTTAGCTGACAAGGGAGGAACACTTGACTCTAACAAAAATTTGCACTTTAAGGCTTAATATTTCGGAAACGGATTTATGAATCGAAAAACTGCTCAAGATAACCTGTAATATTTTTGAAGGACATTCCACACGATGGGGTACAAAAATTAAAAATAAAACCCCACTTCACTTATAGGGACCTCCTCTACAGTAGCCAAAGTTACAGCTTCTGAGCTAATACGCGGACAGATAGATGGACATAGCGAACCTATAATATTTATTTATTTACAAAAAAAATTCTTTTTGTGTAGTAGTATTCGTCCACCTATATCTACCATCTGGTATCCACAATACAAGGCTAGCTTAGTGAGGAACTAAGTGGCGCTGTGTGTATGTCCACGGATGTTTATTTATTTATTATAAGGGTTCCTTATTGACTACGGGAACCCTAAAAATTGCAAAAGCTGTATTATTTAATTTCCCAACACCTGCATGTGCTCGTTCTATTGATTGTAGGTGGTACTGTCGCCTGACCGGCCTATCACAAAGGTTCCTGCTCTAAAAAAAGCTGGTCGGGTACTGGCCTACTTAGTACTAAGTGCAATTAGTTGTTGTCGCTTGGTTAGGACTAAGTATTTGTAGGAAAAGATAGTAGTTATACATGATAAATTATCTATCACCCACAATAGTCTATGAAAAGCAACAAGTGTCCGCATGGTAATTATGTCTGCGCACCTTACGGGTCACACAATTAGGTACATTATTTATGAAACGTTGCGACACAACATTAGTAGGTAAACAATATACACCGACCTTAATTAGGTAGGTTTCGCCATGCGACACCGGTGGCGAGCCAGCTGAAAGTAGCTGATGCATGCGTTATGCACAAATTAAATTATGATATCGTCATTTGTCATCAGTTGTGACTGATCGTGTAAAGCGTGGTGGTTTAAGCTGGACTGTTAATTAGTTTGTACTCTTTGCGCTGTGCACTCTCCTTACAGTAGTAGCAGAATATGTATCGACTTCGTTTAATTATTATCCTAATGCCATTAATACAAACAGCAGTTTTACTCCACAGATGTTCTGAGTTCTGCAAGGCATTGTAAGTTCTGAACATTAAACTATTTATAAAGCCTATAGAATAATTGTGATCTTTAGAATATATCCATATATTTTCTAAAGACCAATCATTCATTAATTACTTTTATTCGAGATGTAGACGAGTTCACAAGAGCGTCACGATCTCTTGGAAAAGTGAAAGCGAATATGTTGTATCATTGTCTCAAGGTGTTATAATTAATAGTGCTTAGTCATTTTATCGATTAACTTCGACTTACAAAAATCAAGGAATTTTGGTAAAATATTCACTAAATAAAAAAAAAAGAAAGGTTTATAAATTGGAGGTCGCGGTTTCGAATTTGTGACGGGTATTGTTTGGTTGGTGTGATAGGACGTTTTTAAATGTCCACCTGATATCATCATCATCATCATCATTAGCCATTAGACGTCCACTGCTGAATAGACCCCCCTCATAGATTTCAAGAGCGACCAGTTGGAAGCGGCCTGCATCCAGCGATTTCTCGCGATCTTCATTAAGTAGCCCGTGCACATTGTGAGTGGATGCGTAGTCGCCACGCGAGAACTTTAATGCCCGGCAACCCATTAGTTCTTCGAGCTATCTGTCCGCCTGATTAACTACCAGCATATTGTCTAAGCCGCAAAGCTGTGACAACATTGTTAAGTTCCGCCTATTTGAGATAAGATAGCCATTCCCACAAATAAGTTGGGGGTTCCAGGTGAGCGGGCTTGTCCCTTCGGCCTAATTTCCACTTAATATCAGGTGTGATTGATGTCAACACTAAACTAATATCCTTAAAAAAAGTTTATGCATTAGTATAGCTGCCTAACAACATTTTCATTGAAATGTGCCACAGAGGCGAATATCTACCTGACATACAAATCCCACCAAAAACATTCTGTATAAAACTAGCCAAGTCTCGATGGAGCTGCTTGATTATCTCTAAAAAGTAATGAAATCTATACAAAGTCGTGCCAAGTGTAAGGTTCCTTACTGCGATTTCTTTATTATTATAGTTAATGTTGTGTGACTTGGCCGTTGAAGGGTACACAGGGGTACAAAACCAGGTGCTCCATGACACCATTGCACCAATCTGTCGCCAGAACCGCTATTAATGTTATTAATTATGTTATAAGAATGTTCAACGGCAAACTATTAGCGAATAATCTGTGTGGCGTTTACATAACATTCTTTATACGTTAGTGGCTTTATCAAGCCTACAATTGACTGGTTATTGAATCAACGTTTTCCAAGTGGCAATTTTCCATCGTCAATGCGTAGCGATTCTGGCGACAGATTGGTGCAATGGTGTCATGGAGCACCTGGTTTTGTACCCCTGTGTACCCTTCAACGGCCAAGTCACACAACATTAACTATAATAATAAAGAAATCGCAGTAAGGAACCTTACACTTGGCACGACTTTGTATAGATTTCATTACTTTTTAGAGATAATCAAGCAGCTCCATCGAGACTTGGCTAGTTTTATACAGAATGTTTTTGGTGGGATTTCACTTCTTTTTGTAGAAACGTGGGCATATTATATATATGCCCTACTTACGAATATACTTGATACTGCAAGTTGAGTCAGTTCTACCATACACCAAGAAAGATATTGAATGGAAGAGACAAGACCCGTCTTTGGGCATACCAACTACTTGGTAGCCACTAAGTTCATCGTCGTCTTTTAATATTATCGACATTTTTTACGATAATTATTATCTTGCGAAATCAAACACAATTAAACTCAACGACCTTTAGTATATGGACAACAAATCAGAAATACCGATAATATTTAGACTAAAACCTACTTATATCTTTAAGACTTCTTTTGTCTTAATAAAAAAAACTTAAAGAAAATATTACTCTGCCTACTCAATCTATACAAACTATAAGCAAAACGTTAACTCTTAATTATTAGACAAGTGTCAATATAATTAATTATCAATGAACTTTCTACCAAAGGTACTACCTACCTAGTACTGAAATACAGCTAAATTAATGATATTTTTAAACGAAACGAAGTAATATCTAACTAAATAAACTAAACTAGAATACTAGAAAAGTAATTATAAACACGAACGCGATTCGAAGTACTGCCTAACTGTAAATTAAACCTAGAAAACTAAAAGTAGGTACTAAATAATTAACAATTAAATAAAGTATTCAATTGAAACTTCTTTTAATTCTGATAATTAAGTAGTAATCAGTAATCCGTCACAACCATATAATTCCTAACCTGTTTAAATCTTTGAATTAATATAATAACAACCTGCCAATTAACCTTAGCAAACCTCACGAAATAATCAGCGAAATCAACGAAATGCAAATAACCCCTCCTAATCCCTAGCAAACATTTTCAAGCGCAATAGAAGAATGTTGTAAACGACTGTAACGCGGCCGGTTGCCACTTTGCCATATAAGGTTATCGGAAAAACAAAACGTAAGCGCGTTTTAAAATACAGTCAACGCCATCTAGCGACGCGTGCGGGTATCACCGCCACTCTTAGCCAATGCATTATATTTTGACCAAATTTTCGTTTGTTTATTTAATTTGTGTAATGTTCGAGTAGAATAAAATTAATCGTTTGACTATTTCTTCTTGTAAACTTGTAATAAGTATAAGTAAGTATAAGTATAAAAGCCAGTCTAGTCTTATCCAGAGTTTTCCTTTAATTTTATTTATATTCGTATTAAAAGCAGAAAGGGAGGCATTCGCCCAGCAGTGGGACGCTATAGGCTAGATTAAATTAGAAGATGTGTCCCACTACGCTGGACAGTCGATTTTTTTATGTACCAATAGTAGAAGGGGGCATTACCATATCTCTAATACAGCTGGGACCAGCTGAGGGTTCTTCGTCAGATATAAAGTTAATCGTTCGACTATTTCTTCTTGTAAACTTGTAAGTATAAGTATAAAAGCCAGTGTAGTCTTATCCTGAGTTTTCCTTTAATTTTATTTATATGCGTATTATAAGCAGAAGGGGAAGCATGCGCCCAGCAGTGGGATGCTATAGGCTAGATTAAATTAGAAGATGTGTCCCACTACGCTGGATTATTGCAATGACAGTCGATTTTTCTATGTACCAATAGTAGAAGGGAGCATTACCATATCTCTAATACAGCTGAGACTAGCTGAGGGTTATTCATCAGATACTTCAGACCTTCGATTTTTGACATCAAATGAAGCGGCCCACCAAGTTGAATATTTTTTGTAAAGGCGGTATATGTCGATCTCTAATAGTTTGGTTGGGCTCTTGTGTTTCCTAATCAGGGTCACCAGGTACTCCAGATCTTCGATTATCCTAGTTTTTATAGTTTTCCCTTTATGTGGCCATTGAACCATAACTCTGTACCAAATTTCAGCTCTCTGAGTTTATGGGAAGTACTAGTTCTATTTTGATGATCATGAGTGAGTGAGTGAGTGAGTGAGTGAGTGTCATAAATGCGAAACTTTGCTTTCGCTTAACTTCGGAACTAAATGACCTACAGACTTGAAATTTTGGATTTTAAGTATGTGATTATAGCTTACTGGATGACGAAAATTTCTGCGTTCTAGTCTTATCCAGAGGTTCTAAAATAGGGGCCTGAAAATGCGGCGAAATGGTTCCAGTAAAGGATGGTACGGCAGTGTTTGCTTCGCGCTCGACTTGGCGGGGGCACTGCCGTGCCCCCAGATCTTTACGACGAATTTAAATGCGAGTATACCCGAGAATCGTATTTCTTTTGCCGCGATTCTTTTGGGCAGATGGTTAAATTAGCTATTCAACTGAATTTCTGAGCAGATCATTAGTGCGAACATTTCCTGCATTATAGGAAGGTGCGCTGCCCAGTCCATAGTATCCAAAGGAACCTTTTTTTACAAGGGGAAATGCTCATTGTTACTGTCCTCTACGGAGATGGAAGCCGAGCTATGTTGGACTCCGGCTTAAAGCCGACCAACCAACTAAAACCTTGGTGTTCCTCCAGTCGCACCATAGCGGTGTGGCGACGGGTACTCCACGGTATTCATCCGCGGCCACTCTGGCGCGTCACCCGTAGCCACAACTCCTATAGACTGGAGCAGGGAGGAATCTCTTGCTCCAGACACGTCAAGAAGGCGAATGGGAACCGCTAGATAGGAGCGAGAAGATGAGCATACACTCTTCTCAGAGTCCCAGCTCTATTGCGGCGGATAGGCTGAGAGGAGGGATCAGCCTTGCTCTCTCTCCCCGTCGCCTTCTTTTGCGAGATCACGACCTCCCGTCGACGACCATAGCCTTGACTACGGCCGGCAAGGAGAGGTCAACTCCTACCGCTGCGACGAGGTCGCGGCGCATCCTTGCCCAGGCTGGGTATTCCTCCAGGGTGTGCTGCGCCGTGTCCTCGTGGATCAAAAGGAACCTAACAGAACCTAACCATCCCATTCCGCTAATTTATCTATTTGCTTATGATATATAAAAGGTACCTTCCCGTCGCCTCTGTGGCCCATTAGTTAAGATATTGGTCAGCCAGATAATTTATTTATTTTCTATTCACATAAGTTTTGCACTGTTAAGGTTACACAGGTAGGGTGAATAGGTATATGTGCAGACTGATGCCTGAGATAGGCATAAGCCTCTTTCAGGGTCATCCGATGTTTACAAAAAGAGATATATTCTTAAGTAAGCAGATAAGGAGACCGCGTGTTCGATTCCCGGCGGGATGCATGTTATTGCTTTGGTTAGAAAAAAATAATCGCCCTTCTTGACATCTAAGTCTGCCGCCAAACGGTAACAGCGGGCTTAGGAGGAAAGTCGGGCACAATAAAGTCACCAACAGTCGAACTAGCTTACGCTTCTTAAAAATTATAGGTCTATCTCGCAGGAACGAGGCAGGAACCTGGGCCACGTGAACAAGCTGTTCACATTATGTATCACGAACCGTCTGCCGAGAAAATTTCACGATTTCCATGCTCCACAGTTGACCATCTTTGGTACCATCACATAGCTCACATACCTAAACAAAGTGCAGCAGATTATATGGAAGACTGAGTTGAATTTTATAACCAGTCCATTTTTCTTTCTTTTGTGGATCATTTCATAAGAAAGCCTTTGACTCTATCTGTTCTGAAATCCCTAAAGCAATGCCAGGTGGACTGACGGTATATTGAAGTGCTGAAATGTCAATAACGCCACAACAAATAACCGTTCAGTTACAGACCCATAAAACAAGAGTCATCCAGTTGCGCAGAGGTGTGTTATACAGGAAGAAACACATATAACAATATTGCAGAAACTAAGTTAAAGGAAGGTTTCAAGATGTTTGACTGAGAAACATGGGGCATCAACGTTAATATTTTCATATATTAGCTTTGTTGGTGATATGGCCATACTGAAGAATACGTTGCAGGAGATAGAACAAATTGCTAAACAGTCTCGATGTTGCCTCCTGGCGCCTAGGCCTGAGGATAACCTTGGACAAGACTAAGGTTAAGTTCAATGATCAAGTAGACTCAGGTCCGTCTATGGTCGACAGCACGATTGGAGGTATTGAGAAGAACCAACCCTGGGGAGGACTAATAGGTGGATTTAGCTGACCTGAGCAGCATTTGGAAAGAGTATCATTATCTTCTCGTCGCTCATATTTCTTCTTAGCGAGTCGATGACAAAAACATCAAATTCCTGAGGAGCAGAATACGGCTACTGATACTGCAAAACGTGAAGACGAAAGTCCAATCAGTGCGTTCTACCAGTAATGACCTACGTAGATGAAACATTGTGGGTGAGGTGTTTATATACGTTTCAAGTCTAGGAGCGAGCTAAGATTGGATGGATTAAAATTACTTGATGCCCTAATCATTAAATTCTTAGGGCCTCCTTATCTGTAAAAAATAATCTTGTATTTCTGAATGCGTCTACATTGCGGTTGCCGGTCAAAATGTAACTGGTTCTCTACGCGAGTGGGATGTTACGGGGGTTCTTGGTGGACTTATTACTCGGGTGTGATTTTGGTGTCACCAAGAAGTGATGACATGTAGGTATATTACGTAGATAGCTACAAAAATTTTAAATAGTTTCCAAGACCTTTACAAACGGCAATATACAGGGTGTAACGGTTAAGTGTAGTCATATTTTAAGGGCTTGTTCTACCCATCAATACGAACAACTTTTACTATGGGGGCAACTTCGAAATCGCGAAAAAAAAATCAGCTGTTTCATACATTGCATCGGGAGGTTATTGAAATTTTCTATGGAACAGCTGATTTTTTTTTCGCGATTTCGAAGTTGCCCCCATAGTAAAAGTTGTTCGTATTGATGGGTAGAACAAGCCCTTAAAATATGACTACACTTAACCGTTACACGGTGTATAATAATAATAATAATAATAATAGCGTCACCACAGACGATTGTTATCTACCGGCGGTTTTGGTTCTTTGCATTGTAATAGGTGATCTTTGGTTCTTTCGCATGTGTTTAAACATTTAGAAAAATGTCATACAGTAATGGTAGCCGGAAGTGAACTAATTTGATGATAAATATCATCGACAAATGTCCACGGAATAAACGATCCTAGTTTAGAATACCTAAAACACTTCAACATTCACTACTACACCATCTCGAAACGCAATGGAGTTATGTCAAAAGGTGATTAATATCGTTACATCGTTGATTTATCTAAACACCAAAAAATGCCATTTGATCAAGACTCTTTTCAACGAGGACTCATTTTATCTAAATAACCTAAATCAATGACTCCGAAATTACTAATCTTCAATCTCCGATATATCAACATATCGATGGATCGATCCCCAAACCATGTGCCAATAACGGAAAACGGCGGATTATTATTTTTTAGATCTCGGATAGCCTACGATTCCTTACTCGATTTTCACCTCCCTAACTTTCCTTTATAACAGAACTAGCTTTCCGCCCGCGATTTCGTCCACGTGGAAGATTTTATCAAAATCGGTTCAACAAAAAAAAATTCCTACATGTTAATCCAGGTCCTAATTTGTCTACCCACCAAAATGGTGCAGATGAGACCATACCATCCCGCGGTTTCATTTGCTTGCACCATTGATGGTGCAGGTCAATGGTGCATACGGTACAACGGGCAAATTTCATCCAAATCCGTCTAGCCGTTTAGGCATGTAGAGGTAACAAACATACATACTTAAACAAACTTTCGCATTCATAATATTAGTGAGGAAGTTGGGATAGTTCGGATTATAATTGTTATAACAGAATGGTAATTGTTATGTTAATGAAGCCCAATTGGCAGTAGGAGAGAACGAAAGCAGGGGGAAGCGCACAAAAGATCCCTATCGGGTCGGGTGCACATGTCCTGCTCCATGGCCCATAACATTTATATTCGTACTCTAGAACACTTAAAAATAAAGTTTTTGTGTGTAAAGGAACGTTGATTACGCTTTCGAAAGATATTTTTTCATATTACTAGAAAATAATAATAATTGGGTACGCTGAGAACATATTATTTTTTACTCGTATTGGCTGAAGTCGGTTGTTCTATTTTTTGCTTTTTTTAGTAATTAGCTTGCTTGCCAATCTCCCTGATCATTCATGCTCTCCTCTATCAGCTGTCATCTCCGTACTCACCCCTTAAACACGTATATCATTCCTCACTCAGTCTACACACATTTCCCTGTATCCCTCCATATTCATACTTAGCACTCGTCTCGATACGTGCCTTTCATCCCTCCTCATAATGTGCCATGCTAACCTAAACTTTTCTGTTATTGGTACCACTTTCAGATTTCCGCTGATATACTCATTCCTATTCTATTCACATCCATCTTTGCATTCTCATCTCTTGCACATGCATTATAATTTCATCAGTCTCTTTTATGATGGTGTTGTAAATGAGTTCGTTTCAAGGGGCATCCGCGTCACACGTAGTCCCCGAGATCTGTCACATAAAAAATATATACTGCCGAACATGGAACCTCCTCCTTTTTTATTGAAGTCGGTTAAAAATAATCAATTGCAATGGATAGAGCGATTCTTGAAAATATCAAAATTTCCATTATTGATCTAACGACAGTCGAAAATAAAAATTTCTAATAGTAATTCTTTGATATACCTATATCAATTTATTTACGTATTTATTTTGATCGATTATTCAACGACGACAATAAGTTTGGCACGAACAAGTTGTCAAAAATTACGAACAGAAGATCAATCCGACCCGACTGCCGCAGGAAATTAGGTAATAGTTCTCAGGTTGTACACAATGTATGTACATTTCTTCGTTAACTTTTGTAGCCTAAACGGTTTGTCCGGTTTAGTGCAAGATGTCGGTCGATTTGTCTTGATCTCCGGTGTTATGACACCTATGGGATATATTTTATGTAAAAAATCCAACACACGCTCGCAAAATACAAAACATGCATTTGGGTGTTTTGGTTTTTTACCCGACTGCCCCAGGAAGGAGGGTAATGTTTTTCGAGTGTATGTATTTAAGTATGTAGATATGTAGATTTTTATGTTACCTCCTGTCGACTAAACGGCTTGGCCTTGAAGTGCAAGGTGTCGTCCGATTCGTCTTGAACCCTAGAGTGTCATAGGATACTTTTGTGTTAAAAATCCAACATGGCGCTCGCAAAATATGCTGTCGGGTTTTTGGTATAGTGTCATTAATACTTACCTGTAGTGTTATATTGTTGCATTTTCAATTCTTAGAGGATATTGGCACATTTCGATAAAAAAATGCATTCAATTTTCATTTTTAGATTGCACGAAGTCTATCCGAATGGATTATCAATTTCGAGCGAAATACAGAATTTTCGATAAAGGCAGTAGATAACAAGTTTCATCAAAATAGGTTAATAATTTACCTTCTTAATTTTAAAATAATCATGAATAGAAATACAATAATCAACAATTAGTTTAAAAAAATACAAATAATTTTCCTTAACTTGCGCCGTCATAACAAAAAACACTTTATTAGAATAATAATATTTGCTATGATACTTTTCATAGGATGAAAATAGTTCAAAAGCATTTAGGTGTGCTTGCGTTTGATGAATCGAATCTTAGTCTTTAATCCTTTGAGGATTTATATTTTCAGTGGAACGTACATTCAAGCTTTAGTAATGTTTAGATGGAATATAGTTTGATGGAACAAACAGTACAAAATGAAACTTTCTACGAGTCGTCATTTTAACGAACGAAACGTGTGATGCATGACGCAAACGCAAAGCCAGTCAATCATAAAAAAAAAAACGTAGAGAATTTCTGTCGAAGTTCAATCAATATTTCTTTAATTTAATTGATATTACAATTGAATATAGTCACTTTTCAGAAGCTACGTATCGTTCGAATTTACAGCTTTCCTTTGGGAAGACCCCCAAGAAACTCAATGGTAGATCTTTCTAATGTCAAATCCGGCGATAAGTAAATACGATAAACACCCATGGACACATAACCAGCTCGTTCTCATAACCCGACTATTTCACAATTAATAATGAAATATACCTTACCTTTTTGTAATATAAAAACCTTTTTTTTTAAAGAGCACCTCTCGAGTTTCTTGCTTGTTCTTCTTAGGGGAAAATTACCTTTTGAACAAGCAGTAACTTTAAAATGTAAAATCTGACTATTTTAAGTGTACCCATGTGTACCTACAAAATAAAGCAATTTTGACTTGACTTTGAATAATTTGAGCTACTAACTGCTCGACCGTCAAGTTGTTTGTAAGATTTGTATTAGAAAAGTTAGGTAACCTACCTAAGTATAACTTAGTCGGGTTTTTATAATATAATATATTATCGATAAAAATAACATAGTATCGATGCTGCCTATAGAGCTGTAAGAGTTATGCATACCAAGACAAATCACTGCCTTTATGTGGCACGGATTTTGCGATCGGGTCTCCAAGAAGTACGGTGCTTGTAGTTATGTGAGATCAAGAGTGATAAGTAAGCTAACATTACCATACAACAATTATGCTCCAAATCCTGTGTAGTAGCCCCAATTAAAACACGTTACCAAGGATAGAATTATGTGCAGCTTTATTGCTTGCAACCTCGACCAACCTATTGTTGGTCAGATTGTAACATCTTTCTGTGTTTGATCGAGTGACAACTTACAAGTGACATCGTCTGCGTGTCTCAGTAATGATATTAGCAAAATGAGTATTAACCAAAGTTAGTCAGCGCAGACGGGTTTCTGGAATAAACTATTCCTGCAGACTTGTTAACCCGAGGATAATAGAGCCCTGTAAATCTAGAGACTAACAAGTTATGGTGGTTACCTGTACGTACACCGTGACCGCTCATGGCTGATATTTTCAACACATAAATGTCTTGAACCGACAATATCAGTATTAAATATTGTTCCTGAACTTACACTACCAAATGCCATAGTACAACTTTTTCCACTTACCTACTCAGGATAACAGGATACTACCTGGTCAGCTATAGCAGACTGTTAGGATAATGGGGTGAAGTTTAAGGTTTATAAACAATATGAGAAATAAAACTAAAGCCAATGGTTCTTTATCCTGTTCTGAGTTAGAAACTTTACGATTTATTCAAAGAACTTGTAATTCACAGGAATATAAACGTCTTAAAAAATAGAAGTAATCTGTTATCGCTAAGCACCTATATTCAACTACTTTACTCGTATAAATGTATGTCGTAGATTGCGATAAATTAGCGATGGAATTAATAATTGGAACGGTGAAATGACTATCATAATGCGCGATTTGCTGTGGGAAGTAAACATAAGACGGAAATGGCGCGGTGACGACGTTAACACTATCTGCTGTCAAAGGAGCGGACCACAACTTAACACATCAACGACCGTGAGTGATTCTGATTACCTACTATCACCGATGCTTGAAGGATCGTTACTTAATAAGAAGTTGATCATTAAATTTGAGCAAGGTGAGACTAGGTACTCCGGATGAATTCCACAGACTGCATGCGAAGGCCAAGTTGTATAGCGTTAGGGGTGTGCAAATGTGTCCCTTTCACCAGAAGCCTCTCAGGTTTCATGATTATAATTGATTGTAATTTGTGTGTGGTATTTTTTTTATGCACTACGGGTTAATAATTGGTATGTAATTGCCACCTTGAAGATATAGGGTTATCGTGAGGATTATTGCTTGTGTTCCATAAAGAGGCAGACAATTACCTCGTTCTGTTAAATTCCTATATTATGTTATTCTGATATCTTATTCGCCTATAGTATCTTGCAATAATATCGCCATTGCCCGAGCCACCCTATACCACGACGCTGGCACCGTCCGGTCGCTTGCAATAGCTGTTTCGCAGGTATCATTCTAATGATACAGAATAGGTTCGCTTGGTTCTTCTTGTGATACGCAGCGCGTATAAAGATCCAAACTTCTTCGGCTGAAATTGTATATGCCATGGGATTTATTCCGTCCGATCGAAGACTGATCTCACAGACTTTACCTATAACATGCCATTGAAGCGTTGTCAGAGAATCCTTCTGCAGTCAGTTTCACGTCAAGACTGGAGAACGATCTGTGTTTTCTACCACATATGCCTACTTAAGTAAGTGAAGCTGCTGTGAGAGAAGCACGGCAGCCAGCATATACCGCATAAAGTCGCTAAAAGGGGAGGACAAAGTTTTTATTATCCTACGAGGAAGGCCGACTACCGTAACAGTGGACATATTTAAGCCAGCTTATTTGTTGACCGAACGAACGCACCAGTCTCGCGGCTCTAGGAGACGACAGACAACAGCCAAAAAGGACACCCAAAGCTGAAGACACAGCAAAATATGTATACAATGCGTTACGACGAACTGTCTTCTTCCTTAAATATTATCGCCCATTATTATTAGAGGAAAGTAACCAAATATGTAATACCGTTTTGTTTTTTTGGCATAAATAAAAAGTATTAAAAAAATGAGTACCTAACTTTTATTCGTAATTATAAACAATCATATATTTGCGCTCTAAATAGTAATAGTCTTGTTTTATATTTATTAATTATAAGTACTGTAAATTTTCAAAATCAAAATCAACATAAAGGTATCTAATAATGGAATAGGTACCCTAAATATGGATCACTATAGAAACTATCAAAAATCAAACTTCTATGAGTATCTCTATGAACTTTATCAGTCAAATTTAAAAAGGAAGTAGTTCTTCTTCCTAATGTAGTGGTTGCGGCTTCTTCGGAAGGCAGTTTCTTTTTCTGGCATAAGCGAAACCAAGTAGATCTCGGTGCATCAAAGTGATTTTTATATAACCCATTTTTTTATCTCTCAACCACATTTATAGCCTCTGCCATATCGATGGCTTAGTTCACAATTGCACTAACTACATTTTTTTTTAATTTTCACTTCTTAAGTGCCAAATACATTAAATTTCATGCTCTTTCGGTTGCGCGTATTGAAATACTGCTAATCCATCTCTTTCTATGATAAACATTGTGTCACAATTGTAAAAAAAGTTTTATGAATTTCAATAAGTACTAATGACCTTTATTTCCGCAAAATTTAGTTATCATACATTATAACTCATTTTAAGTTTATCAACTGCAGATAATATTAAAACACAAACGTACTACATGTATTTCAAATATCTGAGCGTTCTTTTTAGCAGTGCGGTAAAATCGTATTAAGTACAGTTAATACAAAATAATGTAGAAAGTTTCGTACACAAGTGTATTAAGTAGTTTTATTTCAAATGATTTGGGAAATTTCAGAAAGCACAAATGCATCAAGTCGCTTTGAGCTAAATTCCCTGTATTATAGAAAATTACAAATAAACTAAATACATTTAATTCTATTACTTCGTTTGTTCTGTGAAAATTAAGTACACCTTATGCTCTTAATACATGTGTGTTTCAAAAAATCTTTTTGGCGCGCAATTTTTACCGCTCGATTTAAAATCCCAATATGACCTCACTTGAAAGCCGGTCGGTCGGCGAGTGACCGTTTCGACCGGTCGCTCGTTACGTGCCCCCGTGGCGTGTTCGTGCGAACTTCATACCGGTCGGCATTCGGCAGTGAAAACAGGTTTATGCGTGCGTGCATCTGAATCCTTTTCACCGCGTAAAGTGTAATAGTTTTAGTTGTAAAGAGAAGTATTTGTTTATGTTCGATGCAGCCATGTATAGTAAAGGACGCAGATTAGTCGAGTTAGTTAATGGAAAGGACAGAAACAAGAAGGTGTCGCAAGATTTGCCAACAACTGTGTTCTGTCGAAAAGCAGAGTCACATAAAACAGTAAAAGGTAAGTAAAGGAAGTGTTTTATCTGTTTAATAATTAAATAGTCATTACCTACTTTATACTTCACGTAGGTTTTAGTTAAATCAATAGGTATTTGGCTTATGTCAATTCCGATCTAAGACCCAAATGGAGCTATAAGTAATTAGGTATTTGAATTTTTTCCAAGTAATATTTCTTGTCCCTAGGTAGGTACCTTCCTAATTAATGTTTTATATGGGTCCCTGTGTGTGTTTTATCGGCTGTACAATGGGGGGTGTTCTGAGGAACGTTTCGATCTGGTGCCCGCCTGCCTGTTTGACTGCCGTCTAATATAAAAAAATATTAGTGTTCATAATTATTCATTGTTTTTCTCAACCATCGGAGCGTCGGTGGCCCAGTGGTTAAGGTATCCGTCTTGTAATCGAGAGGTACCGGATTCGAATCTCACTGCGGTTATGTAGATACATTGGTACATCTTTTCTGAGTAAGTTATGTAGGTTCATCTAACCGATGCTGGCGACTGAATGTGTAACTATGATCCAATTTGGTCAGGTACCTCTGGTCAGGGTCACGGCAGTCGCTCTGATCTGCTGATTTCTGGACCATGGTCAAAGCGGACCCCGGGTTCTCGTCCGCGAAAGCACAACTAGGATATACATACGCCAAGATGATGAGTTTACTCAACCACTTTAGTAGTCAATCATATCAAAGGCACTTATTCTTCTGTGTATTGAAATTTACGTTTCCAAACGAAAATTTAACGGCACTTAACACATTTGTGCATAATCATAAGTGCTGTTAATACGTATTACGCGCATATATATATTTATGCGCACGCACACGCACACGCACACGCACACGTACGCACGCACGCACGCACACACACACACACACACACACACACACACACACACACACACACACACACACACACACACACACACACACACACACACACACACACACACACACACACACAAACGTAGACTTACATACACACCCCAATTATAAAGGTAGGTATAAATTGTAGTTTGTTTTATTACAGATGGAAAATCAGCGAGGTTGTTGCCACATGTCTGAAATTCTCAACATGGAAATGAAGATGGAAATTCGAAAGAACCAATAACCACCGCGTCGTTAGCAAATAAAGTAGGCGTCGCCCCAACACCTCGCAACAAAGCTGTTAAAAATTTAAATGCTTTATTTGACCAAGTACATAATGAGCCAGCAGACTATAAAATTTTGATACAAAATTCATCGCCGTCACTTGATGTCGTATCTACAGTTAGTCAAGTTGCCGTTCCCGAACCCGATAAAAATACTTCAGTAGAGGATATGAATGATTGTGATAAATCTGCGTCAGCTGTAACTGCTCAAATATCTCCTAATGAAATTTTGGAACAAAATCCATCGCCGTCACTTGATGTCATATCCACATTCAGTCAAGTTGTAGTTCCCGAATCTGACAAAAATACTTCACTGGAGGATATGAGCAATTATGATAAATCTGCACCAGCTCTAATTGCTCAAGTATCTCCTAAGATTCATGACTATACAGAACCAGATATAATCATCTGTGACCCCTTAAATGCCATTCAACAAAAAAATGGTCCGTCCCCGTCTCAATCTCTGCAAAATATAGATACAAACTTCGAAGTACCCGACTCAAATCATCGTTCAAAAGAAAATAGTTCCCCGTCCATTATTTACAAAAACATAGAACCGCCTGTTGCTGAACTAAGCGAACCAGATCCACTATCCCCACAGCCATGTACATCGACAGGAATAAGTAGAAATACATTACGCGAAGATCTTTATTTATCTTCTGAGGACGATTTGTCGCCTTATGTCGATTCGGAATCATCTTATTGCCCTACTCCGACGAAACGATCTCGTCTACCATTATCACTAGATAGCGATATTACTGACATAAGTGACTCAGCAGAAGTAACAAAAGAAAATTTACCAAAACGAAGGAAAAACGCTATGCCTGAAACATGGAAAAGAAATGTTCTTAAAAGTTTACGCCAAACAGGGCAAGGGTACGTCAATAGAAGTGGAAAATATACGAAACCAAAAGAACCTAAGCCAACAAATTGCTCCAAATGTCGTTACAAGTGTAATGAATCGTTTACCGAAAATTTGAGACAGGATATCTTCGACGAGTACTGGACCCTAGGTGACACAAAACAACAAAAAATTATGCTTAGTAGCCTGATTACTCACGCAGAAGTCTTACGTCTTTATAGGAAGGCGAAAAAAAATCGTACTATGTCACGTCAGTATTGGATTTATCATAAATCTGTAGGAAGGAAACGAGTTTGCCAAAAATTTTTTTGTAATACTTTCAATATTAGCTCTAGCATTATTAACAATTGTACCAAAAATCTAGGGCTCAACGGCATATTTACAGGTAGTGACAAACGAAAAGGCAAAGTGCCTGCAAACACTACTTCAGTGGAATCTGCCAACTTCGTAAATATGCACATTGATCAGTACCCTCGTATAGAGTCGCATTACTGTAGAAAAGATTCAAAAAAACACTATTTAGACAGTGATCTCAACTTAAATCGCTTGTACAAGATGTACAAAGAAAACTTTTGCCCCGAAAATAACATAAGTCCTGTGTCGCCTTATGTGTATCAAAAAATTTTTCACAGTTACAATCCGAGACTCTCGTTTTATAAACCAAAAAAGACCAGTGCACGAAATGCAACGTATATAAGCGTTCAGAAAATAAAGCTCCCTTACAGGAAGAATACGATGTCCACAAGAAACGTGAATATGATGCTCTAAACATGAAAAAAGAAGATAAGCAAAGATGTTTAGATTCAGCTGGTGCTTTTCGGGCTATAACTTTTGATCTTCCAGCCATTCTATCGGTACCATTTACCGGAGACTGCAAAATCTATTATTTGCGCAAATTATCGTTGTATAATTTAACTATCCTAGATAGTCATGAGAACACCGGCTACTGCTATTTATGGGATGAGTGCAATGGCAAGACAGGATCTATTGAAATTGGATCGATATTATTAAAATATGTTATTAGTTTACCCGAAACTGTTACTCATGTTTCATCATTTTCGGACACTTGTGGTGGACAAAACCGAAATAAATATGTTACTTTAGCAGCATTGTATGCTGTTAATAATGTTCATCATTTAAAAACGATTGATTTGAAATTCATGGAATCAGGACATTCCTATTTAGAAGTTGATTCAATTCATGCCTGTATAGAAGAGCGCGAAAACATAAAAGCATATTCACTTTGCGGGAATATGCATTGGTGATAGGAACTGCTAGAAATAAGCCAAAACCCTATGATGTTATTATTATGAAACACGGAGAATTTTATGATTTGAAGTTATTAGAAAAAATACTGAATCCAAATACAACTAAGAACACAAAAAATGAACCAGTACAGTGGCTAAAAATTAAATGGTTACGGTTGAAAAAAGAGTCTTTACAAATATGATTTAACTGATCCACATTTCCAAGAAATAGACATTTGTAAGTCAAAAGCAATGAAAAAAATAAAGACATCTGCATGAAAAAACTAGGAAAACCTCTGAAAGGAGCATATAAATCGCAGATTCCGATTTCAGAAGTAAAAAAAAAAGACCTGTTATCTCTTTTGAAAGATGGTGTTATACCATCAGAATACGAGCAATATTATAAAGACGTACCATCCACGTCCACGAATATTGTAAACGATAATTGTAGTGACTCTGAATCTTCTGATAATCAGGATGAAGAGCCTATTTCCGAAAAAAATTAAGATTATTTTAAGATTCAGCAGAAGACTGAATTTAAGGAGATATAATTTTGTTTTGTTTGAAGAAGTGTATTTTTGTTTGTTATTTAAAGATTTCAGAACACTGATTAATATAAAAGGCTGATTAATGGTTTAAAAATAAATAATTCGATTTCTTACCACTTGTTTTTATTTTTATCAGTAGGTGTCCCTGTGGCTTCTTTTTCCTGAACCAGCCCCTCTAGCATGAACACGTGATAATGATATTTTATGTATTTTGAACTGTAACATATCATTTTTAAACGACTTCAAAAAAGGAGGAGGTTCTGTATTCGGCGCGTATTTTTGTTTTTTTTTTTTTTATGTATGTACACCGATATCTCCGAGATTTGGCGGTTGATTCACATGGTTCTTTTTGTAAATGAAAGGGGATACCGTCGAGTTGGTCCCATTGTAATTTCAGCGCAATCGGTCCAGTAGTTTTTGTGTAATCATGGTAAACATCAGAATGGCATTACACATTTAGACGATTTTGTAGTTTTTACACAGGGAAACTAAGTAGATACAGTTTGGGTTTGTATGGAAAAAGTGTAGAGAAGGTCGGTGTGATTGTCAGCAATAAATATGACAAATCGAAGATGATCAGGTCGAGCTGGTACACCCGAACTGCCCATCTAACCTGTAGGAGCGAGAAGGTTCGCAATCGCACAAAAATTATCAGGGAGATTAGCAACCACGGATAAATACTAATAACTTTTTTTAACCGACTTCAAAAAAGGAGGAGGTTCTGTATTCTTTATGTATGTACATCGATTAGTCCGAGATTTTTAAGCCAATTTACGTCGGTGTGATTATCAACAATAAATATGACAAATCGAAGATCATCAAGTCGAGCTGGTACACCCCAAGTGCCCACCTAACCTGTAAGAGCGAGAAGGTTCGCCATCGCACAAAAATTATCATGGAGATTAGCAACCACGGATAAATACTAAAAACTTTTTTTAACCAACTTCAAAAAAGGAGGAGGTTCTGTAATCTTTATGTATGTACATCGATTAGTCCGATTTACATGATTATAAGGCCGTGCCTGTGCTCACGCTGCTCAGCGGACTCCTCGGCAAGCCGGTCGTGTATAAGACCGAGTTTATGCTCGTTCCGTTCGGGAGTTTCCCAACGAATACGTGATTTAACGTAATCTTTCATAGCTACTAGACGTACTCGGCGAGCTTCGGGCGTCTCCTGGGAACGCGAAATTGCGTTCCGTGAGGCATTTTTTTTAAGCCGTAGTACCCTCTCAGTTTCGGTTTCTTTTGACCGACAGTTATTTAAACGAGCAGCACCTTTCATAGGCCTGCCCATATTGGTCAATTAATATATTTTATTATTTTGTAATGTCTGACCAGACACTAAAAAGAATTAAATAAAAAGGATTTAAAAAAAAACGACTTCAAAAAACCCGGAAAAAATAATTTAATTAAACTACTGCAATAATAATAACTGAAAAGTATAAAATAATAAACCTGAGCAGAATGTTCTTTATAGATAGATGTACACTATTATATATAATGAGAATACAATACAAGTTACATGCTATACAATAATAGTTAGGTATAATAATGAAATTAAAAATATATACAATAGGTACTTTTTGAAGTCGGTGCCTGCGTAGCCTATAAAATACACAATCGATTGAAAGTAAACAGTAATAACTTCATTAATTGAATATTTAAATTGTATGAAAATTCCTTTGTTAACCGACTTCAAAAAAGGAGGAGGTCCTGTATTCGGGGCGTATTTTTACTGTTTTGTTGATTGTGTATTTTATAGGCTAGGCAGGCACCGACTTCAAAAAGTACCTATTGTATATATTTTTAATTTCATTATTATACCTAACTATTATTGTATAGCATATAACTTGTATTGTATTCTCATTATATATAATAGTGTACATCTATCTATAAAGAACATTCTGCTCTGGTTTATTATTTTATACTTTTCAGTTATTATTATTGCAGTAGTTTAATTAAATTATTTTTTCCGGGTTTTTTGAAGTCGTTTTTTTTAAAATCCTTTTTATTCTTTAAGAGTAACACTCTATAAATAGCTTTATCGTAATTTGGTGATCATGCTACAAGGGTAGGTTGATAAAATTGTAATATATTTTAAAGTTGAACACTTTTAATGCCTACCAACATTATAAATCTTAGTGCACAAATGTGCTAAGTCGGGAGTTTTCAAATTATTTTACGATTTTTTATATGTATTGTTTGTACTTATGTAACAATATTGAGATATGTTAAAGTTAAAGAATCACTGCATTGAATAGACTCATGCTTTTTTAAATATTTGATTTAGCTTTCGATCTGTTCATTTTCAAACTTTAAAAAACTTTAAAGCCCTCTCCTGTAAATTTGACAAATCTGTAGTTAGTGCAATTGTGAACTAAGCCATCGATATAATCTGTATTCCATTCTTTTCGTTTTGCTTTTGTTTTGATAGCCGCCATTCTAATAAATAAGATAAAATACTTTCTTGGATGGGATAGTTCATATTTAGACCCCATGAACTGTCCATATTTGGGATTTCTAAATAATTTAAACTTATATTCGTATTTTTGAAATTTCAATTAAATATTGCAATAAAATTCCTCCAAACTATCATACAAACATTTATACAATACATAGAGGCAATAAATATAATAATATTTGCTATTATATTACGAAAAATACTTAATATTTTCGTACTTGAATAAGTTTTCTGCAACCAACAAAACAAAACTGTTTCACCATGGGCAAGGCACTCGCTGGACTGACACGTCGAATCCTGTAGGCATGCATAGGGATAGATAGACATAAAAGATTACTAATTATTACGTCTAGAAGTATTTGTTTACACGAAATGCCGGTATTCCAAATTAGGAATACTATTCCATATTTGGTTACTTTCCTCTATTAAATTCTTTATTGCACACAAAAATAAAATACAAAGAACATTTAACATAGATGATGAAGTGTACAAAGGCGCCCATTATTCCTCCTCTATGTAGGAATGATTTCGCTTAAAAGAACGGATAATAGTTTTAATATAAATATAAAAGAGCTCTCATTCTAAATTTATTTTTATTATGATTTTGCATGAAATAATGAGCAAAAATTTTCTTTTTACCTTTACAGCTGCCCTATCGGACACTGACTTATCTATAAATGCGTCCTCGAAAAAACTGTGCTTTACACAGTTATGGAAAAATTTAGGGACCTACTACTTATAGGTTCAACTGTATAACAACCATTAGTCACTGACTAATCTATCTTTTCGTTATCGAGCAAACTGTGTTATTGTGAAAAAAATATATTTTTTCTTTCAAATTCTTAGTGTCGTTGTTTAGTAATGTGTCAATATGTCATTTCAGATCAAACGGTAAATCAGATGTTCCAAGGCAACTAGACTGCAATTGTTTGTCAGATAACAACAGGCTTAAAAGTCAAGAATTTAAGCCATGGTTCGAGGAGGGATCAAAGTTAAATTTTGGTGAAAGCGGCATTTACTATGAACCAGCTGAAATATATCCTGTGAAACGCATATCTCTTATGAAATCTCCATTTTATTTATTAAATCCAATGGTGCAACCTAATAATAGACAGCGTAATGAGCAAACTTTCAAAAGTCATATATTTGATGGCAATATAAAAACCAATCAAAACAAGCCAATAGAAACATCAATTAACAAAGAAAAAATCAGTGACATTGCAATAGAAAAAAATCCCATTTTCTCGTACTTAGACATTGAAATACAGCGGTCTAAACAAATTGATAGATCTCCTACAGAAGTGAAAAATGTTATGGACGTAAAATTGATGGAAAATTCCCTCATGGAATGTATAGATCTTCACATAGTAGTTTATTTAAGAAAAAAATTGTCAACTGATTCCAAGAAAACGTGGAAAAGTAAATATGACAACCTGACGAATTCTGACATATTGATTCAATGTAGGCAACCAACAGATCTTATGGAACAAAGTGTCAAAGAAATAAAGGATACGTGGCCAGAGAAGAAATTAACTGATTTATTAAAATTTTGTAAATCTACTGTCAGACTTCAGAAAATTTCTTCTGAAGGTAATGAAAATAATTTGTCTCGATCTGATTTTCAAACAGAAAGTACAATTGAATATCCTAATACATTAACTGATATTCCAACGTTCACTATATCTAACCTAAGCTTAAGCACAACAGCGATTGATGCTACTTTATATAGTAGTTTGGGTATTCCTGATGACAGTATTGCGCCATTCAAATTAAACGTACTAGATATCTCTTCAACAACCCCACAATTCACTCCTGTGAATATACAAAGTGAGGCAGACATCACATATAATACAGAAAAACAAGAAGATACACACATGACGACCAAAGCGTTATCAACAAATTTTAGCAATAAGAGATTTAATAATAGTGATCGTCATGAACCTGCAACACATACCCTTACCGTAGACACGTCAATAGAGCCAGAATATATAAACAAGGAACTTAGATTTGGGTCTACTACATTTGTGCCAACTACGAAAGTAACTGGAAAAGAATCAACCGAGCAAAGCGGCCAGCTTAAAAAATACTTTTATATAACCAGTATTAATCTTGAACCAATAAGACAAAACGATGGTATGAACGATGTGTTAAAGGCTAGTACAGAATTATCAAATAACTACATAACCTTGGTAAGTAGCACAGTAGAGCTTAAGAAAAATGCTGTTAATAATATTGACGTAAGGGTCGATAACGAGTCATATTCTGTAATAGATGAGGGAAAATCAGCGGTACCAATTACCGAAGATAATTACACAACGGAATCACATAATATTACAATACAATCTATAAACTCAAGAAATAACAGTAATGTTGAGATATCTGAGATATCTCATAATTTACAATATCGCGAATACGTTCCACAAGAAACTAATATTAGCTCTACCTCTTTGAGCGATAAGGGAAACCGTACCGAATATTCTGAAACGCAATTTGAAATACAGAAAATAGAAACAAGAGAGTTTTCAAATGATACAGCCATAAGTGAAGTGATTGGCATTGAACAAATATCTAATAATGATTTTATAGAACTAAAAAACGGCAGACGAACGTATTCAATTAATAACAATGAAAGCTCACTCACTGACAATGATATCGAAATTAAAAATAACTCACAAACAGAAAATAATGTAACCAACTTTCGAGATTCTGACATTAGTGGAAATCTTTATTTTGTCTTCGATAATCAATATATACCTACTCGTTTTACTCAAACGGCTGAGGGTAACATACACATTGGAATTGATGGTACCTCATTATGTAATAAATTATTAAATCTTCGTAAGGATAAATATAAGCTGTTGACAATAATATGTAAATCTTTTCTATATAACAACTGTACTGACTCACAATCACAATACACAAACTAATCCAATAAAGTTAAAGAATAAAGTACTTCTTAGGTAAGTACTTACTCATTTTTGTTGTAATACCTAACTATAAGATCGCATTTACTCTTGCATTCAAATGCGTACAAGAAACTGTCCGACGACAGTCCGAATGTCCGAAATTCTGATGGATATGATAGAAAATTGTCGATGTACCTACACTGCGTTGTGATTTGCACTACGCAGTTTTAACTCTGAAGATTGGCAGGAAGCCATGTTTTTTGATTAAGTACCGATTTTAGACTGAAATAAACGCGAGGTAGTCCAGGGAAATACGGTAAAAAATTTGCTTACCTAGACATAATTCAGAACCGACTTATATAATTGCTATCTTATAGAGGTATATTAAAGATGTAATTTTGAATAATTAAGCCTAAAAAAAACGAGCGCTTACTCTAGATTTTCTTAGAAAACCCTATTTTTAATTTGTATCTTAATAACAATAAATACTAACTGATATTAAATTAGGTAGACTTTTGTTAAACACAGTTAACTTATTGATGGATAAAAAACTAAACATGTTATAGTTTGGCATGCATGTGTTTTAGCTGAAAATGTCTTCGAGCAGCATTACGAAATAAAAATGAGAACTAATATTTTGTAACGACAATTTCCCTAAATGTTCTGAATTTAAAGAAATACCCATCAATTTAGCTTTTTTTTTTAAGAAACACGTTAATCAACTTGCTTATTTTGTTACTTACTTAGTACTTTCCAACAAATGCTTAATTTTTAGTAATTGTTACTAAATTTACAACACTATTAAATGTTTCAAGAAAGTCGCGGTTATTCGTTTTTCCGAGGTCAAACCCTATTTTCCCTGGGCTAAGGGTCGCTGTTCTTATGTCAATAAGTTTGTAATCTTACTAACAGCATAAGCAGCCAAACTGAGCCTACTAGCAACTGTCTCAAAGTGTGACCCCCACTGTAGTTTACCGTATTAAGAAATCGATCTCGAGATTGAGATCGTGTCTCAGTCTCAATAATTTTTTTTCATATGCAACAGATTCTCAAGCGTCAACTAAAGTTCATCTCAATCTTGAGAACGGTTTATTAATACGGTCTTAGAAGTCAAAAGTGATGCCAAGAAAAAGTGTTCTCAATAAAATTCAATCTTTCACTCGGTATTTAACTTTATAATTTTCCACCTGCCTTGCATTCATTTTGTATTCCTGGCATTTCACATCATAACATCACCTGATTATTAAAGTCCACTACTGAACAATAGCGCGATTTGCATCCCTTTACATCGGAGGATTTGCCCTAATTGTCACACTGCGCGCTGGTCAGCGCTGGTCAAGCAGGTTGGCGATCACAGATTTTTCCGCATAAATGACGCTGCTGCCGTCGTACCAGGGGCTCTATACCGCCTAACTCAAAGCTGTAGCGATAGGCATAGCAATTCACTATCTTAGTCATTGTATTACTTTATGACAAGGACGGATAGTGCATTGACGTCATAAACGGTAACAATTCCCAAAGCAATTGAGTTAGGCGTCTGACTGCAGGTAAAAATTTTTGCGTTCGATCGCTAATAATTTGTAGTTTAGCTCGATTGCGTTCGATTGCTAAACTTGGTATCACGTATAAGCACCCTAGAAGTGGGTAAGAATAAGAGGACTAACGTCTAATAAATAGACGTACCTATCGAGTTATCATAATTTATTTCCGGAGAGCTTACGTGGTGAATTTAACGATGGCACTGTGGCACACACGAGAAAAAAAAAAAAAATACTTTTATTTCTCCTGTAATAGTATATAACAGTATTGAGGCATCGCCAGAGAGTAAAATATAATACTCGTGTTGGGGTTGACTCGCTCGTTCCCCGGACATAATTGGCGGAGCTTAGAAAAATAAAACTAACAAAAAAACAAAAATTGAAACACAGAAAAGAAAAATACTCATTTTAAGTTTTCTAGTTAAACTTGCACGCACTAGTGTGTGTGTGTGTGTGTGTGTGTGTGTGTGTGTGCGTGCGTGCGTACGTGTGCGTGTGCGTGCGCGTGCGCGTGCGCGTGCGCGTGCGTGTGTGTGTGTATGTGTGTATGTGTGTGTGTGTGTGTGTGTGTGTGTGTGTGTGTGTGTGTGTGTGTGTGTGTGTGTGTGTGTGTGTGTGTGTGTGTGTGTGTGTGTGTGTATGTGTATGTGTGTGTGAGTTAGCCCTACGAACCTGTGAACGAGAGCTAAACGGTTTAGCGATCAAACGCAAACATTTTTATGTGGTCCAGCTGCTGTTTATCATTGGTTCACTGGTTGTGCTCACGAACGCACAATCGTCTTTTACAACACCCACGTGAAAAGACAGGTTGGTCATATTCTAATCTGCCGGGCACCATACGACTGAGAGACGTTCTTAGGAACACAAGATTATTTACAGTAAACAAGTTCGAACCCTGTGAAAGAGTATCGTCACAGAATTAATATAGTATGGTATTGTCTAAATGGTACATAATATTAATCGACCCTCTTAGTTTGAATATAAACAGAGAACGCAATATCTGACAGGTTCTGAACTAAACACGGCAAGTTTAATTTAAAAATGAACCGAGATTTGATCCTTGAGTTTGAGGCACTCCTATTTTCACAGAAGCAGAAAAAACCTCACTATTGCAGCGCCAAATCGTCTGTACTTGCCATATCTGAATTAGAATATTAAAACAGTTTGGTAAATATTAATTTTGATCGGCCTCATCTTCACTTAATATCAGGTGTGATTGAGGTCAAGTGCTAACCCGTTGTGCATAAAAAAAAAGTGAAACACATCACATAAGTAATATTATGTCAAATTCAATGCTTTCAAAAGATTTACATTGCAATGCACAGAGGGCGTTAGAATGTAAGGCACTTACAAGGCGAGAAAAACTACAAAACTGAATTTAATTATCCAGAAAACGTACGTACCTAACTAAGAAAGGAAAAAGTTGCTCTCAGTTGGCACCCGAAATCAGGTGAAAAGGCTTTAAAAACGTGTAATGTTCGAACCTATTATAAAAGCACTATGGTGAACTGGAGATCTGTTGAGAGTCCGACTTATTTCAGGAACAAAGTTAATAATGTCAACTCTGAAGAACGTGGAGATCTAGCATGCGCTTGATTGTAGTGAAATTTTTGTATAAAGTTGTGTTATTATTTACATTTTTCTAAGCCTGTTATTTTATAACATGCCGGGGGCTACCATGATCTGTTAGATCCATTCAAATGCCTCTCAGTTTAAGTTAGACAAGAAATAATTCTGTACATAAAAAACAATATTGCTATTTAAATAGTAAGTAGATTGTTGGGGCTAGCCTGGGATTTGGAACGTGATTATGTAACTGTACCTATACGTGATATACTCAATGATATACTAGCCTGGGATTTTACGCTATCGTTTCATTAATTTGGTACGTGATTATGTAACTGTACCTATAAGTAATATTAGGTACCTAGATCATTAAGTTAAATGTCCTAAATTAACAATAACTTAGTTGAAATACCCGGTATATTTTCTCCCTATATGAAATAACAATTAAAAATAACTGTACCCAGCAAAAAAAAATATGAATTATTTATCCTCATAGAAATATCACATCAATGGTGTCGATTCGGATGTACAACGAACTACTTAACTAAATTTAAAGCAGATACATCCTTTTCTAATACTATTAACATGAAAGGGACGACTATAAATTAAGGCCTGTCAAATTAAGTTAAGAGCTGTCAAAACAAGTCGCTCCATAGTATTTTAATCGTGACGTCGCTAGGTGTACACCTAATATTGATAAAGAAGTGCTTGTTTTGATCCTTTTACTTAATTTGACAGGACTTAATTATATGTCGTCCTTTTCATGTATTAGTGGTTAGAAAAGGATACATATAATTTAAATTTAGTTAGTTCGTTGTACATCCGAATCGACACCATTATTATAATCCCGGCTTTTTGGCAGGAACTCGGCGAGTGAAGTAGCATTTTTCTTTATAAGTCTTATAATTTGTCCATTCTAACTTTTGAAGCTTAATAATGGCAGAATATTGTGCAGCAAACGTTAGTGATGGTGTACAAGTGAAGGGAAGTATAAATTAAAGTGCGTAACGGAGCTTTCGGGTTCCCACAAGAAGCCGCCAAAATCTTTTGTAAAGCATTGTGCCACTTTACTGAAGAATGACTTGACCGTGACTAGACTCTGTATACGCCAAGTACGAATTACTTGTTTTGACTGAGACTGACTTACAAACTGAAGAAATAAGAGAAATAAGACATGGCTGTTATGGGCTAGATCCCTTTGCCTTCTCCTAAAGGAGAGAATGAAACAAAAAAAAAAAAAAAATATTATAATCCCTGTTACAAGAAGCATGGACTTATTATTTAAACAGGACTGATAACTATCAAAAGAATCATTTAGGAAAATGATCACTATGTCAACGCAATAAGGTATTAAATTGGATGCACCATACACAAAGGCAAATCCGAGCCGAGAGAGATAGAAATAACGGAGGCCGTGTGTCTCGTTCTTACATCTTGCCAGCTAAAAAAATGATTATGATCAACAGTTTTGGCTACTCAAAAATTCCATTGAAACACTTATATTTTTATGTTATTTTAACAATTATAAATAAACAAATAACATTCGCATTAATTTCTTTTCATATATTCTTAAATCAAACAGAAAACATACATTTTTATTTCGATTTTGTTATTTTTATGGTAACCCTGAAAAGCATGTCATGTCATGGCGGTTCGGTGTGATTTTGAATTTTCTTTGCATTAAAAGTTTTTTAAAGTATTTGTTATATTATAACAAGTAAAAGGAGTAAAATGGTGAAAAAGTGTTGCGTTTATACTTGCTCAAGTGAATCCTATGGTGGTTGCAACATATCTTTCCACAGGTAAGCTAAAAATAATATTTTTGTAAATCAAAGAAGTAGGATGCCCATGAATTCTTGAAATGAGTCGAAATATGTGAAATATGTGTGATTGATTAGGGTCCTGACTGTTGTACTATTATTGCAGTTTCCCAAAAAATGAAGAAATGCGAAATAAATGGCTCACGCCGGCTAATGTCAAAACGCCAAAGTTTTTTGACAAATATTTTATTACAACATTTGTCCCAAGTAACAAATATATTGTGGTCACCCTGTTAGACAGAGACAAACGGCCTCTACGTTACACATCCTGCTCGGCTCGTTTTTCAGCGGCGAGTACTCAGTCCTGTTTAAATAATAAGTCCATGGTTACAAGTGACAAAATTATTTTAGTGTAGAAATACAAGAAAAAAAGTACTGTAAAATACATTTTTCACAATTTGGCGGTAACATAAAAGCAACGTGTTAATAAAAATTGTTTCAAGTTATATTACATTTTGATTTTTTGAATAAAATTACAGTAATTTAGATTATTGAAGTTGGAATTATTCTGGAATTTTATTTGAAAGGGTTTGGTAGTTTTTGGTAGTTCTTCAACCCGATGCATGGCAAGATTCGTAAGTTGGAGATGGTCACACTGTTTGTCTGTCAGGCAGTCAATTCGTAACGATCGAGGAGCGGTGAACATCAAGGAGAGGTCGTGGAGGATTTTACCATCTAGCCACCATCGCCGTTCGCCAATTACACCATGGCTGATACCGAAAAGGCGCCGCAGCCGCAACCCCAACAGCAGCAGCAGCCAGATCAACAACCCCAGCCGCAACAGGCTAAAGCGGCTAAACAAAAGCAGGTCATCGGTAAGTGCCGCTACGCCATCTTATTTTCGCACGCTCCGGCATTATGTTATCGGAAGCACATGGCCTCAAAATTGTGAAATCATGCTGTTCTTATGCGTTTTTGTTAAAAATTAATCCTTCTGCATGCAATGAAAGATGAAATATATGTAAATCTTTTGTGGTATTGAAATATTAATTCTAAGTGGTAGCATTATTGATCGTATGTTGACCCCGGCCGCTCTCAGGTCCGGGCGTAAGTACCTACAGTACCAGTGCCCAGCGACATAGTCTCTCACAGCGCAACGCGAAACAAATCAATAACGCGTAGCTCGAGAGTTCTAGATATCTAGGTCATAGCATCAACATATTATAACGAATATGAAGGCAGCCAACAAAGCAACATACATTGATTGGTGCTTAGGAACTTAAAATTTTTAGGAATCTGTAATTCTTACTTCATTCTTATTGCGATTAGCAACTGAGTACCTTATATTTTTTACTATCGTCGTAAAAAGGGGTGCTATAAATTTAGTCTTTGTCAGGGCCATCATGGCGTCTAACCAGAGTAAACCATTGTAATGTGGTTTTTTGTTCGAAAGATGATGTGAGATGATTCTCAATTATGTTTGGAAATCGGTTGAACCATTTTCAAGATATTTTGCTTTTAACACAGTTTTTATGGTTTAACTAGATGAATTAAACCTTTAAGTAACAGGAGTCCTTGTGAATAAAGTTATTTGCAACAATGTATTTTATTACTGTGATATTTAACTTTCATGATGCTTTTGCGGTCCATCGGTTTGCAGACTAGGATAAGAAGATGATGATGCTTTGCGGCCTAACACATGTAGCTAGAACACTAAATATAGGTACACTACAACCAAATGAGATTACAATGGGTCTTTATTGTCCACTTTAAAATGAATGAGACAGACTGACCTTTGGCCTGGTGTATTTGCCACATAATAAATGCAATGTGACAGGCAATGCGAAGTTTGTCACCTTTATTATTAATGCACATAGATTTCAATACTTCATTTATAGATTAGTGTGTAAATCTTATTAAAATTGTGAAAATTTCTCTTGGTATAATCAAATAAGGTTTCATTGACCATCTACTAGTGTTCAATGCCCTTGTAAGTTCATTGTGTAGATGAGACATCTGATTGGCCTTCTTCCACCTGCCATAATTTATCCAAATGCTTCATCATCATATCAGCCACAGGATGTTTACTGCTAAACATAGGCTTCCCAAATGGATTATAAAATGCCAAATTACCTATACAAAATTATGTAATAATGTGGAGGCACAGTGCCTATCAATACTATTCATCAATTTGTCTCCTTGATCATTGAAATCCAAGGAATATGGTTCGGCCGCATTCCTGGATGTGTAACAGGCCTTTGAGTTACGGAACACGGGCCTGCTCTACAAAGTGAAATTATTATTACCTCGCACATTCTATGGGGAGTTGAAATCATATCTCTTTGATAGGATATTTCAGGTCAAAGAGAGTGACTGTACATCGGCATTTCACAGCAATTTAAGTAATAATGGTTTGGCAGAGGATTCATCGCTATTTGTTTTCGATTAGGCGAAGTTAAGTAATGTGGTCGGTCCTTGATCGGGTTACCACTTGTGGCATTTTAATATAAGTGTTTCCATGTTTAAATAGTCTGTCCTGGAGCAGGTGGTTTAAAAACACTTGTCTGTCAAGTGAAAGTTACTTTTAAATCACAGCAAGCTATGAAATAAATAATAATAAATATTTGGGACACTTACACCAATCATCTAGTCCCAAACTAAGCAAAGCTGTGCTATGGGTACGAGATAATGGATAAACATACAAAAAAAAAAAAAAAAAAAAATTATATAAACATCCATGACTCTGGAATGAATGTTCGTATTCATCACACAAACGTTTACCCCTCGCGGGATTCGAACCCGCAACCGTTGGTTTTCCTGACAGGGTCACTATCCACTACGCCAACCGGTCGTCTGAACAAACAATCTTTATGTTAAATCACGAATATCCCAATACTATAATTATACTATGTGTATGCTTAACTTGTATTATCTGAGAGCACAACTTGCTGTGTAATAAAAAAAAACAGCTATGAAGTATTTGAAATTTATGATAATTACTATAATATATGAGATATCTTCATCATGCTCAATCCAAATCAACTCAACACTGGATATCATAATCCTCATCAGATGACTTTAAATATGGTTTACTTTATGGGTATTGTTAATACAATAATGATTATTGTTACAGCTGAAAGGGTTTCCGGCACTGTCAAATGGTTCAACGTCAAGAGTGGATATGGTTTCATCAACAGGTAAACCATTAACTATATTTTCCCCCTGTTTTAGTGTTATTAGTATGTTTAGAGATGTATATCAAAAAGATTAACCATGTGGATTTGTACATTTACTGTTTTGTACATGTATCTTTTTATTATTTTCTGTGCAATAAAGAATAGAAAAAATATCTTGCCACAATCTATCGAACTTGTCAATACATAAATGTCTTATTAGGATGCATTTCTAAAATATACTAAGTCTCAAAAAAGAAGTAATGTATATAAATATATAAATGTATATAAATATATATAAAATGTACTATTTGTTAATTTTATGGTAAGTAGTAGTACCATAATTTTGTATGGGAAAGAAATATTTATAATTAGCAATCCAACTTAATAATAAATAACCATTCTGTGGCTTTAGTTGTAAATAGGAGAAAAAGGCATCACTGTTATGTGTAATACGTCTTTCACTGGATACAGTTTAAAGACTCGTTTTGTAAGGGTTATTGATCCATCCCCGCCTTTTGTGCAGGACCGTATCCTCATGACGCGACGCAATATTGATTGTCCGTTCGAATTGCATGTACGTCCTAATGGAACGATGCGACGCAAATTGACCGATTACGCCTCCTGGCACTTGACGCGTCCAGACTTCAGACACAATAACAGTTCAGAGCACACTAGATATGCAGCTGGGGTTCTGTTATGTAATATCATCGATAGCGTCATCCGTTACGTTCTGCCACATACTTACAATACTATTAGCAGACGAAATAACCTGCATTTAGATTTGCCGTACAAGGAAACGTCTAGAAATTTGGCTGGCGCACCCTCTTACTATATTTCAAGCAACATCGCAACTCAATATTATTATTTACACGCAATTCGATATCGCATTTCGAGATGAGCAAAATTTATGCAATTCTGTATGAAATTATGAGCATATTTTTAGTTAGTAATAGTGTATATTGTCGGCGAGCAATCACATAGTTATTGCTCTTAAAAATGTCACTATTGCGAACACGCATTCCACATGACATGCTGTACAGAATTAAAGTAATAGTGTATATTGTCGGCGAGCAATCACATAGTTATTGCTCCTAAAAATGTCACTATTGCGAACACGCATTCCACATGACATGCTGTACAGAATTAATTATTTTTATCAGGAACGACACCAAGGAGGATGTGTTTGTTCACCAAACAGCTATCGCCCGGAACAACCCACGTAAGGCTGTGCGCTCAGTCGGTGACGGTGAGGCGGTGGAGTTTGCCGTGGTCGCCGGGGAGAAAGGCTATGAAGCAGCCGGAGTCACCGGTCCCGGTGGTGAGCCGGTAAAGGGCTCGCCTTATGCAGCTGATAAGCGCCGCGGCTTCCATCGCCAGTTAGTATATTTTTTTTATACTTATACAGGTTGTTACGTGACACGACTCCTTGTTATCATCATAAGCAAAAATCAAATGGTAGGTATCATGCCCTAAGAATTTCATTGAAAAATATTAATCTTTACAATACAAATGCTCAGCAATTTATTATGAAAAGTTAGAAAATAGAACTATATTTAACTGAAAAAATATTTCTTTCTCTATTAGTCCAGATGATGATTTATCAATGAATCATGACTGCTGCCTTACCCGCGGGACCTAGCTCCTAGTGATCATCTCTTTTCGAGATAAAAAATACACTTACGTAGTGATGATATTCGCTGTACAGATTTTTGTTGAAATCAAGTCGTCTTTTTTTTTTCAAAATAAATCAACCAAGTTTTGTTGCGTTGTTCAAGATGTACTAGCTTCGGAGGTCACTACAGCTATGTCGTGAAATAAATGCGATGTACACAACACGTTTTTCTTAAAAAAACTTTATGATGTATATTTTGTACAGAATTACATGAGCTCTTGTATATTGTCCTTGTATGTTTGTTCATATATGTTATGCATTTAATGAATACTGATCCTTGGATTACATTTATCTGGAAGCATTACAGGTACATCTGAGAAATAAATGATAATTACGATAATTAAAAAAATACCATCCTTTAAGTTTGTGTTTCCACAGCCACGGCAGCTGTCCATACACAATCTGTGCTGAAATTATGTAAATTTAATGATTGTATTTCCATTTGTGAACTAAAGTTCTCAAAATGACCATGTTTTTGTATTTTTGTTTTTACAATAACATTTTTATTTCATTTAAACATAACAATTATATTCCTTTACAAAATGCCTTATTGATATAAATTAAAGTACTTTAGTTTGCGTAAAACATATCTGCTAAATTAGCTTAGCTAATTCCCCAATTGGTTACTGTGGTGCAAGACAAGGGTAAACCATGAAAAACTGTAATCAACCACAATTAAAAATTTTATGCGACATTGTGGTCTAGTTTGCTTGAAAGTAATGATGTGTCAAAAATTTTATTTTGTTATAATAATTTCGACATTTAATTTTTCTAATCTATATTTACTAATCCCATCAATTAGTAATAAATTTATACTTATTTTATTAAAACAAACTAGACCCCCCAACTTGAACTTTTATTGTTAAGATACCATAAATACCGTTTAGTTTTTATAGGTGGTAGATTACAGTTTGTATGAAAGCTGGTTACCATAATTTACCCTTTAGGTGGCCCTACACCAAATCTTACTTAAATACAAACTAAATTTAATTCACTTAAGTTTATCTATCTTAACACATTTATCTCATTCAGTTTAAAATACAATTTCCTTCCACTTTGTGGGAACAATCATTATTAGTGTTCGGGTTGATTTACTCTGGTCGCAGAAGCCCTTTGGGTATTTTTTACATTTAACATGTGTATTTAATAATTTTAGATATTACCCCCGTCAAAGCGGCGGACGTGGCGGTGAAGGCGCTCCACGCAGAGGTGGCATGGGACGTCGTGGGCCCCCGTCTAACCAGGGGGGCGCACAGGGTGATGAGGGGCAGGAGGCAGCCGGAGCTCCACCACAACGTAGGTGAGTATCATCAAGAACAACTTAAATTGAAATGTGCTAACTACTTTACAGCGGTTACCCATATTTTATACAAGATAATAGTGTTTTTCCATTCGACAGCTACTTCCGTCGTAACTTCCGTGGTGGACGTCGCGGTGGTGGGCCTGGTCCCATGAACCGTGGCGGGTACCGTCGTATGCGCCCGCGCAACTATCCGGCGGGCCAGGGCCCGCCGCAGGGCCCGGGGGGGAGCCAGCCTCCGCGCCAGAACGGTGGCCAAGAGGGCGACGCCCCCGCTACTACGTCCTCACCGCAGCCGCAGGCTAAGGCCAAATCCAACAACAAACCTGCGGGCACCACCATTGAGGCCACCACTAATGAGAGCCAGGCCTAAACACTGGCCGCGGTACAGTGTGGCACATCCTTTATGTAGTGCATGTTAATTCTAGTTGTGCCACACGTCCACCACTATATTGTCTGTTCAACTGATGAGTGTTAGTTTCAATGTTGTTTCAGACTCTGATATGATAAGATCTTTGTATTTTTAACAACAATTCTTACATCTTGATTGTAATGTTCTGCAGGGGGAGTTATTGATGGAACTGCACAGTATCATGGATCAAAGATGTGATATTTTTTATTCTTATTATATTGTATTGTTTGAAGGTTTGGACTTGAGACTTTTGGTTGTATACCATTGGCTGCTTTTAAATTTATCGTCGACGTATGCGACACAGCACGATAAAATCGTGTCATTCCTCGGAGATCGTCGACCGTTTTATAATACCATGCCGTATTAATAGCCGCAGAAAAAATTGTGCGTTATTTATTATCGTAATATAATTTTTTACAATGTCCTTCCCCTTGATACCATGAAATTAAAAATGAAATCGTGGCGTGGCGTTATCGGCCAGAGTTGTAAACGCGACCTCTAGATAATGTATTCGAAATGTGAAAAATTAACAATAAAATTATGCGCTTTACAGCAAAGAATGATCAAAATTTGATTCCCTGGAAAAAGTCGAGCTTTTATGCAATTTAAATAAATTAAAATTGATCTCATAAATTATTTTTAGCATACGCAATAGCAATACTACAAATGCTGATAGAACTGGTGACTGAATACATCTGTAGCCACAAGATTCTTTGGTTGTAATCTTTGTGGTATCCCCGATATTTAAAAAACCTGATAACATCCTCTGGATGCAACTGCACGTTTCGTCTCTATTTCATAGAAACATTTTGTATTCTTGTCATTTGGCAAAGCTGAAAATATGTTTTGTGGATCTGTTTTTATTTATTTAGGACATATAATATAATTTTATGGGTTGAGAAATGATACGCAGGTTCCAATGCCCCAAAAGAATCATGTATTTTGTAAAAGCCTGGTGTTTATTTTATTACATGTATACAGTAGCGCATGTTCATGTCAGATTTTTTTGCGAATTAATGAATTAGTAGAATAATAACTGTAATTTAAAACACTCTGCTGGAATAATAAATAATAAACTTCTTTTACCTGTGTGAACATTTTTTTATTTGCATTATTCTTGTATTCTGCCCCGGAAAAGCTGACGGAACTGGCGTGTCTTGTCCTGGCAGGGTCGTATGAGTCCAGAAAGATTACATTATCTTCCTATAAATTTAAAGGCCGTGATTTTTGCACATGGTAGAGTACCTACCAGTCTGTGATAGATTAAAAAAAAATTAACAAATCTGTAGCATGCTTTAGATAAATGTGATTAAAATTACCACTGTGAATTTCGTACGTTGCGTCGGAGAATATACTTAAAACCCGTGTAACTATTTTCAAAAAAAATCGATCAAATTTTCTTTACATTTCTTTACATAATATAATTTCACCGAGGGCAAATAATAGGTCTTTATGGCCATTGTATTGTATTGTTTTCTTTCTTTCTGAATAAGGTTTTTTTAAAATAAATATCGTTAATTTTTTTTACGTACCTATGAAAATGCCGTTCTGCAGTACTGGCCATTTCAAATCAAAATAATTTTTGTAATTTAATAATTCATAAATTTTATTTTAAATACATGGAATTCTTTTTCCAAAAGTAGTCATTTGTTTATTGATTAGTGTTACATTTTCATCGCATTTCAATCTTTTTCGTCATCATGGATACGTTAAAAATTCGAGTAATTATGGAATATGAGTACCGTCGTGGCAGCAACGCGGCACAAGCGGCACGCAACACCAACGACGTTTACGGAGCTAACACTACAAACCAACGCACCACTTGTTATTGGTTTGCTCGCTTCCGTTCTGGGAATTTCGACCTGAAAAATGAACCACGTGGTCGTCCGAAGACTTTGATCGACAATGACGAATTAAAGGCGATTGTGGAAGCTGATGATACACAATCTACGGCTGAATTAGCAGCAGCTTTCGACGTTGGCGTCAAAAAAATATTGGTCCATTTGCGTCAAATTGGCAAGGTAAAAAAGCTTGACAAATGGGTGCCCCCACGAACTCAATGATCGCCAGCGCGAAGTACGCGTCGAAACGTGCCTTGCACTGCTCAACAGACGCACAAATGTAGGAATTTTGAACCGCATTGTTACCTGCGATGAAAAATGGATTTTGTTTGATAACCGCAAGCGCTCAGCAAATTGGTTGGATCCTGGTTCAGCATCTAAACAATGCCCTAAACGAAAACTTACCCCTAGAAAAGTGATGGTCACTGTTTGGTGGTCTAGCGCCGGTGGGATTCATCACAGCTTCTTACCAAACGGGATGAGCATTACTGCAGATGTGTACTGTGAAGAACTGAACACAATGATGGAGAAGCTGGCACATCTCCAACCAGCATTGGTCAATCGCTCCTCTCCGCTGCTCCTGCACGACAACGCGCGACCTCATACTGCACAGCTAACGGTCTCCAAGTTGCAAGAACTGGGGTTGGAAGCTCTCTGTCATCTGCCCTACTCACCAGACCTTGCGCCTACAGATTACTACTTTTTCCAGAATTTGGATAACTTCTTGTCAGGAAAAAAATTCAATACCCGAGAGGCAGTACAAAATGCCTTTGAAGAATTTGTTGCCTCCCGTCCAGCTGATTTCTTTAAGAAGGGCATCAATAAACTGCCACTGCGTTGGCAAAGATGCATTGATTGCATGGGTGATTACTTCGATTAATACAAATAAAAAATACATGAAAAAAATTCGTTTAAATGTTTTCATACAAAACATCAATTTCTTAGGTAAAGACCTTATATCACGACTCGAAAATATAAAGTAGCCATTGATTATTTTTTAGATAATTGTTTTAGGAGATTTTAACATCTTCTACAACGCAACGAAGGGTAACTTTAATATTGTAGGCTTTATTACTAAATAGGTACCTGTACTATATCTAAAGCAAGCTACGGAATTATTACTTGGTTACTGATGGGTACTCTATACTTCTACATTAGTTTAGTATTAAGTTCATTATATTAAGTTCACCACCAAAGTTGCGTATATTTTGCTGGACTATACAGGATGATTGGTAAAACGAGGAGTGATAGTAGACCCAATTTATAATTGGTGATGCGGTCAGTAAGTATTGTTGTCATTATACATTATCATTATTTTATTAGTTTGTTTCCAAAGATATGGTTGGAGAAATGGTTTTTCAATGTGACGGATGCCTTGCTCACTACTGTCAGATCGTGCAACACTGGCTAAAAGAAAAAACATTTCTTTTTCTTTGTTACTTCTACTATCTGCAATCGGCTATAGTAGCCGTCTGTTGTATGGTTTAAATATGAGTGGCTGATGCTCCATCGAATATCAGCGCTAAATTAAATCTCCCCAAAGTCTCTGATCAAGGTAGAGTATATGCCGTTTCTTAAGGCGTGTTATCTTCCTATCTGGGTAAGGAAATGTTCTTGTGAGACTGTTCACTTGACCGCTGAGTTTGTCCTTATACTTTGTGCAGTACATATTTATTCCCTCCTTCACAGTCGGCAACTTCAAGTAGTCGTGTATCTCGGTATTACGGGTAAAACCATGGGGCACTTGAGATCATCCTCAGTGTTTTATTCTGGAATCTTTGTAGAATCTCCAAGTTGGAGTTGCTGGTGGATCCCCAGAGTTCGATTCCATAAATCCAAATTGGCTTTATTATGCACTTATAAAGACGAAGCTTATTTTCAAGGCTCAGGGGAGATTGCCGTCCTATCAACCAGTAGAAGTTTCGAGTTGTAGCAAGCCGTGTTCTCTTTTGGTTTTAATGTGATCAGCCCAAGTGAGTCTTCTATCCAAGTGGAGGCCTAGATATTTAACGTTTGGTTTTTGTAGCAATATCTTTTTGCCGTTTGCATGAGGCTTGTTCCGGGTCTTTATCATTCGCTAGGCATGCTGTGTAGTCCGCATATGTTGCTGTCTCCACATCTTCAGTAGATGGAAGGTCTGAAGTGTAAATTGAATACGAGACAGGTCCAAGCACGAAGCCGTGAGGAACTGATGCGCTAATGTCATAAAAGTTCGAGAGTTCTACCTATATTTTACTTGGAACTTACGGTCTCCCAAATATGACTAAAACATCATAGATATTGAGTTTGGAAGGAGAGTTTTTAATTTATATAGGAGTCCCTTATGCCACACCTTATCGAATGCCTGTTGAATATCTAGGAACACCGCTGAGCAATATTCCTTTCGGTCCAAAGATTGCCTTGTCTTTTGTACGACCCGGTGAACTTGTTCTACTGTTGAATGTTGTGGTCTGAATCCAAATTGATGGTCTGGGATTACATTGTTTTCTTCTAATACTGGTTTTAGTCTACTTAGCAGTGCCTTTTCAAACACTTGAAATTATGGGAAGTAAGCTTATAGGTCTATACGAACTCTGTGGGCGGTTTTCCAGGCTTTGCCATCATACATACATAATGTCACGCCTGTTTCCCGTTGGGGTAGGCAGAGACCACAGACTTCCACTTGCTACGATCCTGACACACCTCTTCTGCTTCCTTCACTCTCATAAGGTTGTTCATACATGGTCGTCGGTTTAGGGTACTCTTGATTTGGCCTTTCTTTAAGACGTCCCCGATTTGATCATGGTACGTTCGCCGTGGTCTTCCCCTGCCAACACTACCATCCACATTCGCTTTGTATATCTCTTTCGTAAGTCTTATTTCAATCATCCTCTCCACATGTCCAAACCATCTCAGCATACCTTTTTCAATCTTTGTCACTACATCTTCATTCACACTGCTTAACTCCCTAATTACACTATTTCTGATTCTATCTTTCAGAGTCACCCCATTCATACTTCCAATGATCTCATTTCCACTGCATTTATTCTACTTTCATTCTTGTTGGAACCAGCACCCCGCCATGAACAGCCAGACGAGCTTTTTTGGACACATTCTGGCTCCTCAAAGGCATGCAGTGCTCCATTTACCTGATTTCCGGCATTCACTCTTCTTTCGATGTCCTTCTCACACTTACCATCCATTGTAAACAGTGAACCCAAATACACAAACTCACGCACTTGCTCCACTTTTTCTCCGTCTATCAAAATATTGCAATCCGTCATACATACCCCTCTCTCAAATACCATAACTTTCGTTTTAAGCACATTGACATTCATTCCTTTTTCTTTCAAAGCCGTATTCATATGTGTTACCATCTCTTGTAACTCCTCTTGAGACGACGCAAGGATTACTTGATCATCGGCATAGAGGAGACATTTGACGAGTAACCCATTCATTCTCAATCCACACTCATACTCTTTCAATATTTGCAGGCAATCCATGAATAAGTTAAACAGCCATGGGGACGCAACACAACCCTGTCTAACACCTTTCTCGATGTTAAACCATTTAGTATACGCCCCATTCATCCTGACACAAGCACTGGAATCTTCATAAAGTGATTTCAGTGCTCGTATCAAGTTGCTGTCTACCCCATACATAGACAATGCTAACCACAATTCATTCCTCATCACTTTGTAGCGCAATAGACTTTTTGGTGTTTTGACTGGAATTTTTCGGCTATGCATCGCAAGGAAAAGACCTGATCCATACATCCCATTCCTCTTCTAAATCCTGCTTGTACGTCCCACATTTTTTCATCCGTCTCGGCCATTACCCTTTCAATTAACACTTTTGCATACAATTTGCCGACAATGCTGAGAAGGCTGATTCCTCTATAATTTTTGCAGTCTTGCTGTGACCCTTTCCCTTTGTAAAGCGGAACAATGACAGCCTTGCACCAGTCACATGGAACTTGGCCGCTTCTCCAGCATAAATTAAAAAGGCGGTACAGCTGACTTGCCACTATGCCATGTCCAGCCTTCAGCATCTATACTGAAACTCTGTCATACCCTTACCTAACTTCATACCTTTCAACGCTTTCAGAATCTCATCCATGCTTATTTCGTTATACGATTCGACACTTATATGTGAGGCGCGTGCAGGTATTTCTACCTGCATCTCCTCTCTATCAAACAAACTTTCAAAGTATTCCTTGCCATCATGCGTATTTGAAATACAGTTTTGGGTAGTAACATAGTCATAAAGACAATACTAAGATACTGGGCAAACAGCTGTGCATTTTTACTAGGTTTTCGAACCCAAGCACCAAAGGCTGACCTCAGTGGAGGAACATGCTGTTGTGGTCTTTTGATATTTTTTGTGATTTTCCACAATGAGTAGTTGTCGTTTTACGACGAAAGTTTTTGGTGTAACAAATCATTATCTGTTTTTTTGATTAGCTGTTTCAGTTCTCTCGCTGCTCTGTTAAAGGCAGTTTTGTCGACACTTAATCTTCGTTGGCATCAGCGTCTAAGTTTTCTCTTCTCTTCCAGTTTCTTGCGTATTTCCAGAGGTTATCAGTTTTCAAGTGCTTTTTACACTAGGGTGTGGATCGCCATGCAGCTTCCTGTATCTTGTTCGTTACGTATATAGAAAGTGGCTTCTTCTATATCGTTTTCAGATTTTAGAGGGATTTTTAAGCTCACTTCCGGCTCTATATAGTAAGTCAGAAAAAGCATTCGAATCAGTGTATCCATTGTACAAGATCATTTGCATTTCCTTTTGAATTATGCAAGCACTGAAAGTACCTATTACTGGTGAGTGCTCGGATTTTTTATTTTTTCAATTAAAAATTTTACTTGAGCGAAAACTTTTGCCCACCTCTCTAGTATTTTTAGAATTATGTAACATTACATACCTTAAATGAAAGAAACGCGGAAGTTTTTTTGATAATTTGTATAAATAATTTAAGAGGAATATTTCGATTTATTTAGCATTATTTTGTTGAATTAATTTCTTCTAGCTGCCACTCTCATTAATTTTAATTTTCATAATACACGTAGTTTGGCAAGACAGGTAATGTTATAATAAAATCTGCTTTTTAAGGTAAGTAGTTTTATTTTTATTTAAATTTTAAGAGGCCAACTCGGTGTTTTTTGAAAAATACTAAAAAAGTAATATCTTTATCCTTTCGCCACCACTTCTAAGGGATATATTTATTGCAAATCGGGTCTACTACCACACAAAGGAATCTATCGTTTTATCAATCGCCCTGTATAGTGGTAGGGCCACAATAGCAATATTGAATAGATAGGAATATTGTCTAAATAGTATGAAAAATTAAATACGAGGCTTGATCAGCTATCATGATATGCATTTTGATATCATTCATTTATTGTACATACAATTAATAAACGATCACGTAATGAATACTCGTGTCCGTGACCGCTGTAGGACCACCATAGTAGATCGATTACTAATTAATACCAATAATTCGCTCTGTTAAATATTTGTGTGCCAGTAGTTTTGCACTTAATTCGAATAAAAAAATGGTCCTCATATTTAACCAATATTCACATCAAAATTGATTGCTATAACGTGTAATAAAAGTTTATATACACAATTTTACTACCTACTTTCGTACCTCGTATCTTCCAAATTGCAACACCAAGCGAAGGTCTGATAACTCCAATTTAGTCGATAATTTGTCGAAACAAGTCACAAAAAAGCAGAACCTGACGTTACCTCATTTAAAACATAGGGGTATTGGTGGCTGTGCCAAGATGAGCGCTCCTCTTGGTATGACCACTTCAATATCTCCGAAACCACAGATCCTAGCTAACTTATTGTGTTAGGTATATTTAAAAATATGCACTTTGTATTTAGGTTATGTAGAATTTTTTTTTTTTTTAAATCGAGGGCGAATATAAGAGACGTGGTCATTACTCCACCGACAAGAGCATAGCTCTTAAATTGAAGAAGAAGAAATTTTATCGTTCTTTATTTAAGGGACCACCACTGCATATGATAATTTTGTTAAGCTTAAATAACATAGTAAATAGTCGAGTCTTTACATGTTTCGTTTGATAGTTGAAAATGATGTTCTCGTTGGATGCAGGCCGCTTCCAGTCGATTCCTCTAGAAATCTATGGGGGAGGCCTAATTAGCCGCTTCTGCTTTTGTGTGACTTCTTTCGATTAGTTATTGGTGTTATCAGATGTTCGCTAGGTGCTGCAGTTTGGAAGCGGTCATTTTGGCACGACCACCATATCATATAAACGGCGGCGGACGGACAAATTCTGATATATTGTGGCAATTTCGACTAATTATCTATAAAGTCAGATTTCCAGTAACATGAGCCATACTTCCAATCTAGTTTCTGAAATAAATTCTTTTTAAAGAATTACTTAGAAAACGCCGGCGTAAAACGATTAAACAATAATTTCTAGGCAAACATTGCGTTACTTCTATGAGTAGGCGCTTAATGTAATGTACTTATAATTCTTTTTCTACATTAGTGATAAGATTGGTAATCCTGAGGTATCTGTAGCCTCCTCAGTTACAATTTATCTAAAAAAAATAATTACGAACTGTTCAAAAAAGGAACGACCAAAAAAAAACGATACGTACTCGATCTAAATGTATAGAAAAAGCAATTTTCATATCTTGATTTCAGAAGCCCCTTGTAGTAAAAGTTGTTCATATTGGTGTCCATCTACCACCTCATAAATTTGTTCATATTGGTGACCACCTACCTCCTCATAAATTTTCCGGAACGAACAAAAAATCATGATGTATAATTAGAATTACTTACATCATGATTTTTTGTTCATTTCGTTTTGAATCGTTCCTAATATTTTTTCCGCCACAGCAGTCCCAGTTTAGGTTAGGTTATATAACCCAGGCTAAGTTACCTGGATTTAGTTGTGCTGCTACTGAAAGGGTCGTCGTCGGCGCGCGGGGGTTTTAATATCTAGGTCTCTTCCGTCTTTTCTTCTTGTGTGTCTATCTATGTGGGCAATGATATTCGCTGATGACGACGCAGTCTCCTCCGCCATTGCTGGTTTATTGATCAGGTATTTCACAAACCATATAAAACTATATTCATGAAGTTTCAGCGAAACAAAACGATGAATTTGGTCTTATGTAGGCAATAAGGTACATTGTTAAAAATATATTTATCTATCACATACATACATACCTACCTACCGCATGTTAAAGTTTTATAACAGTTTCTTTTTACCCGACTACGGAGGAAGGGTTATTATTTTAACACTATGTATTTGGGTATAGATGTTCTATCATAGCGATTAAACTACTGGACCGATTGTGATAAAAGAGGCGTCGTTGAATTCGTTATAATGTCACGAGTGTCATAGGCTATAAAAAATACGACTAGCTTCTTCATTGCATCGGTTTTGACCTTCGCCTACGGAAAATCATTTTATATGGTACGATATTATTGTTTGACAAAACAAACGCCTGTTTGTTATTTATTACTAAAAGATAAATAGGACATTTGACACATGGCCCTTATGTTTCTGGGTTCGGCAGATACCTAGAACTAAGTACGATGCTTTGGGTTTACGGAGCTGATCCGTGATCAAATTTTGCAAGATCTGATGATGAGCAAGTTAAAGGTTGGCCATTTTCAACATTAAAGGCTCTTAAAATTTTTAATTCATCGATGAAATCTTTATATGTTATTAATATTACACTAATACAGCAACGTGCCACTGAGGGTTTACAATGCAATACATATTAAAATACTATAATAATATTTTCAACACACTTGCTCGTAAGGTTGTTCTTATTTCACCGCCTTTAGGCTCATAATCTAGGATATTAAACACGCGTGTTTTTTCATTATATTATAGCACAAGTGCTATAATAACAACCTGACTATGTTAAACATGTCTCTCATTGCAAGTTAGGTGTATGAAGACAAAGCCTTTCGTATTTAGTCGGGTAATAATGTTTTTTTTTCGGTTTTCATGTGGCAAAATGTATTCTACATAATGAACGAAAAAGAAAATGCGTTTTCTAAATTGTGATGATAAATGAATATTGAAATTTATGATATACCTAACCTTAATTCAATTAATTATGTTACAAGAACAAACTACTACTATTTCACTTTTAATATTGGCTGTTGGTCGATCTAGTTCGCGCCATTTTCCATGCGTGCGCATAGATATCGCGCGCCAAGAAAAAATTGCAACATTTTTCGTTATTCATAAATATTTGTTGGTTATGACGAAGTTTTAGTTACTTTGAGCTAGAATATTATCGAAAAAACCTAACCAAAATTTAACCAAAAATGCTAGCCTTTTACCATCAAAATCAAGTGAGAAGTACTTAGCGGCATATGAAACTTTTGTACAATGGAAAAGCAGCAAGAACGCACACTCTTTCTCCGAAAATGTATTTTTTTTTTGGTGCATTTACCTACTCTATGTTAAAAAGCACAGTAAACTAAAATGCACCACACACATGTGAACCACAAGATAAACACGTGTGCTTTGTTATTTTTAAACTGTTAATTACCGTTTTGAAAATGGTGCTTTTACTAATTGTTTTAATAATTAAAATTGTGTTCAAGTGTGTTGAAAAACGTCGTATGAAACGCGTGTGCCTGATCATTACCTACTCGGCTATCTTATTGCGCGCTCGCTTACAGCTCGCGCGCACAATATCGCCTCGTTTGTAATGATCACCATAGCACACTTGTATCATAATGTACTATTGTGAGAATTTCGCGAAGTCACACTACCTATTTCATTTACTAAAAATCAAATAATAATAATCAAGTAATTATACCTACTTTACAAGAGCCTTTAAATACATCTTTGTACCTATAGGTATACAAGTAGCAAATCATAAAAATTAGCTTTCTGCCCGCGGCTACGCCTGCGTGGAATAATAGCTTTATCGTGGATTTTGTTTAATTTGTTTATCCCGCGGGAACATCTCATTTAATAGAGATAAAAAATATCCTGTCTTAGTCCACGCTATGTTCTATCTATATCTCAAATTTCAGCCAAATCCAAACAAACATCCAAACTTTCGCATTTATAATATTAGCAATTAGTTAGATATAATAAGTCTCAATTAAATAGGTACCTACCTACCTCTCAAACCACTGGAGGGGGGAGTCAAAGATCTTTATCGGCAGCTATATTGTGTGTTATGTTATGATTTAATCGAAGGACTGGAGTGTCATAGGATACATTTTATGATAAAGAATTAAACATGGGCCCACGAAATGGAGACGGGTTTTAGGTTTTTAAAAGTTATTTGAAAAGTTTAGATGTTAGAGTAAATTTTACCTACCTTTATTACTTTATTACTTTACCTTTATTACTTTCTTTTTAAAGGTCTTTAATCAATCACACACATTGAATCCGCGAGGCTTTTGGATAGGTACCTGGTTTTGTTATTTTAATAAAAAAAAACTGGCGTAGGTATAAAGAAAGGACTCCCCATCGTTTAGTCGTTGATTGAGATCAAAGGTCATCATATTTGAATTAAATCCCTGTATGTGCTCATACTATGTTGTTGTTTTGGTGAACAGCCGTTAATTTTTGTATTTCCAGAAGTATTTATTTTTGTACGGAGGCATACAGCGATTGCGTCAATATATTACATTGAGCACCTGTTGCAACAAATTTACAATTGCAGCCGTATAACTGATTGTCGACTGTTGCCGTTGGCGGCGCACCGTTCACCGCTCAATGATCGTGACCGCGACGAGCCCTCACCATTCGTGTAGTGGTAGCGTGCGTACCGTCTACCACGTTGTGGCGCGCCCTTGTCATCAGTCGCATGTTAACTTTGGCGAGAAGAATAGGTTCACCGAGTTTGACAGTTCCGGTGATCACGTAATTTTTCGTTCTATTGTATTCGTACCTCGTTCACAGCTGATGTATCAATAGCAGGAACATGTAAGTACCTACTTCTTCATTTCAATTCAAATGTTACATTTTGCGTTTTTGTAAGCGAATTAAACTTGGCGAAATACATTTTTATGTTTAGAGTAGACATATTGTAGCAAAGTAAATATCAATTCTTTCACTCGAGTTGCGAATTCGAATGTTTTACTTAGCCTACCTACAACTGAAAAATTATATTAAGTGGGTACGTTACGGATTATTTTAAGTTAAGTATTTTATTTATTCATTTTATTTTAAACCTTTAGGAAATCTGTCGACTAATCTTGTATAGTACTTCTATAAGCACAAGTAATTTATAAGCGTTCACCTGATGTATCACTGAGCAAAAGAAACATGTAGGTATATTTGCAAATAGCCGTTTACCTCAGCAAAATCTATAAGTATTGTTTAGCTGTCATCTCCGATTTTTTTCTTTTTAGGGTACCGACTTCATTTTGGGAATTTATACCTACTGCTGTAAAAATAATTCAAGTTTCTAGTGTAACGCAATAAAGGATTAGGATCTACTTTGCAGTTTTGAAATTTGGCACGAAGAAAGGTCTTGTATCAGAATATGTTTTGAAAGGCCGGCGGTCTTTTTATTGTATCTTCAAAAGTTTGTCATGATGTTACCTAAGGAACCCTTAAGGCGCGAGTCCTACTCGCACTTGACCGTCTTTTTTAGTTTAGGGCTCATTGTTGCAGTCGCATGCGCACCAAGGACCTATGTTAATCTCGAGAGTATCTAACTAGGTAGGTACCTACTATTTACTAGACGTCAGTACTATATTAATTCTGTGACTACGTGTAAGTTTATTGTAATTTTTGCAGCCTCGCATCATAAAAGAGTTGTCACATAATTTGTTGATACAGCAAGTATTAAATTTTGTCCGAAAGGTGTTGACGGAGTAATGTTTGGGCAATTCATAAACGACGATACAGTTAATGCCAGAAAGAGTAATTATTAATAATTTTTAGGGACAGACATGAAATTAAAACCAATCTATGATTTCTTTCGCAAAAAATGCCTACCTGCAATTATAATAACAATAAGTAGTGTTAGGTATCATCATATCAGCCGAAAGACATTCACTGCTGAACAAAGGCCTCCCCCAAAGATCTCCACAAGGATCGGTCCAGCTCTGCCCGTATCCAACGGCTTCCTGCGATCTTTACCAAATCGTTTTAGGTATAACTTAAAGGTATTAATCAATCTCAATAATGCAACTAATTACGTAGCACAATTAAGTGTAGTTACCTATACTTACAAGAACAATACTATCTAATAATTTGCTACATCTGCAAGCTAATCAAGTGCGAGTGGAACTAGGAGTCACGTAAATTGCTTATTAGAAATCATTACCATAACCTTAGTATTTATAAGGAGTATTCACCACAAGATTTACAAAACGGAGGTTACAGGTTTGCTTCCCAGCGGGGTATATGTTTTGTAGGTACCGTAGGTAGGTCGGTTTGGTTAGCGGTAGACCAATTATGTCCCCTTAGCCAGCCATCATCTCATTTAGTCTGCTGTTGAGCAGAAATTTTTTATTTTATACCTTTTCTTCTTTAATTTAAGAGCTATGCTCTTGTCGGTGGAGTAATGACCACGTCTCTCAGCTTTCCGCCCTCGATTTAACCTCTATAAGGTTAAAAACCATACCATTCGAGTTTCTTTCTTGTTCTTTTCGAGGGAACTTTTTGAACAAGCGGTTGCGACTTTATTGAAAAATTATAACCCTTGAGTCGAGTCGTTTTATGTCGAGTTCGCTGTATATCGAAACTCTGAACGATGAGTTCCTGATGAGAGAGAACGAGAGAACCTATAGGTACATACAGACAGAAATGCAACTCGACTTCGCATGAATTGTAAATTAGAAATATCAGGCCGAAAGATGTAGTTCTTTTTCTGCCATTAAGTACATACATACACCACGCTGACCCAATATGTTGGGGACTTATAAGTATAAAGTGGCGATAAAAAGTCATATTTCAGGGCATGTTCTATTTGTGTACCTACCTTCAACCAAATCCGTTATGCGTTTCGCAGCGATAGAGCAACAAACACACAAACTTTCGCATAAGCACTATAAGTGTTAGTTGGATAGTCGGATTGTATTGGATTTTTCATACTTTAGAATAGAATAGAATAGAAAAAAAATTATTTGACCCAATAAACGACATACAAACTAACATGAACTTTACAGGTACGTAAGTAAAACCAAAGACAGTTAACACCCAAACAAAATAATTTAGCAACATAAGTAGTACTTACTTATTATTAGATTATCAATGAATAAGTGCAGCCGGTGCTGCTAAACTAGCCTAGTAGGTACATGCAATCATCATTAGTGTCGTCATTTCAGCTCATATTCGTTCACCTAGGGGTATAGGCCTCTTCTCTATCAATGCAATAATACATTTTTTTTATTAATACTCCCATTAACATAAAAACAATGAGTGTGACGACTTTCCATTTATTAAAATATTTATTTTCATAGCAGCGTTATTTCCATATTTTTTAATGAATGACGAACCCTACTATGAATACCCCGTAGAATATTTATTACTAGCTTTCCGCCCGCGACTTCGTCCGCGTGGAAGATTTTATCAAAATCGGTTCAGCAAAAAAAATTGCCTATGTTAATCCAGGTTCTAATCTGTCTAGTCACCAAATTTCATCCAAATCCGTCCAGCCGTATGGGCGTGTAAATGTAACAAACATACATGCAGATATACACACACAACAAACTTCTGCAATTTCTAATATTTGTTGGGTGGGATTAGGTACCATAAACGTGTAAATATTAGCAGACCGAAAATAAGGATTAAACAGCATAGCCGGTTTCCTATTAGCTATATATACATTTAGGCTTTGACGTATGAGGAAAAGTCTAGAAATGGGTGCTAAATGTCTGGCTTATCAGATTCACATTAAGTAAATAATATCTCGTAAGTATTTTGTTTGGAAATATTTGCATATCTTCTTCAACTTAAGAGCTATACGCTCTTGTCGATGGAGTATTTGTATATAGGTACTTACGTAAGTCTATTTGGGGCATGGGGTACGCGCCGTCTTTAGCAAAATCATATATTATTTTTTGGTTTGCAAGTACTGATAAGTCGGTGGTATGGTACATATATACATAGGTACTTTCTTTGTCCGTGATGAAGGAACAAAAGCACTCTCACACTCATTACTTAATCCAGCTGTGTATATACGATTATTAATTATGTGAAGGTCTTTTTCCTGCAGAAGCCTACCTTATATAGGGTCGGTAACAAGCACATACCACTGGTTTCGCACGTAATAATTGTTATAGCCTTTCGCGTTTTAGCTTTATCTACCATTTAAATAGCTACATTGTCAATGATTTAATTGTCAGAATTCCGGTATTTTGTCGTCATTATCTACAATTATGCGAATATGTAGGTATATGAGATACGTCATGTTTTTTAGAGTTTTAAGTGGAAGATTGCATAGGCACCACTAATCACGGTGAACCAGGCTGTGTACTGTTCAGGGCTGCCATTATAATGATTAAAATCATATTTATACGATTTTTAGGGTTACTTACCACTGAAACTATAAATTGAAACTTTAGAAAACCCCCGAAAAAAACAAATGATTGTTATCATCCAGATAAACCAAACCAACTATGTTAGAAATTAAATATCTTATAAATTTTAATAAATTTTAAAGTTAGTTAAGTATAACCGTAGTCGGCTTTTTATAATTCTTTATAAAGTTTTTAATTAGATACTTAAAAATTGACACCATTAGAGTGTACTTAATCAACCATCCACCTTTTGTGATTTGCTTTCGTCGAGACCCATTATTTGATGTCCATTATCATTTAATCTCGATAATTATTTCCATGAAACATGGCTACGAGTTTAACATAAATAAAATATACAATTTGTGGAACCCCCTAAACACTATGTAATCATGAAAATTCCAAATACACCAAAAAGTATGTTAGAACTTAAATATCTTCCAAATGGTTTAACCGGTCAAATCTATAATATAAAAAAAATACACACGAGCGGACCACGGACTGTACACACAGCCACACAATACATACTCCACACGACGACGTTGTCAAACTCTAACAGCCGTAATTTTTATTTGTTGGTGGTTAAAAAGACACTGAAAAGGATCCTTCTTGGTCCGTCTGTCGGTCTGTCAATACCCTTTTTCTGAAGAACGTGTAACAGTATCCTGTTGAAATTAATATCAATATATACTTGCTTAGGTCTGCGGTCCTTCGTAGCTGTAAAAAAAGCCTAACACAACCAAAAAATGCGGCCAACTATGCGCATATTTGGACGTTCGCAAACAAATCAGAACTTCCCGGTAAATTTTAAATTTGGGATGGTAGTTTGAAACTAGTATGGAAATATTACGATAAACATTATTTGCCGTTAATATTATTATTGTACACTGATTGTAAACCGACATAAAATATTAGGTTGATGAAAAAGCGATTTTATAGTATAATGATATAAAACTTTGAGTACCTACTACTAAAACTTTTTCGAAAGCCTTAAAATCCTCCAAGATGATATATTTTTTACGTCCGTGGCGATAGAATACTAAAGTGGATTTCACTTATTTTGATAATCCCAGAAAATTGTGCTCAAAGTTGAAAACTTTCCAAATGCGCTGCGTTATCTATTGGTTGCCATATATACAATTCAGAAAATCAAGAAACAGGAATGGTCTGACAATTGAGCCCTGTGTAACACCAAATGCAAAGTGTAGGACTGGATGATCATTTAACATTCACGTTAACCCTCTGAACTCGATTACACAAGTACGATTCTAAAGGTCGAGGGCACGACCCGCAATACCATAGTGGCGTAATTTCCTTACCGACCATCATGATGTACGCAATCAAAAGCCTTTGGCAGGTCACAGAAAATGCCTATCGCATCTTGTGAATCTTCCCTAGCTTCAAATATATGTTCAATAACCGCAACACCGGCATTACTTGTTAAGCGACCCCGTGTGATTCTAAATTGCTTTGAAGTCATTAAGTTCTTGGCAATTTGGCATCGACAATATAGTATAGTATAGTGAGCGAAGTTTGAGTTTTGATTTGATTTTGGCTATACTATCGCGTTTACGTAAATGTACTAATGAAGTAATAGTTTTAATATCAATCCGCTAGGGGCACTGTACATTTCCTGGTACACCTACAAACCGGCACGTAAACGTGAAAGCGGTAGACCTTTCACCCTCAGAGCGACGACCTATATAAGGCGTTTGTCAGAAACTGAAAACGGAGAACCGAAGATCAGGTTCTGTGGTATGGCCTGAAAAAGGCAGCAATGGACTATAACAAAAACTATAATAAAAAGTCTACGTCTACTAAAAAGTCTACGTCAAAATATTAGTTCTCAATATATTTTTAAAATACAGCAAGTGGTTTTAGTAGTCGCCATTTCTACTTCGTTTGGTTGGTATTAAATGTTCTTAGTGAGCTTTTACGAGGCGTCGTCGCATCACTGTTGGTATTTACAGCAGCTCGCCCAGCCACGGAACGCAGGCGTTCATGAATTTTGGCTGTCATCGATCTCATAGTGTTCTTGCGTTTCGGAGCCATCTCGATCTCCTGTAATTCACAGATATAATGGTACATCGCCACATCCGTCAGGGCCGAATACAGGATTTCATTTTAGAACTAACTTAAGAATAACTATTTTATTTCTACCTATTCTACAATTCAGTTTGAGAAGCCTCCTAGGCCGTTCTGGATTCTTTATTCTATGCTTAACAATCATACCAGATTGTTGAGATTCATCGTTAAATTAAATAGATACCACATTACTGAATCTAGTTGGAACAAGCTGGATTTCGTAAAAGTTTCTTAAATGTAGAGATGATCCACACAATCCAATATAACAAATATCAGAAACAATAGGTAGGTACAATGATATGTTCACCATAAAACTGGCATTTGACACATTAAATTTTCTAAAGAGCCAGATAAACAAAAAAACCGTCCAAGTGCGAGTCGATACTCGAGAATGAGAATTCCATGGGAACTCTCAGCTTTTTTACTGTAATTCTAAAGGTAATCGTTATCAATTAGGTACCCACTAACTCGTGAACTGTTAGAATGAATTCTGGTATCAGGTAAAATTGACTATCTTCGAGTGGGCTCTAATTTAAATTCATCATCATCATTATAATATCAGTCCCAGGAGGTCCACTGCTAAACATAGACCGCACTAGCTCGATTTTCTGAGCGATCGGTACCGAAGCGGCATCCAGAGCGGCTTTCTGCGATCTTTACATTCTTCATTGCGCTTGCACTTTAATGCCCCGGTCAATGGTTCTTCAAACTATGTGCCCTACCCACTGTTTCTTCAATTCCTAATGCGGTAATATATTTATTTTCCTTTAATTTTTCATGTTTTAATTACGACTTTATGCAGAGTGGTGTAATAATAAGGAGTTGAGTATTATCCCGTTAAAAACCGAAGTCTCTCTCTAAATTGAAGTGCATTGTAACGGCTCACGTAGGTACCTACTGTGCAAAAATTGTAAATTTTGTCTTAAATTGTACCAATTACTACTAATACAATAAATAAAAATCAATTTTATATTGTGTGGATATAATGTACAGTTGACAAACATTTACTATACCCAGCATTGTTCCTTTGCAGAACCTTATAATGAATTTTTATTACTCGACTCAGTTATATTTTAATCTCACAAGTCGTCAGGAAATACGACTTAGGTCATGTAAAGCTGTGGAACTTTAACTTGTTGCATGTTCACGTTGTCGAATTAGATAGATGAACAGTTTATTTGTCTCTAAGGACATTGTTCTTTGTTCATGTGCTCTATGAACGATATGGTTCCAACTCAACGGTAATCTGTGGTGGTGCCCGGGGACGGATGGAGCGCTTTCATTTGGGAATGGCGAGCGAACGGGATGATATAAAATACATTTATAAAGTTATTATATACATAAATTGTATATCCATAAATCATATCATCATCATATCTGCCACAGGGCGTCAACTTATAAAGTATATATAAATTATACTATTATAATTATATAGGTAAGTGAGAGTGAATAAACTAACAAGTAGGTAATGAGTAGTTCTAAATATATAATATATTAAAAACACAGGTGAAAGAGTTTGAGGTAGGTATCTACCAGGTGTGCAAAGGATTATCATGCTCGAAACATGCTATTCCAAGACCAAGAAAACTAAGAACGAACGAAAAAAAAAGATGGAGCGCTGATAATAAAAGATAAAGTGAAGCTACTTTACACATAATCGCGTATAATAATTATGATTTTTGTAATATATTTGTTTCTATATATACGTATGTGCCTAACAGAACGTCGTCGTCGCATTTGTCGTGTCGCACGCGCAATATTTTTTAAATCCCATGTCGCATCTGACTTTGGTGCCTTCAAAACATAAAACCCTTATGAGTAGGTTACTTCCTCGTCAAAGAGCATTTCCTGGCGCTTTCATCTGTGCTCCTTTCTTATCTTCTCTTTATACCTTAGCAGTTAGCACAATCCTGTTGTCGCTTATTATTATTTTATATATCAATAAATATTTATTTAGTACCCTTATATATTTATATTTACGTTTGTATTTTTTTGCTATTTTATATTTGGCTGTATTTTAGGTATTGGTGTTATATTTAAGTAGGTATATTTGATATCTAAGTATATGTTATGTTTAAGTAGGTATATTTGTCTATCGATCTATGTAAGTATGTGTATGTAAATATATAAAATCTATTCACGTAGTTTGTATCTGCATCCCTACACACTGTCTATTTCAAATGTACTGTACTTATACCCAAAAGTCGCCTGGAAGTGATAAGGTCGCCAAATTGTACATTCTATTCTTACCAATTTTCTGTAACTGTATTTTCTTCTCTGTTGTGCAATAAAGTGTATATGTGTATTGGGTGTACCTATTGTTACTTATCTATGCTGCAATGTGTATCCGTCACGCATTTTCCCGATCTTTTGTATATAAACTAGTAGGTATAATACAAATACATATTGTAACTTTCGCATTACACATACCCATATTAAACAAAAATAGACCAAATAGAAATTTACTTACATCTAATATAGACTTAGGTTCATCGAAAGTTTCGCTAGGTATCTCTCGGGTCATGCCACCATAATTATGTTCCTGATATTCTTCACTGGACGACGAGCTTCCTGAACCTACCTGGTAAATGGACAGACACAATATTTTATTCGTAATTACGGATTAATAGGTAGGTATATTTAGGGGCTGAAAATAAAATTATCAAATTTTATACGCTCGGCAGCACGACGAATATATATGGGATAAGTTCGCCTTGGTACTTAATTTTAAGTTACATTTAATTTATCGATGTAGGTATATTTATTCATATGAAGTACAATAAAGCGTTTACAAACAAACAAACGAAAGTAACATTTTGCTTTCCCATTTCCGGTTGCGTCGAGCGGCCAGCTTACACTGATAGATAGTGTAAAATGCCGTCGACTGTACAATAAAATTTTCACTATGAGCAATTGAATACTTTAGTGACAAAATATAGGTTCCTAGGTATATCATTGTCTAAATAAACATTTTTTTATCTCGGACGCTTAGTCCGATTGACTTTAAAATTACGTGAGCCCAGCTTAAGCCGGCCGAAATCTTGAATTTAGATAATAAAAGTGTTAGTACCACTCAGGGGACAGGTCAGATGTCGATTTTAAGCCGGATCAGGACAAAAGAAAGTAAAGTCGGCCGCCATCTTGCATTTCCTAAGCTTGGCATCCAAATCATTATCCACATCCAGGATAAATAAAATTTGCAAATAATAACTGAAGCAACTTGATCTTTAAGATTAGCAATCGATTTCAAATAAGTAATTTTTTTTTTACATTTTACCAAACGTGAAAATTGATAACCCTAGATATGTCTGACATAGTGCATAGGCACATATAACAATTATATCTACATAGGTTTCGGATCGCTACAGTACTATACAGGGCGTCCCACGGCTATGCCACATGGAGGGAAAGTACCTTGAATTTTGTAGATGGAACATTTTACTGAAAGAAGACATTATTTTAATTTAAAAAACAATTTAAACTGCATTCATAGATTTTTAAATAAGTACATGGTTGAACCGGGAATCGAACCATTTATTTATAAAAAAAAATTACCATGTAACTTTATCATACCGATCGAAAGGCTTCATCATAAGGATTATTTTTTGCTAAATAACATATTGTCAGAAATAAAAGGAAGACCATGAATTTTAACATTAGATGTTCAATTTTGTTCAGAAAAATGAAAAGCTGACATTGCCGTAAGGACATACAACTGACATTATCATTACTAATACTAATTACCCACTCGAGAAGTATGCATCATTTCCCTATTATAATTTAAGTTCATGATAAAATGATAAAGAGATACGTAATTAGTAAGTAGGACTATCTCAATGAACATTTTCTTTCCTGGATCGGGACAAATGGACGAAAAAATGGCCGCCGAGATCCCCAGATCTAACCCCGTTAGATTTTTTTTATGGGGTTATGTAAAAAATTTACTTTACAAGAACCAGTGTCAAAGTGTCCACGAGCTACAAACTGAACTTCGACGTATTATTCTAAATATCCACCACAACATGATCAAAAAATCGACAGGGAGCGAAATAATCAAAAGAGTGCGACTTTGTATTGAACAGAATGGGACTCATTTTGAGCATTTGATAAATTTGATTAATTTTGTATTTCAAATGTTAAAATTCATGGTCTTCCTTTTATTTCTGACACTATGTTATTTAGCAAAAAATTATCCTTATGATGAAGCCTTTCGATCGGTATGATAAAGTTACATGGTAATTTTTTTTTATAAATAAAGGGTTCGATTCCCGGTTCAACCATGTACTTATTTAAAAATCTATGAATGCAGTTTAAATTGTTTTTTAAATTAAAATAATGTCTTCTTTCAGTAAAATGTTCCATCTACAAAATTCAAGGTACTTTCCCTCCATGTGGCATAGCCGTGGGACGCCCTGTATAGATAGTACTATTATTATTTTATTAAAAATATGAAAAAACGAAAAAATCGATTTGACTATTCTCCAAGAAGAGCACTACTAAGTTTCAGGGTCAGTTTGGATCTGTCACCACGAGGTAGGTAGGTACTACTTTCACAACGAAAAACCCTAAAGTGTCAGCGGCATATAGCCTAAATATTCTTGTAGATAGATAAAGTAGATTTTTGCACCGAGTAGATAGATAGATAGATAAAGATAGATAGATAGATAAAAAGTTTATTGCATAAACTGGCACACATACAAAGAGTAGAAGCATAGTCATATATTACTACGTAGGGGTGTTATAATTGTTAGAGCAACAGCGCAAGTTCTTTCCACATTAATTTCATCGAGTCTTGATTGTATGTCTAAAAACACGAATACAACGAAGAAGCATTTATGAAATGTAATTTTCAGTCATATAGTAACTTTTGACTGAAATGTGTGCACTAATAGATTTCCATAATACAAGTATAATGTACGTTAGTTTTAACATTATTAAGACTTCTGTCACTGACGGCTGTAAATTGATCGCCATATTGACAAGTTATATAACAGCGTATTTGGAAGAAAAATAATTTAATCAAAAAAACGTGCAACATGATATGACAAAACGAAATGGCTTGATATTTAGTAGCAATTTAAAGATTTCCTTGTCTTTTGAAACTATTTTTCGTAAGTCAGGTACCCACTCCGTGCACCTAAGTAGGTATTATAGGTACGGTAAATTATGTTAATAAAATTAGTTAAGTAACTGTTTGTCTGGCTAAATAGCTTAAAGTATAAACCAAATTGACTATCTACATATTTGCTTTGGTTTATCTCGATTTTACTCTTATGATAATCCTTTGATTGTATGCACTTAAGTCGTTTAGAATAGAAAGAAACTAAGCTGTGCAAATCCTTTCCATTAGCGTAATATAATAAGCCTTTGTCAGAAACATTACAATGGTAAATTAGTTATATGTATAATTAATTTAGGGTAATAATTCTAATACAAATAAACTAATTTAACGCCTTACCTATTCTAAAAGTAAGTAAACACCAATTTCAATCATTTAGGTCTTATTGTCTAAAAAAAGTAATAAAAATAATAAGGGTTTAGGCGAGTGGTAAAACTGTACGTACTTTCACTCATATATAAATGATCTCAAGCTTGAGATCGAATTTATATTGACACTTGAGATAATGTCGAATACTTATTTAAAATTTTGTATTTATAAAATAGTATCTATTGAAATGCAAGTTATATTTCAATTTCAATCTTTATATCTCTTCAATTAATATTTAGGCCCGTATTGATAAACCATTATCAATACAAGTCTTGAGGCTATATCACCCGAGATGCGTCTTAAGCAGTTGACGCTATCTCAGGCTCCGTGCTAATTTATGAACCAATCTTGACGTCTACTCAGCTGAGATAACTTTTCAAGTATTCGCCTCAGCGGCGAATGAATGATAGTCTTGTGTTTCGTTTATTAATACGTAAAACTCGGTGCATCTCTCGAGTGCTTGAGTAAGCACGTGTGTTTCAGGTCTCAAGTAAGGTCTATCTATATATAAATCAACACGTTTACTTGCGACCAGTCACAAGACTGTTCTCAATCTTGAGAATGGTTTATTAATACGGGCCTTAATGTTGTAGAAATAAACTAAAAGTGAAAAAAAAAAAAACAATAATTGTGTAGGCACTAGGCAATCTTTCTACAGATGATCAAAAAAGGTAGTGGCTTCCCCAAACGTTATCACATAATAAGTATCCTATATCCTTGGCCAGAAAGAATCGGGTGCACAGTAAAACCAACGCTCCGCAAAGGGAATTGGATGGAATATTCCCTTTAGTGGCATTCGTGCCGTCGTCTGACGCCCGCAGAAGTCCGGCGTTCATTTCTAATCGTATTTCAGGGCATGTTAGCTCCTAGTGTACTATTATCTATTCTGTGTCCTAGTTTAATTATAATGTTTGAAGTCGATTTAAATTTACATTCAATAAGAGTTGTACCTACTTTGAAGTGTGACAACAATATGGTAGACTCAAAATGTTGATGATACGTACTGGTATAATAGAAAGCTTTTTCATTTTTTCTATTTCGACGCGGTTTGTTCCAATTACTCTGAATATAGGGACGATGCAAAGTCTGTTGTCTTCATTAATGTTGAAGATAAAGAATGAATTTGCCAGCGGCGGCAGGAATTTCGACATCAAATGTATCGCGGCAAGGGAAGCGCAGACCAGAGCAGCTGCTAGTGCTATCACTGGGCTGTAGCTAAGACGCTCCATGGGCAACTCGCAGTCAGACTTGCGTTCATCGAACCTTTGAAAAGAAAAAGGAAAGAAAAAAGACCTTTTTTAAGCATAATTATTTTTGTATGCTTAACTACACATTACATAAGTATAGATAGACACAACGAAATGGTTAAACACGAAAATTCCAACTTTATCAATGTTTTAGTGTTTTAATTGTTTAATAAGTGTTTCTGGTAGTTATTTTGTTTAATTTGTGCCATGCCATACAAAATATTGCATTGTATTGTAACATGCAGCTACAGCAACAGTGAAATCCAGTTCTAACCATTCGTACAACATAACGAATCTAACGACACCTGGCATTTCAAAATCGGTCAAGTGGTTTATGCTGCAGGACTACAAGAGGTAACATGGAAATTTACAAACATACATACACCCGAAAAATAATACCCTCCCCCCGCGGCAGTCGGGTAAAAATAAGTTCATTATTCCACTTTCTCGGAATAATTTATTCGTCATTCATGATCATCCAATATTACTAGAACCTTAAAATACTTTATTATTTTCATATTTATGGTTCTCAATAAATAGTGGTTAAAAACTAAGATCGATATCACCATATTTTAAAAGTTATATCTACCGGCAATCTCAAGTGAATGTGTTAAAGATGTACTTATTATAATTGAGTTATATGAGTATAATTGAGTTATTTTATTTGACAGCCAGCAGGCAACATATTTGTGTCTAAAGTCTCGAGTCTTTAGGGATAAATTCGTGAAAAAATCAAGTGTTTTCGTGTCTGTTTTTCCATTTAATGATGCTAATAGGCAGTTATGTTTTGATGAAATCTGTTGCCTGCTGGCAAATGTCCAATGAAAAAATGGGCCTTAGAAAGTTTCATGTCATAAAAAGATGAGAAAAATAAGGAAATATTATAAAAGAATTTCTTTTTTGATCGTGAAATAATTACATGGTATCTACCGAAGTAGATCACTTTTAGATCAAGGACCGAAACCAGTATAGTTAATACCTGTAAGTTTTCGGTTACAACCGAAATATATTTTTATAAAGGTAACCGAAATATCTAAACCGAATAGGTACAACCAGATATAATACCGGTAACTGAATAAAAAATTACCTCTGACTTACACGTGCCGTCGGCATAAAGTAGCTAGTTACCGTCTGTACCGTAGCGTACCGGAGATATAGTAATTGGATAATTTCACACTTTTAAATTTACGAAGGGGTGAGCTATGGCTGGACTAAGATAAGTGATCTGAGTGATCGTTTGTGGAACAGGATTTTTTCCATGTCCTTTTACCAGTCAGGAATCCCACAATTTTTGATACCGTCGCAGACCACTCCACTAGTGAAGCAGTATTCCTCACCCATCACGCACGAGGTCTCGTTCGATCTATCGCAAGGACTTTCACCTCTCAATCGAGCCGACGTTGCCGTGACTTCGTACAAATTAGCCTAATAAATAAAAAAGACAATGGTAGGATCGTAGTTGTAACAATTTACTTAAGTACCTAATCTGGTTTATATAGTGTTGTGCAAAATCTGTGGTAGAGTTGCTGTGGTGATAACATGGTTGTCGGTGTAAAATGTGTCAAGAATAAAAAAAAATTTGAATCCTTTTAAAATATAGGTATTTCATTAATTTATTTTATTTTATTTTAACACTTTATTGCATATAAGTATACTTACACACATACATTGAACAAACATAGGACAGAATTTACAATACACAAAAGGCGAGCTTATCTCTGTAAGAGATTTCTTCCAGCAAACCCTCGGAAGGAAAAACCAATTTAAAGTTTTTTATTGCAGACAAAGAGCGATACTTAAAATATAGAACAATACATCAAAACATCACTGTTATAGGAACACAATTGACAAAAGATTAAGATTTATAGCTGTGGTTTGATTATAGCGGACTAATTTTATAAGACAAAAAATATATAAATATTACACACAATAAATACATAATACTAAAATACATATTAATAAATACTTACGTATAATATATATAACATTTTAAATACTTATATAGATATCTATAAATAGGCTGACTGAGTTACTGAGACAACTTGAGATAGTGTTCCTTTAGTGGAGTTTTAAAAATGGTGTATTAGTACAAAGCTAGCTTGATATTCTATCTAGATAGGTCCACACCAAACAGAACTTGATGACTTAGGCATCGATTTTTCAGATTCCAATGTGTTCGTACTCACATTTGAAATTAATGTATACTCAATAGTTAACTGAGGTCCAAAACTCCCGTTTTCATCATTCAATTATACAAATCTATTGTGTTCATTAAATATTTTGGAATCGACTGCACCGATTTCCACCAAACATGGTTAATAAGAACCATTTCGCAAGCACTAATCAAATCAAATCAAATCAAAAATATTTTATTCAATGTAGGATACAAAAATATCACTTATTGAAAGTCAATATGCTATTTTTCTTTTTTTAACTACATCGCTTCACAAGGTGTTATACTAACTTTCAAAACCATTTTCAAACCGGTTCAGCTGTTGGCTTTGACAGACATAGGCTTCGAACTTGTAATATCCCTCCTTTTGCATCGGGGGTTAATAACGGGTTGTTTATATACATTCAAAATTGATTGATGTTCAATAGTGTAGCCGGTAATGTAATTTGGTTACACGATAAGCAAGTAGTTTTAGCATTCATTTTTTATTTTCTAGATTATCTACCGTTCATTAACAATAGAGTCATGATTGGATGATTAACAATACCGTACATTAACAATAGAGCTTGTATTAACCCTCTGCTTGGTAGGTATAGGCTTCTTCCCTGCCACGTCATCCTTTTTGGTGCTTTTCAGAAGCAATAGCTTCGGTAACTTAATTATTGCTTTGCTTTAAATTCTCATTTATGTCGATTTCAAATGTGTTTCTACTTACATTCATATCTGTATTAATACTGCTGTTGCTTACAAATCGGAAACGAATTCTCCCTCTAACTGTGATAGTGAAGTAAGGGGAATTTGCGTTTCTATCTCCAATTTCGTCGCACAATCGCAAACAATCGGCCTTCTTCATGACAGTAAAGGCATGTGGATTAAACTGACAATTGTAACTAATAGTTGTGGGGAATCGTATTACAACTAGTAGGAATACATTGGAATAATCATATTCTGTTACTATTTCCACTCCGCATTCATAGTCAATTTCAGACAGTGTTCTGAGTACCTGAAATCAATATCTATACAGTCTCTTGATGTCTTGATTCTAAAGGAGAGAGAAAAGAAAGAAAAAGTGTTTTTTGGTACCATTATTTTATAAGTATGAACTCATAGTAGGACAAGTGGTGGTAATGACAAAAGGCATCCGTTTCGCGACATTACATTTATCCCTAGAATCCAGTGACACCAGAGGACGAGACTGGATGTAGGTACATGTAACCATAAAATATCATGTATTCGCAGTAATTTTCTACTATAGTGATACAATAGCATTTTAATGGATTTACAAAAATGTGCTATAAGAATATAAAGAAAAAACTAACCCTATTCATTAATAAATAGTGATAGTCACAATGTTAACACAAGAAACAAGAATTAGTCATCTGTTCCATCTCACATTTGTTCTGAAATTCGAAAGAGCAAACCTTGGAATTCCAGAGCATCTTCTGAAAGGAAGACTGGTGCGTCGAAAGCCAGACAGGTTCAGAAAAATACTGCCTATTTGAATTGATACATATTCCACAAGTTATTCTATTTTAAGTCAGTTTAATTGTAATGCTATTTTTAACAGAAAAATATTGAGATGACCTTGATGGCAAAGAAACACCAGGAAATGATACGACATTTTCATGTTACATTATAGACCGATTAGATATCTCATTACTTTTTTTTCAGCATCATTAACATCTATAATGAATCCCAATAAATCAGTTGAATGTCAAATTAAACTTTATCGCGTTACCTACAAGAGTGATAGTGTCCGACATGCCCATACCAAACGATAGGTCGTATCTCAGGTGCTCAGAAAATGCACAGTCCATACTAATATCTTTAGGACGGTACAGTAGCAGAAGACCTCGTCCCATTGCCGATGACACCAGCGTCCACAGAAGCAACAAATAGGATATGAGAACCATATGTCTCGTGCCTTGAAATTATGGTGGAAATCTTTACAAAAAATGCAATATACTATAGAATCTTTATTCAGTATCGCATACAATGACAATAGGTATACAACGTAGTCGGACGATAAAATTTTTTTATTGGTTTGTGCAGTTTTCCATTCCTAAAAGCAATTAGAGATCTATACGGCTATGAGTCTAGTGATATTTCGTTTTGTCTCCAGATGGCGTTTTTGGAAAAGAATCAATCTCGGGATGAAGTGATACAGACATTGAGTGATTATGGCTACAAAAAAGATTTCCGTACCGCAGTACCCCAGTTCATTGCAGTAAGCGTAAAGAATTTACTACTATTAGGTAAGTTAAAGATAAATATTAATAATTAATTCTAATATTATATACAGGTATCTAGTTAATAAATAAATGTATGTAATGTTATTTATAATTCCTAAGCTATTATCATATGAACCTGAAATAAAGTTTATTTTGCCCGCCCCAAATTTTCAGATGCATTTTTTTTTCTTTCATGTTATCACATAACTGAAGAGACACTTTGAAAACTTATGTTGGGAGGATTTTCTTTAGGTCCAATTGATACCTAACACTGATGTTAAGTGAAGATGAGACCGAAGATGGAAGCGCGCTTACCCGTAACCCCCAACTTATTTGGAGGACAGGCTATTTTATTGCAAACTACCGGATCACAACAATGCTATCATTGTTATTGCTGGGCGGCAGACTAGGATAAGATGGTGGTAGTTATTTACAAATGCCCTACCACCAACCAATCTGAGTTGGTACTGAACATACCCCACCGAGAATCAAACCCGCGACCTCCGTTTTCTAAACTTTATATTTTTTACATTGAGCTACGGAGGCAGATTACGTAGCTTATGGCATTACCTTCCTGGATGACAATCCTTGGATAAGCTAAGATCTTCTTGATAAACACATTTTCAGTGTCTCGTTAGTCCTTTCCTTTTGGTCACTATCGAAACCGTGTTTCGTAACGAGTTGAATAGATGATTTTCCTCTCTTGATACGCAACCAGTTGCGAGAAATTCATAACATTAATGCAATAGTTATTTGTTATACAAGAGGGCAAAGTTGCTTTTTAACCGCGTGCTCAACTTTGATGACCGAGCGAGCGAAGGATTCTAAAATTGAAAAAATTAGAATCCTGAGCGTAAGCGAGGGAATCAAAAGAGCACAAGGTAAAAAATCTTTGCACTCGAGTGCAAAACGTAACTTTGCATTCCCCCTCAGCGAGGAAATGAATAAATGCAAAACAAAACATTTACAATCACAAGATACTTTTAGGTTTACTATTTTATTACTTACTCCAACATTATGATATGTAAGTATTACAGAAAAATATTTATACCTATTATGTATAACAAATAATACTTAGGTAGGTACTTATATTTAAGAAAAATTGAAGTTAACGTAAAGGTACTTATTTTGAGTGTAATATTTTTGTTAGGCACCTTAATGTTAGTGTTAGTGACTTGTGTCATGTTTTTTGGTAAACTATCTGTCATACTTAATGTTGCTTTCAGCATTGAATACGTACTTTAGAGTGCTTGGTTTCTTGGTCTCGGATAATTCAATAAAATATGCCAGCAAAACGTGTTCTGACAAAGTTTTGGCTTTTTTAGCTAGCCGCCACGAGTTAAACATATCGTACCTACTGTTTTAAATACTTCTCGCGTGATTGTTGAGGGAGAAAGCTCATTTGCGCATTATTAACAGTTTCTGTCAATTCGGTTGGCGTTAAGTGAACTTCGTCATTTTCGTTTTTTTTACTTCTTTTCAAGTTTCTTATTTGTAATACCATAGAGGAATAACACGTAATACCTACGATGTCAAAACAAAATGGCGCGCGCAAAGCAAATTAAAAACAAAAGTACACCAAGGAGGTTCAGAGTCTGAGTTTTTAACAAATTTAAAAAAGTTGTATGATAAATACGGCACCATGGAGATGGAAGTAAATAGGTTTAATGATGTTTTGGAATCACATACCTATAATTGGAATCACATACCTAGTGCACGCGATGTTCTAAATTCAAATTTACTTTAACCTCAAGCGGATAAAAACGGCTTTTGTGCTCAGATATCGAATAGCAAAAATACCTTTTCCGAGGTGGGGGGATGAAAAAAATATTATTTAATTTTTTATCAAGAAAATGTTTGCAGGAGTAATTTATGTGGATTTCAATGTACGAATCACAGTTAGATAACATGTGTTTTCGCTATATTTGAGCTGTGATCAAGTGCAAAATGGAATCTTATTGGAAAATGTGCTCATCTGTAAAACAAGGAAAATCATGAGAGATAGAATGTAATGCTTTGTGGAATCTTCCTTATAAGGTTGACTCATACAAATTTAGTGTGCTCGATCAAATTGAAAGGGACGGGGCGAGGCCATGCCACCGAGGTCACACAGAACAAAAGTTTTATGGTGCAGTAGATTATCTTTTTAATATGAGGATGTTTATATAAGAAAAACCATATAAAGGAAACGACGTGCTTTGTTTTGTTCTGTGAGAATACATCTAGGTGATTAGGTCATTAATTCCATTTTTTTCTATTTCCAGTATATGGAATGACATTGGGGTTTCCGACCATCCTTATTCCGGCCGTAAAGAACCCTAGAGAAGGCGAAATACTTCATTTAGAAAACTCTGAGATATCATGGATAAGTAAGTAGAAAGGTATACTGACTGACTCACTCAATGTGAGATTACTCTTGTAATACTTAGTAATCCTTTATTTCACTCGTATAAATAGATGCACAGATAGGAATTATCACATACTGTCGCTTGCCTGCATCATAGGATTATGAACAATCTCGAGTTTTATATCAGATTACACAGCGGCTATCGAATCTGATAAATAAAAAAAGCCAATTCCTTTCTCGCCGTAAAATTATGAAATTTTCTATCTTTTTCCAATCTTGATTCCTTTTCACAATCTTGTTCTGTAACGATCCTTCTACGTAACGGTATACTGACAATTGTTAATATTTGTCTTGCAAACTTCTTTATCTCTCATTCAATGGATCACCCTGATTACTTAGTCAGTAAGCTGTCTTAGTTTGAATATTGCCGTCATCAGGTTTAATTGTCAATGATTCACTGGACGGTGTATCAACGAACACGGTTGTCGACAATTTTTAGATAATTGTTTTGAACTGTTCTTAATTATAATCAATCAATCAATTACGCTTTATTAGTTAAATAAGGAAGGTATATTTAATATCTCATAGAAACTACAAATTAGGCGGCTTTATCGCTAACAGCGATCTCTTCCATGCAAACCTATCACCACGATTCAACACGATTAATTAAGTGGGTTAGCACAAACAATTTCGTTATTATTAAGTATACATCAGAAAGTATAAAATAAATATACCTACATATTATATAAATACGATAAGTCTTTTTTCACTTCTAAGCATTAATAATTATAAATTGAACATTTAGAAATCCCCCGATAAAATAAATGATTATATCATCCAGATAAACCAAATCAACTGTGTTAAAAGCTAAATATCTTTGAAGCGGCTGCACCAATTTCCATGAAACATGGCTAAAAATCTGTCCCGGAGATTAGTCTTAAATCTTAAATATTCATAAAATCTAAAATGAGAAACCTATCGAAAGACTATATGATATCATCCAAATATACCAAAAAACTGTAAAGATTTTTAATTATTTGAATAGTTTAGACTTATAAAGTGGTTTTACATTGTTATTAAACATTTTATAAATTTTAGGTGACGACGCAGTCAACTTCATCGCAAAATTTGATCTAAACCAAAATTACTTTACATTAATAATACTTTTAAAAACAATCTTTAAATAAATAATGATTAAATATCACAAATTATATTCTAGTCTTATGCAAAATTTCGTATCCGTGCTATTTACTGTAGAGAAGATCCCTCTTGGGGATGCCCCTGTATTTTTATTATGTAATCCTGGCTGCAGCATCAGGTCATCGCGAAAATCTGTTTAACTATTAGGTACTTACCTATGAAATTGGCTTTTTGTATGAAGAATTTGTTGTTCAATTGTTGTGTACACTATTTTCTGCCCAATCTAATAAACACTATGTATCTCTAAGGTTTGCTGGTAGAAAACTCTATCGGAGTTAAGCTCGCCTTTGTACATTTTATATACAATGCATATTTCTGTAACAATTTTGTGTACAATAAAGATATTAAAGATATTAAAGAATTTCATTAAGGCTGTTTTCTCCATACAAACATTTTTGATTTTTTTTTGGGAACGGCAAATCCAAATGTATCTAAAGTTTGTGTGTATTATCGGATAACATTAAGTTAGGTATAGGCAGCGTTAATTTTTAAAAGTAACCGCTTTATAAAAGTTTCAGCCAATCTAAGAAATGACATGAAAAGAGCTCTGTTCAATTTTTTTTTATTATGTGATTTAGCGAAGAAATTTAAAAAAAAATCATGTGAAACCTTGAAATAATATTCCATTTTCCAAATAAAAAACAAATTTGGATATAGCTTTGAAAATCGCAGGAATTGGTGCATATGATTAACGAAGAAAAAAAAACTCCAATTTCATAGGTAAAGACCCAATATATCAAAACTAACCGTGTATGCAAAATTTAGTATCCCTGCTATTAATCGTGAAGGAGATCCCCTCGTGACGAGACGATCCTGGCTGCATTAACACGTCATTTCTATCATATAAATGTACTGTCATCAGAACTGAACGAGTATGCAAAATTTCAGCTTCTTAGGTAAACAGGAAATGTGGAATCATTTCCTACTTAACTGTTTCCTTTCCATTTTACTTGCAAATATTGAAACGGACAACTTACATACGAACATTGCAAGTTAAATAAAAGCTAATAAAAATTATGTGATATCGAATGACTCTTTGGAAAAACATCTCTTAGTTCAACTTCCTGTGTAGCCCGTATACGTTCGCTACCGCATATGGATTTGAGTTGAGGATTAACATTAGATATGTTTTAGCTTTTTTCCCTGAATGGAAGATTTACTTGATGACTTTCAAGTCACGGTCATCAAGGAAAAGCAACTCATTCAAATCCTCGTGCGGACGCACCCTAATTCGCAGGGAGACAAAAAGAGCTCTAGTCGAGCATTCAAACAACTCTACCGGAAACCATTCTGACTAACATAAGAATTGAATAATAAGAATGTAATTAATGCCATTAACGGACGTTCTAATTTTTCCTAACTCAATTATAGGTTCAATCAGTTACATAGTAGTACCAATTGGGTGTGCGATGTCGGGAGTCGTGACGACCCCCATTGGCCGCCGCCGCGCTATGCAGATGGTGAATCTGCCTTTCTTCGCAGCCTGGATCACCTTCTACTTCTCGACAACTACTGGTCACTTGTACACGGCTTTGGTTCTGACAGGGCTGGCAGGGGGTCTTTTAGAAGCGCCCGTAAGTAAGAAGGAGTCATTTCAATTTAAATGTTTACATAAATTCTACAACCGGGCTCTGAGATACTCAGATCAATCACCCTACGTTGGTCTGTGGGTATAGGTGTAGAAATATTTTTGAAAATAGTGGCTTTGCAAAGACACAAATATACTGTATTTAAACTTTGTCTGGGATACTTAATAAGGGTGAAATTGTAAAACAAAATCGAAAGACAATGACATATTAAATTTCGTTTAAGATTAGGGACCTTTCACATATTATCAGTCAAATTCCCAGAGTGAAGTTGATTAATATTATAAACATAAAAAATGTCATGAAAATCCGACTACGTTCACAGATTACTTAATAGTTACCGCTACGGTTATAAAATGACCTACATATAAGAAATCTAAAACAAAACGAACTAAGTCAATTAATTTCGGCAGTGCAGTTTGGTTCCGGCATTCAGAAAGAACAGAACCAACCCGTCTCTTCCCGTGGGTGTCGTAAAACGCGATTATGGGACTTTACACCAAGAATAAAAGAAAAAGTCCTTGGTCTGCGCTGCCCCTTTTCTCAATGATATCTAAATAACTTCATCGTTTTTGATATTTATGGGATATGTACAATATACATTTCGGCGGCACTAATGCACAATTTTTTGGGATTTAAACTATAATCATAGGTAAAGCACTATCTATGTATGAGAATGAGGATTCCAGCAACATGTGCCGCCAGAGTGCTCACATAAAATATTGAATATTTTTGACATTGTCAAAATAGCTGAATTCCACTCTGTGTAGTCTAGCATCACGCACGTGTTTTACCATGATGACTATGATGACACTTCCAGGACTAGTACGAATCAAACGTCACCTCATTGGTCCAAATCGGTTAAGGCGTTTAGACTGTACGTGGTAACGTATGGTACATACGCGTTCAATGCATTACCATCCTTTTGGCTTCGGCATAGTCGGGTACTAAGACAATTTCTAAACTGTTCCTTGACCGCGAGTAAAAGTGTTAAATTAACCTCTGTCTGTGCGTACCAACGTTGCTAGTCGGGAGGTCTGCATACAAATTAAGTATATTTATCTATACTTAAGTTGCAAGATGTTTCTTCAACAGTACCTACTTATACTCGTATCTATAAAATAAACGTCTGCCATAATGGCCCAGGGAAATACGGTAATAAAAAATTAGCTTAGCTAGACATAATTCAGAATCGACTTATTATATATAATTGCTATCTTATAGAGGTATATTAGAGATGTAATTCTGAATAATTAAAGCCTAAAAATAACGAGCACTTACTCTAGATTTTCTTAGAAAACCCTATTTTTTATTTGTATCTTAATAACAATAAATACTAACTGATTTACTTATTTAGCTAACTAACTAACTAACTAACTAACTTAATTAGGTATACTTTTGTTAAACACACGTTAACTTATTGATCGATAAAAAACTAAGAATAGTTAGGCATGCATGTGTTTTAGCTGTAAATGTCGTCGAGCTGCATTGCTTAAGAAATAAAAATGAGAACTAATATTTTGTAACGATAATTTCCCTAAATGTTTTGAATTTAAAGAAATACCCATCTATTGAGCATTTTTTTAAAGAAACACGTTTTTCAACTTTAGCTTATTTAGTTACTTACTTAGTACTAGCGTTTCTTACAAATGAAGAATTTTTAGCAATTGTTACTACATTTACAAAAATGTTTCAAGAAAATCGCGTTTATTCGTTTTTCCGAGGTCAAACCGTATTTTCCTTGGGCTCAGGATTGGCGGATATTTACAATTGCTTATTGTTTTCTTATGAATGTTATTTATCATCGTCAGGTGTTGACTTACGTGGCAGAGGTAACCCAGCCTCACCTTCGAGGAGCCCTGTCGGCCACCAGCTCCCTCTGCATCATCCTAGGAGTTTTCACACAGTTCCTATTGGGCATATTTCTGTACTGGCGAACAATTGCACTAGTTAACATCACTTTTACGGTAGGTACAGTACAGTCCACTGCACGACGACCATAACATTACCAATGTAAGATGGTCGAGCGACGCTACAGGAAATGCTAACGCAGCGAGATCAGCTTATATTGGAAATATTACGGTCGTCGGGAGATATATTCAAATCAGACTGACACATGGTAAATTCCCTCCTTGCCCGTGGTACAGTTGGCCGGACAGCTGGTACATAAATCTATACATACTGGAACCAGCGTATATAAAAATATTAAAAACCATTTTAATAAAGAATTTACTTTCAAACTTTATATAAATTTTTGATTAAGTGGATTTGGCAATAAGCAAGATTGGACATAGGCCGCCCGACAATATTCAGTTAAATTTTTTATGTTTTGACGAATCACAAATTGTCACTCAAAGCCTACTTAAAATTTTGAATGAGCAGTAATATATATTTATAGAAATATATATATATGATTACTTAGTTAACTGTAGGCAGGATTTCAATCATTTATTGGTCAGTATATATGATGTGCTTATTCTGTGGATGTGTGTAGCAATAAATGAATAACTCTTTCGAGGCTCTACATCCACTTTCCACATAATAACAAGATGGAATAAGCAAACGCCATCCAGGGCAAGTATACTTATCTCTATCTAAATGAGCTTACTGGGGGGGTGAACCGTTCGCTGATACTTTAAATGCCTATTTTATATGAAAATATCAACTCAGTTCGAGAGACTTAAAAGCAACAGTTGTCTTTGCCACAAGTCGTACAAAACCCGTCCCTATCTACCCCGACGAATTTACTAATTATGTTCTTTCTAATTTTAAGGTATTGTCCGTCTTCACACTTTTCTTCGTGCCCGAGTCTCCACATTGGCTAATTTCAAAAAGACGTTTTAACGATGCGAGAAAGGTAAATTTAAAGAAAGGTAAAAAAAGTAAAATTTACTGCACACATAGAAAGGCCGCGATAAATTTAGTTCCGAAATGTTATTTTTGCCTTCCCTGGTGTGTACGGTGGTGATTCATTACCCAAATCGCTATAAGCCCTTCATTCAAACGATTAAATATAATAGATAATATAAAAAACATATTTTATAGAAATAAAAACGGCAGGTTAGTAAATACGCTTCGATGCCTCGGAAATTTTTTGCCCTCAACTTACGGAGAAGCAACCTTCACCTTTACTTAACAGACAGGGTCACCAGGCCACGCGTTCAACCCGTAAAGAAGACGACCTTGCGTCTAAGTTGACCTACGATTGATTTGTACATTCAGAAAAGTAATTTCAAATCACTTTTAACTCAGTTTAAACGCTGGGAACTCATTTCTGAGATACCTACGAATGAATGACAAATTGAAATTATGGAATTTTAAATTCTCTAAAACGGCGCATTTAAGTTTTCTATAATATTTAATTGATTTGACTTCAAATAGGATTGCATTATTCGCTAGATTATTAAATGTTTATATAAATAAATTAATAAATATATTTGAAAGTAGGTTCCAAAGAAAAGCGTTTTCTCGTATTGGTTAGTTGTGGCCCTCTTTATTACCTTTATTAATTATAATCAATCAAGTACATTTTATTGCTTAAACAAGAAATTAATCAGTGTAGCATATCTAAGATCATAAATATATTTTATATATTCCTGCAGTGCTACCGTTGGAATAGATAAGTCCGCCTTTGTACATAGATCTGTATTAATTTTTGTATATCGTTTTCTATTGTACATAAAACCTTTACAAAAAAATAAAGAATTATAATAAATCGAGAGATAAACCTAAGAGATGGTGGCGTGAACTTTCACTGAAATATTGAGATAAGATAGTCAAATAAATTGAGGGTCCCGGGTGAGCGTGCAACCACCTTCGATCTCATCTGCACTTGAGGTGAAGTGCTCACCCGTTGTTCATCAAAAATAAATAAACATAAATATATATTGATTTCAGAGTTTACAGTGGCTACGTGGATGGACAAATCCTCACAATGTCGAGAATGAATTCAAAGATATCCAAGCTTTGATGAAACAAAAAGGTGAATTTACCTATTGCAATAAAATAATACAGTAAGTACGTACAGTCTCACGCAAAATATGCTTATATAAAAATTAATAGCTAATGAAAGTGACGCGTCCTCTCGTACACATTCTACCACAGCATAGGTTGTACAAAAGAGAATGTTCACAAGAAGGACGCGATCGAGCGGATGACATAGGTAAAAGGTAGTTGCGACGCTACATGTTTATGTTGTTAAACAGGCATACGCAGACAGTTCTTTCACGTAGGCAAGGTGTACTTGGAAAGGAACTCGATGTAGGTACTCATTTTAAAGATGGCCTTTTACCAACTCTATAGACCTTTCATGAATGTAAAATTTTATTGTAAAAAATCGGACTTTTTCTACTTAGAGAGCACATAGTTGTCTTCCACTAATTTGTCTTCAACTTTTATCTTTTTCTTTTTTCCATGTGGAGTGGTGGTTCTAATGTAATTTCGCAATCACGACTATAATAATATATGAGATGGCGGGAAATTGATTGAAGTTTCTTACAAAATGGAAGCGTCTCAAAGAATTCATTTCTTATGATTAGTTATAATTAACTAATATTATTTATTATACTCAAATAAGAGCCGTTCCTGGGAAGGCTTATTAGCTCCCGCTCAGTTTATATGCAATTGTGATTTAAATAGCATATATAAGCATTACAGTTTTCGGCATGTAAAAAGAATAGGCTAACTATATCCCAACAACCACGCTTCAGTTAAGAATTGAATATTTTATAACTTTCATCACGGGCAGTCAAGAGGCGCTACTAATTTTAAAGACTTTCTCGCATTACATAGGTAATGCGAGTAATTATTATAGTATAGACTATAATAATTACTCGTATTAAAAACTAACGCTTCAGAGAGCATTTACAAAAATAAACACTTTTTCAGAACATTCTAAAGACAATGAGGAAGAGTCACTAATGATGAACGTGTCAAGATTTATGGACAAAAGTTTCCTGATACCATTTTTCCTCGTTTCTTACAGTTTCTTTATTGGACATTTTAGTGGTATGACTACACTTCAGGTACTTATTAATTATATTTCGTGATATACGTTGATATCCATAGAAATTATATTTTTACAGATATAAATTAAATAGATAATAATTTATAAACACGCACAATGTACCTATACATTTTACGAACATGCAACCATACTCATGGTTTTGGTATCAGTGATACCTAAATAGTAGCTATTCATTTAATTTTTATTGCATGGTAAACTCACAGCATATGTATAAATATAATAGTTATAACAATAGTGACTTACTGTAATGCCAATTAACAGTTTACACCTATAGCTTCTAAATTTAATGATAAAAATAATGTTATAATGCACAGGCAATATCGACTGCTGCATTGTGGGCGGGAATAACTACAATGTATATATAATTTATCGTGACAGTATATATTACTAGTTTTCCGCCCGCGGTTTCGCCTGCGTCGAATAACTTTTTCGCGGTTTGTTTAGCCCGCGGGAACTATTAACTTTGTCGGGATAAAAAGTATCCTATTTAATCCACCATATACCAAATCCGTTCATCCGTTTCGCCGTGATTGAGCAACAAACAAATAAACAAACATCCAAGTTTTTGCATTTATAATATTAGTTAGATATAACCTACTGGTGTGGTACCGCGTTTCATAATTCGTCAAAAAGAATAGTTTTGACTGCGAGAACATGATACAATGCATGCTCCTTTAATTCAGGCTTCATTCATTTGTAGACAATTACCGGCAATTTACTTTTACTGCATCTGTCGATTATGAAGTGGCCTCTAAAACTTAAATTTGAATTTAGATTGCTCTAAAATCTATTTACTATTCTACGTCGCATCTCTAAAATTTTGACGTTCCTAAAGTCTGAAGTTCAATTCAATTTAGGTTTTAGAGATCAAAACCTATTACAGAGTCATTTAAGAGAAAACCGTGCATACCTAATATTAGCGAAATTTAGTCGCCATCTAAAAACATCACGTTTAAAATTAGAGAGTAGGTTTTTTCAGATTTATTGGGCTATCTAAAGCCCAAAAAGTGTGAACTTTCTATAAAAGTCTTTTGTAGGGGTACAAAAGATTTTCCTAACATGTTTAGGCCTCGGTGAAAAATAATGCCCACCTAATTTCTTTTAATTTAATTATTTCATGGTAAGACTCAATTTTAGTAAGTCTTAATATCAATGGTATCAAACAAATTCTTTGATTGTAATATAAAACACGTTAGTTATCGAACGCGAAGAATTATTTTCATAGAAGACATCTTTTTAAAAGAATCTTGCCATTTTCCCAGTATCGATAAAGAAACGTAATTATCCAAAGCCTATTAGCACAGAATTAATATAATACTAACGTACTAATTAGGCAAAGTTGGAGTCAAAAACAAAAGACAACTTAAATTATACAATTCGGTCAAGAATTCCATACATTAAATCATCGATTCATAAACATTTAAAAAACATGTTCTGAAGTTAAGATATCCGATTTTGACTATAATAATACAGTAGGTACCTACATCAATTCAACTTACACGTCCGTAAACCATCGACGCCGCGCGGCCGCGCTATTTAGTGAGAGGTGTATTTCAGAATAGCATATTTTAGGAAATGCATTTAATATTAGAGATTTTTAGATTCGACACCAATATTCTTCAAAGATTCAGCCATAATTATTATATTAAGCTTAAGCTTTAGCTTAAACAAAATATTCAAATAGCTAGAGATCAAATTCTACGAGTACCAGGTTAAATGGTAGTGATCGATAAGTTTACCATAAATGAAAAAGATAAATAAGAAAAAACAAATATTATACAAGCTAAAATACACATGACCATCATACAATATTATATATATGTAGGTAGGTACTTATAAGTATTTCGTGTTTATGTTTTGTGATTCTATAATTCTATAATATATCTATATATCTGCATAGACGTATGCAGTGTCTATATTTCAGATGATGGATGCCCCTATAGACAAATACTACGCAACTCTTATTCTGGGTGTACTGCAGATTTTGGGGTCAGCATTATGTGTGGCGCTTGTTCACTACACGGGCAAGAGACCCTTGACCCTGTTCTCCACAGCCGGAGCTGGAGTATGTTGTGTACTTGTAGCAGGATACGAGGGCTATATACGAACGAATGAAAAGGTTGGTTAATGTGCCAAAAAGATTGACTACTTGTAGGCATTCATCGAATTACATTCAAATTAAGAACAATATTGACTCATCTTAGCTTGTTCTAAATTCGAATAAAAAAATGGAAAATAAGCGCGCAATACCAAGACGAATTTCAATTACTTTTGGAAATTTCATTTAATTTATGCTTTTTCGTTGTAGTTGGAAGAATAGTACATTACTGCAGCGACCGTGCAACTTTTACTACATTGCACCACCTGTTATGTAGTTCATGCGATTTTACACGCGGACTAACATTGTTTAATATTCACTGCAAACCTTTTGTCTAGAGACCTTAAACAGGTGCCACACATTCAGACCCGCCCTTGAATGCTGTAACCATTTTTGCCTCAATGCGATGTTCGTGCTACATCTTGAGTCCATATAGCGACTGTTATGTCGGCATAATAGTAGTCATGGACGAGTTGACGAAGACATTTGACGAGAGTGTAGGTACTGAAGACACCATACAGAGGGAAATCGACAAGAGTTATCAGGCGATTATTTCCTTAATACTAAAAAATATCATAAGACCCTGAACTTGTAACGAACTGCATTGCGATTGGGATAAGTTCTTTAAAGGGAAACACGATATACCATAAATTTTTTTGGCTTTAGTTTAAACATTTCCATAAATTTATGGTGTTACCTTGGCCTTAATTTCGTAATAAGAAACTTTAAACTGCTGTGTCTATTAAATCAGAATAATATTTGAATTTCTTAAAGATATATAATTTCAGACATTACTTTTATATCTCATAAAAAAACATTACGGTGTTTTGTTTCAGTATGGGTCAGACAATACGATAACGAATACATCGAATGTAACGACTGGCGATCCCAGTCTTACAGCAGGCGATTTCTTGGTAAGTTCTATACAAAACATTGCCCATTAAACATATTTTTATGGACGTGGAGGTTTCCCTCCGGTGTGGTTCAATCGGTTATGGATTCATTCATATGCTATTCTGCATAGTGGTTTACTAGTGAACTATGTGTAGTACATACATTAGCTATTAGGCCCCCAGCAAGATAGAATGGAATCAGTCCCTTTCCGTGGGTGATTAAAACTACGACTAAGAGATTATGAGCGAACAGGCAAAAGCACTATTACACTATCCTAAGGGCAGAGACATGTTCAGCAGTCATCGCTGGGAGGCTCGGTTCTGTTAATTCAAATATCCTTACTTCAACCAGCAATGTATGCTGAATTAGTCTCTGCATTTAGGATGGTGTAATAAACTGCGATCGCCAGCAAATACTGCCATGAAAAGTTATGCAAATCGCGCCATATGTCCAGCAGTGAACTTCAATAGTTTGTGGGGTGTGGTGGTTGTGGGGCTATTATTGATATATTCAGTAATAATCAAATTGCACTCTAGAGCACGACATCACAACTATAATAAACAATAAGATAAGAAACCAAACAACACAGAACCGTATAATTTGACGACCTTGTCACCAAAATCTCTTCCAGGCAACCTTATAATGAGCATACACTGCTCCTTAATTAAAACATGTGGAAACGTTAAACACCTATGGACGTTCAGGGTTTCACTTCGGGTTGGAAAGAAATTTAATAAGAAAACTCAGTGAGTAGTTATTATTTGTTCACCAATGATTGTGTCCAATATGGGTGTAACAGGGTGTCGTATTCTTCGTCGTCGTATTGTATTTCTTCTTCTCACTAAATATGGAACACGAGTGTATTTCAGTTTGATTAAATATAAAGGTACCTTAATTACAGGGGTAGAACAATTTGTAATTTTAAAATAGTCGATGATGAGGGAAGTTTCTTAATAGGTTTGTTACAAATATTTTCTAATATTTGAAAATGGTATAGTCTCATATTCAGACACCTAGTCTACCAATTTTTTGCACAAATATAATTTTATTTAAGTTAATGCTTTTTATGTTTATACAGAACAATCCGTACTCATGGATCCCTACTACTCTTCTCATGCTCCTGGCTTTAATCACGCACATGGGTATACGTTTACTACCTTGGATATTAATTGGTGAGGTGAGTTTTAAGAAAATTTATTATTCACGGTATTCCACACATGACTTTTAAAATTCAAAATTTTCGGATTGGATAAAGAGATTGTAATGAACATTATCTAAAAACAGTAGTGAGGCTAAATTAGAATTAGAACTCATAAGTCATACGAAATAAAGCAATGTAATTCAAATGATGACATTATTTTTCAAAATAAATATTTCTATATTATTTCAAGTAACTAATGTAAAATGTTCGACTAACTTATTATGAAACAAAAATGCTTGTGCTAAATTATATAAGTACCTAAGCTTTCAAAATAAAATTAAACAAAAACATTTATTAAAAGTAAAGACCAATTATTTACACTACTGCACACACCAGACTATAGGAAATCTTTAAAACACATCCTCTCTCCCACTTAAGTACCCGTACACACTCATGTTACTTTTAGAAAGCAACACACTCACATTCAAAGGCTCTCAAATACATAGCTACCCTTACGTATTCATCTCACACATTTCAGAGAACACACTTGGCGCTTGTTGAAATTTTTCCGTGTTGTCAGCGAAATTTGCGAGTTACAAAATAGATGCTGTCTGAAGCTTTTATTCACACGATATCTCATTAACTCATCTTGCTTAATTATGTCCCACAAAAGTACGCGTAACCACTTAATTTCTTTTTCTGTGGATAATGTTGTAAGTTATTTTTATAACGACGATTGAATTGACGTTAATCACACCATGATGTTAATTGATGATGAGGTCGAAGGTAAGCCAAGGACCACCAACATATTATTAGGAAACAGCCAGCGAATTACCACAATGCTATGATGGTGGTAGCTAGTCTGGTGAATATTTAAAAATGCCTTACCACCAACCAAACTGAGTAGTTTTGTAAATCGTATGTGTTTTTACAAGAAACTTATATTGATTTGCGATGCATGAAATTAATCTCGATTGATAACTAATATAAAAATCGATGAAGGAAGCTGATGTTTGTTCGACCTAAATTTTGCCGGTTCTTAAATTTTATTTGGCTGGTAATTTTTTTCTGATTCTGCAGACGCCTATTGTTACTAAATTATCTTTATTGTACATGTAACTCTTACAGAAATATGCATTTATTTTTGGTTTGCCGATAATTTATATTTAAATAATTTCAGAGCCTACCTGTTTTTAAAAGCAGTAGGCAGCGTCTTCGCATCACAAAGTTGCATCAATCCTATACCGCATAAGGCACAATCAAATCTGCACGCAATGCAAAAATCTGTACGAGAAATGCTCTAGTAAATTATTATCATTTTCAGGTGTTTAGTGCAAAGACTCGCTCGGGTGGCGCAGGTCTGGCCAGCGCCGTGGGCTATGTTCTGGGGTTCCTCACCAACAAACTGTATATAAGCATGGTGGATACCCTTTCCATATGGGGAACATATGGGTTTTATGGCATTGTATGGTTAGTCCACTTACTTTTTCTAATATACTACTCTGTGTAAAAAGTATCGGGAATATGTCAATAAAAAGACCCGCGTAAAAGAGGTCGTTCTAATTTTTTTACTGCATGTTGGTAGCACTGTACTGATTTAGCGCGCAAAATTTGAGCGGGATCTGTCATTTAATTTGTTTTAAACTACACTTTTTGTTGGTCATAGTTTTGAGTCCTCGGCGATTTTTACAATGGAAAATATTGTTGAACAAAGAGTGTGCCTTAAATTTTGTGTTTCAAATGATATTTCATGTGGTGAATCACTAAAAATGTTGCGAAATACCTACGGCGAATCGTGTATATCGAAAACAAGGGCTTATGAATGGTATAAGGCTTTTAAAGAAGGCCGAGAAGTAGTAGTAGACTTGCCTCGTTCTGGTAGACCTTCAACCGCTACGACCAAAGAAAACGTCGACAGAATCAAGAAGCTAGTGCTCGAAAATCGACGTATGAGTCTGAGAGAGTTGGCTAGTGAGGTGAACATATCTTTTAAGTCCGTCCACAACATTCTCATTGACATTTTAGGCATGAAACGCGTCGCCGCTCGACTAGTTCCAAAAGAGCTCAATTTTGTTCAAAAAGCGCAGCGAAAGCATGTCGCTGAAGACATGGTTTCCCGAGCTTCTACGGATCCGACCTTTATGAAACGTATAATAACTGGCGACGAGACATGGGTTTATGAGTACGACATGCAAACAAGCCAACAGTCTTCAGAATGGCGTCTCGAAAACGAGCCGAAACCCAAAAAACCGCGGCAAAGTCGCTCCAAAATCAAGGTGATGCTGACAGTTTTTTTTGACTACCGTGGTGTGGTTCACTCCGAATTCCTTCCAGAGGGAGAAACAGTGAATAAAGAATATTATTTACGCGTCATGAAGCGTTTGCGTGAGAGTATCCGCCGAAAACGTCCAGATTTGTGGCAACACAACTCATGGATGCTGCACCATGATAATGCACCATCACACACAGCCATTATAGTGAAAGAGTTTTTAGCGAAAAATTCAACAAAAGTTCTCGACCAAGCACCGTATTCACCTGATATGGCTCCGTCTGACTTTTTTTTATTTCCCAAGTTAAAATTACCACTTCGAGGAAAACGTTTTGAGTCGATAGAAGCCATAAAAGAAAATTCGCTGAATGAGCTAAAGGCCATACCGCAAATAGCCTATGAAAAATGTATGGAAGACTGGGTGAAGCGGTGGAGATGTTGTATTGCAAGCGATGGGGCCTACTTTGAAGGCGATAAAATAAATTTAGATGAATAATTTGTATTTTTTGTTTTATTGACAAATTCCCGATACTTAGTACACTGAATGTATATTCTCGAATATCCATTACCTATACACTTACTTGAAATTATTTTTTCCAGTTTCACAGGATGCATAACGTTATATCTGAAATTGCCTGAAACAGAGGGCAAGAAGTTACAAGAGATCGAAAATCACTTTTCAGGTGTCAGGAGACTAACCAATGAAGTATATCGATCAAAGGTAAGAAAAATACTTTTACATAATGATAATTATTTCCTTAATACAACAAACATACACTTTAAGTTTAATTTAAAACTATGTTGCCCAGTCAGTGAGTAAATATGAACCTTAAACGTTACCATAATACATATTTAAAAAATCTAGCATAAGTATCTAATTGTTTCTTTAGTGATTGCTTATGCACAACTCAATAGGAACCCAAAAATTAATAGAAGTTGATCTGATTTCTTTAAAAGTAGATCATTTTATTTTAACCCCTAGGCAACGTATGTAATGGTAGGTATTATCGATATTATTTTTAATAGCCAGTCTTGTCTTGGGGCAAGTTTTTCATTTATAGTTGATTTGTAAATTGTTATTCTAATTCCTAATAAATTCAACCGCCTCCGTGGCTCAAAGTAAACAACATAGGGTTTACGAATCGGAGGTCGCGGGTTCGATCCCCAGTGGGGTACATGTTTAGTACTCGGTTTGGTTGGTAAGTAGGAAATTTTAAATGTCCGCCTGGCTAGCTACTACCATCTTATCTAAATCTGCCGCCAAACAGCAATGTTAATAGCATTGTTGTGTTCCGGTTGTCAGAGAAGCCAGTTTCCCAAATATTTGGGTTTCCGGGTCAGTACGTTTCCACCTTCGGCCTCATCTTCACTTAACATCAGGTGTGATTGAGGTCAAGTGCTAACCCGTTGTGCATATAAAAAAAAAAAAAAGAGTCGAAGTCTCTCACGCATTGAAAACCTAAAGCTGCAGTGGTTTAATTAGATATCAACAACGCAAAACGAGCCTGGCCATAATTTTCCTAAATTATTATAAAACACAATTCAAATTGAGTAAAAGAAAGCTGCATATTATCCATGGAATTAAAGATCGCCGCAATAGTCGATCTTTTTTTAATAGTAGCTACCGGTATTCTGAGTAATGCCCCAAAAGTCGGTATCTGGTTTTCCTAAAACAGGATAATGCAGAAACCAGGTAATAGGTGTGTTGTTTGACTTTGGTAGTTCTACTAGACAAGTTCGTTAGCTATTGAAATTTTAATCAGTCAAAACAACCTCTCAACTCTAAATGGAAATAGCTAATTGAACTGCCTGCCAAATATAATTGAATTACCACTTTTTGTGTCCCACGTTATTTACTTCTGTTTGGTGGCGTTCTTCTACCTACACCGTGAATTTTGTTCGGTTTTGGAGCTAAAACTATTAACTCTGGATGTCATTCTGAACCTTTTTTACTATACTCGTATGTACAACCCTGAAAGCAGTGAATACCTAACCCGAGCAATGATTATTTCATGCCGATAGTAGTCAGAATGACAACCAGAGTCCATGTTTTTCCGTTCCGAAAACAATGAAAATTCACCGACTACACGAATAAATAAAAATAAGATGGGAATAGTTAATTACAGTCAACATCAACTTTAGTAAAGGTCAAGTCAAATGCACATATCATGTCCATGAAAACAGAATCTTAACCTTTCACTTTCTATGATATCGCCCGAGAAGGTACAAAGGCGATATCATAGAAAGTGCAATGAATGCAAATACATATTTTGCTTCTGTGCGATAATGTGTATTTTGTATTGTGTTTGTATATTGTAATGGAAATATATTTTTTTCTTAAATAATAAGATAGGTAGCATATCTATATTTGACCACCTTGGCATCTATTATATACTCGTACTATGGATAATTTATCAATCCATCCACATATTGACGCTACTACACGACTGAAGTACATACAATTAACTTCAAATATGTTTTTGTTGCAGAAAAAACCTGTTACAGACATATCTAAAATGCACCAACTCAAGGGAAACGTAAATCCAACCTTTGAAGAAGAGTCATCGAAGATATAGACCGCACATCTTGCTGATTTCTTACCAAACGCAACAACAACATTGTACACCACACACCTATGCCTGGTGCGAAATACTTATGATCATCTATAATTATCAAAGTATGGGCGGCACACTGCAACGGTACTGCAGCTGCTGAGATTGTAATTGTATATGACAACTAGGGAGAGGATCTTTGTGTAGGTAAATTGTAGCTGTGGATTACCTAGGAACGGCACTAAAACTATCAATGTCACTAACTTAGTTATCGATATCGATTTTTCGTACCCGCCTACACCCCTAAATGGTCGTCCAGTGACCATGTTGTTTTCACTTTTGTAAAAGAACATTATTTCAGGACACGTTGCCTGTCTAATAATAGATAAATCATACTTCGTTCCAAATAATTGATCCTACCTAATTAGTCATCAGCGGGTCACAATCTTTGAAACCTTTTCACAAGCTATAGCGTCGACGCAGATCAATTAGTATAGGATCACGATGACACGTTTTACAGGATTACGTGTTTTGCGTTGAGATTGCATGTTCTAATTGCAGCATCATTTTTCCCACCATCTGACTACCAGACGCAGGGAAGATTTACATCTGTAGGTAGTCTACATCATCCGCATCCCCAATTACATAAATATTGCAGGAAGGCAAAGGGCTCATGCATACAACTTTTGTTCCACTTTCAGAGGTTCACAAAAAATATTATCTCATAATCTTTAAGCAATATATAGCTTTATTTATTTAACTAATAATCTTGTATGGAGAAATCCTTTTTTTTTTGAGAATTACCAAAAGCCCTTTGAGGGTTAAACAGGATTTTTGTTTCATTCAGCAACAGCTTTACACGTCCCCACTGTTGGGGCACAGCCTACCCTCACTGGGAGAGGGTATGGGCTATAATCCACCTAGCAGCCCCAGTGCGGATTGGTGGATTTGTGCGACAGTCAGTGTTTGTAAGCCGCCCTGTAGGCCACCTTTGTATTATGTAACCTACCAACCTATTCTAATCGCACTACCTAGTTTTGCTTCTTTAGACATCATAATTTTCTCCCCCCATCCCAATGGCATGCATAGGGTTTCAAAATAGGGAAAGCCCAACAATGGTCAGAACAAGTGCCCCTAATCGCACTACCTAGTTTTGCTTCTTCAGACATCATAATTTTCTCCCCCCATCCCAATGGCATGCCTAGGGTTTCAAAATAGGGAAAGCCCAACAATGGTCAGAACAAGTACCCCTAGTCCAGCCAGGTGAACTTGTCAGGAGGACCCCGGGTCGGGAAGGTGTTTTTGTGATTTTTTACACAGTTAGTGAAATTAGATAGGTAGATAGGAAACGTCGTGCGTTTCAGTTTGACAAGTGCGAATGTTTAAAACAAAGATTTTAAACTGTTGAAATAGTTAATAGTCCTGGTCGAGTATTTAGTAAGGCAATCTGGGCTTTTGGGCTTATATGAAGGTACCGCCACTGCCCCATCCATACCCATCTGGGTAGCATCACTGAACATCGAAATACAAACGTGCGAAGAACTGTAGTTCGAAATATCGTAGTTCCGATTGTGCGAGAAACTACACAACGACAGAATACTTCTTCGACGAACGCTAGAGCGAGCGAAGTAAACGAGCAAGATAGGTCGAACTGTTGGTTGGGTTCAGAAGCCAAGCGATCTTAAGTTGAACATACCGGGGAGTTCTTTCGCACTAGCGCTCGTCGAAGAAGTATTCAGTCGCTGTATGGTTTATCGCACAACAATGTGTCGACCAACAGAGTATCAGAACTACGATCTTTGCACGTTTATTTATCGATATTCAGTTACGGACTCACCCAACTTTATAATTTGGCGCTGGTTGAAGTACACCAAGCGTGTTTGCCATTCAGATAGTCACAAATTTTGTAATAATCTTTTTTTGCTAATGTTGTTTAGAATTTAGGTACATATTGCAGTACTGCTCAAGCGAACGTGGTCCACCTGCTTATTCAGTCAGTCTGTTAGAGTCTTTACGTAATTGTTACCAGAGTCTTATGGCTCATACTCGTCAAGGCTTCTATGGCATAACTCTGCGAGTAGCCTTTATAAAGGTCTTTTGGCTTACATCAGTGTATTAGAGCAAAGTTTTAGGTTAGTAAGGTATATTTTCTGTGGCATGTGACCTGTGGGCAACGTTATGCACCTTGGTTACTAGCCGTGTGTATCTAATTGACAAGTGTATTGCTACAATCGTCATGAAATACGTATAAGAGCAATGTGCCTTCAATGTACTATACATACATAGCGTGTATTGCAACAATCGACATGAAATATTTTAGATATGAGAGCAATATATGTAGGTGCTATATTACTACTATGTTTTTATCCGACTATGGCGAAGCAAAAAGGAGGATAATTCTATGTATATCTTGAATCATTCTAGTATTAATAAAAAAATAAAATTATAAAATCCCCACTACGTTTATAAAGATGAAAAAACGCAATTGATTTAGACCAGAGTCGGAGGCCTCAAGCGGTTCCTCGTACGTAAATATTTTTTTTGAGAACATGATCTGGGCACTGCCCTACTGTTAATTCGAGATTGGTGTATAGGGGTAAATTTGCTTACGCGAGTTCCGACACCGGCTTAAAAATTATCAGTTATCTAGTATCCATAGTAAATTTTTAGTTTAAGACTGGATAATTAGTGTATCTGAAATATTTATATTTATTTCAAGTTAATATTTCGTGTTGTTCTTGATTATCTTAGTCTGGTTTTATAACTTTGTTTAAGTTTTTACATTGATACCTGTTTTTCAATTTCTTTCGTCCAAACCTCATTTGATACTCATCTCGATGGGGTGCTGGAATTATAGTGAAATGTGACAGCAGCGTCCGCCATATTGGATTTACCATGACGTCATATAACAATGACGCTCCTGGGTATTTTACGAACCTAACGACAATTCATTGGTCCAAATTGGCTGAGGCAGATAGACTGTAGGTGGTACATAGATACAATTGAAATCATTACAGTCCTTTTGGCTTTGTTGTAGTCGGGTAAAAAGAAAGGGAACCGCCATCGATATTAGAATGGCGGCGGCGAGTGAAAGTATATTTTGTCGTTGCAATGTAGGCGGTACATTTATTTATATCAAAGTAAAGCTATTTTTATTGGAAAATATTATTAATATATTACTAATATTAAGAAGAAATTTTACCTGTTTATTTAATTATTTATTTTTAATACATAATTATTGTTGCATATATTTTTATTTTCTACAAAATAAAATACCATCAATCCTAACATTTTGTTGTATTGTTTTTAATGAGTGCTTGACCTGATGATGAAGAAGCCCGCTCATCCGGATTCCCTTACTCATACCTTACTGTCAACACTGCTGCTTGGCGCCAAACAAATCTAGAGCCGATTTAATAAAGCGATCTCAAGATTGAGACTATAGTATTTTTTTACATCTCAAGTGTCAATTTCAATCTCAATATTGATATTTTATTAAAACGAGCCTTAGATAAGGTGTTAGTAGCTAGCCCGGTGTAGGTACATTTAAAAGTGCCGTTAGCACAAACCAGAATGTTACGCCTTTTCTTTAGGTTGGTACTCGACTACGGTAAAGCAAAAGGAAATAACTATATCGGGAAAAAACTTAAATACACAGTGAACCTTGAGGTAGGTATTATTACAGATTTTACCATTTTACCATGTATTCCTGGATTTTGGTGCATTTATTTATCATACTTATATCCGATTAAGTCATTTTAGCTATTTATTTTTTATTTATTTTTTTATATGAGAGGGCGGCAAACGTGCATGCGGATGGAAAGCAATCACCGCCGCCCATGGACACCCGCAACACCAAAAGCTAGTTACTATTTCGAACAAATAAGTTTAAACCCTTCGCGTTTTAAATTTATAGCCTTCATCTGTCTATGGCATCGTAGCATCAAAACGGATGAACCAATTTCGCAGTTTGAAAGCGGAGATTTCTATTTAAAAACTGATATTTGCGAAATGGTCTTACCATATTTGGTGGAAATAGTAGTGGATGATGACCGTCTGAGGGTTCGAATCCTGCGAGGTGTAAATGTCAGTATTATACCTTACCAATGAAATTCTTTCCAAAAACGTAAACTGGGTCCCCACTAGTTTCGCTTCTCTGTCGATCGAATGAATGTACATAGATAACTTGGTTTTTTCGCAGCAATTAGATATAGACAACGGGTTTTTTCCTCAATAACGAATATCAATCGATGGTTATTAGATCGGCGTCTGTATATCAAAGCCTTGTGCCTTCTACATCGAAATACATGTGATAGAATCGAAAGACCACCAAATCGATTTGCCGTTACATCGAAGGACAAATAATCGATCGATCAGCAAGTCGAATGTTCTATCAATACATGACGATAAGACCAATAAATTCAATCAATAAAGTTAATCAATCACGTGAGAACGGCTGATCCGGATACAGGAAGAATCCAATACAAATACATTTTACTGCACAAAAAAAAGAAAATACAGTTAAAAGAACTTGGCGACCGTATCACTACAAGCGATCTCTTCCACACAATATTTCAAATAGGCAGATTGGTATGTATACAGACTACTTCAATAAATTTCATATACATAGGTACTACCTACCTATAACTTATAGGTAAGGGTCAGAGATATCCCAAACAATAGTGTTTGGGTGGTCCAAACATGAGTTAAATGATTGAAACAACGTCCACGGTTCACCTTATGAAAAATACGAAAATGCAACCTATCGCCGTTGAATCATGGAAATCTATAGATGTTTTTTTGTGGATAGTCACATGGTCGCCTTTTACGACACCCAAGGGAAGAGATGGGTTGGTTCTATTCAAGTGCCGAAACCACACAGCACTGATTTCATATACCTACTTACACAAATATAGTTATTTTAATAGAAGACTAATTATTTTTATGAATAATAAGGAATAATGTAATATAAAACACACTTGAGCTATATGGGTAGCATTATTACTTCAGGAACGAGAAATTTTTAAATAAAATTCTTCGGAATTTATTTAGTTAAATCATTAACCAATTCTTAAATCGGACTTTAATTGGGAAGAGTTGAAAAATTTGATTTAAAAATGTTGTAACCCTAAGTAAATAAGTATAGTTTCTTCAAACTTGCAATTTACTCTGCAGTAGATCAATGCTTAGCCAGTAACTCAATTTTCAAGAAGTCCAGCAGGCTGCAAAGTATTACGTACCTTGTACTAAGGCCCGTATTAATAAACCAATCTCAATACAAGTCTTGAGGCTGTATCACCCGAGATACGTCTTAAGCAGTTGACGCTATCTCAAGCTACGTGCTAATTTATACACCAATCTTGAGGTCTACTCAGCTGAGATCACTTCTCAAGAATTCGCCTCAACGGCGAATGAATGATGGTCTTGAGTTTCGTTTATTAATAAGTGAACTCAAGTGAGTACTGCTTGAGATAAGGTTTATTAATCAACACGTAAACGTGTTGATTAATAAACTCAAGTAAACTTGAGACCGGTCACAAAACTATTCTCAATCTTGAGAATGGTTTATTAATACGTCTCTCTGGCAATTTTAAAGCAGAATAGTATAAATACCCTTTATTGCATTCCCGTGGGAACTTAAAAAAAATCTTGCCTTATTCGTGAGTCCACATCATCATCAACCTTTCATTTTATTTTATTTAGTATAAATTACTTCGCTCTGGCATGTAGCAAATACGACTACAGCCATACTACAGCTCATAAATTATGAAGACGCCTACTTGTTATCATGTTCATTTCATCGAAATCGATGAAATTAAATATCGGAATGCAACATCTATCATTCAAACGTACTAATATATTGACATTCGATGTTTGGTAAATCGATGTAATGACACGTCGATCTAAAATCATTTAGATCGACGTGTCATTACATCGATTTACCAATTTCGATATGCTGACGCCGAGAACCCGTAAGTAAATGGGATACTATGGACGCAGCGAGCGAGCATGGTGACGAGCGGAATAGATTTGGATAATTGGTTCAGATACTACACTACCATCTCAGCCTACGACATCAGTGCAAAAACCATTTCACATTTGATTTCCATCCGTAGTTATTTCGGACACTTGCACCTATCATCTAGTCCCAAAGTAAGCAAAGCTTGTGCTAAGAGGGGTTGCTCGGAGACCAAAACGACATGGTTAAAAGTTATTCCCTACAGTGATAAATATTTATATAGCTTTCTAGAGGGACCGTCTAACAGTGGCAGCATCAACTTGTGATAAGTATAGTTCCCACATTTTATCGCGGTCGTCTGCCAAAATTTTATTTATTTATTTACTTTTTGGAAGATTTACAGACTTATATAAACTATAGAACAAAAACCTATCAGTAAAAATGAGCGACTTACCAGTGTACAGCAGCATTTTGACAGATGCGCGCGACATAACGTGTGATAAATTAGGTATTATCGCGTGTGGTCATGCTACCCATACCCAAAATAGAAAACAGTTGAATTGATCGAATTTTAAAATCGGTTTCGCTGTTTAGGGGCTACAATGGCACAGACAGATACAGGCTGTATGCTTCAAACTTAGGCATAACACGGTTTATTGAAAGATTTCGTCCAGGGGTTTATTGGTCACCATGAATAGTAGGAGTTACGTAAATTTCGTATAGATATAAAAATCGCAATTTCCAACGTATTATGCAGATTGAAAGGATTCGTGTAATAAATTATTGTTGTAGAATCAAAATCAATGTGAGAACCCCGCAAGGTCTTGTGGTAAACGTCTGTTAATTTTGATTTCGAATATTCTTTTTGTAATTGTATTGTGGGTAGACATAAAATTATAGCAAGGCCAAATGGCGCGTAGTACCATAGCAAATTGAAGCATTGACATTTTATTGATAATAATGATTAATTAAATAATTACATTGATTATAATACTTTCAACAATAACATATGTACTGACATTTATGACATCAATAATTCCGTTGTGAATAAATTAATAATTTTGTGATATTACCCAATGTGACGTGGATATTGAAATGGATGACTTATCATGTGGCAGCGACGTCAATTCTGCATTGAGCTGGACCGATGAAGCAAGCGAAAATGAGTCTGTTCTTTATTGGACGAGTCCAGAGTACGACGAAGATGATGACTCCCCAACATACTGCAAACTCTGCATTATCAACTACTACAATCAACCGACGTATGCAGCAGGTAATTAGCATTAGCACTTTGGTATATTTAATTAAGTCCAAGCATGTTTGTTGAAGCTCGTGCCAGCCCATAATAAGCGTAGACGCCAGTAGTACCTCTACTATACCTGCAATCTGCACATTTCGGCACGAACAGAATGGGCGGCGACGTCGGAATGCTGGTCTAGTTCAATAAATAATGGTCGATATTGTAGGCATATTATCTATCTGTATCAGTCTCATGTGGAGTTAAGTTAAGAGCTACATTACCTACATGATCTAAAATATTCAACGAAACTTACTTATTTGTCAATCATTAATGAAGCTGCACTATTATAAAAATTATATTATAATATCGCGGAAAAGGTGTTTAACATAACAAAATTAGAAATTTGGTGTTTGTAGGCATATATTTAATTGAATTTAAATAGATTTGAATGAATTGAAGAACTAGTGAAGTGGTGAGAATATTTTTTTTTTCAATAAAGCAGGGACGAACAACCTAATATTTTATAAATAACTGACTCCTTTAAGAATTTAGTCAGTCGTCGAAGTAATTCAGGGAGTTGATAAACTTGCACTGTCCTATGTAGGCGTCGTAAATCATCCTTTCCATTAAATCATCGGATTCCTCAGGCTTGCGACGTTTAATTTGTTTAGCCTTCCATGCCTTGCTCTGTGCTATAGCTTTCTGTGAATAAATAAATTCGTTCACTCGATATATTGCAACAGTTATGCAAAATATCGTCAAAAATCAGTTATACCTAAGTTTAATTTAGGTATACCTACATTCAAAAATTATTTTTTAATTATTATTGCCTAAGCCTAATTCAGTTCACTGATGCTACGTATACCTATGTAGTAACTTCATTGACTCAGCCACTGCTGGTAATATAGTCGAGTGTGAGGCTTTTCATTATTAACTTTAATTATAAATTTTATCATCTTGACGAACACACTAAACAAGTTAAAAGCTACAAGTAGGTAAAAACTGGAAACAGTTTGGCTAAGAACCATCTCCCACAAACACCAGTTTTCGAAAAAAAAGCAGTTTTGGCGCTTAAATACCACAGGCAACCACACGGACACACATTGGTTTCAAACTTGTAACATACCTCAATTTGCCACGGTGTTAAGAAGGCGTTCGTAGTGCTAATGCACTCGTCTAAAACATACTTAGACATAGCGGTTTGTTTAATGATTTGATTCCTTCGCTATAATTTCGTCCATGCACGTTTAGTACCATAACTAAACTTGCCATTTGACTAAATTAAGATTCATTCCTGAACCTCAGTTAATCTTAGCTTATGGGTAATTTTCATTTATTTGCGTGGATACTCGTAAATACGATAGCTGAAAATAACTTGTACTCGTATTTAAAAAAACACACAAGGAAGAGTTCATTCTGAGTTTTGCTGCTTCCTAATTTCTTCACAGGATTTTTGCAAACAATACGAGCTGCAAGCCCGGCTTGATAAAACTTTATTTTTGTAGTTTTCTATTTGTTACGCTCAGTCACCTGCTTACTAGGTTGAGAATTTTGTCGCAAGCGGCTTATACCAATTTACACATTTGGTTAGGTTCTAATATGTGATAAAGTGTGATAAAGTATGTGACAATGTGATAATAATGTAGTTTAAAAGAAGTTAGAGTTCCATTCTCCACCTCCTGGCTCAAACATCAGACACCATTCCTCGACACTAAGTCAATATATTGGAATCATCAAAACAAATCATATGAGCCCAAACTCTGGGGGTTTACTAGTAGCCGCTGAAGAGTATCACCATCCTCCTCCTGGGTCCATCATCAGATCAGCTTCAAGATACCAAGTTATAGCATTGTCATCCGAACTACATATACATACCTAGTTTCATTTCTATAGGTAGGACCATTAGATTCACTTCCAATATTTGTTAGTCTGTTACAAGGAAGCTAATAAAAGCGTGTTAAAAAATATACTAACTTCTAGACGCGTTTGGAACACATTAGCACGATAAGTATTAGCTACTTTAATCGCCTCCTTCGTCGCGTCTCTGGTTTTTCCATATCTAAAAGAAAAGAAAAGATAATAAAATAAATTATTTTTGTTATACAACAAAACCAGCTCGGGTTAAGCCACGGGGGTTGCGGGATTAGATTATTGTTTACTAATGCATCGCCTTCACATGAACATAATTGTCTGCGGTCAATTGTCGGTTTTCTCTTGGAATTGTAAGATAAGCGATCGTAATCCGATTGAATTGATCTTTTGTTTTTCGTTGAGCCAACTCGATTTAAATGATTACCGTGATACGAAAGTGAAGGAACAAATTATCAAGCATTATGTAAATGTCCACTAATCCCCACTGGGCCTGGTGGTAAATCTACGCGTCACATTCCCTAATTTTAAGGAAAGGTCATGGTTATGGAATAATTTAGCAAAATAAATATGAACAATACTTGTAGAACAGTAGTCTATGTGCAAGGTGATGTATAGGGTTGTTGAGACGTGCCTCCCCGACGTCACGAAGGGATTCGGGCAAGACATGGCCGAAACAGTCCCACAAATATTTGACGACGTCTGCGTCCAAAGTTCCTGAAAAATATTACAGAGTTTTGAGCGTGTGCTCAAAAAAAGAGATTAACTGATTTAAAGAGGTTCAACACCTAGACTGCTACATAAAGATGAATTCGATTAGAGACAATATTGCAAAACCATTACCAGTCTAGTATAATCAGTAGTATAACTTAATATTAATAGAAACTTTCACAGAGCTTACAATTTATGAAGTTACCTAAACAAATCGGCGTCATTAACATTTACAATGTGCTGCTACACAAACCAAACAACATAAAAATTACCCATGCAACTAAAAATTTGGTAACATTTACAACAACAATACATAATACTCTGTTTAGGGTGATTGTGGTTAGCTGCCCTATTTTAAAACAATAAAATGTTATATTTTTTAATTAGATTGATTATTGTGGACCTCAAGCATGTGATCCCCTGACTCGAAGGCTGGGTTGCATACTGTTGATAATTAAGCGTCTAACACGTGGCTTACTCGCGATGTTTCACTTCCTGAGACAGAAGCGCCAGCTTCTCGTATATACATACCTACGAAATTGAATTACAAAAAGCTTAACTGACCTACCGACTTATGTAGACTTTGCTATTGCAAATCTATAATAATACTATATATTACATACAAAACCCGAACCTGCAAAATCCTCGTTCAAACTGAGATGATCAAATAGCGTCAATATTTCACGAGGGACCACACTCCCACAGATTATTATTGGGAAAACAATCTTACAATAAATAAATCCTGCAACTTTCTAGACTATAAATAAATATAAATTATACAGGGACAGGATTAGTGACCGACAAGACAGTACATTATACAACCGACATCACGTTCCACGACAAACAGAATAAAACATTATTGACATCTTCTAATGACTAATATTTAATGCACAATCACAGACAAACTCAGTGAATTTCAAAATATTGTAATACAAATGCCTTCTCTGTCATCTCTTGGAATCGTGACAAAATCTTATAAGATTTTTAAAGTACCTTGTAAACCATAAACATTCCTACATCTATTACACATAAACAAATATCTTTACACGTTCACACAGCGCCATGTAGTTCCACAGTAAGCAACTAGGTTTGTATTATGGATACCAGATGGTATTCATAATACAAGATAAACTACAGAAATACATTTTTTTTGGTAAATAAATACATAATATAAATGAAAAACATTCACAACTTGGGAACACATGTTTGTATCATCATACAAACATATGCCCCTAGCGGGATTCGAACAAGCGACCTTTTGGTATAGCAGTCAGAGTTTCTAATCGCTACATCAAACAGGTCGTCAACAGTAGGTAGGTATAACTACGCTCAGTTGCATGTAAAGAAACGAATCTAGTTTACACTTCTCTATGTGAATCTATAATTAGCTACTGCATAATTACATGGGGGGCTCCTGTAAATCCTTAATGATTAAACTCGAACGTGCACAACGCCTTATTCTTAAAGTAGCTCTCCGTAAGACGATTAGATTCCCTACAAATTACTTGTATGAACTCTGTGCGGTTTCCAGAGTAAGGCAGATCTAATATAATATCGACTATTCTCAAATATCATAGGAAAGCAGCTCTCTTAAAAGAGGAGTCACTAAGTTCTAGGCGGCATGAACCAAAATGGGTCACACCACTCACGAGAACAATTTTTGCTGATAGATTTTTCTTTCACATGGCGCCTTTACTATATAATCGTGTCAATAAAAGTCGAAAAATATACAATTTGCGCAGAAGTACCTGTACGAGGTACTACGAAGACACTGAAAAAATTATCCATTCCTAAGCAGTTCTCTACACACATGCGAGCACTTATTCTACGCTTGACATAAATACACACGTAAATCCAATGACATTTACCCGAGTAACTCAGCAGCGACAACGCTGCGTGAGGTCACAACAACTTAAATTTATTGCAAGTAGGTATGTTGATTAGTTTACAAGCACAGACCCAGTGAGCAACTGTATTTACTTTTTTTGTTTTACCTCCTTTTAAGCATCCTAGAAATTAAGATCTCAAAAAATGTAATATACAAAGACATATTTTATGGTACAACACTTGTGATACTTTGTTAATTGGATGGGGAAGAGACTGGTTACCCACAATACAGGGAATCCTAGTGTGGGGACCAGGGCAACCTGACTGCTTATATTGTAACACTGTTTTTGACACAATAAAAATGATTTTACTTTTTACTTTTACTATATAGTCCGGGTCCTATTGCGATGAACCCTGCAGATTGTGACCAAAGCATGAAACTTGGTACAGGTATAGCCTAGGTCAAATTGAGCAGATTAAGCCCTGGCCCCACCAGATCCGGCCACGGGTGGGGGAGGGGGGGGTGGTTGAAGACCGCTCACGCCGCTCCGCAAACAAAAAATTCTGACGCCTCGAGACTACATACGAGACCGTGTTTGGTGTCATTTTCGTATAAATTGGGGATGAGGAATTCATATTTGAAGTTTACGTAATACCTCTCCCTACAAAAAAATTTTTTTTTTGAAGGAAACGTGAAAGTTAGAAGTATTATATTTCTGTTTGAATAAGCGTAACTATAAAATTGGTAAGTTATCATACAAACAAAAAATACTGATTTATAATATGACTACTCTAGTTTGTAAAAATATATAATTTATATATATTTATTATATAAATGAGACCAGAAAAAAATCCAAAGCGTCGCGCGGCGTAGAGGTCGAACGAGAGTTGTTGAAGTCCGCTCGGCCAACCAAAAATTCTAACGCCTCCTGATTTTGTGCCAGACCGTGTTTAATTTCTTTTTCTTAAATATTAAGGGTGAGGCATTACTATTTGAAGTTTGCCTTTTAATACAGTAAATTGACATTTTAATAGGAAAAGGTGTAAGTTAGATGAATTATTTTTTATTTGAATAAGTGTAACTTTATAATTGATTAGTATTGGTAATCATAAAAAAAAATTATAGTATTACTTTTCTTGTTTAAAATAAAAATATAATTTAAATATAATTATTACATAAATGATTCCAGAGAACAGTACGAAACGCTACGCGGCGGGGAAATCAAAAGGCGCGACACACTAAATGGTTTAAAATTGTATCCTGTTCTGGTTAATTTTAAATTGATTTTAAAATATTTTTATATATGATAAATAATCATAATATTAATTATCATTGTATAGATTATAATATTACAGTAGGAATACTTAAAACATTATACAACAGCAGTACTAAATAACAGAAACACACATATTCATACATGTATCTTTATTCCCTATGTCTGCCACTGCACAAACACAGTTCAGTGCAATTCAGCCCTTGTTTTTTACAACTGCATCTATTACTGCACTCCTGTTTGCATTTGCAGCGTACAAGCTCTAAACAAGCACGCGCAGCAACAGGTGCAGTTGTCCAGTGTGGCACCCAGATACTGTCAACAGTCTTCCAGCCCCAGTCTTCAGGACTTGGTAAATTTTGATGAGCTATCGTTTGCCCCCACACAAACACTCCTTGATATACAGCCCTTTTAAAATGCTGGTGGAGAGCATCTGCAGTTGGTGGAATGTGCTCCAACTGTCGGTCCTATTTCGTGAATAAATGTTTTCTGCATTCGTTGACTTTTTCAAATTTACTGGATCTAAAATTACAGATGTGAGCGCTTTTAATTATATTCTATTGAGTAAGTTCTGAAATAAAAAAGATCAAAAAGGGATTTACCTATCGTAAAGAGCTACCACGTACTTTTGTATAATAGAAATACATTGATCGTCTATTTGTCTTGACGACGTCAGCATTTGGTAAGGACTTGTCACCTCAGGGTAGGCTTTCCAAGCTTCGAAAGCAGTTTTTTTACCTCTGCCATGGAATGCCGATACTGTGTTGCATCCAGTAAATGCGTGAAACAGCGGCAGTACATTCGCCTTGGCTGGTCCTAAAAAAATTTAAGTAAGATTAAGATGTAAGTATTAATGTTATCAATTAAAATACAGTTAGTGTATTATAAACAAACTTTAACCTAATGCGGATGCGATTGCATGACATGAGATAAATTGATGTTTATTTCCAGTTCCAAGGTGGACGTAAAGCTTCTCCAGCTGAGGATATTTGAACACACAAGATACTGCTAAAACTAAAACGTCAGTGTCGACAGATCTTATCGGCGACGTGAACCATAATACGCGTGTCAGCTTCTTCGTGGTTACACGGCTGTAAAATAGGTTTAGCTCTTTCTTTGTTGCTAAGCACAAGGTCACCCTCTGTGATGTTTAGTTCCTTGGTGTCTAGTATTTCCATGGTGTGGCAACGAACAGTGAGAAAATGCAAGCCAAAATATACACGTTCACGTTGCCGATGCTGTTGCACAGGGACACGCCTATATATTAATAAGATCTGTCGACACTGACGTTTTAGTTTTAGCAGTATCTTGTGTGTTCAAATATCCTCAGCTGGAGAAGCTTTACGTCCATCTTGGAACTGGAAATAAACATCAATTTATCTCATGTCATGCAATCGCATCCGCATTAGGTTAAAGTTTGTTTATAATACACTAACTGTATTTTAATTGATAACATTAATACTTACATCTTAATCTTACTTAAATTTTTTTAGGACCAGCCAAGGCGAATGTACTGCCGCTGTTTCACGCATTTACTGGATGCGACACAGTATCGGCATTCCATGGCAGAGGTAAAAAAACTGCTTTCGAAGCTTGGAAAGCCTACCCTGAGGTGACAAGTCCTTTCCAAGTGCTGACGTCGTCAAGACAAATAGACGATCAATGTATTTCTATTATACAAAAGTACGTGGTAGCTCTTTACGATAGGTAAATCCCTTTTTGATCTTTTTTATTTCAGAACTTACTCAATAGAATATAATTAAAAGCGCTCACATCTGTAATTTTAGATCCAGTAAATTTGAAAAAGTCAACGAATGCAGAAAACATTTATTCACGAAATAGGACCGACAGTTGGAGCACATTCCACCAACTGCAGATGCTCTCCACCAGCATTTTAAAAGGGCTGTATATCAAGGAGTGTTTGTGTGGGGGCAAACGATAGCTCATCAAAATTTACCAAGTCCTGAAGACTGGGGCTGGAAGACTGTTGACAGTATCTGGGTGCCACACTGGACAACTGCACCTGTTGCTGCGCGTGCTTGTTTAGAGCTTGTACGCTGCAAATGCAAACAGGAGTGCAGTAATAGATGCAGTTGTAAAAAACAAGGGCTGAATTGCACTGAACTGTGTTTGTGCAGTGGCAGACATAGGGAATAAAGATACATGTATGAATATGTGTGTTTCTGTTATTTAGTACTGCTGTTGTATAATGTTTTAAGTATTCCTACTGTAATATTATAATCTATACAATGATAATTAATATTATGATTATTTATCATATATAAAAATATTTTAAAATCAATTTAAAATTAACCAGAACAGGATACAATTTTAAACCATTTAGTGTGTCGCGCCTTTTGATTTCCCCGCCGCGTAGCGTTTCGTACTGTTCTCTGGAATCATTTATGTAATAATTATATTTAAATTATATTTTTATTTTAAACAAGAAAAGTAATACTATAATTTTTTTTTATGATTACCAATACTAATCAATTATAAAGTTACACTTATTCAAATAAAAAATAATTCATCTAACTTACACCTTTTCCTATTAAAATGTCAATTTACTGTATTAAAAGGCAAACTTCAAATAGTAATGCCTCACCCTTAATATTTAAGAAAAAGAAATTAAACACGGTCTGGCACAAAATCAGGAGGCGTTAGAATTTTTGGTTGGCCGAGCAGACTTCAACAACTCTCGTTCGACCTCTACGCCGCGCGACGCTTTGGATTTTTTTCTGGTCTCATTTATATAATAAATATATATAAATTATATATTTTTACAAACTAGAGTAGTCATATTATAAATCAGTATTTTTTGTTTGTATGATAACTTACCAATTTTATAGTTACGCTTATTCAAACAGAAATATAATACTTCTAACTTTCACGTTTCCTTCAAAAAAAAAATTTTTTTGTAGGGAGAGGTATTACGTAAACTTCAAATATGAATTCCTCATCCCCAATTTATACGAAAATGACACCAAACACGGTCTCGTATGTAGTCTCGAGGCGTCAGAATTTTTTGTTTGCGGAGCGGCGTGAGCGGTCTTCAACCACCCCCCCCTCCCCCACCCGTGGCCGGATCTGGTGGGGCCAGGGCTTAATCTGCTCAATTTGACCTAGGCTATACCTGTACCAAGTTTCATGCTTTGGTCACAATCTGCAGGGTCTCCATACAATAGCTTGCAATAGGACCCGGACTAAGGGGAAAAAAGAGAAACTCAGCAATAACAACGGAATCAATTTCTGACCAGTAAATGAAAAATAAGAGATCAATCACTTCGGTTTAACGGAAATCTCGAGATGCACAATAGTTATGTTAGGCCATCTATCCAAAATCATATAATTTCATAGCATAATACGTAATACCCATATAGCCTTAAATAAGTGTATACTATCCCAAAAGTAACTTTACTTACGTCGAATGTCCGTGATATCAGTTCTCGGCAATATTTCTCGCATATTTGGATCTTTAAGCTGCATTTTACACTCTTTGTTAACTTTTTCCGAATGCCCACAGTCTTTCGTGGTTTTTACTAGCAAATCATCTTTACCAAGTTTATAGCAACTAGTACATGCAGCCACTTGATACACCTTTTCGTTATTTTTGTCCATTACGTACCTACCGCTTCTGTCATAGTAATATTTGTCCATTTCTTTAACCTACGAGAGATTATAATATACATCTAGATGGTTTTTGAAGAATGAAAATATAATACTGTTATACGAGTCTATTTACACGGGCGTGGATTGACCTTATGTACGAAAACCGTGTTAAAAACCTCAACACCATTCATAGGGCAACACTGACAGATTATCAATATATTATTATATTAAATCACCGAAGACCGCGTTAAGAATTTTTTTCTTCACCACGTAGCAACCACGATAATCGTGGTTAAACGATATCGAAAATCTGTACACAATTCGTAATCGAGCCCTCTAGTTATTTTAGAACTTAAAATCACCATCATCACCATTATATATCAGCCACACGAGAACGTCCCATTATAAATTCAATGAAACACAAATTAGCTATGGCTACAGATAAACTGATAAAAAAACAACCATTTTTGTATTGGTTCTCTTTCTATTTCTTTCTACTTGGAACTATGATTCATTGAATTTGTGAATTCTAAATAATCATGCATAAACTGTGTAAGACAGCTTTTCGATAATTAGTGTAGTTACCGAGAAAATGATTTTTAAACGATTAGCGCTAGTGCTCAAGGCCATTGAGAACAGATAGCACAACAATAAAGTAGGCCCTCAAAGCCCATGAGAATATGCTCCAACATAATATTACCTCTTTGAAGCTACCGTCACAAGTTACATGACAAATGGTTTTCCCAAGATCAAAGTAATATATTTGATGACCGTAATCGTCTAAACAGTATTGTCCTATGTTATCGCGATAAAAAACGCGATTTTGACCTGCAATTAAAATAATAAAAATAAATATAACCGTACTGAACTCACCTATCATAGTTATAAACTAAGATGTTACCGAAAAACTAAGATGTTATCCAAAATCAAAATAGTTAAGAATAAGAAAACTATTTGATCCATTTAGCGACACACATACATTACAAATAATTGATCGGGTTGTATGTACTACATAACACAACATGAAATATGGAACAGCAATCTAAAAATAAACAGTCGCTAGTTTTCGGTGCCGCAAAGGGTCCCACCTCAGAGTAGGTTGTAATCGAAAGGTAAAACGACTACAACACTGGTTTTCATAATGTTATTTATAAGATGGATGCTTCTTTGCATAGTGCAAGTTGGTTTTTGATTTAGTCAAAACTAACTACAGTGTTCCCTCATAAGTATTTACATACATACACACACACATACACACACACATAAAAACATCTATTTTTTTAACCTAACTAACATTATTTTCAATGTAACATTTAGATATGGAAGAGCGGGCCCTCCTGGCACAAGTATACTTGTATACTTAATAGGAGATCCCAACCTTAGTCTATAGTTTATACCTACTAAAGTCGAAAATAAACTTTTTTCATTTACATTTTCAAGTATAGTTGGTATCATGCGTGGATACTTATTATACATACATAACGTCACGACCTTTATCCCAAATGATTTATCATTTTATACCTTATATCATTGTTTTTCTAACATAATTTAATTATGTAGGTAATTACAAGAGTATATTTGGTATTGCTTAGACTTATGTAGGGCCGGAAGAGTAAAATAGGACCAACTCGTCTCTTAAGGTGTCGTAAAATGGACATATGGAATCGTGTGCGTAACGCCGTCACCAGTGATGAGCACCATAGCAAGAAGCATTTTGGTCGACTGTCAAAACTCAGCTAACGCGAGTCCGTCTGCCTAGCGTGTCGATTACAGTAAATGCTCTCATGAAAACCGATACAAATCGTGCCATGGGAGAACGTTCACGGTCAGCAGTTGTTGAGGTGATACAGGGTGGAAATGAAATTAGTAGGTATACTTACACGCAATAACTACTACGATAAGAACTACATACCAACAAGTGCAAAATATTGTAAGCAATTTTTGTTTCTAATTCGTATCATCATAATCTAATATCATCCCAATGACAACTATGCACAACTTGATGCAAACCTCAACTACTTTATTTTTTACAACGTGACACTATAAAGAAAAATATGACTGAGTAAACATTTTACTTAGCACATATTGCAACAGGGCAAGAAGATGATGATATGCCCCTTCCTACCTATAGTTTTATTTCTTGGAAATCTGCGTAGTTACGGAGTTATCGCGTGTATAGATACACTTCTCGTTTCCACACTGTATAGGAAACAACAAACTAACAAAAATTCTTTATTGCACATCAATAAGAAACATAACACAAAGATATCTCTTCCAGGCAATCTTTGGGTTAGAAAAAAGCAAAAACAGTGAAATTCTAAAAGTATTTGGGTGACAAGTTACTTATTTCAGTTAACAAACGGCAAATAAACTATGGATATCACACCAAAAATACAAATTAAAAACTGCTCCAATTTCGGTAGCCTTATGTGTTATTTAGACTGAACCTGACCGCTTTTAGGTACTTACCTCGAACCCCAAAGAACGTAAGCAAAGCTCTCGCTGCATCTAGATATTTTTTTTCAATAAATTCCTTTCTCTTGATTATATTTTCTTCTAAATTTTCCCAACACTTAAACTTTGATGGAGGGACATGATCTCTTGCAAAAAAAAAGAAAGTGTAAATATTCTAACATCAGTGGCGACTTTAATGACCTACGGCCCTAAAACGTCGTGTTATTATGGGTCTGATAAGAACGCTTAAGGACACCCAATGAGCTATAGAGAAGGATATGCTCGGCGTTTCACTACGCGATCGATTGAGGAATGAGGAAACAAAAGGCATCGACATAGCGAATTATTAAGTTAAAGTGGCAGTGGGCAGGGCTCAAAGGTCGAAGAACTAATGAAAGCGTATGACATCCACACACAAGCTGGACGGACTACCTGATGAGGTAGCCGGAAGTCGCTGGATGCAGTCCACTTCCGATCGGTCGCTCTGAAAATCTATGCAGGACGCCTATGTTCAGCAGTGGACGTCCTATGGCTAATATGATATTGAATGATGAAGTAGCGAACCACACGAGTGGTAGGGCACATAGATGATATTTTTAATATATCGAAATTCGTGAAAGCGCACAATAAACCTTCGGATAGTGAGATAAATTTACTTATTACACACACAAAAATATCAAAAACAAAAATGTTATTCTTCAATGTAGAATTCAACACTATAACCTATTAAAAAACAACATGGTTTTTATAATTACCCCGCTTCATGAGATTTTAGAAGAGGCGACAAGACTCTGTCAAACTTTACAACAAAAGTAATATTATCTATTGTTGGGTATAACTATAATTGATAGTAAACGAAAATCAAGGATAATTTGAGATAGATAATATAGGCTTATGTTATCTATTTCAAATTGAGATCTTCATCGCCAAATCACCAATCCTGCAATGACCTATCTAACACAGACTCCCTTCGATATAATATATGACCCTTAAAAGATAATTTATAAATTAGTTAAATTGTGGAATTTCAATTTTATTCTTATTTTTAACCAAGCAATCAAACCGCGAATCCTACATCTCGCTACCGAAGTTTTCTCAAGACATTTAATAACTGTGGGACTGCGTTGCCTGGACTGCGTTACAGCCTGGTGGAAGATCTTCCCTTTTCCTCCACACACCACACATGTCAATCTCCTTCATTACCATACATAATTTTACTCAAACATGCTTCTAATGTGATCTATATTTAAAACCTTCTTTCAGCAAAGTCAAGACCTTTCCGCGCTATCGAATATAAACTCGCAAAGTTGTATGGTATTTCATTGCTGATGAATTTAGCCACCAGCATTTTCCTTTTAAATCAAATAATATCAAGTTTTCTTTCAAAAATACTCAGGTGCAAAAAGATTTCCTCAGAATTTGGTTGCAGGTACAGGTATAGACTCCAAAGGAATCATTGTCCAATTAAAAAAAACGAAAGCGCAGGGATGATACATGGCTCGATGAAAATTTTTGCAAAAGCCCTGGAAAGGCGTCCTGAATTTCAGTCTTTCATTTAATAATTGATACTTTAATATTTGCTTGGTGTTGGGAAAAAGATACTTCGACCACATCGTCACTTTCCATCAGGTGAGATTGTGATTAAAAATCCAGTCCATTATAAAAAAATACGATAAATTTTAAAAATCTTTGTCCCTTTGTGCCCATTTATTATGTTATCAGAATGCCTTCGTCGTAGATACCTACCTAGTGGATATCTCAAATAAGTTTAGAGGTAGGTTACGTACGAGTGTTATAGAAAAAGAATATAGTGTAGCACCAGATGTCATTTGATAAAAAGTTATTTTTTGTTAGTTGCTGTTAATTGATTACGACACATTCCAATTCTAAATTTTAATTCATCATTCCATATTATATAGGTACCTACACGCAGCAGTACGACTGTAACACTACCATTTAGAGCAGGTATCGCGGCGTTCGATTCCGGTAATGTCACGCTGTCAGCTTACTCGTAGGGTCAGGCTGCACGATGCGGATCGGCGTCGTCGCTGTCACCATCGTTGATATACGTAGTTTATTGCCGCGTAAAGCCGCTCGTTGACATCGTCAGTGAAACCATAGCTGGCAGTAATGAATTACGTATAACGACACAGAGGCGGCGCCGCAACACACCGTGTCGCATCGCTCGAATTTATCCACATACAGAGCCATGACGCGGTAGCACGACGAGTAAAATGTGGGTCTATAAATTCACGTAAACTACTCTCATTGTAAACTATTGCTCTGTCACTACCATTCGCAGCATTACCGATAACTTTCAATAGGTACTCGTTACCGAAATGTTTGCGTAGTCTCGCTGCGATCACATTTCCGGTAGCGTCTCATAACCAGCATACATTGGTACGTTACGGTTATCGTGCTGTCGACTGTTCCAATGTCTTATTTAGCTCAAAGTGCTTTAACTATCTCGAAATTTTACAACTACTATAATTAAGCATTCTGATAGCATAAAATTGTACTTTTAGGGATAAAAATTACTTAAGTATTATTATACCTACCATGTTTTTTATTTAAAAATGTGCGTTAAAAATGTTAAGGATATGTCATTTGATTAATTAAGATTTATTTTTAATTACAGTATAACATCAAAATGTCAATCACTAACTCACTAAATGCACTCTTCAATCGTAAATCTAATTATAAATAATATTGACAGTTTTGATTTGATTTGTTAATTTGAAATTATTGAAAAACGGCCATTTTTATTTATAATTTTAAGTTATCGATTATAGCAGGAATTAAAGACATTTAGATACTATTTATAATTAGCTTTTAGGCTTTTCGAGTGCACCTAGCGAGTACATTTTACATTTATGTTGTACCTACTTAAGAAATCTTTACTCCCCTGGACCCGGAAGGGTGCCCCGTCTACACATTTTGAACTAAGAAACCATTTTAGAGGCCATTTTCATTATCTAGTATTACTTATCCTATCCACCTATCCTATCTACTTAGCTACCGCTTTACTAATAGGTATCAACATACTTGTATGTTTTATAAATTTCTTCTTGGGCAAGTAAATGTTTCTTTGCTTCCTTGAGTTTAAACAGCGTGCTTTCAACTCTATTATACTCTTTCAGCCGCCGCTCCCAGTAACGTACTTCGTCCTCTAAGCGAGGTATCGGTGTTGTCATATGATAATCTTCAATTTTATCTCGTAATTTTGATATGGTGAAATCTACCTATATAATACAAAGGAGTATCATAATAAATTACCACAATAGATATATGACATTTTGAAGTTAAGTGTTTGACGAAAACGTCGTCCCACCTCAGCTACATCTGCAGAGGACCTTCGGTCTTTCCTGGATAGAGTCAAACGCTCCTTGTTTCTGTCATAGAGCTCATACATCAAGTTGTTCAGGATGTCATCTCGTTCCGCTTCCATTTCGCGTAAATTATTACGGACGCGCAACAAACACTCCTCTATGCTGGTTCTTACTTTGTAATTCTGCAAAAAAGTTGTGTTCATAATAATTAGCACATCTGCTAGCGTAGGTACCTACTCGATACAAGTGGGAAAATCCAATAGGCGGGTGAAATTGGCGTCAAATTTTTGGATACTATACATACACTACACACTTTCAACTTATCTAGCTTAGTTACTTAATCGCTCGATTTAAAAAATATTATAGATTTTTTTTTATTAACTGTTACTAAGAAATTGTGGCATGTTTTATGATATTATTCACCGGCTCGGTAAATTTTTACCCGACTGACTCAAGAAGGACGGTAATGTTTATCGAGTGTATGTATGCATGTGAGATGTATTTAGGTGAGTATATTGGTATGTTTGTAACATAGAAGGATTACTAAACGGCTTGACCGCTTTTGAAATGCAAGGTGATATTAGATTCGCCCCAGAGTGTCATAAGATAATAATAAGCTGTTGAGTTTTGATTTTTAAATAATTATGCATGTTGTTATTTAAACTTGACTTATTTAAACTTAATAAACAACAAAATATTGAAATCATTCGCGTAAATTGAGCAAGTATAAGGGAGTTGTGGGACTAAAAAGGATGTTAAAAAGGAGAAAGAGTACATGAGAATTTCATCAAAGGTGAATTGTAGGCCAAACTTTGTTTTGAAATTCCTATATATGATCAAATTTTCGAACACCGAAGACGTATCTGGTACAAACGTTTTGGAGGCGCTCCATAGTTTATTGAGGAGTTCATCAGACAGTTCGAGAGGAAGAAAGAGAGATTATACTAGCATAATATTGGTGCTGATCCGCAAGAAATTCTGCAAACAATTTTATTCAAGGAACGTAAAGAGGCGTAAATTTTTCGGCTAATATAGCCCACGAGAAAGCTTGATCCATGAAGACACGATTATATAAACATTTCGAATTGAAACTTCGAACTTCACCTACTCCTAGAATTTTCGATGATCTTTCGAAAGTTTTCTAAAATAAAGTTTTTACATTTAGGGTTAAACCCGGAGATAAGTTCTTAGCCGTTTCGAAGATATTTAGCTTTTAACACTTATCTTTTGGTCTAAGTCTACCTAAACGATAACTATCCAATGAATGATGTCGTGTTATTTTTTTCTTTTTCAATTTATGTTATTTAAAAAGTTTCATTTCAGCGCAATAACTTATATATACCTATGTAATTTGTGACTAAAGCGCAACGGGTTTCAAAGCACTAAATAGAACTGTAAAAGATTTCAGAGGGAACAATGACATGATAGGTGGAGTCACCCTGTTGTTAGCTGGAGAATTAAGGTCTAAATCTTCGGCCCTTAATAAAAAAACTCTGATATTTGCGCTAGATAATTCTTGATCTCTTTCTTTAAATAGGAAACGGAGAATATCTGGAAACTAAAGGGAAGATTACAATTCCACCTGATCATGCATTACTTATGTTGACCGTTAACAATCTAATAGCCCAAATATATCGATGTCCACCTACACAGGAAATCCTCAGAGTGGCTGTGTGAACGTACGATTTCGATATCTAAGATCGGTCTAACGTCCGTCATTGATTGTATTGCATGTATATAATTGCATATATATTATCCTGTAGAGTTCCTAAATATATTTAAACCACTTGGTCTACCTTGTCACACATTTACCCCCGAAGAAGCTCCAGTAATGCTACTTAAAATTTAAATCTACCTAAGTTGTGCAATGAGACCAGGTTGCGTGTGAAAGCCTTACATAAAAACCTATTGTATTTACTGAGTGTGCTAGAGGTGAATCGGTCGGATACCTACCTACCACTTAAACTATCGGAGTACCCATTAGAGTATAATAGGCTGCAATTCCCCTTTAAGACGATGTTGCAATGACGATTTATTAGTCTCAGACTCAGTCACTGAAAACAGCAGGAATTGATCTTAGGGGGATTGCTTCCTTCCCACACGGGCAGTTTTACGTGACCTGCTCGATAGCGAACTCACCTAGCAGCCTGGTAGTGTTAGCATCTGAAGGCAGAACCTCTAATGTATAAAGAAACTTTAATTATAATTTATAAAATCTCTGAAAACCTTAACCAAACGATAAAAGTAAATGTTGCTAAATAATAAATCTCCTTATATAGAGGTAATAAAATAACGAAATTAAAAAAAAAACTTACATGATCCGCTAAAGTTAGCGCTACATAACTGTGAGTGAAATCCAATAAAGCTGCTTTCCTTTGAATCGATATATCAAAATTATTTTTTGTAAAAGCGATAACTTCTTCATACTTATCAAACTTATCTACCATTTCTCTAGTTGCAAAGAGCTTATCCATAAACTTTTCAAATTTTTCCTGTATTCCAATAAACCGCTGCTTTTCCTCATCCGATGTAATCGGCAGAAACGCTTTTGCAAAGGCAACTTGTCTAATTTGATGAATGTTTATTGATTTGTCAATCAAATGTAACAGTTCATCCTTTGTGATAATATTTATACATCTATCAGCTTCTCTAACAGCATTATTTATTATTTCCATCCAATAGTTTATAAAATGGTTTATTAAAAATTTTATTTCGCCGCAATAGGTGTGGTAGGAGCCATCAACAAAAGCAGTATTATGCAGGGCGCTGATGTATTCGTATAGTTTTGGAGAAATATTCTCATTTAAGACGACATAAGGGACTTCAAGTTCCACACTTCGTAGGCGTTCTATAAATAATCGGTACTCGATCATAATTAAAACGACTGTCCCAAAAGTCGCACAAAAAATTAATTGTTGCCTTTGTACTTCTGTTCTCAAATAATAAAGTAACGTAAAATAAAAATTGTAATGTCAGCTGTCATTATTCTAATTTCAAAATTATAGATTAAAATGAAGGTGTCAAAATTATGAAACAATGAAAAGAAGACAGTGTTTAGATTGTTTTGACACTGTTTAGACCAAACATGAACAGCGAAATTTAAAAGGTGCAGTCCGATTTTTTTATTTTATCATTATCATCAGGTTATATGATGATAATGAAGATGGTAATGAGAATTGCTTAGATGGTAGTGAAATGTTAGCAGATGGTGATTATAATTTACAACATATTTTGTAAACAATGGTATTGAAATGATACTTTCTTATCAGATAGACGATCACCCAAAATATACAAATAAAAATAGTATAATCAGTGGTACCATAGATATAGCAATACTGCACCGAGCGTAGGCCACGCCCCCAACCGTGCCAACAAAGGCAAAATCATAAATCGATATTGATGATCCGTAGTTTTCCAATATATTGATTCCGTCTAGGTATTATCACCTTGTGGTTAAGTAGATAACAACTACAGCGAATTAACATTACAATGAAAAGCGTCAATAAACATTGAATAACAATAACTACAAATCGTTGCGAAATATTTTTCTAATTGTTGAGAAATATAAAATATCACGATCAGTCTTAATAATAACAATAACACATGTTAAAGTTTTTAATTAATCTACATAAATTGTACTTCAAACTAAAAATATTACTGTGGAAACAAAACAGCTTGCTGCCATAAACATGAATCATATTTTAATTGTTATAGGTTTTCATATAAATCCGACCCACTTGAAAATAATAATTAGTCATATTATTTAAATAGCCTCAATACTACAAGTTAAAGTGCTCAAGCAACACAAAAAATAGTATCAACACAAAAATTTAACGGAAACAATATGAATTTCCACCGTATACATAATCTTACAGTAATTATTATAGAAATTATATAAATCTGGTTTCGTAATAATTACCAAATTGACCCTTTGGAAAATAATAATCGGTCGCATCATATAGGTACTTTAATAAAAATACAAATACAAATTAAAGTGTAGTTTTCACTACAATTTTAAAACTTATTAGTATTACTTTTTATTAAAACGACACCTTAAATTCACTATAATTACATGCACTGCTAAAATAATCGACTTAAATGGTTCCTATCTTATAGAGGTATGTTAGAGATTTAATTTTGTAATTTTGTTTTGACTTTTGTTAAACTCAGTTAACGTATTGATGGATAAAAAAACTAAGCATGTTATAGTTAGGTATGCATGTGTTTTTAGCTGAAAATCTCGTCGAGCTGCATTGCGAAATAAAAACGAGAACTAATATTTTGTAACGATAATTTTCCTAAATGTTTTGAATTAAAAGAAATCCTTTTTTTTTTTTTATTTTTTTTTTTATATTAGAGGGCGGCAAACGAGCATGCGGGTCACCTGCTGGAAAGCAATCACCGCCGCCCATGGACACCCGCAACACCAAAAGGGTCACAGATGCGTTGCCGGCCTTTGAGGAAGGTGTCCACCCCAGAATAAGTAGGGCAGCCTGAGCGATGAGGGATTCTCCAGCACTAATCGTGCTGGTACCCTCCTGGGGTACTAACTCTTTAAATACCGCTACCATTCTGGAGAGAGACTGGAAGGTGGGCCTCCGGCGCCCTCGCTCACCGGACGAAGCGCAGTGGCAAAATGCCACTACTCAGACGTCGGTCTTCTGCGAGAGGGTGGCACTTCCCCGGTCGAGCTGGCCCATTCATGCTGCAAGTTAATAGCTTACAGCGTGGCTCTACCACTACACTACTCCTTATAAATTGAGCATTAAAAAAAACACATTTTCAACTTTAACTCATTTCGAAAAATATACAGAAACTTACGTTTCTTACAAATGCTTAATTTTTAGCAATTTTTACTACATTTACAACACTATATTATAAGTTTCAAGAAAGTTACAGTTATGTGTTTTTCCGAGGTCAAAACATATTTTCCCTGGGCTATAAATTGTTAGCTGTAAAAAAATTCTACCTTAAAATGGAATACCTATTAGAGAAGACCACACAAGGTAAGTTATGTGATAGTAAACCTATACAATGCGAAGCACTCTACAGGGTGGAAACGATTACTGATCTCACTCGATTATTTTTAAACTGTACAAGATATTGTGAAACTATTCATGCTGATTGAGAAAGTGCATCACTAGTTTAATAAATTGCTATTATTCTATCTGATAAATAAATTGGATGTACCTCTACTTAGTAACTGCGCGCCGGTGGTTCAGCAGTTAAGACACGGTCTCCCACTTTGGAAAGCCTGGGTTAGATTCCCTGGCAGGCCATGTACCAATGAGTTTTTAAATTTAATTTAGTTACTTATGTGCATTTATGCGATGACTCTTAAACGGTGAAGGAAAACATAGGGAGGAAATCTGCAAGCCTGAGAAATAAAAATTCAAAAGCATGTGAAGTTCCCAAACCGCATAGAGTCAGCGTGGTGGACTACGACCCATACTCTTTCATATACGAGGGAAGACCCATAACCCTGCAGTGGGATGTTTACGGGCTGATGATGACTTAATAACTGATTTTTCCTTCTGCCATACATTTAATAGGTCATATCATTGATATAATTTTATTAGCTGGTACTTCATTATTATGCACCTGTTAATTTCTAGATAAGCATTGCATCTGTATTAAATGTGCATTGCAACTCTATTTTTTTACTTTAACTTTGAGTAAATTGGATATATGATTTTGACTTTTTTATCTCTGCCTTAAACTTGATAACCAAAATAAATTTTAATTATTTAATTAATTGAATTTATTTAAAAAAATGTGATAGCTATAGCCATATGGAAGTAGAAAAAAAAAACACAATTTAGAACGTACTAAGTTTCTTTATCAGATAGTTATTAATTGAAATTAATTGACGCATTTTCAATATTAGTGAAAAATTTTACAATTTATTGTAGTTTTGGAATAATCAAGTGAGATCACTTATCGTGTCCACCCTGTATACAGGTGAAGTTTAAATCACCTTCAGTATTTTGGTATGGTTGTTCAGACCATTAAACTGAACAACTTTCACTAAGGGACTAACTCGGAAATCGAGAAAATAAAATCAGCTGTTTCCGTAAACTTATACTCGTATATATTTTTTATGGCTTGGTAATAACGCAAACAGCCTAAACACGAGGACATTCTGTAGTAATTCTTTAGTAAAGTGGCGAAATACTTTGCGGAACATTTTGGGGCTTCTTGTGGGAACCCGAAAGTTTCGTTACGAACTTTAATTTACACTTCCCTTCACTTGTACACACAGACCAATAAACACAAGGTTACTGTACACCATCATCCCTAATTAATGTTGTTCAGTTTGATGGTCTGAGGCCTTTTGGCTTAAACCCAACAATTATTACAAGAAGTATCTCAATCAGAGAATATTTTTACGATCGTCTCCTCACCAGGGAAACTCCTTGACAGGTTATTAGCACAGATGCTAAATTTTGCATTCACGGTTAGTTTTGATAGTTAAACCCTCGTTAAACCTATATTTTGCAATGCTACTGATGCTGCAGCTAGTATTCACAGTATTTCCTCCATGACTAATAGTCATAATCTTTGTATACACATTTAGTTCTGATGGTTACCCATATTAACCGTCAAGGAGTTACCCTGGTGAGGAGACGATTGAAAAATATATTTTCAGTGACAATTAAGGGATACTTCTTGTAAAGTTGTTTCGTTTTAAAAAACGCGACTTGTAGACAGACTTCAAATCATAAATCTACATAATCTACCGATGATTACACACCATAATTTGTTATGGTTTGTCAGCATCATCTTCTTGCCCTGGTTTGTATGAGGTTGATGGTTGTTGTTCCACAACCATCAGAGATAAGGTTGTACAGACAGACAATCATTTCTTTTTTGGTTTCTTCCAATATTGGAAGAAAAAGGGATCTGAGCCGTCTGAGACGCAATCGCTAGCCGGCTGACGAACGCCGGACTTACGCAGCGCCCAGCGCAACGTTTTTTGCGAACAAGTACAATGCACAACATAATCATAAAACAATTTTTTAATTATTTTTTATATGTTTACAATACATATGAAATAATCGCTTTCATGAACTCGAAAATTCCACAGAGGATCTTTCCAATATTGACCATGATGTTTCCTTTATCGTTTACGTAATTGTCGGTTTATCAGTAATGCGTTTCTTCGTAGGAATCCATTTTCACACTGATTGTACGCGACACTGATATGACGACGCGCTCGAAAGACGTTAGTGTGGGGGTTTCTAACACGATGACTATTTAGGCGAGAAAGCGATATAGACGATAGCCACGTACCTATAGATTATGGTAGATAGTATTTAGTATTGCTTAAATGATACTCCGTGTGATGTAGGTATGTTGGCCGTTGTTAGGTTAGGTTAGGTTATGGTGATTTTGTTAGGGACTGAGTTTTCTGTACGTTTGAACTATTAAGTATTCTAACCACTTATTAAAAATAGATATGTGTACTTATTAAAAACATATACCTAATATTATTGAATATAGAATAGTACATTGAAAAGACAAAACATTACATTGTATAAATATAAAACAAAGTTAAATTTACGGTCCCGCTTAGTATGGTATTTTCACTTTTTAATGTCAAAAGATTCAGCACGATGCTTAGCTTCAGTAGGTATAAAAAATATATCGATAATTACAATTAATATCTATTCAACCTCGGTAAATCCCAAACTAAAAATATATTTTTATTACTTAAGAAAAAGTAGAGGCACTTGGGGGAGTCTGCACTACCATGGCAACATACAAAACCCTCCATGCCGGATATTGAAAAAAAATGTGACAGTTGCGTTCAGTTGTATTTGGCACTGAGTACATAAGTTAATAAAGTATGTTAAAAATCTCTAACATTTTCCATACTAGCGCCGATTCAGTTTAGCGCGACATCGCTTCCACGAACAAATATCTTTTTCGTTCGTAGCTTGTCATATTATTATATCAAATCTATAATAGTTACATACGTAAACTTCCGTGATTTTTTAATACTTTTTTATTAAAAAGTTATTAACCCATTAAATTTTAACATGAATACAAATGACTACCAATAACATGAATGTGTAGGTAAGACAGCAGAAATCATGACAATTGCCTACTACCTACTTACCTATTTGAAAATAATTTAATTAATTAATATCGGTAGATAGAAACAAATCATTAACAGTCTTAAATCACCCTCACTAATTTTGAGTCATTCACAAATATAATTAATTTATAATAGAGGTATTAGGCGAATTAAAAAAAAAACTATATTTATTTCTACATAATATTATGATTCTCAAGCTATATATATATAAATATATATAAAGATACTTATATTATATACTAAATGACACACACAGTGATCAGACGGTAGGTAATTTATTTATAATAGATTTTTCACTCGGATCAATGTTTAACGAAGACTTATTATTGAAGTAAATTATCAATATTTTTTCTAAGAAAACACAGAAAAGTTAGTTTTGAACACGATAACATTAGTATTTCAAAATAAAATTTAATTTAACCTTTAGACGCACACTGGACCTAATTCAGAGTGGCCGCTAATTATAATTAGCTTTAGTTGACAGCCGCTAAACACCTTTGCTATTCTGAAATGTCTGTCAAAATCAAATGATAGGACTAAATTGAATATGACGTTTCTAATTTTAAACGGCTAACTCAACTTAGACTTAGCGGCTCAAAAGCTATTCTAGGATGGCCATTTTAGGATGAAATAAGAACTGTCATCGCTAATTTTAGTCGGGACCTCCAGACGTGCCACTTAAAATTAAATTGTATGTAAATACGTCAATTTGAATATGGTTTGAATACTAGTTGTCAAAAATGGAACGTAGAGACAAAAAATGAAAAAATATTATTCTCTAACCGTGGTCATTCCTTTTGCGCTTGCTTAAATGTATCTGGAATGTCCTCCGCTGTCTTTTGTTTGTGTTCTATTGTGTTCTTGTGCTCGCTTATCATCAAATGATAGCACAGATAGCAGTAAATTGTCAAATGCCGCGAAAATTATGTAAAATGTGGAGAGAAAGTTGAAAATTACAAAAAATAAATATAGTAAAAGTGTGTAAGATCTTAACAAAGTAAGATTTAATCATAAAAAGTAATAAAATATGGAATTAATATCGATATCATTCATTCATTCGGTCACATGATTTTTAAAATGGTAACACACATCCAATTCAACCTATCCAAAACTTAGCCCACCACAGACAACTTAGCCGGTGTTTAAAACCTTTCTTAATTTAGTTGGATGACCGTTTTGGAATAACAAATGGTTTAGCTAAGATTAAAATCCGCGTAAAATTTAGGAATTAGTTTTAGTTTTAGCTTTAGACGATGGGCGCCAGAATTAGGTCCACTGTCTCCGATCGGTACCAAAAATTTTTTATACCGTCAACACTCGCGGCACAGATTACTAATAAGTTACTAAAGTAACTCGCGGACACTAGTTAGTAAGAAAGTATGTCCATATTATTGCATGCCGCCGCTTCATCCGAACTCTGATTATTAATAAAGATTTAAATATTAAATATAAGCTTATACTGCTGACTTCTAATTAATTAAAATTAATTTCTCCGCAAACTATACAATAAATTATTATTACTAATTTTGTCTAATACTTTTTCCATAATTTCCTCATATAATTCATAAGATTTAATCTTATGAATGAAAGTGACTCCCGAGAACAATATAGACATGCCTCAGAAGCGAGATGGGTCTATAGTTCGTCAACAGGGTCTTGTCGCCCTTTTTGAAGAAAAGTACCACCACGTTCCATTGCCATGTCTTTGGCGTTTTTCCTTCGGGAATGACGGAATGAAATAGGTTCTGAAGAGCTCTCAGGATTGTTCTGCCGCCTGCTTTCAGAAGATCAGCCATGATTCCGTCCTTACCCGGCGCTTTGTCGTTTTTAAGCTGTTTGAGAGTTATTCTAATCTTGTACAAGCTGACGTCTGGAATGTATTCCGTATAGTGCCGACTCATCCTGACTCTTGGATCTGTGGCCAGATTGCTAACAAGTGGGCGTGATGTCGTGTATAACTGTCCATAGAACTTCTCGGCCTCTTCCATAACTTTTGGCACTGACGAGAAAATCCCACCATCCTCGGTCTTTAGCGTCATCAGCTGCTTAAAATTCTAAGATCCTACCGTATGGACAGTTTCCACCAACCTGCCATTGAAATCGTCCACATCTACGCACTCGCCTAGGCATTCGAAGCGGTTTTGCAATTCCATCTGAAAGCTCTCGGGGTTTTGAAGATGAGTATGTGCTGGACGGAGTGTAGATTTCACTAATCGAAACCGTTCGCGTTTTATGTTCAAATTCAATGTGCCTCTTACCGTGCGGTGATCGCTTCCGGTTTTCACCGCGTTAAATACTGACACATAATTGAATATGTGCTTCGTCGTCGACATGATGAACTCTATCTCATTTTTTCTGTACCATCGGGGCTGAACCAGGTCCACTTGCGATGCTCTTGCTTTCTAAAGAAGGTGTTCATCATATAGAGTCCCTCCTTCTCCATGAAGCCAGCCAGCATTCGGCCTCGGGAGTTCCGACGTCCCACTCCAAATTGCCCCACTTTCATCTCATCACCGCTTCGTTTGCCCAGTTTCGCGTGGAAGTCCCCCATGACAACGGTGAAATGGGTTTTGAAGGTATGTATGGCTCTAGAGACATCCTCATACATAGCGTCTACCTTGTCGTCGCGGGGTGATGGGGTCGGCGCGTATACCTGTATGACCTTCAGTGAATACCGTTAGGTGATTCTGAGTATAAGGTTCGCTACCCTTACCGACACACTCGATCTTTATTGGAGATAAAGGTAGTGATAACCACCGATACTCGAATCTAGAAACTAATAAGAATACTATACAATCACATAGATAAATAGGTATATTCAAAATAATAAAGATAATTATAAACACAGTAATAGGCACTCAATTTGACATAACGTTTTTCACAACATTCTAAATCTGAATACATTTTTAAACTACATAAAAATGTATCTTGCCTGCCTGTATTAGTTTACCTGCCAAATGAATACTCCTTCATTCTGACACTCCTCCTTAAATTAATCCATGCATGCATCCACACGCTCAACTCACTCTGCAAACTGCATCATCTCCTCCATCACACACATCTACTTGTTCATCCAAGTCACACACCACTCAAATTTTTCTTTCGGCAGGGGCTTAGTCAAGACGTCTGCGATCATACGCTTACTCTCTAAAAACTTCAACTTAATAAGCCCATTCAGAACAGCTTCTCGAACAAAATGATATTTTGGATCAATATGTTTGGTGTGCTGGTGATGAATTGGATTTTCACCTATTGCTATTGCTGACTGACTATCACTATATATTGTGATAATGTTATCCTTTTCAGTCAACTCCTTCAGCAAGCGTCTCAAAAAGGTTGCTTCTTTTGCAGCGTGACATAAACTAATGTACTCTGCTTCAGCACTGGATAAAGCAATAACCTGTTGCTTCTTGCTCTCCCATGAAATGGCACATCCTGCTAGCCTAAATACAAAGCCAGAATAAGACTTCCTGTCTTGATCACCTCCATGATCAGCATCGGCAAAACCTTCAATATCTCGTCCTGTTTTCCTGTAGTTTAGAGCATAGCTCTTCGTCCCCTTTAAATATCTCAAGACACGTTTAGCAGCTTGCCAATGCTCCTCCTTAAAACAATTATTAAATTGACTGAGGTAGCTCACTGCAAAAGCTATATCTCCTCTTGTACACACTGCTAGGTACATTAAGGAACCAATTAATTCTTGATATGGTATGTTAGACGGTGGTGAATAGTTTTCTTCACTTGGTTTAACTAAGCGTTGTCCAGGGACAATGGGCGTGGCAACTGCTTTGCTGTCATCCATGCTGAATTTCTTAAGGAGCTTCTCAACGTAGGCTTCTTGATCTAGTTTAATTCCACTTGAACTTTGCGTGAGTCTCATACCCAAAATAAGTTCAGCTTCTCCTAAATCTTTCATTTCGAAAACGTTCATCAACTGTTTCTTTACTTGAGCCAATTCCTTTTTATCATTCCAGAAAATCAACAGATCATCCACATAGACGGCGATAATTAACCATTTATTGCTGTCTTTCCTCATATAAACACAGGGCTCATTTTTAAGTTTATCAAAATTGATATTCTTGAGAGCTGTATCCAATTTCTGATTCCATGCCCTCGGAGCCTGTTTTAATCCATAAAGTGATTTTTGAAGACGACACACATAATTCTCTTTTCCTTTTTCTAAGAAACCTTCAGGTTGTGTCATATACACAGTTTCTTCGAGATCTCCATTCAAAAAAGCTGTTTTTACATCCAGATGATGTATTTTGAGATTATACTCTGTTGCTAAAGCTAATAACAGCCGTAGCGTACCATGTCTCACTACTGGGGCAAAGGTATCTTCGTAGTCCACTCCATATCTCTGTCTGAACCTCGTGCGACTAACCTGGCCTTAAATCTCTTCTTATTCCCGGCCCATAACCTATTGGAGATAAAGGTAGTGATAACCACCGATACTCGAATCTAGAAACTAATAAGAACACTATACAATCACATAGATAAATAGGTATATTCAAAATAATAAAGATAATTATAAACACAGTAATAGGCACTCAATTTGACATAACGTTTTTCACAACATTCTAAATCTGAATACATTTTTAAACTACGTAAAAATGTATCTTGCCTGCCTGTATTAGTTTACCTGCCAAATGAATACTCCTTCATTCTGACAATCTTCACCACGTTATCCACAAGGGACTTGTGGACTACGAACCCGACACCTCCCTGGGACAGTTGGTTGCCCTCCCGGAAATAGAGCAAGTTACCGGATTGAGGATTATCGAATCCTCCCCCTCTTTTCGGACTTCAGACAATCCTATAATATCCCAACGTAACTTGCTCAATTCCTCCTCCAGTTCAACAATCTTCTCATCGGTCCGCAGTGTTCGAGTGTTATATGTTGATAGGGCCAGTGGTCGTCGATGGTGGTAGCTTGGCTTCTGCAGGAGATTCTTAGTACCCCCTGCCCCGCCGTTACCATGGCCGCTACTATGGTAGCCAGGAATAGCGGGGCCGCCGGGGACTGGGGACCGTGGCAAATTTATTTTGTCCATATTTGGGAGGTTGTTGCCATAATCGCCACGCTTGGCAAGCGGGTTGGCGATCGCAGTCGGTCGGGAGTCTTATTACAGGACGCTGCTGCCCATCCTGTATCAGCATTTCTTCCAACCTGTTGCAATGAATTTGGCTGCCTTAGTTCGGTTGACTGACTACACTAGTGGTAGACATGACCACTAGCGGGCGATGGATTCGTCACTTCCCGACGCCTAGGTTAATTAATTAGTAAATTAATTATGTATTTTATATTTTGAAAATATGGAACCACCAAATATTATGCTGTTCCCTACTGAATCAACTTTGCACATATTATTATATTTATGACAAATGACTTAATAACTTAATGTAACCAAGGTAACACAAACACAGAAGGTGTATAAACTTCTTCATTGGTAAGGCTTATTTCATTATGGATTCCTTAGAATATTGTACAAATGAAGGGAAGTGTAAGTGCGTAACGAAGCTTTCGGTTTTGCACAAAGAATCTTTTCACTTTCACTTTTTATTTTAATGGCAACTACTACTTTGTAGTAATTCTGCCAAATACTGGTGTTTGAAGAGGCTAGCGTATGTTTAGCCACAGAACGGTATTCGCTGACACACTGCGTATCTAAAACAAACAACAACACATGGACGATCACAATTTGTTAGTTGTTATAGTTTTATATTGTTAATTGTAATAAATTTAGATAAAATAGGAATAATAGGGGAGTTTATAAACGAATATGTAAGGAGAGATTTAAATATAATAGGACGAGGGAAATCGGCAGGGGGAAGTACGTCATACAAGGAAAATTTATTTTTGGGGCAGGTGAAGAATATATGGTCTAGAGTGCCTTCATCTAGTCCACATTCACATATGGAATTATCCCTAATCCTAAGTTTATGGAGATGAACCGGTGTACAGACATGGCCAAGTCTTAGGCGGCAGATTGTAGAGCATGTCCTTTTATCTAACATGGGGAATTTGAAAAACCATGGTTTTGTGGGGATAGATGGTTGAATTTCTCCATAGTGCTCGCCTTTGCTTTGTTTGGAGATTGACCACTCCAAACCCCAATCCGTCATTAAATGGGTCTTGGCTGAAGCGCCAAGGTCGTGGGAGTAGAGCTTGTAGTGTTCAAGAGATCCAGTATTAATAGCTAATTTAGCATACTGGCCCACAGTCTCGTTTCCCAGAATACCACTATGGCTGGGGACCCAAGCCACTACAATGTTAATATGTTTGGATTGGCAACTCCAAAGAGCTTCTCGGATATGGAAGATGATAGGAAAATTAAGTTTATGCTGGAAAGAAAGAAAGAAAGAATCTTTTGTAAAGCATTTTACTGCAGAATGACTTGACAGTGACTAGACTCTGTATGCGCTAGGTATACGACGAATGACTTGTTTTGACTGAGACTGACTTCACTATAATGAAGAAATAAGAGAAATTAGACATGGTTGTATGGGCTTAGATCTCTTTGCCTTCTTCAAGAGGAGTGTATATTAAAATGAAAAAAAAAAGAACTTATTTTGGCAAAGCCTTGGTCAAAATATCTCGGCCACTTGTGCAAATGATTTTATCTTCTCGACACTTCTAGTTTAGAGTTTCTTCCAGTACGAATTCTCGTACAAAATAGTACCTTTAGCGTATATGCTTGGTTCTTCGGTAAAATTTAGGGTTATGGGCGTGTCGGACTGCGCTTCATTAACCACCTGGAGAAACGAAATACCACTCAAGTTGGTAATACTCCAAAAATCGTTTCAGCATCACTAGCATTCTGGCCGTTTCATTTACTGCAACAAGTTTTTCGTCTGTTGTATAGCAACAGAAGTTGGACGTTGGCTAAACCATGACACTGCTTCGGATCGTAGCAACATACTACACTTACTAGTAGTTGAACGTCCTGTTGTGATATCTCCACCGTGATTCTGATCTTTGAATGTTTATAAGGCTCCTTGCAGATGGTTTTTCTTATAAGTGATACCATAGGACATCGTGCCTTTTAACTTCGTTTAGAGTAATCAATCAGCAATTTCTTTACACCTACAATCTTTGTGTACAAATAGGGGCCAGCTTCACTAGCTATAAACAAATTCTAAGAAATGCCCTAGTTTTGCAATATCCCGACTTTGACCATCCACTCATATTGACAACTGGAACTGACGCATCCGACTTTGCACTCGGCATAGTTCTTTCTCATGACAGTCTAGACGCAGATAAACTAATAGCCTACGCTTCCCGGACCTTATCTGATACTGAAATACGCTACTCAACTATACCACAGATTACTAATAAGTTACTAAACTATACTAACTATAGAGAAGGAGCTTCTAGCTATAGTTTGGGCAGTGAAGTATTTCCGACCGCACTTGTGTGGAAGGAAATTTACAATCTACGCTGGCTATAGACCCCTAATTTGGCTCATGTCTCTTAGAGACCCAGACTCAAAATTACCTAGATAGCGATTGAAACTAGAAAAATATGACTAGGAGGCAGTCTATAAGAAACGGAGGTAGATTACCAACGCTGACGCACTTTCCAGAGCCAAAATATTTTATAATAGCATAGAGTCACTACTGGTTAACGTTGATGAAAATGAGGACGATGACGTCATTGATAGTCTACTTTTCTGTAATAATGTGGAACCAAAAAATTATATACCGATACCCATTTTCCGATTCCGTGGAAATTGTCTGGTGTTTCTTACGTTCCCGTGAAAAATCCAGTGTTTTCCGTTCCCGTGGGAAATCCGTTGGAAAAAGTCTCCCACTGGGGCTTGTTGTAACAATTTTCAGAAATATCCTTCTATGTTTAAATCCATACATATTTTAGTTATTGTTACTTTATGTTTATTGTGTAACCCTTTGAGTGTTGAATACAAATATCAAGTAACCTAAATATATTTCTAGTTTCTAGTAAAACCAACTTTTTCAAAAAATGGAACCTGTTGCAACTTGCCCCAAGTAAGAGGCTAGATGTAATAGGCACGGGGTAGGTTGAAACAATGAGAACTGCAGCCAAATTAAGAGGAAAAACCTTTTATTATTAATCACTCTTTGTTATAGTGCAATAGTGGGCCAGCACTGGGCCCGCGTGGTGGATTATGACCCATACTGATTTCCAGTGAGAGGAGACTGTGCCCCATCAGTGGGGACGTATAAGGCTGTTGATGATGATAGACAATATTTGACTTTAACAGTAAGAGAAACATCTCTAAGTGTACTTTTAACTTTAGAATTTCAATTGTTTAATCAACAATGACAACATTTACAAAATTGAAGACTTAAAATTTAACTTTAAATTTATAACAGACATACAAGTAAATGTGATTTGGTGCCCTTTATCACAATAATTTGTAATAAAAAAATGTAAGTTATAACAACAAAGTCTATATAATTTATAGTTAATTTGACCGTAACAGTTAAATGAGTGTTTCTTAATTTAATTCCGGCGTTTGCATAGAAAATTAGGATTTCTATGCATGAATTTCAAAAACCAATCTATTCCTACAATCTGATGTTCATGCCTGTATATTTTCAGAACTTTCATTTTTTACCTCAGAATAATAAGTTACATATTTCCCTTAAATTTGTTACAATGTAACTACCCTATTATTTTATTTAAAAAAAATATAAAAATTTCTCTAAAACTACAAGCTTTACGAAAAAAACAAAAACATAAAATATTTAGTCAAATATGTGCTCACTTAACAAGATGAAATCCAGCATTGATTTGTTTTAGTAACCAAACATCAAAGTTTTCGTATTTTTTTTTTATGTTATCTGGCAGAATCACATCATGTATTTAGGTCCTCTGGTAGGATCCTGGGTATGATTGCCGGACGCTTCGTGTTATAAGATTAAAGTCGACGCTAACATTTGAACTAATAAGGTTCACATTCACGGTTAAAATTTACTGTTACTACTTACCCCCGTTACAACAAGCCCCAGTCTCCCCTTCTTAGTGGACATTTCCTAAGTACTATCTACCTGCTAAATTGCAGCTTCATAGGTCTTACTAAGTCAATTTCGTATTTAGTCAGTAAGTGACATTTCGTTTTTTTTAGGATATATATTTATAGACTGAATCAACTACTATTATATTAGGCCGGGAATATACATCCAATAGTGTTTCCGATTGTCTGAAACTCAGATCGTATTCACTCGATACACGTCTAATTTTTCCGCCGGACTTTTTCGGAAATCAGTCGTTCTCGATATATTATCCCGAGTGCTTGCATGCGGAGCAGAACGGAATTACTGTTACTTATTGCATTTACGACTATACTACCAGATCGGACCCCCTGTTCCACTCTAATCCATTGGTCAAATTCATAAATGGATTAAATTACGTATATTGAGTGTTTAAACAAAACTACGGCTCCAACAGGGGGGGCACACTTCAAATGTCATCAATTTTCATAGCAGACTGCGACCTCTGAACTGCGGTTGACGAACTAACCGTTATTAGTGTTCTGTGGCAGCAGCCGCCATCTTACCGGTGGGTGATGTCATGTCGAGCTCTCGAGTCAACGTCGATTTCCGTTTGAAAGTTTTTGTAAAAGTTCAGATTTTTGTGTTAATTTCTTGTTTGTTTTTGTTATACTTCTTTTTCATATCTAATTCAAAGAAATTAGTTATGAGAAATAAAAATTTCCTCATAAACAACAATACCTATTTCTAAACCCTGTTTCTACCTATATAATCAGTGTACGTAGGTATGTATAGATAGATTTAATTCCTCAACCAATCGCTGGCAGCAGCACTGTCTATACATGCAAATTTAACCACGGAGTTGCCACTCTTTCTCGGTAAATAGTTACTATACTCTTTGGGCTCCAATCTCCAATGGCCAAAATCTGACGTATATTCACAGTCTTAGGATTTAGAGTTATTATTTATTAGCCTTTGACAGTTGATTAATGTTGCCATATGAAAACTTTTAAGAAAATTCAGGTCACGCTTTCGTCATTTTACCCAGTGACTACCTTTTATATTGCTCAGTTTTGTATTAGCTACTTACTAAGTAACATGTCTTTTTCAACAAATTTAATTGTTTTAAAAACTTATTTTAAATCACCGCTTCGATCACAATATGCAACATGATCGAAGTATCGCCGTTACTTGCCTTAGGACAAGACATACTATGTAGTAGAATATTTAAATTTAAATTATGTGTTTAAATATTATTTAAATTGGCTGAAATGCAGAGTAAATAAAATAATTTTGTCAACATTGTTCGAAATGTTCAATTTTGAAAATAATTACACAGTATTTTTCACGCTGGCAACTCTCCTTCTGGCAACGAACATGAAGAGTCGTGTTTCCTTAAAATTATAAGATAATATTTTTTGTTATATGTTAAATAGGTGGCACCGGGTATACAATAATTAATTATTATGTGCTCAATGTTACGGGTAAGTTGTAAATGCGAACTCTTACTAATTTCACCACATAGTATTAATTGAGACTGACGGGGTGAAGGAACCGGACTGAGCAACAATACAAGGTGCGCTATTGTTATCTAATTTATTAGTTTAACTTTGTGCAATGCGCCTCACAAGTCTGGTGGAGTAAATTCCGTTCTTTCAAAAACATGAATGTATTTACATTAAAAAACACCCTTATGTCAGTAACACATTGAAGAGTTTCACTATTCACCATCCGGCTCCATCTTCAGATCTTCGCTACCAAGTGTAATGCATGGGACTGGTCAAAACGAACCAAATTAGCCCAAATTCGGAGGGTTTTGCTAGTTGCCATTGAGAGTTAAGGGGAATGGCTTCATCATCAGATCAGGGCGATGATACCATATTATTGTACTATTATCAGTCTTTGTAAAGTTTCAAATCGATACAACACTCTTAGAATTAGGTTATAATCGACTTCCTTACATAGTCACAATTGAATTTAATATACTTAAGCGCTTAATAAAGAAAAAAGAGGCCAATTTCCCATTCAATTTTACTGTCATTTAGACCTACAAATGAGTTGAAATCTTGATCTAATGCAAGGGTCTTGAACCCTTGCATTAGGAATAACACCATTAGATATCTTAATATCTAATGGTGTTATTCCGCGTTATATACACCATAACTGAAATCTGTCTCCGTTTAACATCTTTACACAAGAGGTTTTATTGATGACTTCAATGGTACTTTAATTGTTTATCAATATTTCTATCTATGTTAACAACTTACTAGTTCACTAGATTAAAACAAAATTTCAACCTTTAGTAAGATTAAACTCTCGCAAGTTTTATATAACAATATTCCCAAGACCTGCTTAACTTTTGTGCATGTAGATCTCGGAAGATCTTAATTCTTTTCTAGAACCATCTAGCAGGAATGTGTCCATGATATTAAAACAGAAAGTTTATAAGAATGCGTTTTATAAAATATTAGACTATTTAGATGATAATCATCTCTGGACGTAACCAACTCGTTGCATGCCAGCCACGCTAATTATCAATCGTAAGCGCAACCTTTCGAGTTTCTTGCTTGTTCTTCTCAGGGGAAACTTGCCTTTAAAACAAGCAGTAGCTTAAAAAATGTAAAATTGGACCATTTTAAGTGTACCCTGTGTACACACCCAGGTACACAGGAAAAAAAGAAAGAAGAAAATAAAAGAAAAAAAGTAAAGAATTTTTGACTATTGACTACATAATGATTGATTAAATCGGTGGGTCATATTCACTTGCTTTTAGGTTAGGTTTTAAGAAAAGTCATAGAATTCCATGACAATGATCATTTCAAACCAGTGTAACAGCATATGTGAAAGCCGCAGAAACATTCATTACCTATGTGATGTAATTGTGACAGCGAAATAAGCGAGTGTGAGAAGCATGACATCTTACATTAAATAAAAATCAAACAGTAACTTTAAAGCGTTTAATCAATTTCATTCATTTACCATTAGATACCACAACATTAGACTATTTACTTGTCAAGATAATATATTTTTCTGAGCCCAAAAATTCTCGACTTGAATTTCCTACGTAACCGATGCGGCTGTGATCAAAGACGGACAGTAATTTTTGGCACCGATACGATGCGACCGCAACACTCCTTAATCTGTACCTTCATGGAACACTTTTCGAATTAGTACATTTTTAAATAAGTTCCAGTCAGTCCAGTACTTAATTATTATGACCCTAAAGTACTATTATTTCACCGTGTCTTTGTTTGTAAGTTTACGACGTTCGAAAAATGAGCGAAAGAAGCGATTGAATACTCAAACAAGAAATAAACAAACCTCAAAAGAACCTAAAAACAACTGCGTCAATGTAAAATAAGCTTCATTTATTCTTAGAATTATAATTACTACGTTTCGTAGTTTACTCCAAAGTTTTCTAAACGAATGAATGGAATGGACATAAATAACTTTGTTTTTGTGAATAGTAGGTAGCGTAACGTGAACAAATTATGTAACGAAACCTAGTAAGGAATCTTTGAACCAAACAGAACCCGTACAAGTTGCAGCGTAGTTCCCACGTGGTTTCAAACTGAGCGAGAGAGACAATATTTTTAAGACAATTTTATAAATGGCAACAATAGTATTTTTCTTACTATTCACGCACACATACACAAACACACACAGAGGCAAAATCTCACAATAAGCATGCGAAAGAAAGAAAGCAAGCATTGCATGCGTGACGTGAGTAGACGTGAACGATCGAATGACAGTTTTAAGATTTAAAAAAAAATTGTACTAATATTGTTATTGCATCCAAAATATATTTACATTTTTTATTCATATACGAAATAACACATTATTATAAACGTAAAAAATTAAGTGCTTAGTAAAAATTCAGACTTTTGCAGTGACAGTCACGTTTGTTTATTGGTTAACATCCGCCATTTTGTACTGTCGTTTGTTTAGTGACTGGGTCTCTTTCTAGTGATGCTATATAATTCTCCTGAAAATATATATTGTGAATTCGCAAGTGGTGTACAATGTTTTTGCTAGAAACGTTGCTTTTAAAGGGTCTAAATTAAATCGTGTGACTTGTCAATCTGACGTCGGTATATCATCTACCTATGTGCCGGATGTGTCCTACAATCGGTTAGGGCGATTTTACGTGCCACCTTGAGTGGTGTACGTGTCCCGATACCTATGCTGCCAAGAATATGAGTGGCAATGGGAATCAGGCGCCGTTGGCGCCGAGTCAGCGCGGGCCCGGACCGTATCCTTTTATATTTTATTGTTTACTGTAGTTTTATCACTATATTTACGTAATATATGCCACTTCAGCAACTGGTCAAGCCGCATTGTGCGAATACTTTTCTACATAAATGTATATTTTTTATTTACATATTTGCCGTTCCTCATTCTTAGCATCATATCACATCATACATATCTGACTGATGACATGACTTGTCATGTTGTTATTAATTTGAAAAAATGTTGAACATGTTTTGACTGGTGAATAGAAACATGACTGTGTTATTCAGTAGCTACTAAGGTTTCCAACTTTTGTTGATTACTAAGTCTACCTACATTAAACTAGAAATTTTTGTACTTTGAGGCTCTTACAAGTGGTTTGTGTGAACATCACTGGTAAGTTCTGTCTGAACACGTTTTTATACCTACATGCTTTTATACATTTAAAAGCTGGTGTTAATGGTGTTTGATCTTAGATAATTAGTTATAGACAATAAATGTGGCAATATGTTTGTATGACATAAATAGTGTTTCTGGTTAAAGCATTACTAACAAGAAGATTATTGTAACATCTCATATTCTGGTACACTAAGCTGTAAAAATACATACTAGTTAGTTCAACTTCCAGTAGCTTAAATGCTACCTTGGTTTAATGAGTTGGGTTGTAGTTAAAGTGGCACTGAATACACTTGATTAGTTTGAAGGCTTTGTGAGAGCCAACCAGTGGATTCTATGCTTTGTTGTTACAATTCAGAAGAACCACTTCTGTCTTCAAAGTAGTGTAGATTTCTATTTTTTTTTCTATTCCATATTCAGACCCCTTAGTTGCTAATGACATAATCTTGCAGGGGAGCATACATTTTTTTATCAATTAGGTTGTTTATCCAAACACCATGTGTAAAACCAAACAACTAATTTGGCATTTGTAACCTTCTAAAATATATACAGATTAGTTATCTGCTAAGGTGTGCTGGTTATAAAATAGCGCAATAGTCCCCTTGTCCTCTCCTGAAATTGAGTGTACACATACTACAAGCATTTTTGTGATGCTTCCACCATGTGGATTTTTCCTTAATTTACCCAGGAAAAATGTAGCCTGATCTGCTCTTCATCTATCCTTGTGCAATAAACTCATTGTGATGCTCCGTGACAACAAATCCATAAGACAAACATACATTTTTATAATATCAGCAGTATGATTTGTGATGCCTTTGCATGAAGACTTTCAGAAATCAAGTTATATATGCATATTTTTTTGTTTACGATATAAAAGTTATTGTGAAGTAGCAAAAGCTAAGCAGCTCTGACCTCTGATGTATGAATACGCCTGACTATCGTTTGTTCAGCAGTAGACATCCTGTGGCTGATATGTTGATGACGATGACATATCTGCTTAATAATGAGTGAGGTACAAATTTGTTCACAGGAATACAGTTTTACTTGTATGTATATTTACACAAAATTTACTCATGAGGTTCATACCACCACTGTTCTGTGTTTAAAAATTGTAAAGTTTAACTGCAAGAGGGTGGAACATGTGGTGGGGCCATTATATCTAAACTAAACTTTTTCCTGGCATACTCATAAGCATAGCAATGTTGTTTTTTTTTTTCTTTTATTTATTAGGACCACAAACAAGTTCACAATATATTGTCATATATAAACAACTTATACTAAACAGACGTTAGTAATTGTGAACCCAACATCATTGGTCACAACGTAATTATCATGTAATAATATAATAATGTGAGGCCTAATACAGCAAACTGTCAACCAACTACAGAAACTTAAGTTATATAGGTGGAGTCTAGGTGGAGTATATATATACATATAATCCATGAAATACATTTATGTATTAATACAAGGTGTTTTGAGTTGTGTCACTTGTGTATTATTATGAATTTGTGAAATGTAAATTTGTTATATTTGACGTAAAATAATATGGTTTGTGTGCAATTATTTAGTTTGATAAGGTAGACTGGGTATCCGATAATTGAAAGTAATGTTTTGTTGATGCTTGAAAGTAATGTTTTGGTCAGGAGAATATCCTAAATAATCCTTGGTATGACAGGGATTGTAAGTTAATCCTTAAAATCCTTTTGAAAAAGTTTTAAATGAATTCTTCCAAATAATTTTTTTTTCATGAAGCTATGCGAATTGTATTTCTATTTTACACATGCGAAAATATTTTTTGTTTAGTCTCAGATACATGTCAACGTGATGCATATTATGTTGTAAGATTGTAGATAAATTTAGGATTCTCTCTCTTACATTTAAGAGCGATGAAGCTCTTGTCGGTGGAGTTCTTTCCACACTTCAAATTTAGAATTACTTGATGTATAATAACTTTGGTGATTTATAAATTAGATGGTTATGTTAGATATTTGTCTAATAATTTTATTGTAATTTATTTTTTATAAATTTATTATGAATAGATATACGTACCATGGACACAGCTCATCTAGCTCCACACTGAACAACTAACCTTGTATTATGGATACCAGATGCTTTATAAACTACACTTATACTTTATACATTATTATAAATGTAAACATCCATAACCCTGATGTACATGTCGGTATTCAATATACAAATATTTGCCCAGAGCGGGATTCGATCCTGCGATATAGCAGTCAGGGTCAATTCGGCACCCTTCGTCCATTTCCCCGTTCGTCTACTCGGTGTCACTAACCACTACATCAAACAGGTTGTATTTTTTGTTCTGCTCATAATGTGAGTTAATCAAGAAATTTCCAAGTTAATTTTGACGCACAAGATAAATGATTTTTCCTGCCATACCATTGCCATATAGCAAATCTACATTCATTGGTTGAAGAACACAGCAAGCAGCTTCAATTACTGCTAAATGTCTTTAGAGAATACGTTTTGCAGTTTCCCAAATGCCATTGTGCATTGGAGATTGCTGCTTCACCTTTTGAAGTTGAAACTATGTAGTTAGTTTGAAATGCAGCGCCATTGGATTGTCTTGTTTATATTTATTTTCAGAATCTCCTATCCAGAATAACTAAAGTCATGTATTGTACCAAAAGGTTCACCAGTGATTCTGTCATGAGCTCAGTTCAGAAAATCCAGGAGAAATTCTATGCGATCTGATGTAGCCACTTATTCACACAGCTACATAACACCATACACATAAAAAATAGCAGCCCATGATTTGCCATAACAATAAACAAATGTTTGTGTTAAGGGGTAAATGTTTGTGTGATGAATACGAACATTTATTCCTGAGTCATGGATGTCTATATAAATATTTATGTATGTTTATCCATTACCTAGTATCCACGGCACAAGCTTTGCTTAGTTTGGGAGTAGATGATTGGTGTAAGTGGCCGAAATATTAAAAAAAACATTGTCTTTTCATTACAAAAATACACACTATCGTAAACGGTCATTAGGTCACGGTTGAGTCAAATCATCTCATAAATAATTTATTCAATGTAAAATATAAAAAATATTACTTAATGAAAGTCACCATGTCTTTTTTAAAACTACATCGTTTTACAAGGTCGGTACCATGTAAAACGATTTAGGGAGAAAAAGAAATAGGTTTCTTTACAACCTAATCATATTACATATAACAAAACAAAATCAATTAACCTAAGCATAGTTAACTCGACTTACACCAGACCTCCTTATCATCTAAATAATCATCCATCCTGTAATAACCATTTTTTACACAGAGTTTCTTTAATATTATGTTTCAATTTCTGCTCTGTTAAACTCAGTACATGTTTTGGTATTTTATTGAAAAACATTGCTGGATCCCACTAGTCTGAATTCAATTAAGTCTGAATTGTGGAATTGAAAATTTTACTCTTATTCCTAGTAAGTATTCCAATTATGATCATCGGAATGTTTATTTTTGCGCACATACGAGGGTGGTTTGATAAGTTCATAACTTCGAAGGAGAACATAATTTCCTTCAGTAAATTTTGCTTTTTTTTACATAATCTCCTTTCAATTCTATACACTTAGTCCATCGATGTTGCAACCTCTTTAACCCATCAAGAAAATATTTTTTGTCAAACCCTGAAAATAGGCCTTATTTTCAGCTATCATTTGATGAATATCTTTTCCCGCCAGGCCATTTCTTCAGGTTTGGGAAGAGGAAAAAGTAACAAGGGGCTATATCAGGCCAATACGGATGGTGTAGCAATAATTCGTATCGTAATCCACAAAGTTTTGATGTCGCGATTGCTAAACTTTTTTTTATTTTTTTTTTCTACGAGCGGAAATGCAGACGGGGTATCAGCTCAGCGGCGAGGATATGTGGGGCTCCCCGCTCCAAAGACAGGAGCAGTCCTACCCATTAAAACCCCCCGGTGTTCCTCCACTCGCACCATAGCAGCGTGGCCACCGGTACCCTGTGGTAATCGTCCGCGGCCACGCCAGCGCGTCGCCCGTCACGTCAAGAAGGCGCGTGGGAACACCATGCGCGCCTTCTCGCGAGCCTTGCGTGTGGTTGGTGATACCCCGTGTCACCACCCGGCCTCGCTAGATAGGGGGGAGGAGGAGATGGGCATACGCTCTCCTCAGGGTCCCGACTCTCTTGCGGCGGATGGTCTGAGAGGAGCGATCGGCCTCCCCCCCTCTCGCTCTCCACCGCCTCCTGCGAGGTCACGTTTTCGCAGAAGGAGAGGACCGCTTTACACGACCTCGCGTCGGCGACCATAGCCTTGACTATGGCCGGTAAGGAGAAGTCGTCCCTTACCGCTGCGACGAGGTCGCGGCGCACCCCTGCCCATGCTGGGCATTCCTCTGGGTGTGCTCGAGATGGATGTACACGAGGACACGGCCTCGTGGCAGCCACAGTGGTGGCACTCTGCAGTCGCCTCCCGTCCGGCGATCCGGTCCAGGTATTTCCCGATGCAGCCATGCCCCCAGAGCAACTGCACCGTCCGGAAGGACAGCGACCCCCGCTCGCGGTCCGTTCATCCCTGAGGACTGGGCGGAGTGCCTCGATAGTCCGGTGGCCGGCCTGTGGCGAGGCCAGCCTTAGCTCCCACTCTCTTATCACGAACCGTCAAGCCCGGAGTTTCAGCACTTCCACCTCCCTTAGGGTAGGATGTTCACCCCGGAGGAGGAGGCCCTTGCTCCACTTATACAGTGACGCCTGGGCCTCCGCCCTGGGAGGTGTGCCCGGCATTACGCACGCCGTCGCGAAGGAGATGGTGCGATAACCACGTATGACAGTGACGGCCATCACCCTCTGAGGTTTCCTCAGGAGGGTCATATCACGGGCCGTCAAAGTCTCTGCCCAGATCGGGGCCCCGTAAAGGGCCATCGACCGCACCACCTCCATATACAGACGGCGGCTTGCCGACTCGGGCCCCCCGATGTTGGGCATCAGCCGCCTTAGGGCAGCCGATGCCGCGATCAATCGAGGGGCTAGGTGGGCCAAGTGTCGGCGAAAACTCCTCTCGGGCTTGACCTCGATTCGAGTACCACCAACTTGGATGCTCGATGCGGCAGGTGGCGCCCTCCGCCGCAGGAAGCACAGCGCCTCGGATTTGTGCAACGCCACCTCCAAGCCGAGCATCGTTATGTGCCTCACCACTTCTCGCCCCGCAGCACCCAGTCGTACCCGATGTTCCACAGGAGCGTGCCTAGGACCGAGCTTTGTGGAACACTACGACGCGACGTTTCCCACCTTGCCAGTCTACCGTCTCGGAACGGATACTCAATGTATCTCTGCGAAAGGTAGATTGCTAACCTAACCCAACCAACACTGGGCCAGCGTGGTGGACTATGGCCCATACTCGCTCAATATGAGGGAAGGTCTATATCCCTGCAGTGGGATGTTTACGGACTGATGATGAGACTGGAGCATTATCCTGATGAAATAGAATTTTTTTATTTGTTAAATGTGGTCGCTTCTTTCTCGGCTCTTCATTGAATCAGTCTAACAATGCAGCATAGTAAGCTCCCGTTATTGTCATCCCTTTCACCAAAAAAACTATGTAAATGACTCCTTGGCTGTCCCAAAAGACTGTGGTTATCACTTTAAAATCCGAATAAACAGTTTTTGCCTTCTTTGGGGTACGTTCCCCGGTAAAAGTTCACTCCCTTGACTGTTGCTTAGTGTATGGTGTACACTGATGCACCCACGTTTCGTCAACTGTTACGTACCGACGCAAAATTCACTCAGATCGCTTTTATACATGGCTAAGCATTCCTCAGAAGTTGTTACGCGATTTTGTTTTTGGTCGACTGTCAGTAAACGCAGCACCCATCTTGCCAAAACCCATACCCAGATTATCATGCAAAATATAAAAAAAACTCGTTCAGTCGACATGTGTACAGCATCAGCTGTCTCGCGTATCTTCAATCGATGGTCTGCCAAAACAATGACATGGATTTTATTAACCAAACCCTCAGTTACGTTAGTACTATTTTAATTCTGTGCCTCAGTGGTGACTATAAATATATAATAATAAAAAATAATAATATTAGGTCTTTACCTATGAAATTGCCATTTTGTATGAAAAAATTTAAACGAATTTTACATATCTCTTGCTCTGTAAGTAGTCACTTACTTCCCTGAATGCCGGGGTGTATGGATATCATTACAGCATAGGTTTCAGAACCTACCATGTAATGTTAACATTACAGCATAGGTTTTGGAATTTGAAAAAAGAACTGTCATACTCATACTGTAAGAAGAATATTTTTAAAAAGTTAATTTTTTTTTCTCGGTATCGATTATTTACTCGAATCGGAATCGAGACAATTTATATTAGAATTTATGAAGATTTTATTTTAAATAGCGAACTATTTCTTTCGTAGTCACATCGTATGTTAGTTGAAATCGATTTAAAAATCAAACTGGCCAGCACGATTTGACGCGCTTGCGTGCCATAAAATCGTGAAGAGTAAAAAAGGCAGTCGACTAGCTAGGCGCGAAAGTAAATTTTTCGTGTTTTGGAGTTCTTTCTCAAAAGTTTTGAAAAATGTCAGTGACGAAGACATGGATCTAACCCCCCCGATTTTATAAAAGAACAAGCAAAAACAGTTTTAGCAAATCGATACGAATACGATCGAAATACGACGAATTTATGAAGTGGCGGTCAGAAAAAAAAGTTAAATCTCTTTTTGAAAGTGTTTTGATATCATATTTTAATGAATTATCTAAGAAGCTACAACTTGTTTTTACTTACCTCACAATCGATATGTAAAGCAGAGTGTTTACCTCGGGTGTAAGCATCAATTGCATACTCGGGCTAATTAGCGCCCTCGCTGCGCTCGGGCGCCAAAAACCTCGTATGCAATTGATGTCATACAGCCCTTGGTTAACAATCTACTATTTTTCATGTATTTTTTATTTGTATTAATCGAAGTAATCACCCATGCAATCAATGCATCTTTGCCAACGCAGTGGCAGTTTATTGATGCCCTTCTTAAAGAAATGAGCTGGACGGGAGGCAACAAATTCTTCAAAGGCATTTTGTACTGCCTCTCGGGTATTGAATTCTTTCCTGTCAAGAAGTTATCCAAATTCTGGAAAAAGTAGTCTGTAGGCGCAAGGTTTGGTGAGTATGGCGGATGACGGAGAGCTTCCAACCCCAGTTCTTGCAACTTGGAGACCGTCTGCTGTGCAGTATGAGGTCGCGCGTTGTCGTGCAGGAGCAGCGGAGAGGAGCGATTGACCAATGCTGGTTGGAGATGAGCTAGCTTTTCCATCATTGTGTTCAGTTCTTCACGTACACATCTGCAGTAATGCTCATCCCGTTTGGTAAGAAGCTGTGATGAATCACACCGGCGCTAGACCACCAAACAGTGACCATCACTTTTCTAGGGGTAAGTTTTCGTTTAGGGTATTGTTTAGGTGCTGAACCAGGATCCAACCAACTTGCTGAGCGCTTGCGGTTATCAAACAGAATCCATTTTTCATCGCAGGTAACAATGCGGTTCAAAATTCCTTCATTGATGTGTCTGTTGAGCAGTGCAAGGCACGTCTTGACGCGTACTTCGCGCTGGCGATCATTGAGTTCGTGGGGCACCCATTTGTCAAGCTTTTTTACCTTGCCAATTTGACGCAAATGGACGAATATTGTTTTGACGCTAACGTCGAATGCTGCTGCTAATTCAGCCGTAGATTGTGTATCATCAGCTTCCACAATCGCCTTTAATTCGTCATTGTCGACCAAAGTCTTCGGCCGACCGCGAGGTTCATTTTTCAGGTCGAAATTCCCAGAACGGAAGCGAGCAAACCAATAACAGGTGGTGCGTTGGTTTGTAGTGTTAGCTCCGTAAACGTCGTTGATGTTGCGTGCCGCTTGTGCCGCGTTGCTGCCGCAACGGTATGTACTCATATTCCATAATTACTCGAATTTTTAACGTATCCATGATGACGAAAAAGATTGAAATGCGATGAAAATGTAACACTAATCAATAAAGAAATGACTACTTTTGGAAAAATAATTCCATGTTTTTAAAATAAAATTAATTTGAAATTACAATTCTTAGCCAAACAAAAATTATTTTGATTTGAAATGGCCAGTACTGCAGAACGGCAATTTCATAGGTAAAGACCTATTATTTGGTCTGCTTAATGAGTTTACCACTTAATAAAAATGTTATTTAATTTACACTCGAGACTCGGATTTCTCCATTTTCAAAGAATACTTAGAAGTCACCTAACACTTTTGTTGTGAAGATTAGATCTAACTATAGAAATTGCGTTGCGGCTGAGTTCCATCCACGAATTAATAGTTTTTGAAAAAAAGTGATAATTGATTGGTTAATTAATTAATTGATTGTGCTGTGAGTGGATGTCAAAAAGTAAAGTAGGCCAATCAAAAAAGTGATTCCATTCAACTTTATTTTTTTGACCAATCTATTCTTACTTATTTCATTTAGAATACTCCCCATTCGGAGTGACTACTAGAGTTCGTTACTATTTCTAATCATTTGGAAGTGTCAAAATATTGGTTGACTATTGGTTGGTGGTAGGGCATTTCATATGTCCGCCTGGCTAGCTATCACCATCTTATCTAAATCTACTGCCAAACAGCAATGTTAATAGCATTGTTGTGTTCCGGTTGTCAGAGATAAGATAGCCAGTTCCCCAAATTTTTGAGTTTCCGGTTCAGTACGCTTCCACCTTCGGCCTCATCCTTACTTAACATCAGGTGTGATTGAGGTCAAGTGCTAACCAGTTGGTATAAAAAAAAATATTACTTTTGAATATTTTGTGCCTAATAAGAAACGAATTTTATTTGTGGCTACTATGGAATCGAAACGGGGGACTGGGAGCGTGCGGGCGGCGCGGCGCAGCTAACATGACTCGACCAGCGACTAATCTAGGCGGCGCGCAGCGTGGCACTGCATAATTTTGACTCGCCAAGATTGGTTAGCGCCGTTAGCGGTCGTGTAAATGACGCTTGTCTGTGTGCGCCTTTCGATTCAAGCTCTAATATGAAATTTAAGTACTGTTCTTTTCTGTATTGTGCTGGTAGTAAATATGCCTCATTATAATTATCGTGATAATAACTTATAAAATACTCTTCGAACAAACGCAAACGCAAGATAATATTTAAAGACAAAATAAAAACATTAAATATTACAATAGTCTGACTTTATATACCTCGTTTGAAACTCGTTCTGTTACAGTCGACCGCTGAGATCCGAGAATTCCCAACTATTTTGGAACAGGGAAGAACCGGATTAAAGGCCTTAGCATTGTCTGATGACAATAATGTAATAATATGGTTCAACGATGGGGATTTAGTCATCAAGTGGACGCACGTGTGTCTAGTTAGTGAAACTCGAAATAATGTTAACTCGACACAAAGATTATTGTCCTGATAAATATTTTTTGTGTTCACACACATATATTCTTACAAGCTTTTATTTAGAATGCAATGTAAGTAAGTTGTTCGTAAACCATTTTTCAACCACTTGCTGGTAGCTGATTGAGCTGAAATTTGGCATATTTATGTAAGGTGACAATGCAATATTATGGTACCATCGAGCTGATCTGATATTGGAGCCAAGATGTAGGGATTAGAATTCCCTGATGAGTGATGACAAATAACAGGTTAGTAGAATCCCCCCAAAAACAAAATGTAGGCCAACTGTTCATTCGGCTGTCATTTAGACATTTATTTATTTGACACTTTATTGCATATACGTTACATGTTAAAGAAAACAAAAGAGCCAGAACTATAATAAAAATATACCAAAGGCGAACTTATCTCTATAAGAGATCTCTTCCATCAAACCTCAACATTTCGTTTTGTAATAAATAATAATATTCACCTGCTCGCTTAATTTTGACTGGTAAATTAAAACTTGCCAAGTTTTAAATGAATTAACGTTGTAATAATAAAAGCTTCAAAATTGTAAAATCAAACGTACATATATTATCAGCTTAAGATTTTCTGTTAACAACAGGTGACATTGAGGTCATTTATTCGAAAGTCTTGTGAAAAGACTTCTGGGAGATAATTAGCTTGGTTTTGTTTAAACTCGGAAGTCCAGAAACTTGACGTCAGATCAGGATGTCAACTCTTTTGTAGATCTTAATGACAGCCGAATGATAAGTTGGCCTCTTTTTTATATTAATGTTTTTAATAGGATTTCAATACTTGTTGTTAGTTTATTCTGTCATGTAAAGAATTAGGTATACGTATGGTACCTAAGTTTTATTAATTAAATATGTTAAAAAGCCAAACAAATTAACATCAATAAACAATTCAGCAATCCCTTAAAATTAAGCCAATGTTATTCAAGTTGTTAACGAATTAAATATCGTCGCAAGTATATAGATGGGACGGTTCTGCTAGCATAACTAAGTAATTATCGGAACTAAACCAAATATAAATAAAACCAAAAATATTACTAGCTGTTGCCCGCAACCTCGTCCGCGTGGGCAAATGAACTTGAACAATGTATTCCTTAAAAATCACATGAAATGAATAATGACGATAATGATTTTCAAAAACAACGAAGTTATTTAGACGTATTTATGAGAAGGTGCCACGCAGACAAAGGGAATTTTATTCGTCGTCGGACAAAAAAAAATTTTGATCTGACAATATTGGCCACGAGAATGAAATTCTATGCAATAATGCACACGGAGGACAAATCTGTTCTTTTTCACATAAATATATAAAACTTTTTTGTTTTGAAGTACTATTTATATGAATTTCATATTTCTGTGGTTAGGCACCGTTATTTTGGATACAAATTATAATTATAGGTAAAGCAGTCTGTGCGCATGAGAAATGAGAATTCTAGCAATACGTGCCATTTTTACTTTGGGCACTATTTGCCACTAATTGAGCACATATTTTTGACATTATCAAAATAGCTGAATTCCGTTTTGTATGCATGACGGACGTAGTTTAAATCAAACTTTCGCGTCTTGGGGTTGCTCTAAGTGATAAAAACGAACGACTAACCAACAAGCATACAGGTCGGTACGACAGTCTTATAAAATTATTGCAAAAAAAAATGGACGCGTCTGTCAAGTAAGTGCCTCGTTTTTAATTTATTAACACAGTCTTATAAAATTATTGCAAAAAAAACGGACGCGTCTGTCAAGTAAGTGTCTCGTTTTTAATTTATTAACACAGTCTTATAAAATTATTGCAAAAAATGGACGCGTCTGTCAAGTGCCTCGTTATTAATTTATTAACACTCAAATAATGTTTTTGTGTTTGGCATACCGCATGTATAAGGTAGTGGGTGCCATACGGGAGACGTAGGTGAAACATAAATATGCTGTTTTTTAGATATTATCTATGTAAGTTTAAGACAAGATAATTTTTGAGTTTTGGCAACAATTACGTAAATTATTATTACACATTGAGGAAAAACAAATGTGCGGGTCGTCCAACGCAATTTCATTGTCTTACGTTTACGTTGTTATTTTTCATTTGGCAGGACTTATGTACAATATGAGGCACTAGCCATAGAGAAGACGAGGAGGTTGAGCCTCGCCTATTATATATCGATCCTGCACACTCAGTACTTTGTTCTAACGAAGATTCGGCTCACGAAGATGGCTTGATGAACAACCCCACAGGTCGGGAATTCAATGCGAGATGCGAAGAGGTCGTGTCGGAAGGGTCAACATCTGAAGGTCACGTGGAGCGAGATGTACCAGTCGCCAAGAAAATATCGAATGGATCTGGACATGCGTCTTGTGGACCCTGTCTATCTCGTTGCAGAAGTCGTGGCGGCGACGATAGTATGCTACGTGGCAGTGTTCATTGGCGTGAAATTGCGGACCAGACAGGAACTAAAAAATGGTAACGCTATAAACCGGTAAAGATGAGGATTTAAATAGTCGGGCTCCCATATTTCCAGAAATGGATTTCAGTGTACTTTCATATATACTGATATGGCTTTGAAACTTCTGCAATCAATTTTAAAGAGAAATCGTTGTGAAGTGTGAATTTCTTGGTAGAACAAACGCACAAATACGCGGTTTTCCTCAACTGTCCCGGCCCAAATTCAAAATTATCGAAAGCTGGGTATAGAATCAACGACGCCACTCGATTTAATGGACGCAGTCACCTCTTTGTTCCAAGTGCATTGTTTCATATACCCGGAAGATCTGCAGGTATCAGACGAAACTGCAGTGCATCAAATGATATATGGACTTCTGTGCCCCTTATTTCTGGATTATTAAGCGGCGATTATTTTAATGTAAGCTAAAAAGGCTTTTACTTTTATTAGTTAATCTACTGCTGCTACTAATACCTTTACCAATAAGTGAATATTTCGACAAATAACCTGCTATTATTAAATTATTTTTACTACATGATGATGTCTGGTCTTGTAGATGATCGAATATTTTTAATGGTCCCTCTGACGTAATTTCCCAGAAATTTCCCTGAAATGATAATTAAAGAAGTACAATATTGTTTCAAGTTAAATGTTGTTTAATGTTTTAACAAATTTAACTTAATGACTTCTTGTTCCTATTACGTAAAAAATGTAGTAAAACGATTAGTAATATAAATACTATGGGCTCTTTTACAAATTTTAATTGGCCTCGATTACCCGATAATGCCCGATTTTAATTATTCCTCGGTCTCCATTTTCCCACAAATCTTTCGTAATTGGCAGCACTGCATGTACAAATTTGGTAGGTTATAAATTATGTAATGCATAGATAAAGGAAATAACGTTATTCTGCTTATAAAGGCATCCCTTATTATTGCGCTCTTTAGCCCAAGGTGTTAACGATAAAAGTACACAGTAGCGCCGTCTAGTAGACTAGCAATACTGTTAGACAATTCTAATATTCATTTATTGTATACGAGTGTAAAACGACGACATACATTAGGAAGTACCTTTTTACGAGTGGTCGATGATCGTCAACGACGGCCGAAGGACGATTGAATCGTTTAAAATTACGTAATAGACCCTCGGACTTTATACCTAAAATACTGCCGTCATTAATCTCGGACTTCGCTAAGGCTGAACACATCCACTTCGAAAACCCATCTTATCAACACAAAGGTGGATCCAGGTGAAAGAAATCTCTGGTTCATCAATAGCCGTGTTCTTCATTTTATGTCGTGTACAGCCTGCGTAGCGTGACGTCATTTGTCGCGCGCGGCGTAGGATTGAAAGTGGGAAAGTTGTATAAATAGTTGTATAAATGTGTATGGGTCGTCAAAATAATGACCACACTACAAGCATTTATGAGTAAAGGTACAAACAGCGCTCTTATTATTTTTTTGCTCTTTTTGGCTGTAACTACAAACATTATCAACCTTCAATAACCCCAAACAACCAACTGCAGTAAAGTTCTATTCTATATCGCCGGAGTGCATTATCAGATCTCCACCAAAATGTGGGACCACTCCGACGACATAACCATTTCAAAAAGATAGTTTTATATTTCGTCCAAATTAATGAACAGGACAAATATTATATTGCGCGTCATAAACGCCTATCATGCTATGGGGCTGATGCAACTAAAACTGGCATGGGAGTTTTACTCATGCATTTGTAATCATTATTTGTATTGAAAAACGCGATAAACGGACGGCGTCCATTTTAGGGGGCCAATATTACTACTGCGCCGCGGTCTGTAATGACTGCGTTGATGATGGCCGAAAGCTCAGCGTAGCGCAAGTCCTGACTATCACAGTGCGGATGACCAAACTTGCAGGGCGAGAACGTAGCCAAGCTAAGTTTCAGGCCATGACCAAGGCATAAAGTGCTTTATTCAAAAGTTACAGTAATTTAAATAAAGCCAGCTTAGTATAGTAAGAATTTATTTAAAGTAAGAATTGTTAAAAGTATAGTTACTGAAATTCAGGACCGACAGTCACTAAAATTCAGAGCCGCTTTTCCAGTGTTTTTGCAAAAAATTTCATCATAGGATTGAATGTGGCACAGTTGTATACAACTATAAAAGGGTTATATATTTTATAAAAGGGTTGTAAAAATAATGACCACAGTACAAAAATTTTTCAGTAAAAGTACAAAACACAAGTGTTTTTTTGCTCCCTTTGACAAAGCTGTAACTATAAACATTGTCAACCTTCAATGTTACAAAACGTAAATGAGCTGCCAAGAATTGACAAAACAACCAACTGCAGTAAGGTTCCATTCTATATCGCAGGAGTGCATTATCAGATCTCCGCCAAAATATGGGACCAGTCCGACGATATAACAATTTAAAAAAATTATTGTAATTGGTTCACACATGCCGAACATCTCGCGAAACATATGTAAAAATACAATTGATAACCTCCTTCTTTTTGAAAGTGGGTTAAAAAGAAGACTGCGTTAGTCTTTAACCTCTCATTTTGGTTCAGTCTTACGTAAGAAATAGCAAAACAAAAGAATATTATGTGTGAATACTCCCATCAAAATACGTTTGGTAGAATTTCCATGATGCACGTTCCAAGGGTTTAGAAATGGTTTTAACATGTTTAGCTTCTTATTTTACTGTGTAATGTTTTCCGAATATCTTCAATGTAAAGATTTTGTGCCTTTTGATTTTTATATGTATAGATTTTCCTGGACACTCATTTGTCCAGTTGATGAGTAAACCCGACGATGGAGCCGGTAGGTGGTCATGTCATGTACACTCGACAGCACAACAATGAAAAATTGTAAGTAAAAAATATAAATGGTTAAGTGTTTATTGTTTACCAGGACATACACTCTTTCTTTCCCGCCATGCTAGTGTCTACCTAAACAACATGTACCGTTCTTTTTAATGTATTTTACTTGTAACGAATATTTTTTTAGTGCCATCGAGATCTCTTAATTTCTATTGATATTGTCATTGCACCCGGATGTTTAATTTCTATATTCTGATTAATTTTAGCTTGATTATAGCTTTTATTTGCATATTGTTGCATCTCCTTTTAACGTTCCTATTTAAAATTATTATCGACATACCAAAGTCCGAATAAAGAAATTTAACGTATATTTAATAGTTCTTCACAGTATATCTAGAAGCTGTTAATTTATTTTTTAAATTTAACAATATTTTACAGTATTGTCCTACTACTTCTGCAAAGGCCTGCCTGACGCTTCCATGAATCTGTGCTGAGCCAAATTCTTCTAGAATTGCTATCTCTCTTTTTGGACTTGCAGTGACATTGGCGTCGTTTTCGTAGTAATTCTGTGGTAATCTTAAACCATTATTCCGGGTGTATGCTGCAAAAGTGTTCTATCCATCCCATCTCCTCAACTGTGCAGTTTTGTCTCCCACATCCGTTATATGAGCTGTGGAATATCAAAGGATCACGTTGCCACTCTTCAGATAAATATTCATATAGATCTCAGTTTACCTACGAGATTGGTATCGCCTTTTGTAAAATCAAGACCGAGGCTGTAATATTTAATATACCTAATATTTGTAACCATTTTAGCAAAAAAAGAGGAGAAACAAAAAAAAACTTTACTGAAATATAGTTTATAGGTTGACTGTACTATATTCAGCTACAAAGTAAATTCTAATGGGTAACATAGATGACATATCCCTCCGATGTATTCTGTTTTGCACCAACCTTTGAACGAATTTCAACCGAATAATAATAATACCACCAATCGTTTTTAAAAATCAGGAAAATATATTTATTTTTCTGATTCTGTCTGTCTTCTTAGACCCCAAAGTTATCAATTGAATGATCTCCCTTCCTGATATTTATTTAAAAGAGCTGGTAGGTTTAGCAGGCCGATGAGTTTCGATTCGTTTGGACTTATTGCCCCAGGCCTTTAGAACTTTACCCCCCATCAATTATTCAGAATACTGTAAGCCTCAATGTCATGCAAGTGGAATACCAACAATATGAACGCTGCTGGAACGCCGAAAAATTAAGCATTAAATTCATGTTCACATTTAAATATATGTTTGCAGAACCCAGAGAATTGTTTGGATTACAAATTGAGTCTGTCTTTACAATTTTAGTATGAAAACTTTGAATTTTTTTTTTTTTTTTTTTTTATCTTTTTTAAGGAGCTTTGTCGAGAATCGACTATGCCGCTCCGTGTAGACCAACAACAATAACTTAACTACGGCGGTTAATACCAATCTTATATAATTTATATAGAGTTTTGGCCGAATCGGATAATGGAAAAGCCAAAACAGTGTTGCAATAACTTACGTCAAAATTTACTCCGCTTTGACGTAACTGCAGTCTATAAGACTCGTTCCGGACACATTCCATCAAAATGTGGTATACGTCTTCCACTACTTCACACTCGGTGCAATTTGGTGATGGAGCTTTACCCATCAGGTGTGCGAAAACTTTGAATTTCGTACAATTAGTTTGTCGTTCTTTCGAAATGTTTGGCAAGTGTATGTGCACAAGGCACCATCTAGCATGTATGCTTCGAGTCTTAAGATTATAGTTTATCTCCAAATCCGTACAGGTAATAAAGCGTGATTGAATAACAAACATTCAAACTTGGGCAATTTTAACCCTCATCGAAAAACCACAGGTATTATGTGCGTGTCTCCAGACTTTGTCTGGATGTATCTCGGTTATGCGTGGACCGATTTGAGTGCAGTTTTTTTTTGTATTAAAGTCCAAAGACAGGTCTGGGATATAATATAGGTCATGACGTTATGTGTGTATTTACCATGTTTGATGAAAATCACTTCAGCCGTTTCGAAGATATTTAGCTTTAACACATTTGTTTGGTATATTTGGATGACGTCGTAAACCCTCGAATGTTTTCTAAATTTACAATTTATGATTATATAATATCTAATAATAGTATCTACGTTATATATTGTATCTACCAATCATTAAATGACTACTAACTTGTTTGCCATACTTTGTAGATAAGTCAGTAAAGCATGTAGTGAGGTCAAAACAGTTGTTTAATATTATTGTCACAAACAAATTGTGGTATCTTGAGTAGAAATTTATTTATGTCATGGAAGAACTATTACCGCAAACCGAAAATCTTTTAGCTAGGAATCTATGGCAGCATCAGTGTCGTTATGGTAAAAATAAAAAAACCGGCCAATTGCTTGTCACATCTCGCGTAGTAAATAAGGGGTCACAATATACATATTAAAATGGAAAACTACTTATACAGTTGATTTCATATTGTATAATGTGTCTGTAATAAGTTATTTGTAAACTTTACTTGTAACCTAGTAGAGCCTTCTTAGCCTTTCCATATCGTTATACTCCTATTGTAACTACTTTTCAAATTTTAAAAATAGCTGGTAGGGTTAGGTCATGGCAAATTTCTGAAATAATTAAAATTATTCCGTAATGGTGGAGTATTTCAGTTCGTGAAAATACATAACTTTCTGGAAATGTTTCTAACTAGGAAATGATTACTAACATGTACTATTTTCTTTCACAATATTTACTAGATTAGTGGAAAATTCAGCGATTACGAGAGTAGAACCGTTTTATGTTAGAAGTTTTCTGATGGTTTCAGAAGTTGAATCTGGTGGAGCACTAACTTATCTGTTGGCAATCCTGCTTGTCGGATGCGCCGGCGAGCCACCCAAATCCAACCAGTATCTACTAATATTATAAATGCGAAAGTTTGGATGTTTGTTTATTTGTTTGTTGCTCAATCACGGCAAAACTGATGAACGGATTTGTATCTTGTAACTGATGTAATTTGGTATATAGGTAGAACATACCCTGGATTCAGACACAGGAAATTTTTTGTCCCGATAAAGTGAGTAGTTCCCTCGGGATAAACAATTTTCCGCGATAAAGTTATTCCACGCAGGCGAAGCGAAGCGAAGAATAATTAATAATTATGTGGGACCGACCACCTTACAGATGTTTGAACGTCTGTTACTAGTTTAAATTAGTATCATAATTTAAATAAGTCTTTTGCAAAAAGAAAAAGTGTAACAAAAATATAAAATACATTTAGATAGTTTGGTGCATAGCATAAGACAGAGTTATTTGAAGTCTCAATTAAAAGTAAAAATCTAATAATATCTATAAATAATAATACTCAGCTTATGTAGGAAACTGTACAATAATTTAGCTTATGTGTTAATAGTTTGAAATCCATGAACATAGTCCTCGTCACGCATGACCTGCCCATCCAACGAATAGTATAACGGTCAAACACTCCTTCACTATTTCTCCTTAGATAACTGGTGAATCATTCTGACAAAGTCAACGTAATCGTTCCGTAGATGGCGCTAAACGCGATGTCCTCAGCTTAACCAGTGCGTCACGTCGTCGCTAGCCAACGCATTAATTGCCAACATATCGCACCCGGTGAAAGCATGAAAGCTCCGTGGTTTATTTGCCGCGGATATTTTAGGACCTAAAGGTAGCTGCCACATAACGGATTTTATTATTAGTGCCCATCAACGACTAGGTATAATTATTTCAGGCTTTTGAAAAAGTATGTTATCAGCAATACTAATAACTACACATGTGTCTGAAGACGAACTAGTACAATATAAATACACTTGCACAACAGAAAAGAAAATACAGTTATAGAAAGTGGTAATAGTGCGAAATTTGCGGCGATCGTATTCGGAATAGCTTTCGCTTTGGAATGCTATTGTGATAATTGTAACTTTAAAATATGTAAACTTAATCTCTAAAAACTTGCTGTCTCCATTGAGATTATTTCAAATAAAAAAATAAAAAAGTAGCTGCACAGGGTACACTTAAAATAGTCAGATTTAACATTTTTTAAGCTACTGCTTGTTCAAAAGACAATATTCCCCTGAGAAGAACAAGCATGAAACTCGAGAGGTTGCTCTTTTTAAAAACAGGTTTTTTATACATATTATGAAAAGGCACAATTATATTTCATTATTAATTGTGAAATAGCCTGGCATGCGAACGAGCTGGTTGGTTACGTTCATGGTTGTTTATCAACCAATTTATAACATGCTTTCTTAATAAGTTTCCGTTTTATAGAATCTTTAAATTTGTTCAAAGGAAGATTTTGTACATTAATGGGAACCTTATAGAAAAAACGGACACATAGCTCTCTGAATGAATTATTGATTTTGCGTCTTTTCTTGCGTGCGTTTAACTTTATTTCTTGTATTGACATCATGTTTATCATATTTTTTTCCAAATGATGCTATAGTTTTTGACATATATTATATTAAATTATTATATTATACTCTTTAAACTTATCTCTAAGTGACACTGCAGGTCTCAATTGATAAATTTCGTTCCTGTAAAACAAAGATTGTATTTATATCCGCGGCATTTCCCCACAGCAGGATACCGTGAGACATCAGGCTATGGAAATAACTAAAATATACTAATCTAGCAGTATTTACGACGGATAGTTGTCTAATTTTTTTGACTTCATACGCTGCAGAGCTGAGCCTCTTCGCCAATTTATGGATATTAGGACCCTAATGTAGTTTGGCGGCAAAAATATTGCCCAAAAATACAATAGAATCAACAAGGCATTGACATTTATTATCTTATAATTTTATAATTATTTGTGCGCACTTCCCTAGGCAGTATAAATTTAACACATTTACTTTTTTTCTCATAAGTAACAAATTTTTTACTGTAAACCATCTACTATTTCAGAAGTAGCATTGTTCACATCGTCATAGTTTAATTTTAGTCTTACTTTAACCAAAACGGAGGTATCTTCATAGCCCAGGGAAAATACGGTATTAGATTTATTACGGTAAATATAAAAATTAGCTTAGCTAGACATAATACAGAACAGACTTATATAATTGCTGTCTTATAGAGGTATATTAGAGAAGTAATTTTGAATAATTAAGCCTAAAAAAAACGAGCGCTTAGTCTACATTTTTTTTAAAAACCTTATTTTTAATTTGTATCTTAATAACAATAAATACTAACTGATAATTATTTAGGTAGACTTTTCTTAAACACAGTTAACTTATTGATGGATAAAAAACTAAGCATGTTATAGTTTGGCATGCATGTGTTTTAGCTGAAAATGTCGTCGAGCAGCATTGCTTAAGAAATAAAAATAAGAACTAATATTTTGTAACGACAATTTCCCTAAAGGTTTTAATTTAAAATAATACCCATCAATTGACCATTTTTTTTTAAAGAAACACATTTTTTAACTTTAGCTTATTTATATAATAAGAATTGAGAAGATCGAGAGCACGGCCGGTTACACCATAATGAGGTATCTCCTGATTAAAATGTCATGATGAACACAATCAAAGGCCTCGGATGAGTCGCGGAATACACCTATTGCATCCCGCGTACCCTCCAAAGCCTCAAAAATATGCTGTAAGAGCTCGGTTGTCGAGCGGCCCCTAGTAAAACCGAATTGCCTAATGTCATTAGATTGTTACTGTAAAAATAAGTCGACAACTGATTTAATATAACTTTTTCAAAGATTTTACTGCCGGTACTATTGATATAATAGGATTCGGTAGATTTGATATAGGTTATTTCGTAAAAAAATTATAATTACACAAACAACGAACGAAAACCAGTTTTTTGTTGAACCTCCGAAAAAATTACAGAATGTGAAAACAATATTATTTAACTAAAACAAGTAATAGTTTGTTTTAATTTTAATTATAAAATAAGTCCATATTTCACTAGAAGTCGATTTACTCAATGTTAACAATAAGTACCTCAAAATTCACTTGTTTCTCTTTGCGATCTGTCGAATACTGTCGTTAAGTAAAGAAACCTATTCGGTTTGTTCGAATTTTCGGATTAAGTCGGCCATTCTCGGAATAAATTAGGAACGGAGCGACTCGCGCAACATATTTGAGCCATAGATAAGTGTCACTTGATTTAAAAACTAAATATTCACGCTCGTAATTTATATTCGTTACATCACTAATATACGGTGAATTTTTTAAATGGGCCTGGAAGGCCAAATCCTAAACTATGAGGAATAGCGAAAAGTACTCAAAGAAGCGTCGGGCACGATTTTGATGAAAACTGAAACTGCGTCATTCGATTTTTCAAAAATTAATATAAGGTAAGGTATTTAACTTTTCCATGTAAAAACCATAAAGGCTTTCTGAAACCCTAGGCACGCTACTATGCTCACGCATTATGTTATTTTTTTTATTTGGTGTATAACATGAATTGCCGCCTGCAACTAATAAAGTATTTGTATAATTTAAAAATTAAGTAGACTAAAAAAAAAAGAAAAAAAAAAGTTATTCAGTTAAATATAAAGAAAAATACTTTTTTAAGTCTCCCTTTCAAATCAGCCGCATGCTATTCTGATGATGATACAGTCTACGATTCCAATGACGCGTTAAAAGTTGATTCTGATATCGATTGTTTTTGTTCCGATGGTAGTAGTGAGGAAAACATAACGAAAATTATTTTTATATTGTGTTTTACACAACGGGTAATTAAATTTGACTGAAACTGAAACTAAATTTAATATTTCAAAGACTGCTCAAGTTACCTAAATATAAATGTACTGCGATTCTTTTTAAAGAGATTTGGATGAAAACAGTCTTTTACCATGCACGTGGTGCATGAAATCACATGGCCCACAGAAACCAAATTTAATATTTCAAAGGCGGCGTAAGATATCTAAACATAAATGGATTACGATTCTTTCTAAAGAGATGAACAGTCATTTACCAAGCATATGGTGCAGGAAATCATACCATCGGAATCATCTCATAGAATAGCGGCGGTTTTGATAAAGGAGATTCAAAAACGTATTTATTTTTTGGTACACTTAACTGATTAGCTTTTACTAGCATAATATAATTACTGATTAATTTATTGAAACACCTCATTGTACAACTGTCCCAATAACATCGGAGGCTCTTCACGTTTTGGCCTCTGGAAACCAACGCTGTAGCAATTGATGCAGTATTTACTAGCATTAGTCCATTTTATGCAATAAACCTTCTATCTTTCTATTTAATTTTTTTGTTCTTTGTTTTCCCCTAGAGACCACTACACAAGTTGTCCTACATTTTGTCTACTCATATTTTCACCTGAAACAATCAAATTAAAACATTTTTTATACTTATTTACCTTCACGTATTTGGTTCAAGAACTTAAAACATTAATTAATTACATTGGTTGTATAATTGTAGTGTAGTAGGTAAAGCTGAACATTGAAAAGTAATAATAGTTGTAGTGCATATTTTTGTATTATGACGTTTTCCTGGTATAATAATAGTATATTAAGTAATCAAATTATATAATTAGTTGCCAAGTATAATATATACGCTAAATTTATTTCAGAAAATAATATTGTTGAACAGAAGAGGGCCGGGCAAAAATTGTGGTTTTATAGAAAAAGATCATAGTTATAAAAAACAATAACAGTTAAACTAAAACAGATAAGACTTTTATTTTCACTGACGTATTAGTTGTCAAAAGCATTAAACAATAAAACATTAAAAATCTATTTGTTTCTTAAAGGAAAGGGCGAATATTTGATTTTATTCCGTAATCTTTGAAGTATCTACTAAATAAAAATGAACATAATTTCGTGAGCACTAGATAAGCACTAACTGATTAATTGGTTTACAATGCCCTGCGATCAAAGGGTCCTTGGGGTACGAACATCATTTTATCGGCATAAATAGTGTATTCTACCTGCCTACTCAATTTCATTCAAATCCGTTCATACGTTTCGCTGTGATTGAGCAACAAACAAATTAGAACAATAGGTAGAATGTACTGTGGATTGAAACATGGGATACTTTTTATTATGATAATGTGAGTAGTTCCCGCGGGATAAACAAATTTCCGCGATAAATTTATTACACGCAGGCGAAGCCGCGGGCGGAAAGCTAGTATATAAAATATATAAATCCCGCCAACATGAAAAAAATTTCTACGCATGTTCCACTGAAATTGAAAAAAAAAATATTTCTAAGGTTGTCAATCCGATGCTTCTCGCTATTAATTTACCTCGTAAGTCGGAAAGGAGGTACTAAGCCGAAATTAGGTATCGTGAGTAGAAGACGTTTCCAAGGGTAAATATATTATAAAAAATAAACTGATAGGTGATTTTTGTATTTGACTTCAAATATTTCTTCGAAATAAATATTTTGAACCATAGGTACCTACTTACGATACATAAGAAGTCCCTTTCAGTTTACTAATGATATACCCTTGTACATATTTTTTTGGATCTGCATTATTATTTTTTCCCATCGCGCGTAACTTTTTAAGCCCTGTATGTTTGAATGGAACAGATCTCTTTAGAAAAAAGTTCACCTTTGTACTTATTAGTACAAAGGTACAAAACACTTGTAGATTTTTCTTGTGCAATAAGTCAACACTTTAATATTTCAAATTGTTCAACAAACATTATAATTATTTATATCGGTAATAATTATAATTACCTATCATCAACATGCTTACTTTGTCACAAATAACTCATTAAATACTGCCACTATCAAAGGGAAGTCTTAAAATGTACCTATTATGAACAAATGAAATGAATAATCATTTCTACTTCTATCTGGATGATTTATATCATCAAAAAGCTAAACATCTTCGAAAGGCTATGATATCATCTAAATACATTAAAAAACTGTGTTAAAAGCTAAATATCTTCGAAAATGTTAAGAAAAAAAAATCTCCCAAAAGGCTGTAAAAAACTGTGTTCAAAGTTAAATATGTTCGAAATGGCTAACCCGATTTTAGTTAGGCTAATAAACTGTCTTTATTATAGAAAAGCCGCACTACTTGATCACACCATCGGACCACGCATTACTCAGATACATCCGGACAAAGACTGTTCACAAGTTTAAGATGAATATCGATTTCTTGTGTTCTCCCGAACACACCTTTGTTTGATTTCATTCGATCTTGCCAAGCATAAAGGGAAAACATTTCAAATATTGTTACCCCATGTTGTTAAAGATATTTAGGTTTTCCAACCCGCCATTCCAACTGAAAATAAGCTGTGATATGCCCTCCTTTGCCTCATATATTACTTTGTCATCGTTCCCTGTGTTCCCCATGAACATTCCGCTATGAATAATATGCAAGAAAATATTCTGTTCCAAGAAAGTAACATTTGGAACGAACATATACTAGGGGTAGCTGACTAGGAGCGTTAGGAACAACGCCTCAAATTGCGGCAGGCACCTACAATGTATCTTTGTCTCTTTCTTTCGTAATGTCCCCTTTTCCGTAAAGTGAAATGTGACGTTCAGTAGGGTGGATGGGGTGATCTCACTGTGGGCGATTTTCCAACGCGGTTGTCGATTATTGTTAATAAATTTCCGTTCTAAATATTTAATTTGTTAGTTGTTTGTGCGAATCTTGTGATAATCGTTCGCCCACGTTAACGTGAAAGTGTCGTTGTGGCTTTAATATCAGCGCGAGCGTACAGTCATGTAGCACGCTGCTGTTTCCTTATCGATTTTCTCTATGCTGCATTAAATTACTATTTAAATTGTGAATGCGGACTGCAAATATTTTAGCAACATGTGTTACGCTTATACGTTTTGTAATCGAATCTCGAATTTAATATAGTGATTGCAAATTGTTATTCTCTGCGCTCAAAGCTGACTGAAATTAGTTTGATAGAATAATACAACTAATGCAATATTGACTGTGATTGTCTTATCAATGGAATTACTAAAATAACTGAGTAAATTAATTTACGTAAACCATAAGTTACCCTTATGCCGATGATTGTATCTCCATTATTTTGGGAATGGTTCAACATTTGGCTTGAAGAATTTCTAAAAGATTTGTATCATGAAATTAAAATGGTGGCTCTAAGAGGAACAAATAATTCGATAAATTCTTTGTCTCATGCCTGTGTCAACCATGGAAATCACGCACAACATAATGCGATGGATATGGCGCAAAGTTTACAAATATCATTGAACATGCCCCAATCAGTAGTGGCACAACACTTCGGTGCAAACCAAATCAATTTGCAGCCCTTGAATAGTGTTACGGTGCAGTTCATAGCACAACCAGCTAACCCAAGTTCTCTTAAACATGAGCATTCCTCTCGATATTCGAACTCCAACTGTATGCCGCCTTCGCAACGTTATAGACTGGTAACACAACCTAGTAAGTAGATACAAAGTTGTAGGACGTTATTAGTTTTATAGAATAAATAGTATTATTTTCAATTAGTAATTGTATCCGATCTCTGACCAGTTAGAAATATGTTATGGTTTAGTCCATAGTGCATAGATTGTGTTTTATGAGCTATTGTTACGCTTGTGATAAGTAAAGATTGGCTTGAAATTTGCAAATGTGGTAGTCCACTGGAAAGTAATATTTGTACATACAACTTTCAAACACATTGTCGACTAAAATTATTACACTATTAATTCCTTAGCACGGTTCAGTTATCCACGGGCGTCAACACCACATAGTAAGTAATTGGGGATAGTCGGCAGCCTAGGTTTTAATATCCGCAGACGTATTTTCTATGATAACTGGGGCAATAACTTGTAATTTCACTCTTCAGGACCGGAATGTTATCATCCTCCAGGCGCCACTGGTGCAGCCTACATGCCAAGCACAGCTGGCGGGGCACAAACATCCACGCAGGCGGCGCTCAGGGTCCAACCTGCGCCGCAGCCATCGGCGCCGCCTGCACCACCGCAGGACATGTCGAAAACGACTATGGTCAGTTTAATTACAATGCGTGTTTTGTAATATTGTTAAGAGTATTCGTATGTAATTCTGGTGATTTCATGTTTTCAGGCTGGTCATAATTACGTGTCCCCGCCGAACCAGACGCAGCAGACCCGGCCGCAGTATGCCAACTTCCAGTATAGAGCGGCGCAACATGGGACGAGACCCAACACACATCCTAGGTAAATCTCATATTTTCACTTTTTTTTACCGTAACATCACTTTTACTTTATTGTCCTATGAAGGAGGGGGTAATGTTTTCGGGTGTTTATACGTACGTAAATTTCTGTGTTCTATAATTCTGATTAATGTTACATGGAATTGTGCAAATCCTACTTTATACAGCATGCCATACTTACACTAACATCTATCTATGCTTGAGACATGCAAAAAAATTAGGAACCACGAAAACCTGTATTCCCCAGTTAAAATAATAAAACAAAATAACAGCACCCAAAGTCAAATAATAAACCATTTTCGAAACTTTCTATAATTATTTACATCATGACCCTATTTTTATACATATATATTTTTATATCTATATTATTTTTATGATAATGTTGCCGGAGATGCAGGAGGAAAAGCGTGTCGAGTTCAAGCAGTTACGGCCAAATTTCTGCAACGATTCGCGACCGTATATGAGACATGGGTATACCATTTTAATCCCGAGACCAACACAAAGTAGAGCTTGGAAACGAATGGGACTTCTGGGACCCTGAACGAATCATTTTCATTTATTATTTAGAAAAAGGAGCAAAGATTACCGGTATTTATTAAACAACATTGATGCGCAAATTACGAGAGGAAATTAAGATGAAACGACGATGAAAGTTACATGCTGGTGTGCTGTTTCATCAAGATAACGCTCTTGTAGAATCCGTAGAACCAAATTCCAGAACAATAGCGAGGCATGACTGCGATGGAGGGGTTTTTTAAGGCTCGTGAACAAGACTTTAATAAAAGCGATATTCTAAATTAATTTAAGTACAAGGGTATTATGTTGAAAAATTAACATCCCCGGAAATTTCTCGATCGCTCCTCGATTATTAATAAAAATTAAATGTTAATTGGACATGCTGTCTCATTAAAAAAGTTAAGAAATGCTCGTTATTTCTTCCTTGGCATCCCAATATACTTCTGCGAGGTTTGTTATTACAGAAACAATTTTATAAACTATTAAAAACAACATTTAGAGTCAATAACGAGCCTGTAACTTCGAAGTCTTTTCTATAATGTAAATCACGGTCGTCTACACAAAAAGTAAACATTAATTTATTAATTTACCTATACCTTAATTTTCTTATATGTACATATAGTAGAACCGCCGTTTTTATAATTTTTTAATCAATAATTTTGACATTAATCTTCAGAATATCACGAGCCATCACTTGCCACCAGATGACATTGTATATAAATTAACCAGTTGGTTATAAAGTTGTCAACTTCCTAGAAGGCTGGGTCAATTCTATATAAATACGCTAATACTTAATACGTATTCCTAAACGATAACTGTTTCATATTTAATTGCTGTATTACACACTCTTTTTACTTGACAACCCCAGCAAGGAGTATTGTTTTTGGGTCTTATACGAGTAAGAATCGACAAACTTAAGACATGTAGTTGAGTCTGTAAATAGTCATAGAAACTCCATACAAAATAAAATTAATTAACTGCAAAAATAACTTTATACTTTAAAATAGCTTCTCTGCACGTGGGCGGAAACGTATATAGCTGATTTTTGTTGGTAAATGTATCATGCATGATTTATATCTTTAGATTTTTGAAATACAGAATTTTAGGGGAGCATCTTAACTTTTACTATAGATTTTTTCCACCCTGGGTTATTTAAAGTAAAGTTAGTTTCTTATAAATTAAGTACGAAAGAGATTACAAAAATCTACTTATAAACATTTCGGCATTTCTGAATCCTATCGAAATTGATGTTAATACCTTTTTGTAGATAATATTATGTCAATAATTTTTGCCGCTATTAGTTTTTTCATAGCTTTACCGTTTTTATAGAATATGTAAAAAGGTCAAGATCCCATTTAAGGGGAAGGTAAGGGGTCTATGAGCGTAGAGTTTGCACTAACTACACTTGATGTGGCAAACATTTAATTTATTTGAAGGTTGTTCTAACTATAATATGCATAAATTGCAATATGTAAATTATTTCATTTAAATACTTTTCTGTTAGGCCGTCAAATCTCTAAAATCAGCCCATAAGTTATTTATTTTTGAAATTAGCTTTTACTAAGCTTTGAAAAATATCCCGTAAATTTTCCCATTATATTATTAATTTTTTAGAGATATGATGGGGTTACATCGTATTATTTACGGTGTTGGTGACACAATTTTTATTTTTTGTAATTCCAAGCACCTAATACCATTATGTCATTGTTAAGTCGGTTTCTCGTATCGAACCATCAACGTCTCCGATAATATCGTTGCTGTATCGAATTTTGTTATGTACGACAATGTCATGCCTGTTTAGTTTCATAATATTTTATGGCTACTTCCCCTTCGGGTATAATAATATGTTTAATTTTAAATATTCTTTATTTGTTCATTAAATTATGTACTTATTCACTTTTTCGACGAATCAATCCAAAAGTATGTAATTTAATATTAACTTTTTGAGTTCCTTTCGTACTTACGTACCCGAAGGGGAAGTAGCCATAAAAATAATATAATATAAATATAAATACTAAAATATTTTATGGCTACTTCCCCTTCGGGTATGTGTTTAATTTTAAATATTCCTTATTTGTTCATATTAAATTATGTACTTATACACTTTTTCGACGAAATAATCCAAAAGTACGTAGTACATAATTTAATATTAACTTTTTTAGAAAGGAAATGCCTAAAAGTCCATTCACTCAAAACCGAGAATTGACAACAATTAAATGATTATCAACGGGATAACTATAATAGACATTTTATGGTAACAAACGGACAACTTTGAAATCCGTGGGGTACAGGAGCTATGTTCTAAAATAAAAAATAAAGTATTTTGAATTGATGTTGTAATTGTCTGTAATTATAAGTCAGTCTGTTGTTTCGTTTTGAATATCTAGGTCTAAACATAGTGTACCTAACCATCCTGCGTCGACTAACAGTGTTACCATCAGAACCAGAAAACTTTTTTCTACAAAGCCATTGCCGCCAGGCGCGGGTAGTGAACAAATACTTGATCTCTTTTTAGGTTGCACAAAACCAAAGATAACAGGTTCAGACAAAATGGTCTCTGTCTATTAGCGATATGTTATTATTCTCACAATATAATTTTTTTGATTTTTAACCCACTGCCCAAGGAGAAGAGTAATGTTTTTCGACTGTATGACTATGTAATGTTTCCTCCTGTAGACTAAACGGCTTGACCGATTTCGAAGTGCACGATGTCGATAGTTTCGTCTTGATTGGTCCGTGGAGTGTCATGGGATAATTTTTATGGTAAATAATCCAAAATGGCGTCCACGAATTACAAAGTATGCCGTCGGGTTTTTTGGTTTTTAAACTCGTATTGTTATTACATATTTGTATATTATAACAAAAGAAAGCTATAGTTTATCTCATGGTTTTTGAAGTAAATAAAAACATTTTGTTAATATACACATACACAATAAGTCCACTCAGGCCACACATAAGAAGTTTTTGTCGACTCTGGGTTTTTTAGCAGCAAATGTGAAGTATCTGGAATAAAATAAGTAATTAAATAATTAATCATTAACGATTTGTTGGTACAGGCAACAACAGCCGTATATTCCTGGTGCGGCAACCACAGCCACTGGTGCCGTCATGTACCATCCCTTTGTGCTCCCTACTCACATGAGTCTTGGGCCGTCTTATCAACAACCTCGTTCCAGTACACCTGGGTAAGTTTCTTCATTAGTACGGTTGTGGTTAGAACATCTTTAAATTATAACTAACGTGATAATACTATTTCAATCCGATTGTAAGAATAATTGCGATTAAGTAAAATCGTGTTAAAAGCGGCCCTTCAACAAAAGGTTTGCGATCTGTAACTACAGTAATAAGCAATGTTTAAATTCAAAAACCTCAGAAAATATATAATTTATGAGTTTAGGCATAGTAGAATAAGAATAGTAAGGTAACTCGGTCCCCGTCTTTGAGGTAACTGTTTAATGCTGCGTGGAATAGTCCGGTTTATTACAATGTAATCACAAATGGTATGGTGTGATTAAACCCATTATGCTAGCAATGCAATTCTTTATTTTAAGTACATTTATTTATTTTTCGTTTATAGATCAATAGCTAGTTCCCAATATTTCACTATAACAGGATATTCATTGAGTTTGAAATGCCTATATTTAAGTTATTTTAAGTAGGTAGGTACAAGTTAGGAAAATGAGACACCTGCGTAAAAAATCATCCAATGTTTGTGTGATTAATGAATTCCGGAGCAATGGATGTTTATATAAAAATTTATGTATGTTTATATAAAAATTTATGTATGTTTATTTCTTATCTAGTGACCTTAGTATTGGCGTTGCCTAGTTTGAGACTGGATAATTGGTGCAAGTGTCCAAAATATTATTATTATAATGTACTTACTCGGATGGATCGGTATCCAATTTACGGATTCGATTTACCTTTAAATTTTCAATGACCTGTGTTTTTTTTTTAATTTGAAAGTTATTAAAAAAATGCTATGTGGTTTTATTGCTGTCCAGTTTCATTGTCAGTTGCCAGTATATTTTCATAGCAAACAAAAGAAAGATAAAGCATTTATATCACCACGGCAGTTTTAATTCCTCGATCTCACTTTATTGTACTTATAAACGTTTTTCACGATGTCTGTAAATTATTCACAAAATCTTTGAATATAGAAGTAAAATACTCCAAAAGTTAAGGTTAGGTCCGTGTTACAGAACCATGATCAAATCATGATCTCTACTTAAAACTAGTTGAAGAGGGGTGGATAAATTCATATTTTTGCGTCGAGACACAGATGGAGTTAATACTCGGACATGAGTGTCGGTGTGTGATATGCACCTAAATTTCATAAGTAAGATTTCTTTGTAGCTGCAACGGCGAAGTAAATTTGTAACAGACAAAATTGTAAGTTATCTCGTAACAATATCAAACAAAACAAAACAATGACAGGTAAACACACTGCAACTGCGTAGCCATTATTGTGGTTTATAATTAGTATATACCACTTTAAAATACGCGCGGCTCACGTACGTAAAGGAGATTGGCTGCCGGCCGGCGAGACTGTTAAGAATCTTTGTAGTGTTGCGTACGGTTAGCACGCGCTTGTGAGGGTGCAAAACTATTTCGCTAGTATGAAGTTATCTTACTATTCTTGTTTTGGTTTTATGGTTTAGGTCAAAAATTCTGTTTTAAATGTTGCGGCCATGAATTACCTATTCGATGCTTAGTCAAATAACTTAATCTTCAGTTTTGTGATGATAACCATGAAGTAGGCGATAATATAAATTTGCTACGATAACTAACAATTATTCAATATTAATTAAAATTTCAATGTAAACAACACAATCAACTACGCCACGCCATCTTGCTGCCATTGACGCCACAATTGTTGTCTTGGTGGATTTTGTTTTTACCGCATTGAAGCTACTGACTTTCTGTCTCCGCAAATAGTTACATGTCAACTTAATTTTAACAACTAAGCATCTTTTAGGAATTCCACAATATACTTACAACCAGCGCTCGCTGTTTAACAAAGTACGACTATAGCCGTCCAACTGAATATTTTATTAAACGACGGCTGCGACATATTATATAATTAACACATTATTTTTAATCTTTATGATTTTTTTTATCTTCACTATTAAAAAAAATCAATCTTGATTATTTCGACGTAGACATTTTAGAGAGGAAGGACGTGTTTTTGAAGGCCTCTCTCGTTTTATGTATGACATTGGATTTGGAACTAATAATAACTAGGCCCGGTCCGGTAAGGAAATAATTGAAACCGGACGTATCGTCACAGACATTCCGGTTGTTTGTATTTTTAAGGGGCCTGAAAACGTAATTTGTATGGCACTGTGTAGTCGGCAGGTTCTGCATCTGACTGACTCGCACTTGCATTATTGCGAGAAGGTGGTCGTGTGGTCGGACAAAACAGCCGCGTTGCCCGACTATAAAATCTGCTATTGCCGATATTGCTGTGTTGCCAGGTATGGCGGCCATGTTGACGGTGATATTTTTTTAATCTATTTATTTTGATATCATACAGTCATTAAAATACATGAAGTACTAATCTAAAGACAAGTATCAAACATCTTCACTTAACTTCAGGTGTGGTTGAGGTCAGAAACAAAAGTACCGCGAAAGATGTTAGATTATTGTTACACAAAAGTAACTAGCTGGAGCGCTAAAGGAGCACAAGGAGTTACTGAAAAGGTCAAGGTCATAAAACTTTTTGTTATATAAACTAACACTTCGTACATGTAAAACAGTTACGAAGGAGCAGGAGCGCTGAAAGACTACAAGGAGTTAAAGAAAAGGTCAAGGTCATAAAACTCTTTGTTATACATAAACTAACACATTGCGCAAGTAAAACAGAGTAAGCTGGAGCGCTACAGGAGTACAAGGAGTTAAAGAGAAGGTCAAGATCACATAAAACTCTTTGTTATACATAAACTAACATCGCGGATGTAAAACAGTTACGAGTGAACTGGAGCGCTAAAGGAGAACAAGGAATTAAAGAAAAGGTCAAGGTCATAAAACACTTTGTTATTCATAAACTAACACATCGCGGATGTAAAACAGTTATGAGTGAGCTGGAGCCCTAAAGGAGCGCAAGGAGTTACTGAAAAGGTCAAGGTCTTAAAATTCTTTGTTACATATAAACTAACACATTGCGGATGTAAAACAGTTACGAGACATCTCACGTCTCGTGTGAAAATTCTCGGCAATAGACATGTGGCTACTTCGCTATTTGCATTGGACGTCTAGTGAGTTGTTTTCTGGCGCTTTCGTGTGTCTCTGTGGCACATTTTTATTAAATATTTTCGTTTTATTGTTCAGTGGCGCCCTCACCAAAAATTAAGAATAAAGATTATTTTTTTATTTAAAGAAATAAAACTTAAATCTAAAAGCTATTCTCATAAGTTACTTATAAATTTAAAGGTCAATTTATGCAAACGCTATTACACCAGGATTGTTATGAATTATCCTAATTTTTAAATTCCGCAAATATTAAGTTTTAATCGCCGTCGTGGATCAATAAACTGAGAATCCGTCATTTTAACGAAATCATTTTATCGATGTTCATTTCCCATAGCACGTATTCGCACAATTTGATAATCGTTTAGTACCTAATCATTCGTCGAATTTCATTACATCGCTCATACATTTGGTCGACTCTCGAATTTTATTTCGTTATTTTATTTGTATGTGGACAGTATTTCATCGGAGCGTGTTCGCTATAATTTTAGTTCAACGTAAGTTTTAGTTCCGCTAATTGTAATTATATCAAAAATCGTTGATAATACGTTTTAACGGCAGTACGTTTCATCGAAAGTAATTAGTTAAATAAGACTTGCACCCGCTTTAACACGTTCACGGACATTGAACCAGACAATAGATGTTTTATTGTTATTACGTCTATAGGCGTTCAGAGTCCGCCAACGTATTAATTATTGAAAAATATTCTGTCACGGAACCGACACCGATGACGACCGATGAGCATAGCCGAGGCTGAGGTTGGACGGCCGTTCACGGAGCCGGAGCTACGAAGGCGGGGAGAGAGGTCCACTAAAGGATTGCGGGCCTATTGCAGCCGGAGCCGTCAAATTCGCGGAATGCCTGCAATGCATGGCTTGCTTGCATGTCTACAGCCTGCATGAATGGTTACTTGCTTGCATGCATGCATAGTGCGTGCCTGTGCGCCTATACGTGCATGCATGAATGTCTATGTCAAACTTTTTCCTAAAGCGCTGCTATGACAACAAATGCATCGTTCGATGAAACGGCACTGTTATGAAATGTTGTTCGTGGTAATATGGAATCGTAATTTCCGTAAATCAAGTTTCGACAAATTTATACTTTCATTAACTAATATTCTATGAAAAGTACATTTGAGACAAATTCGAATCTCTTTTTGGTTGAACAGTAGCTTGATTATAAAAAGGTACGAATTGAAACTTACGTGAAATAAAAGTATGTGTTGCGGAATAGTTTTCGGCAACATGAAATTCGATGTAATAATAGACATCCTTGTAAACTACATAAGGTTTACAAAATGGAGGTCGCGGGTTCGATCCCCAGCGGAGTACATGTTTAGTACTCGATTTGGTTGGTTGTAGGGCATTTTTGGTTGTCCCTTTGGCCAGCTACCTACCACCCTCTTACCTAAGTTTGCTGCTAAGCAGCAATGTTGATGTGTTCCGGCTGTTTGAGATAAGATAACCAGTAGACCTTGCATCTTCAGCCTCATTCTCAGTTAACTTCAGGTGAGATAGAGGTCAAGGGCAAATCCGCTGTGTATTAAAGATTAATTAAAATGATGTAATTAAAAATTCATTTCGCTATATTTTGAAAAAAAAAAAAAAACCCACACTAACACCAGTTGCGAGTTACCGACTCCGTTCATTTCACTCAACACTACCAGAACGACGTGGTTCTGATGGTGTCGAGTGGAATGAACGATAAACTCCTGCAATTTTGTGTTAGCGCGAATAAATAAACGATTGATTTGTTTGACATAAAAAGGGCGCCTTTCAGCTACCGGGTCGACTGGTTTCTTACCGGAAACAACCGGAAAAGTGTGGCGATATATCGTTTAGTATGGCGTTATTATGACCGGGCCAAATTTGCATGTATGTTGACGCGCTAAGGTGGGATTACCTAGTGAAATGTTGGTTAATGTTGATGTCCGCTATTATTGTTTTGTCTAAACACATTTAGACACAAAAGTGTGACGCTATGTTGGTAATTTTTATGATTCGACGTTCGTAGTGTTTTGGCTATTTTTTCCTCTGGAGCATAAAGGTTAACGCTAAATCGACTTCGGATCAGCATCGCCTCAATTCGAGCCGTTTAGAACTTCTTATTATGAAACTACTGCAACTCGCACTAATCTCATCATAATATAATAGTGATAAGACCGCCTAATTGTGTTCTATTGTTATCATCAAAATTATTGTAAATTATTTTGCGCAATAAAGAGTATTTGTATTGTATTGTATTGTATTGTATTGTATAATGGCATCGCCTCCCCTCGGGCCAACTTAGTGAACAGCATGTGGTTCGTGGTCAACTGGCCTTCGTCACGCTTACGTCTTGCCGTAGCCTCTGCCACGGTGCGCGGACCGACTGTGGGCCGCGCTCTCCGCTGTTGACCTATTGTACGACCCACATACCTACACTACACAATCAAAATCTGAGCTGGCTAGAGACATAGTTTAATATTTCATATTTCTTGTCTTTCTTCCGTTCTTTAATATATACATAATGTTCTATCAACTCTAATTTCGAAGATAACGAGCAATGGCACTTTTTGGCCATTTTTTATCATAATTCGAAAGTTATGTGGCTTTAAAAGAAACAATATTTGATAATATGCAAATGAAGCCGTTGTGATTCCTCACATGACCTAGTAACACCAATTTAAAATTTGAACCCTCTCCCCCCAATTAGGTCCCTTTCCATGGCATCCAAAAAAGGTTGTATGGTAGAAATCGCTTAAAAGCGATAAACCGCCTGATTGTACAATTTTGAAGTTATATTTATCAAGTGTTTTCTTAATTTTTTGTGTAGTAGGTAAAGTGGGGTTGCCTACTTGTGTGCGAAAGTCGTTTGTGCGATTTTCATTGTATCGAACACAATGTGCCGATAATTTCATAGTACGATGTTTTATTGTATCGATGGCTTATTGGTGAGACGTAACGTTAGTGCGAAGAACTGTGTTGCGACAAACCGTATATACGGCGATAATTCATTAGTCCGATATTTTATTAGTTCGATAGTACTTATAGTTCGAAACGCCGTACTACCTACTATCTAGAATATTCGTATCTAACTTTCACGTTTATAATATTGTTAGATTATAATAATAATCAATTAAAAAATTTTGTTTGTTTTACATTCATGGGGGCGTTTACATCTTGCGAAGTTTCGAGACGCAATGTCTAATTTTACTGTTTCACCCCCTTAAGGGACGAATTTCGGAATATCCCTTCTTAGCTGATCTCTACTACCTATAAACTGCCTACCTGTCAAATTTCAGCCGTATAGGTCAAGTAGTTTCCGAGATTTCTTGTGTAGTCGGTGAGTTAGTGACTAATAGTGAGTAAATAATAATAATGAGGCGTAGTAGACAATTCGAACAAACATACTTTTGAATTAATCGTGAGTTCGAACAAAAGTACTATCGAAGTAATAAACTATCGGCTAATGAATTATCGGCGTCCGTTTTGTCGCAACAAGAGTTCTTCGCACTAACATAAGGCATCGGAACAATAAACTCAAATCATTTATTGCATTCTTTATCTTTTGTTTTGATGTTATTATGATGTACTGTATCAATAAGGACCTTATGAAGGCACATCAACATGAGGGAGTAGCATGCGCTAATTTAAATAATTACTTATTAGCCTATCCTTAACTCATTATTCACATTTACTAGCTAGATAATTAACTTATTGTTAGTGTACATTATATGTATTTTTACCATTGTATTCGAATTATATTATTATTTTAAATTAATTATTAATAGTGTTTATTTGCATTATATTATTATTTATTTATGTCATTTATTTATATTATTATTCATTAGTGTGGTGGTTAGCAACTCTGCCCACTATACCAAAAGGTTGCGGGTTCGAATCCCGGTAGGGGCATATGTTTGTGTGATAAATACCGACATGTGTACCCGAGTTATGGATGTTTTCATTTATAATAAGTATTTGTTGACAAAACAAATGTATTTATGTCGTATATCAACCATCTGGTATCCACAACACAAGCCTATAGTTGCTTACTGTGGAACTAGATGGCGCTGTGTGTATGTCTAAGGATATTTATTTACTTATTGTTTATGTCATTTATTTATATTATTATTTATTTGTGTTATTTATTTTCTTATTTAATTTTGAAGTTGTCGGTCATGTATTCATTTATTGTGTAATAGCATTTTTTAATTAATAGTTGTTTTAATAATTGTGTGAATTTCTTATCTTTCGCTTAGTTTTTAATGTAATTAGATAACTTATTAAATATTCTATATGACATAGTGTGCCGGACGAATGCATTTTTAGGATAGACTTTGGTGGAACCAATTGATTTTTTCGTGAGGGTCTTAGTGAATATGGCATTTTCAGGTCTTCGCGTTTGGTATATAGCTCCCGATGACTAAGTACAAATTTGCAAATCTCAAGTTAATGGATGCATGGCAAGGTCAAAATGTTATTCCTTATGAAGTGGGGTCTATATGTATCACTAATTGATATATTAAACAAGATTCTTATTAGTCATTTTTGGACAATGAATAAAGTAGAGGCACCAACACTGTACCCCCATAGTATCACGCCGTAACTAAGCTATGCATACGCATAGTAGGTAATGAGCGCAGTTTTCACGTCTGTGGTTTTCTTTACTTCGCATAACGCATATGTAAATTTTGAAAATTTTAATCTTAATTTTTTTATGTGGTCTCTCCAGTTTATGTGTGAGTCAATATCTAGTCCTAATAAAGTAAATCTCTCTACTTTTTCCAGTATAATATTGTTATATGAGAATTTAATGTCAATTGGGGTTTATTGATATCATTACATTCATTATAAAAATTTATTTCTAGATTGTGGTCGCTTAGCCATTCTGTAATTTTGTCAAGTATGTATTGGTCAGTAAGGTTTAAGTAGGCTATTATGACAAGATGCTAGTATAGAGATATCATCAGCGAATAAAGCCCTTGTTTCCCATATTATCTTAGGGAGGTCTATGTCAATGACCTCCCCAAGATAATAGACAGACTACCTATTACGCTACCCTTGGGGATTGATTCCCTCAATAACCTGTTTTCGGATTTAATATTTTGTATATCTGCGGAGTTATAGTTAAAATGCTAATTGTTGTCTATTTGCTAAGTATGATAGGAATCATTTGTGAGTGATGCTGCAATAAAACATTGAACTATGAAATTATCGTCACATTCTATTCGATACAATGAAAATAGCACAAACGACTTTCGCACACAAGTAGGGAACCCGGCAAAGTGTACTTGATTGTTATTTTTTAAATTCATTCATTTGCATTACATGCCCCATGCATTATTTAAAACTATTCCAAGTTTCAAGTCTAAAACATTAGTAGTTACTGAGATAAGCAGGCGTGACAGACAGACAAAGTCGTATTAAGGGTTTCTCTTTTTACCAATTTGACAAGGAACCGTACAAAGGAAGAAATACACAATAAATCCCACAGACACAAAATACACGGCAGACGCAAAAGCGGCTGGCGTTGCGTTGATGGGGTGCGCCAATTGGGCGAGGCGGTGCCGCCGCGCGCGGTGCCGATCCGATGTCGAGCCGTTGTGTGCGTTAACCTTGGTCGTGTGAAGGAAATAAATAATAGTATTATTAATTATTAACATTACGAAGTATCTTTGTGATTTTGTTTAATAAACTAATTATAATTTATAATATGTACAAAGTCACAACTCTTAATAAGATATTGTGTTGCAGCGACGCAGAATATCTCAGTTCCAAATCCGATGTGACAGCGATAGAGGACATCGAAATAAAAAGAACGTAGGTCTTGTACTAATATGCTATGTGTTCGTTGATTATTGAATAACATGTTGTATTTTAAATCACAGGTTCTACCCCTATATGGCACCATACATAAGTTATAGTACTCCTCCAAGCCATACACCACCATGTAAGTATTAATTAAAATTTCTTTATTATTTTGTAAATAAATATTTCTGCAAAAAAAAGTAAATATTCTGTAATAAACATCAGCACACTACTACAAGGTGTAAGAAAACCACTTCCGGAAACTTCAGTTGGTGTAAGTAAATCGGGAATCTGAAGGAATTGATTGTCTTTTCCGTATACGTATATACACCGTGTAACGGTTAAGTGTAGTCATATTTTAAGGGCTTGTTCTACCCATCAATACGAACAACTTTTACTATGGGGGCAACTTCGAAATCGCGAAAAAAAAATGAGCTGTTCCATAGAAAATTTCAATAACCTCCCGATGCAATGTATGAATCAGCTGATTTTTTTTTCGCGATTTCGAAATTGCCCCCATAGTAAAAGTTGTTCGTATTGATGGGTAGAACAAGCCCTTAAAATATGACTACACTTAACCGTTACACCCTGTATATTGGTTGTCTAGAAATTACATTTTATATTAAACAGCTAAATTTTTTTTGATTTGGTCCTACAGTACAAGTTATTCATATTGTTGGATACTTTCACCCCCTGAAGTATCCGGAAGCGGTTTTCTCACAGCTCCTATGAGTAACTTATGATAGTAAACCAAGGGCTAGGACAATTTTTTAAAATTACCTAAGATTTATGCCCACGAGATCATACCGTATCTAGTTTTGCCTGTGACGGTCCAAGCATGGGAAAGGCACGCAGAAATGGGCAAGTGCGGTCCGTTTCTCACGAGTGGTGTTCAACCCTAAACCGTAGAGATTGATGATATTGATAGTGGGTGAGGCGAGAGGTGTGCCAAGATAGTAGCGAGTGTGGTTTCCGCCTACCGCTTCGGGATAGTTACAAGTGATTTTACATACATATCTACTGAGGAGCCATATATCGCGTTTTTGGAATAATTTTTATATTAAAATTTTTGTTCTATTTCTAATGAAATAACTAGTTATATTTGATATCTTTCTATATTAGCTATTTTTTAACACAGATTACTACACATCGAACAGTCAGCAGCTTCCCACGCCAAATTTACCTGCAAATCAGCCTGGGAGCAGGACAAATCCCACTACACTTGTAGGGCCACAAAGCACCACTGTGACTCCTACCGCGCCCACTGCCTCTCTTCCACAACCTCAAGCACCGACTCATATGCATCAAACATTAACTGGTAAGTATTTTCAAAAGTAAACAATCAAATCACAAGTCTAAATAATACTTCATGAAAATCGAAAAAACTAAATATTTTGTTAAATCTGGTTTTTTAGGGTTCCGTTGTCAACAAGTCTTCTTTGTTTTCCGCGGTTTAGTTCAGAGGCTCTTAATAATAGAAAGCTGTAATTTGGCATGGGTATACGTATTAATCACACCGATAAAATGGTATAGGTAATATAATAAATCTTGAAATAATTTCTTTATAGGGTATCTACACGTACCGTGGGGATGAGTTACTTATTATTTAAGTACTCCATCGTTTGGGATGTAGTTAGGTCGTTCGAAAATATTACAGATTAAAACAATATTTCAATTGGAATAGAAATTTTGTTAGTCAAGTGTCCTCCGACAGCTGTACTGTTGGTTTGGATACATGAAAAAAATCAGGGCAGTAGTACCCTATAATGAAGTTAAAAGAAAAGCTATCACAGCTAAGTAGGCTTTACAAGTTATTTTTTTTTGATTAACATAAACGAATATGATTCTTGCGAACCCTGAAAAGAACCCCATTTGTTTCTCCATGACGTAGTCCATCTATGTATCAAAAATTAGTACTGGCGTTATAGCGCGATTGAGGAACAAACACCTAAACTTTCGTACTTATATGTAATATCAGTGGGAAAAGTAGTACGGGATACTCACATTCAAAATCAAAATATGCTTTATTTTGTAGGTACACAGGGTACACTTAAAATAGTCAGATTTCAAATTTTTTTAAGTTACTGCTTGTTCAAAAGCCACTTTTCCCCTGAGAAGAACAAGCAAGAAACTCGAGAGGTTGCTCTTTTTTTAAAAAAAGGTTTTTATGTTACAAAATTATTAATTATTATTTTATATTATAATATTTCATTATTAATTGTGAAATAGCCTGGTTACGCGAACGGGCTGGGCTGTTCATGTCCATAAATGTTTATCATCTAAATAATCTGATATTTAATAATATGCTTTCTTAATAACTTTCTGTTTTATAGTATCTTTAAATTTATTGAAAGGAAGATTTTGTATATCAACAGGAACTTTATTGAAAAAGCGTATACATAACCCTTTGAATGAATTACTGACTTTGCGGAGGCGACTTATGTGACTTGCCAGTTTATCTTTATTTCTTGTATTTGACATCATGTTTATCACTATTTTTCCTGAATGATGCTATATTTTTTTTGACATATATTAGATTTTCAAAAATGTACTGTGACGAAATGGTTAGAATATTATACTCTTTAAATCTGTCTCTAAGTGACACTGCAGGTCTCAATTGATAAATTGCGCGAACGGCTCGTTTTTGTAAAACAAAGATTGTATTTATATCCGCGGCATTTCCCCACAGCAAGATACCGTAAGACATCAGGCTATGGAAATAACTAAAATATACTAATCTAGCAGTATTTACGTCCGATATTTGTCTAATTTTTTTGACTGCATAGGCTGCAGAGCTGTGCTTCTTCGCCAATTTATGGATATGAGGACCCCATTGTAATTTGGCGTCCAAAGTAATGCCCAAAAATACAGTGGAATCCACAAGGTCTAGAGTGACATTCATCTCAGGGATCTGGCTGTGTACATTTAAAGCTGTGCAAAACATTATAAACTTGAAGTTTAATACTTTATATCACACACGTTAGAGGATTTGTCCTAAAAAACGTTAACAAACGTAATTTTTGGAACTAGCCACTAGTCTATGCTGTTCTATTTTCCTCACGATACCATAATGGTCTTTTACGGCACGTAAGGGAATAGACCGATTGGCTTTAATCTTCTGGGAAATACAATTTATTCATTTTACTAATTTGGAAACTTAAAAACAATGGGCACCTCTGATGTATTTTTTTTTATGACACAAGGGATCAATTTAAGTAAAGATGAAATTCAGTTAGTTACAAAGTTTACGTTTAACAATTTTTTTGACGTTATGGGTGACGTTTTTTATATTAAATTTGATTGCAACCGTGAGCAGCACTATTCAGGAAATTAGAAATGAAAATTTTAATTAGTTTATTAATTTTCCTTTGAGTTTTTGTTAAGGATAGAAATAAATTTCTAGCCGTAACTGAATCCAATATTATTATTATTATTATTATTAAATTCTTTATTGCACACAAAAATAAAATACAAAGAACATTCAATATCAAGAACAATATTATTAAATTGAATTCAGTTACTTCGAATAATTTCGGAGAGTGGCGGAGTTAAAATAGTTTAAATGAGTGAGACATATGACAGGTTTTGGCCCGGTCGATCCGAGTACCAAATGATAACCTAGACATAAAGTCAAATCGGTCACCTATTTGTATTTTACTTTTACAATTCCTCAAAAATCTAATATCCGTCACCGTATCTGCAACCGGTATAATATTATTCCTAAATCCGTATCCAAAACCGAAATTTCATATCATATCCATAACAACCCCAATTCATTGGTTAAAATGAACAGTTGTCTATTTTTTTTATCAAATTATTTATGCGACTTTGATTTCCTCAGGTATTCGTCCGACGCAACAAAAACGTGTTAGTCATAGAGTTCCTATTATTGACCCTATTACCCGTGAGTATGGATTCACTTTCCTACCTATTTTGGTTTCCAAGTTTAGGATGTTACATTAAATTATGTGCTTTTCAATTTTATTTGCAGAACAAGATATCTTCTCCGAATTATATTCAAATGATCAATATTTAAGTGGCGAATCTAGTGAAAGACAAACGCCACAACCCGTGAGTATTAGTTGTTTCTAATATCAGTTCGGTTTATGTTTTATTCCAACTACTTCGTCGCTTTTTTTTCGGACTTCATAAGTGGTCTCTAGTCCATCGCTAAACATATTGGTTTCCATTTGAAGCCGCCTTTTACTCATCATCTTGAGGTAAAACGAAAAACACTGATCCGATTGAAGTAATGGTCTGGTAAATTTGAGTGCTCGATTATAAACACATTGATCTAATTTGCTCGTTTGGTTATGTATGTGTTATACTTACAGAATCAATCAGAAAGAAAGAAACTATTGTTCTTATATTTTAGGAAGAAAGAGATGGGTGCCAATTTCATATTACTTTTTTTTAAAAGTGTCGGTAACGCCAACACTGTCCATTTAAAAACAGAACAGCAATTTATCGATCATAATTTGTTATACAATTTTTTGGGATTTTACAGTAATTTATAAAAAAATCTCATACCACTGAGACACATGTTAGGTTTAAAAGTATTATGTAGATCTAATATAGATTTTAGAGATCTAATATAGGTTTTAGAGATCCAAGATATTGTAACACCTCATAGAATTCGTACATCGTTATCCCGGGCATCATTTAAGTAATAAAATTTGTTGATCATCTTTTTGACAGGGTGTGGTTGATATTCACACGCACCTTTGTACGGTACTTTTGTACATGTATTACAATATTATTAAAATATTCATAAAATAGCTTGCTGTAAAATTGGCGACATCAAAAGGCTGCTGATGGTTAAATTGTGTTTCATTTTAGTAAGTGTTTCAAGTTTTGCCTTATTTGAAATATCGCAATGTAACCAACGCCTAGCCTTTGTCGGATTCAGAAATAATAAGATGGTGGTGGCTACTCATATATAGATGACCCTTTCTATGGGTAAATAAAAGAGATATTGGTCTCTAAAATTTATTCTAAAGACGATTTATGTAAACTACTCCACCCTAACTCTTTGTTTAAAAATAATAATTAATATAATGAAATATTTTGATTAGGAGGCAAATCCTGTTGAAGATTTTACAAGAAGGGTCCACGAAGTCGCCAATGAACCATGTGAAAGTGTTATGAAGTCGAACTATATATCAAAAAATGTGAATGTATCTATACCTTCCACCACAAGCTCCGTGCAGCCTCAATCAAATGCAATAACTTCTATTAATAATAATATAGTTAAATCAGATTTATTAACTGTTAACGAAAGTAATAACTTAGGACCTGATGTTGCTGTAGAACCTACCGAAACTCCAGTAGTGTCAGCAATATCAGATAGTCCTGTTATAGTGCCTAAAATGCCTATGAATATTAAGCAACTACAAAAGAATAGTGATCAGATTGTTCAGTCTTTAGTTCTAGATAAGAATGTACCAACTAATAAACCACACAAACAAAACAAAAGTAAACCAGTTGTGCCTCAAATTGAAGATGAAGAGATGTCCTTGGAAATTAGTCTCATTACCACACATGGCTCCCCACCCGCGAATACATCGCCGGTTTTAGGCAACCCGCCTGTCGCGATTGTCGCACCTCTGGCTGCGCCTACGATTTTGAGTATTACGCAAGTAACGATCCCTACACCTCCGCCACAACCGCAGAGGATAAGAGAACCTAGAGAACGCGTGCGATCCGAAGAGAAAGAAAATAATAAAGACAAAGACTTGCAACCTGAAAAGGAAATAAAGGAAATTATCCTTATACCTAGTAAACCCAACGGTCCTACGCTTCCTATCGGTGAGTACTATTGACGGTAATGATTTTTTGTACGTTAATATACCTTCTACCTATATTCTAAATGTTATGCGGTTATGTATAAATGTTTGTATGAAGAAAAATAACATTTGTTACTGAGTTTAGATAAATATTTATGCATGTTTATTCGTTATTTATCGCTACCATAGTTATTGCTTTTGCTTTGCCTATTTTGTGAGTAGATAATTAGTGGATTGAACGGATGTTGAATAAAGATACAACTTATAACTTAAAAGTTCATTTATATAACATACCTGAATAGGTTTATAGGAGAAGACAAAGATAGCCGTGACTTTTTTGACTTCTTTCATTTATCAAAACACTACAGGTACTTTATATGAATAACTATAATATTTAAGAGTAACTTAGTGAGATAGCTTTTCGATTTAACTTGCCATTTACCAGACTAAGCAAACAGAATACCTGCAATGGCTGCCATCAAAGCTTTGCCGCCCAGATTTGCGAGGTAGGGCAATAGTAGCCTATTAGTGCTAACTGATATAAGAGGTACATAATTTTTATCGGCTTCTGCAAAACAACTCCACGGCCTCTAACTAAATAAACACATTTGAAATGTTTTTAAAGTATGTCCACTTCTAATCATTGTTTTTTATATTTCTTGTTGCAACTTACGTTAACACTTTCGCTTTTTTTTCAACAGTAACTACAAAAAACCATGATTTCTAATGGACATGCACTTAAATAGTAATTTTCGACTTGTTTCCCAGAATTTTTAGTAAATTATCAATACCTATTGGGTATTTTCCGGTCACCCAGAAAGTTTAACTTTGGTACGAAGGGAGGTCTTTTGGCACAAATAACTTGTTAATAAATGATATTCAATGTAAGCGAGCTAAAAAATCTATATTATGTAGGTAGGTAACTATTATCTAATCTGCATTTTGATTCAGCTGTTGAATAATTAGTAGAATACTGTTTTGTATATAACAATTGGAACTGTATATATTATATACAGGGCGTCCCAAAGTTATGGGACATGAAGGGGAAGTACCTTAAATATTGTAGATAGTGAATTTTGCTCAAAGAAGACTTTATGTTATTTTTAAAAGTTAGTAATTCTGCATTCATAGATTTTCTAAAAATTACTTGCTTCGGCTGGGAATCGAACCGACTTAAATGTGAAAAAAAAAACACCCTACTTTTATGATGCCAATCGAAAGAATAGCTAAAAAATAATAACTCTGCCTAAGTAACATAGTATTTTAAAAGAAAGGAACAACGTGAAATTAATCATTTTAATCAAATAAAAAACATACATGAAACTGCCGTAGTCAATTAAGTAGGTATTTTTTTGTAAATTAATTAATTAAATGCTCAAAATGTGATCCCTCTTGTCTTACGCAAATCGCCAATCTTTTAATGAGCCCGCTGCCTGTTGATTTTCTAATCATTTTATGGTGAACACTCGATGTGATATGGCACAATTCTGTTTGCAACTCGCCTACGTTCTCGTATCGCTTTTTGTATAGCATATCTTTCACGTATCCCCAAAAGAAGAAATCTAATCATTTTATGTTGTTCCTTTCTTTTAAAATACTATGTTACTTAGGCAGAGTTATTATTTTTTAGCTATTCTTTCGATTGGCATCATAAAAGTAGGGTGTTTTTTTTTTCACATTTGAGTCGGTTCGATTCCCAGCCGAAGCAAATAATTTTTAGAAAATCTATGAATGCAGAATTACTAACTTTTAAAAATAACATAAAGTCTTCTTTGAGCAAAATTCACTATCTACGATATTTATGGTACTTCCCCTTCATGTCCCATAACTTTGGGACGCCCTGTATACATATAATCCTAACTAATATTATAAATGCGAACGTTTGTGTGTGTATGTCGTATGTATGTTACCTCTTCACGCCTAAACGGCTGTACGGGTTTGGATGAAATTTGGTTGGTAAACAGATTAGGACCTGGATTAACGTATAGGCAAATTTTTTTGCTGAACCGATTTTGATGAAATCTTCCACGCGGACGAAGTCGCGGGCGGAGAGCTAGTATGTATATAGTTGTTGAGCGGATTGAATTTGTAGCATTGGTCGCCTGTGATTTGTCACGGTCAGGAAAAATTTTCCAACGACTCTCGCATACCTGCTTTTTCAACTTTAACCAAATGACGATCGAAATCAATTACATGTGCATGCGTGGCATTGATTTTTCACTCGAAAGCTGTGTTGTCTGTAAGTCTTATAAAAAAGTGAAATATCCATTACACGGAAAATATTTTGAACATGAACTTGACTAACGTCAAAAAGCTGTAGTTTTAATGATAACACGGAATGTAACTCAATATTTAACCAATGGTGAGCCAATGTCAAACTGTCAAACATATTCGAAAACGAAAAGCCAGTGCTTCCAGTGACCAGGGCTCATTTGGTTCACCAAACTATGGAGGAACTGGCCATTGTGCATCCCAGAGTTGGTCTCTTGCCAAACTTCGGAGGATGTCTGTTGCAATAATAGAAGGACTTTTCTGTCCCGCTCTGGACATTTTGTGATCAATAAGTTTTCAGTCAGTTTCCTATTTATGATTCTCCATTGCACTCGCCAGTTCATAAAAACTCTGATGATATGTTAGTTCAACTTTCTAACAACATATCCGGGAGAATGTCGTTTGATGAAGTCATTGTCCTCCAGCCCACTATCCTACTCTTTGTTCACTCAAGGCTGGATAAGCCAAGATAGTAAATTCATTCAATATTTTAAAAGGACAATCAGCAGCAGTAAGCTAAGATGAATCTATATTGCTCCCTTGGACCCCAGACTGGGTGGTTAGCAGAAAACTACTACATATAAAAGTGCCAACAATAATAGGTTTGGCAGACAGAAGCGCTAGTATGCTTGGAAATACCGGTTTACGTACGGCCAGATTTCGTAATTCTAATTTAGGTCTTACCTGACACCATTTATTGCTATCCAACAAGTACACTCGCAATAGTTAGGGTTTGGAAGTTAGTAATCTTTGGTTGAGAGCATGGTATGAGCACCGTCATCGAAACAACAAATCGAGCGACGTTGTGATCTCATTCGGACCACAAGGTGAGTGACTGCTATCTTCACGCCTCAGTGACATTTCTGTTTTACAATACAATGTCTCCCGCGGCTATGCAGTTTTTGCATGTATATGTAAAGTAGTAGATATTTTGTAACCGCTATTTATAATTCCTCGGCGATAAAAGTCACATGGCACGGAGTTGTCTCCTTTGAGATTATCTTACACACGATATATTGGTATCCTGAGAAATAGGAAGACGATTTTCAGTTGTCAAAAGATATTTTTAAGTCAGGATAACGTCTAATTTCAAAATTTTGCTAAAAACAATGACTACATTAGGTACTTATAAGACCACAGATTGGTGTAGTGGATAGGGGTCACTATCCGAATCCGGATGTCAGCGAAACCAACGTTTGCGGGTTCTAATCCCTCGAGACGTAAATGTTTGTGTGATGAATGTGTTGGGGATTCCGGGTCAGTACGCTTCCACCTTCGACCTCATCTTCACTTAACATCAGGTGTGATTGAGGTTAAGTACGAACCCGTCGTGCAGAAAATTAAAAAAAAAGTTACGAACATTTATTCGCGAGTCATGGGTGTTTATATATATATATATATTTATGTATGTTTATCCGTTATCCATAACACAAACTTTATTTAGTTTTTTGGGACTAAATGATTGGTGAAATTGTCTAAAATATATATTTATTACAAAAAAAGTATTCTCGGGATTTTGTCGCAGGTTCGTAGGCATTTTGAGTATCTATTATTCCTTATGTTTCGTTTTCTCGGTTGTGTTAAAACATAATCAAGATAAACAATTGAGAAAGTTTCTAAAATATTAAACTACACCCCCCTGACAATTGCTTTTTGCCTTCTACAAAAAATAGACTTAAGTAGGTACTTAGTACATAAACTTAGTTATGTAACATCAGTCAAAAGAAATTCCATTTAGCTCGTAATTTTTAATAATAATATTATCTTCAGTTGTAGGTATATAACTCACAAACGAAGTATGTAAACAAATCTAGGAAGTCGATTTTAAGGGTAAACATTACATATTATGGTGATTATGTTGTAAAAATGTATATATGTAGTATATCAACCATATGGTATCCACAACACAAGCCTTTGCTTACTGTAGAACTAGATGGCGCTGTGTCTAAGGATATTTATTTATTTATAGTTTGTATGAAAACTACTTACTAGTGTTTATTCTTAATCTACTTCTAATTGTGTCGATTTGAAACTTTGCACTTGCAAATGTAATAGTTCTGATGACAGTACGAAGTCTGTTGAAACAGGTTTATGATAACGAAAGATTGCCATATTTAGTCAAGTAAATCCGCATGAAACGTAGGTTTACGTTACGAAACTAATCGCAAACTGTAATTGACAGTTCGAACTCTGAACCCTTTTCTGAATGTCAAAGTCCCAAAACACGGATTTAATATTAATAGCAGTCTCTACCTTGGGGTCGAAATGAGTAAGTTTTTAGAAGCTGTTGAATAAACTGCGCTCAAAAAAATTTTGTAATTTACACTTCGTTTGTAAACTTGGAAAGTACTACAAGTTTTATTATTGTGGAAGTGACGGAAAAAGGAATGGCGTGGGAATAGTATTAGATAGTAATTTGAAATAATGCGTGATGGATGTTAAAAGGATGAATGTTAGATTGATAGTTATAAAAGTTGAGTTAGAGAATGTGTTAATTAATGTTATAAGTGTGTATGTACCGCAGGCAGGATGCGATGATAGAGTGAAAGATGAGTTTTGGGAGGATTTCGACTTGGTAATGGTGGCCATACCAGTGCGTGAGGATGTGTACATGGGAGGGGACTTTAATGGGCACGTGGGTAAAAGGAGTGAGGGTTATGAAAGACTACATGGCGGATGGGGATTCGGTGACTACAATAGCGAGGGGCAAACCTTATTGCAAGCTGCTACTGCAAACGATCTGGCAGTAACAAATACGTGGTCCCAGAAAAAGAGGTAATCACCAAATAACATATAAAAGAACCAACCACAATCAAATGGACTATTTTCTCGTCAGACTTAACGGCCTTAACCAAGTCAAGGACTGTAAATTTCTACCAGGGGAAGACTTGGTCTCACAGCACCGACTGCTAATCATAGAAATGGTCGGCAGAATAAAGTTAACCAAAAATAAAGCACGTCCTCCTAAAATAAAATGGTATTTACTGAAGAAGGAATGTGCGAAAGAATTGACAGAACAGGTGGTGGATAAAATGATTGAAATGAGTGACATGGAAAACCGAAGCGTGAATGAATGTCGAAATGAGATGGCAACGATATCAGAAGTACAGCGTGAGGTATATTAAGAGAATCAAAAGTAGAGAAAGATAGGGATACATGGTGGTGGTCAGAAGAAGTACAAAGTATCTTAAAGGAAAAGAAGATGGAATACAAAGAATGGCAGAGAACTGAAAAACCGAATGGAAGTTTGAAAGCAGCGATGTAAAAAAGAACACGGTGCGTGGAAGAAGAACGCCAAGAAAGCCGTTGCCATAGTAAGAGCCAAGAGGACAAATTGCCGGCAGGCCAGAAAAACCTTTACCCGCTCACTAAGGTAAGACGAAGAAAGGCAAGATATATGTCTCATATAAAGTGTCTAAGAGATGAAGCGGTTCTTTCGGACGATGAGAAAATTAAGGATAGATGGAAGGATTATTTTGAAAGGATGATGAATGAAGAGAATTAATTGAGTGTTGTGCTTGAGATAAAACCATTGAATGTAGGACTAGTGAGAAAGGTTGGCTTGGAAAAAGTGAAAAGAGTCGTAAGTGGTATGAAGAATGGAAAAGCGGTTGGACTAGATGGAATACCAGTAGAGTGTGGAAGGTGTTAAAGGTCGATGGATGGAAGTGTTTAGCTTTATTCTTTAATAAGCTATTGCAGGAAGAAATCATACCCGACGAATGGTGTAATAGTTAGCTGGTACCAATCTTTAAAACAAGGGTGATCAGCTGGGCTGCAACAACTATCGAGGAATAAAGCTAATGTCACATAGAATGGAAGCGTGACAGAAAGTGATTGAGCGACGACTGAGAAAAGAGAGTGAAAGTTTTATAAACTCAGTTCTGTTTTATGCCTGGTCAAGGAACAATTAATGCCGTTTTCGTGATCCGCCAAATATGCGAGAAGTACAGAAGACGGATTAAAAAAAATGTATGCAGCAGAGATGAGAATGTTGAGATGGATGAGTGGAGTGACGAGGATGGATAAAGTAAGGAATGAACATGTAAGAGGGAGTTTAAAAGTGGCACCCGTGGCCGATAAGTTGAATGGAATCCGTTTAGCTTGGTATGGACATGTTAAGAAGAGGCATGAAACGCATGTTACTAAGAGAGTGATGAATATGGATGTCGATGGTTGAAAGGAATATCACGGAAAAGATGGATGGATTGTGTGAAGGGTGATATGAAGGAAAAGGGCGTGAATGAAGAGGTAACGGCTGGTAGAGGAGATTGGGAGAAACAGACTTACTGCGCCGACCCCAAATAAATTTTGACCAGGGCAAGAAGATGATGATCCATATAGTTTTTGTTGAAGAGGTTCTTTATAAACAAATCGCACTGCTAAATACTCGCCCACCGCTAGGGTTACAAGAACAGGCATTTTTTTGTTCTCAAAGTGCACAGCGTTTCTTATCTTTACTGAGACAATGAATGTCATGGACAGGTAGCTATCATCACTTTCCCACAAGGTGAGGTCTTTGCTTGTTCGTCTTACCGTGACATAAAAACCTTAGCTATTCGACGGTGTCAGCGTAGGTTTAAAGAACTTTATTTTCTAAGGAGTACATCGCTTAGAAGAGATTACATGGACATAGTCGATAAAAAAAATCTTTCATTCTTATTTACAAATATGTAATAAAAACTTGTTAATTACGAGTATCCGTATCTTTCAGACCATTTATATATATTTCATGACACTTTATAGAACCCTGTGTAATATAACAATTTTTATCCGCATGTGTTTTCTATCAAAATATAATAGGTTTAATTGTGCGCCGCTATTTCGAAAAATCTAACCCAACCTCACGTACTCCAAAATCTTAAGTACCTCTTTCAATAGTACCGGTTCACAGGTTTAAGGCGATACCTATTACACATATCACTTCTGCCTTTCAATTTATATGAAGCAAATTGAATCATGTAAACATTTTTTACCGTGGCTCAATATAAACAACATTGGGTTTACGATTCGGAGGTCGCGGGTTCGATCCCCAGCGGGGTATATGTTTAAGTACTCGGTTTGGTTGGTGGTAGGGGATTTTAAATGTCTACCTGGCTAGCTGCCACCATCTTATCTAAATCTGCCGCCAAACAGCAATGTTAATAGCATTGTTGTGTTCCGGTTGTCAGAGATAAGATAGCCAGTCCCCCAAATGTGTTGGGGTGTCCGGGTCAGTACGCCTCCACCTTCGACCTCATGTTCACTTAACATCAGGTGTGATTGAGGTCAAGTACGAACCCGTCGTGCATAAAAAAAACAAAAGTGAATCTTTCAATGTCAATGTTCAATAGCATACCTTTGACTTCTGCGCCTTTCAACCAAAGTGAATCAATTTGGTTGAAGCATGTTATATTAGCTTTAGTCGTGAAAGGATAACAAACAGAGAGGCAGAGTTACTTCGCATTTATTGTGCATGTGTCGATGGATAACGGTTGTTCATCATTAATCCAACATCTACAAAATCAATGGCGGTGAATTTTTCCCATCAAAGGAGATGCTTCAGGCTGTATACAAAAATCGCCTAAAGCTCGATTTACACTGTGTTTAGTACAGTGGCGACGGCAAGTACAATGCGGCCAAACGCCGCATTACATTACTTTGTGGTGCGAGTGCCTTGTTTACACTTACGTATTTGAAAAGCAACTTGCATTAATCACTTACTAACCGGTTTACACCACTGTCACTGCCCACTGTATTATGCAGTGCACTGAACCAATATATGTGTGTCCAAAAAAATATATAATTTACTTTCCATCATGTGCGACTGTGGTCAAACGCGTGTCCAGGTAATCTTAAAATAGCTATTTCTTATATTTTTTTTTGTTTAGTCACGGAAAGGTATTATCAAGTTGTCCTAATTATTAAACAACTATTTAAGTAGGTAATTAAAATTGTATTTTGTGGAGAGGCTACAAGAGGTAACATACAAATATACATAAGCTCGAAAAAAATAACCCTACTTTTTGGGGCTGTCGGGCAAAAAAAGAATTGTATTGGGGTGCCCTTTTGCATCATTTGTAAAAATGTGTTTAGTTCTAGAGGGCACCAAAACTTCTCGAGTCCTAAAGCCCGTATTATTAATACGGGCTTTAGGACTTTAATTAATAATAGATTTTGAGATTGAAATCGCGTTTCAGACTCAATTCTATTTTTTTGATACTGTTTTAACATGCAACAGATTCTCAAGCGTCAACTTGTGGTCATCCCAATCTTGAGAATTTTGAAGTTTGAGCCAATCATTTTTGTAGTGTTGCCAGTTCCTGCAAAGTTATTTTCCGACATATTTTCTTACAACGGATAATTTTTACCTTACGCGCGGACAGTTGTTATCATTTTGTCCAAATTAATAAAAGGAATCGTATGAGTGGCGGAATCCATTACTACCATTCTCTAAAATGGCTTGGCGTTCCGTTTCAACATTTTAGGGGAGTTAGTGAGGTGTTATAGTCTATGCACATAACGACTTTTCTAAGTCCAGATTACACGTGTTATATGCGCTGACATAGGTCCAACAGCAGGTTTTTGTATTTAAATAGATGGCCAATAATTTTACCTCAACTGTACAAATTCTATCTATAAAAATATACATAGTACTTGCTCAAGCTCTTTCATTAGGCTACCCGCCCACGGTCGACATTTGTAGGAGAAAAATGTAACGTACTGATTACAATATTTCAGCGCCCACGTTCTACAAAAAATCGACCACAATATCGGTGATAAAAGTATTTACGAAAAAATCGGCCCGATTATCGGTCCTACAAAAAGTCTGTCATGGGCAGGCACTCTTAGGTTGCCCGCCCACGACCGACAATAAAGAACTAAAGACCTAATCAGTTTTATGTACTTTTAGAAATTTACAAAAATAATGTAATTTTCGGTGGATGTTTCATGTCATAGCTACTAAATTAATAACTGCCAGTTTATTGCTGCCTGTGTAGAAATGTGATAAAACAATTAGCTACTACCCAAATAAAAACAATGTTTGATTTTGAAATAATTTTATTAAAACATTATAATGTTGTTGGAAATTATTAAAATAAATCTGCTATTATTATTTTCCTAGAGTACATTGCACAATTAGTAAAATAACCGTCTTCTTCCAAAAGCATTTCGATTTTGATGCAATATGGTGAATATAAACACATGAATTGTGATTTTGTCGAATTCAAAAATATAGTCCCTTCAAATTATATTAAAGGCCATTTACAAAAAATTGACCTGATATTGAGTTTTTTCCAAAAAGTAGGAAAGGCTATAGATATTTTTACAATTTCTGTCCATCGCCAGCCTCCCCCTCCCCTCCCAAGCAAGAACAGGCTAAGGTACGGGATCATGCAGCCTCGTCGTAATGTCTTTATATTTCCTTGCGTTTTTATTTCTTATGCTGACATTCTAAAATCAGTTATTAGTAATTGACAGTTTGAGTTAACGCTTACTTTCGTCTCTGAATCAAAGTTTTTCTAATCAATCATTGTTGTGCAGTTGTCGGTTTGGGTATAATTATTTGTTTACGATATAATTCAAACAACCTGATTAAGATATCTAAAGAGGTTTTATCCAGCTCGATTTTTTTTCGTTTTTCCATGCAAACTTTCAAGTCCAATTTTTCTAGCAAGTAACGCCCGTTCGTGATACGCGTGTAATCTGCGCATAGAAACGTCATGTGCATAGACTATAACGCCTTAATAACTACAATATTAAAACGGAGCGTCAATTAATTTTAGAGAAAGGTGGCTCAAAAGACTCTGTTCCAGAGCTTGACAATTTTTTACAAATGTCGGAAATGGAATTGCTTTACCACTCATAACTCATACGATTGCTTTTTCTTTTGGACTAACAACAGTCCGCGGGTAAGGTAAAAATTATTCGTTGTACTAAAACATCTTTGTTATACTATTCATTTCGTATTCGCGCTAGGCGAATTTTGTATACAGCTTGAGAAACCTCATTTTATACATTATATTACAATAATATTCAGTAGATAAATTTTAGGTAAAACAGCCAAAATAAATGTATGAGTTCCTCGTGGCGATCGTTGAATAGTTCGGCTGCGTTTATTCCGTATAACGCGCAAGGCTTTCTCTTTAGACAAAGTATTGTCCAGCTGTTAGGCATTGCAATGCGTAACCAAAGCTTAGAAAAGTGCCAAATATTTCTATAACGTTAAACTTAACTTTCTTATAGTTAATTGGATGCCAATAAATCACAGTTGACAGCCGATCTAATGCGAGAGATGAGGCGTTAGGGTTTGTAGATATGGAATCGTTAGATAATGTTTCAAGAGGGCAGATGCTTATTATTAAGACAAGAGTCAAATGTAGTGCGTAATAGAAAAGGCGTAGGTTTTCGATTGTATTGTGGAGTGTATTTAGATACATACCAACGTGGATATCAATCGATCGATTTTGTACTTGCGCACAGCACTAGCTGCTCTAAACCGCCTGTCCGCATGGAACGATCCAATATGGCGGCTACTACTACTTCACAGTCATTCGGAGCATGGCTGCGTTTTAGACATTTTTGAAATTTTATTTCTCTTGTCTTTTTTACAACTAAATTGAAATAATTTAGCATTTTGTAGTTTTAAATTTTTATGTAAGCTTTAAATATAGTAATGTGGTTTAAGTGAAACGAGTGCTAAAAGTCAGACGTTCTAGATCCTTGAGTGACCTTTTAGATATACTTTCTTTTACCATATTGCTACGTTACCGAATCTTAGTTAGTTCTGTGAAGTTTAACTAAGAATAATTTGGTGGATTTTGTAAACTGTGATATAATTATAGATATCAGTGCCACATAACAAAGTCTGATCGTCAGGTACAGTCCGAGAAAACTCCCACGTGGAAATACCTCACGTCTCTATTTATAGAATTCGAACTTGGTTCCCAAAAAGTGATAGACGATATTGATATCAGAATTCAAGCGCAATGATATTACTTTCAGTGTGCATGTATTACCTATAAGTCATACTAGTATTTGCTTTCTTACCTTCTTGTTTTATATTGTAATTATATTTTTATTTTTGTGACACTACAGATACTTAGATAGTTCTGCCTGCTATATTATTCCAATATAGCACAAAAAGATGAATATATAATTGAAATAAATAAGCCTTAGTGAGACAAAGACTGCATTTGTATGGATGTATAGTTCAACTTTTTATTGATAATTCACTGAGTAGGTTATTCCTGAAATTATTTGCAGATCTATCAATAAATAAATAAATAAAACCAAAGGCTATCTTTCATCTATAAATATTCCACTTTTTTCTAGTGCAGTTCACATTTCAGTAGAGCATAAATACCATGAATTCTCATAGCTGTACATCCAAATTGGTTCTAACTAAACACATTAGTATTGTCTATTTTTTTATCATTTACTGAGCTATTTTCACAATAATTTGTTAGTTCACAGTCTGTAAATCAGTTTCATAGTCTGTGTACAAGTTATCAAATTTCACCATATAGTAATGGTTGATTGGATGCCATGAACAGCTTAGGTAGCCTCATTGTGAATGAAATATTTAACAGATATTAGTATGGGCATCTATTTTAAACAGTGCTTTGACAAAAACTCAAGATTCATGTGTGTCATTGGATGCAATTTGCCTCTCGCATGTCTAGCAATGGAAATTTACTGGGCAGCTGATGATGATTGTTTTTGATATTTTGGTGAAGGATAACATTGCACCGATACCTCTATGCCTAAATATAAATTCTGAAGCAAGTGTAAATGTCCACCCAACTGCAGTAGGCGCAAGCAGTGGACTATAGAATGAGCATTGTGACCGATTTTAAGGAAATGTGTTAAAAGGCGAGTGCTTGTAATATCTGACTTCGTTACCAAATTTCATTCAGGTGAACTGCATTGATGTTTGTTGAAAATAATATTTAAAACATGGAATAGCTATCAGAGTTATTGTATGTATCAGACTATTAACTAAAAGTTAATTTGTACTTCTACTTGGTTGTATAATTTATTAGTTCACTGTTTTAATTACAGAAAATAGTACATTTTACCTACAATGGAACTGCCTGAAGTAAAATGAATTTTAATAATATAATAATTTTTAATAATATATAATTATGATTTATTAAAGTTTGTTTTTTGTTTTTAAGTTTCTAATACAATGATGCAGTTTCTCACAAAACCTATTTAACCAACCTATACAATGAGCTAACCCAGCTGGTAAAATTAAAGTGTGGACCTTTAGATTGAGCATACTGGCATGCTTTACGATGGTCATGGCTACTCGTAGTCCAGTATTGATAAAAGGAAATTACTATATTTTAGCAATGGATGACATCTAATAAACATCAGTGCAGTCCATTTTATCAATTAAGAACAAGGGGCATGTATTAAAAGGTTATTATAGTCATTAGGTTGGATTGATCTAATATGTAGATCTTGCCTTCCAAATCAAGGTTTTTGGGTTCAGATCCTTATAGGGGTGAATTTAATTAATATGCTTAGGAAGATTTTATCTAGTATCCATAGTAAAAAGACTCCTAGTTTGGGCCTATGTAGTCAGTGTGTCGGAAAAATGTATTTATGAGGGATATGAAGGAATGAAGAGTGTATAAAAGAGCTTGAGTTGATTGTCCAATACTAATCCTGTTAAATTATCTGGAAAGTAGTTGATGATGTATATTATAATTTGGTGGTAGCACTTGCTTAACCCCAATCCCCTCAATCACACCAATAAAACTACTATTTGTAGAGTCATTCCTTAAAGTTGCTTTAGTTAGTTTAGATTTACTGCTTTAAAGTTGATGTTTACTTAACACCACCCAATGCATTGACATTTGATTGATTAGAAGTGATGATGATGATGATGATGAATGATGATTCAAGCGATCAAGCTTCAAAACTTCCTTTACAAAGCCCTGCATACCCTTTCTTACAAAGAATGTGCATGATTACCAAAGTTTAGACACCTTGGTCGATCAGTAGCCCATTAGCAATAGCCTGATGGTGCAGCGTTTTACATCTGTACTTATCACCAAAGAGAATATAATCACCTTTGAATGAATTTGTTGGATGTATTTAATATAAAAATGGGGTGTTAAATTTTTGTGGTGGTGGTAGAATAGAGTCTATGCATATCTTAGCAGACAACCCATTGTGGAAGATCGAAAATCGTTGGGTGTTTGGAACAGCTAATATTCCACTGCATTTCTGCTTAGATTTGAATAGAACCTTATTATTGCCATTAGTTAGAACTAATGGCAATAATAATAATATAAAACTTTTTTTTCTCTACTATTATATACTAATTAAACATGTTTTCTGAAATTGGGTCTTAGGTTATTTTCTCTTTACAGTGATTAGTGCAGTTGATAGTTTACCAGAAACTATCAATCCGCCAACTAGTCAAAGCAGTCAACCAACAAGTTCAGAGACAACAAAGAATCCAGGCTCAACTAAACAATTGTTGCCTGCTCCAGAGACTGAAACCCCTACTACAATACTTGATACAAAGATAGAACAAGCTGACTTTGAACCAACACTCTCTGCAGCAGCAGTGCCCACTGCTACACAGTTGTTGTCAGCGGGTATCGAGAAGATTGCCAAGGACCTGCCTTCTGTGCCTGAGATAATTGAGACCAGAGAAGAATCTAGTACGATCCAGGCGCAAGCCAAACTGACACAAAGTTTAGCCAGCTGTCTTCGTGCTAATCAAGCTGAATCTAAAATGAAAGATATTAATCTTAATAATAAGCCTACAGGTTTGATATTTTCGTAAATGTTTAAATATTTAAATGTTACATAAAGTATATTAAATGTAAACTCACCATACTGAGTCATATCCCGTGAGAGATGCAATTACAATATAAATAAACATTTTTGTCTTATATTTTTTGTTTATTATTTATATAACATGAATGTCTCTGTTTGCCAGATCCAGACACTGCCAATGGAAATACTGCCGAAATCGCAAAACCTGAAACAGTTAAGGAAGATGTCAACAAAAATGAAAAAGCTGTAAAGAATTCAAAGAATAATAACAAAAAATCTGCTAACAAGATGGCTAACAATGAAACAAACTTAAAAGAAGCAGATACATTTGAGAATGGTAAAGATGAGACTGATAAAATAAGTAATGTAGAGCAGGAGGAAGACTTACTCAACATGGAGGAGACTGCAACGAAGTCCACACCCATTGAAAAGTCTGAAGCACTCTCTGCTCCAGCTGTATTTGTCCCTAAATACAATTACAATCCGGGTTTGTAACTTAGCTTTCTTAATAATTTATAGATTAATTAGATACTAGGTTTTACTGATTAATTTATTTTTTAGGACAATGGTCTCCACTGAATACAACTGGCAAAAAGTGCTATGATATTGGATTGCTCAAGCAAATGAAAGATGATCCCCTCTCGAAGAACAAGCCCAATGTGCCATTGTTAGAAGCTTGTAATGTAATGAAGGTAGGCTTAATAGTCACAATTAATTACTGCATACATTTTTCCAACAGGCATTCTTGTCTTACATGATTGTTCAAATTTTATAGATGCCGACACAGGAATCATTGTCATTTGCTGCTATTTCTCGACCGATGACTGACTCACTATTATTCCCGCAATTTGTAAAAAATTCTGGTATGGGCACTAGAAGCAATGCCCCACGAGATCCCAAGAAAGATGGCAGAAATATTTCCACAAGTGGTAAACATTCATGCATACTCTGTGTAAGTTTTAATTGAATGCATTTAGGCTAATATTTCTTTTTGTTGTAACAGGCAAAGGCAGCACGAAATTGCCCTCGACTCCCAGTGGTAGCAGTTCTCATAAGCAAGTAATCCTGGTGTCACTTGCTCGCGAGGAAATAAAACTAAACGAAACTAAAGACCCATGGAAACCCTTGCGCTACAAAAAGGATAGTGCAACTGATGAAGAATTTAAGTCACAAGTAATTCTGACAATACTTTTTAAATGATTACATTTAATTATTATGTTTGTAAGACATTGTAACTACAAATTTTTAATTATAACAATTTTCAGGATTTGTATAAGAAATTCAGAGGTATTCTGAATAAATTGACACCACAGAAATTCGACACTTTACTGGAGAAAGTGAAGACACTTGAGATCAACAATCAAAGACGTCTTGAACGTGTTATTGATCTTGTCTTTGAGAAGGCTATTGATGAGCCAAATTTTTCTGAGGCCTATGCGGCTATGTGTAATAAACTTTCAATGCTCAAGGTATGCGAATAATTTTATAGTACTAAGCAGAATTTCCTTTTAAGGTGATAGATGATAATAAAGTGATACATATATTAGGTCCTTATCTATGAAATTGGCGTTTTGTATGAAGAATCTCATTAAAACTGTTTTCTCCATACAAACATTTTTGATTTTTTTTTGGAACGGAAAATCCAAATTTAGCTAAACTTTGTGTGTGTTATCGGATAACATTAAGTTAAGTATAGGCAGCGATAATTTTTAAAAGTAACCGCTTTATAAAAGTTTCAGCGAATCTAAGAAATGATTATGGGAGGCACATAAAAAGAGCTCTGTTCAAATTTTTTTTATTATGTGATTTAGCCCAGAAATTAAAAAATATTTCATTGGAAACCTTGAAATAATATTCCATTTTGCAAATAAAAAACAAATTTGGATATAGCTTTGAAAATCGCAGGAGTGGTACATATGATTAACGAAGAAAAAAAACTCCAATTTCATAGGTAAAGACCCAATATATGACGAAAAAAATTTACAGGTGCCGGCTGATAATGCAACATCGCCTGATCAATTCGTTAACTTCAGAGCACTTATTATTAGTAGGTGCCAAAACCAATTTGTCACTAATAAAGTAGATGAACATGTATTGAAGTTAGAAAAGAATCTTGCTGAATGTCCTGATCCTGTAAGTATTCTATTCACGAATATACTCGAAACACAAATAGGTACTGAGAAATTGTGCTTCCATTAATAAACCAAAAACTTGGCTTGTCTTTTAGAACAAAAAAAAGGAACTTCAGGTGCAACTAGATGAAGAAAATAGAAGACTAAGAATGAGATCAGTGGGAAATGTTCGATTTATTGGTAAGTTCAGCTTGAAAATCTAAACCATGAATGGGTTGTGCATCATAATGCTTTTTTATTTGCAAATCTTTTCCTGAATGCCAGTATGATGAAAGGGTCAATGATGACATGAGCAGAGCGCAAACCTGACAAAACGCAACGCAGTGTACTCGTACATTTTTATATTCATTAAAAAACAGTAGTTTATGCAAATAAATGGGTTTCACCTTCCTACTACCTGGATTTTGCCGGTAAAGATAAATTTCGGAATTTATTTGACCTTACTGCGTACAGTACTCGTGTGCTGGCATTTCTTTTTTTTATATTCGAATTTTGACAAGGATTAAGAAATTAGTACAGTGTGCATCAAAATTGTATTAAAGAGGTTCAGTTGGATACAATGATATTTAGGGTTTTTGGTTCTGTATGTAGGATGCAGATGTAGAATTTTTTGCTTTTATGATGATTATTATTTTATGCTAGAAGGATTTTATGCCACTGCCAAGTAATGAATAAGTGTCATAACTCGAGTGCTATTTTGTAGCTAGCCACGAGCAGTTTGACCGACTATTCATGTAATGTGTAGTGATCCTGCCCCTGTAATTAACTGTTGCGGTTTCGAATTCCGATAGGGGTGGCATGATGAATACCGACATGTGTATCAGAATTATGAATCTATTTACAAACAGAGAAAAATGAATTCATGTAGTTTATCAACCATCTGGTATATCCATAATACAAGCCTAGTTCCTTATATTTATTTATATCAAACTCAAACTATTTAATACCTTTTACATGACCACACAATAGTTTAAATAAACTATATCAAGCAAATATTAAAATAGGTTAAGAAAGTCCTTTTATGGCTAGTACCACAGAATAACCTGGTACGTAACGGATAATTGAAATTCACTATCCGAACGTCCAATAGTCCAATTTTGACATTTAAACATTTTAAATTTCTTGAGAAGGAATTTGTTATGATAAACTACTAGATAAATATCAAAGTGGGAAATAGCGTGCAACACCTCCGCACCCTTATTGTCGCCGACACGTGGAGAATTAGAGCAGCCATACATAACGTTGTGGTTCTAACAACAATGATTAAACAAAAGTTAGGTGCAATGTTTGACATTGGGAAAGAATTTGCTATAATGGACTAAATAAATAAAAGCGGGAAATAGCGTACAAGACCTCCGCAGTTTTTTGTCGTCGACAGAGAATTAGAGCAGCCATACATAAGTCTAGTAATATAAGAAGTGAAACTGGAAAGTGTAAAACAGAATATCGCCTGCCACACACCCCGGTAAGAGTGAAATTGGGAGCGTGCTCGCTATTCATAGTATTGTAGTATATCGGCATCCAGCCCGGATTCAATCAGGCAAGTTTTCTTCAATCCTACCAACGTAGTTTTTACCCCTAAATATTATGGTGGTTTTGAAGTGGACCCTGCAGGTCTGAAAAAAAAAGTTCGAAATGCAATCAGAGGTCAAAAACACGTATTTGACCACTACAAGAGTATACTTTGAAGAATTGTCAAAAGCTTCATAATCTTTTATTCTGCTTCCGATGTTGTGAAACAGCAAATATAATTATCGCCATGACGTGGACACACAAGAATCGAGTAATAAGAATGCAATGATCGGTATGTCTGTCGATGCGCATGTTTTCAACTGTTTCTTATATGCACCGATAAAAGTTCAAGCTTGCTAACGCGGTGTGCGGATGCTTGATTCTCGCGACTAGGAATATAGGTACGCCACACGAGTACATACTGCGCTGCGCTTTGTCAGGTTGCTCGACGGGCGTCATATCGCAGTTATCTCTACTATTATCTTTTGCGAATTTTTATGGCTGATATATTATTGTTTAAAATATTTGCCTGTGCGATATAATTCTGGAGGCATACGTACTCCTACATTTTAAAGATTTAGTTTACATTAGCTCACAGCAGAACTTGGATTTTTTGATTAATCTACATCAAGAAATATCCACATTGTCTATGTACCATTCAAAACACAGGTAATGTCGATTAAGCGTATGTATACGTAATAAAATAATATGAACATTGCTGCAATAGCGAATAACTTGCCTTATAATACATATTGCATATGCGTATTTGACTAACACACACATTAACAGCCAATAAAAGTGCTCTACTGGACAATAAGCCTCTCCCGTGCAGCGACTTTCATCTCTTTTCATGGGAGAATTTTGCTCTGTGTGCGAAGTGTAAGTGTTGTCTCGTTTTTAACTTTACCATCGCGTTCGCGTTTACGAAAAAAGTCCCTATGAAAAAAATAGTTTTGCAAAATCCGCTAGAGGCGCTGCACATTTCTCTATACAAATCTTCACGTAAACGTGAACGCGGTATTAAAGTTAAGTCGAAACAAAACTTACACTCCGCCCTCTGATCTAATTAACATTGTTTTTTTTTTATTAAACACTAGTGCATATTCAAATTGTTTTTTTATTCATTGATATTATTTCCCAAAGCATTAATAAACAAATTGTATCTAGTTTTTCGCTTAAGTTCGATACTTGTCACTTGCTGCATTTTGAAGCATGATACCGGTCTCTAATTTTAGCATGGTATATTTATTGGTGATGACCACATATGGTTCGCCTAGGGGCTGAGTATTTATTGTCAAAAACTTAGCAAGTTTAAAAAAAGTTTCCAATATTTTTATCGCATACGTAACCGGATGCATTAAGTTCCATTAGAAGAATTTTGGGAAGAATATTTATGTTGTCCACATATAGGTAGCAATAATGCCACAGAATTGTGAAATAGGTGAAAGTACCTTATCGTAATTTTGAGGCAGATTTATACCTTAATCTTCTAATTGATATTATTTTTATTATGCGAAATTATTATGCTGAATGAAATATTATTGTGCTAATTTTAACAAGTCATGAATTGTGGTAAAAATAAATAAAAGTCTCTCATTTGTTACAGGTGAATTGTATAAATTGAAAATGCTAACCTCCAAGATTATGGTTTATTGCATGAATTACTTGATTGACAAATTAGAAGAAGAGAAACTTGAATGTCTGTGCAAATTGCTCACTACTATAGGTGAACAGGTCGAGAGTGAGGTGAAGGAACCACTTGATAATGTATTCAAGAAAATGCAGGATATTGTAGATCGTAAATCTAATAAGATTACTAGCCGTGTCAGGCGAGTGTGAATTTTTTAACTATTCTTAACTAATTGAGCATTACACACATAGATCTGCCTTTAAAAGCCATTATTACGTTAGTCTAAATTGGTAATAATAATTATGGATTAAATAACAAAGTTATTATTTTATCTAGGTTTATGATACAAGACGTTATTGAACTAAGAAGAAGAAGATGGGTCATCAAGAGTGTCGTTGATTCACAACCCAAGATGATGGATCAAATTCAAAAAGAGGCAGAACAGCAACAACGCCACATTGAGGTTATTTTATTTAGAACTTGTTATTATTTTTTCAAATAAGGTTCGATAGAATTACTTATGAAACATTTGCATATCATACGGGGTACAAAAATGCATAGAATCATAATTTAAATACAGCTTTTTTTTCTTCAGTTAATGAATGCTAATCCCGTTGGCGGATTTCGTCGTGACGATGGTGGCCGTGGCAAGCGCGGCGAAGGGCGCAGACAGAATTCAAATTCTTTCATGGACAGCAATAACTGGAAATCACCCAGACCCAATTACACCGTAGATACATCTAAGCTAAAAGCTGTTACACAAAAGGTTAGAAGATATATTATAGTATTATTAATTGTAAATTAATCTTTCTAAAACCTTGTTAATTTCAATCCGTTTCTTTTCAGAATCTTAGTAATATTAAATTGGCTCCACATAACTCTGGTTGGAACTATGGTTCGGGCACAAAGAATACCGCTCAAGCGGGTAGTAATTCTATGATTAGTTTAACTAAAACTAACATGTACAGTGTTTTAGAAAATGTACAGACTGACCCGACGACTTTAAGAGGTAAATGTTGTGTTGTACAGAATTAAAATTTGTGTAACTTATTAGTGCTTGCTAATTGGTTGTACTTGGTTCATAAATTTGATTGTAATTTTTAGGAACTAAAGACATGACTCCTGGTTACCATGCAAAGGGTGCCTCAATAGAGCGATCAACGTTTAATTCGAGAGGTGACTTTAGTAAGTAGTTTAATCTAACAATTATGCCCTCATATTCAATGCTGGGGTCGTCTTCCTGACGCTACTGATACTATGAGTACTCCACTAGGTGGACATTCTTTATATATGTATGTCTTTATGGTGATGTAAAATTGTATACCACGATTTTATTTTTATAACCATTCATTCATCAGAAGACCGATTGGTGTAGTGGATAGTGACCCTGTCAGCGAAACCAACGGTTGCGGGTTCGAATCCCGCGACGGGTAAATGTTTGTGTGATGAATATGAACATTTATTCCTGAGTCATGGATGTTTATATAAATATTTATGTATGTTTATCCGTTATCTAGTATCCATAGTACAAGCTTGCTTAGTTTGGGACTAGGTGATTGGTGTAAGTGTCCGAAATATTTATTTATTATTTATCACTTTATGATTAAGAAAATGTGTGACTACCCACAGTTCAAGAGTGGTATACCTAGTATAGTAGTGTCCCTATAACTAATAATTCACTGGAATAAATTCATATTAATGTCTACTTGAGCGTCTCTGTGGCACAGCGGTTAAGACGCGGTCTCCCAACTTGGGAGGCCCGGGTTCGATGTCCAGGCATGCTACGTACCAATGAGTTTTTAAATTTAATTACTTTTGTGCACTTATCCGACTGCTCTTAAACGGTGAAGGAAAACATCGTGAGGAAACGGCATGCCTGAAAAAGAAAAATTTGAGCCAGCATGGTGGACTATGGCCCATACTCCCACTTTATACGAGAGAAGGACTATATCCCTGCAGTGGAATGTTTACGGGCGGATGGTGATGATGAATGTTTACTTATTTTGGGATTATCTAATATCCAGAATAATGAGATTGTACCTAGTAGACCTTAACACGATTCTTCCCATTTAAAATATTATGAGTATTTTAGAGTTTCATATCCCATTTAAAAAAACTGAATCCTTTTCGGATCAATTTGTATTGCATATGTTTGTTGACCTGCCGTGTCTGTCCGTGCGTCAAGGCCTCAGAAAGAGCTGGAGGGTATCACGTTGAAATTAATATCGCATACTAAGAGAACTATGGCCTCAAATTAGTGAATATAATTTCAAGTTTCTAGTGTAACTCAATAAAAAGATTCGTCTTTTCCATACTAAAACCCATTGACAAGTCATCAGTTCCTACAGGTTGCTTCCCAGTGCCCTACAATCTTGAAATTTTGGCATGAAGGGAAAGGGTCTTGTGATACAAGTGAAGTAATTAATACGAACAACGTTAAATCAATTCAAGTGTGGAATTATGCGGTTACTATCATTAGGTGGAGGCTATATTGAACATTTATTCAATCAATAGAATTAATAATTTGACTAGCCTCTGCGGCCTATGAAACTGAGTCGGTCTTTATCCATGCGTGCTAGAGCTATGCCAAAATTGTTTCCATAAAAAAAGAAACTATCACCCTGTAACTCATACGGTTTCGGACTTAACTATAAAGAAAACATCAAATAATTGTAAAAGAGGAATTTCTCTACGTAATAAATATTTTTAAGAACTAATTTCACCCCAATTGATGTTTTGTCTACTGACTCATGCATTAGTCATATTGATACATACAGTTTTATTAAAATATATATTATAGTGTTATTAAAATATACTATTTTTATTAATTCCCATAATCTTTGTAGAGAATAGTAGGTATATCGTGAATATTTAAAGTTCTCTCCTACTTCTTTAGAATTTCGACGCATCATAGAATATGTGTGGATTATAAGATATTATTTAGGTATATATTTAATAAAATTTGTTTGTGGCAGATACTGGCAGTGGCGGCAAATCTGGCTCTATGGGCATAGCTCGTTCTAATTCTGGTAGCCGAAGTACAAGCGCCGCACCGGCTGTGCCCTCTGCCGTCGTCGAGTCACCGATGCCTGCCCCTACACCCGTCCCTCAGGAGCGCCTCCCCGAAGCTAAGAAAAAATCTGTCAAATCGATGATCGAGCTCTGCCTCATCAATCCCGATGATGAGGAAATGGTTGCGGAAGTTAAACAGCTGTTCGCGCCACAATACCATGCAGATGTCGTAACTGAAATACTCAATGTTGCTCTAGAAAAGTTAGTCGCAAATCATGTTACGTTTTAAATGGTTTAGCGTCAATTTGATTTTCAGTTTATAATTGAATACATACTTCCAGGGCAGCAAAGGAGGTCGGAATGATTGCAAAATCCATGCTACATTTGGTGTCTACAAATACAATTTCATCAGATAATTTTGTAGCAGGCATGAAAGAAATATTGGAATTTGCGCCTGATCTCCACATCGATATACCTATGTTGTATGAGTATCTAGCAAAGTTTATTGCTCCGCTAATTGAAAAGAAGGTAATTGTGTAAAAATTTTGATTTAGAGTAAAAGTTTTAAATAATATGTTATGTTTTACAAAGATTTTTGTTTCAGCATATCACATTTGTACAGATATTTAGGCTTTGTGAAAATATTATCTCTTCAAATCACGGACATCTCTTCCTGAGAGCAGTAATAAGAGATTTGAAAGATAGTATGGGCCCTTCATTTGTAAAAAGCAAGTGGCAAGATTCTGGCCTTCAACTTAAAGAATGGATGAATGAGGATCAGGTTAGTTACTTGAATCAATTCAGAGAAATCCATTAGACTATTCGATTATCGCAGTTTATCAACCATCTGGTATCCATAATACAAGCCTAGTTGCTTAGTGTGGAACTAGATGGTGCTATGTGTATGTGCAAAGATATTTATTTCGAACCGTCTAGTGATGCATTTAAAGAAACCCACATTAATATTAATTTTATTATCACAGGTCGAAAAGTGGGTAGAAGATAATAAACTGGAGTTCTTAGAAGGAAGTGCTAAGGCCTGTGAAGAAATTAAAAAAATATTGACTCCTGCTGAGACTCAAGCCAAATTGCTAGAACTTATGAATTTCGATGAGAATTGGGAGTGTATAAGGGGATGGGTACAAGTAAGTAAAATACATAGTGATAAACCGACATAACGTGCAATATTCTAAATATTTTTTATTGTTTTGTAGGACAACCTCGGCAAGTCTTCGAATGAAGACTGGTTTATGCGATCGTTGATCCAGTCAATTTGCGAGCACGCCTTGTTCGGTGCAGAAGGCCGGGATGTGCCTCATTTTAACCAAGATCGCATGAATAAGTATATTAGACTTATTAACGAGTTTGGTGAAACGCAACAGTTGAGGGAAGCTAGTTGCTTAGTCGGCATACAACAATTAATACATAGGCTAGAACATCCACAAGGTATTTAGTTATTGTTGTATTTAAAAAAAATGGTTCATATAACAATCGACTTTTCGGCTTATTATTTATATATTATTTTATTACAGGTCTTACACTAGAAATATTCCAATATTTGCATGAACAATATATAATTTCCCCTGAAGGATTTATTGCGTGGGAAGAATCCGAAATGGAGCCAGAAGGCAAAGGTAATTTTCCGTTGGGAGTCTGTTTCCAATAGTTCATAACGATACATTGTTGTCTAGGTAAAAGTGACATTCTGCCGTAAAATTTTGGTACTTAGTTTCTAAAGCTACGGGATTATAATGCCAGACAAACTCTGTTTACGCCTCGCGCTAGGATAACCACATCTGGGGGGTTTGGGGGGAATTCCAAATTCGAACCCGACACGGCCACCTTTATTTTTGTAGCAAAAAGTTTTTATTTTATTTATTTATTTATTTTAACACTTTATTGTACACACACACACACACACACACACACACACACACACACACACACACACACACACACACACACACACACACACACACACACACACACACACACACACACACACACACACACACACACACACACACACACACACACACACAATACGTATTTTTCTGATTCGTAATGTGCTAACTATAGTTGTCTCCATGCTATGTCCTATTTTTTTCCTAATTTTTAGTTACTTTTTTAATTACTCTAACCTTAGTTGGTCTCAAAGAGTCTTTAAATCCTTGATAGAAATGGAGTCGATAGGCATTAAAAAACTACTCAAATCTGACGATTTTCTAGCTGACTGTACATTTTATAAAAAATCGGTGAATGTCGATTGTCATTATTTAAAAATGTTGTAAAGGTCTAAGAGGATTTTCACGTGACATCAAGAGATCTAGTAGCTGCCCATACTTACCCACTTTACCTTTCTACCCTATATACCCAAAAAGTGAATGTTTTGGTAACTGCATTTTTAATAATTATTAAATATACTTAGCTTATACATACGTATGTATCCAGTGCTGCCAACATAAATTATCTAGATTCGCCTCTTAAGCGCTCATGTAGCCTCAATTCCCTCTCGCCATTATTGAATCCCTGAAATTTTCCCCAAATGAAAATTAAAGAAGTAAAACACCGTTTCATATAAAAATGCGTGACAAATTAACTTAATAACTTCTTGTTACATTAATAAATCTACTTCCGCTTATAACCCGCATCGTTTTTTATATTTTTGACTGTTTTTGAATCCAAGTGAAAAATGTAAGCGTTCTGCTGAAATCAGGTCTGGATTCTGGTTTGAAAGACTCAACCCACCATTCTTACTATATACAGGGCGTCTCACGGCTATGCGCCATGAAGGGAAGATATTGTGGATTGTATATTTGGTTTAATGGAGACATTATTTTATTTTTAAAGCGTTTCGGCGACTTTCTGTGTAGGCCTATTTGGTTTAGTGCTGGTTTATTACTTTACACTTATCTTAGCATGGCCACCTTACCAAGTCATAATCAGGCTATAGAAAATTTTACTATAATTCTTGGAAATATGTCACAAGATATCAGATTTTATCAGTCCGCGCCGCGGTTTAGAACTTATAGGTATGTATTGATGGCCGTATCAAAATGAGCGGTCATTTTACACGGCCACCTATCTTCCAAGCCTCAGTACCTAGCTACTATCTGATAACACCAATAAATTGTCGAAATAAGTAAAAAAAAAACGGAAGCTGACGGTTACGTCTTTTAAACATCAATCAGTCAATATCACCGTATATTTTTGATAATTTAACGTATGTCAAAAACACTGCATCATTTAGGAAAAATTTTGATAAACTTGCAAGTCACATAAGCCCCGCGAAGTCAGTAAATCATTGATATGGGCTAAGTATGTTTTTTTTTTCAGTAAGGTCCCCGTAGATATACAAAAATCTTCTTTGCAATCACTTATTTAGAAAGCGTATTATAAAATATCAGATTATTTCGATGATAACCAACTCGTTCGTGTGTTCTTATATGAAACTATCTTAATCTTCAATATTTAAGGTACTTTCTCTTCGTATCGCGTAGCCGTGGGACGTCATATATGCTATAACTTCGGAATTGTAAAGCGACAATATTTTTTTCTATGTGACGATTTGTTGAAATTTTTTTTAGAAGTTAAATCAAGTATATATTTTGCTCCGTTTGCTCGCATCCTCACCAATCTGTAGCTAAATCTTCGGAATTATGCCGCGATTTTTCTTTATTTTTTCAACTATTTTCAAGAAGTTTTCAAAAGTGAGGATTCGATATTGAAGGACTGCATAGAATTTGCTTTATTTGATTTATGTTGCAGGCGTGATGATGAAGGCGCTGACCTCATTCTTCACGAACATTAAGGAGGCCGACAACGAGGATTCTTGTAGCGAGGACTGACGCGGGCTTCCCGCAGCGGCTCCCCCGCCGCCGCTTTTAGAGCCTCAAACACCCGTTTACCACGTCTTCTATATTTTTATATATTTGAATCATCCTACATGGAACTCATAGAATTATATTATTATTATGGTAATGCTTAACCTAACAGACGCTAGAAAACGTTGTATAATATTTTTAATGCGATAGTTATTTATCACGAATCTAAATAAAATTTGCTTAAAATTTTAATGCGTATAACTGAATATCGTATATTATAAATGACAAGATGGAATAATTATTTTTGTCATAATTATTTGGCATTTTATTCAAAGTCGCCAATATTGTTTTGCAAGTTGTGATTTGTGGCCTTGAGTCGACTATTTGTCGGCCGCTAAGTATTCGAATGAATAGTTAATGCATACGTGACAAATGCCAATTTTATGTATGCAAGGCCCTGTAATATGTAGCATATAACAAATAAATTAATTTTGTAACGCAATAAAATTAAATCACAAATTATGTACTTCTGATAATACTTTTTATGTACTCCATGATGGCTCTTGTTAAACTTAAGTTTAAAATATTTGAAAATACTATGCTATTCTCTGTTTGCCAGTTTCAGGTTTATGTAGACTTGATTTCGCTGGACATTGGGTTGAACTCCTTTAATACATGTATACTTCTTTTCTTAATTTTACTTTTTTCTAGATATATGTATAAACTTAATTCACGCCTTTGAAAGGTTGTTAAAAATCACTTCCACTTAATATTCCTATTACTATTATTTATTGAATTACAATTAACATTATATTTTGTGCGTTGCAAATATAGACAACAGAGAATATTACCAATAATGACGCTAGCCGAAACTTCCCGTAACTACTGGTTCTTAGCTATACGTTACATTAAGATACTTGTAATTTATTACGGGGGGGGGGGGGGGGGGGATTATAAAAGCAATTAGCATTTTTGAAAATGCAACAAAATCTTATGCAATACGAAGACTCCGAAACGAATATATTAAGCAATAATCATGTATAATAAATAGACAGACAGTACAGACTTTTCGTAGATTTATATAATATAAAATATATTATGTAATTATTAATATAGTATGTGGAGGACGAAGTTATGATGAATGTTGATATGAATAATATGTATATCTATTTGTTTTTCTTTACATAGATATAGACAGCTATTTTTGATCAGAAAAAAGCAGAGCTTTGGTTGAGTGTAATAATGAACTTTACAAGTTATTTTCTATGATTTCCCTTGCAGTAAATTGTCTTTAGTTAATTCTTAAACGCGTCTATAAATCCAGATTGCACTCCCTTAGTACATTTTCTTTATAAATTGTAACTTTTTGATTTTAATAGATATTTTATTGTTTAGTTTTAATTATATTATAGTGTCTCAGTTAGCAGTGATGATAATGATTGTCTCAAATCTGTCGTGGAATCATTAGGCGCGGCGCACGCGCCGTGCGGCCTACACTGCCGATCCTACGCACGCGCAAGTGCCTCAATTACCTATTCTGTCTCCGCTACTGAGTTTATTTTTATTACTATAGCTACTCTTGTCAGTTACTATGTATGTTATGTAAATAAACTTTTTATGAAAAAACCTTCGAGTTTCCTGAATATACTTCCATAAATTGTCATTTGCCTTAGATAACAATGAACCATAATGAACACCATTTTATCTATAGATACAATTACAGAATTTTTATATTCCCATATAAAGAAAAATGTATGTACCTACTCAACGAGGAAAATTAGTAAAATACGTTATTTATTATTAAATAAAATAAAAAATATAAAAATCTCTTTCGAGATGTTTGTATATAAACGTTGTTTAATTTATAACAAACAATGTTCTCATTTTGTTTTCTTTCATGCACAACGGATTAGCGTTTCACCTCACACCTTATAAATTAAGATGAGGCCGAAGATAAAAGCGCGCTCACCCGGTTGAACCTTCTACAACAAAGTTCCCATGGATATATAGAATCCTCCGCTTAATAAATTTAAACTTATTATAAAACAAAAATTACATAAAAAGGGATATTACAAAATTTCATACTACACTAATGATAGTAATCCATGGGATTAAACTGCTCCTCTGCAAGACGATCTATAAAAAGTGTTGTAACCTGTCTAGATTCTAAATGACTGATTGAAAAAAGACAAACCCTCTAGTTTCTCGATAGCTCTTGTCAGTAGTGGTCGCATTCCGAGCTGGTGATAGTTTAAAAAACAAGTGACGTTCATACTTATGAACTTGCATATTGTGTTGCCTACATGCATAATATTTTTTTATGCACAATGGGTTAGCACTTGACCTCAATCACATCTGACGGTAAACGAAGATGAGGACGAAAGTGGTAGCGTACTGACCCGGAAACCACATCTTATTTGGGGAACTGGCTATCTTACTCTGACAATCGAAACACAACAATTCTATTAACATTGCTGTTTGGCGGCAGATTTAGATAAGATGGTGGTAGCTAGCCAGGCGGACATTTAAAATGCCCTACCACCAACCGAGTACTAAATATGTATCCCGCTGGGGGTCGAACCCACGACCTCCGAATCGTAAACCCAATGTTGTTTACATTGAGCCACGGAGGTACAGCCGTACAGGACAATTCTCTATCAGTAGTAGAACATGTGGTTTAAGGGAATTACACGAATTTGATTTCACTCTGTATATCCGAGATATGAATTATGGCATTCTCCTAAGGCCCGCGGTTTGAATGATCCATTTTATTGACCATACATCTTTTATCTCTGGTTTTACAATTTTTTGACTTCACCGTAATATTATAAAAGTTTTTGTGAAAATTGGAGAGAGGATCACTCAGTCTAGATGCAAAATTTTTTCTATTTATTTATTTAGGTTTAGTTTATTTTATTTATTATCTATACATACTCAATTTATATGTTAGGTATCTTACAAATTAATAGTTGTCTTTGCACTCTTTTCACTTCTGGGTGAAGCGTGGGTCCGGCCCCAAGTAGATAAGCTGCTATTATGGTCACGATCTCTTAGTCGCCTTTTGTGACACCCATATGCGAAGCGAGGGATGGTCTTACTCTGCCGGCAAATGCACGGCATACTTGATTGACTGAAAAAAAAATGATGGGTTAGATATAGGGATGGGTTGGATAGTACCAAACCAAAATTACTAAAATTTGACTAATGCTTTTGCTATGCTATGCTTTTAGAACATGTGCATTGCCAACGCTGCTGACAACGTACGTTCAACGTACAACTTCACCGCTCCTATTTAGTAAATTTAGTGACCGCCTTATCTCATCTTATTGTATAGTTATGTAGACCTACTTAGGTACTAGTTCCTACCCAATTCTATTCCATATTTAATTTCAAACGCCATGTCGATTAAAATATGGTTTATTTTCTAAAAATTAACTCTTGTATACACCGAAACAAATTTTAACTTCTAACAGTTCCATTAAATCACTAAATTCTTCTGTAAGGCTTTCAACAACTTTCTGCCAGTAGTAACGCTTAGCTTCGTCATCTTGAATTTGTATGCAAATTTGTTGTAGCTCTGAAATATAAACCCGTTATATTTTAGATTTATTAAACTCACTTATAGAGAAACGCATTTTCCTAACACCATCCATCCAACCGGCATTATAAATGCGAAAGTTTGAATGTTTCTTTGTTCCTCAAGCCAAGCAGCGGCGGCTATCACTCTCGGATCGGCACTGGCTAGGAAATAGTGGTCAAATTAATTCATTATATTTAGTAACGATACTAACTGTCGCATACACCACAGGCCGGTATCTGCAACATCCTTCGAAGATCAACTTCGTCATCCACAATGCCAACATAGAAGAAACGAACCAGTCTTGGCATGAGCTCGAACACCCTGCGTAATGGAAAAGCCGCAAACCGCCATTGATGTATGCTAAATGTCACTGTAATTATAATAAAATTATCAATATCTAAGGATCTTGGGTAGACCTCAGTCTATGCACCTCAGTGCATTCATGATGTGGTCTGTGGATTTCTGCAGCAAGTCGGACTTCGTCGTTTTCGAGGAAGTATTTATGAGGCATGTACCTACCTACCTATATTTCCGTGGCACTATTTGTGCACAGTTTTTTGGGATTTGGTACTAGGTAAAGAAAAATGTGGTCACCTAAAGTGCTAGCGTAACGGAAAGCGATATGTCGCACAAAACAGCTGACGTCGGAGTCCTGTCTCTGGCGCACTTTGAGATTTATACCTAATTCTAGGTGAGTTTCTCGCAGTGGAATACTCGGCGTCAAGAATCGTCTTACGTTGTCGTAATCACGGATTCGACCTGTAAGGTAAGGACGTGTTGGTAAACGATGAAATTCATAAAACAATAACTTCTAATTGTATGAAAAATGTCTTGAGGCCTTTGTTCAGCAGTGGACGTCTTTCGGCTGATATAATGATGATGGTATATGAAAAAAATTCACATGACAAATTTCATTTGCATTTTTCTTTATTATATTATCTAATTAATTTAAAAGTAGACGGATGACCTAATGAAGGTCGCGGGTAGTCGCTGGAAGCAGATCGGACGGTCTGCACGTCTATGGGGGAGACCTGTGTTCAGCAGTGGATTTCCTGTGGATGATATGATGATGATGAATGTTAAAAATATTACGTATATTTCCATAAATCGTAGAGCAAAAAGGTTTTTGCCATCTTAAATAAAATGACTACCTACTTATAAGCACCTATGCGAGGCCAGTTGGGTTTTGTTAGGTACATATCAAATGGTTGTACTTGCGGGTAAAATTATTGTTGTGCTTGGTATTATATTACGGGGTTGCGTCCTGCCAATCACTGTAAATGTGTGTAGTCAGTCTCGTCTTTTCGCGTCCCACATTTCCAGTGCTAGATTACAAAACTCCTTACACCACACCTCACTTTTCCAAATAACAGGAAACTCTGTTCGATACTCACAAAACGCCATAAATACGTAAAGATCTGGACAGGCGGTAGTAACACGTCTCCAAGCGGTATCAGGAATGTCATGGCCTCCAACCCCCAACGCTGCGTCAGCCCGACCTGGCGTATGATCTTCGCGACATATTAACTATAATATGAGACACAACATAAGATAGAACGAAAATTATATTGTTTCTGTAAAACATCTTGAAAGAACCTCCATACATGAGAAGAAATAGAAAGATAAAATTTTACATTACCAAATTGCTTGCATTGGGCACGCAACGGTCAAACCAAATGAAATCAATAAAAATTATTTTATAAGTTATAAAAATAATATACCGCTCTCACAAGGCTGAATCCTAAGAGATGAACGAGCAAGAAATGCAGAGGTTGCTCCTCTTTTTATGTATTTTTAACAGACTTCAACCTAGGTACCTATGCATTTTACCCTTGCCAATATTTTAACTTCCTTGTGCAGATATTTTTTTTGACTGGAACTTTGCTCTCAGCCCGATAGTGCCGATAGGCCTTTTTCAGCGTCGGCGTCACGGGGCGGGTGGGCGAACGCGAGAGAGATCAGGGAGGCGAAAATTTTCAAAAACGAACCATTTCTTATTTACATTACTGATTGTGAAATTCTAAATTATCTCATTCAATTTTCTTCATTTGTATGCGATATTATTTTTAGAATGTTTGTCTTATAATCAATACTTACCTACTTCATTCTGAAAAAGTTCGCGATAAAACTAATAATCTTTATAGGTATACTTATTATATAAAATTTAATTTTTCTGAAAATTCTTTACGGAAATTCTTACGTAAATACTATGCCTACGCATACACTTGTAAGAAAAAAATATAATATAAGTACCCTCGTGTAAATAGTTTCGCAGAAATAATGGGCGATTTTTCATGTAAAAGGCTAAAGTGATTTACGCTGTAGTTAGGGTGGATGCTCCTATGTACGGCCTCCACCCAAAAGTCGGCACTGCGTTCAATAACCGTCGATATTAGCGTGATGATGCCGCTTAGGCATAATGGGTATTTTTTTTTATAAAGCCTGAACCGATTGGTAAATAATTTTAAAATTTGGCCACACTGCCCTGCATCACTATCCCTCAGGTGTTATTTGAACGAGTAGTGCAAGAGCGTACCAGGGGGAGGAAACTTGTCTAATTTAGCCTTTTTACAAAGATGGTAAGCGTCATCTCGAATCATTACGGTCGACTTTTTTAGGAAGCATTTGATTTTTTTATGAACTAACAGATGGCAGGGAAGATGTCAGGTGTAATCAACAAGTAAATCCGTTATACGCAAACAAAATATCAAAGCGACTTATTTATAATTTACATTCATCATTGCAAAATTATTAAAATAATTTAAATATGGCTTCGTAACAATCAAATTTTCCATAGCCAACTTTTTTCGTGTAATACGATTACTATGTTACCTCCCGTACTCTAAAAGGCTTGATCGGTTTTTAGTGCAAGGTTAGATTCGTCTTGATCCCTGAAATGTCACACGATACAATTTATGGTATAATGTTCCAACATGGCACCCGCAAAATGCTAAATATGCTGTCGTAATTTTTCGTAATAGAAAAACGCGTAAATATATTTTATTATCACTGCGTGAAACGATATGCAAAATATTTTTGTCGATGTAGGTTGAGTCAGTACCTAATATGTACATTATTAAAAAAAAAAGTACCTAATCTGTGGGTTCAGTTTTCATGCGAAACTTGCGATCCGGTAAACTTGAACTTGGTGGTGTTGCCAACGACCATACCACGTTGAATACACCGGTTCTCGTCCGATCACCGAAGTTAAGCAACATAGGGCGAGGTCAGTACTTGGATGGGTTTTGAACTTGGTGTCTGTTTTATTTTTTAGTTGTTCTTGTTAATATTTGTTGTCAATTATTTTGTAAGTTGTTGTTGTTATTCGTGTTTGTTTTGTTAAGTTATTTGCCAAAACATGTCTTCTATGAAGAGAAAATGCTATTGCATTTTTGGATGCAGTGAATTAGGTAAGTCCGTTGATAAATAAGTTGAAGATTGTGTTCTGCTAAATACATGTGTATATATGTTGTTTCATGGAATGTCATTTACTTCACAGGTACATACATGTGATTTCCTCATCCGAAAAGATTCCCCGAAAAGTTTGCCAAGTGGGTTTCTTTAGCTGGAAATAAATTAAAAGAAACCGATCCCATAAAAATTTACAAGAACAACAAGGATTTGTGATTATCATTTCACGCGAGAACATATAGTTCGGAATCATAGATTTGTATAGAAAGCATAGGAAGATTACAAAAAGGGAACTCCAGAGCCAGAGGATTACTGAAAATGTAGACATCATTATTTGATGATGATATAATGATGGATAAGAGAAATTTGTGCCAATGAACCATGGCGGCGTCTATTGAGATAAAGAGCAGAGAAGCTGCAACTTTATTGTGTTATTAAAAAATAAAAATTCGAAAATTATAAAACTTGTTTTAATCATACATCCTCAGATCTTGGAAAGTTGCTATTCTTAGATTTACTCACAATTGATTTAGTTTGCAAACATTTTTAAATATCCATTTATTTACGCTTGTAAAAAAATATTTAGAGATGTTTGCAAACTGAGTCATTTGTGAGAATCGAGATTTTATTTTTCACTATAGAATACTATATATGTATGCATACTAAGTATGCATAGCACAATTAGTACCACCCGCCTTATACTAGAGGGCCGATTGAGTCCATTATGACAGTAGAGACGGCCCTCTTTTCCGGTTGTATTATTCTACTCTTTGGAGCGTACGTCGTCAAAACTGTTACAATTTCAACTTTTCGAGTGTCAGTTGGTAAGCAATTACTTACGTATTACAGTACTTAACAGTTGTTGTTGCAATATAAATGGTTCTGCGTAATATTTGGCATAGTATTTTAGCGAGTTCGCTTTCGTTTTTTTATACTTGAAGATAAAACAGGGGTGCCGGACTAAGGCAAATCAGTGGTATGGAGTACTTTAAGTCAGCACGGAGTGCCGAATTTAGAATTCAGCTTATTCCTAAGGTCGGCCCCATCGTCAAAAGAACAGTTTACATATATAAAACAGCCAGACAATTTGTCCTAGTTATAAATATACATCTATCCAATTTGTGGATTTTTAAGTTTTTCTGTATAAAACAAACAGAAACAGTAATTATTACAGCCTATAAAATGTCATGTTTATCGTTTGATATAATAAAGCTCAACGAAAAATATAGTGCTTATTTCAAAATGTGCTTCTAACATGCCAATGTGCATCTAGATAGGTAAATGAGAACAAATAAAATGAGCAGGATTAATATTTTGTAATTTTTCGTTGGTTTAGGTCTCACACAGTCAGCAAAAAAGTAGTCGAAATGGAAAATGAAAAAAGTAAAAACAAAACTTAAAAGTGACAAGTCGTCGCCCTCTTATGAATTACGACAAAAACAAAATATCACTTGCCATGGCATAGATATTCAACGTAGACGAAACTCTTATCGGGTTTATCATGCTATGTCCGCTGGAAACTACTATGGAGATAGGTAGCTTCTTTTTAAAATTAAAGGAACATCCTTATGATAAAGGTGTTTCTCCTTTGAGAAAAATTTGCTATCTCCAGTAAGTAGAGTATCTACTTTCCCTCCAGGTAAGGTTAAAAAATTCCACCTTGTATACTGTTTCATAAGTACGCTATTTATCCAACTCACACGTATGTTTAAATACTCTTCTTTATATGAAACAAAAGTGTGACAAAAGCCAGTTGAAACCAAATAATTATAAGAATTAATACTGATTCACATTACATTGTGTTAATTTTTTTAATCTTAGTAATTTCTGCTCTAAAACCATAATACTTAGTTGCCGCTTAATAATAAAACGGTGATCTGAAAATGAAATGTACCCACGAAGTTCTTTACTTTAGCTAAAATAATATTTAAATAAAATAATTAAATTGCAAGCAAAATCAGGCCTTCAATACTATGTTTTCCATCAGACGCTAATAGAAAAAGGGAGCGCAGACCTTGGGAACACAAATGCCGGAGATTGGGACATGGGTGCCGCTGCCGAGCTTAGGCAAAATCGAATATACTTTTTTAATTATTTAAAATACTTATTTCTTTATGTAAAAGTGAGGTTTTTAATGTGGACTTGAAAAGTCAAAAGTTAAAAGTATAAGAAAAAAAAAACTTCGTACTGAAATTGCTTCGTATGACATATCTACGAATTTTACGTGACATAATCCTTAAAGTGCCGACTTTTAGAACATCCACCCTACTTAGGTTAACTTTAATGTTTGTCATAATTTTTAACGATATTCCGTAATTTTGGACTGGTAGCACAGTAATTTTGACACAGATAGAGTTGGAGACACTGGTTGTGTATCAAAATAATTCAAAAACACTTTCTGTTTGACGACTGGAATAAATTTTAGCAATTGAATTGAAGGCCGGGAGGCGATTCTCATTTCCTGCGAGATATCTCTAATTCGAGATAATCTCTGTTTTAAAATGTCTACCGAAAATGTCACAAAAATCTCTACTCTAACAAATAAACGTATTCTCGGGGTCGTTAGATATAGATGTCGCATTGCGCTCTAGATGTCTATCACTGGTTACGTTCCGTTTTCTCGATTGTGTTAGTTCGTAATCGAGATTTCGTAAATTCGTAATTCAGCCCTTTAAATTGTAAAACATTCCTTATTAAACAATTTATTTACTTCTTTAATTTAATTTTATTAAAGAAACTCAATGACACACAATGCAAAAGAACAGAATTGAATATTTTCTCAAACAAATACGCATAAAACGTAACGTAATTTTATAATCTGCCACTGTTGTTAGTGGTTATATTATCTTTGGTCTGTCACGCAACTTCCAAATCGAAGTTCAAATTATTTTATGCAAAACTTCTTTCGGCACAGAATTCGGCTAAAATTATGTCTAATAATAATAATAAAAAAAACAGTATCCCGCCCTTGTACAGAAAACAAGATTAATTCAACTAATTAGAAGCTGACGAAGAGCTTCGCCAAACCAAGTTCTCGTCAATTTTCACAAAAAAAGTCGCCGAAGAAAGGTGGAAATGCGAAATCTCTAATGCGACATTCAAAAGTCGACTGACGTTTACCACTCTTTGCAAGTCGAGCGCAGCGAGCCGATTCTCAGTTCATGCGAGATATCTCTAATTCGAGATAATGTCTAATCGTGGAATGTCGATAAAAAATGTCACAAAAATGTCTATGATACGAAAGAAACGTATTCTCGCGGTCGCTAGAGATAAAATGTCACGAACTATTGGGATGTCGATCAAAGTTACGTTCCGTTTTATCGATTGTGTTTAGTCGTAATCGAGATCAACGAATCCAGCCTTATAATAGGTTCTGAAATATAAGACTTAACCGACTTCATTTCCGAGTATAAATAAACTACAAGGTATTGCTTTATTATTGAAATCTAACGAAAAAGATTCCACAGAATGACTGGTTTGTTAAACAAATCCGCGTAAAACGTAACTCAAGCAAGTGTCAATCTGACATAACCAAGTCCTTCGACAATCGGATTTTTTTTTAAAAGCATTATCCCGCATTTCATATGGGTCTTGGCGCCATAGGCGTTGTCTACGAGGAAACTCTGCCAAGATTCGAGCTTCTTCTACGACATCACCAATAAATGAAGATATAAAATTGTCAACTCCTATTACTTCGTCACCTAACATTGTCGAATTTGTCGATTTAAGAGCTAAATAAATGGCACTTAGACGATAAATCACACAAAAACACAATCACTTTTCCAATACCAAACTGGTAGAAAGAAATGTCACTACGATACCTACGATTTGACGATTAGAGATCCAATGTCGACTGATATTTACCACTCGTTGTAAGTCGAGCGCTGGGAATAGACAATTCTCTAACGTGACATTTTGAGAATACGAAAATTCTGTTTCATTCGACATTCGCCATTTTATTTCGAGATATGTCGAATACGACATAATGTTTATTGCCCGAGAATCGCCCCCCAGCGGGCCGATTCTCAGTTCATGCGAGATATCTCTAATTCGAGATAATGTCTAATCGTGGAAAGTCGATTAAAAATGTCACAAAAATGTCTATGATACGAAAGAAACGTATTCTCGCGGTCGCTAGAGATAAAATGTCACGAACTATTGGGATGTCGATCTAAGTTACGTTCCGTTTTATCGATTGTGTTTAGTCGTAATGGAGATCAACGAATCCAGCCTTATAATAGGTTCTGAAATATAAGACTTAACCGACTTCATTTCAGAGTATAAATAAACTACAAGGTATTGCTTTATTATTGAAATCTAACGAAAAAGATTCCACAGAATGACTAGTTTGTTAAACAAATCCGCGTAAAACGTAACTCAAACAAGTGTCAATCTGACATGAAGATATAAAATTGTCAACTCCTATTACTTCGTCACCTAACATTGTCGAATTTGTCAATTTAAGAGCTAAATAAATGGCACTTAGACGATAAATCACACAAAAACACAAACACTTTTCCAATACCAAACTGGCAGAAAGAAATGTCACTACGATACCTACGATTTGACGATTAGAGATCCAATGTCGACTGACATTTACCACTCGTTGTAAGTCGAGCGCTGGGAATAGACAATTCTCTAACGTGACATTTTGAGAATACGAAAATTCTGTTTCATTCGACATTCGCCATTTTATTTCGAGATATGTCGAATACGACATAATGTCTATTGCGCGAGAATCGCCTCCCTGGAGCCTGATTCTCACATACTCGAGATTTCAATGTCGAACGACATCAATAGGTTTGTCACTTTTACACACGTATATAAGTGTGAAAGAGATAGACATGCCAATGTCTATCGATAGACAAAAGTCGAGTGTGCGAGAATAGGGGTCCTGGGCCCTGATTCTCGCGCATTCGACATTTCAATGTCGAACGACATCAATAGGTTTGTCACTTTTACACACGTATATAAGTGTGAAAGAGATAGACATGCCAATGTCTATCGATAGACAAATGTCGAGTGCGCGAGAATAGGGGTCCTGGACCTATTGATGTCGTTCGACATTGAAATCTCGAGTATGTGAGAATCAGGACCCTGGAGCCTGATTCTCACATACTCGAGATTTCAATGTCGAACGACATCAATAGGTTTGTCACTTTTACACACGTATATAAGTGTGAAAGAGATAGACATGCCAATGTCTATCGATAGACAAATGTCGAGTGTGCGAGAATAGGGGTCCAGGACCCCTACACTGGCATGTCTATCTCTTTCACACTTATATACGTGTGTAAAAGTGACAAACCTATTGATGTCGTTCGACATTGAAATCTCGAGTATGTGAGAATCAGGCTCCGGCATAGATATTTGTCTATGCCGGGCCTTGGGCCCCGATTCTCGCGCGTTCGACATATCACTGCCGATAGACATTGGTATGTCTATCTCTTTCACACTTACATGCATGTGCAAAAGCGACAGATCTATGGATGTCTATCGACAGAGAAATGTCGAATGCGCGAGAATTGGGGTCCTGGGCCCTGATTCTCGCGCATTCGACATTTCAATGTCGAACGACATCAATAGGTTTGTTACTTTTACACACGTATATAAGTGTGAAAGAGATAGACATGCCAATGTCTATCGATAGACAAATGTCGAGTGTGCGAGAATAGGGGTCCTGGAGCCTGATTCTCACATACTCGAGATTTCAATGTCGAACGACATCACTAGGTTTGTCACTTTTACACACGTATATAAGTGTGAAAGAGATAGACATGCCAATGTCTATCGATAGACAAATGTCGAGTGTGCGAGAATAGGGGTCCTGGGAGGCGATTCTCGCGCAATAGACATTATGTCGTATTCGACATATCTCGAAATAAAATGGCGAATGTCGAATGAAACAGAATTTTCGTATTCTCAAAATGTCACGTTAGAGAATTGTCTATTCCCAGCGCTCGACTTACAACGAGTGGTAAATGTCAGTCGACATTGGATCTCTATCGTCAAATCGTAGGTATCGTAGTGACATTTCTTTCTGCTAGTTTGGTATTGGAAAAGTGTTTGTGTTTTTGTGTGATTTATCGTCTAAGTGCCATTTATTTAGCTCTTAAATCGACAAATTCGACAATGTTAGGTGACGAAGTAATAGGAGTTGACAATTTTATATCTTCATGTCAGATTGACACTTGCTTGAGTTACGTTTTACGCGGATTTGTTTAACAAACCAGTCATTCTGTGGAATCTTTTTCGTTAGATTTCAATAATAAAGCAATACCTTGTAGTTTATTTATACTCTGAAATGAAGTCGGTTAAGTCTTATATTTCAGAACCTATTATAAGGCTGGATTCGTTGATCTCGATTACGACTAAACAATCGATAAAACGGAACGTAACTTAGATGACATCCCAATAGTTCGTGACATTTTATCTCTAATGACCGCGAGAATACGTTTCTTTCGTATCATAGACATTTTTGTGACATTTTTAATCGACATTCCACGATTAAACATTATCTCGCATTAGAGATATCTCGCATGAACTGAGAATCAGCCCCCGGACCCCAATTCTCGCGCATTCGACATTTCTCTGTCGATAGACATCCATAGATCTGTCGCTTTTGCACATGCATGTAAGTGTGAAAGAGATAGACATACCAATGTCTATCGACAGTAAATGTCGATCGTGCGAGAATCGGGGTCCTGGGCCCTGATTCTCACATACTCGAGATTTCAATGTCGAACGACATCAATAGGTTTGTCACTTTTACACACGTATATAAGTGTGAAAGAGATAGACATGCCAATGTCTATCGATAGACAAATGTCGAGTGTGCGAGAATAGGGGTCCTGGACCCCGATTCTCACATACTCGAGATTTCAATGTCGAACGACATCAATAGGTTTGTCACTTTTACACACGTATATAAGTGTGAAAGAGATAGACATGCCAATGTCTATCGATAGACAAATGTCGAGTGTGCGAGAATAGGGGTCCAGGACCCCTACACTGGCATGTCTATCTCTTTCACACTTATATACGTGTGTAAAAGTGACAAACCTATTGATGTCGTTCGACATTGAAATCTCGAGTATGTGAGAATCAGGCTCCGGCATAGATATTTGTTTATTATGAGATTTCGAGAATACAAAAATTGTGTTTCAATCGACATCCGCCATTTTATTTCGACATATCTCGAATTCGAGATCATGTCTATTGCGCGAGAATCGCCTCCGGATGTTTGTATTTTAATCAGTCTGCTTGGCCCCCTCAATCCGGCCGGCGGCGGCTCGTAGATAGTGCCATCAGTATTCTTTTTTAACACGTTAACAGACACCAGATACAATAGAATTTGTATTGTGTGTAACAGTCCTGTGTTCATGGACGTGGTTAAGCAGGTGTAGGTATCTGCATTAAATATTGACCTGCAATCGAAAATTCGGTCTCTTCAGAGCAGGCATGAGCAATAACAGCGATGTCCCCGTACCGTCTGCAATGTGAGAATATTCAAGGGCAAGCAAGCGCAAGTTTCTAAGTTCACCAAGACTTCGTATAAAACAGTGCGCACTTTCCGGTCGGGGTATGTACTGGCCACTACCTGTACAAAAACATAAAATTACAGTTCGACATAATGTTCAAATGTAAAAATCAAGTTTGGTATAGGTAGGTACTAAATAAGTGATAGCATAACTTCTAATATGAAAGAAGAAGAAAATGAAAGGGTTATATATTTTCTTCATAAATCTTTATCTAGGAGTAGGTATAACGCTTTTTGTAGTAATCTTTCATAATCTAATCGAAGTAATATCATTCTGATCCTTAAGAATATTATGTTTTTGCCGTCGACTCGCTAAGAAGAAAAAGTAATAATCTAAATATATATAACTCAAAGGTGACTGACATAGTGATCTATCAACGCCCAGCCCAAACCACTGAACGGATCGGGCTGAAATTTGGCATGCAGGTAGATGTTATGACGTAGGCATCCGCTAAGAAAGGATTTTGATAAATTCTACCCCCAAGGGGATAAAATAGGGGATGAAAGTTTGTTGTTTGTATTTTGATAAAATCTTCCACGCGGACGAAGTCGCGGGAGGAAAGCTAGTTATTATATAAATGCGAAAGGTTGCATGTTTGTTTATTTGCTCAATCACGGCGAAACGGATTAACGGATTTGGATGAAATTTGGAATATTTTTTATTCCGATAAAGTGAATAGTTCCCGCGGGATAAACAAAATCCGCGATAAACTTATTGTAACGCAGGCGAAGCCGCGGGTATAAAGTAACTTTTACCTGACTCCGTACTGTTAAAATCTAGCTTCTAAAAATAAATATGAACAAAAATTCATGCTGTGTATATATATATTTTGGATAAATACATATTATTATCAATTAATGAATACAGTATAGTTATAGCAATATAAATGACAGATATGAAATTAAGATACAAACATAAAAATAATAAACTAAAAATAAAAAGTGTAGGTAGTTACTGAATGCATAAAACAGGTCACCCAGAATACTCTCTTTAGAGTCCGCGCCACCACTCAAGTCCGATAGCCGCGGCGCCTCTGTCTTTGTAACAAAATATTGCCAGTAAGCAGTATTATATATTTAGTTCCAGTTTTTGTCGCCGGACTTGAGTGGTGGCGCGGACTCTAGACATACAGCGTACGAATCAAAGAAATAACTTGAAAAACAAATAAATTAGAACAGCTATATGCACCTTTATCATTCAAGAAATCAGTTAACATAAACAAAAATTTGCAACTGTAGTATATTTTGTATTTTGCGGGCGCTATGTTAACACGTGCAAGACGACTTCACCATCGGTCTAGCCGTTTGGGCTACAGAAGGTTAATTTGAACATACATACATACATGCGGAATACATTTACCTTCCTTCCTGATGCAGTCGGGTAATAACTATTTCGCGCCGACACGACGACGGCTCCGCTAAACACCCAGACTGTGCCCCCAGGGGTACTACGGATAAATTCGAATGCTCCTTCGAATGTTGTGCCCCTTAGTGGTTCAGAAGGGAAATTTTGGAGTTACCTGTCGTGCTCCTTTTAAGTTATGAACACATTGGAGGGACAACTAAAATGAAATACTTGAAATATTTGTTTTAAATCTATAATGTTAAGTATTTTATTGAAACAAACAAAACTTTCTTTCTTCAAAGTTAAATTATTTTTCTACTTACAAATTAATGTATCTTTAATTTGTTATTCTTACGAAAAATTTATTAGTAATTGTATTTTTGTTTTGTTTTTGTTGTTAAGACTATTAGTAGTTCTATCTAAGTAGATTTTATTGTAGAGATACTATAGATAGAGCAGTCGTCTTCGCGCCCGACTAACCTTCACACTGCTCTCTCGCACAGGTGTTACTTAAGAATTTAAAAACCAAAAAACTCGACAGCATATTTTATTTTGCGGACGCTGTGTTGGATTTTTTGCCACAAAATGTATCTTATGTACACTCCAGGTATCAAGACGAATCTAACGAGACCATGCACTTCGAAATTGGTTAAGCTGTTAAGTACACAGGTGCGCCAAAAGAACGGGCATAAGTACATACATACACTCCAAAACATTACTCTCCTTTCTTAGGCATTTGGGTAAAAAATCTAAGTAGGCGATCAGTTAGGAAATTCAGGTGGACAGCTAGTGATAAAAACAAATATCCTAAGTGCGCGACGTAGGTACCAAGGTAGAAATGGTTTGGGCGGTCCGTTGGGAACGAAGATATAGGGCTATTTTTTAATTAGTAAGTTGTTTTATATATAAAGTACCTACAGTCCCCTGGAACAATATCGGACACTAAAAATATTTCGAAGCTTATTCTTCTTCTGAAGAATGTGGATGACTTGTCGTTACGTATGAATTAAGGATAGACCCGGACACACGGTTCAGATGAGAACGAGGGTACGGAAGCTATGAAATTACTAGTACAGAATTGCATCTCCTGGTTCATTGGTCATACCCCAACACTGCTGGGAGAGCTTCGGTTCAGCAATCTTTGCGAGGAAGAGTATATATAGAGTCTTCCTGAGTATTAAGCGCGGCAAAGCAATCATACAAGCATGGCCATCCACGACTGACACACACCTCACTGACCGCCGACTCTATAACTCGTTTGCAAACAACATAAAATTTGCAAAAAGGAGATCGCAGGTTATATTGGTAGCAGACAGCGGGGTAAATATTTAGTACTACTAGATTTGTTTGTTATTAGGGAATTTTTACATATCTGGCTAGCTACCACCATCTTATCGTCTGTCGTCGAGCAACGATATTGATAGCATTGTGTTCCCTAAGTTCTAGATGAGCGCGAGGAACCATGGTGTCTAAAAAAAAACAGTACTTTGTGAGAGGGAACCAAACCCCGCGGTCACCGCCTCTGTCAAAATCAGTAGCATCTTATAAATGTTACTGAAGTTATGGAAGGCATCCATAATATCTAATCCATTCTAAGGCTGAAGACTTCTGGCCTGTCCTTCGTTCATACGATTATTTCATCGTCACTCATGCAATTTCTTACGTTTGGAAGGAGATAGTCGAGTATCGTATTCGACCAACTTATAAATATATTTGCATTAGATAAAATATTTTGCATAAAACACATTATGTAGGTATACTACACTTTGTGAAATAAGTGTATGTATACGTATATACCTACAAGGTGGACACGATAACTGTATTGCGTCATCAGGCGATTATTTTCTTGTATCACAGGAGATATTATAAAAATGTTACTGACATCAAAAACTACGTCACCTATAAGTTGTCTTAAATAACTTTTTAAAAATTAACATGATTACTCCCGAAATTTTGACTATTATTGTTTACTTACTATATACTTAATATGGAATATTTAAACAATTTATTCCAGATGGACTTTGGAATACGCAGTTGCGTTGATTATGCGTACGCAATGTCCCACTTCTTTTTACCCGATTGCCCCAGGAAGAAGAATAATATGTTTCAAGTGTATGTAAGTTGGTACGTATGTATGTATGTAAGGAGTATATATGTATGTAGATTTCTATGTTACCTCCTGTAGCCTAAACGGCTTGACTAATTATGAAGTGCAGAAGGGATGATAGGTGTGTCTTGAAAATCTAGCATGTCGCCCACGAAATACAAAATATGCTGTAGGGTTTTTGGTTTTGAAATAATTAAATTGTTATTTATTTACAGTACACCGATACTTGATATGTCCCAGAATGGCTTTGCAAGCCTAAATATATCAATTTGCGTGAAATGGATTGTTACATAGGATAGATTCTAAAAGTTTAGTTGGATGCGATCTAAGGTATCAATTAATGAATTTAGATTAAAATAAACTTGTACTAGTCGATAGACAAATTAGATTAGATGAGCGCAGAATGTATTACATAGAGAAATTGAAATGATTTAGCAGCAGTTTCAGAGAGAAGAATTTTGAAGCAGCAAGTCAAATTTTTTTACATTAACACATTTCTTTTCTAAGAAGGTTATGTTTCCATTTTAAAATTACATAAAACAATTATCACTTTCAGTCTATAAATTTAGGTAATATATCTTATATTAATAATATAATCACAATCGCCTGCATACACTTGTCATTTCCACCCTATTGTTACGGGATAATATTTCTTATGAAATTGTTCCGTTTTGAAACCAAAAAAAGTTACCCAGATAAAGTGGAGAATCTTTTACACATTTGAATTTATAAAAAAATATCCCTACGCCTAACAGGGTCCTTCGCCCTAGAGGGATGTGGTTTATTGTGTAGGTACGTACACCATTTAAATCATATGTAAGTGTGACTGTCCCCGCTAGATCGAGACTAAATAATTTATTTGCTTCAAAATACCCGTTGTGCTTAATATTCGCATATTACGTAAGTTGTTTAATATAGATAGATACGTAATAAGATTGCAACTTGTTTTTAAAATAAGGTTTCAGTTAGATAGATCGGTCAACATGGGAACTTGATGAATTATTATCAACGTTATGTGCTTCAGGCATGATCGCTGTAGCTGTAGAATTATCAATTTTTCTATATTGAAAATTTGGCAAACTCTTTTTGGCGGCGTCGACTGTGCTCCGGAGCCTGTCGTTTGTGACTGGTGTCGCCCAACGATTCTGATCCTCGCATACTTTTACTAAAGCCTTCATTTCCTCTTCAGGCAACGGAACTATATTTTGAGAAGCCTTCTCATGGTGATGCCTTAATTCGTTATTAATCCGAAGTAGTCTTTCTTTATTAGAGTGAGTACGCCAGGGTCTCTTCGGATCAGCACCGCTCAAAATAACACTCTCAGTGAAATCTTTTTTGGCTCTGAAAGTGAAAGGCGAGCTAGATAAAGTCAAGTGATTACTGTGTCACAGTAAATACTATGTACTCGGAGCCCTTTACCCACATTATAAAATCTCCTTTTTTGAAATTAGTGAAAATACCAAGTTTATTTATTTTTATTTATTTATAGTTTATTGTACACTAATCATAAAAACAGTACAGCAATAAAGAGGATGTACAATGGTGCAAGCTTATCTCTAAAAAGAGATTTCTTCCAGCAAGTTGTGGCAAATAGAGAAAGTTTGCAACCATACTATTTTTTGATACTTGGTAACAGCGACATAGCTGCGACTCGACATATCTCTAATATCATATCATCATCATCAGCCCGTATACATCCCACTGCAGAGATATAGGTCTTCCCTCGTATATTATATAATATATCAAAATCAGCGCAAATCCGTATTCCATATCTGCAAACCTACAGCACCCTACGAATGTCCTTCTTGGAGCAAATTAAAAATTACAGTTACTTGCACAATACTAATGCTAAAATGATCCCAGATTAATAAGAAAATCAAAATAAAATTGCAGAAATATTCTAACCCAAAGTTTGCTTGAAATTATGGCCATAATTTGTTGACAAACATAACATCCAAGGAGTTTAGATAACGTAGTCCATTGCAACATAAATATTTTGCTATTTATCAATAAGTTTATGTTCAATAAATTACACCGAAATGTAAACATATAAGAGGCCCTTATTTTGTATTGAGTTTTAGCAGTATATTTTGAAATGCTGTCTGATTCAATTATTTTATGTAGATCATAAATATATAACATTACGATCCTACTTGCCTACAGAGGCAGGTATAAACTGCACAATAAAGAAGTGTTTGCTAAAATTACCTTTTGCTTTCTGAAAGTAATTGTTTCAGTTTCATCTCATTTTCTTCTAGTAATCCTTTGTCTACTTTATAGGGATTTTCATATTCCTGTACAATCTGCCTTTCTTTCTCTTCTTCATCAACTTCTTTTTGGTATTTCTGATGAAATTCTTTCACCACATCCGAGCAACGCTCTGTTAATTTTACATCGGCCACTTCTAAACCATGCAAGAGCTTGGCTAATTTAGACTTTTCTTCATCTGTCGCCATTCTCAAGATAAATATAATGAATTACTGGCTATTTACTTCTTAGGTACAACGGTTTCTCTGCACCAAGTGCTGCACTGTTTGATATTCATGCCACAATAAGTTTGTTTGTAACCAAGGCAACGATGCTTTGCATTGCCGCCATTTTTCATTTGAATAATCGATCATAAAGATGTCGTGTTAACAAATTCGTTTACTTTAATATAGGCAATATCGGATAGTTGTACAACTGATTGTTTCACATACACGCTGAGAATGCTAAAGAGTCCAATAAGTGGGAAAATAATACAAAACAATTTTACACTTGGACATAGCAACGCTAATGGAAGGCAGTTAAACATGATGGTTGTTAAATAACTTACAAGTAATTTATAATTTTAATATATATTCACAATTTAGAAATTTGGGTTTAATTTTATTTAGCATTTAATAGTTTTTACTTGTTTTTATTATTTTTATTTAAAATTATTAAAGGTCGTCATAACCTGAAATTTGACAGGTGATGTAACGATGATATATTTTTTTCTTTTTTCATGCATTATGGAGTCGAGGAAAAATATTATCTCTTTGTCTCAGAACAATAACTGTATACTGTAAATTATATTTACGTCGAATTAATCCTGAGGGTATATATTTTCTTATATATCCCTGTACAGCCGGGAATGTTTTTCCCTGTATAGTTCATAAAATTACAAGTTACTGTATTAAATCTAAAGTGATATTGACACGTGATAGCATTAGGTTAGGCATATTTTCCAATACAACTGTATTACTCTATATTATGTTAATGATTCAGAGTTACGAACAACAAATTTAGGGAAGTTATGTTTTTCATTTTAGTAGTAGATCGCGTTAGTAATTCCGAGTGTTTGTCTAGGGGATGAATTATAGACTTACGAATAATATAAAACAATCAGGAGTTGGTAAATCAATCAAAATAAATATGCAAACTATACTTAGCTATAATGATATATTAGGTCCTAACATATGAAATTGGCGTTTTGTAAGGGAGTAACCTAAAGTCAATTTTTTCAAAATATAATATATTTATTTAATCAAAGTATGTACCATTGCTATTTATGCACTTTTGCCATCTCATAGGTAGTTCATTGATCCCTTTACTAAAAAAACATTCGGACGGGAATCAATAAAATCTTTGAAGTCGCTGTGGACTGCCTCATCGGAGTTGAATTTTTTCCCTTGCAAGAAGTTATCCAAATTTCGAAAAAAATGGTAATCTGTTGGAGCAAGGTCCGGGGAGTACGGTGGATGTCTTAGACATTCCAATTGAAGCTCTTCTAATTTGGTAACTGTCTGTTGTGCAGTGTGTGGTCAGCGTTGTCTACCTCGGTTGTTTAGCAGCTAGCTTTTCTATCATGGTTTGCAATTGCTGACAATACACATCTGCCGTAATCGTCTGGCTAGATTTAAGAAAGCTGAAGTGAACAAAACCGGCACTAGTCCACCTAACGCTCACAAGTAACTTTTTTTGAGTCAATTTTCGCTTAGGGCAGGATTTGGCTGGTTCGCCAGGGTTCAGCCATTGCGCTGAGCGTTTCCGATTATCGTACAAGATCCACTTTTCACCACAGGTAATGATTCGATTTAAAATACCTTCATTATTATGCCGGTTGACTAATGTAACGCAGTAGTCTACGGGCGTTTGTCGATTTGCTCCACTCAATTCATGAGGGACCCACCTTTCAAGCTTTTTCACCTTCCCAATTTGCTTCAAGTGGATTAAAACAGTTTTGTCACTAACACCGCAGCCTGCATCTAACTCGGACGTGGTTTGCGATGGATCCGCTTCCACAATAGCCTTCAATTCTTCATTATCAACCTTGGACTCCGGCCGCCCACGGGGCATGTTTTACAGGTCAAAATTTCCAGAACGAAAACGTTGGAACCAAAAACACACTGTGTTTTCTTTTGCGACAACACCGCCATACACATCATTAATCCTTCGAGCCATTTCTGCAACACTGGTGCCACGGCGGAAATCGTACTCGTAAATAACGCGATATTTTAAGTTTTCCATTTTGTAAACTGAGTGACGCAACGAAAAAACCAATGATGAAAAAACATATGGAATACGGTTTTCGAAAAACAAATTCATGAGTAAATAGCTACATAAATTTGAAACTGGAATTCCTAACCAAAGAGGAGATATTTGAAATCAAAGTGGCCAGTACGACAAAACAATTTCATATGTAATAATACTTAGGTATTGGTTATTAACTTAAAATTAAAAATAATTTAATTGGTTATTAAAATACGAACCAGTAATATAACTGTAGTTCACAAGAATCGGGTTTTCATTTGGCAGTACGAATCGCCAGAGAAATAAATACTTGAGTGTGTCTGCGTTGAAACAAGCTAATTGCTGGATCAGTCGTACACCCTCCAGGCGCTTGCAGCATAGATTCTCAAACGAAACTAGCTGTAGACTGTCCTGAAAACTAGGATGATAATAATGAAGCGTTAAAATGTTTCTAACCAAAAATTACCCTTAGAAAGCTCCACCCCAACCCAGAGAGAGAGAGGCTAAAAGATAAGGACGGGAGTAAGCGGATTGATTTTCTAACGAAAATAAAGCTTGTGGAGTTTTCACAAAAATGTGTCGTGAATCATGAGATACATCTCGTTTAGTTTTACTTGACCTTACAAAACATTAATATGTATGATTTTATATATTATTTAAATGCAGCCATCGTGGCTCAATGTAGACAACAATAAAGTTTAAAAACGTAGCTCGGGGGTCAATGCCTGGCGGGTTACACGTTTAATACTTGGTTTGGTTGTTGGTAGGACATGTTTAAATGTCCGCCTGGCCAACTACCACCATCCTATCTGCGTTTAAATTTAATTCTGTCACCTAGCAGCAATGTTGATAGCATTTCTATTTCGGTTCTTTGAGCTAAGATAGCCAGTCACTTAAATACGTTAGGGTTTCAAGGTGAGCGCGCTTTTACCTTCGGCATTATCATCAGGATCGCATTCTAAATGGTTCAACAGTTTATATTGGATTTATTATGCCGTGTATACCGACTATTCTAAATGCTTTCACCGCATTAATCACGATATACTTATTCATAAACTGTTAACTATCGGTGTACTCGGCGACCTTCTGCGGTGGTTTGATTCATACATCCGTAACAGACACCAGGCTGTTCGCATCGGTAATTATATGTCTAGATTCGAGGTTATCCCGTCGGGTGTTCCACAGGGATCGCATCTGGGACCGCTATTGTTCAACATTTACGTGTCGGATATATTGTCATGTTTCTCACATGCCAAATACCTTATGTACGCAGATGATACCAAGATTTTTATGAATGTGAAGAACATGCAAGATTGCTTAAATCTGCAATCAGACCTCGATAAACTTTGCGACTACTGCGACAGGAACGAATTGGATTTAAATGTGAAAAAATGTAATATAATAACTTTTTCCCGAAAATTTAAACCTATTACATACAACTACAAACTTAACAATGTTAATGTCGATAGGGCGGACCAAATTAGAGACCTGGGAATTGTTATGGACTCGAAGCTGCTATACACACATCATTATGATTACGTAGTAAATAAAGCCCTAACTATGCTTGGGTTCATATACAGGGCCACAAAGCCTTTCACTTGGACAGAGCCTATCCGTGTCCTATACTGTTCCTACGTCAGAAGTATAATGGAATACGCTTCCTGTATATGGTCACCTACTTATACAACACATAGGACACGGCTTGAGATGATTCAAAGGAAATTCATAAGGTGTCTTAACTTCAGGATGAGAGTGAGACCCAGAGACTACTCTGATGGACTAAAAATCCACAGACTAACATCACTAGTGCAGCGCAGGGAAATAACCGACATGAAATTTTTATATGATATGCTGAACAACAACATTGACAGTCCCGAAATAATGGAACTGCTCACACTATGGGTAAGCTCGGTGCGAATACGCAACTGACGTAACCCCCGTCTCTTTGTATCACCCTGTGTTAGAACAAATTACACCCAAAATTCTGTCTTGCACCGTTGTACAGACACTTACAACGGTAAATACCTGAATGTAGACTTATTCTTTCTATCCAGAAATCAGTACATTAACGAAATTAGACGTATCATTACAACACACAACATCCAATTATAACTAAAATATTAACATTTAACTACCTACCTACGTTAACTTCTCACCCGCACCTACACACAAACTCTCGCACAAATACACCTACACAATGCACTACACACCACACAACATACACTTTCATATTCCTGGTTTAACTTTAAGTTCTAAACAGACTAATTGAAATTAAACGATATTATAAATATATAAGAGTAGTGGCAATCGATGTTGCAACTGTATAAAATTTCTAAAAGTGTAACTCTGTTATTGGCACAGCCAAATTTAAAGTGTTCTTCTTTTAAAATTATTGTGCTGTAGAGATACCTTATAAAATAAATAAATAAATAAATTCGGTATCGGGAAGTTTCAAGAATGCATTTTCGAGACAAAGACGCATTAAACATTTGAATCTTTTCGATACAGAATCGAATGTCGGCTGTCGAACCAATGAGAATACGGATGGACCCCCGTATTCAATCACAACTGCGCAGGTGTGATTGAGGTCAAGCAATAACCCATTGTGCAAAAAAGCCATGTAATAAAAATTAACACGGAAAACGGTGAAAACAAACAGTCTGAACTAGATGTTTATGTACTCGCACCTAATTTATTAAGAAAAATTGAGTTGATTCCTATAAAACTCGGCGCATTTATTTATGGTTCTAATATAAATTCACATTCCCTTGGTTTATAAAAGTAATTATTACATTTCTTTATTACCTGGACCTAAATTAAATCAATTTGCCGACCATAATATAACAAGAATTATAGCTTAAGATATTGACTGCCGCTACACAGACACTGTTGAAAATACATTTGAGCACGGTCACGTGTTGGCGTTCAAAGCCGTAACAAAGTCTATGTGCAATTACTAATTACTGAAATACTAGTAAGTTACAAGGAATTTACCTCATAATGTTCATTAGAATTCGAAAGAAAGTCTTTCGTTTGAAGTAGTCTAATCGCTCAATTTTAATCAACTGGTCTGAGATAATTAGTCGATCTATTTGCGATTGTCTAGCTTCCATTTTCTATAACAGAAAAATGTGACATAAGAGAAAACATGTTAGCCAAATTTTAGGCAATTAATAAGTCTGAAAACAGCCAGCAGCAAATTAACAGCATGCAGATGTTCTTAAATCGAAATTGTATCGTTCTTGACTCGGTTCGTGAAAGAGATCCGCTAACCGGAAGATCTGAACACAATTTTACTGTTGCCTATGCCAGATTTATAACAATATGTACCATGCACGCTGGTGCACTCGCCAAATCTCGGCAAGTTCGGTGTGGATATATACAGGCACTGCGTTTGTAAACATAATGTTTTGGTTTTCACTTTTAAACATTACTAGAAAATTTAGTTATTCATTATTATCATATGGCAACTAAACATTCATTAGCGTGACAGCATAGACCAATGATGGTCAACAGCGACATTGGTCCGGAGTTCCCAGAAAAGTCTACGATAGTCAACCCGCCTGCACATCGCGCCATGGGAGAGAGTTACGTCCGGCACTAGTAGCATGACAGGGCCGATAAACGGTTATATCGCGCGAGATGATATTTGTCCTGCTCATTCGTTTTGACGAAAATATTACAATTATCCCACTCTCACGTCGCGTCGCGCGCTACAATCAAAGTCATGCTACATGGGCTGGGTTGGATTTTTATGGTTGATCATACGATTATTATTGTAGTTCGGCCGATAGTAACTCATCTTGTTATAAATTAATATCCAAAACTTGGGATCATTCATTAATAAATTCAGATTTAAATCTATACTTTGTGACCGCTTGCCCTGACAGCCCTGCCCTGCAAAGGAAGGGGTGATTTTGTGTCATTTAACAATAAACTATTGTAATAGTAATAACGTAATAAATAACCTTTAATGTGGTCTCCAATGAAATCGTGAATTCCTTGTGATACAATTTCGGCGTCAACTTGAGTGCAGTATTCGATCTCCAGAAATAGCTCCCTAAGCCCGTGGGCATTCTCAAGTTGGGATATTGGAAAGTAAACAGAATCTGCTCGCAGTGCAAATCGCCTAGGAAGTAGCGTTGAACATCGTGGATACACCAATAACGGCTGTCTGTACTCCTGTGGAGGTTAAATACATAGATATTTTTTTTTTTTTTTTTTTAATTAGAATGGGATCGCTCTTGACCTTAATCTATATATACTATATATTATATTTAGATACGTTGGTATTACCACTGTACATAGAACCTGCAATCTTATTGTCTGTCTAAATGGTAATGGAAGGTATCGCCAACTGTCTAATTCGGCCAATAGTGAAATTAAAACTTTCAAGTTCAACCAATGGAGATACTATACTCTGTTGTCATCAACATCTTTTGGAGACTACACACAGACAGAGTTGAGACGGTCCTCAAAATATTTCATAGCATGTATTCGTACACATCCACCCATTCAAATTAAGTACACAACTTCACACTCATATCATTATTAATTTTATCGCTATAATATACCTAGATGATAATTCTACGCTCCATTATTTAGGAAATGTAACTTTAATCATTAGGAATTAATGATTCATTTGAGGAATATTTCTTTGCTATTTTTTGAATTGCAACCTTTAATATTATATATGTAATATAAGTATGTGTGAAAGAAATCTATGCATCAAATTAAGACATATTTGCTTTATTTGTTTACAACAACATAAAAAGTTTGTGAAACCAACGTTCTTATCAGTCTTATCACTTATTACAATGTAATGCAACTAATAAATTTTAAAAGGGTATCCTAGTGTAGGTAGTATGATCTATCATAATTTTTTTGACACAAATGAACAATTTCTGGCGGTTGACATGAATACATATCCTTACTCGTAAGTCCGCATTGTTGAGCCATAACCTCTTCTCACTTCTGCGCGTAGGCACTTAGGCTCGCTATAATATACATATATATATATATATATATATATATTGATGCGGCGCAAATATGTAATAATATATATCTTTTCTTTGGGCACTCTGTGGCACCATTTTAGCACAATTTTGTGACATTATCAAAATAGCTGAATTACACTTTGTGTATTCTAGCGGACGTAAAATTAAAATGACGTAGGTATAAGGATATTCTCGTCATTTATCCGACTGCTCTTAAACGGTGAAGGAAAACATCGTGAGGAAACCTGCATGCCTGTGAAATATCCCTGCAGTGGGATGTCTACGGGCTGAGATGATAAGGTTTAAGGGCTACTATGCTGACAGCTGACAGGTAGGTTGCGAGACAAACTCCAAAGTGTCACTTTCCAGAAAAACATTTCTGTGCAACTCAATCCTCTTACCCGTGACACCTTGCTCTTTAATTAGTTTGGAAACTTAATGCTCAGTCGTCCATTTATTATGGACTTATAAAAACTAAATACGCCGAGTTAAATAAAAAGTTAAAATGATTGACATCTTTGTTAACTTCTTTTATAATTTGTTGACTTACTCAATTACGAGCAGTTTGCATTCTGACCGAGAAGTTTACTGTCCAGCTTCTATAATTTCGTAGGCTCTGCGTAGCAGCTGTCTACGTTGTGTTCGTAAAATTTTTTTCTACTGTATAATACCAGAAGAAAATTACTCACTGAAATTGCAACGCACAGTCAAACGTGTGAACCACGGGGGTTACTTAGGCATGTACAAGAAAGGTATCAACGTTATTATATTAGGGGTAATGGGCTAAGAGTGTGCGGCGGTTAGGGGTTGTCTTAGGGCGTTTAGCGCCCGTTTAGCCGCCAGCAGGTAGGTAGTACAGGAAAAGAATACCAATTTCATTTGGATATAGTGAGTTTATTGTACATTCAGCTCACTCCCCTGCACCCCTCGGCAAATCTCCCCGTACGGTCACTGGCCTGAAGGTCTTGGAGCTGCAGTGGACGTAGCCCTCAAGTCCTCTCATAGACGATGACGAGGCCAAGGCTGGATGAGCGGCTTTCGGGGGAGGGTAGATCTACCCCGAAGGTCTCCCAAGTGCAGACCTGGATGTCGACGCCGCCAAGTTGTCACTTATTACCTTGATCCCTAGAGGGATCTTCCGTAGTTTACTTAAAACTTGGTTGAGGGTTCAGGTGGTAACCGAAGCAGTGATCTCCCGGTAGCAAGGTCGCGGTCAAACAGAGAACGATTCGGGCTTCCCCACTCTAATTAGAAGTCGCCTTAGAGACGTCATCGCAACCGAACAGATTAGCGTTCCGCAATGCCGAGGTGAGACCTTTTTAAATAAAATAATAATTTGGGGTTCCGTAGGAATTGTTATTATAAGGTTGATTTGCAGTTGTTATTTTAAATTCCAATATGTTAATTATGTGTGGTATGTGTAATAATCTGTAACTTAAACGTGAAAGCGTAACGGCGCTAGACGCAATGTTACAAGAGAAATTAAAAAATTGTATGATAACGTCGATATTTTTGTAGTTCTAATCTTATAAATGGATATTAATTAGCCTTTTGTACAGAAATTAATCAAAATCTGTTTAATTTTTTTTTAATTACCCTCTAAGGTAATTTTTATTAGAGGTTTAAAATTTGCCTTTAGAATTTCTTTATTTTTTCACTTAAAACAATAACAATACATAACATTGTTTTGTATTTCTCGATTACAAAATAAACTCAAATAAACATACAAAAGTCACGACTATTTCCGGTAGTTTACTTAATAAACTCCTAAAGAAAATCATGTTTAATAGTAAATGTACCTCTAACGATATATCTCGAATTTTAAGGTACGTAATAATAATACAGACGTAGCGTCACTGATACGGTGCTCGGGAGTTGCCTCGAGATAGAATACAAAATAGAATCAAAATTGATGCTCACTAGCCATACTAAACTGCATTAAACGTAAATTTATTAACCGCCTCCGTGGCTCAATGTAAAAAACATTGGGTTTACGATTCGGAGGTCGCGGGTTCGATCCCCAGCGGGGTACATGTTTAATTACTCGGTTTGGTTGGTGGTAGGGCATTTTAAATGTCCGCCTGGCTAGCTACCACCATCTTATCTAAATCTGCCGCCAAGCAGTAAAATGTTGATAGCATTGTTGTGTTCCGGTTGTCCGAGATAAGATAGACAGTCCTCCAAATGTGTTGGGGTTTCCGGGTCAGCACGCTTCCACCTTCGACCTCATCTTCACTTAACATCAGGAGTTATTGAGGTCAAGTACCAACCCGCTGTGCATAAAAAAAAAATTGTCTTCATACAAAAAACCTACAGTTATTACAAACACACACACGCAAGGGCACAAAATATTCTGAATTAATAACACAAATCTTTCTGACATCCCCTGTTTTATTATTATTTTATGTCAAATTGTAGATTAGTTCCGCAATTACATAAATTGTACACCCTCGTTGTATTAGGCTTCACATTACTACTGTTTAATTAACCGGTGACCTATGATGTTGGATCACAATAACTAACAAATATTTCGTTATATAAATTTACTGTGGTTGGTTTGTGACTTTAGACAACATATTGTGAATTTATTTGTGGTTCTTATTAAATATTAAAGAAAAAATGCGAACAATCTCGAGATCTTCAACACCATGGGGAATAAGCATTTAATCGTTTGCCTCACCTTTTACAACTTCGGTCACTTTCCATCAGATGAGATTGTGGTGGAATGCGTAGGTTCATCAGCGAGAGGATTAATAGTTTAAGGGACGACTTACCTGAGTACATTGTCATTGAATAGTACACCGTCAGCACTCTGCACGTAATGCAGCCATATGAAGGGATCCTTCAACCAGTCACCAAATGAAAGCAACCCTGGGCTGGGCTCGTACTCCCGCGGCCAAAGTAGCCACCTGACATTCTCAAGGTGGCCGACGATTTTTATACATTTGCAATCCACTGAAGAATTAAACAATTAAGTTTTACGGGTGTCTTCCTCTATTTCTGTTAATATATAATGATTTAGTGATCAGGGGTATTATACATCCTAATAACCGGTCTGGTAAATTATCGTATGATACACGGTACGCGACCCCGGCCTCTCGAGCTATTACTGTCTCTGTCCATGTCCTTCAAGCAGTAATATCCTAATTTATCTTTGCCTATCCCAATACCTAAAATGTCCCCTCCATTCTTTTACGTGGATCCCTCCCGCATAGCGGACAAAGTCTGATTTAGCGAGGAACGTAACTCAACGCAGATATGCAAAAGGGCTTGGCTAACTCGGCGTTTCAGCAAGGCAAGGTGAATGGCCTAGGGCGATGGTAGAGGACATAAAGTTACCATCGGCCAGACAAATAATCTGACCTCTTCTCCAATCGTAGTGGTTTTCCGTTCCACATAACCGAGGCGAATGAAGACGAGTGTGTGCGCCTGCGTTTGCGTGAGCGCTGGCGCACCTTAAAATATCCTGCGCACCTGACCGCTTCCATTAATCGAAGTGGTCGTCGTGGCCGAAATCGGTCAGAACCATCATCATCAATCATAGTAGTAGTAGTAGTAAGTAATATCAGTCTAATCATGATTTGATTCTAATAGACTGACATTACTTCAAGCTAATAGGACATAGCATTTTAAGTACAGATGTACTTTTCACTGTTTCTTAATAACTATACCATTAGGTTTATTCTGAGATTCAAATTTAACGTCTTAGGGTTCGCAACTCACGCGCCATGGTCTCCTAGTCACTCATAAAAAAATACGAACTTTACATATTTCGCAAATACCGGTTTTCAAACAGAAAAAACCGGTTTTAAATCGGTTCAACTGTTTTGGCGTTACTATGTCACAGACATACAAAAGCTGCAAACTTATAACGCGAGTTCTATTATAGTGTCAGGGTTCAGAAATAAGAATTACATGTTACGCATTGCAAAACCATGGAATGTTTACAATATTATTATAATGTGAGTAATATATAAAAATATCGCTTATTTTATGTAAAAGTTAACGGTTAGTATCATGGACTCGTTATATTTAAAAGACCATGATACTAATGGTTAACGAGACATTACCTTCGCGCTCCATTTTTTGTGAAATAACTTTGTAATAGATAATTGTAATAGAAATGAAAACAGTTAAGAAAACATAGTAAGATGATTTAAAAGTTCAATAGAAATATTTGTATATTCACTGAATATATCAATATGTAAATTGGTAAATAAATAATTTTTATTTGACGTTATAAAAGTCCCAAACCCAAAACATTTTTTTGCTCTATGACTCTCACAGAACTATAATTGTCAACTACAATGTACTTAAGAGGTTATTGCTCCGAGCTCCGACTCGCAAAAAAGCTGCATGTCCGCACGAATATAATTATGTAGTTTGTCATCGTCTCTACTCGGTAATTTTACGATGGTTCACAGCCAATAACTTGGTTTTGAATGCCAAGAAAACAAAATGCATAAATTTCCGCCTTCCAAATGTAAGAAAAATTGATAGTAATATTGTAATTGATCAAGATAAAGTGGAATTTGTAGATGCAACAGTCTTTTTAGGAATTACGCTTGACTCCAAGCTTCACTGGGGACCACATTTAGAAACTTTAGGGCGTAGATTGAGTTCCGCAGCATATGCCGTCTGGAAGATTAGACAGCTAACAGATGTGGCTACTGCAAGATTAGTTTACTTTAGTTACTTCCACAGTATCATGTCATATGGTATTTTGCTTTGGGGACGAGCAGCTGACACTGAAAATATTTTTATTTTGCAAAAGAGGGCAGTCCGCGCAATATATAATCTGCGTCGATATGACTCTCTTCGGGACAGGTTCAAAGAAATTAATATTTTAACTGTTCCTTCACAATTTATTTACGAGAAAATTATGTACGTACGAAAAAATATTTCTGCATTCCCAAAAAATAGCGATAAGCATAACTTAAATTTGAGACATAAGGACAAATTAGCCACCCCTATGTTCAGACTGAGCAAAGTTAATACATCATTTATGGGACACTGTATACGCTTTTATAACCTTATACCTGAGAATATCATTAATCTAAATGAAAAACAATTTAAAAACCATGTCAAAACAACGTTAACAAAAAAAGGTTATTACAAAATTAGTGACTACCTAAATGACAAAAACGCTTGGTATACTTCGCCCAGCTCCCAAAAATTATAAAATTGTATTAGTTGTATACTTTTATATATAAAAGAAAAGAAAACAAAATGATCCTGTGGGTTTCTTGCGCCGCTTCTTTTCCCACAGATGATTTCCCTTTCCGAAGCGGTGGTAGCTTGGACATACTGACTGACCGAAAAATGCTTAGCCCTATTTTTATTTCCAATAGATTTAAATTGACCTTCAACAAATGATATCATGTATCTTACGTTGAAATAAAATGCTTTGCTTTGCTTTGCTTTGCTTACTCTATCCACTATACAGGGCGTCCCAAAGTTATGGGACATGAAGGGGAAGTACCTTAAATATCGTAGATAGTGAATTTTGCTCAAAGAAGACTTTATGTTATTTTTAAAAGTTAGTAATTCTGCATTCATAGATTTTCTAAAAATTATTTGCTTCGGCTGGGAATCGAACCGACTCAAATGTGAAAAAAAAAACACCCTACTTTTATGATGCCAATCGAAAGAATAGCTAAAAAATAATAACTCTGCCTAAGTAACATAGTATTTTAAAAGAAAGGAACAACATAAAATGATTAGATTTCTTCTTTTGGGGATACGTGAAAGATATGCTATACAAAAAGCGATACGAGAACGTAGGCGAGTTGCAAACAGAATTGTGCCATATCACATCGAGTGTTCACCATAAAATGATTAGAAAATCAACAGGCAGCGGGCTCATTAAAAGATTGGCGATTTGCGTAAGACAAGAGGGATCACATTTTGAGCATTTAATTAATTAATTTACAAAAAAATACCTACTTAATTGACTACGGCAGTTTCATGTATGTTTTTTATTTGATTAAAATGATTAATTTCACGTTGTTCCTTTCTTTTAAAATACTATGTTACTTAGGCAGAGTTATTATTTTTTAGCTATTCTTTCGATTGGCATCATAAAAGTAGGGTGTTTTTTTTTTTCACATTTGAGTCGGTTCGATTCCCAGCCGAAGCAAATAATTTTTAGAAAATCTATGAATGCAGAATTACTAACTTTTAAAAATAACATAAAGTCTTCTTTGAGCAAAATTCACTATCTACGATATTTAAGGTACTTCCCCTTCATGTCCCATAACTTTGGGACGCCCTGTATATAAATCGAGATCTGTCTCTGTACCAAATCAGCAATTTTGTCATCTATTAGACCTTTCCCTTTCAGACTCGCCATTCTCTGATAGGTATATAGTAAATGCCGTGTCGTATCAGGAAGTTAAGGAAAAGGCGGATTGTAGAGTGTTGAAAGGACTCCACTGACAAGAGCATAGCTCTTGAATTGAAAAGAGAGAGATAGTGATTGATAATATATAGAAGCGAGGTATACTTACCTCTACGTTGTCCTAAGCTAATTACAAAAAAATACGTTTGGTTTGGAGAATGGGTCTTTGACAGCAAATTTGCCCTCAGGCACAGAATTAATATAGTATGCCTCAGGATAGTTAAAAATTACAAATGTAAGGCATGTGTCACCTTGATTGTACAAAAAAAAATACAAATGTATGTTTACATATATAACAATCATCATATTAGCCGAAAGACGTCCACTGCTGGACAAAGTCCTCACCCAAAGATCTCCAAGATAAACGGTCCTGCGCCGCCTGCATCCACCGGCTTCCCTCTATCTTTACCTTTAACCAAACCGTTGGTCCTCGTGGGGGGCCTGCCCACACTGCGTCTTCCGGTGCGTGGTCGCCACTCGAGAACCTTTCCCCCCCCCCAACGGCCGTCGTTCCTACGAACAATGTGCACTGCCCACTGCCACTTAAATTTGGCAATTCTTCGGGCTATATCTTGAGACACCTAACATAGCTAGAGCGCTATTGCCTTGGATCTTCTTATGAGGCCCTTAGTGAGCGATGACGTTTCAGTTACATAATGTCATCACTGGCAACACACACTGATCAAAGACTTTCGTCTTAATACATTGCGATATTTGGGAGGAGAAGATGTTACGTAGCTTCCCGAACGCTGCCCAGCCGAGCTGGATTCGACGATTGACTTCCTTTTCGAAGTTGAATTTACCTAACTGAACTGTTTGCCCTAGGTATACGTACTCCTCGAGGATATAGCAATACATAAATAGAATAAATTCATTAACTAAATTATGTTAATATAAATAAATACACACATCGAGAGGTTTTAAACTCAACGCGACGTATAGCTCCTCTTTTTAATATTTTGTTTAAAAACCGGAAAGATGGGGACTTTTTCATATGAATAGAATTTTCATACCTTACATTTCTTTAGCAGTTATTATAGCTAGAGTAGACCAATTTATGGATTTACTGGTTTTATTTTTTATTGTTACTAATTACTTCCGTAGATATTAATAAATTGATCGAAACACTAAATAATATACTTAAATCAATAAATATAAATCATTAAACGTTGTACGTTAAACTTTCATTATTGACAATCTAGTCAGGCATGAACGACATGAATAAATCAAACTTGGCATGACATGTACCTAATGCATGGTAAAGGTTGCCATAACATTTTGAGTCTTTTTTTCTGATCATTAAATTACCGTATCATATTTCACACTCACTATTGTTCAAATTTATTTTATTCGAACTTCTTATGTTATAGTTTTTGTTTGTTGAGATCCCCGGTCATTAACCGACTTCAAAAAGGAGGAGGGTATCAATCCGGCCTTTTGTATGTTTTTTTATCATCTACGTCAGGGGTTATCTATATATAAAATGGTTGAATAAAGTGAGTTTGTTTATTTATCTTTCTTTCATGTCGTTACGAATCATCCAAAATATACCTGTTCCCCATTTTAATTATTTGTCCTATAATTTCTTTATTATCATTTTCAGTTATTGGTGCTCAACCTATCTACTTCTCTCCTCTACCCAAAGGTGGTCGGGTAGAAATTTATAGCGATAAGACCGCCTGATTGTATAATTTCGATGTTTATCAAATGTTATCGTAAACGTTATGTAATAATGTTACTTCATTGACCGAATCATTAAAATGACATAATTTTGCGCACAAATAAGTTTTTATTATTTAGTGTAGCCTAATTAGAGTCGGAGAAGCAACTTATCTATTGGTAGCTATATTTACAGCCTACTTAATGTAATATAACATAACCTACATATAAATAACTATTTAAGTTTTTAAAAACCATAAAACACATGTTTGCGTGCGTTATGTTTGCTTTTTCACCATAAAATGAATCCTATGACACTCCAGGGATGAAGACGAATCCAACGACACCATGCACTTCGAAATCGGTCAAGCCCTTTAGGCTACAGGAGGTGACATAGAAGTCTTTATACATACATTCAAAAAACATTACCCTCCTTCTTTGGGCAATAAAATTCCTTCCTTTTCAAATGAATATAATGTAAAAAATAATGTAGTATGTAAAAAGTAATAGTTGAAAGTGTAATTCCTGCTTTTATAGTTCATGTGTAGGTATAAGTGTGTGCGCGTGCGTAATTTTTGTAGGGGGAGTTTAAGGGGTGGGCCTTTTGGTCACTATGGAACCCGTGGTCATGCTACTTGCTCTATTAAAACAGTGTATTTGTATTGTATTGTAAAACCAAGCAACTGCTCACACTGATGAGATCTTCATTTCTAGTGATAGCTATCAAAAATGGAAATGGCTGTATGTCAGGAGCTACTAACCCTGGACTAGTGGTTTCTTTTCATCCCCAACGCCAAACGACGGATGTTGTCAGTTTGAAGCCTATGTCTGTCCGGGGTATTGTAACGTCAAAATGGTGGAGTCCATTTGAAAACGGTTTATTTTCGAAAGCTAATGTTTCTTTCTCTATGTTATTTATGTACTCCATGTTCAATGGGCGCCACAAATGCAATCTACCAAGGGTTTTTTTAATGTTATTTTACAGAAGAAATTTGGTGACAGTTTAGTCATGTTACAAAACTATTCAGTGGTTTCTATTGTCTTTAGGTTCGATTCTGTAGACAACAACCATGGGATATCAAAATTAGTTGACGACACATTTTTGCTAATTAAAGTTCAAAGACAATAGAAGGCTCATGACGACGTAAATAGTGCTCACTCACAACATCCAGTAATGAGGAAAATCGAATATGATTAGTTGTTATAATGCCATTCTTGCTCCTAACTAAAACATCTTATCTATTGTTGACTATACGTACGAAAGTAACCAGCGGTATATAGCAATGATTGTATTAGTATACAGAGACTGACATGGGCTTTAGATGTTGTGGACGCAGTTGGTGCACAAGTTTCTTTGTTATCTCTTTAGTAAAGAAGGGTGTGGTGCACCATTTTCTCTTTTCTTGACGTCGAAATTTCTACGTGGGTGAAATCGCCCAGCTGGTACAGATACGGACGTGAACACTTACTAAAGTTACCTACTCGCGAAATAAAATAAAAATTTTGTGGAATTTCATTATATTTGAAAAAATATACAAAGAATTAATAGGTATACTTAATTTGTTCTGTACAATTAAGGATAATTAAGAATACTAATAAATGCGTTACATAAAATGGATTACTAAAACAAATTTCAAATGCACAAAATTACTTTGAACATATTCAGAATGTAACCCGTATCTAAATTCTTGATACATTTCAATTTTAGATCTAGAACATATCTAATATATAATACAATGCTAAAGATTATAGTTTTAAAGTCTCTTGAGACTGGGCACAAGAGTTTCCATTCGCAAACTAAATATTAATTAAAGTCGGTTATTTTCATGGACATACGAGAATGAATTATTTTATATGAATTCTGCCAGATTCTTGTTCACACCTTTTCTAAGTACTTATAATAATAATACGTATGGTAGATAGCTTGTGCAAGTTGTGCTTGTGATTTTTTACAGATAAAGTTTCCAATAAACAAGAACATATACATTAGTTAAGAAATATATGATCGAAGGTCTCCATATAGTAGGGGAATGACCGTGCAGGTATTGAAGTGCAAAGAGGAACCTACCGGCAAAGAAACTATAATCTCGTCAAGCTATGCTCAGTTCTGTGACGCATTTCTTTACGCGGACCTTTAGCTTGTTCCCCAAATGTAAACGGAATATGATTGAACTTTTCTAGGGCTATTAAAAGTTTCAGGCCATTATAAAATAGCTACATATCCCAGAATAATTACCTGGACGTAAGATTATTGTCTAAAGCGGTTTAATTAATTTTTATACGATTTCAGTCTTTACGGGCTCATTTATTTTGCTGGATGGAATTTCATGAATAGCTAGGGAATGATCAATCATTTGCCTTCATAAATGATTTATGATCAACCTTTGCCAACAAAAGTAACCAAAATCGCTATCACGTTACCGAAAAGTAAACCAACACATTTTAGTTCATTGATCACTGTACTTTCCGAAAACCCTCCTTGTACACACGTGAAACTATAAAGTTTAGGCACACTCGTCAAAATTAAAAAGGTTTATTTTTTACTCCTATAGTTATCAAGTATCTAGTATTTAATTCAGAAGACCGATTTTGGTTAGCTGCCATCGATTGTAAGTATTATTAAACATGCTGCCACAAAATATGCCAGCCTCAAATTATAATGTACAACATGTATATAAATTTCGTTATAACACAGTATAACAACCGCCCTGTAGGACAGCTTCAACTTTGGAAAATATAAAAAAATAAAATCAGACATTTTCACTTTGTTTACCGTCTTGATGCCTCATCTCACGTTTATTACTAATAAAATTTCAATTATCAAAAATTTCATTATATAATTATCATTAAAATATTAAACCTAATCAGGTATTCGAAGCTTAATTAGTAAATTAGCTACACTTATATTGGGAACTACCAACGTGATGCTCCGTTCAATAAAACGTATCAAATGTTTATAGATATATATTATAGACCGCAAAAAATAAACCTGACACGATAAATCACAGCCCAAACATAATATAACGCTTACTGCGGGTACACTGAGATCAGACATATTGAAGTTCTGTACATTTTTCATTGTGTCCCTTTTGCTTCCTGGTGGGTTATTACGTAACTTCACGATTCCCGCTATTAATTACGTTGTAACCTATAAATTGATTTGTTCATTTATCGGTTGACAATTTCTCTTTGTCGACCGATATAGTGACGATAACGATGAAGTTACGAAATCGGCCCACTGATCTTTATGTTGTCCTAGCAAATATGGGCAATGTGAAGCTAAATTCGCTTAGCAGATGACCGCATTATATTGTTATAACATTATTATAATTTTAAATTAAGTAAACAAAATAAATTAGCATTTGTGGGTGCTGTCTACACAAATAATACCACGACTATGGCACACATCTATTAGTAGATACCTAACACATAACTTACTTTCACGTTTTCATTACGTGATGTTTCTAATCATATTATATGCGGGTAACAATAATTGTTTTAACTTCGTAGCTAGTATTATATAACTACTATACATTCAGCAACGGATACAAGTCGGTAAAGGGTCCTACAGCTACGGAAATGAGTATGCGGGCCCTGATTTATACAATTTTGTATAAGTTTTAGCAGCTCCTCAAAGAGGAATGTAGGCCACAATAACATTTTAACTCTTAATATTTTTCTAAATATGTATCTCTTTAATTACTAAATTAGGGCCGATATAATTATTTCCGATTCAGAAAGCTACACGAAGCGACTTGTGCAAAAGGATAATAAACTGTCCAGTAATACCTACAATAATCCAAAATCTATAGGTACTAATTTATAAGTTTGTCAAATCAAGTCAGTTTAACCAAATTATTTTTCCTATTTCATACGAAGGAATTAACAATAGCTATCAACAAAATTACCTAATAAGTATACAAACACGCATCTCTTCCATTGAATAATGTACGTGATGCTGATGGATGGTAATGTTAAATATCGACTTATTTGACAAATCGTTTAATAAAGTGCAATAATTAACTAGGAACATAATATAAAATTGACAAAACTCCAACTCATTTGATAATTACACATTTTGCCCTGTCTACTTGTAAATAATATACATAGGTACGTGTACGCAAGCAACTTAACAAAGAAATACATTACCTACCTATTTGCAGATGAACCTAAGGTGAGGTATTAATCAAAGTGTTTTTATTTGCTTTAGTTACAAGTAGACACGCAAAAATCCAACTTACAAACCTTAGTATACCTTCAAAATAGCACCGCCTTCGAAATTACTATAAATTATTAACTATATAAATTGCCTCATCGAAATTGGTCGTTATTGAAACTTGCAGTTCCCAGTTGCTCAACAAATTCATATATAACGCGTAAATGCTGCGCTATGTTGTCATTTCGTACCTAAATGTTATTTCAGAGAGCATGATGTTGTTATTTTAGAAAGGCTTTTTATTTTTATAACTTAACTACCTAGCGATAACTTTCTATACAGAATTATTAGGTACATGTAATACATAATTAAAAGATAAGTTCTAATGGACACTGTGCGCACATTTGATTACTAGGTACCATTCAGATATCATATTCATATTATCTAATTGCAAACAATTTTAATTATTTCTGATTAAATAATTTTGTCATTCCAACTAGGTGCAGTCTACGGCACTACGACTGTAATACTACCAGTGTAAGCTGGCCGCGAGGTGCAACCGGAAATATGAACTCAGCTAGACCTGCTTATTATGGAAATGTTACGGTCGTCGTGCCGTTGCGTATATAACAAAACATAATGGGAATCCCTACATGTACTCTGTAAATTTGTTATTTCAAATGGGTGTACCTACTTACGTGACTTACACCCATTGCCACTAAATCAAGCCTGCTGCACTGCGGAAGGGTGCGCGTGAGTGGAAAGGTGCGTGGATTCGCTTCGTCTAGGCGGCGCGGGCGGCGGACGCTTCTTAATAGGTTTGGGTTCCTCCCTCCGCGGCAGCTGCTCACGACCGTAAACGTTCTCATAGAACGGATCCTCAACTCCACTACCATAGTGTTCTTGTACCCACATGGACACACTAGTTTCTTTATAATCTTCTGAAAGAGGATACTCCCGGAAACCCAACACTTCATGCGGCGTCGTAGCCGGTTCTAGCTTACACTTCTGTGCAACTTGCCACTTCTTACGCATTACCCTCTGTAAGTCTTTTAAAAATTCTTTAGGTGGGTTACTGTTTGAATCCGCTAATTTTTTAGGCGAGGAAAGTCTTGTACTCTCATTTCGTTTTGGTGGCGGTGGTTTACGTGGCGAGGGTGGCGGCTCTTTGAGGTTGAACGAGATTTTTTTATTCTTTTTATCAGAACACGTGGGCAGGTCGTCTACAAAGTTCACCTTCTTTATTGACCCTGTTCGTTCTTTAACAGGTTCAGTGAGTTTTTTTTGTATGGAAGGACTGCCATTGCTAAGCTTCTTTGTTTGCAGTTCGACCAGACATGCACCATAGGCTACCGTCTGTGGGCCATATAGACTCTTGTCAGAGTGCAGAGACGACGTCCGAGAGGTGTCCGAGTTGACGCTATCCAGGGACGGCTGACGCGGAAAAGTTCGACTAATATCTGAATTGCGGGAACTCGTTCTCGACTGCCCAGCTCGAGCTGTTTGTTCGATTTGTTGTGCTGTTAATTGATTAACTATGTCATGTACTCGACCAGCAGGGGGTTCTATAGTGTGTTCTGGAGGCGGCGGCGGGAGACTTAGTTGAGAACCACAAATATCTTCACTCGGGTCCAGCGGCGGCGGCGGAGGCGGCAGGGAATCTAAACTCAGAGTGGAACTGAACATACCGTCTGGCACATCTTCATTAGGAGGTGGTGGTAATGGCAAATCTTCTGTGATGGGTACGTCTGGTCTTTGCACTTTATCATATATTGTGGTGTAACCGTAGAGGGAGGAGCCATTGTCGGCACTATTGCGGTAGATATTGTCCCTCTGAAGAGATTCGTAGAGACCATACGAGGGTGAAGGCGGTTCATGTCGGACTGGACTGCTAGTGGAACTGAGATGACTGTTGCTAGCGCTGCTATACACTGGGCTCTCCGCACTTTCTGCACAGACAAAAGACATAGTTATCTAACTAATATTATAAATGCAAAAGTTTGGATGTTTGTTTATTTGTTTGTTGCGGATGAACGGATTTGAATCATACTTGGTACAGGTAGAACATACCCTGGATTAAAACATAGGAAATTTTTTATCCCGATATAGTTCCCGCGGGATAAACAAAATTTCCGCGATAAAGTTAATCCACGCAGGCGAAACCGCGGGCGGAAATCTAGTTAGGTTATATTTATAAGTAGGTATGTTAATCGTTTCATCATTAATCTAGAATCGGAGGTAAAGTTCATGTGAGAATTGGGAACTTAATAACCTTCAATTGTTATGTTATGCAGGTGGGTCTGAGGAACTCAAAACATTTAAAAAATGGATTCCTTTCAATGTTTAGAAGAAAAATCGGCCTCTACATTGTTTTGTGACTAAGTATAATACAGTTGCCATAATTGAGTTATTCTTGTGAAATAGGTAAACGTAACTATACACACACCAGCTCAACTTAAGTTATATACGCGGCGGTAGAAATTCATTTGTACCTTTGCCTTTGGCGGGAACAAAACCCTGCTGTCAAAATGTTAGCTGTTTTTGTCCTAGCTATAGTTTCGATCCTATGGGCCGGCAACGTCGCAATTTCTGTCACACTTTTCCAGGTATTGCGGTATTTCTTCATAACTGTAGTTATGATAATTGTACTTAATTTTTAATAATTTTACCCGATCGCTCCAGAATCGTCCTGATTAATGTTTTCAGATGTATGCAATGACCTGGAAGGGTGTATATAAGTATAGGTATCGTTTTGATTCCGAAGAGTGTCGTAGGATACATGTTTTGGCAAGAAATCCAACATTGCGCCCGAAAAATACGTATAGAATAACTAGTATATCGCCCGCTGCCTTGCTTGTGTGGAATAACTTTATTGCTGATAATAAATAATATGTTTAATTTTGTTTATGCTGCGGGAATTTCGAAACACTTTATCGAGAAAAAAAAAATCCTATGTCTTAATCCAGGGTATGTTCTACCTATATGCCAAATTTCATCCAAATCCATTCATCCGTTTCTCCGTAATTGAATAACAAACAAGCAAACGATTTTCGATGTATCGAAAATCTCGCATATTATTAGTTGGACTACAATTTCAACACGTACATTTTTAAATTTTCATTCAGATATTTCGTAAAAAATGGAAATTGGTTTCGGAAATTTCAAATTACAACGATGCCAGCCTTAAGCTTCTGCGCATTGGAAATGGATTTTATTTATTTTTATAATAAACGCAGTGTTGAAAGGTTTCTTCTAACCTTGTTCCCAATACCACCAGGAAGCCATGGTTAAAAATTTTAGATTGCGCGATGCCCACGAATTATATTCCTAATCGGAAGTTAATTTAATTTCTTTAAATACTTTTCGATTTCATTTACTGGTTTGAAAGCGCGTCATCATCACATCATACCTATGTTATGATGTCGCTTGAGGGTGGAGTCATCAGGTCGAGGGGAAGGGGCAGCAGCGGGTCGCGGCCTGCGCGTGAGTGTACCGCCATCACCGCCACCGCCTCCCTCGTCCTCACCTCCCTCGCCATCACCGTCCTTCTCAACCATCTCCTTCAGCTGGCGCGTCATCCATGTTAGCGGGATATTAGGTTTCATCGAAGGCTTTCGCTTTATTGTGCCTGAAATAATAACAGAACATATATTTATAGAGGTATTTGGAATCGTATCTATAATGCAACACTTCTACAGTGTACTGGACCAAGTCCACAAAGCAATCGTCTTGATGAGTTGAAGGTATCACCGCACTGCTGTGTCCTGCGGTAAGTTCACGGTACGTCGAGATATATTCGAAGTAGGTAGGTAGGTTTTCAATCAGAGAGAGAGAGTTCCTCTTGATGTTTTCTTCGACAAAAAGTCAACGATATGTGCTTCCGTAACAAAAACGTGCCACTGCACGGAAAAACCTTCTCTCAAATGAGACATTTACAAAATGCGTCGCATGGAATTTATTTTCCGTGGCATGCAGGTTTCCTCACTAATATTTCCTTCACAGCAAAATCACACGAATTTTCATGATGAACACTGATTTTCCGCAACACACATATATATATAAATATATTTATATATAAATTTGGAAAGTAAAAGAGTACCTACCCATAGGGAACTCGCAATCGAAAGCGCTCTCGGAAGCGGTGCCCCCGTCCGACAGGCAGCCGCTGGAACTGGATGATGATGCGCGCGAGTGCCTGTTGCCACAACAATACTTCAATACGTTTATAACTATACCTAAATTATAAATAACATAAATTTATATTTTGAAAAATGGTTTAACAAAAGAGTGTCTTTGTAGGTCTCCTCGGCCTCAAGCACTACAAAAGGCAGTTAAATAAATTTCGCATTTTTTAAAATAAAACAAAATTCGCATACACATGCTTAGGTATACATAAAATAATAAAAATCCGCTTTGCATAAGGAAGTATAACATATATTGCAATGACAAATAGATTATAACTGAAGCAAGCAAAGTTTTTGAATGTAAGTAGGTACTTTACTAATATTATTATTGTGGCTGTCAGACAGAGTGGAATACAACGTGACCTTAAATCTTAATTAGTGAGATACACACCTGCCACTGCTTATATCCGAGTTGGCGACACTGGCATTGCTGGACGTCGACTGAGCTGGACTATTGAGGCCCGGCGCGGCAACCCCGTTTGTCTTAGTAGGGATCGATGTTATCTACATCAAAAATTACAACAAGTTTTCAATTAATTTTTCGGTAGGTACTTAACGTCTTGTGAATTTTATGTATATTCGTACTTATCACGTCCAGGGTTAAACCGAATAAGAATATAGGTATATCACTAGGTTTCCGCCCGCGGCTTCTAATTATAATCCGTTCATCCGTTTCGCCGTGATTGAGCAACAAACAAACATCCAAACTTTCGCATTTATAATATTATATATAGTTAGATTAGATTAGTCTCGAAACCTCTGATCTGTTTTCTTCTGGTGCGTTGTTTTGGGTAGGTAGTTGGTAATAATAATAAATATCATTGCACATACACATAGCGCCATCTAGTTCGAGATTAAGCAACTATGCTTGTAATTTTTACTTCATATTCCTCATACAAACATAATAATATGCCTCTAGATTAATAATAATAAGATTCGAACCCGCGAACTTTCTAATCACTCTACAATCAGGGTTTCTAACCACTCTACACCAAAGAGGTCGTAATGTCGTTAAGCCCAGATTATTTAATGTAATTAACGTAGGTCAGTCAATATTGAATTATTGGTTCGATATCGGAATTCGATCAATGTCGGAAAATTTCCGAAGGAACTCGGTCTGAATGTTTGAAAGTTTTATACGATACATTTTGTCTTACCATAAACAATTAGCTTTAGCTTAAGATCGAATCTGTGGTCGCGGGACCTTGGAAACATTCCGGTATTACATTGAGTTTCGATATCGGATCGATACGGGAGCTGACCTACGTTCTGTGCCCGAGCTACCTCCGACAAAGAAGGCACTTGACGAAGGTAGACGGTCGTATTGACGATAAGATAATAAATATAACTAACCGAACAAGAGCGTGCGTGAGCTAGGTGATCCAAATCTTCTTGCGTGAGTTCTTCCACAAGCGAACGGTAGTTTTCCAACAGCTGTCTTCCATGCTGCAAACGAAACAATTTCATTTTATGAAGGTTGATTGTATGCGAATACATACATACGTAATTATTGTGTACAGAGTGACCCGATCTGATGGGTCTATGGAGAAATCTGAAACTACAACATAGAGAAATTCATATAAGCCCCATGGCACTTGAGCCTACATGAAATTTTTTATTTAGTTTAGTGTGTAAATTAGATTAGATGACTGAGTTTTTGTATTTATAACTAATTCAATACTTTATGAATTACTTTATTATCTCAGTTAATACTTTATGAAAATAAATTTGAATCCGAATTTAATTTAACCTTGGTAACTTTTCCGACATTTTTGGCGATCGGATACCTCATTCAATCAATTAATTTTCGAGATTCCTAAATGCAGTTTGCTCGGAATAACGTCGTTCCTTAGAACAAATTTTTCCATCTCTCATAGTTTCGAACTTCTCCACACTGCATCACTTAACTGATCAACGAGTACCTAGGCATACTGAATAGGTACCGTAACGAATGCAATATGACCGACCGACCGGTTACATATTTTCCACTTCAGTATCGATCACAGAATAGAGATGTAGTGAAAAGCCTTTTAGTTATTGTATAAGGAAACGTTTAGTGTATAACCTTGGCTATCCGCATGGCGGTGACCCATCTCTCGAGCGTGCGGTGGTCGTCAGCGCACAGGAACTTTATAAACTTAACACTCTTTGGTTGCTGCAGTCTTGGGTGCTTGATAGCAAAGCAAAAGTCTGTCGGTGACTTGTACTTCTTTTTCCAATTCAATCCTATGTACACTTCGTTGGTATCGAACGTTGCTAGACAGACCAGCTCCTTTAAAGTCTTCACTTTGTCCTTAGGTGAGTAGTATAGTCCTATTTATGGGACAAGTCAAAATAAACGATAGGTTAAGGTTCGAAAATAAAGCTGTAAGTATAAAATTCGCAATAAGTTCGCCTCGCACAATAGTTAGTTTAATAATTGTGAAGTGTGGCCACACATCGCACTGCAATTATAGATTTTATTCTATGTGAGTAAAGCACATTTAAGTGATTAAAGGCGGATCCAAGTTTCGGGTCAGGGGTTCACATACTCGAGGTCCAGCAAATAATAATAATAAATGTAATTAAAAAAGACATGGCACTTTATTGTTTTACAACAGTAACACAATGACGTAGGCCATAGGAGGAGCGGTCATGGCTCCGCCGTTATAAATGACCCATACATAACTTGTTTTACTAACCAGAAGGTCTAAGAACAAAATGGTATTTCTTCCATCCTTTTTTGGCGTCGCTTTTTAAATACAGAGGACCTTCCATGGGCGGAACTGGATGACCAGAGACCGATGGCACTGTGCTTGTAGTGCCACCGCTTTGACCAAAAAATTCCTCAATTATCACTTGTCTTGAATGCTCGTCTTGTTCACTGGACCAACCTTAAAAACAAGAATTATTTTACTCATTTTACAAAGGTAGGTACACGTTTTATCTGTACTAGCTTTCCGCCCGTGACTTCATCCGCATCGATCTCGAAATAAGGTACAAACTATCACTTGTATTATATTATATACCTACTATGGGAAGAAATTCTTAAATGATAGTGACGTATCATAATCCGCTGCGTAATTTAGAACACTAACTACACAAACAGACAGACGTGAATAGAGACCTTGTTTTATACTATGTATTTAGAATGCTAAAGTTGCGTAGTACAAAAATAAAATATGTAATTCACACATACCTCTGTCATCTTCGGATAAGAGAAACTTTTCTGGTGTTTGAAATAACGATATTTTGTCAGACCTCTCAGCAAATAATATTTTATTTTTAGATTCCCTTGTCCATAGCATTAAATTGTCCACTAACATTTCATGATCTTCATACACTCGTTCTGTAAAATTTTGCAAGCATGTAAGAAAAAGCACGGAAATAGGTATATATTTACATTTGTGTCCACTATGAATATGGAACTTGCTAAGTAAACAAAACACGATCTCAGATCTCTCTCGTACCTACTTGTTTTTACTTTCGGTATTTTATTATTCGCTATGGTTTGACATAAGTAAAGGAATAAGTAATAATAAATAGCCATTTAAGAGCCATCACTAGTAAATTCATCATTCAGAGACAATTTCAATATGGCGGTTTGTTATATGCAAGTTTTACAAAATGTTAGTTTATTTTCTGATATCTTACCCATATGGAGATCAGGCAAATGTTCAACAACTGCCCACTTTGGCTCCATGGTGACGTGGTTTTTATCTGCTAATAATCTGGTCACATAGCCACAAGTCATTTTCTCATCTACTAACAGGCTTTTGGAAGAGCCATCCATGGAAAATGCTTTTATGAACAACTTTTTAATATTAGCTTCTCTCATCCGCTCAAGGGCAAGTTTTATCTTATCAGCTTTTTGTTGGAAGCTTGCATCCTGGGAACAATTAGGAATGCCACATAGAATTATACATTGTATTTAAGGATAGCACTTTACTGTCCTTATCTACTAACAAATGTACTTATATTTTTATTTGTGTACAGCTAAATATTTTATTCTTGTATTTACTTGTATAAGACTGTAGAATGTTCTGTTTACCTATCACTAGACCTACCTTAGGGTTTTGATGAAGATTAAGTTTTAGCGCTTTACATTTGGCACTTGCAACACTAGAAGCTGACGATTCACTTGAAAGCATGGATACCTGAAATTAAAAAATGCCAGAAATGGCTTAAAAATATATCAAGCCCGTTTATAAAGATTTCAGCAAAAATAACATAAAATAGTGAAATGATTGCTGCTTGTACAAGTTGCGCATGCTGTGCTAATAAATTCTCTTTTCTGTAACTTCCAAAAAGTGTAACAATGACATTGACAATTAAATTGTAACTAACAAAAGAGGAACGATATACAATAATACCTATCGTGCAAGTGCAAGCAAAAACTATCAAAATCTTGGTGTGCAAAAAAATTTACAAAATCTTGGTGTGCAAAAAATAGATTTTGGAGCCAGGCCTTTATCAGTCTCATTTAAAAATGACAAATCTTTATCAAAGTCATGGAGTTGATTTGACTAATTCTATTACTTTAGTCGACCTTTATAATATGGCTCCAACAAATAATTCCTCACCACCTCAGAAGAAGAGGCCCTCTAAATCGAGAAAGGCACGAACGCCTAAGAAGAAGGTAATAAGTTAAAACTGAAATTTTAGTAAGATTATGCCAAAGAGCAATGTGGTAGGTGATGCTAATGATTGATAAAAGGCTAACCAATTTAGTCTCAATTATATTATTGATCTTATGTTTTATTTTAGGACCAATTGCAATCCCCGAAGAAAATAGAAAAACCTAGAAAAAGAAAAGCTACTGGATTTGGCAATTGTCCTATCTGTTGGGATGAGTTGGGCACAAAACCATTAGCTTCGACAAAATGTGGACATGTATATTGCTTGGCATGTTTAGAAAAATCTCTACGTCGAGAACGTAGGTGTCCCACATGTCGGTGTTTTTTAAAAGGAGCTACGGGTTATCATCCTTTGTATTTAGATCATAATTAATCCCCGCCTCCTTGGCTCAGTGAATTCACCACTGAACTGCAGATACGGAGGTCGCGTTTCATATCCCATCGAGGAACAGATTAGTACTCGTATAGTTAGTGGTGCATTGTGAAATGCCTGCCTGGATCATCGTGGTAGTCTGCTGCCAACAGCAGTATTAATACAGTTGGGTTCTAGCTGTTCGACAGCCAGTCGCATATTATGTTGAGGGTTTGCGTATTACTTCAATTAATATCAGGTTAAGAAGAAATAATATAAAGGACATGAAGTTGAAGCTCCTTATCTAATAAGCAGAACTTTTACAGAAGGAGGAATATGCAACGAACAGATATTAGTTATTGATGTTGATGTTTTAATGCTATGAATAGAACATCTATTTTGTCTGAGCTTTAACATTTAATATTTACTCTATGAGATAAAAATGGTGATTTTCTCCAACGAAATCTGATCAAAGTGTTAAAATTATGTGTAACTTCTTAATTATATAGTATATCAGTAATTGCTTTCATCTTTCTGTAAATAGACTACATGGATCTATGAACCATTATACTAATATTATACCCGTATGTACCTTAACTGAAAGATCTTTGTGACTTTGGAGATGTTAGGTATTTTATTTCAATCGAAATTTCCATCCCATAATTTCTACAATCCATTTTCTATTACAAAGATGTTTGTAGATTTTGTAAAAAATAATGCGGCCGTATCGATTATCAAATATTCGTAAAAATATTATTATGTGCTTGTATACGTGACAACCACGCAGGAGGTAGGTACTCTATTGAGCTGACATCAGGATTTTATTTATTTGTAAGAAATGAATGTGTATTGAGATAATAAAGTGTATATATATATATATTTATATTTTTTTTCTGAGAAATTTACATACGACAAAACTTGCAACTGGAAATCGATTTCCGAATATCTCGAATGCTTTCTACTTCTAAAAATATTTTATATCTAATATTATAATGGGTCTACGACATTAGTTGAGGAGCTTACTGTATTTCGTTATTACAGTAATTTCATTAATTTCATCGTAGTTCAAGTATTCCACCAGATGACAACGTAATTCTGATAAAGGTTTTTAAAATATTGTGTTAATCGCCTGGCAAGATTACACATCTTCACCCAGCACCACCACCATGCAATAGATTATCATAAATTTTAAAATGTAAGGTACTCACGGTATCACTAAAAGCCGAGTCATTGTCAGGAGAGTCGGTCCGAGCTATACTTGAGGTGTTTTCGTTGCACTCTTTAATACACTGCTGCCTTTGCGAGCAGCCCTCACTGCTCCCTGGGCGTTCTTTGGTAGCCGACGAGTATCCTAGACAAGTGAATGGATAATTATTGAAAGAGGTATAGTTGCGAGGACGATATAAGATCCTTACTATTTACAAATTAAAATAAGAAAATGGGTTCTACCCGTTACACATAATATTGATACAACTAGTAGTAGGTACCTTAGCTATATCAGGGTTTTTATAATTTTCTTTATAGTATTTGCATACCTGTAGGTGTGTAAACATTTCTAGGAAATTCATTCTCACTTTTGAATTTTCACCTACTCTGTTATCGATTCGATTGTTTTTTGTAAAATAATAAATATAAATAAATAATAAATATTTGTAAACCATCGAAATTGGGCTAAATGTTCTGTTATAAGTTTATGTCATCATTAATTTTCCTACTTACCCGAAGAAACCCTTGATATCTCTTCATCATACTCTGAGTCAAGAGCACAGAGTTCGCCGAGGATTGCGTCTAGGTCAGCGTCCTGGGTCTCCTCTAAGTTAGCCATTGAGAACCGATACGTGTCGATCCGAGGAGCGATAATCTCCAGAGGCCTCAGCGCCGCCGATGCCTCGGTCGATGCATTTAGACCCTGCAATAATAAGAGGTGTTGGATTTAAAAAATAAAGTGATAATCTACCAGGAAGATTGTTGGCCATACTTTCATAATTCCACATCTGACCTTTCATTAGCTAGCTCTGGATGTCATCGCTCTGACATTTAGCTTAATTGTGTTTAAATTATTCACATGAGCACCCTTTAATGAGCCCCAGGAAACCAATCCCGAGCCATAAAAGTAGTAGGACATGATGAATATGAATGAGTGTGCCTTTAGGTTTAAGAATTAATTATTATCCACACACATGTGAAGTCAACATCCCAAAACATAGCTGGATTGGAGCCCATTGTCTTTTGAACAATGAACTTCGATGATTTGTGTTTTTGTAGATTATTAGAATATCTCTTTAAATTCTGACACGAATTCTTGCTACACTTGATGTGTTAATACAATATTTAATAACTACGCTAAAGCATATATTATTCCTATGCAAAAGATAGCTCCTTTTTGTTAATTTGTGTTTTGAATGAGTTGTTAAATTCAAGAGCTTATACTAAATCTGGTGTAGATAAATAAATAGGTAGGTAGGTATACGAATTTGAGAAATCTTACATACCTAATTGATAAGTGGCTGAACATATTTAGGTAGGTTATTTATACCTATACCTACGTAATAAATATGCTGTGGTACACAGAAAATGTATGATTCAATAGTTCATACGAGTACATCCATACGAAGAAAGTTTCATAGTTTCAATACAGTTTAATAAAGTTTAGATACTTTAGTATATATTCGTTGCATGACCTACGTACCGTTAATGCATCCAACGTTTGTTCCATAGATTTAGATTCGACTGGAGAGTTAGTAACACTTCTGGACTTTCCACTTGTTAACCGAAAACTTCTATTAAGAGAAGACAAGAAACCCCCCCGATGCCACTTGCTCGGCTCATTCAGTTGCACATCCATCATTTCGTTTACATTGCAACTCAGAATGACTCACAAACCGCACTTCACTCTTTAAGCAAAGTATGCCTAAAGGCCGGTAAGTACTTTGCGCACCTTTTTAGACCATCGTCCATTCGTCATTAAACTTAACAAAGTGCGGATATAGGGTTATTTGTAATAGTAGAAATCGGAAACACTTGGAAACGAATTGTTATGCCACCACTGCGTCCGTATTCGGGATCTACCAACTTTAGTAAGTAATATTGGTTGTGTTGACACTTCAGTGACCTCGCCCATTCACTTTGACGTTGAAATTGTTAAAAAACTGTACAAGTTATTTTGGATATTTAAAGAGAACAAAGAGCGCTGGCGATAAGCTCACGAAACGCGTATAACCAACGCTGGCGCAAACACAACTACGAGTACGAGTCGAGTAGTAGTATTACAAAAAGAGCCATGGGCCCAGAGACGCGCGGTCGCAGGCACAAGCAGGGGGGAGGTGCGGGGACAAGAGGCAAGCGGCGAGCGAGCAGCACGCTGTGTGCACGTGTGCGGGCCCGGGTTTCGTTCCAGGACAAGGCGCATCGGTGTGCGTGCAAGTCCCCTCGTCTTAGCCGGGAACATGGTGAATCTACTACGGGTTACCCCCCGTCCTGTCTCTACTGTCCGCTCACGCACGCACCCCCGTGCCAGCGCCCGTCGCCTTGTCCCACGCACACTAATATAATACTATACCGTTGGTATACATTAATCTTATCCCCTTTCAAAATATAGTTCAAGCTAGAGAAATATTGGGGTGCCTTTTTGGCACCAAAATCAAGGCTTGTCTATATTTGACGAACTTCAGCTTTTCATTTGGTAATGGACGCCCCTTGTTTAAGGTGGTAATTATACTTCCTATACGAAATAATCACGAAATTTTGAACTAGGACGCTAAGTTAGGTCTTTACAACTTGTTTTAAGACTTTTCAGTTATTTTTTCAAAATTCCCTTGATTAGCTGGCACAACAACGCTGCTTATTGAGAAAACAAGGATTTGCATTATTTGTTGTTAAAATAGTTTAATCAATCAGCAATTTAAGAGTAAGAGCATGAGCAATAATCGTTGCAACATTCGTGGCATACCGTGATGAGCCGGCCACATTGCGCAACAAAGATCTCAAGGTCTAGGCGGAATACATGGTGGTGTTTACACTGCTGTTCAGTCAGATATATGGAGTTTATAGGTAATTTTCAGAAAATGTATATTGTGCTTAGATATTATTTCGTAGTATTAAGTTAAGGTATGTAAATGGATCACTCCAAATATACTTTTATTTCAATATAAGTATTTATAAAATAATGGTACCTTCAGCAATGGAAACCATAATCCCATAAAAACCTATTAAATTGTGACTCTAGTACCGATATATATAATATAGTACTTATGACTCTACCTTAAGCAATTCTGAGATATAATGGAGAGCTAAGTAAATTCTTCTGAATAAAATGCTTTATATACCTATTTGAATATATTCAGTCACTATAAGCTTAATCTTTTGTTACATACAACTTTATTTCGTTTTATAGGGAAATAGGTATATGAAGATATTTTTTAGACTTGGCAATAGGTATTTGCCCTAGTAAAACCATCATAATGAGTTAAATATACACGGCCACAAATTAACAGCACAGAATGTCTTTACACTTCATGTAAAAAAAAATATTTTTAAAATTTTCTCCCGTTGCTAAAAATTATTATTAAATTTTTGACTTTTCCTTTCTTTCTATCCTACCTAAACACAGTTCCATTCCAAATTTCAAGTGGCTTTAGAATTTTGATGTTCAAATAGTGAGTGAGTAACGAAATATCGAAAGTAATACCCTGTCTTTTAAAATTTGATATTGTTTACCTACAAAATTTCAAAGGCTAGAGGCTACCTACAAAATACAGGTTAGTAACCTAGTTCAGCAGCAAAGGCAATGCATAATATTACCTATTCAACCTTAATTTTGACCCTTTACTTTGAAGTATGAATATTTATGTAAATATAAATACCTATAAATCAACAATATAACATTATAACTATTTGTCAGTTTTGTATAAATAGAGTAAACAAAACAAGCTGTTGTTTGCAAGTGTGCCCTAATATTGTTTCGTACTCATTAGTGGGAAACTCTTTTGGATAATGTGTTAACTTTTGTGTTACAAACACATTGTTCTAATATGTATTAGTTGTTGTTTCCCAGAAATAAATAAAAAAAACATGTCATACTTTTCGAATTAAATAATAAAATATACTTACAGTAGTTATTGTAGAATACTATATTTTACTATTATATCATTATAATTATACAATTTCTTTAAAATCGATGCATAGATTGCAGAGTGAAAAGATTGTGACATACCTAGCTACGGACAGGTGAACATGGCTCATCTTTTTGTCATCAACCACATCCGTGGCTCAATGTAAACAACATAGGGTTTACAAAGCGGAGGTCTCCAATTCGATTCGTAGCATAGATTTTATTTTTTATTTCTTTATGCTTTATTAATAAATAGTTTGCAATACTTATTGAACAAAACCGTTTGCACACTTGGGTCTTTAGTATACTCCGTTTGGTTGGTGGTGGGCATCTTTATATGTTTGCCTGGCAAGTAATCCACCATCTAATCTAAGTCTGAACCTCAAGCAACAATGTTATGTTCTGACTGTTTGCGATAGATAAATCGCCAGTGCCCCAAGTAAGACGAGAGAGCCGGATGAGCACGCTTCCATCTCTGATCTTATCCTCTTTTGTATGTGTGATTGAGGTTGCGCTAACCAGTTGATAAGAAAAAGTAAAATTGTTGTCCAGTTTTTTCTTAATTATACTTTGAATCACGTTCAAAGAGGCAATGAACAAATTATGAAGAGTGACTAAACTTAGCACCGACGCTTGTTAAGATACCCATGTAGGCACAAATTTTATATACCTTTGACTAAGTTGACGGTCAGTTATACAGTGAGTTAAAATATATAACAAGTTTCCTTATTCCTTTAATGAAAAAATTCAATAGCACAGGGAAAATACGGTAAAAAATTAGGTTAGCTAGACATAATTCAAAACCGACTTATATAATTGCTATCTTATAGAGGTATATTAGAGACGTAATTTTGAATAATTAAGCCAAAAAAAAAACGAGCGCTTAGTCTAGATTTTTTTAGAAAACCCTATTTTTAATTTGTATCTTAATAACAATAAATGCTAACTGATATCTAATTAGGTACACTTTTGTTAAACATAGTTAGCCATGCATGTGTTTTAGCTGAAAATGTCGAAGCTGTACTAATATTTTGTGACGATATTTTTCCTAAATGTTTTAAATTTAAAGAAATTGATGGGTATCAATTGAGCATTTTTTTTAAAGAAACACATTTTTCAACTTTAGCTTATTTAGTTACTTAGTACTTGCATTTCTTACAAATGCCTAATTTTTAGCAATTTTTACTACATTTACAACACTTTATTAAATGTTTCAAGAAAATCGCGGTTATTCGTTTTTCCGAAGTAAAACCGTATTTTCCCTGGGCTATAAAGCAACTTAAAAGAATGGTTGGTTGACAAATTAATGCTTCTACAACGTAAAATACTACTTAAATAATATATTTGGTTATTGGTCAGGAATAAATATCATTTCAATTCGATTTTTCGTTAATGGGCAAATTAATTAGGAAATTGAAATTATTACTTCATTAACACTACTACTTGACATTATTGTATATTGTATGTATATTGAATTTGTTTTATGATAATTAATGAACAATCATTAGTTACTTAAGTACTTACGTTACATAATTGTGTTACATTCCTGGTTTTATGTAGGTATACATCTCGACAAGGCAAATTTAGGCTGATTTAATATTTTTATTTTATGCAGAATACAGATTTTTTATGTAGTTACATTACCTTAGTTGTTCATACTCGACTATGATTGATGATGATGATGAATTAATGTTATTTAAGGGTAAGTACTGTGATTTCTTTAAACACCTAGAAGAGTCCCTTATTTTCACGCTAGGGGCAGTGTGAGAATGAAATAAGAGAGGTTTCTTGATAATTCTAAGTTTAAATAAATTTTTCACAATATGATTTTTAGTAGGCATCTTCAGCAAAATTTTTTTTTGCAAAACTCAAATGTGACAGTGATTTTGAAACAAAAATATTACTTCCGTAATAAAAATAAGATAGGTACTACTTATTGAAATTTAAAATGTAAATCAGACAAAAAAGGGCAACAGGTGGTATACCACCTACCACCTGCTCGGGCGCCGATCCGCAGGGTAGACAGATGCGCTCGATCTCAAAAACCCTATTGATTTTCGAATGTAGGTAGGTACCTAAGTGTGCATTTATTCAGTCAATCGCGATCACTAAGTCGGTATAATTATGAGCATGTTTGGTAAAACTTTGTTTTGTTCATTATTTAACAAAATAGGCACACACTATACGTCTTATTGATAAAAATTTACAAACGGTGTATAAGCCTGTTTTAGTTAAATCATGTTGTGTCTGTCGTTCATAAGGAAATGTTCGAATGAAAGAAAGTGACAACATACTTTAACTAAAACAGGCATATAAAGCGTTTGTAAATTTTTATGAAGTATATGTATAGTCAATGCAGGTGAGGTTTATATACAATGACAGCAGCTGCAAAAAATATATTTTAATTATTTTCTTATAACACGATCATAAATACAAGTATAATGGTAATGAAAACGTGCAGGTTGATTAAAAATATATTAAGAAGTGATTCAGTAATCATTGACTTTTCGTGACTATACTCCTTTTAAGGACATACCGTCTGGTCCCCTAAGAGGGTTTATGCCACACATCAATCCATACAAACTTTCAAATCCAAATTTTCTGAAATAAATATATCCGATCCTAATAAAACTTTATACGTATAATACACAGTTCTAAAAAGTTAGTAGTAATTATTTTCAAAATATCTCATTTAAAAGGACATATTGCATTTGTTCTGTTACTGTGGAAAACTTAAAATCGCTCTAATTTAGTATCAATACTCTTTTCGGATAATTTGTATGGAATACCGTGCGGAATAAACCCTCTTAACGTCGTCCCATAAAATACCATTCGGTTCAAGAATAGAAAGGAAAGAAGAATTGGCCATATACGTCGATAAAGTCGAAAGTCATAATAGTAAATTGTTTACGAACAGAACGAAGCATTATGGGTATGACACGAGGACTAGTTTAAATAGATTAGAATTTAGTTTAGTTCGAGTATCTTACGGCATACTTTTCATTAGGAAATTTAACAAATTACTATAATTATTAATTTAAAACTACAAAATTTACAATTACAACTTTATTGACTAATTTTTACACAAACGGCTTAAGAAAAATTTTTATTAAGCAACGATATGGGTAGAGTCAATAGCTAAGGTGTTTTATTATACAGTAGGTAATCATTGTTTCATAAAGCTAATAGAAATTTTTGATCGTGTTGGTAGAGTAAAGTTTAATATTACAATAATCGCTAGCATAAATAAGTAAATATGTATACTTAGACATACACACAACGCCATCTAGTTCCATAGTAAGCAACTTTAGGCTTGTGTTGTGGATACCAAATGGTTGATGTACTACATAAATACATTTATTTTTGTAAATAAATACTTATTATAAATGAAAACATCCATAACTCGGGTACACATTCATCACACAAACATATAATAACGGGATTTGAACCCGCAAACTTTTGGAATAGTGGTCAGAGTTGCTAACCACTACACTAAACAGGTCGTCGCTAAATAAGTTAGTATGAAATGTTGTTTAAATTTCTGTATATGTATTTAAAAACGTATTATGTAGCTAGCAATTCAATGGTGTTCTAAGGATAAAAAATACACATTTTAATCAGTCTACGCAAAGCTATACTTAATGGTATATTTTAGAGCATAAGAAGTGTAAAAAAATGTTTTAACAGCCCAATAGCCTTTGCCGTGAAATGTACAATGTTACCTAAAATTGGCAAATAATTTTTTATCAGATTCTGTGTTCTATTGTTATTAATTTCTTGTAAGAAAATATATTTTTGCAACTTGCCATAAATAAATACAGGTGTCTATTTTTACCACCACCGCACCTACATTATAATTTTAGAGGTATGGTGCCGTTATAGCAATTTTCTTATGAGCCACCAAAGATTTTATTTCAAATAATGTTATGAAAATCATACCGAAATTCAATACTTGCGCATTCGTTCAAATTTCTAAATTGTTTTATTGTACGTAATTAATAAGCTATTATAGGTGTAACACAGGTCGATTGTTAAGTTGGCAAATTATAAAACTTCATTGTTAAAGTTGGAAACATTCTTACCTTAAAAATGTGCGTAGAAATCGTTCTGATAAACTTGAATCTTGTCAGTCAATATTCGTGGATAGGCTCCTGCCATCTGCACTGATGTACACCTGCCCTGGGCCATTTGGTCATTATCCCAAACAAGTATCGACACTATACCCAAAATTTATGCTACCGAATATTGCTGACGAAACCTTGCTTGGTATTTTTTTATATATATACCATACTAGCTAGTATATAAAATGTGGTATACACAACGGCTGAGTAAACATCCCCTCCATAGTATTTGTTTGAATTTCACGTAACTATATTATAACAATTGAAGTTAGTTGGAAGCGATTAGCATGGTTTAATCCCGGCCTTACCTATTTATTGCTTACGATTATACCTAATCACGACCAATAATCTAAACTAGGCCAATAAAGAAAAATCATGCATGCAAACATGCCAATATCGACTGATTTAATCGTTATCGTTACATGCACACGTAAATAATTGAAGTATGTAGATAAGTACTAAAAATTTTAAGTGCTACAACACAGGTCGGTCCGCACCATATAAGATTAATTAACATCAGCTTACTTGTCTAATCAATTTTTCTAACTACAAGATGACATATTATTTTGTTTCGTTTTTTATAATTGTGGTAAGAACGTTAAGTAAATACTTTATCTACCATCACATTTATCTTAACATATTCAGAACTATATTATAATCTTTTCACTCACGACTAATATAATGAATGGCTGTTTAGTTAGTGTTAAATATAGTATTTTACACTTTGGCTAACGTCGCCTTATTACAAAACTCAAAAAAGTGAGCGTAATCATTATTGTTGCGTGCTTATTGATGGACTAATGAAATATAATTTGGTCCCGATGACGTCTGACATGGTACGGACCCCTTATGGTCCAGCCATATTGGACATCTGGCAAGTTGCGAGCTCTATTCATGCACTCACACCCATATGATTCTCAAAATAACAAATAACCATGTGTTCCGTGAATTACGTGATTATAAAATATTATGTATGATGGATACTGAAAGAGTTATAATGTTATTCGTTTGTAATTTTAATAATGAGCAGAAAGTTGAATTAGTTTCTGAAAATTAGATCTATGTGATTCTGTCCGATTGAAACGTTGAATTGAAGATTAAAGTATAACAGTCAATAACGTTACGAGGGAAAGAGAGAGATATATAAGTAGTAGTCTAATCGCACAACAGATATCATATAATAAGGAATAGTAGTGGTGGATAATTTATGTACTATTTATTACTTCTCGGTCAATATTATTACTATGTACACATACCACATTGTTCTATACCTCTATAGAATTTGCTGTAAGGGGCTTTGTACATCATTGATTTGTAAATAAATAATCATAGTCAGTACGGTGAAGTACCCACGTATTGCAGATTAGCCGACAATAGTAAGCGGAAATGAGCGTACACGTGCTCTCTCAAATCTTTAATAGGTTCATTTAGAACTCACATTTGGAGCAGGTTTTTTTTTCCCCAACTAAGACGAGAGCGACGAGACGCAGCTGCTGTTGCTTTTAGCGAACAAAAAGTTAAGAAAAAACATACAAAGGCATGTATGAAACATCACCCGAAATTCAATTACTAAAATAATATAATGACGACCAATTGATGTAGTGGACAGTGACAGCGAAATCAACGGTTGCGTGTTCGAATACCGCGAGAGATAAACGTTTTTGTGATGAATTCGAACATTTATTCCCGAGTCATGGATGTTTAATAAATATTTATGTATGTTTGTTTATCCGTTATCTAGTATCCATAGCACGAACTTTGCTTAGTTTGAGAGATGATTGGTGTAGGTGTCCGAAATATATATTTATTATTTGTTACATAAAATTTTATGTTTGCGATAAAACGTAACCTTAATTCAAATATAACAATATTTTCAATGCGGAAAAAAGGCCTATACAAAAGTAAATTGCGAAAGGTCCGTTGTAAATCGAGTTATCACGACAGCATTCAACATAATAATAGTATGGCTCAAGAAAGCAAGAGCCAAGAGGCAGAAGGCAGCGCACGAGTCCGTGCACTAAATCATGGTAAAGTTGCATATGCGCGCGCGCACCTGTCGCGCCCGCGCCGGCTGCGCGGAACACGTGTTCGATTTTTAAAAATGATCCGGATCCAGCATCAATCTTTTCATTTGAAACACGAGATGCTTGTTTGCTTTATTTGGGATGGTGCGGCGGTGAAAAATTTAACAATTTAGGTAGGTTATATTATGCAGACTCCAAAGAACTGTTTTCGCTTGATATTACAAATTTATTTTTTCAATGAAGAAGATACCTTTAATGTGTTTTAAATTGATGATAAAATACGTAAAACGTATGATCCCACTCTACATTATAGATGAAACATAATTTTCAAATTACCTATGCGATTGCTATGATGATATTTATATAAATGTATAAATGCGAAAATTTGGATGTTTGTTTGTCTGTTGCTCAACCACAGCGAAACGGATGAACAAATTTGGATGAAATTTGATATTAGGTTGAATATGCGCTGCTTTAAGACATATGATATTTTTTACCTAGTTTTATACATGAATAAATATTTCATCTCACTAATTAATTAGTCGTCTCAATTACAGCATTTACTACAATCGATTCGTATAGAAAGTGCTATATACAGGGCGTCCCACGGCTATGCCACATGGAGGGAAAGTACCTTGAATTTTGTAGATGGAACATTTTACTGAAAGAAGACATTATTTTAATTTAAAAAACAATTTAAACTGCATTCATAGATTTTTAAATAAGTACATGGTTGAACCGGGAATCGAACCATTTATTTATAAAAAAAAATTACCATGTAGCTTTATCATACCGATCGAAAGGCTTCATCATAAGGATTATTTTTTGCTAAATAACATATTGTCAGAAATAAAAGGAAGACCATGAATTTTAACATTAGATGTTCAATTTTGTTCAGAAAAATGAAAAGCTGACATTGCCGTAAGGACATACAACTGACATTATCATTACTAATACTAATTACCCACTCGAGAAGTATGCATCATTTCTCTATTATAATTTAAGTTCATGATAAAATGATAAAGAGATACGTAATTAGTAAGTAGGACTATCTCAATGAACATTTTCTTTCCTGGATCGGGACAAATGGACGAAAAAATGGCCGCCGAGATCCCCAGATCTAACCCCGTTAGATTTTTTTTATGGGGTTATGTAAAAAATTTACTTTACAAGAACCAGTGTCAAAGTGTCCACGAGCTACAAACTGAACTTCGACGTATTATTCTAAATATCCACCACAACATGATCAAAAAATCGACAGGGAGCGAAATAATCAAAAGAGTGCGACTTTGTATTGAACAGGATGGGACTCATTTTGAGCATTTGATAAATTTTGTATTAAAAATGTTAAAATTCATGGTCTTCCTTTTATTTCTGACACTATGTTATTTAGCAAAAAATTATCCTTATGATGAAGCCTTTCGATCGGTATGATAAAGTTACATGGTAATTTTTTTTATATAAATAAAGGGTTCGATTCCCGGTTCAACCATGTACTTATTTAAAAATCTATGAATGCAGTTTAAATTGTTTTTTAAATTAAAATAATGTCTTCTTTCAGTAAAATGTTCCATCTACAAAATTCAAGGTACTTTCCCTCCATGTGGCATAGCCGTGGGAGGCCCTGTATATATAGTGTATGTGTGTGTTTTTCATTGTCACCGATTCACATTTTAATATTTGTCCCAAAATCGAATCAGACCGTTTAGTTAGAATCATGACCTCTAATTAGTTAATTAGTCATACATACATTAATCGCATTTTTTCAACAAAAATTTTTAATTAATGATTACTATACCTGTTTCAGAAGTGGACGTCCTGTGACTGATATTATGATGATGAAACCTACACGAGTAGGGGAGACTGGGGCTGGTTGTAACAGGGGTAACAGTAAGTTTTATCCGTGAATATGAACCTTCAAGTCTTAGCGTTGACTTTAGTCTTACAACACGAGGCGTCGCGCAAGCACACCCAGGGTACCACCAGACAGTGCAGTGAGAGGATGTAAATGCATGCTGCGATTCTGCCAGGTAACATAAAAAAATTATTTGTATAGTATTAACATGTGTATGAATTAACCGCAATTGAAGTTCTGGAAAATAATTCCACCATTCTAAAAGCAGCTGAACCTTTCGAACTTTGCCATGTGTCGATCTTCGCATACATCGAAAGAAATGAGAAGGTCGAGCTATTGCTGTTGGTTATGTGAACCCAAATTAGTTTTCATATCTGATGAAGAAGAAATAGTGGATGCATACTTGTTGCGGAGTGCCAACATTTACTTCGATCTACTACCAATAGAAGTCAGAAAATTGACTTGATTTGAACATCAGATTGCAAGAATACATGCTTTATAATATTCATCCAAAGAAATCCTAGTTTACTAAACACTATTTTACTGTTACTGTAAAATACGTATGCTTTGTTATTATAAGTTATTTTTTTTTATAATAAACGATTGCAATAAACGGTGCCAAATCCAATTAGTTGTATGACTGTTATAAGTTTAACAATTTAATTTAAATTATGATTATTGTAACAAATGTTGTCATAAATAATTATACAATTTGAAATTCTAAGATTTAAAGTACACTTAGAGATATTCCTCTTACTGTTAAAGTCAAACATTAACCACTGAACTATAACAAAAATTAATTAATAGTAAAAGTTATTTCTTCTTAATTTGGCTGGCCTTTTCATTGTTTGAACCTACCTACCCCGTACCTATTACATCTAGCCCTTTGAGGCAATTTGTAAAGGTCTCTATTTTTTTTAAAGTTGTTTTTACTAGAAATAGGAAATATATTTAGTTTAATTTTTTTATAATATTTGTATTCCATACCTACTGAAATAGTTATAAAATATAAACTAACAATAAGTAAAATATGTATGGATTTGAAAATAGAAGGATATTTCTGAAAATTGTTACAACAAGCCCCAGTCTCCCCTAGACATAAAAAAATCTAAAACTATATTGGGTAAGTAAAGGAAAAATTGTGAAAAAATTATCAATCGCGTTTTTATACGAAGACCCGCGAGTGTTTTGAGCGCCAATTTTTTACCCGACATCCGCAAAGCCAAAAGGAGGGTGCAATGGTGATGTAGGTATTCAACGCCTCTGTATGTATACCATCTACAGTCTAAACCTCAGCCGATTTGTTCAAATAAGATGTCATTACATTTGTACAAGTTTCGGAGCGTCATAGGTGACGTTATGATAAATCCAGGCGGGCGGTAACAGCCATTGAGACAGAATGGAATTGACAGAAAATAATTCTAGGACGCCATCGAGATGGGTATCAAACGATAGATCTCCACGTAGGAAATTCAAAAACATGTATCAAAGTATTTATAATATAAATATCTACATCAAAATTTTAAAAGAAATTATAAAACCCGTCTACAGTTTTACAAAATAACTTAATTGATCTAAGGAGTAGTCGGAGGTCGTGTTTGAAAATTTATCCCAATACATCGATCACGAATTGATTAGAGTGAAGGTGCCCAGATCAAGTTCTTAAAAAAAATATTACGTACGAGTGACCGCATAGAAGCATCCGAATCCAAATCAATTGAGTTATGTGGTTTTTAAAGCTTAGCGTGGAAACCAATTGTTGTAGTGACTGTATCGACCCTGTCTAAGAAACTAACTATTGCGGGTTTGAATCACGCTGTGGGTAAATGTTTATGGGACGAATTCGAACAGTTATATCCGAAGGATGGATCTTTTACATAAATGTTGTTTATCCGTTAGTATAGTCTTTAGTAGTCACCTGCATCTATAAGTATTTACTCTCATGTTCCCTCGCTAGATCTATTGCATTAATTACGTTATAACGTGTACCTAAGGCAAAACAGGCTATAGGTATTATTATAATCCAATCCAATTTGATATCTAAGGTTCCGTTTTGCCTTTGGTCTAGGCGTGACGTTGTAGTAGGGGACTGTACGTACAAGCTTTATCTAGTTAGGTATTGGTAGCTGTAAATGTGCCCCAAAAAAATTGTGATGTAGGTACTTATGAATTATAATAAGTATTTATTTACAAAAAAAAAAGTATTTATGTAGTATATCAACCATCTGGTATCCACAACACAAGCCTATAGTTGCTTACTGTGGAACTAGATGGCGCTGTGTGTATGTCTAAGGATATTTATTTTATTTATTTATTTTTATTTATTTATGAATTCCAATTGGGCAAGTATAATGTAATAGTAATAAAATAAGAAACTATCCGATTATTTCTCATTCATTCATTACGGTATGCAATTTTTAAGATAAAAACCATTTATGAAAGTTAAATAAAATATGAATTTCGTAAAGTGAATTCTAATTGTGCATTTTATAAAACATCTGAGTAGGTACAAGAATACGTACGTACGTTTACGTACAAAAAATTCTGGCGATTTGACATTTTATCATTTATTTAAACATTTTGTCGAACTATTTACACGTCAGAAGTTGGTCGGCTATCCTAATAGCCTAATAGACCCATCTATTAGATTTTGCGGCAGCTAACGTACTCAGAGAAAACTTCGTTAGCGTGCTGCATGTGGGACCGATAACTTGATTGGTTGCCTCTCAAGTTCAAAATTAATTACCTTATGATGTAGGTTAAGTTAGGTTAACATGTCGCGGGGTGCGATGTCAGACAACCTCCTCGAGTGCCTGATGGCTACTTGTCCCCCTGGATACGTCTGGGGGGAACGGTAGTCGTTGGGCCGGTGCACCCTGGGCATCGGTCAACAACTTCCCTTTTAAGGGTTCTTGTTGACCGATGGCGAATAGTCTGACACCGGGGGGCTCCTCCGCGTGTCCCTCTGGTTTAGCAGAGGGCACTGCGGATGGAGCAGGAGACGCTCCCCTCCTAGTGGGGGAGTAAGGGTGGGCTCGGTGTGCACTCGCACTGCCGCCGAGCAGGCCTGGGGAGGAGGTTAGGGGGGACCTCCTACCCCTTGCCACCGCCGGGCTCGTAATCCGGGACCGCGGCTTTCAGCTGCAGTCCGGGACCGAGGGTCTTGGCCTAACCGCCCGGACCGCGAGGAAGGAAAACCTCTATAAAAAACCAGCCCAAGTCTCGGCTCCGAGGCCCGCCTCGGCGCCGAGATGCCCTCGTCGTCCCACTCCCGAAAATTCGTTTTCGGGAGTGGAACGACGAGGGATGGTGGAGGGCGAAGTCCACCACAGCGGGCTGCGGCGAGGAAGCGGCGCTCCCTGAGGAATGCCCATATGTCCATATGGGCAGGGGACGCCGCGGAATCGTCTGCAGCACGTGGGCGACCTCTCCTCTACGACTGCAGCTAAGGCTGCGGCTGTCGACGAGAGGTCGTGGGAAGCGGCCCTCTCCCTCTGCTCGCAGGGGGGGAGACGGCGGGCGGGCGGAGGGGCGGTGGCATCTAACGCCGCCCCTCCGGGTCTCCCGCTGTTGTAGGCCGCTATGGTAGGGGACGACCTCTCTGTTGAGGGGCCGTCCCCTGCCACAGCATACGGTGGGAAATGCGCTCCTTACCGTGTGGTGTGGTGGGGGACGGCCTCTCTGTTGTGGAGAGGTCGTAGCCGTGCGGGACGGCCACCCTTTGACGCCCGCAGCCAGGTTTGAGCTGCGGACGCCAAGGGGAGGCCGTGGAAAGCGGTCCTCTCCCTCTGCGTGGTCACTCGCAGAGGCCTCGCAGAGCGAGGGGAGATGCAGCCGCATGGGGGGCCCGGAGGAGAGCTTATCTTTAATGATAGGCGATCCTCTGCCCCCCTACCCTGCGGGGCCGTGGGTGGCGATCCGGGGGGATCACCGCCCACACATAGGCCCCGCGAGAAGGCGCGCGCGGTGTTTTCCGCGCGCCTTCTAGAGGTGGCTGGACCAGGCGATTCCTCCCTGCTCCAGCCCAGAGGTGGGCCTGCCGCCGTTTGTCCTGGCGGCGGGCACCGCGCTGGCGTGGCTGCGGACGAATACCAGATGGTACCCGCGGCCACGCCGTAAACGGCGCGCGCGAGGGAACACCCAGGAGTTTTTAGTCGGTAGGCCGGCACCTTCTGTGCCCTGTGTGCTCCTCCCCCGAGGAGGGCGGATAAGCATGAGCGTTTCTCCTGGTAAAAAAAAAAAAAAAAAAAAAAAAAAAAAAAAAAAAAAAAAGGTTAACATCAGCGCTTTGCCATCGAGCGAGCTTGCAATTTAGCCGTTTAATTTAATAACAACAGTATGTTAACATTGTCTATGCAATGTACGGCTCACTTTTGTTTAAGAAAAAAGCCCCTGTCTGAAGTTGCTCTAGCAATCAAATATAACAACCAAATTTATATGTTTGTTTCAACAAAACCAATGCAATGCTGGTAATTATAACAGGTTATGAGGCCCAGGAGAAAACCGACTTAAAAACGTAAAACCAATAAAGCCGAAAAAGTAAAATTGTAAAAAACCTTGATATATTAAAGTAAAACTCGGTCACTGCTATTCTGTGCTGTTAACACACCTATAAAAATGGATAAAGCAGATTATAGCGATATCCAACGCTTAGACAGTGAAGAAAATTTTCCCATGTGGAAATTTCAATTAAATATTGTGTTCAGAAGTCATTGTTTGCATCAGTACATACGCGAAGAAAATGACGAAAAAGACACCGGAAAAGATAAGCTAGAAGAGCAAAGAGATGCTCAGAAGATAATTATGTGCACAATAAATAAGAAATACTTGCCACTCATAATGAGTAGTGAAAATGCGAAACAAATGTATGATAAAATTTGCTTTATTTTCGAGAAGACAAGTCAACAACAAAAATGTGATCTAATGCAACAATTTTTTCAATATTCATATGACAATACTAAGGATATGACACATCATATAAGTGTTCTCGAAAATCTGGCATACCGACTAAAATGTGTTGACGAAAAAGTGAATGACAATATGATAATTTCCAAAATTTTGTCTACTTTACCTGATACTTATAGTACATTTGTGACGTCATGGGATTCCGCATCGCAGTCAGATAAAACTATAAACAACCTCACTTCAAGGTTGTTAACAGAAGAAAAAAGAATTGATAAGCTACATGAGACCAAACAAGTATATAAGGCAAGTGCAAATTTATATTGCAATAAAAATACCAAATATTCAGGTACCCGAAAGAAAGAATTGTATTGTAAAATATGTAAGAAAACAAACCACGAAGAAAAAAATTGTTACTTTAAAAAACAATGTAAGATATGTAAGAAAATGAATCATAACGAGAAAGAATGCTATTTTCGAAAGGATAAAGGAAAAAACAGAGAAGCTTTACTTACCACAGAGAGAAATGTACATTCGAGTATGACAGAATTTATAATAGACTCAGGATGTACTTCACACATGACGAAGGATGGTACAATTTTAAATGAAATAAAAAATGAAAATATTGAAATTAATACTGCTAAAAGGAATGAGAAATTAAAAGCAGAGAAGTCTGGGAAAATAGAAACAAAAAATTATTATTTGGAAAATGTCTTGTATGTACCGAATCTACAGAAAAATTTAATATCTGTAAATGCTGTCATAATTCGAAAAAATCACAAAATAATAATAAAAGGAAATAAAAATGAAAATGGTCTGTACTCCATACAATTAAAAGTAGAAGAAGAGTCATCTTTAATCAATTATAAAAGTACCGGAGCAACGGAATGGCATGTGAAGTTGGGCCATGCCAGTAAATCCAAAATGATTAAGATGTTGGATGTTGTGGATGGCATGAAACTAAGTAAAAAAGAAATAGATTCCCTACCAGATTGTGAAATATGTTTGCAATCGAAACAAACTAGATTACCATTTTCTACTCAAAGATATAGAGTTGTAAAACCATTGGAACTTATACATACTGACATCTGTGGTCCTATCAGTCCAACTACTTGGGATAACAAAAGATATATACTTACCTGTACCGATGACTATACAAACTACATTAAAATATATCTTCTTAAGAATAAAAATGAAGTTTTTGATTGCCTCAAAGATTATATAAATTTAGCAGAGAGACAACATAACTTAAAAGTGAAAGCAATAAGATGTGACTGTGGAGGAGAATACACTAGCAACACAGTAACAGAATTTTGTAAAAATAAAGGCATTATTATGGATTACACAACTCCGTATAGTCCGCAACTGAATGGAAAATCTGAAAGGCTCAATCGCACCATAATGGAGAAAGTAAGAGCCATGTTATTTGAAACAAATGTCGATAAAGAATTATGGGGTGAAGCCGCAAAAACAGCTGCTTATATAATTAACCGAATACCAGTTGAAGGACAAGCAAAGACACCTGTAGAAAAATGGACAGGACGGAAACCTAACTTAAATAATTTACAAACCTTTGGGTGTGAAGCGTTTAGTAAAAACTTGACATATCTGAGAAAACTTGATAAGAGAAGCAATAAATACATTATGATTGGTTATACCAATACAGGATACAATCTGTGGGATAAAGAACATAGAAAAGTTTTGGAAAGGCGTGATGTTGTATTTGTCAATAAAAAGCAAGAAGAAAAAAATAATGACGAAAGCAATACAGTAAAAATAATAACAAGTAAGGAAAATATAAACTTACCTATACACCAAGAGACTGAAGAAAATTATAGGCTAGATGACACAGAAAGAAAAATTGAAGAAAATAGAGAAGGCATGGAGGAAGAAAATAAAATAGAAAGAGAAAATATAGACGGAGAAAACGAAGAAGAAGAAAACATAGAACATGAAAGTATAGTAGAAGATGAAAGAAGAGGATCAGAAAATGAAAATGAGAGAATTAGCTCACGAGGAAGAATAATAAGAAAACCCTCATATTTAAAAGACTATGTAAGCAACATTGCATACTGTTTAATAACTCAAGACAATGTGCCACAAACGTACGAAGACGCAGTTAAAGATAAAAATTGGAAACAAGCAATAGACAATGAGCTAAATGCTTTAAAAAAATTAGAAACATGGAAGGAAGTGCAAATTCCTAAAAATAAAAAAAGCTATAGATACCAAATGGATCTTTAAACAAAAAGAAGATGGCACAAAAAAGGCAAGACTCGTGGCAAGAGGGTTCCAACTGAAAAGAGACAATAATAATGAAATTTTCTATTCTCCTGTAGCAAGAGCACCCACAATTAGAATGGTAATATCAAAAGCAATAAATGAATATCTACCTGTAAGGCAATTAGATATACCGACTGCATTCCTCAATGGTAAAATAAGGTCAGATGTTTACATTACAGCCCCGCAAGGTTACACTGATAATAAAATATTAAAACTTCAAAGAGCTCTATATGGTTTAGATGAATCACCATTAGACTGGAATGAAACTATAGATGAATTTGCTAAGAAAAACTGCTTTAAAAGATCTGAATATGACTACTGTCTATACTACAAAGAGGATTGTTGGATGATTATCTATGTTGATGATATACTACTGATTGGAAATTATGATAGTGTAATTAAAGAACTTAAAAAAGAATTTAAAGCTAAAGACTTGGGAGAAGTAAAGAAATTTCTAGGAATGGATATAGAGAGAGAAAATGACAAGATAACATTGAAACAAACGAGTTTAATTGAAAAAATATTAGATAAATTCGACATGAAAAATTGTAACGGAATAAAAACTCCTATGGAAATAAATTTCAACATAACATCAGACAAAGAACAAGATAATATTAAAGATCGCTATAGAGAATTAATAGGAAGCTTATTATACTTATCAATTAAGTCCCGACCTGACTTGACGTATTCTGTCTCATATCTAAGTCGTTACTTGGATAAAACAAATACCCAAACGTGGAAAGCTGCGAAACGCATACTTAGGTATTTAAAACAGACAAAGGATAAAGGATTAATTTTCAGGGTATCCGCTGATAAAAATTTACGCGCATACTCAGACGCCGATTGGGGTGGCGATAGAATTGACCGAAAGAGCGTTAGCGGAGCTTTGATATTGCATGGCAGTAATCCAGTAGCGTGGTTCTCTAAAAAACAATCTTGCGTCGCGTTGTCTACAGCAGAAGCTGAATATATCGCTGCCGCCATGACGGCACAAGAATTGGTAAACCTAAAAGGAATCAGCGAACATTTAAAATGCGACGCAAAGGCTAATCTTTTAGTGGACAATCAGGGAGCCATATGTATGACTAAAAGCTACGAAAATTCAAAGAGAACAAAACATATTGATATTAAGTTTCATTACATTAAAGATCTCATTAATAAAAATATAATATCTATAGACTATGTAAGTTCTCAAAATAATTATGCTGACTTGTTAACAAAAAGTTTGTGTAAGCAAAAATTTTACAATATTTCAGATAATTTCATGTCTTAACAATTTGTTGTTACGTTGTAAAACTTTCTCATTTATTTTGTTTTTAAACTAAAGTTGAAACTTTTTTTTTTTGTTTAAATATCTATAATTATTAAATGAAAATAACTTGTATGTGACAAGTTATGAGATCTTAAACATGATTAATATTATAATGATAAAGTTAGCGTACTTTTGTTTTTACGATTGTAATTTTATATAAAATTAGGCTCGAGGAGGAGTGTTAACATTGTCTATGCAATGTACGGCTCACTTTTGTTTAAGAAAAAAGCCCCTGTCTGAAGTTGCTCTAGCAATCAAATATAACAACCAAATTTATATGTTTGTTTCAACAAAACCAATGCAATGCTGGTAATTATAACACAGTATACCCAAAAGGTAATTTGTCGTTATCATTTATTATTTTCTTTGGCATTCTTTTTTATGTAGAAACACGTTTGACTACAAACTCACCTGATGGGAAGTAATGATGTGTCCGAAGATGAAGCACGTGATTCCAGCCAATGCCTATTCACCCTTAAACATGTCACTTTTAACGTAAGTATACGTAATTGTATGTAGCTCTATGATATTATGACATTGTACATAATTAGGCTAAATATATCTAACTCTTCAAAAATAGCCCGCTATCTAAATTAATCTCTGCTAAAGAGCAAATTGTGTCGATCGCAACGGGCGATTTGCCTTAGTCGCCACACGCTGGGCAGGTGGATTGGCGATCACAAAATATTTTTGGTAGCACCGTAACGAAATCGTAGCTGCCTACCTGATGTCCATTATTGATCCTCACCTATAGGTATGCTGTTAAGCTTATAATATATCCTTTGATCGCTTTTACGATCGAGTTGGTCCTATTCTTCTAATATCAAAGGGATATAGATTGACAGACCATTGTGGTATGAACCAAATACATAGATACGTGTGGTGCACTTTTATTCTTGATGTACTTACGGCTGTGAGGACGGTGAGCTCGCCCAGCCATTCATTCAGCAGAGCTTCGGGATCGTCGGCGGCGGCACCCGCGCCTGATTCCTCTACCAGCGCCATCTGAAAGTGGAGACATTATATTTTAATACTTTATCTTGAGTAAACGTTACACATGAATGATCAGGGAATTAAATTTTTCGTGCGGCGTTTACTCATTTCCTGAACACAACTTCAATCGTTTTAAATCATTAATGAAAATACAAAGAAAATGTAATCTTTTCATTTAAGGCTATCAACCAATAACGGAAAATATTCGAAGTAGAATGTTTTATTTTTAAAAACAATAGAAAGCGCTCGAATAATTTGGGCAATGACCAAAATGGGAAAAGTTGGCCCAGATTATACAAGGTTGTAAGATATTTACTAATATACCATTGAAAAATACTTAAAGCAATCCATATACATTCAAGAGATCGTTACATCCATATCGAAATGTGCATTGTGGCCCGGCGTGTGGACCTTATACCGCCTATTGGTAACATCATTAGTTTTAACTGTTCGTGGTTCTAAGCAGTAGGACTACGGTTAACTCATAACCAGGTGAGTGAGAAATCTAAAGAGACCGAGGAGCGTAAAAATGGTTTAAAATAAGGATGAATTAACACCATGTTAATCTTTCTTATTACTTGTGAAATAAATAAGCAATATAGCTAAATTCATTTTTCTTCACGAACAACACATTTAGAAGTTCCTAAATGGAAAAGTTATTTTGTAGGTTCGGAAGTGTAGTTCGATACGGTCTTGATCAGTTACTGTTGAGTGAAAAGTCCAAAAATGTTACATAAATCAACCAACAGCCCTTCAAAAATTGCTTAGTAATGTTCAGTTCAATGATTGACACAATGAAATCGCTCGCGCGTGTCGGCCCTTAGGTTTTTACCGTACCTCCTTCCATAACAGGAAGGAAAGTTGAATTGATGTAACAATTTACGTAATGCACAACAATAAACATATTTACGATATATATCTGCAACTAGAGCAAGTCATGATCTTTATCGCAACCGATCTACTCGGAACACATCCTTACTATAATGTACAAAATGATAGATTAAAATATCTAAATAAACATGAGACATAAAGATTGTAGTTACATTTTTCATTTATTAATAGGATAGAGGATTGCGGGCTAGTTCAGAAACTAGCCCGCAAGATACTTGGCTCGGTTATCTTCCTTTCTTTTATGCACGACGGGTCACCGCTTGACCTCAATCACAACACGGACGGGGTCGCAGCCTAAGATTTGGAGGGCGGGGGGAGCCCACTTGGCTGAAGTATAGAGAAGTAGGTATACAAACCACATAGGAGAAATTTTTTTTTTTTAATAAAGTGATTAATGGAAATCACAAGTCGTCAATTCCGTTTAGAAGATCGGGTGATTATTTTTGAGACATCAGAGATTATCTCTAGATTTAATACATATCTCTTTGATAAGTATTTACGCGCCAAGCACAAGCGCGCAATTGGTCGCGCGTTAAAAAAAATTGTAATTAATTTGAGTTCTTTCACACAGTTATTTTGAATATTTTTGATTTAATTGCTTAGATGTGGCTAGGCTTTTAATAATTTATTTAAAATATTTGCAAAACATACCCCGTCCCAGCGGAATGCACCTAGTTTGAGTCAGGGATAACTAATTATTCTGTTACTAGCTGTTTTGAGTGAGGAAAGTCAACGTAAGGTCGTGACCTTCGACGAATAATCCGGCTTAAAGGCCTAAAGTTGTCACGGCTTGCGGAATATGTAATTTCTATTTTGCCTGTATTCAGGCTATTGACTTGTTAAGTCTAATTGACTTATAGTAGAATTTATAATTTAAGTCTTAAGACTTAAAAAGCTCAATAACAATGCTATAGTTATGGTGAATTTCAATTTGTGTAATTCCCGTTAACTGGTGACACCACTCTTGAGTACGAACTACTTTCTACTAGGAAAATTCAATCAAATCAAATCAATAGGTATTCGAATCAAATCAAAATATTTTATTTCATAGGATAAAATTATCACTTGAAAACGTCACTACTAATATTAATGTTACATTTAAATTTACTGCTCATTCATAAAACACTGACTCCTCAGAGAAGAACGAGCAAGAAACTCTTAGTGTTGCTCTTTTAAACAGATTATGGGGTACAATTTGAGATTTGATAATTATATGAATAATAAGACAGCTATGTCCATGCTTGTTTATCATTGAAATAGTCAGTGATTTTATAATAGCCTTTTGCTAATAATTTCTGTTTTATGATTGCTTTAAATTTATTTAAAGGCAAATTTTGATTGCCTACTGGAACCTTATTATAAAAGCGTATACAGCCCTTTGAAGGATTTACTGACTTTATGAAGTCGGCTAACATAAACAGATAACTGGTTCTTATTCCTTGTATTAACATTGTGCCTATAACTATTTTTAGCGAATAAGGTTATATTTTTTTTTGCATATAACAAATTCTCATAATCATCATGTGTATTGAGATGCCATTGTTAAGATATTAATTTCCTTATCTCTAAGAGACACTCTAGGACTAGGGTCCTAGTTTAACTTCCAATTAAAAATAACAATGCGTGTAGATATTTTTTAATAAATACTGAAATACTAGTTATTGGACTGAATTAGCCCTATAAGTCATATAATATAGCTCATTAAAATATAAATGGTTATCATGGTCTCATGTCTTAGTATGTCTATATTAGGTAGGGCTATGCATTTATAAAAATATGTGTATTAAGTGGTGAACATGCCATAAAACAAATACTTGAAAGTTAGGTCACCAATATTTTCAGTGTTACCATATTGGTGTCTACACATATATTCAGATAAAATATTTATTACCTACCAGAAACTTAGGTTTCCCACCCAGTAATATCGAATTTTAAATACTAGGTAACAAATTAATATTATTTCGAATTATTTATGAATAGTTTTATACTCTAAATACCCGGAGGGTTGTAACCCATAACCATGGGTTGTGTGTACATTTGTAAATGTAGTATTTCCAGTTCCTTGCATTTAAAATAATTATAGTTAATAGAACTTTAGTGCCATTGCGGATTAATGTTGGTAACTCCGAACACTGTAATTAGCATAAACATTTAATGCATCGGAGGAACATTAAAGCTTTCTCCGAAAATAAATAGTCCTATTTCGTTAGGGGAAAGTGTAGTAGGTACCTACGTTGCGCAGATAAATGAACGCGCGGCGGCGGCGGCGTCAGTTTGACATGAGCGGCAATAAACGGGCGTCTTGCGATGCGGGCCGATAAGCATAAGAACACACTACAATCTAAGATATACGCGTCTATACCACACTGAAAGCACGATCATCATAATCCCTAATATACGAAATGACTATAATTAAGTAATTAATATATTACTAGATAGATAACTAGGTACTTATCTCGTAATTTTCTACTTCATGTTTGTACTTGTACATTCTTTGTCATTCAAAGAAACAAAATGAGTAAATGGAAAATTACCAAATAGACTGTTTGAAACTCGTTCCTTTCCAATTCCGTTTTAAAAGACTGAATCTTTCACCTTTAGTTTAGGACCTTAGGGGATGTAAGACGAATGTCTGACAACATTAATAATTAGTAAGAGAATAACTGAATTCATTCCATTGGAATTCAGTTGAAAAGTCCTCAGGTTTCACAGTCGTATGCTGTTAGATGTTTGCTAGATATCCCTATAAACATATTAGTACTTAATGTGCTTAATGTATTGTGGACGCGATACATAACGTCATTTTCCAACCTTAGTTATTTCCATCTTTAGACTGACACGATGAAATGAGTTTGTTTAAAATTAAGAAACTCGCCCGAGGATCAATCTTGAACATAAATTACGCGGACCACTTGACCAATAGCGTTTTTCGCTCATGGATCATGCACGGATGAGTTGCCCTATAAGTTTTACGTTGTCCTCTTTCAATGATTGCAGGCTTGCGCACTTGGTTGAATGCCTGTTTACATTTGCTATCTGAGGTAGTTGTTGCCATTTTTATGCCATGTTACTTTGGGATGACGAAATAGATAAGGATGAAGTATCGACCTTATCTCTGGGAGGTTACAATGTCATGGGCTGTCTGGGGACTCGCCTGTTTATCATACCATAACGTAAAAAGACGTATAATAAAATAGATATAGCTTAATTATAAATTTGATTATGCAGAAAAACTACAATGTATAATATAGCACATCGTTGTTTACGACTAAAGTATACCACTTTGTATCGAGGTTCCTCTGAACACTCCCTAGTGTAATTAGGTTATCGTCCTGTGGCAAGTTGAAATTTCGGAATAAAGTTAGGCAAACCGTTTAAGAGGGTTTGTCCAGCACGGCATTCGATACAAACTTTCAAATCCAAATTTTTCGATACGATACGATAATGAAAAGCATAAAGCACGTACATATATCTAAAAAGTTAGTAGTGAACATGTCCAAAAAGAGCATTGAAACTACTAAAATTAAATTTTTTTATGTTTTTAAGTTTTCTATAGGGGCAGAAAAAATGCAATAACAATATAGGTATTCTTTTACATTCAACATTTTAAAAATGTTTTATAACTACCCTTCTAGATCTATGTATCCTACTATTTCGAAAAATTTGAACTTGAAAGTTTGTAAGGAATACCGTGTGGGATAAACCCTCTTAAACAAATCCGAAACAACAAGTTATCTGAAATAATAATAATATAAAGATGTATTTCATCCATTAAAATGTGATCTTGTAAGAAATATCTAAGCATCCAAATCATAACATTAATAAGATACCGAAACGTAAATAAAGACTTAAAACCTAATATTAAATAAAAATGTGTAAGTATACGTAGATCACTTCAGTTGGTCCAATGTGTAAATAATCGTTCTACACTATAATGATCACACCACGGCACGATTTGCTCGCGAACAAATCGACACTAAACATATAGTGTGGTAACCAGTATATTTACACAAGTTGGCAGCCACATTGCCGGAACTGACAGCATCTCGGTCACTGCTGTTGCCCGGAACTGAGGATTCATTGCGTTCCTTGATATTAGGATTTTCTTTTGTTTTTGACGTAAAGACTTGGAGTGGTAGGAAATTAAAATTACTTGTAGTTGATCCACAGAATGTTACGCTTCATGTGCTGTTGACTGCAGTACCGTGAAAAAGAATTGTTAAACAATTTTAAGTTACTTCGATTTTGACGAAAGAGGTGACATTGTCCTTTGTTATTTTTGAATTACGTGACGGTAACTCTACAAAATTAAAGTCCTGAAAATGACGAACATCATCGACCTTGAAGATTATTAATAATTTATAAACTCATCATCATAGCATACTCATAGCCCCTACATTTTCCCTGAAATATAATTAGGAAATGTTCCAATTTTAGCCTCATCTGCGTATATAAATAAAAACAACTAAACAAGTGATGTCAGCCAGGTGATTCATTCATACTCGGAACAAGCTCCAATATAGGTACAGTTAGCAGCACTAATACGTAAACATTGGTCACACTACACAGTATACCATGATGCCAAGAATAAATAGAATATGCCTACGATTTAAATCTAACTGAAATATTACACTTGAACTGCTGCATCGTATCTAACAACTTAATAACTGATCCATGCAACACTTCTTATACGTTTGTATTAATAATTTTATTTTAATTTTATGTATTAATAAAAATATATCTTATAGTAAAAATACGCCATCCAACTCGCTTTCCTTAGTATCCAGTATATATTACTTGCAATATAGTATAATATTGACAAGTAATTTTAATGAATATACTATATATTTATAGTGTTTATTTAAAAAAACAGTAACAAATAATTAGATGATTTATAGTTACTTTAATTTTTAATAAATACATAAAAATCTAATTTCCGTGCGACAGAACTAAATATACAACAGCCATGCTTAAAATCAGTCTCCTATTGTCCAAGCGCCTATATTAAATCAATATTAAAACCGGTAATAGCTGTTCAATAAACTTGGGAGCTTCCACTTACAGAAATAATAAAACCGTACATAAAACCGGTTTCTTTTTATATGTAAATGCATTACACAAGTTACCTCGTGACATTCGAAATGTAGGTCTCAGTCGAAGCACCCGGCTGTTCTGCGGCTGCGATGTTTTGGATGACGTCCGTACTCTCCTTAACAAGGGCGAGTATGTTGATATGAGAAGCTTGATCACATCGACCAATTCGTATCGGTGCACTTCATTTAACTCAGTAACCACCACCCACACCCAATGCAATCGCAAGTCGTTATGCTCACTATACTCGTACACACACACATACACACAGTGGGTTCGAAGTACGGTAGAACCATATCACGAAACAGTAGGTATTACTAGATGTGTGCTTCAGCCAATGAGCTACTATTATGTTGTAGCAGTGACGCCAGCCCTGATGATGATAAATATAGTAAAAGCGTGGATGACGTCATGTCATCACATATTTTAATAATGGAAAGAATAATAATAATTTAATACTTGCAACCTCTTGCTTACAAGCCAATTAAGTAGGTTTTTCTTGTGCATAATTCATCTATGGAGAATAAAAGCACGGTGTCTGTGCCTCGCAGAGGGCCATGGGGCATGTATATAGGTATACTTAAGCCAGAAGAAAAATGCAATTTTATACCATTGTTTGTACAGTACATAGTAATAGAAAATATCTACCTCGTGCATGCTCGCATTTTGTTTACGTAGTTTGATGATTCTTATTTTCATCATAAACGTGGATCATGGTATGAATCACGGCATATTCATTGTTCCAGACGCTCAGAGATATCTAATGTGATTAATCGCACACAACTGTTTGATACACACCGTTTTCTTATATAAATCCTTAGAAGTTATTACAAAAGTAGTAAGGTAGTAAATAAGAAAGCTAAACGTTTAGATAGGTATATGATTTCTGACATGATCATAAATACACCAATTTCTATAATCATGTTGTTTAACCTTGTTTGACTAAATGAAGGACAAACCGACAAACAGCTTTTCATTTTAACATATCCCTTATTAATACAAGTAAATAAAGCACGAAGAGAGCCAATTCGTGGCAAATTTGAGCACAATCAATTTATTAGCTTTATTTATTACTAGTTTTCCGTCCGCTTGGAAGATTTCATCAAAATTGGCTCAGCAAAAAAATAGCCTATATGAGTGGGTGGGATGGGTGCTGGAATTATTTGTTTTCAAGTGTGCAAAATCTAATGGTACCTCATTTTGTTCAAATCGTCTAGAGTAACGCTCTAGGTTCTCAAACTTAGTATTTATTAAGTATTTATTGCATATCACAGTAGTTCATATGTAGCTTATTAAGCTTATTAATTATATACCGGATGACTTTTTTTACCGTAAGAAAAAAAAATTGGGCATATTAGGTAATGAAATAGAATTTATTGGTATGGGTAGTTAATTTTTAATTTTTCAAAAACATCATCGACCCTCGCGCCTGCCGGAGATTGATATGCGACTGGCGGGATTCCTAGGGCACCTATCATGCGAATTTTAATTGGAATTCATATTTTCTCCAAGTTTTTTTAATTTATTGAATTGAATGATGTAATTATGTGCAATAGGCTACAAACGCAACCGTCAAATGCCACAACGTTTTATTATATTTTATGGTTTTGAATGAAAAAACAACCTGTTTTCCTTACGGTAAAAACCTCATCCAATATATATTTACATATTTTTATTATAATGACTTAGGTTTTATTGTTTATGTACTTATTGTATTGTACTGTATTATATTATGTACTTTTTTAATTATTTTAGTATTAGTATTATTATTTTAATGAGCAATGACAGGTAATTACTGTTATATAAATTATTATATATAGGGTGAATTTGCACTAGTGCAATTTCCTATAATGGTGACGCCACTCTTGATTACGATACGGTTATTACCGTACATTCCTTACATATACGTTGAATACATTCGCCGTGGTGGAGTAAAAAACAAAAACAAGACGAAAAGTAACACAATTGTTGTCGGAGGTCGCATAAGCAAATTTACCTCAATAAACCAGTCACGAATCGATCGGCGCACGGCAGTGCCTACGTAAATTTTTCTTTTTTTTTATGCACAACGGGTTTGAACTTGAACTCAACCACATCTGATGTTAAGTGAAGATGAGTCCCAAATTCTCAAAAAAATATTACCTATGAGTAATCTCTCTATGAATTATTATCCTAAGATCATACAATTTAGATATTGGTATGGTAGCCATAGACAGGTACCGTCTCTTGCCGTGGGTGTCGTAAAAAATGACTAAGGGACTAAACTAAAAACATCTTATAAATTGCACGTTTCAACGTGCGTCTTACTTCTTACTTCTTTCTACTTCTTCCTTCTTTCAAGGGTGCATTATTTCAAATGATAAATTGTAGATGCTGTTTCAATTTTTATACTTTGGAATACCCATTTATTACTGACCATTTATTTTCGGACGTTGTATAGACAAGTAGCTGAACCTATTCTAAATATCTGTAAGTCGTATCAAGACCCTTAAAACAGATTACGTAGCAGGTAGGTACCGGCGCCGGTGTGAATAAAAGAGTTTGCATTCGAATGCTGTGAGGCGACGACGCAAGGACATTGCAACTGGAGCGGGGTTACCCTATGTTCATCTAATGATTAAAATACAAGTACCAGTGAGAGAATGTTGGCTTGCGATTAATAAAATTGGAAGACTGACTTTTTATTTCTTTAAGTTAAAGTTCACCTGAACGTCTGTATAGTGATGGTTTCTAGGAATGATTCATACTTCTATAAGAAAATGGTATTATTATTTCGTCTCTGCAATTTTCTGTCATAGCATAGTGTAAAGAAAAGATGATAGTTTCCTTTGTTCTGAAGATATTGAAAATACCTAACCTTAATTCGCGAATTCTTCGTCTAAGAAGATTTCCTCCCGTTCTTTGTCCTTTAACCGACCACAGAACAAATAACTACTTGCAAGTATTTAAAAACAAAAATCCGACAGCACATTATGTATTTTGCAGGCGCAATGTTGAATTTTTTACCATAAAATGTATTATATAACACTCCAGGGATCAAGACGAATCGTACGACTCCTTGCTCTTTAAAATCCGTCAAGCCGTTTAGGTTACAGGAGGTAACTTAGAAATCTACATGAATGTATAATGTATACATATAATGTATACATATATACATTCATTCGAAAAACATAACTCTTCTTTTTGGTGCTGTTGGGTAAAAATACACTACATTCTTTTTTCTTTACGTACATGACAACAGAACACAAAAAAACACGCCAGTTCCAATGTACGGACTATTATTACAACTGAGTGGTTCATAGACACCTATGTATTACGGAATTATAGATGAATAATTTCTTTTCGCTTCTATTTTTTACAGAATAAGTAGCTTCGGTTGTTGGATTATACTTACTTTATCGATTATGAAATTTATGCATTTCCCTGCAACCACAGGGTCTACTACTAATATCTATTAGCCTTGCATATAAAATTTTGACTGAAAATATTAATTTTTATTTAATAAAATTCCTTGCGGTGGTTGTCTAGATATAAGAACAGGAGAGTAGGTGTGGGTTTCAGGGGAATACTGTCCAAGAATTTGATTATACCTTGAATATTAATATGATCGGAGTTAGACCTATAATAATACAGCTCTGAATTTAATCGATAAGGGAACACTCAAAACCCGTATTTTAAAAATATCCGAAACTTTGAGGGTAGCTTATTTTGAACAGGGTGGTTATGTATTTTACATATTTCTTGAATAATTTTGAGGGTTTCACGTTATGTTTATTTTTATAACAATATTTTTACATAATTAACATGAGTTCCAATTACGCCAGAGCGGTCGCTTATTTTTTTTTATTGTAGTACAAACTTGATACAGCACAACTAGGTTAACTAGTAGGTACTAAGGTACCGTGGAGCGGCTAACTTGTTGACCTTAAAGTACTTTCGGTCTCAACTTCACTTAACATCAGGTGTGATTGAAGTCAAGTGCTAACGTTGTGCATAAAAAGCACAAATACAGCATTTTTTAATTGTTTGGGAGTTTACTGCTAATTTTGTGCGAATATCTACGTCATTTCGTAAACAATTTTTAGTTGATTTAATTTTTTTATAAATAATGTCAAACAATTTTTTATGCACTACGTAGGTAATTTAATTGGGGGCTTGGCTATCTCAGACAGCTGGGACACAACAATGCTATCAATATTTGTTTAGAGGCAGACTTTGATTTGACGGTGGGTTTTTTCGGAGCGGACATTTCAAAATGGCCAACCACCAACCAAGATTGAAACATTATATCAAATAGCAGTTTATTATCAAGTATCGAAGTCAGAGTTGAACATAAGCTTCTCGCACGGCGCTATTTGCATTGATTTCACGATCGCAGATTTTTATTAAGAATTTGGATTCCGCAGTCCTGCATAGTGATGCTTCTGAGCCTGCACCAATGACGCTACTCTCGATCCCATTTTAGATTGCGCTTACGACACAAACTAGACTGGTTGGTTTTATTTTTCCTGCAGCCACACGACCAACAAAATTATGAAAACCGTTTAATTTTTGTCTATCATTCGTGAAAGAGAATGAGTTCTGGTAATAAAACTGTACCCGGATTCGCATGTGGACTGTAGACGTAAACTTGCGTCGGTGGCACCGTTCTGCATCAACCCAAGCTTGGTATAAGTTATTTCAGTGCCTCTAAAATTGTTTGATAAATATCCGTTACATTAAACCAGAGGCATATAGATACTACACGAAGTACATATATTCATACAGTCATTTCGGAACGTTCGTCAAGGAATGAGAGTGTTTCGGCCCACTATAACGAGGAGTGATGACATAAATTAGAGAAGGTAGGGTTGGTTCATAATTATTCATAAGGGACAGTTTTAAATGATAACCGTATCATGTTGCCTTTTCAAGTTACACAATATACTTTCCGCAGTTCTTTAAAATGACCGTTTGCCTATCAAGTGTCTCTGTCAGCTAACTGCCTTAGCGTTATACCAATTGTCAGCAATCAAAGCAAATAACCCTTCAAGAAATGAAGGCCAGATTCATAAGTAGAGATCTGAGATCGTGCCACCTACATAATTTACCAAAAAATAATAATAATTTGTTTAGTACCTACATGCTCCTACTTTTCTAAAGATAATCTTAATAGTTTAAAAACTTTATAAGGGTAAATTAAATAATCCATGCTTACCAAATAAAATAAATGTTGCTTCTCTGACATTTATAATATAAGAGCTTCGCCCAAAGATTTCCACTGGTCTGTTTTCAGTAAAGAACTTAGAAACAGTCTGAAATGATAACGCCCATTATAAATGACTGGTGCATTGGTTTCTTCATTATTACGTATATACTTCTTTCCCCTATCAATGGTTATCTTGCAAAAATCGCTTGTTAGCGATAAGACAGCCGGGTTGTCCAATTTTGTGTAAACTTTGGTTTTCGGATGTAATCCTATGTTGTACAATGAAGTGCACCGAATTAGTTAAGCATTTTTAACGACTACGTTCGTCTATATGCATATGGGTGATAATACATATTATTTTTTTTTGAGAGGGTTTCTCATATAAATTTCTTTAGGATCTGCTGATGCCTCTCCGTGACTGAAGCTGGTTGTATTGCCAATTTTGACGGTTCAATTATTTCCATGAATAGTAGTTATTACTTATATTTTAATATCTAGTTGTATTATAGTAGTAATTTACAAATAAATACTAAGTGTACCTCAGTAATAAATACTAAGTGTAAGGGCACCTCAGTACCAGCTTCTTCCTTTTGACCGCGTTCAACGTCGCGCAGTCCGAATTGTCGGCCATGAGAGTCTCACTGACCGACTGGATCCCCTGACGTTGCGAAGAGACGTCGCGTCCCTCTGCATTCTCTATCGCATATTTCATGGGGAGTGTTCTGAAGAACTGTTCGAGCTAATACCCGCTGCTCAATTTAACCGATACACTTCTCGGAGAAAATTAAATTTCCATCCACATCACCTGGATGAGTGGAAGTCTACCACTGTACGTTTCTCAAGAAACTTCTTACCACGTACGACCACCCTGTGGAACGGACTTCCGGCAGCGGTGTTCCCGAACGAGTACGACATTGGAACCTTCAAGAAACGAGCCTACACCTTCCTCAAAGGCCGGCAACGCATCTGTGACACTTTTGGTGTTGCGGGTGTCCATGGGCGGCGGTGATTACTTTCCATCAGGTGACCCGCATGCTCGTTTGCCGCTCTCTCATATAAAAAAAAAAAAAAGTGTGTTTCAGCTCTACAATTCACTCCGACTGTAACTGTAATAGGGGTTTTATTTTTAAAGAGTCTAATCATGTTTTCGTATGAGTTAATTCTATATTACTTGCAAGTAAAAGCAATACTTCGGTACTTACAACAATATTATGATTATGATTTTTTTCTAATTTAGTATACATGTGATTCGGAGTACATTTGAATTATGTAATAAATTAAAGATAGAAAGTCGCACCGTCGCTGTTTCTTACCCATCCATTACGATGTGGGGAGGGACTGGATGACCAGGAATTAGTAACGAGATTGAAACAAGGGAATATCTATAATAGATAGAAACCACTGGTTTTGCACTTTGCACTAAAGTTCGTTTGACTTACACACTAAGTGCTATCGAGAATATTGGATGGAATTAATACGAGGTGTTCTATAAAGCCAATTTTCATTAACAGGCAAAAATCAGCTGCTCTATATAAAACTTTGATACCTACGTAGTGGACCAAAAATACTGTTCAGTTTTTCCCCCGATTTCAGAGTTGTATTATTTAAGTGTATTTCGATTGATATATTATCATTAGCTTTATTCAAAGATAACAAATTGTTGGTGTCTGAAGAATGCTGAAGCGACTAAATACAGTAACTAAAAGGTTGAACCGATATAAAGTAAAAGACTATAGCATACTACATATATTAATTCTGTGACTATAGTTTCCAATAAAGTTTCTGGACGAGTTTATTCATGCCGTGCCACTCCATATATCTGTGCATATCATTCCATATCAGTGGCGTGTCCTCGATATAGGCAGATAGGCAGTGCCTACCCTAGCAATGTGTAAGCTTCCCTCGAAATGCATTGTCAAGATAGCTTATTCATATTGATATGAACAGAAAATATTCTAAATAGTTGCGAATATTGCTTTGAGAGTAAGTTATTATTTTGTAGTTGTATTCTTTCTCATTTAATAGCAAATTTTATCACTCTGCGGTTGTGACAAAAAGGTGTGCACGCCACTGTACCATATCAAACAGCAGTGTGATGCATACTGTTACGCCTACACATGATATTTACTAATTTACTAGGTAATAAGTTTTGTTAAGTAGGCGAATTCTCGCTGAGACTGTTATAAGATCAATATGAATACAAAACTCTCAATATGTGTGGAATCCTAAAAAGACCAGCATTCACGAGGGAGGAGTGATAAAATCAAGTTTGGAAGGCTGGATATAGATGAAATGTTTTAGTTTTTTAGCGATGGTTTGCAACGTTTGAATGGGTCTTGTTTTTACGAGGACAACATAACCGGAGTCAGTAATAGAATAGCCCAGTGCAAGGCATGTCCGACCAGAATATTACCATTAGTTAATATTATGTACAAAACTGGATTATCATCAGTTATTTCAGATGTAATAAGTTTTATGGTATCGTTTTAATTATTCCTTAAGGTTAGATTTCCCTAACAATATGAGATTAATTGTTCTGATACCAGTTTGTGCGTATGTGTGTAATTTTTCAATTTCAATATAATTGACTCATTAAAAAGTGGTCAAACAACCGATTTAAATATGATTTCGTTCTCTATCCTCAGAATACATTATCATCAAATATCCCTGACTACATCATCAGCTCCATAAATCATACAAAATAATGGTCAGTATCTTCTTTATCTTACTACTAATGAAAGAAGAATATAATGTCGCTGTATTCGGTGTACAAATATGAACTACATGAGAACCTTCTTCTGTAAGTCATTTGAAAAGGTCCAGACTAGCACCCATAAAGTTCCGTAGAAGGCGCTCCATAATAAACACGTGCCTATAAAAGTATTTAGCAAAGTATGACGAGTACTTGGGTGTGCAATGTTTTTAAATTTCGTAAACTTCGTTTAGTTTACCACTTTGATGCACACCATGCGTGTTTACTCAGGTAGGTTAAGAATATGCACGGTGCTCGATGTTGCGGTCGTTACCGTGCCCAAATATAGAGCAAATTCCAGTCTGGTGAGACGACTATTAACCCCTCCCTCACCCACATGCTCGCATCTGATGTATGTGGCGCCAATGAGCCGACGACGGACAGACGGAGAACAAAAATTTCGAAATTTACTAGATATAGAGTCGGAGAATTAGGCATTAGGCAGGCGTAAGCTCAATAATTTCATGATATTCAAGGCTTGACGTGGGACGAAAATGTCTGAGTTTTGTGTTGTGTTATACCTGAAAGAAGTCATTGTCAATTTAGTTGTCCAATGCAACATTTAAATATCTCGAGATTACTACAATATGCGAGTAGACTTTCTTGACTCTACTTGGATATTCGTATATGCTTCCTCAATAAAATTCCTGATTTACGATGAATTCACAATTACCTAATGTTAGTTGGAGAATAAGTTTAATTAAATAAATAAATAAATAAATAACTAAATATTTCGGACACTTACACCAATCATCTAGTCCAAATGTTTGTTGTCAACTTCTACATTAAACAAGAATAGGTAATTATTAGGTATAGATAGTACAGGATTGGGTGTAATCGGTAAGTGACGGCAGGCGAAGATTCCATAAATTTACAAGATTTACTGATATTAGAAATACGTTGCCTAATAATGAGTAATATCATAAGAATAAATGTTTGTTTTTCCTGAATAAATAAACGATATATCGTTACCTAATAGATATTGCCATCCTGTATACAGGATGGCAATATCTATTAGGTCTTTACCTATGAAATTGCCGTTTTGTATGAAAAATTTATTTTGATTTGAAGTACTGCAGAACGGCAATTTCATAGGTAAAGGCCTATTATTTGACCCATCCCCTTTTATGTTCAGGGATATTTTATAATTATCATTTCTTTAAGCATTTTTCGGAAACTTCTCCTTGACCGCTGTATTTATTTTGTTTAGTTTTATTCAGAAATTGGTCATTGTTTTTTGTGGTCTCTAATGTCTAATTTATCATCACTGTTCAGGCCACCTTGTAATATATTTATAAACTTTATTAGAAGAAGCGCAATTTGTCCAATATTTTGAGTTTATCTGCTGCCACTTCATGCAGCTATTCGTATACAGATATATATGTATAATTAAGCTGTTCACGAGTCGCTTTGCGAGGTATTGCGCAATAATGATCTAAATACGTCAACTAACTCCACAGAGCGTGCTCGTATCCTAACTGCAAGCGAGTGAGCTCAGGCTTTGTCTGTAAGCGCTTCCGAACATCGACACATCGCTCATTGCCTTGAGCCATTGTGGGAGTGGTCATGCCGTCTGTCACCCATTGCCATCATGGCTTATCATGCTATAGGAGCGCCGGGTGTTTTTCATGTAACGCTGAGCTGAAGGGCGTCATCAAGCGAACCCTTGCCTTTGCTGATTGTCCGGTAGTTCAGACTGGAATGGGACTCTACTGGTGTATATATTCTAGCTCCTCGTCTCATGTATAGTGTAATCGTACAATGGCAAAAACTGGATGAACAAAAGTGACTGCGGAAAACGCCAAGTGACACAATTACAGGCCGGCATGGGTTTAATTAGAGGACCGATCGGTGTGGAGATCCTTTGGGGAGGCCTTTGTCCAGCAGTGGACGTCTTTCGGCTGATATGATGATGGGTTTAAATAGAGACTGCATATTTTGCATGAGGTTGAAAGTTATGATTAAGTTTTCTTTCTGTTTACGTACTATATTCATTATATTTTATTATGGAATGCACTTAATTGTCAGGACAAAACTTTTCCGGCGGTCTGCTCCTTTTCACAAAGACATCTAAATAACTTTGTTGTTTTTAAAATATTATTTATGGGACTTTTTCCAGCTAGAATACTCACATACAGTATTCAATAACTCTTAAATTACAGTTACAATTTTTTTCCTTTGGGATATATTTGCCACTGTTTATACTCAATTTTTTTACATTATCAAAATAGCCGAATTCTAGTTTGTGTATTCTAGCATCACGTACGTTATATTGCGCCTATTTTGCGTAGTGAAAACCTAGAATCCCATGAGACAAAAGGAACGTCTTTGCGTACAAACATTATTTTCATAAAACAAACACGACAGATTCATGGTTTTGGTCGCGGGGGCAGGGGCAGGTTGCGGTGTGGCGGAACGCAAGGAGGCTCGTGACATTGCATAACTTAACACTTCAGCAACGCCTCGGCCCTTTGAGCGTAACATACACTGAATTAAACGCCTATTGCAATTGCAAAAATGGAATTAGAATCGCCCGCATTGTCTACAACCTTGCATGATTCCCTTTGAGCAGGATCAACAAACCAAATATTGTTAATCTGCGTAAGGCACTGTGTTACTTTAAATAAAGGACGAGGACTGAGATCGTAAAGGGGTTAGTACAACTAGCTTATACTAAAACGTTTATTTTGTCATTCCAGTAACAATCTAAAGCCTAAATTAGTTTAAATAATTTTAATTAATGAAGATAGTTCATTTTTGTTTTCAATTTCAACAATTAAATGTCTTTGTTCACAAAATTTTAAGACGATTTCTTTCTTATTAGTTAACCCAATTTAAATAATATTTGAATGTGCAGCTATAAAATTTTTAATTTCCGGTGACTGACTACATTTTGTGTAGTAAATTTTGTGTAAAAATGTCATAAGTCGTCTTGGAGGAAAGCTGAGGAGAGCACAATTCATAAGAAGTTCACTGAGTAAGGAGCCAGATATGGGCACAGCGAGCCAGTTATACCTATTAGCACAGCCAGCAGAATAATTCGTACAGGCACGCAGGTCGGCAAGCGTGTGGAGGAAAGTTTACCAAATATCAAGAAATCGTTCATTAGCAACTGGCAAACTATCTAGATGACTTCCGAGGGACTGTATATACCTACCTATACCATACGGAAATACTGCAATAATTGTGTGCTTTATTTTATGTATAAAATTAAAAATTTGTTCTGGTGTAGGAATATGTTACAACAACATGACTCATATTACGTATCATAAATACTTACCTAAAACTCGCAAGTTAGCTCCATCTGTTAATACCACCAATAACAAGGTAGGGATGAGACGACCGAGGCGTTTATCTAACTAAATGTAATGTATAAATTCTTATGAAGGACGTTATGATGATAAAGTTTTTATATCACTATTTACATAGTAAATATACGAGTTGTTATGTATTATTATGGATGCACTCGCAAAGAGAAGTTAGTGACTAGAGTGCAGATCGTGGAGACCGATACTGAGGTAAATTATGCAACACGTCGCAAAATTTAATAAGGTTTGAAAGGTAATAAGCAGTCGCTAACTTTGCACCCATCGACTTTAAGACTGTTGGGAACGTAAGAGGCGGAGCCGAGCTCAATGGTAAAGAAATATGTCGGACCAATATTCTTAACACTGGTGTGGACCATTTTAGTTGATCGTTTGAAAACGGCTACATGAAAACTATTTTAAAAATTTAAGGCCAGGCCAGCATACATAATCTGACGAAAATCTGTTTTTCTTTTTTCTTTTTTTTTTGACGATGTTTGAATCTGGTATATGTACCGCAAGGGCAAAAAATGTACAAGTGTGATAATGCATGTTATTGAATTATATAATGTATTTCTATTTGTGAGGACCTGTAATTGGCTCTCTGTTTCCTAAAATAGTTTCCATTAGTGTTATTGCAGCTGTTGGTTTTCCGAATAAATAAAAATAAAATAAAAGATGAATCTTTGAGCTTCCAATGTGAAGAAAGGTTGTTGAATTCTACCACACAAAAATTATTATAGAATGAAAAAGAAACAAAGAAACACAATAACCGAAAAGAATATAGAAAAATGGCTTGGTAATTCTGTAAAAAAAACCTAAATATCACCATTATAACTAAACTTCTATGTTGACGATTTTGTAATTTTCAGCGACAGTGATGTGATTTTTTTTATAAAAATTATAGCTTGTAAATTGTTGTAACACAATAACCGGTTACATTTTTAATAAATGGTCCAGTGTTCCAAAAATAAATTAAAATATACTAAATAGTAAGGTTAAGCCCCCAATGTTCCTGACGGACTCTAATTTTTATCAAACAAAAACAATACTATTTACGTCACTGCTTGGCATCAGATTGAGTGAAAACGGTGATGGCCGCGCAGGTATTTCACCATACCAAAAACAAGTAGTCAATAGTCCAAGAGATTTATTTCGTATTATAAAATTATCACTTGAAAACGTTACATTTTTTAATATTCATCATAATCAAAATATCTTAATCAAAATATTAACGTTACTGAAATTACTGCTCATTCACCAAGCAGACTCCCCATGGAAGAATGAACAAAACACTCGAGGGTTGCTCTTTTTAGTTAGGTTTTGGCTTTTTTTTAATCCACAAATTTTTAAGATGGTTTATTCTGTACAAAATATGCCACAATCATAGTATCTGCTTGAAACAATCACCGCCGATTAATACCTAAATTCACAGTTTTATATACAGGGCGTCCCAAAGTTATGGGTCATGAAGGGGAAGTACCTTAAATATCGTAGATAGTGAATTTTGCTCAAAGAAGACTTTATGTTATTTTTAAAAGTTAGTAATTCTGCATTCATAGATTTTCTAAAAATTATTTGCTTCGGCTGGGAATCGAACCGACTCAAATGTGAAAAAAAAAACACCCTACTTTTATGATGCCAATCGAAAGAATAGCTAAAAAATAATAACTCTGCCTAAGTAACATAGTATTTTAAAAGAAAGGAACAACGTGAAATTAATCATTTTAATCAAATAAAAAACATACATGAAACTGCCGTAGTCAATTAAGTAGGTATTTTTTTGTAAATTAATTAATTAAATGCTCAAAATGTGATCCCTCTTGTCTTACGCAAATCGCCAATCTTTTAATGAGCCCGCTGCCTGTTGATTTTCTAATCATTTTATGGTGAACACTCGATGTGATATGGCACAATTCTGTTTGCAACTCGCCTACGTTCTCGTATCGCTTTTTGTATAGCATATCTTTCACGTATCCCCAAAAGAAGAAATCTAATGGTGTGAGGTCCGGGGATCTGGCCGGCCATCTAATCGGTCCATTTGTACCAATCCATGTAGGAAAACATTCATTTAGAAAATCTGCTGCTCTCCGACTATTATGAGCCGGAGCTCCATCTTGTTGGAAAATTAAAATAACTTTCTTGAAATTTGACTCAATCATTTTATGTTGTTCCTTTCTTTTAAAATACTATGTTACTTAGGCAGAGTTATTATTTTTTAGCTATTCTTTCGATTGGCATCATAAAAGTAGGGTGTTTTTTTTTTCACATTTAAGTCGGTTCGATTCCCAGCCGAAGCAAGTAATTTTTAGAAAATCTATGAATGCAGAATTACTAACTTTTAAAAATAACATAAAGTCTTCTTTGAGCAAAATTCACTATCTACAATATTTAAGGTACTTCCCCTTCATGTCCCATAACTTTGGGACGCCCTGTATAGCATCCTGGTAATCACCGAGTTTAGGGACACATTCCATTAAAATATGATATTCTGTGACCCCACGTTCTGTGTAATGCGGTAATGGTATATTACCCATTAAGTATCCGAAACTATTTAATGGAATCGAAGCCAGAAGGCCGTGACAATGTTTGTTCTGCTCATATCAGCATCTCCAAACCAAGGGCTATGAAAATGTTTTGGCTTACAATACAATTCGACAAAACAAGGGATTTTTTTTTTATAGTATAATTCGACTGAACATCGCCGGGCGGTCTATGTCCATGCTGGCTTATCATCCAAAGAGTCAGAAATTTTATAATAGCCTTGTGTATGAAAATAACTGAGTAGGTATATGTTCAAATATTGAGCGTCAGTTGGTATGAAATTATTTATTTTTAATTCTTTTTAGCATTATCACTCCCGAGGTTCAAGTCTGTGGTCCGTCACCAACATCTAATTTATACCCATCGCTTAATTAAAGAGTTACTTCCTAATACCAACAAGACATGTTGTTTAACAAATAATGTTTATTCATGCAGTGGGGTGTCCATTATGCATGTACATAATTTCGGGTGAGTTAGCAACTATCGTGATACTCATGCATGAGTCATGTTATACTCGTAGTTTGATTAGAGCACCCTCAATGGATGTTACCCGATCGATGGGTTACCCAGCGCCAGCCCCCCTCTAAGTCTCACGATGCATGAGTCACTTTTCTCGTATATTTTCGGTTTCCATTAGTAATAGCAATGAAAAGACAAGTTGAGTTGCTTAGTATTTTAAAGTAATAAAAGCAGATTTTTTTAAATAAAACAACTTCATTATTACATACCACAATATACAGTTTGTTAGATCTACCTTTCGTAAATCTGAAAGAGGTACCTAATTGCTTACAAGTACACATACGCATTTTCATTTAATTTTAAAATATTCGCAAAATATAATTTCATTTATTTCATAAATACCTATTAATAAAAATATTTGATTACGAAGATTGTCACAGGTAAATAATATAGTATAAAATTTTACTTATTTAGGAAATTTCAACATACGTATTTCAGTGAAAAAAGTTAAAAAAATAATTAAAATACTTAAGAAGTTAATATAAAATAATTTAGTTAAAATTAAAATTATAAAGCTTCTTTAAAAACAATATTATGATTATATCATATTAATCACCAAAGCTTCCCTTCACTAGCAAAGTATCTATTAGTTTTTAAATTTTTAGTATTAGTATCTATTAGTTTTAATTATTAAAATTAGTTGTCATGTGAGATAGGTACTAGGATGGCAACCAATTTTATAGGCATCTAAATGCCGCTTATGCGTTCCCAGGTCCTCCCTACTGCCGAAGAAGGTCGCCGCGGGGTTTTAGTGGGTATCCCTCCCTTCAGGGAGGGGAGTCTCACATAACCGTCTCGCCGTCACCCAGGCGAGCGGTACGCGTAATGCGTTTCACCGCGACAAAAAAAAAGGCATCTAAATATACCTACTACTTAAGTGAATAAATATGATTAAAATAAGAATCAAACTACAAGTTAACTGGTGTAATACTGAACTTCAAGTAGGTCCTGCGATAGCCTTCAAGTACTACTCTAACTCCGACACTTCACTAATCAGTAACTGCTCTATAGCAACACCCCTATATACTCCGACAATACCCAAATCCGACACTGCCTCTGATTCAATATTTGAGTGCGTGCGTGTGCCGTGCGTATTTGATTGCTTGTATGTTTATGAGTATATGCGAAAGTATGTGAATGTATTCATTCGTGTATGACTTTGCATGAACGCGAAATAGTGAGTAAAAGAGGAGTGTCGGAGTTGCGTATTGTCGGATTAGAGGTACTACCATGACTCGCACACTGATTAATTTACTATTTTGCGATCCATAATTTGTGGTTCTCCAATACGGATGAATTCTAACAACGTATAGGGTTGCCTCTAGAGAATAACTTAAGAACCATTAAATTAAGTACGAGGTTTGTTGTAGTCGAACTAAGTACACAATATTTAAAGGTTTTTTTTCATTTACCATTTTGACATAAACAACCTCAGATATCTATTCATCCTTATCTAAATCAATAGCATAGTCACAAGTTTCAAGCCTCGTTATGTCTAGAGAGTTTGTGACCAGAATTTTTAATTTTGTACAAGATTTTAAAAATATAAGTGGAATACCTAACTTGATTGTGATAAAATAAGTAACAGGTCGTCCAGTGACTGACATGCTTATACAATTACTACTTTAGGTGAATTTTTAAGATGATTCGGTCTTGTCGGATGACATAATTATATTTATGCTGTGAACAAATATATTTGTCAAGTTGAAACAGTCTATGACTTAGTAATTTTGTTCTTAATTTATTAATCGAAATGTCAAATGAAAATAAGTTGGTGTTCTTTGTTGGACGCTTTCTTTTGGTTTTAATAGAGTACGAATTAGTTTTAAAGGGTTTTTATTATTATTTTAACGTGTATACCATACAACACGTAGATATTAAATAAGATGTTACTTTTTGGAGTCAAATAAAATTTCCCCTATTGTTTCATAAACCAATAAATATGATGGCCATTTGATGAGATTTCATAGTAAGGTGCAGTAACCCCGGTTGCGTACGATGATGGTGGCTCGATGTGGCTGTTAGTACGTAGCGGGAAGGGTGAGGAGGGGTGGTGGGGAGGGTTCAGTGGGTTATTGATCGCCGCCGCCTGCTGCAACAATACTACCGCGAACTCCGACCGATGCAACTGGGAAAATTCGCTTTTCACGCCACCACCCCGTCAGCGCTTGCGCTCCACACTAAACTGGATTTTAAAGTTTATTGAGTGGATGCAACGTTATTACATCCGGGTTTCTATTTGATCGTAGAAGCGTAAACTTTTTGTTTCGTATAGTTGGTTTATGAAATGAACTTGTACCATTTTCAGTGCAGTACGTAGTACTGGATTTACAAAAAATGGAAACTGTCCATGCCTTGTTTTGACTAATTCTTCTTTAGATTTCACCTTCCTATGACATTTAATAAATAAGTAAGTTTGATTATAATACCAAAGTATAGTATTACCTAATAAATATGACGACTGACTGGTGTAGTGGATAGTGACATTGTCAGCGAAACCAACTGTTGCGGGTTCGAATCCCGCGAGAGGTGAATGTTTGTGTGATTAGTACTAATATTTATTCGTGAGTCATGGATGTTTAAATAAAATTTATGTATGTTTTATCTAGTTTCCATAGTACACGTTTTGCTTAGTTTTCGAACTAGATGATTGGTCTAAGTATCCGAATTGTTTATTTATTGATATTTATAATATAATCATAAAGTTTTCGTATTTTCTCCACAATATTAATGTGTAAATTTAATTTAAGTACTGTCATCTGTCAGACACGTCGCGAGGTCGACTTTTCTTTAATAATAAAAAATGTTTACTGCGAGATGCGTTCTCTGCATGGCTCTAATGCGATAGCTCAGTGGCCGCATCGCCACATAATTCATTAGTGGGTTTGTGTGCAAGTGCAGTGGTGTATTTTTTGGAAAAAGCAAAAGCCCTGACATCTCCAAGACGCCTAGCGTTGTCAGTAGCAACAGCTTCGTAGGTTGCTAGGCTGCATTTTCTGCGTGCGCAGCTCTTCCAGTTCGAAGTACATATCCAAGCTGTCAATTTAATTTATTTACGCAAGATATAATTTAAAGAAATCACTGTTACTCATTGTCTGGGAATATGTAATGTGTTTTTATATTCAGCTCTGTATTACTTTTTATTTTTGTGTATTTTAGTGTAAGTATTTTTAAATTTGTATTTCTTATTTTTGTGAACAGATCCCACAAATAATTTATGCTATCAAATTCTCAATCTTCATCACTCCCTTCCACCGCCATACATAATTGTAGTGTGTGCTTAAAAACATTCGCTTCACTCAAAGGTCTTCGTATACATCACTCAAAAGTCCACATTAATAAGCCAAACTGTTCTCAACCTCCTCCCAGTCATCCGACAACTAGTAATACCCTTTCTATTGTAGATCCCGAGGAACCTCTCCATCTTCATCTCAGCCATCTGAAAAGCACTTTACCTCTGGTGAAGAGAATACCGCGCAGCGCGAGAATCACCGTTGCTAATAGTCTTGCTGACATCATAGCAAAATGTGTGCACTCCAACTCATTCGCTGATTGGAAAAGTCTCTTGACTTTTTCATACAGAACTCTCCATGTCTCCTCAGATAAAAATGAATCACTCTCCTTTAAAATTAAAAATAACTGTTCTCCCTCAAACACTTCCCCATTAACACGGAATCACAATAATAGAAAATTTAACTTATGCAAGCAGGTGGAAAACAAGATTAGCGATGGGGATCTGAAAGGCGCTGCTCGGCTTCTCTTTTCTAGTGACACCCTATCCCCAGATACGCTCGAAACTCTATCTGCCTTGCAGAGTAAGCATCCCCCAGGCCCTCTAACACCTCTTCTCCTCGACCCTCCTGACACGTCTCAGTCACCCCTCCGTGTAAAGGAAAACCTCGTTCTCTCGGCGGTTAACTCCTTTAAATCAGGTTCAGCGGCGGGTCTTGATGGCATCTCTCCGCAGCATCTTAAAGACCTCACTGCTCCCTCTCTCGGCGATGCTGGTTCTCGGCTGGTTGCATCAATCTGTAGTTTGATCAACCTCATGCTCGCCGGTGGGGTAAATACCGATGTCATCCCTGTTCTTTACGGTGCTCACCTCATTCCACTCTCAAAAAAAGACGGGGGTGTTAGGCCTATTGCTGTGGGGAGTACATTCCGTCGCTTAGCGTCCAAAATTTGTGTTCGGCATATTTTACCAAAATTGAAACATACTTTTGAACCTATTCAATTAGGCTTCGGTACAAAGGGTGGTTGCGAGGCTGCTGTGCATGCACTTCGCACCTTCTTAACCACCGATCGAGAAGCAGAGGTGTTGTTAAAAATTGATGTCAAAAATGCCTTTAATTCTGTTAACAGGGACATCCTATTGAATGAGGTAAATAAAAATATACCGGAAATATTCCCATATCTAAATCAGTGCTATCACAAACCCACAAAATTAGTCTACAAAAAGAACGTTTTATTGTCTTCAGTTGGGTGTCAACAGGGTGATCCCCTCGGGCCAGCAATTTTCAGTTTGGTTATAAACTCTTCCATCCGAAAACTTAATTCAAAATTTAATGTATGGTACTTAGATGACGGAACCTTAGGGGGAAAGGTAGACACTGTTTTGTCGGACCTTGCCAATATCAAGGCTGACTTTCAGGCATTAGGTCTGGAACTCAACTTTGATAAATGTGAGTTGTACATTCAGGAGTCATCCCAAAACCCAAAGAGTATTATCGATAGTTTTTCGAATTTAGCGCCATCTATTAAACTGGTTGATAAAACGTCGCTCAGCCTCTTGGGTTCCCCTATCTTTGATATATCCATTCCAAATTTTATACAAAATCTCATTTCAAAATTCAATTCTTCTTCGAGCAGACTTCTGGAAATAAATTCTCATTACGCTTTGACTTTATTAAAATTTTGTCTGTTTGTTCCGAAAGTAACATATCTACTACGATGTTGTCCGTTTTGGAAACATCAAACACAATTGTTGTTAATAGATGATGAAATTAGATCGCATTTAGAAGCAATTCTAAATTTAAGTTTTTCGGATGAAAGTTGGTTGCAAGCATCCCTACCCATCAGGCATGGTGGAATTGGGATCCGCAAAATTTCGGCTGTTGCTCTTCCGGCTTTTTTGTCGTCTGTTCATAGCACTGGTAATCTCATTGGAAAAATTCTTGGGTCTTCCACTTTAAACTTTGAGATTGCCTGCCAGAACGATGCCAGAAATTCATGGTGCTTATCTTGCCCTGGTCAAAATTTACCCGAAAACCTTAATTTACAGAGAGCCTGGGATGATCCTCTCTGCAAGATTTCATTTTCGTCACTTCTTAACCACAGTTCTGTCCGCGATCGTGCAAGACTTGAGGCTGCCTCGAGATGGGAATCTGGGCACTGGCTGCGTGCTTACCCCTCTGCCAGTACAGGTACCTATCTCGAGCCAAATACCTTGCGCATTGCAATCGGCCTTCGTCTTGGTGTTGGGATCTGTTCTCCTCACAGGTGCGTTTGCGGTAGTGACGTCGACTCTTTGGGCCTTCACGGACTATGTTGCCAAAAGAGTGCCGGACGTTTTTCCCGTCACGCGGCTATAAACGACATTATCCGCCGTTCTCTTGCCTCCGTCAACGTACCTGCTGTTCTTGAACCGAATGGTATTTTACGGGACGACGGCAAGAGACCGGACGGAATGACCTTGATTCCTTGGAGTATGGGTCGGGCCTTAGTGTGGGATGCCACTTGTGTTGACACTCTCGCCCCGTCTCACCTCCAAGGAACCTCAAGGAGGTCAGGTGCAGCCGCCGAGACGGCGGAAAACATCAAAATTCACAAATATAGAGACATCGGTTCCGAATATATTTTCCTAGCTTTCGGAGTCGAAACTTTAGGTCCTTGGGGGCCGAGCGCTCTTAAATTTTTCTTTGATATTTCAAAGCGCTTAGTCGATGTCACTGGTGACCCGAGAGCTGGTTGTTTCCTCGCCCAACGCTTAAGTATCTGCATACAACGAGGAAACGCCGCCAGCGTTTTGGGTACCTTGCCTCGCGGCCCCAATTTTTTACATTTGTTCTAGTTTATATTTAAATTCCATCTCTTTATTTGTTACTGTTTTTATATTGTATTGCCTACATTTAAGTACTTTTACCTGGAGCAACGTTTTTGCATTACTATACACTGTGGTGTTGGGCACCCAGGTACAGTATCTCGAATACGTTTCTTTTTTTGGCAGAAACAGTGCTGACAGACCGATGCCTTCAGCGTTTACAACAAAATAGGCAACACAACATTTGCTGCTGACCCAATACTAAAGAATTTATGAATGTATGGGATTGAAAAATTGAATTATTTTTCAATTTGTTTTTCCGTTTATAACTGTAGTCAATATTTTCTCGTACAGTGGCGTGTGGTCTATCATTGTCTATATCTCATTGAGTACAGCCCAAATATATATTTATTATTCTTTTGGTCTTTAAAATAAAGAAATGGTTCCCAGTTTTAGACACATTTTGTTACGGGGTCTATATCTCAAAAACTAAACTAATTTTGTATATCATTACTAGTTTGCAAGTTCTGCACAATACACTAACAGCCGAATTCATAGAAAATGTTTATCAAGCGCTTGCAACGCTATTTAGCTAAAACCCTCTGTAAGGTTTAAACAGTGATGTAAGTTTTCATGATTCATAGACCATTTTAACTAAAATGTCTTTACAGAGTGTCGAAACGGCAACCTCGCATTTCCCATGTTATCCCACTAATATCAATGGTTTAACCACATGCCTTTTATTGACGACGACGTGTCATTCGAATACCCTTAATGTATCCAAAACGCTTATGTAACTATTGTCAGCTTGCAATCAGGTTACAATGGAGATAAAATGGATTTTAGCGTTTATGAATCACGATTTTGTACACTTGTCTTGCAAACCCTTTGTAAGTCCAATGCAAGAGCATTGTAACTTCTATGAATTCGGCTGTAAGACTTTTTCTTTCAGCAGGTTGATTATAATAAAAATGGGTAAATACGGAACTCTCAGGGCGCGAGTAATACGCCTCAGACTTAAATAGGTATAAGCTCGGAATAGTCTGTTGAAATAAAACTTTTCCTGCGCGTTTTATTACAACTTCGTGGTGAGGAGGTTCATATTATTCAGTAGCCTTTACAATTCCAATATTATATATAAGCCTCTCGTATAGCGGAATTTTCATTGCTTTCCATAATCGCCACGTTGGGAAGTCAATGGCAATAGCAGTCCAATGTTGCTACTGCCCATCACTAAAGTATGCTGTTGTGTTCACTATGACTTAGCCGCCTTTTCCTATTACCTAGTGGAACAGACATTGACATTTTGCCAGGAACCACTCGGCAGGTTGCTATTACTAATGCTGATATGTTAACGACTAATGTAAACGAAGTATCGTTTTCAAACGATTGTAAGTTAAATAAATTGCATATACATTCAACCTACATAATATCCGCCAATTTAAAATTCTTCGTCCATGGATCATTTATGTAAACATAATCTTGACAATAACTCAATATGCATACCGCGTGCGGTTTACCTACATTATGCGATACATAACGATCACAGAATGTTTTAGATTTCTGTATTGGCATCAATGAGCCCTGTATGCGGGAATCGTTTACACGTATCTTTCCAATCCGCAATCTATGCGCAATACGATACTCGTAATCATTCTTAATAACTTGTGACATATATAGTCACCTATTTAAAGGAAGTGGTATTGGCCGATACAGCTTACGTACGGGGACCATGGATCGAGAAGCCGGATTTAAACGATGCATCGTTTATATTAGTTCTTAAGCTGCATAGAGCAGAAGTTTGATATCGACTGAGTTAAATGCGTCGAGTGTAAATGAGCCATTAAGAGTAAAGTTTCTTTGAAAAGGGATAACTTTTTCTACTCTGTATTCATAAAAATATGTGTTCCATAGAGATTTTATAACATAAAGTTAATAATTCTTGTTTTCATAAAATCAAGTAAAATGGGGTAAATGTAGTGAAGAAGGAACGCAGGAAGTATCTGGGTGAAACAGAGTTGGGACCGACAGGAAGGACGGACAAAATAGCAAAAATAAACTCTGCAGTGGGTGAATACCAACTATAAAATAGATTCTAACGCCGTCTTAAAATGGCTTTAAACCTCCCCCAGCCTCAGCCCCCGATTAATTAAAAAAAGGAAGACAGTCCGAACAAGCTAAGTGCATTTCAGCGCTTTATATCGAAACAGTCTTTTTGCGAAAGCCTTCCGTCATTTGCAGCTGTACAAACCGACGCGCTCTGATGTCTCTCGAGAGACAATGAACACCTGGCCCCCTTGCCCCCTGCCCCGCGGTCGCCACCCCAATCCGAGTTAAATGGATTCAAAGCGCGAAAATGCTCCGCTTGACGTAGGTACTCCACTGTGCAGAAGTGGCCTCAACTTCAACAGTGTTTACCGTACGGGAAGAGATGGAGTGAGGGTATTAATCCACAGATATAACTTTAATGTCCACAAGTTTAAACAGATTACTGTTACTGCTTTTTTATTTCACAATTTAGCTTTATGACTAAAAGCCATTAGAATCAGATTACGTTTAAAGTATTGTCCTGATCTTAGTGATTGTAACGCTCAGGTTGAAGTCATAAATACCTTAGGTATAGTTAATTAATTCTAACGAATTTGCAACTTAGCTTCTCTTCAAAATATTACTGTTCCCAGCAGCGTATTTATTAAGTAATCATTTAAGTGAATAGTTGTATCAGGAAGTAATGTGATTGGTTATTATGGGAAATTATCACTGCCATGTGCGCGTAGTTGTGTGAACGTTGGCAATGCCTTCGTCGCCACACCGATTGCAGCTGCCGGTCTGTGCCAATCACCACTTGGTACATAACAACCCAGTAATCGATACTTGACGTCATAACATTATAGGTAAGACGACACCAGTCGCTAATGCTAATATTGTAAGTTGCGTGTACTTGTATGTAGCCCTCATTGCTGTGAATTGTGATTATTTCTTGGAATAAAATAAATATGACTTTCTTGGCAGGGGCAAGGCGTCCGGGGCGATTTATCCTTATTAGTAAGTAGGTACATAATTTCCGTTTTTGAAAAGCAATACGCATTTTCGTTCTGTTCGTGGCACATATCAGGTCGAGGGATCGAATTCCTTTATAATTATTTAATATTGATACGCAGCTTGTACCACTGCAATACCGCACTGACAATTTCGATGTTAATTATTTTTTAATTTTTTGTCCGATTGTCATTATAAGAAATAAGAGGGGGTTATAAAAATTTTTTTCATTCTTAAATGCATCAATTATTATTTATATGTTAATTTACTGTACCTATAAGTAAACAAATAAAGACATTTGAAATATGAGACATGACCTGCCGGACTAGCATGACCCGCAGTCTCTACGACGACACGAGATAGAGGCATACTGTCACATTCATGCTATATGCGAGTAAAAGAGATGCAATGCTTCTATCTCATGTAATTATAGAGACTATGGGGCATGCTAGATCTACTGGTCACTATATAGGATCGGACTACACTAAAAATAGTAAATCGAAATCGAATAAGATCGAATCGAAATATTGTTTTGTAATATGTAATATAAGATGTAGTATTGTTGTAAGGATGGAGACTAGTTGAAAAGATGTGTTGTTGCGGAGTTTCTTGTCGCTTCTTCTCCCTAACCATAACACCTTGTGAAGCGATGTAGTTAAAAAAAAAGAAAAATAGCATGTTGACTTTCAATAAGTGATATTTTTGTATCCTACATTGAATAAAATATTTTTGATTTTTTTTTTTTTTTTTTTTGAAAATAAAATGCCCCTTCAGATAAAGGAACCACCAAAAATGACAAATAAAAATAAATGCTAGATGATATTTAAATAATCTATGTTTTATTAATCTATGTTTATTTTGACGACCGATTGGTGTAGTAGATAGTGACCCTATCAGCGAAACCAACGGTTGCGGGTTCGAATCCCGCGACGGGTAAATGTTTTTATGATGAATACGAACATTTATTCCCTAGTCTTGGATGTTTATATAAATATTTATGTATGTTTATCCGTTATCTAGTATCCATAGCACAAGCTTTGCTTAGTTTGGGACTAGATGATTGGTGTAAGTGTCCGAAATATTTATTATTTATTATAAAAAATACTAAATACCATTAGCAATAGCATTGTTGTGTTCAGATTGTCTGAGATAAGATAGGCAGTCCCCCAAATATTTTGGGGTGTCCGCGTCAGTACGCTTCCGCCTTCGGCCTCATCTTAAAATCAGGTGTGATTGAAGTTAAGTGCTAACCCGTTGTGCAGAAAACAAAATACCTATACTATATCTAAGGCAAGTTGCCGATTTGTTAGCAAACTTTTTTATTCTATCACTGACAGGCACTCTATACATGTGCAAAAAATCACGGCCTTCAATATTATCGGTAGTTAAAAGTGTATCCTTACTGGACCATTAGCAAACTGGACAGAGTTTTGTTTAGTCTTAAAAATGAAAAGAATATCAATTATGTGACGTTGCTACCTCGCACTGTATGCACCCTGCACTTTGTTAATCTCTAGATGAGAATCGGTTGTCCGTACATATAGATTAATTGACCGTTTACTTTTCCTTTGCCATAAATAGCAGGTCAAATTACAGTTCCCTAATTTTGTTAGACATTCGAGTAAAATTGTTACTATGAGTAATATTAATCTTGCGTTTAAATGTCTCGTTGGCGTATTACGATATGTTGAAGCGTGTTATACCTATCTACCCTACTCGTGCCTAGTCTCAACTATAAATGAAAGTAGTACTTACTAGGTATAATGTTCTGCGCAATCCAGATAACATCGGCGGGCGAGCGGCGCCAGTGGGCGCGACTAGTTGCTTTATAAATAGTCTGCGTAGAGGTATATCTGATATTACTCCAAGCTGCCATAAAACTGTCATTAAAGTAATTTTTGACTATGCTATCTGCTTACAATAAAACGTTATCTTTTTAAAAGAAAATGTTTGTTTTAGTTCTCCACTCTTAGGTAACTGTGTTTATCTATTAGTGCCGTAGAATGACAAGGACTTTATGAGATATCCGAAGGCTCATTAAAATGTAACATATTAGGTAAGTTAAGAACTTTATACGCTTTAATTTTATACGCTTTAATGTAGTCACGGATGGAAAGTAGGAACACGTTCGTGAAATGTTGAGAGGGTGGGTGTCGAAGAAAGGAGAATGGGAGGAGGGCCGATGTTTAGCGGCACGGCCGACCAAGACCTTCAACTAACGGTGCTATTGACCTGCAAACGGATTTTGTAACGTCATGTGAACGTAATCGAGCGTTAACGAGCGTCGGCAGTTTTGTTTGACTTTGTATGTCGCGGACTTGTGTGTGTGTATATATGTAGGTAACTGACGTCAAACACAATAGTGACTGACATTAGTTGTGTCTAATGTTCCACTGGACCGTCTTCGCACGTTGTCTAAATTGCCCTGTCCTGTTCTCAAGCCCGGCCGACATCCTGCTCACCTACTATTGCTAATCCACCACTATACTCGTACCTACATGTACCCATGCAGTTCTGTCGCATCGTTCGTATCTCTAGGACTCCATAGAGCACGGTGCACCGGCATGACAATGGTGCAAATTGGAACCATCGTTCCTTCCGGCAATGCGCACAAGGTCTGGGTTGCTCGGGTCGATGGCCTGCCCCCCGCACGCACCCCCACAGCCCCGCCAGCTGTCTCCGCCCGGTTATATTTAGACCGGATGGCGAGCTCTCACTGAAACAGTTTCTCCCCTCTTTGTGTTACCGAAATGTTTGATGGAATGAATCCTTTATTGCAGTACACCAAAGCCGAGGACGTCCGGGTTGATAGTAAAATTTGCATACGGCGCCGTTATGTCGACACGTGACGACGTGATGAGCAGAGCTAAACTGGTAATTGATTGCAGATATCCGCCAGAGCGTGAGTCATTAACCAGAGAGGCAGAGAAATGCGAAATAATTTAATATAGAAATACAAAATTGTAATGTCTACTTTGAGCCATATAATTCATATATAACACGTGCAATTTTATAAATATAGCATGCACAAACCGTCAAGATCAAATCGTATCAAAAAGAGTAATACCGTTATGGTACACCGAATGCAGTAAGATGCAAACGAAGCCTACGTAGTTGCATGCACAGTTAAACATACAACATGACCTGACATATCGGTGTGAATCTTACCTATAGCTGGACATCGCATTATAGAAAGCAAACATACCTCAGCGGTAATGACTATGTTAATTTCGATAAACCGTTGACTGTCCTACGTACCTACGAGTACCTATAGCATCCCAAGAAAAGAAGACTTCAAATATTGATTTCGGTAAATATGCTATATTTACGTACGTGATGTTTGGATACACATAGTGCAATTCAGCTATTTTGATAATATAGTGCCCAAAGAAAAAATAGTGCCACTATGTTTATTCATTCAATATTTTTGATGAGGATTCTGGCGTCACAGACGTCTCATACGTAGATACTGGATACACAAAAAACTGTGCGCAATAAATGCGTTGACTTTCGTCCGTCAGACTTTTTTGTTCTCTGTGCATTATTGTTTAGAATGCCATACATTCCATCCTCGTGGACAAAATTGTCCGATCTGGATTTTTTTGTCCGGTGGACTAAAAGTCGAACGTCTGCGCTGCTCCTTTTCACAAAGACATCTATTTAGATGTTCGTTGTGAATTTCGTTGTTTTTGAAGAACTATTTCTGGGACTTTTCACACAGTTCTTTTGGACCGTAAACTATATTGATAGGAAAGCAGTCTCCGCGTATGAGGATTCCAGCAATACGTACCGCCAGAACTTAAAATATTGAATAACTTTTAACAACAGTGGCACCATTTTTTCCTTTGGGTACTATTTGGCACTTTTTTGTCATTATCAAAATAGTTGATTTCCACTTTGTGTATTCTAGCATCACGTACATCTACTTTTGGGCGTAATGGAAGTCTTAAACTTTCTACAGTAGGATCTCTTTAGGGATCAATCCATGTCTTATGGAAATTTATGTGTAAATATGTAAATTCCTCGTCATTGGATGATTGAGAGTAGCTTACGTACCTACTTATATAGTATATGGGCATTCTGCCTTTTTCTCTATTCATTATTCAATACGGAGTGTCTACGTTCCCAATCCATTACTTTTTGATACGAGTGGGTGAAGGAGCGCCTACGTCGACATTCGTACTTGAATCTATAATAATATTACTTTGAAATGTGCTCTTGCTTGATATCTATTTTATCTAAGAAAACCTCCTCTAATTTTAACGAGAGATACATGTAAGTGGGGTTTTTGAAACTCATTACAAGCGTTATAATTTTAATTTTGTTTTTATTATTATAATGAGTTTTATAATGACACCCCCCTAGCCGTTTTGAATGACAGGCAGACAGACGGACAATAAAGCGATAGATAATTATAAAGGTTACGTTTGTACTATTTGAAGTAAATAATCCTAAGAACGACCCAACACGTGTAAAAAATCGTAAATTATTTAAATTGTATAATGCCTAGGTACCTAATAAAATTACGTCGCATTGCGTATTCTGGTCACTTCTAGTGTTGTGTGCTTGTGCGGTGTGCGGCTAAATTACATAAATGATCAGCAAAGCGTAAGAAAAATAAATAATATGGCGGACTTGGCATACGCACAACCTCTAGCCTGACACTCCCTGCTTTTCTTTCCTCCGTTTACAGCACACTCCCTCTCATCAGTGAGATATTAAATTCCCATACGCTCGTTGATGCAGAGGTATCGTGCTTGTCGGAGGCCAGATCTGCCTGGTGTGCGTCTTTTCCAGAAGAGGATTGTCCTTCGGATTTGGGAAGCCAGAGCTTATGGGACAAGCCAGCTCTAACCACAACCCACCAGGAGCTTTTGGCCAATTGTCAAGACGATACTGAGCGTGCACGTCTACTGGCAGTCTCGGAAAAAGAGTCTGGACACTGGTTACATGCTTTTCCTTCCCAAAACCTAGGCACCATCCTCGATCCCAATGCCCTACGTATTTCCATTAGTTTACGTTTGGGTGCTAAGTTGTGTGAACCTCATCGCTGTTCATGTGGTAAGGTTGTGGATCAACTAGGACGCCACGGGCTCTCTTGCGTGAAGAGTGCCGGCCGCGCATATCGCCATGGTGCAATTAATCAGCTAATTAGGCGCGCTCTCGCCACTGCAGCGGTCCCGGCGTCTCTGGAGCCTTGTGGCTTATTCAGAGACGACGGGAAAAGACCTGATGGAGCCACCTTGGTTCCCTGGTGCTTGGGGCGCACCTTGGTATGGGACGCAACTTGTGCGGACCCTTTGGCACCGTCCCATATACAAGGAACTGCGCAAAGACCTGAAACCGCGGCTGAACAAGCTCAAAATAACAAGCGCCGTAAATATGCGTCAATCTCTATAAACCACGAGTTTGCGGCGCTTGCAGTGGAGACTTTGGGCCCGTGGTCTTCTGACATGAAACATTTCGTAAAGGATTTATCCATTAGACTGGTCCACGCCTCTGGAGATGTGAGAGCTGGTACCTACTTTGCTCAGCAGCTGAGCTTATGCATTCAGCGGGGCAATAGCGCTAGCGTACTAGGTACTATGCCTCACGGAAGCGAGTTGGACGGCATATTTTTTCTATAAGATATAGATATTTTTAATTATGTTTTATAAATTTGTTGTTTCAATAAGTACTTTCATAAAGCAAATACCTACCTTTATATACAATTTTGCTTTGTGAAAATTTTTCCCAATAATAGACCTATCATGCAACAGTACTGACATATGAAAATTGGAATATTGTGAAATCATAAGATAAAATAGTAGGTGTTGTATGTCAAATAGTTACTGTGCTGGTGGAGATGCAAAAGTTACTCGAAATAGGTAGTTCCTGTAAATAGCGCACGGAGTTCGAACGGCCAGTTTTTTTTTGAGGGCTTGGCCTGTTCTCTGCCGTTCGCTTCGATATAGGTACGTGTAATAATTTTCGTTGGGAATTCTTTGCTGTTCTAATAAGCATAACTATATTTTTGGATTTTAAATGTTTAGATAATATGGTAATAAAATCATTAAAAGTATGACAAAGTGGCAAGTATGAAAATTACCAATAAACATTGGTAAGGGTTGTGATTTAGAAAGATACTACATAGAACTAGAGAGTTATAAAGAGTGATTTCTTAGGTACCTACTTTACTTACCCGCTTTAACTGTTGGATGTTTAGCAAACATTCATCGTATATCTGAAAGAAAAAAATAATACCGAACTTAATTATTAGGTACTAAGAAATGCGTAGCTTTGTTTATAAATATGCTATGAAGGTATTATTGTATGAGTGCAGTAGGTAACTACACATGCAAAGTCCTTGATCTGAGAGACGCAAATGTAATTTCGCATAATGCCTTACAGGACAATATTATACTTGCATTGTACACTATTATTATGGTGAGACTGGTTGCCATTCATGGAAGGAGAGACCACAGCCATAGCTTGTGACCAGTTCTTTCTTTAATGCAGGAAATGTGTAGGTAATATACCGAAATGTACAGAAAAATATTAGTAATACTTAGGTATTCTTTGGATATGGCTGGCTAAGGGCACCTAATAGTTAAACATAACTTATATTTGTTATATGAAAATGATTATGCAACTGAAAAATAAATGGGGTCATTACGTCATTAACACTGATGCTAGAATACACACATTTCTGCTATTTTGATAATGTAAAAAAAATTGTGTTCAAATAGTGCCCAAAGAAAAAAAGCGCCACTGTAGTTTAAGAGCTTAGCTAATCAATAATTTTAGTGAGCATTCTGGCGTCACGTGTTGCTGGAATCGTAATTTCTCAGGCGCAGGGTTTGTTTTACCTATGAGTGCAATTTGTATCTCAAAAAACTGTTTCGAAATATTGCCTCCGAAATAAATGTCCCATAAACTTCAAAAATAACGAAGTTATTTACATGTATTTGTAAGAGGATACCGCGGCGACGATGGACTTTTTGTCCGTCTGTCAAAACAAGATCGGACAATATTATGTCTAAGAGGATGGAATGTTTGAAATTCTATGCAGTAACGCCCATGGAGGACAAACAAATCCGGCGGACAAAAAGTCCGTCGTCTGTGCTCCTCCTTTTCACAAAGACGCCTAAATACCTTCGTAGTTTTTACTATTTATGGAACATATGTTTTGGTGGCACTATTTATGCACAGATTTTTTGAATACTAATTATAATCATAGGTAAAACAGTTTTTGCATAATTACAAATGTGGATTCCATTAATATGTGACGGAAAAGCTCAATAAAAATATTGAATATTTATGAAACTATAGTGGCACTAATTTGACGTTATCAAAATAGATGATTTGCACTGTATATTACGGACGTAAAACATCAAGTGTAAATGCGTAATGTATTAAAATAATGCATAATTACGCATTTACACATTTTATTTATCTTGAACCACATAATAATTAAATAAAAGACAAATAGAAAATAGGCTAAGAGTGATGAAACACGTGTGTCAACACTTAGTTCCTTGAGCTCTATCTTACCTGATATTAAGTGAAGATGGGGCCGAAAGTAGAAGCGCGCTACGAACTATTTGGAGGACTGGCTAATCATATCTCAAACAGCAGAACACATCAATGCTATATTCCTTGAGGATAGATGAACCTAATTATGGCGACAGTATACGTAGGTACCGGTAGGTGAAAATTTTAAAATATTTACCATCAACCAAACCGAGTAGCTAGTAAACATGAGTAGGTACCATCGATACCGTAACCTCTGATTACTTTTTGTGTACTGATTGATAGAGAACCAACACAATATCATATTATACATGCATATATATTACCTACATAAGACATGCTTAATCCCAAATAGGGTGGTCAGAGATATCCCAAATATTAAGAGTTTAATGGTTGAAACAACATTTACGATTCACCTTACGAAATATACAGAACTGCACACGTGGTAGGGGGTGAGCCCATTGCCGTTAAAACGTGCAAATCTGTAGATGTTTTTTGGTGGAAAGTCTCTTAGTCCCCTTTTACGACACCCACATGAGAATCGGTTGGTGCTAACCACCAGCACAATATTATCATATTACCTTATGGCAATTACAGATTCATACTTTATATTACCATTATTTTAAATAAGTATTACGGCGGAGGAGTCATTCATTACGATTAGGTTCAATGTTTCAATCAATTTAAGATGTTAAACTAAATATCAAATCACAAAAAGCCTAAATTAGTTAAATATACACCAGATGTTAAAATTACGTAGAAATATTGTTTACCTTGAGTTAGGGAGACAGTTTCATCTCTTTCTACACTCTACTCTTACGAAACGAAAAATCTTTTGAAATGTCATACATTTGCTTCCAACCACTGAGCTGCAAAGAGATTCGCTACCCACTCACGTAGAGACGACACTCGCGTTTGTAAACTGCACCACACAAAGCTGCTCTTGACGTCGTCGGCTCACAAATACATGAGAACTTTATATTAGATTTTTACACGACATTGCCTCTAGAGTTGTGTCCCTTTGTCATATCATAGCTTCCTGACATGGCAGCGCTCTTGCACGCAATCAATCAATTCCTAAATCGTCTTCTTTCTTTCTTCTAGTTGTTATTTTGTTAGTTTTTAATAGAGCTTAACAATGTTGATTTCTAATAATGTAAATGGTAATGTACATATTGTTATGTGTTTTAAGTAGTGAATAAACTTCTACTTCCTTTTTCTTCTACCGGATTTCAGGAAAATATACACAAAATATTAGGTATTTTTGTTATTTCCATAAAATTGGTAGAAAAAGTAATGTATTATGCAATTGTGCGGTCTATTGTGCGGTCACGTTAAATAACGGTCAACTAAGTTTAGGCAGGTACAGTGGGACGCTCAGTATGGGTGCCTATGTAGAGTACTGGGTAAGAGTGGTGAGGCATAGCTCTTGTGGAGTAGGGTATGCACTGCCAGGGAGTATAGTCCTGACCGGGCGCTGTAAAGGATGTTAATGGAGCTCTACAGGTAAATAGAGGTTGACGAAGTAATGGTCAGGGTCAGTTTTATTTTATAGCATCGAAACGTCTCAAACGAGTTCAAACTTGACGGGTTTATCCACTGACCATATCACCGCCCCATCACAGACCCTGGTTACCATCTGATATGAAAGTAGTTATCAAAATGAATCACTCGTGGTAAAACGATACTACGTGTGCATACAAAATTCAGTTTAAAGTGGGAAGGGAATGAAAATTAACTAGCTCTATACACTCATAAGGGCAAGCGAAATTTAATATATTTAAACTCTTTACGGAGTCCTAGATTCTGAGAGGCTTCGCAATCTGGCTAACATAGTGTACAATTCAAGTTCAAAATTATTCCGTTTTCCTGTTTATCGTGTGATAGGAACATCCGTACACACTCACATATCATCATAAAATAACTATGTAATATGAAGACTATTGCCTAAAGGCCTTTCTTAAAAAATATTTCGATTAGAAAACTGGTGAAGTGAACGTCGGACACTCGTCAAGTTAGTGTTCTGTAGCATACGCGAAGTCGTTTATGGGCCGCAAATATATTTCGTTTCGTAATAATTTATATCTGACTGCGTCAGTGAGGGTATGATTGTAAAAGAGAGCAGAGATATATGGAAAAATCATGTTTGTGAGTATGATTGCAATTATATACAGGGCGTCCCACGCCTATGCCACATGGAGGGAAAGTACCTTGAATATTGTAGATTGAACATTTTACTGAAAGAAGACATTATTTTAATTTAAACAACAATTAAAACTGCATTCATAGTTTTTTTTTTTAATTACATGATTGAACCGGAAATCGAATTTTTTATTCAAAATTAACGCGCTCCAACGGGCTGTAGAGCTTAAATTAAGTATTTGATATATATATATATATATATTTATTGACTGGTGATTGAGGTGTGATTGAGGTCAAGTGCTAACCCGTTGTGCATAAAAAAAAATATCTGTCTGTCAAAAGACTCTAATCTGAGTTAAGGCAAGTTTAAAATTTTATTGGTCCAAAACTTAGCCACTCTGCTGTTAGATAAAATTTGTCTCTCTGTGGTGTTAAGGAGGTCTTCAAAGGTGCAGCTGTCAGGACACATAATATTTTAATAACTATTTAAGTATTTAAAAACCAAAAAAACTCTACAGCATATTTTGAATTTTGCGGACGCCATGTTGGATTTTTTACCATAAAATATATCCTATGGTAGTCTGGGTACCAAGACGAATCTAACCACACCATCCATTTCGAAATCGGTCAAGCAGTTTAGGCTACAGAATGCGCCAAATGAACGGCCGTACAACTCGAAAAACATTACCCTCCTTCCTTGGGCAGTCGGGTAAAAAGGTTGTGACTAATACAAATAAACTCTATATTAGGCACTGAACTACGAGATTTCGATTGCAAATCGCTCTACAATTTTTTTTTTTTTGAAAAAAAAAGAAGTATAAGAAAAGAAGTAAGTATAGTTATTATATGAAAGACGTATACGTAAAAATACACCCATATTACTAAACTATGCCAAGCTTTGTTAAGCTATTCCAATGCGTAGGTTGCGCAAACAATATGACACCAGAAATTTGTAAAATTTGAGCGTCTTGTCACAAAATACGGCGCGCCGCCGCTACGTACTCGTACTTTGTGGTCTTGTCGTCATGTCAAGAGACAAAACAACTGTGGCTTGTTCTATCAACATATGGAATTATTAAAGGTAGTTCTTACAATGCTCTGCCAATCGATTGGGTGAAAATGTTTACACGTACCTATATTAAACTACTGTGAAGGAAATAGAATTAACAAAATGTAATTCATAATTGCAGTTAATAGATCAAATCAAATCAAAAATGCTTTATTTTGTAGGTACACAGGGTACACTTAAAATAGTCAGATTTTACATTTTTAAAGCTACTGCTTGTTCAAAAGGCAATTTTCCCCGGAGAAGAACAAGCAAGAAACTCGTGTGGTTTTTATATTACAAAAAGGCACAATAATATTTCATTATTAATTGTGAAATAGCCTGGTTATGCGAACGAGGTGGTTATGTCCATGAATGTTTATCGTCTAAATAATCTGATATTTTATAAAATGCTTTGTTAATAAGTTTCCGTTTTATAGTATCTTTAAATTTATTGACAGGAAGATTTTGTATATCAACAGGAACCTTATTGAAAAAGCGTATACATACATGAATTACTGACTTTTCGGAGGCGACTCATGTGACCTGCAAGTTTATCTTTATTTCATAGATTGATATCATGTTCATCACTATTTTTGCTAAATGATGCTATATTTTTTTACATATATTAGATTTCGGAATGATACACCATAGATGTTTCACAATAGTAAGAATACAAAAGTATACGAAATTAACTAGAATTTGTTCATAGCACATAGTGTGGTTTGCTTCTCGGAGTAACGTTTTAAAAAACGAAACACTAATATTGATTGATAAAAGAACAAAATGGAATATAAGTATCTATCTATAAATTGAAAATTTCGAAAACCCCCGAGAAAAGAAATGATTGTATCATCCAAATAGTCCAAGCCAACTGTGTTTAAGGCTTAAATAAAAAATAGCTTCCATCAAACATAGCTAAGGATAAATCTCCGAATGTAATCTTATATATAAGAAAAAATCATAATATCATTAAAAATTTTGAAAAATAAAAATAAATAGGTAAAAAAGTTGCGTAGAGTCATTCGGGGTAAATAGATGCAATGGGTAAAATTACGCATTGCCTTTAACTCAGAGGGGGGAGAAATTAGTTTTACGGAACTGGGTGCACCTAGACCCCCATTTTATATCAACACCTGTTCACCGGTACGCGTCATGATGGTTATTAAGTTATATTTGAAATTAGCGAAAATTTTCAATTATATTGTCAGGAAAAAGTTTGCGATGATTGTGTTTTTGGTTGTTGTTGATTTTTGTTTGTTCTTTTTTATGGTTTTTGAACATAATTCTAACTGAACCTTATAGTCGCAATACTTGCGTTTTGTTCTAATGAAAATCCAAATTTCTTTTTACAAATTAGTAATACTACGGGAGTACGAACTTTTACTCGCATCTACTTTTTACTATTAACTTTTAAAATAATTACCCAAACGATTCTACCCTCAAGTCGGTGCAAAAGGACGTGCTCCGAGCTAGTTACATTTTTGCTCAGTGAAGCACACACTGCAAAAGTGCATCATTTTACCCCGAATGACTCTATGCCATTTTATTACCTATACAATATTAGTAGATAAATTTACTAAGATTTTTAACACATGCCAAGAAACTTTTTTAATATTTGCTAGCACTTGACCTCAATAACACCTGATGCTGGAACACAACAATGCTATTAAAATTGTTGCTTAGCGGCAGATTTAGATAAGATGGTGGTAGCTAGCCAGGCGGACATTTAAAATACCCTACCACCAACCAAACCGATTACTTAAACATGTTCCCCGCTGGGGATCGAACCGCGAGCTCCGATTCGTAAACTCAATGTTATTTACATTGTGCCACGGAGGCGGTTATAACCAGGAAAAAAACCGGCAGTGTATATGTATCTATTTTAACACTGTGTGAAAAGTTTTATAGACTCATTGGAAAAATAAACCGGAAGGCTACCTACATGTCACGTTTGCTGCATTTATGCAAAAGTTGCCAAGCGCCGTATAAATTCATATCACGTATATATTTGCATCACACGACAGCACTGAGATACCGCCCTAGTGATAATTTTGTATAATAATAGTTATTTTTATATCTTTTTAAAAGTTCGCAAAATCCGGATACGTATTAAAATAAATTTACTGAAATCTCGTGTATAAGATATTCTGGGTAGAAATTGTTACAACGTTCTCATGATTCTGGTTATTTAAGACAAGTTATTTACTAAAAATGTGGAAAAATGGATTTCCTTCATTGTTTCTAATGCAACAAAGTAATTCCTAATATTTTTAATAAAATATTAGGAAATACTTTTTCATCGACCCATAAATTGTTCATCAAATTGACAAATAAGTGGTGAAACTGTCTATTTAATTCTCCATTTGACGTGATGTTGATGAGTGAGTAAATTTGTTAATACGCACCTTATTTCGAAGATGTTGAGATCAACGAAACTGACGGAAAGCCTATATTTTTCATACGAACAAGATGCTATAATGTAGCCTTAAAGCTACTTGTACTTGATGCGGGAGGCAGGCGAGACTATAACATTCTGTTCTATATGCGGGTGCACGCGCTTCCATCCGTTGTCATGGCACAATATCGTATACTGTAATATATACTTAGATATTAGAATATTTTAGGGTTCTGTCTGCCAAAACGGAAATCCTTATAACGAAGATATTTTGTCTATCTGTCGAATGGCGAATGCAACGGAGGGGTCATCATGGGGATCACGAACACCTCTGGACCTTGAGTACCACTGATAATTTTTCTAAGGTTTCTGATTACTTTTAACGAAAAAAATACTTTAGTTATCTTTAAATTTATGCTTTAAAAGGTTGAATTACAGAAACAATTTACAATAATATTTAAAAAGATAACGTATTTAGTATAAATGGCTCCACCTCGCATAAACATTATATGTGACCCCTGACTTGAAGGCTGGATCCGCCTTTGTTCAATTCATCAGTGAAGGACTCAGAAATTATTTTCTGTATTTTTTCTACAGATAAATAAAATAAGAAGCTTTAGTTATCTTAACGTAAAGTCACCCCAACTATTAACATCTCCTAATTTAACTAAGACATTACCAAATTCAGTAAAGCTGATTGCTATAACGTTTATTCATTGCTAACCTCTCTACCTAGTAGAGACTTCATGTCACCAAAATGATATACTAAAATAGACCGAGTGAGGAACGAATTGATTCGGGGAACTTTCAGGCTAACAATATCGCAAACGGCGCAAAAGTCACAGCGTTGACGGTGATACAAGGACGCAAATTGTCGAGCCGTTGAACACATGACAAAGAGAATGCTGAACACGAAGGAAGCAAAGAGCCGAACACCTGACTGACCCCAAATGAAATGTGACAACACAAGGCGGGAAACAGTAGGTGAGAAAAACCAATGCATCTAAAGACCATGTTAGCGTCGGTGGCTTAGGGTAGTAATTTGGGAGGTCCGGCTTCGATTCCCAGGCAGGCCATGTACCAATGAGTTATAAATTTAATTTAAATGCATATACGCATTTATCCGACTGTTCTTAACACCATGAAAGGAAAACTACCTGAGGAAACCTGCATGCCTGAGAAATAAAAATTCAATGACGTGAAGTCCGCAACCCGCATGGGGCCAGCGTGGTGGACTATGGCCCATACTCTCTCATTAAACGAAGCAAGGCCTATATATTCCTGCAATGGGATGTTTACTGGCTGATGATGGTGAAAGACACTGTTAGACATTTAAAGGTCTCAATTGCACATGAAGTTAGTCTGTTTGTAACGTATAGTTCAATGGAAAATGAACCTAAGAAAATAAGTCGTTCCAAAAAATTGTACATACATGTGTACATACATTGCGAGACAGAACAGCAGTTATACCTACAGTTACTGATAATAACGTTCTACGAAACGTTATCGACCCGTACAGTGCGTGACAGATATCCCATACATACACAGAGTGTACAACATACACCTATTAAACTAATTTATATACACATTCATGCATGTACATTTTTCGCAGAAGTTGTGAGTTTTCAGTTCCCTTTGTGTCAAAGTTATTTTGTAGTAATATAGTGAGTCCTAAGTCTCAACGATCACGTTGATAAGGATTTTGGCAGTTTAGTCACTTAGTTTCGAGAACTGAGCGTAGCCTTAATTTTTGATTAAATTCATTTAGTTACTGATAATAAACTTTCGTCCTTTCCATTTTTTGCGAAAGTTGTGATATCAAAAGTGACATCTGTTCAGCTTAATCATGGCTTTAATATATTATTTCTTCGGTATATAAGGTATTATTTCTTTGAATATAGGTATTTGGTATACTATCAACTGGTAGTTATCATTTGTATTACAAATAGGTATACGAAATTATAAGTTACAGTGTCCTTTATCGCTGAAGTCATGAACAATTATGTACTATCTATTTATTTCTTTACAGCACAAAAAATTTCGTAAACACTTTAATGACTAGATAGATATGTTTATTTATTACAGTTACGCCATGGGCCCTAGAAAACCAATAGATTTTAACCACGCGTCCCTGATGGTATTTAAAATAAAAGTTGCTATGTGAACATGGTCGAATTTACTAAAATAAAATATTTATTATATTCAGACATAATAAATTAAATTCTCCTCAGCAAAACTGGCAACATTGTGTTTGCGATTAAAGTAAATTTACTCCTCCTTCTGTCATTATCAATATGCACTGTATGCAGTGTCGCTAATAAATTCATTTCCCGCCAAAGCAAATGTACAAAATTAATTTCCGATTGATTATTTTTTTTTGGTTCTAGAATAGTACATATATTTATGTATTTGTAAAAATTATCATATCTTGCTAACACTATATTAATTAGAGACAGTGTAGGTACAGGACAAACTTTTCTAAACATTGAAAGAAATCCACGGTTCAAATCATTAGGGTGGTTCCTCGAATACAAATTAAAATTTTGAGGAAAAGATAATACTGGTAGGTACGTAAAATGCCTACTTATACTCGTAGCAGAAATTATGGATCAGAAAACTATTTTCAAATGGTGATTTCCTTTAGCTAGCTAGTCGCGGGTTCGAATCTCGGTGGGGGCATATGTTTGTATTATGAATACGGACATGTGTACCCGAGTTATGGATGTTTTTCATTTATATATGTATTTATTTACAAAAAAAAATATATTTGTGTAGTGTATCAACCATCTGGTATCCATAACACAAGCCTAGTTGCTTAGTGTGGAACTAGATGGCGCTGTCTGTATATGTTCAAGAATATTTTATTTATTATTATTTTTATTATTGCCGCCGCACGAAAAGTGGGTAGCATGTAGGTACGTATCTATTGCATCGAATAACATCTATACATGTATGTGTTTGAATTATACATAAAGCCGGTAATAATATTACAATACAAACATACACAAACACTCATAATTGTTGTATCTAATTACCTATTTCATTTATTCTAAACAAATATACTGACGAAGTACCTAATTATTGTCAACATCACGCGTTGAGCGGTTGATTGATGCATAAATGGACTGGATAATTATCCAAATCGCGCAGTTTCATACGTAGGTAAAGTATTTAGGTACGTACCTATTATATGTACATTTATGTAATTTGAACACATATGTTGCTTTCCAAAAAGGATTGTACAGACTATGAATTACTCATGTGGTAATACGACATATGGAAGGTAGTATTAATTAGTTGTTGAGTTAGTGATCTACTGAAATATGTATCAAAATACAAATATTTTTATTTTTTTTCCAGTCGTAAACAGAAGGAATAAATAACTTCGTCGTGTTGGGTAATTTAGTAAAGAACATCGAACTTTAGGTTTTTTGAGTTTCTACCTTCGCTGGTAATAGATAGTTACCATAGACATTTGAAATTCCAGATATCAAAAAGGCATGTTTAATCTTGAAAATAGATCAACTAAAACTAGAATATATATTAAAATCCAGTAGACATTCAAAATTTGCCTTTAAATAAATTTAAAGCAATCATAAAACAGAAAATATTAGCAAAAGGCTATTATAAAATCACTGACTATTTGAATGATAAGCAAGCATGTACATAGCTGTCCTATTATTCATATAATTATCAAATTATATGAATAATAGTACATATAGGCATAACTTATTGGTAATCTGTGATATAGGTAACAATTAAATTATTGTCTATGTGTCGCTAATTGGATCATATAAAGTTTTCTTATTCTTAAATCATAAATTGTAACCCATAATCTGTTTAAAAGAGCAACCCTAGAGTTTCTTGCTCGTTCTTCTCTGGGGAGTCAGCTTTGTGAATGAGCCGTAAATTTAAATGTAATATTAATATTAATAGTGACGTTTTCAAGTGATAATTTTACCATATGAAATAAAATATCTTGATTTGATTTGATTTGAATTAAAGCAGATCTACTTTTAACACTATACGTTTTTTCTGAATTGAAAAATACGAGAATGTTGCAACTCTTACATCGACGCCCACCGTATCGTATTAGCCGATACAATTCAATATTTGTCACTCTGTCATATGGATAAAGCTAACATTGGTACTCGTAAGTACGTAGCACGTAATTAAAGTAGTCAGCTATTATGGTTATTATTTCGTGTCTCGTCCTTGTAACAGATACTAGCAAAGTGAATCAATTGAGTGCGCACGCACGCGATTATTGCTATGAAATAGAAGCAGATGTCGCGCTCCGAGGGTCTATCCATTATCAAGTCGCGCGGCACCGGCGCACATACCCAGTACCGAGTTTAGGAACAATCGGCTTGTTGAACACCAGTTTTCATAAGTTCGCTTTTCATAAGTTAACATTCATCGACCTACTGACAGGTTATGTGCAAAGCGACACTTTAATAGGGATATTGACTGTCGAGTTATCTCTATATAAATTGGAGATGTTAATGATAATTTTGACAGAGGATCCGTGCCATATCAACTTACCGATTGTGAATAACATATGTAGCTTAGTTAGGAATGAAGTTTTTGTAAGTAAACGTTTTAGGAGCATCACAATCATCCTTTTTATCCTTTGGTTCCACGGTCTTTCTTAGGTCATTAGTGTGGGGTCGTCTAATGTTAAGCTTACCAGTACGCGGTTGCCACTCGAGAACCTTTCTTTCACAATAGATTTCGGTTCTGTGAGATACCATTGCGACTTTAGAAACGGGGATAATTATTAAAACAGGATACAAATCTTGTTTTAATATACCTATATCAAAATTCTATTGTCTCATTGCTTGTAATACCATAGAATACATAATAGGTATTGTTATATTTTTATTTATTTATCGCAATAGATTTTCGAAAATTTTAAAATAAAACAAAAAAAAATGTATGCAAATGTTCTTTGGATATATAATTAAAAGATTTTGAATGCCCCTATTTTACATTACGTTGAATTTCCTAGAGTGTCAACATGCTAGACACTTTACTGACGTATTCAATAATCCTGCATAACTGTAACCTGCTGATCTGAACCAAAGCCAGGCGACAAACTGTCGGTGAAACTACCGATCGATTCATTCCTAGGACAGCGCAGTGTCATTTGCTATTTAATGCTATTTATTATAGTCAGAGCACGTCTTAACGGATTGTTAGGCGCCCAAACCGCCGGAAGGATGTCCCCTGATCCGTGCGTGCGCTGCATTGCATCACACAGCCATTAACAATACCACGACGATCATTATAGCACCCAACTCTGCCAGAAACATACTGAATTTATATTCTTTGGACACAATCTATAACTAACAAACGTCCATATAACATCAAGATATAATGTTAAGTGTAAAATGTTATATTTCTGATAATAAAGTCAACGGGGACGATTTATGGCGAGGCGAATCAATATTTATTTTCAATGTTTTCCTTACGTACTTGACGTATATTGCAAAATTTTTATCGATCAGCAAAATGTAATCCAGCCGTAGGTATAGAGTACAAGATATGAACGTGTCTTTGAACTTTAATATATCGTTTGGTATTAAATTCAGAACTTCAACAGTCTATAAAAGTGTACTAGTGAACATAAGTCTTTCCCATTGTGCTTTTTTTTCGATTACCATGCGATGGAGTGGCCTAATCGCCACTCTGGGCAGAATTTTTTGGAAGTATGCTATTACGCTCGCGAGCCTTTACTCACCATACGTCTATGAGAGGAGATGAGTTTGATCTATACTCTACTCTGCCGAAAACTACACGACCAGACGTCCGTAGCAGCGATATTTGTAGAGTCAACAAAAAAATTGTTAAAATACGCTTTCGATTTATATTGGAAATAATAGAGTTGTTAATTCGGAAGTACGTGGAAATATTGACTGATCCGATCCCACCAATTTATTTGTGAAGTAGAGGCAATCATAACCACAAACATTATAACATAATAGATTTAGAGGTTATCTAATTTGGATAGTGATAGAATAGTACAGTGATAGAATAGTAAAAAAAAAAAAAATTTTTTTTATACCTATCTAGCATGGCCATAAGTTCTGTTATCTTTTTAAAGAAACAATGATATTAAAAATATTTATCACAGTCCCGGCACTAAATTAAAAACAGTTTTATTTGAAGCAGCGGTATTTTGGCTTTGATACGGGTCTTTAATCTCTCTGGTCACAAATCTATGGATTTGATCACCGTCTCCATGGCCAATTTAGCCACTGCTTGCTCTATTTATTAAAAATTAATGTTGTGTGATCTTATGCTAACCGCAATTTGTAGTTCAAGGGGTTCAGTTCTGAACTGGAATAGGGTGAGTAAGACCATGGTACATTTCTGAAAAGTGTATCACTGAGAGGCTAGTGACTATATAAGTAGGTATTCATTGTTGGAGTTATTCCTAAAATTATTAATTAAAATGAAAAGTTCTTTATTTCTTAGGATACAAAAGTGATTACTTAAAATCTCTTCTTCTATCTTACAACTGGCTTTCCGCCCGCCACTTCGTCCGCGTGGAAGATTTCATCACAATCTATCCAGCAAAAAAATAGCCTATAATATGTTTATCCAGGCCCTAATCTGTCTACCCACCAAATTTCATCCAAATCCGTCCAGGCGTGAAAAGGTAACAAACACATACAGACATACACACAAACTTTCGTATTTGTAATATTAGTTGTAATATTAGTTGGGATATCTTTATTATATTTTAATACATCTTTACTCTATCTATTCTCATTATCTTTGGAATATTATTTTTTATATCACAAAGTCAAAATTTAGGCTTGGTTAATAGATTCCACAAAATCAAAGCACACCATATCTACTTAGTTGTCACACAACATGCATCGACTAAAATCCTGTGGGAACGTAAACAAATGGTGTTTAAAATAAACCTTATAAAGTCGTGACAATACCCGGGCAGCAGCGACGTAAGAGCGTTATCAGTTTTCATCGCCAACATCATAAAGCTTGACCGAGAACGACGGAAATTGCGGCCGTACCGAATCAATTTATAAGGTATATAATAAAATATGACGTGGGTACTCGTATGTGCCTATACTACACCACCATGTATAAAGTTATGTTCGTACGATATTTTGTGGTTTATAGAACACCATATGTCGACACTTACATATTGAGGGAGTAATTTTATTACAATCCAGGCGGCCACACGCATACTCAACACAGCGTAGTTCGGCGAACTCCCCGTTCCCATTGACACTCAGTCGACACCATTTTGTTACGACGACGACTGTTCTAATAAGTGACTATACATTTAATATATAGCAATACTAAAGAAATACATGTCACGAAAGTTACGATAGCCATACAAAAGAGACGACAAACGCAACTCAATTTGCAATATAATGTAATCCTAACGAGTTTCCACCGCTAAAGGTGCATGATCTGAGTGGTAGGTGGCGAAGGCCCTGGCGCCTGCTCCCGCCTGCCACAACTGGTCCACCCACGCAGTACTCCGGTGCTCTACTGCCCACAACCTGACGCGACTCCCTTTCACATAATCACCTACGTTTGAATACTATAACTCGCTTATTTATTAAACTGTAGGAAAGAACTTTATAATAATCGTGACCGTATCGTAGCTACCAGACGACCTACGTGTAAGCCCCCCACACGATTTTTGGAATTCCTCATGAGAAAATAACAATTGCAATATATTTTATTTTGATGTTTTCAAGTGAATACAAGAAACCTGAATAAGTTGTCAGCGTAATGAAGAAAAAATATGGTGAATAGCATTTAGAACCTCCTCCTTTTATAAGTTTATACACAATACTTATCTAGTATATACTCTGGACTACTCGTTGCTCTGGGTATGTGCTATAGATATAAAAGAGAATTAATGAGCTGGTTGAGCGACATAATTTGATTTGACGATGGATGAATAATGATTGGCTGATGAGATGAGGACGAGTGATTAACTCTTTAGTGTCTTACTGGCAGATAAGAATTCTTTATTTTATTTATTTAGCGACACAATATATGTACATATAAGTGCAGTTGCAGGGTAAGCATTTGTACAAATAACTGATTATTAATACTAAATAAAAATACACATTTTGTCCACCTCAAAAAAATCCTAAACAAGTCTTAAAAATATGTGTTTCATTTGACTTGAGAGTGTTACCATAAATTCATGAGCTATGGTTACACTCGCGTTTAACCTCTAAAATCATAAAAATGGTTAATAATACAGTGGTGTCGATTCGGATGTACACTAACTAAACTAAAACCAGTTTTAAAGTAGTATTGTCTCTTTCTCCCTGGAACAGTAGGATGCGACGGCAGCACTCCAAAACTGGTTTTAGTTTAGTTGGTGTACATCCGAATAGACACCACTGTTCGCCAATGTTTGTAGTTCTATCGCAAAATTTACAAACAAGTAGCCAAAACTAAAGTTACAAACTCGATGTCGCAAAGTGTATTCCAACTAGGGGTCTCTATCTCAACATGAAGTTGAAGCACTATAACGGGGTGAGATTGTTGAACTTTGAAAATTCCATCTGCAACTTTGTATTTCTTTCTATTGGTTCTGTTTCTCCGCATTTTCGAACCATTCGAAAACTTAAAATACGAACGTTAAATATATTGATCATTAGGTTGAAACGGTAAAGTTGAAAAGCGGTAGCTTTCAAGAAATATGAACGTAAGCAATGGTAAAGCAATGTCATCCTGTCCAACTTACGATTCGTAAATTGAGTGGATTTACTGTGATGGTGCTTTCAAAACAGAATGACTCAAAAATCACTCCCCAGTTTTCAGTAAAGCATAAGCTAAAATCACGTAGTAGGTATCATATGCACCATTCTCTAATTACCTAATTAGTTAATTCAACTCCGTACAGAAAGACGTACTGCGCCGCCCCCAAATAAATTGAGACCAGCTCATGAAGGTGATGATGATCTAACTTACCTAGTTCCATAAATTAACTTAAATTGTCAAATAACATGTTATATTTCACGCATGGAACAATACATTTTGAAAAAATGTGTGAAATATGAAACCCTGGTTCGCTGGATGACGTCCGATGCAATAAAAAGCCTGCAAAATAATGACGGACTTGGATGAACCCGCCCTATCTCTAAATAGGCTGCGACCGAATCTGAATAATCGTTAACCTATTTTCAATTTCCAAATATAAGGCATATTTGAAGGCAGTCAAACGATATATTGCCCGGGAAAAAGTATAGCCCATATTTAATTACATTGGCATACTTCACTAACGTTGGCTTAACATAACTAAGTCCAACTTTTTTTAAACACGGATATGTGTAAGGAATAACCGCAAAATACTATATAAGTATTTTTCATTTGTTTTATATCATCATTATATCAGCCTTAGGACGTGACCCCATAGCTGATTTTCAGAGCAACCGGCTGGAAGCCGCCGGCACCCAGCGACTGATCCCGCGACCTTTACCAGGTCATCCGTTCACCTTATGATGGGTGGACGTCCCAAGCTGAGTTTGCCAGTGCGTAGGCTCCAAGTCAGAACTTTATGCCCATGTACGCGCTATGTGCCCTGCCCACTGCCACTTTAACTGACTAACCCTTTTACTAAGACGCTCGTTTTGAGGTTTCATAGTCAGACACCACGTTTCAAATTAAAATTATAGGTAATAAATATTAGATAACTGAAATATGTGTAAAAAGAATGCATATCTATCACCCCACAATAGTTGTTTAGATAACATCTCTAGATGGTCTGACTGAATCGGTGTTACGGTCGTAATAACAATAAACATAATAAGTGACGTAACGAGTATCGGTGCGAGTATTGTTTATTGTTACATGTTAATTTATCTATTAAAACTAAACAAATCATTCCGTAGTCCGGGTATAGAGGCCGAAGGTTACATAAGAATGGACCATGCCACGGTCTAGGAAATAAGGAACTAATTCAATATAATAATACCAATGGAGCATACCCGATACTTTCATAATGCAATTGTTTGACGAACGCGAAATGTTGCGTTATGGAAAGAGCGACGTAGTTTGAAACGCTTCAACGTCAGCAGAATGAAAACAATGACAACTTAAGTGATACAGTTTGCTGTTATATGCATAATATATTCCATTCCATCTATGGTATCTACCTATTTTACGCCGACAATGTTCTTTAAATTTTAAATAATAATACATACATACATACATAATGTCACGCCAGTTTCCCGCAGGGGTAAGCAGCGACCACAAACTTCCACTTGCCACGATCCTGACACACCCCTTCTGCTTCCTTCGCTCCCATAAGGTTTTCATACATGCTCATCGGTTTAGAATACTCTTGGCTTGGCCTTTCTTTAAGACGTCCCCGATTTGATCATGGTACGTTCGTCGTGGTCTTCCCCTACCACCCCTACCATCCACATTCGTTCGTATATCTCTTTCGTAAGTCTTCTTTCATTCATCCTCTCCACATATCCAAACCATCTCAGCATATACCTTTTTCAATCTTTGTCACTACGTCTTAAATAATAATCCTAATCAAATATTAATTTAAATGATCATCCAACTCCATCTAACTAATATTCGTTTATATTTTACACAATTCAATATTAAAAACGTCGAATAAATGAATATTAGGCACCTATCAATTCATACTAGGCATATATAGATATTAACAAGCCGGAATATCTGGAGACCTAACCTCGTTCGAGGGTCGACACCCTTGGGTATCGATGCCCGCAAACTACTTACTTTATCTTTTCGCAGGCTCATTACATAATTGATACGAAACATTCAGAGGACGATTTTGTTGTTAACTGAATATTCCATTGCGGATATAAAAAACTTGTTAAAATACAAGTATCTTGTTAACAATTACATTCTTTAATAGTGTTTATGAATGCGTTATAAAGTTACATTACAATCGGCTTATTCATTTTGATAAATTTGGACTTCAAAATTTGTATCGAATACCGTGCGGGATAAACCCTCTTAACACCTTGATGAAATGGAAGATTAAGGTGGTCTAACGTTTCATAATTAATTTGTTAATTAACTTAATCGTATATATGTACCTTCACCAGGTGGGTTGCCAAAATTGTATACAAGATATTAATAAAATCAGTTATGAAGCGCAGCTATTACATTATTATATGAAACACGTCGTATCTGTTAACAAAAGTGGCAGCGTTACCAGACATCGATCTTTTAAGAAGCTCAACTTTATTCTTATAACGGTCATGTAACTTTCTCATGTAAGAGTTTAAATGATCTTCTTATAATTAGACTAATGTTTAAAAAATAATATTTTTAGCGGTTTCGTGACAGCTTACAATTTCTAGTAATCTTTATTCGTCTGATAAATTACTGTTGATTGTTATGAATTACTGTTACTTGGTACCTACGCAGTAAATTGCTGCTTGGTATTTCATATTATATGATATCCGAATCCATTAACGCCACTACGCGGGGGCAAGGGCGATGAGAGTTCCCGAGCTAACTTAACCTTAGCATAAGTCCATCCATATCCTGCAAGATGGTAATGGATCCTAAGTGCTTGATTTCCCCCATCGAAGTTGTTTCTGCTGACGAGTGGTGGTTTTGAACACACAATATAAAGGTTGAATAACACACATCACAACGCATAGTCACGTCAAAAAAACTTCAGATACCTACAAGGTTAATACATCAGCTCAGTGCACAAAAAGTCAGAGAAACGTTTAAATGTGAATTCTATTCAACAGATATGTGTAGACCTATTCATGTACACCTCGTCATTTTCAACACTGACGTGACTGGCCGTAGACGTGACTGATGTGTGTAAGTGCACCTTTATACTGCGCCGCTGGGTGTTGTTCTACGACTCTACCATAAATAGTTCTTTGTAAATATAGAACACTTCTCGGAACTTCCGCCAAGAGGGGAACCCTCTATAGGAGATATTTTTTGCATGTCTAGTCTACACGCTTTTGTATAGATACGAATAAAAAATAATATAACACCTAGGTAGTAATTTATCGAAGTATATTTTAATGTTAGTTATTCCATATGCTCATTGTTCTTTGTTGTGCATTAGATATAATAATATGACAACAATATCCAATTGTGTGTCGGAGTTCTTTTAAATTTTAGATAGAATTCTGAAACTAATAAAAAAATCCCAAACTAGGTAAAAAGCCAAGTAAAATATTGTACAAACGAACTCATTTACTTTCAATATAAAAATGGTAACGATCCTCATAGCTATTGCTTTTGGGAGGTGAGAGAATGTATATACTCAAAAAGGTATACAATTTCATGATAAGTCGTCGGTAATATCTACGCGACGACGGTTGGAGAGCGATTTCAAAGGGAACGACAAAGTAACATTTTTCCTTTGACACTTGGACTGTTAAGACGAATCTAATGAGGTGCTCATTAAAAATCCATCCAGGGAGTAAAGAATCCAACATATATAGGTACATCGATACGCGTGAAATACATTTTTTTTCTTTGCAGTTCGTTAAAAATATAGTCACAATAAAAAGTGTTGTCGATTACGAAACTATTTTTATTCCCTACATAAAGAGATGGGTGTTAGAAGTTTGAAGATCTTGTCTGCTGCAGCATTTTAGCGCTAAAACCGATTTGAACAGGGTTTTTTTGAAAACTGGTATTTCCGAGTTACTTTTGGAATTGGCTAATAAAGCCATCTTTGATGAAAATCGGTTCAACCATTTCGAAGATAATTTAACTTTTGACACGTGTGCTTTATACACGGATAAAATTGTGTCGCCGATGTTCTGATTTTTCAATTTATAGATATTATTATTCTGTTGACAATGTTTAGGCTATTCATTAATGTCATTACTAATTCAACTCAATTTAATCATATTCCACAAAGCGTAGTCTATTAACATTGATGATATACCTCTTTGAATTTGAAAATTGTTTTAATGTGATCTGATTGTGAGACCGCTTGCGTTGCTGACCACCCTTATCGAAGTCATTTCACAGTCGAATTATTATCGACGTCGTTTAATTTTGCGAGAGCAGTAGCTCAGTTGAAAGTGATCTGTGTCCCCCGTGACTCCGGTAACCTCCCACCCAATAATAAACACGACTCTCGATCTCGCAGGAGTATGCCTCGTAAGTTTTTTTTCATTCTCACAGTAACACAAGTAGAGCATTAAGCTTGCCAGTAGAAATGATAAGCGAGTATCATCTATGCACCTAGTCAATATTTATACACACTACAGAAATATAAATATTAATTTGGTATAATAAACAATTTGCTTAAGCCCATCAGCTGCCGTACAAATTATTACTCGGGATCCTTTGGCATTAAGGCTGCGCGTTGTGGAATGCACTACCACAAAATATTCGTCACGCAGAATCGCTTGCAGTGTTTAAACTGCGTCTAAAGGAATATTATTTATCTCTTTAATGAATTGTATATACTGTTATATATATTTATGTGTATTTTATTATTGTACTTATTTATATGGTTTGCTTATTTTAGTAAGTGTTTATCTTTGTATGTATTCTACTACGCCTATGTATTTTCTATGTATCGTCTATGTACCTACTGATGTTTAAAGTTATTCACCTTTTACTTTGCACTCTACTTATTAAAGGGCTTCTTTAACTGAGGTTGTTTGGAAGAAATCGCTATCAGCTATAAAACCACCTTTGTATCACACTTCGTCATATATGGTAAATGTTCTTTGTATTTTATTTTTGTGTGCAATAAAGAATTTAATAATAATAATAATAATTAGTAAAACTCCTTTAAGCACCCCCACGGTCACTGGTAACCGCAAACGGTTGGTTGGCTATTATGTCTGCGCCTATTGGAGTTTTATTTTTTCTTACAATTGTTTTTGTCGTTCGTGTGGTGTGCAGAGGACCATAAAAAAACAACATTTCTCTTCTCGTGAGTGTCGCAAAAAGTATGTAATGGATCGTGAGCATAAGACTAGCTCGAAATACAAAAATCGCTTCGATAAATATGTCGCATGTTTAGTAATGTTGAGTCATTGAGTTCGCGACAAAGACAAGACATAGGTACGACGTACGGCGACAACGGCGGAAGTCACTTCCGCCGAGGAACAGACGTCGTAAATAGAACGATACTCGATAACATTATATGTACATTGGAGGAAAGCTAGTATCTACTAGTCAATAGTCATAAGATTTCATTGTTTAATATCACTTGAAAACGTTAATTTTTTTTACTTAATATTAAAACTACAGCCCTCACAAGATTGACGCGGCAGAGAAGAAAAACTACTAATCTATTAATAAAATATATCGACAAAGAGACCTTACACGGCTTACCTTCCCTTCGGGTTTGCGGTCGTTACATGGGATATATTTAAATTATGATTAACTATTTCGCACGATTGAAATCGAAAGTGTTTGTGAGTGAAAACAGTTTCATCTCGGAGATCTCTTTTTATCCTACAAAATACAAACGTTGTTGTGACAAACGTATTTAAATAATAGATAAACTTCATTCTGTTATTATACTCATAGGTAAATGTTACTAATTTCACTCGAAACCTTTGAATTATATGTATATACTATACTACAAATGACACCGATTTCGCTTGGATTACTGTGACAAGCCTCCCGGTACATAAATGGTTCTAATCTAGCTACGGAATAAAACACTTTACAAAACTATGTTTCTGTAGATAATAACTATTTACAAACAAACAAACTCTTTCCTAAACGATTCTGTCTCAGCCTACGTGCGTGAGTCTCAACACAAAGTTGTTTAAAAAACTATCACCATTTAGTACGCAATTGAATTCAATATCTGAAAAATGGAACGAATAGGAATTTTTCGAATAGGTTACAAAACATTTAATAAAGCGTAATTTGTTACCCAACAATACACGTTCGTGTTTAATTCATTGTAGTTATAAAAACATGCACTTCTGTAGTAGGTATGTATATTGAGGGAGATTAAAATATTAGTTATCCTTTATTTTCTTGCCGCCAAAAAATTGATTAGGTTCAAAGAAGCAAAATACATATTCATTTTTGCTTCGAGAGGAGACTTCACCACAAAAGATGGGCACCCTTTACGTCGAACTCAGCCGTCAACGTGGTCAAAAGCACGCCCTTTCATGAAACGCCCCAATTATTATCTACTCTGTGCTACCGACTTCCTTTACCTACTCCTACAAGCAGAGCCGGTAATTATGAGAGCGTAGACAAGAGGCAATTAAGAATTCGACAAGAGTGAAGTTTCAACAAAATATTTGTGAAAACTGGAAACTTTGGAGATTAAGTATTACGATTTAAAAATATGTACAAACATATATTATGTATTCGCAGGGATTAACAATCGTATATTTTGGACATACAAGTAAATCGTGGAGTTTTCATTGAAATCTATCCAACAATGTTAGTATGAGAGTGTCACCGGAACGGATGTTTAAGGTTCACTTGTAAAAAGATGCTCCAGGCCTTCACCCACCAATGGGGTAACATAAATCGATCCAGAGGCACTAATATTTAGTGAACTCAATTTTAAAATGTATGACATGAAGAATAAACTGACTGTGTACGGTCTACTCTATCTATTATGTAAGTAACTAGTCAAGGTTATTAATTTTTAAACCAATGTCAGTTCGAAGTCGGGTGGTTTTCAATTTAGGTAAATAATTACACAACAATTATTGCTATGAGTTATCTACATCACCTGTTTACCCACCATTTATGAAACACAGCAAGTATTTTCCCAATATAATCATGAATAAAACTGACCAATACTATAGGAGACGTATCGTTTAACATATCTTGTGAATACAATTTGCGTTGAAAGTGTTTATTAGATGCTCACTACATTGATTTTATCTTAATTTCAGGAGGTCCTCATTCCAGTTCTCAAGTTGGAACCAATGTATTCATTAGGCCAAAACAGCCACAACAAAGCAATATTTGTTCTTGACTGATTCGAGATTATATTGGGAAAATACTTGCTGTGTTTGATGAGCCAGGGGTTTGCTTGCGACCATGACTATGATATTATGACTAAGGTAAACACATAAACACAAGGTTGATGTAGTTAACTCACAGAAATAGGTAATTGTTGTCTTTGTTGTTAGAAACTGTTTAATGGATATATTTATTTTCGTAAGAGTTACGTATCTCCATACCATCAGGGCCTTACTTAGAGTCCAATTTCGCTTCTATATCAAGACAATAGTTACCTAGCAGCGGATTGTGCGAAGACTAGTGGCTACTGGCTATCCAATAATTTGACGAAAAATATTGGAGAAAAATAATATGAATAAGTGACATACGATTTGTATTTCTATAACCAACATGTATAGCAAAATCCTACTTTTATTGTATCGTTATCGATGCGAGGTTAAACAAAAATTTTAACGGAATTGAGGACGAGTTTAAGTGACTTACGAAATATAGGTAATCTAAATAAAAAAACAACACCATTTAACGGTTGAGTCAATTCTAAAATAATTTAAGAAATTTCTGTAAAACAGGAATTTCGTGTCCCACTGTATCGTACTCAAAAGTAAGTACCTATATACATAGGTAGGTACCTACCTACCTATAGAGGTAGGTACTTACTTTTATAATGTTTTAAATCAACTTTTCAATAAGGCATGTCCCTATGAAATTTCAAGGCTACCTTAGACTGAGACTCAGATTTTTTTCGTTCTTACTCTCATTTGAAAGTAAGAACGACTGGGATATTTATCCCACAAAATATAATGTTTTTGTACTGCAGTTTGTACTCGGTCCATTTATAATTTAAAAAACCTGACTATCTCTATTACAGTAAGCCTATACTTACAAAATAAGTTTAGCATAAAATGGCTTAAATTACTTCAACTAATCATGCCATAAGGTTTTGCAAGGACCATACTAACATCCTGTATAAACAAAATAATTTTTATAAAACTATATAATTAGATTGGAAAGTTAATGGGGTTTAACTACGATGAATGGATAATCCTTTCATCCAATAACAATCCATTGAGAATATTTAGTTTTAGCACTTAGATAGTACCCGTACGAGAACGGAAATTAACTGGACGCGTTTGATATCATGGCGAAATACTTCAAGTGATCCATCATACGGGTATGACGTTTTAACTCTCGTTTAATGTTCCATTTCCGGTGCACTATGCGCAGACGTATTGCTCCGATTGTCGACCCTCGGGTCAAGGGGTTGACCTTTTATTGTTGGGGTATCGATAAGCAAGGCGCCTCGCGCTGTCACTGGCATCACTAATGTATCGCTTAATGTTCCGTTGATGGCGCTGATACCAGGAAAATGGCATAATGTATTTGACAATTTTCTTCTTTCGAAGAAAAATATCTCTAAGGTATATTATAGGTAATCTAAGTTGATAACAAAAATGCGAATTAATTTCCCATCAATTTAAAGGGTGACAAATGCAAAACGATTCGAAATACTGTAAGCAATGAAACACTCGGAGCGCAGTCTCATAAGTTAAGCAATGTCCGACTGATAAGCCGACTGGATCCCCTGGTGGGTTATGCGTCTGGGGAACGATGTAGCCGTTGGCGGAAGGAGCACTTACTCTTATGGTCACTTCCATCTACAGAAGAGTTTCTCCCTGGTCAGGATTTGCTATGGTTGACTTGCAAATCTTTGAATAGACTTCGGACCCAAGTAGGCCAATGCAAAGACCACCTGAGCAGGTGGAGCTATGTAGGCGGAACAAGCAACGATGTGAGCGCGGTGCCTCCGCGCAAACTATGGCCCATCTCCTTACATACCCAGCGTGCCCAGGCACCTGCACGCTTGAGGATCTATACAATGCCCATGACGATCCTGTTCGCATGGATAATAACAGGGTTTAAATTTTTTTTAAATTAACACGTTTGCAGGTACATGCCATGGATACGAAAAGAAGAAGCAGCAATGTTTGGCGCGGTCAATCCATGACCTGACACCACTAGTGGCATTTTAATACATTAATATTTAATAAATTCGTACTATTTTGTAAAATGGAAAACAAATAATATAAAGTTAGGCGTCGCTACAAAATTTATAAAAAACCCATGGATGCGTTCAAATAAAAATTGATTAGTGTAAGATGCGAAAATTTAACTAGGCAAAAAGTTGTCTAACTCCTCTAACATAGTTAAGTATTCTTTATAACGATAAAGAATACTTATCTATTTTAGAGGAGAATATCACAAAAAACCCCTCAATGACGGATGACTCTACGGCTTCATATGGATTGGAGATTTGGCGAGTTATTTGCTACATATTTTTCATCGGTATACACTGACGATAGTAGTAATTATAGTGAATGTAATTCGGAATACTTGCGAATCATACAGTTCAACAGTCAATCTTTAACACTACTGTAATTCAGCGTTCTGCTATTCTCGGGAAACTTAAAATATAGATCACTGCAAAGAAGCTGGTCCTGACGGTATTCCGCCAATTTTCATAACCGTATGTGCCTCAAAATTGGTTTCATCTCTCCATATTATATACAATAAATCACTTGAAAATGATTGTTCCCCATCTGTGTGGAAGTTCACAAAAGTAGTCCCCATTCACAAATCGGACAATAGTGATGCTGTTATGAATTATAGACCAATTTCCATCCTGTCATCATTTGCTAAAATCTTCGAGTCGTTGGTCTATCCCGTAGTGCAAAATTATTTTAAACTATATCTAAATTGTCACCAGCACGGGTTTGTTGGATCTCGTTCCATGACCACCAATTTGGTTATATTTACGGAATCGTCAAAGGCAATCGACTCCGGCAGACAGGTGGATATATTGTACATCGACTTTAGTAAAGCCTTTGATAAGGTATCACATGCGTTATTGATACATAAGTTATTTGTTTAGGGAATGGTTGGTTCGTTGTTGAACTGGCTAGCGTCTTGTTTGCATAATAGACGATTTTATGTAGTCATCAATGGGTTTCAATCGTCTACGCGCAGCATTACTTCGGGCGGTCCTCAAGGCTCCCATATTGGTCATGTTCTTTTCAACGTCTTTATCAACGACCTTCCTCATTGTTTTCACTTTTCTGAGACTTACAAGTACGCTGATGATTTAGTTTTTAAGAATAATTGACTCACTCAAGGATACATTTCTACTGCAGGAGGATTTAAATAGACTAGTGCAATGGTGCGAGGAAAACAAGATGTACCTTAATGTAAATTTCTCACGAAATAACAATGTAATTGAGTCAAAATATCACATTGGAACTAATATAGTCCAAGAGGTGGATTCCATTAGACATCTGGGTGTGTGTGTTATATGACGGAAAATTGACTTTCTTACCACATATTGAAAGCGTGATTAAGAGGGCCTCCAAAATTTTAGGACTTATTATAAGGAACGGCAGAGTTTTTCGAAGTCCTAAAACCATAAACCATAATAAAACGTTTTAATAGCTTAGTGCGTAATATTCTGGAGTACTGCACTGTTCTCTAGAGACCACATTATGCTACCCACTCTTTACGCATAGAACGTATTCAAAAACGTTTTCTGTGGTATTTATCAATTCGATCTGGAATATCTAAGCAAATTGCGGTCTACGACCGCAGATTATTATCATTTCAGAATGACCTCTTTGTTCAAACGAAGTGATCTGTTGGAAATATTATTTGTGTATAAATTACTTAGGCATAAAATTGACTGTCCACAATTATTAAGTCAATTCCAATTTCGGGCACCGTCGAGATATCCACGCAAGCCTATAACTCCACTATACAACCCCCAACTACAGATTACCAATAAGTTACTCCCCAACGTCGAACCGTTTTGGGTGCTAACTCTCCTGTTGCATGGTTGTGTAAAATAGTAAATAAATTTAGTTACCGCTTAGATTTTAACTTTAAAATTGTGGCTTTAGACTACCTGGCATCACATAGCGTTATTATGGTCTTCCTATTATGTTCTTCTTTTTTTTCCTCATCAATGTATAATATGTTTGTATTGTTCTTCTGTAGGTATGTTTTGAATTAGTGCGTACTCTAGTACTATAAAACTGTACCCCCTGTGTATGCGGAGGTTACCTATAATTAGTTGTAATATTAAGCAACAAACCTATACTGTTAGATTAAGTGTAATTGAACTGATGTTAATGACTGTTGGTAATCCTAAATTAATAAACTACAATAAATAAATAAATACGATCGTTTCCGTGCTTCGTAGAGTACGTTAAATAGTCCGTTTTCAATTGAAAGCTAGCCGATTGTCAGATGGCCAATAGTCTGCCACAATTCCACCAATCCACAATGTCCCCCTTGGTGGATTATGGTCTATACCTCTAGCAGTAGGAGGAGGCTGTGTCCCAACATTGGGGGCAGTGCCAATTATCGGTAATTCAAAATACAAGACTTTTTAAAGATAATTTATAAAAATTTCAATACCTTGTGAATCTTAAAATTAAATTACTAAAAAAATTATCGTGCCCGTACAAATGTATAGTTCGTGCATGGGTAAGATGCAGTTTGACAACCCCAAAGACTGCCCACTGTAACACCATTTATTTGCAGTCTATACCCATTCCTATAAAAACTGTAAACGTAAACAATATGATACAATAACCCAGTTATTTCCACGAGCTGCACATTTTTAAGTGCATTTCCTGCCCGTGCAACACGACCAGTAAAATTCAATCCCATTTAATCCAAGTAAAGACAAGGCCTGTGCGGAAGCTCGTGGTGCGGTGCTATACCGACCGACCCAACCCCCCCGCCTCTCACACACAGCCGCCCTGACCCTTCCCCGCCCCCCCTCCCCCGCCTCTCCTGGCCCATCTCCCTCGAGGTGAATGAACGTACTACAGCAGATTTCTATTATCACGTTTCGATTAGATAAATATATGGTAAAAAGGGAAAATCTTTTGTTAAAATTATATATAACTTGGACGGTCCAGCAAGTGATAAAATATTAATCCTCGTTATGGTAGGTATCTAGATACATGTTGTCTTTTATGATATTCGGCTTAACTGAACTTACATAATGACACCATTGTTTATAATCTTTCATTCGCCGAATTGTCCATCAGTGGCATATATCTAACAATAGAGATTTTATTGTGACTCGTGTGTGGCGCGTCATGTGGTATACAACATTATAATATATTGTAATAGGTTACCTATATTTATATTCTTGAACATATGTATCAACATAAGTATAATAAATTGCGCGAACTTTATTTTCCGTCGTATCTGATTTTCGGGAAAAAAGAAATTGAAAGCGCTCAGGGGCACTCCCTAGTGAAAAGCTCACGCAGTCGAAAAGGGAGGGTAGTGACTCATCCAAATGTCAGATATAATAAATTCAAATTTGACAAATCACTCTCCTATCCTAACTAAAATTAGGGGCCTAAGCAATCGACAGCAATATTTAATCAAAACAGAAGTTGGAAATGAATTTAAAAAAAACTAAGCTTAGCTATTATGCAATAAATCCATGCAGATCGTTAGTAATAAGAAATTTTTGATTGAGACGATTAAGGCAAATCCTCTACTCAAGCATAGGCTGTTGGTGAGTGGTCTTATCTCCAGCAGCCGGAACCCAACAATGATATCGCAATAGCGACATGCGATAAGGTAGCTATCCTAAGGCCTTTGAAAAGTTACTACCACCCATGTCACTACGTGTCAGCGTGGTGGGACCATGCTCCCTCATTATACGAGGGAAGGCCTATATCCCTGCAGTGGGATGTGTACGGGCTGAAATGATGATGTCACTACGACACCTACACCGTAGGGAATCGAAGTAGCGACTCTAACGCTGCCAAAAATCGCTATTAGATGTCTATATAAATATTTACTAAAGAAGTGTCTACACTGCTACTGCGAATACGGCTTATTTAAAATCTATATTATTGTCTCTACATTACTGCGGCTAGCAAAACGGTATCTCCGCCGACTACGCGGTCGCGGTCTCCTCTCCTCATGTTACAGATCAAATTTTCACGGACAACGAGTAATAAACACATGCTAGTACATTACAAACATTTATTACTTAGTTAGTACGTCCTTTCATGCCTACGTAATGTAAACGCGGGGCCACAATCGTTTAAACTCGTTAAGTAATCAGTTGGTCCCGGTAGCAGCGTGCAAAACTAAATTGAAATTGATTGCAAATCTGCGGGCATAGTTGATTTTAGTAAATATAATAATGAATATATTTTCGTTATTAGTAGGTATAACAACAAGTTCAATTGGTTACTAATAACTTATCAGTGATCAATTGAAGACGTTGTTATTCAACCGAAGAACCGAGGGCAAATGACCTATCGCACGCTATCCTATTGATACTTATTATAAATACAATCTCTCAAAGAATAATCTAGACAATAGGAAAGTAGGTAGTACTACAATTTTTATACTCTATTCAAATTGAATTCAGTCAATCAATCAACCAAGTATTGCACAAAAGTGTAAGTATACACTTGATATGTATCGTACATACATTGATATGTATTGTTCAATTCTGTAGTTAAGCTCATGGTCTTTGAGAAATTGAATTTTAAATGACAATAAAAATTTTTTTTTTGTGTGTTATGTAATTTTTTTATGTACAACGGGTAAGCACTTGACCAGTGGCGTGCCTAGAGTTTCAGAGGAGGGCAAGCCTGAGTAATATTTGATGAACGATTTGTGGTTTTAATACGTTAATGAAGCTAAATACATATTGTTGCCTTTCTGTTCAATCTGTAGGGTCATTTGCAATTCCTGTACTGATTAAAGATTAATAAAGTTTGCAGTTGATGTTCCTGATCGACTGTTTTATTAAGGCAAAGCATGCCGGGAGAGCATCGGTAGCGCAGCGGTTAAGACACGGTCTCCCAATTTGGGAGCTCCGGGTTCGATCCCCAGAGAGGTCATGTACCAATGAGTTTTAAACTATGTACATTTATCCGACTGCTCTTGAACGGTGAAGGAAAACATCCTGAGGAAACCTGCATGCCTGAGAAACAAAAATTCAAAGGCATGTGAAGTCCCCAAACCGCATTGAGCCAGCGTGGTGGACTATGGCCCCTATACTCCCTCATTATACGAGGGAAGGCCTATATCCCTGCAGTGGGATGTTTACTGGCTGATGATGATGATGCCGGGCTTTTAGGCTTCTGTCAAGGCACCGCCACTGCACTTGACCTCAATCACACCTGATGATAAGTGAGGATGAGGCCGAAGGTGGAAGCTTACTGACCCGGAAACGCCATCTTATTTGGGGAACTAGCTATGTAACATGTTATGTAATATACCTAATGTACCTTAGATTATGTAATGTAGGAGACTATAGGTTAACAAATAGTGTAATATTTTAAGAATACATGAGCTACTTATGTAATTTATGTAAGCAACTGTTTGTCTCTCAAATAAATAAATAAAACGGCCGAATTGAAAAGCTCCTGTTTTTTGAAGTCGGATAAAATAGATACCCTGTTCAGATAATAGGAATGTTTAGAAATTACGTCACACTCAACTTGAATCCGGATTGTACTAAATCTCCCTTAGTTATAAATATGTAAAAGGTTTGACTATTTCAATTCAATAGATATTACCTATAATTTTACGGAATAGTCAGATAAAATGGTTATCCATAAATCCTCGTACTACGCAATTGTGCAACACCAAATCGACAGCAATTAAACCCTCGCCTATAGCCACTAGACGCAAATAACATCTTATATATAGATTTGTACGTGTAATGTAAACATAAAATGTGTTCCAACTATTAATAAAACTGTTAGCTGCTACTAGCTGCTGCACCGCTCTCAATATAATTAATTACTTATACTTATGTATGACTTACGAACATTTCGTCTAAACGCTACGTCTAAAATGCAGCTCGTCATAAGTGCAACACGTCTAAAAAGCAACTCGTAACTATCTAATTGCAACTCATCACTAATCCTAAATAGTCACTGGTAACTGAATTATTATTATATTATGCAACTATACAAAAACGCGGTTCGTATGTCGTCGTCGTTTATTTACAACCTAGATCGATTAAAACTTAATTCATAACTCGTTTACTCTTAAATCACAACACGTCTAAAATTTAACTGGTAACTGATCTAAAACGCCTCTTACTCTTTGGAAACTTACAAGTAGGAGTCATTCCTTTGATAATGTCAGACAGAATGGTGCATTTCTGTTTTTAGATGCGTGTACTTAAAATAGCACAGTTGCAGCGTGTGTCGTTTTGGTGTAAGTACCTAATATTATAACGTATCGATTGGACCTAAAGACGGATGACCTTTAGTCCAAGGGTCAGGGGACACCATTTACGAATAAAATATTAAAGGATTTCGTGAAGTTCTAGGGAGAGATGAATAATAAATTTCAAAGGTATTAGGGTTCAGCGTTGGTCGCAATCTGTTTTTAGTCCATTTTTTTTCAGTAAGCGTAAGTATTTTTTAATTTTCTATTACTTATAAATAACAATAAGTATTGTTCACTTACTCACCACTATCTAATATATTTTAAAGTATTTTTTCTGATTTGTCGGGTGACAGAGCAACTGTAGGCACCAAAGGTGTATCCTATTTGGTTATAGGTAGGCGTATTCTATAACTATACCTCTTGTTTAATTTAGACTTATCTTTTTTACTTTTACGAGTACATATTTTTGGGGTCGACTGTACAATTATACACACAAGTGAAGATATTAAGTTAGTTACCTATTTAATATATTGATAAAAATATGGGAGACGAGTTAAGCGGAGGCATTGACCGACAAGAGTTATCCAAAGGCTAATCTAATAGGTAAATCTATAGGTTTATTTAAGTAGATACAGTTGGATTTTTGGAAACGAGTCGTGGTAGCTTCGTGTGAACTGAGGAATGACACATCCCTAATGCAAACACTTGGCAAAGACAATAGGTACAGGTACATACACTTACTCATATAGCTTCTTCCTTGTTAAAACCAGTTTTTAAACTCACCTAATCTAAATAATATTACGAGTAAGTATTAAAAAATAACAATTTTGATTAAATAATTCAATGCAAGGATAGAACTTTATTTATATAGAGACAAATGTCAGAGCAGCTGCGACGTACATTTTTTTTTGCAATCTGCCTTGCTCAAATTATGTAGCACAGATTATGTAGCATGTGGTATCACATCGCAAAGCGGGTTTCGTATCCTGATTAATCCTCATTCGATTTGTACCAAATTTATACAGTACTCATGTATAATTCTGACAGTATAGATAAGTTATTATTTATAAAAAGCTTCATATTTGTTTGGTGATTTAAAAATACTTGTCATCCAGTCTTGACAGTTGTTATTGGCTTTATCGCAGAAAAGAGCTTTTGTTTACTTTGCATCGACGTAAACAGGGGTGTTAGGTATAAGTTTGAAACCTATGTTTGGCTGTCTGTGTATATATCTGTGGCTTTACAGCGCCAAAACGGTTGTACCGATTTCAAAAAAGGTTTTATTTTGCGAAAACTGGTGGTTGCGAGGTGACTATTACCGATGCTTGATGGAAATCGCTTAAATCCTTTATTAGGATATTTAGCTTATGATAACATACTTGGTGTTTTCGGGGGTATCTACTCTAAATTTTTAATTTATAGTCGTCTAGAAATGTGACTGATTGAATGTTTTTCAAAATAATGAGTAATATAATTTTTTATATCACATTTCCATAGCAATTGCAATGATAAAAAGTCATTGTCTTGCTAATTGATCCATAAAACAGGGTTTGGTCTAAACCCATACTTTACTATTTTACTTTTAGTAACAACGTAATAGTAATAAATAACTAACTAACAAAAGTACATATCGGTCTCATATACCTAAAACAGAATTGACGATTTGAAGTAGGTAGATAATTATTTTGGAAACAAAAACTTCATTCACCAAATAAATAAGATAATAACAAGGACAGGTTTTACTGTAGAGAACCCACCCAGAGATTACTCATTAGTAGGTGCAGTATCAATTTGCCGCAAATATTCCGAGTAAATAATGTTTAACCAATGACCGAAGGACCACATCCATACTAATATGTTTATATACCAAAAGTAACTCTATCTGTATGTGTTTGTTACTTTTTCACGACTAAATCTCTGAACCAATCTTGCTAAAATTTGGCAGAGAAGACGTGAAGTAGCCCAGGTTGGTTTTATTCTGAAAAAGTGAGTTATAACCTAATAGGTACCAGGCGGGCAAAGCCGCAAGCGAATAGCTAATAACAGTAATAAACCATTAGAAAAATCGCTATAGGTATAAATATCATTAAAAAATTTGATAGACAAATAGACGTTTATAAATAATGTATTTATTGTGACCTATAGGACTGTGTTATAAAAATCATACCTAGGTACTCTTTATAATTGCAACCTAATAAATAAATAATGAAATATTTATTTATTAGCCAAGTTTTAATGTTATTAAGAAAAAGATTTATAACTTTACATCTAAGTTACATTTAAACTGGACAACTGTTTATTAACACGTTGATAACCAGTGATATCTACATTATGTCAAGAAAACATTTTTCTTTATTAGTCAAATGGTATTATCTGTTATATATTTATATTAGTACTTGCAGACTTATTTTTCAAAACTCAATCAATCGCACCAAAGTTTACAAGTTACGGTATAAATTTATCAAACAATTAATATACTTACGTACAGCACGCCGGTAATCGTGCGGCTCACAATCTACACGAAAAGCATAGTGTTTGAGTCCCAACGATGTTTAAACTTTTCAATAAAAAAATGTTCACAAAATTACGATATTGTCTTTTTATCGCCAATAGTAAATGCACATTCCGTCAATAACAATACCACAGCTAGGCCGGCTTAGCGGGCTCAGGCGACGGGCGTCCGACACGCACGTCCGTACCTACCCTACCACGGGCTAGCGGCTGGTGTCGTGTCACAGAAGAGAGCGATACCTAAACTTGTGTGGTGTAGGCGGAAGCGTACTGGTTGGTGTGGAAGTCACTTTGTGTGTGGTATGATTGTTTTGTGCATTAGATAGCTACCAGGCGACATCTGTTAAAAATCTACTGTATCGTCATGTACAGAAATAACATTCGAAATACAGTGAGATAGAGCAGTGCAAAGAGTTCAAAGTTTTAAGTGTGTTAGACAAAAAAGGTCTTAAATTATAATACTAAAAATTATTATACACTACGTAACAATTATATTTTTGAAATAGGATTTATTTAAATCTGTTTCATACACAGCGCCATCTACACTCGTCACGTTGTAGTTTCTTGAGACAGTACAGGAAATCACTGTGTAAAGTTTTCTTCTGATATAAGTATTAAGTTACATACATAGAGGTCGCTACCACATGTTTTTCCATAAAGATTCTTTGGTTTTCTCATAGACGTAATTATGTTTTTCAATAGTTTTCACCTTTTGAACATGAGTAGGTACGCGGATGTTATCATTCAAATTAGGTAGAGCAATGACGTTGATATATTCGAAGAATGGAAATCCATTTTTTTTTAAATAGGCAATACATAATTACTTTATAAAATAAATTCTTAGTTCAAATAAAGTAACGCGTAAGTTGTATTTTGAATGCACAACGGGTATTTGAATTTAAACACTGCTGACACTAAGAAGATGAGGCCGAATGTAGAAACACGCTCATACGGAAGCTCGAACTTACGAGTATTTAGGAGAGTCTAATATTATTAATAAAACAGAACAATTGCTGCTAGGTTGACAAATACTCGCTCGTACCTTTGCATATATTACTCTTTAGGGTAATCAACAAGGAATCAACAAGTCTCGCCATATCCGTCTGTCTGTCTGTCTGTCTATCCGAGGCTTAAATCAGAGAGTTTCACTAGAAAGTTATAAGGGGAACGAAATTTTTCTATAGAAACTGGCATATCCACCCGCCGTCATTTTGATTTTATTTGAAAGTTTCCGCACACGACGAAAGTTATATATGGACAGAGGATACTTATATGAACAAAAAAGGTCAAGCATGGTAAAATGTGACGTTCCAAAGATATTTGGAGGCAAATATCGCCATATGAGAACATAACGTTTATAAACGCATTCCAATGCATCCAAATAATAGTTTCTAGGTTGAATTAACTATCTATTAGAAGGCAGCACAACCTAGTAGTTTCAAAAACAATTCAAATTATTTGCCTACTAACTCGAACAGCGACGGCTGGCTTGTTTTCCGTTACATCACTAAGGTCGTCGGTTTCAAATGAAAAAAATGTGAAGTAGAAAGATATTTAGGACTATAAATCGCCGATGCCTTTAAAAACATGAGAACAATGGCAATCATTTACAGATGAAAACTTTTAAGTAACCCAAAAGAACTTTTGGGTTACACATATCGCCGAGCGGTCTATAATGTCCATTTTGTCCTTGCTTATCATCTAGATAGAAATTTTATAATAGCCTTTTGTAGATAATGTCAGTTTTATGAGGGGTTCAATTTATTTACAGGCAAATTTTGAATGTCAACTGACACCTTAGTATAAAAGCGTATATACATTGCTGACAAAAACAGGAAGTTCATTTTTATATCTTGTATTAAAATTAAGTATATAACTATATTTCTTAAACGATTCTACATTTTTTCTTACAGTTTTCGTAAATATATTGCCTGATATTGCGATGCTATTGTTAATTTATTATTTTCCTTAAATTTATTCCTAAGAGACAATCTGGGGCCTAATTTGTAAATCGCTCGAATCGCTCGTTTCTACAGAACAAAGATACAATTTATATCCGCGGCATTTCCTCACAACAGGATGCTGTAAGTTATTATGCTATGGAAATAACTGAAATAAACCCGCCCACATCGATTAAATCAAGTATTTTTTTAATAGCAAACTCTTCAGAACTGAGGCGCTTCGCCAACTAATTGATAATTGGACCCCACTGCAGTCCTTTATCCAACGTAATGCCTAGGAATAAAGTAGTGTCCAAAAGCTCCAACACTTCGTTTTTTACTAAGACAATAATGGCTACCTGTATGACATTGGGTAGTGATTTGATTTTTTTCTCATTAGAGAGTCGATTAACTATTTCTTGTGAACCACTCGACCACCTTAGAGATAGCATTATTTACGTCGTCAAGAGATGTCTGTCTTCTTGTAACTTTGAATAGAAAACAAGTGTCATCAGCAAATATTGTTATCTCATATAGTTGGCGTTTATGCAATTCGGTAAATCCTTAATATAACCTAGAAACAGGAACGGCCCGAGAATTGAGGCCTGTGGAACACGTATGCAACCTAGAGACCAGTCCACCCTCTGAACTCATTATTATTACACAAGTGCAAGTACGGGCACGGCCCGCAATACCATAATAGTGTAATTTTCTGACCAGACCATCATCAAAACACAATCAAAAGCCTTTGACAGGTCACAGAAAATGCCAATCGCATCTTGTGAATCTTCCCAGGCTTCAAAGATATGCTCAATAGGCGCAACACCAGCATCGGTTGTTAAACGACCGACAGCAATTGATTTAAAAAGAGTTTTTCGAAAATGTTACTAAAAGTTCGTCGGCTTGATATGAGCCTAAAGTTAGTGGGATCCGATGTACTACCGGTTTTGAATAACGGATTTACTTTACTATGATTCATCAGGTCAGAAAACACACCATTCTCCACACATTTATTATAAATGCTTGTAACGCAATCAAAGATAGCATTATCACTTGGTTTGTTGGAACGCTTTATTGTACAAAATAATACATATAATACATTAAATCAAAACAGCGTACAAAGGCGGACTTATCCCTATTATTATATTACACTTTATTCAGAAACACCATAGAGGTCAGCGGTTTTTTCATTTGCAATGATTTAAACGCTTTTATAATGTCAATGGGAATAGCGTGTTTTAATATATTTTGGTCCACGATTTGATAGATCATTCTCCCGAACTCATTATTTCTTCATAGTAAACTTTCCGTTCGCATATTTCCACGAAAGTTCTTTTTACATTTTCCAGTTTCGCCGTTTATAACTTTCCATGTGGTTTTCACAACGTTTGTACTATTTTTAATTTTAGTTTTAATAAAGTGTGCCCTCGCTGCCATACAAACATAAGTATTTACTTTTTTTTTTAATAATTCCTAACAATATCATAAAAACCCGGATTAGTGTTATATGTTCTTTCGTTATTAAGTTCGTATAACTATCGGCTACTTTTATGAATTCCCATAGTTGCCCAATCAGTGAACTTCAGACAACTGTTTGTTTTTATACTTTTTGCTTTGAAAACATTCTTGCACTAATTTCTTACCAAAGTGAACAATGAATTATACATTTCAACGGGATTATCACAATTAATATGTTTACATTATGCATATATATATATATTCATAAGGTATATATATATAGGTGGATACTACATAACAAAAATACTAATTGGTTGAATTTTCTCTTGCCCCAATATTTCATTTATTTTTCTTCATTTGTATGCGATGTTATTTTACGATTTTTTTCTTATAATCAATAGCTAAATTTATTCCACGCAAGCGAAGCCCCGAATCTCATCTCACTAAGCGACTTTGTAATTTGAAAACTTTTTTTCAATCGTTTCTATTTGTTACAATTTCACTGAATAATGTCAGTGATATTGAAATTTCACCGGATATCGGGACATACCCACTGTGTTGCAAGACATTTAGTTTTTGACAATAGGTAACGCTGAATCGGCCTTACCAACGAGGTTGGGAAACAGTCATTGGTAGGTCGACTGTCAATGTCATTTTTGTTAAGTACTAGATATACTACTAGTAAGTATTTCAAACTCAATTCAAACTCAAATTCAAAAAAGTTTTATTCGTAAGCTATAAAAATAACATTTGAAACGTCATGAGAGGTATACAATTATCGCTTATATACAAGACAGCAAAATGCTCAGGGGTTGCTCTTTTTAAATAGGTAATTTTACAATTTATGATTCGACAAAGACAAAAGGAAAATATACGTAATATTCAAGTCCATGCATTCTTTTCAGAGGGCCATGAAACTACTTGGCACGTAGTTTCATGGAGGTATTAAATTTATTTAAAGGCGAATTTTGGATGTCTACCGGAACCTTGTTTTTCAACTTTTGAACAGACTACTCAGGCACAACAGCGGTCACCCTCGTCGACCTCCTCCCCGAAAACTGGGCTTTCGCTGCGTGACTCTACACGCATAGAACGCGTCTAATGTGTACAGTAGATTTTTTTTATTCTCAATTAGCACTTGATCTCAATCACACCAGATATTAAGTGAAGATGAGGACGAAGGTGGAAGCGTACTGACCGAGAAACCCCATCTAATTTGGGGAACTGGCTATCTTACCTCTGACAACCTGAACACAACAATGTTTTAACAATGCTGTTTGGCGGCAGATTTAAATAAGATGGTGGTAGCTAGACAGGCGGATATTTAAAATGACCTACCACCAGCCAAACTGAGTACTAAACATGAGATAACAACACCACCACCAACCCCTTAACCTCCCATTACATCCAACTGGCCCAGGGCTACTCTCTGGCAGCGCACTATGATAGTACTTGATTACGGCGCCTCTCTGACAGTACATTCTTCGCAGAACCATTCTCGACCATCACTCCTCACTGTGGCGGAAGACACCTTCAAGTGCCAGTGATTAGTCTGTTGAGCCCAGGCTCAACAGACTAGCGTGAGAAACCACCACACAAATCTCCTTGATCTTCCCACTATTCACGTGCTACCTGGTCTTCCCACTATCCATGATAGCACGGTTCCTGTACATATATATTTGTGTATAATATATTATATAGGTTAGGATATTATTAAGTTAGGGCTATTGGGACTTAGGGCCGTAGACAGTGGGGCGCTAGCAACTTAAGTTCGGTAGTCATAATCTCTCCAGTAATTTAATGTACAGCTTAACGCTGCGACTTATCCGGATGCTGTACACTTATTACAAAAGCGTAGGAATGACTGACTGACTTTTTATAAGTGACTGATATGAACAGAAAGTTTATTTTTATATCTTGTTTTTACAGTATGTATAACAATATTTTTCCTCAACAATTTTTGGACAAATTTCTAAACCGATTAGCAAAACCTGGAATAACAAGTATTTACATACATACCGTTACAACCTCTATCCCAACTGAGGTGATCAGATACCAACCATGAACTAACATTCAAAGTTTAAAGCTATAAACAGCACCCACGGTTAATACTTAAATTCTGTGCCCACGGTCCACGTGACCTAGGGCGAATCCATCACCCAAGAGTCACGTTTCAAAAGTGGGATGTTTTTTCGTTGTAAAGCTTTGTATTACTTTTCTGTTATGTCGCGCTAACCTTTGCAGCTTTCGCTAACGCGATTTTAAGCAATTCGATGTTGAAAGATTTTTGCATAAATAAATTCACGTGACAATACACGTGTACTAAAATTTAAGTAATGAAGGAGGTGCGAGAGATTCCATACAAATGTGTTATGCGTATTACAGCATCTTTGCATGACATTGGGATAAAGGTCGTGACTTTATTTATGGATGACGTATGTAGCCGAACAAAGATGATTATAGTCTGGCGATAAGATTGTCGATTTGACTGACAGATCCCGCCTCCTCACTCCCCCCACTGTAACTACTAAGCTAGGATCGACCGTGGTACTCGACACGGGCGGCGCCTACTGAAGGTAGGCGGTTCCCTACGTGACTCTACTGCTTGGATCCCGCAGTCTATTTAAAGAAAACAATAGGGTGTGTAAGTAGGAAAATAAGGATAATAAGATTTGACTGACAGTCAACATATAATATTTTTTTGATTGTTTTGCTAGTGGGTATTATTCGCCATCATCATTATCAGCCAGAGGACGTTCACTGCTGCACATAGGCCGCTCAGACTGGTTGCATTCAAAGACTTCCAGGACGTCTCACGTATCGTTTGTTGGTGTAATTTTATACCCCAACCATTAGTCCTACGCTCTATGTGCCCTGCCAAAATATTTCTTCAACTTACTTATCCGTTGGGTTATATCGGAGTCTGACGTAAATTTGTGCAATCAATATTTTTACAAGCTGTTATTTTACTTGCAATATTCGTAATGTAACTTGTCTGTTTCAAAATTCCTCTTTACTAAAGGACAACAATTTTACTACACAGCGTTTTGTCACAGGGTAGACAGAACGACAAAATTTGCTATTAAATGAGAAAAAATACAACTACAAAATAATAACTTACTCTTTAAGCAATCTTCGCAACCTTTTAGATTTTCGGTTCATATCAGTATGAATCAGCTGTCTAGACAAAGTATTTCAAGGAAAGCTTACAATTTGCTATGGTGTACCTGCTTTTCTGCCTGTATGGAGAGCACGCCACTGCCAAAGGATCTGAAATTTTGCACACTCGTTCAGTTCTGATGACAATACATTTGTATGATAGAAGTGAACTCAAACTACTTAAAAGTTAATAGCACGGATACACGGTTAGTTTTAATAGTTAAACATGATTTTCGCGATGACCTGACGCAGCAGCCAAGATCGTCACACCAAGAGGGATCTCCTCTACGGTTAATAGCGCGGATAAGAAATTTTGTATATACAGCTAGACTAGAATAATATATGGTAAACATTGTGGAGTATTAAAAGGTTGTTTTTAAATGTATTTTTAATACAAAATTTATTCTTTTCAAATCACCATTAAACATTCAACATAAGGTAAGTAAGCATTTCAGGATTTCAACATTTTAAGAATTCAACTTTCTGTTCCTGGATGTTTTTTATGATACGTGTAATTGGCAATCAGAAAACCAAGTACTATAATTAAAATTGAATGATAAATTAGTTACTTGCATATATTTTTATGCAGTAAAGTGAAACTACGTGTGACAAACGACCAACAAACAAGGGAAAATAACGCTGGTTTATTACTCAGAATTTAAATCACTCTAATCTATCCAATTAAATATATTTAAAACACTCTACAACTGAGAACCCTCCCTTCTTTACCAGGTCTCTTAACCCTTTACCAAGAGGTCCGCTGGATGAGTGGATACTGCCCTCTCATCTATTTAGGCGGCCAAGCGTCCTAAGTGTCCCGTATTGTTTGCTTTAAAAGTGAATTTCTTCTGGACCTTCACTCACGTTGAATAACTGAACATGTTAATTTGCCTCTGGGAGGTTACAGGTTTTGTGATTGGGTCTGTTCTTCCTGTCTTCTTTTGATGAGCCACTTACATGAGTAAATAAAATTGATAATATACCTAACATTCAATTTGATGAGCTTAATTTAATATTAGTTACATTGAAAAATTAACAAACTCTCCTATACCGTTTTTGCCGTGAGGCAAGACATGCAGGACTAAATTTAATATAACATCTGAATGTACAATATTTATTCATGCTCTTACAAATATACTATCTTTATCTTTATCTTTATCTTTATCTTTATAAAATTACAAGATACGAACTAAAATAACTACTGACGTGAGTGGATGCGGGTCGAAAGTGTTTAGCAAAATAAAGAATAATGAAATTTATGTGATAGTTGGTTTTTAGATTTATAGGTCCCTATACTAATGAGAAAAATGTTGCCTAATTTTGTTACTAGCTTTGCGCCCGCGGCTTCGTCCGTGTGGAAAATCTCATAAAAATCGGTTCATTAAAAAAATTGCCTATATATATTAGTCCAGGTCCTAATCTATCTACCAATTAAATTTCATTCAAATTTGTCCAGGCGTTTAGGCGTGAAGAGGTAACAAATATACATACATACTCACACACAAACTTGCGCAGTTATAATATTAGTTGGGATTCACAAACAAAGAATTAGTTCTGTTCTCCATTAACAACTCCACGTGATTGTGAACGACTGTTCGTATACTGTAATCTAACTAATATTATAATTGCGAAAGTTTGGATGTTTGTTTATTTGTTTTTTTTGTTCAATCACGGCGAAACGGATGACCGGATTTGGATGAAATTGGGTATATAGATAGAATATACCTTGGGCAGGATTAGGATTACATAGGATATTTTTATCCCGATAAAGTGGGTAGTTCCTGCGGGATTTACAAATTTCCGCGATAAAGTTATTCCACGAAGGCGAAGTCGCGCGCGGAAAGTTAGTAAATAATAATAATAATAAAAAAATATTAAACTTTATTTATGTTCTCTACAAAAAAGAAATGCTTGAGAAAAGCAAATATGAACCTATCAAATTTTTTTTACATATTGCCATCGGATTAGTCTTGATCTCAATCACACCTGATGTTAAGTGAAGATGAGGCCGAAGGTGGAAGCGTATATACTAACCCGGAAACCTCGTCTTATTTAGGGGACTGGCTATCTTATTTCTGACAACCGGAACACAACGACGTAGCTAGGCGGCAGACTTAGATAAGATGGTGGTAGCTAGCCAAACGGACATTTAAAATGCCCTACCACCAACTAAATCGAGTACTAAACATTTAAACCACTTATTTCCACACAAAACAAAACCACAACAATTTACAAGAAACCAAAACAGAGGTGAATACAGACTAAGCAATGGATCTAGCTAGGTAATACGATGAGTGCACGTGTGGAGGACAGTCACAGTAAACACCGAGTGATATAAATTGATCAGCACTGGTTTTCAGCCTACCCTCTTTACTCCGCTGGAGATCGAACCCGTGACGTCCAAATCGTAAATCCTATGTTCTTTACATTGAACCAGGTATACGGTTAAAGTATAAACGATATAACTAACTGGGAAGTGTCGTTCCTTACATATTTAGTCCGTAGGTACCTACATGTTTTTACATTGTTGTGGTTTACTTAGGAAGAGAAAACATCTCATCCCGGTTGCGGTATGCGTTGCGAGCCATGTCTCGCTAAGGTCGCGCGCACCACATCAGTAGCATCCTAATGAACTCTTTACAAGTTTCCGTGAAACACACACTCGTTCTAGCAATTCGTGATTTAGCTCCATAACTCAAATCAAGGCTTTCTAAAGACAAAGAGTTTCTGAAGCCGATCTCTTTAAAATGATATTTTATAACATCCTTTAACATAATGATTTTATGTATTTTCGTTCCCTATTGCACCCACCGAAAATTTACATTTTGTTGGAGTAAAAAGTAAACAAAACAAAAGTTTCTTTTTACCATACAAAGTAATTCCATATACAGAATATATACATAAAAAATATTATGTTAACGATAAGCCCACAGGTAAAATCCAGCATCTGAATCCGCAGTGAGACCACAAACGACTATGAACTTGTCTGACATAGTTTAACAAGCTTACAGAATCAACACCCTGGCTGAAAAGCAACATTAAACTTACAACTAAAAATTAAAAAAAGAACATTTTGATTTTCCTCATTGAGAACATTTATCGCGGATTATTATAAATTTGCTACATCGTCATCAGCCCGTAAACATCCCACTGCAAGGATATAGGCCTTCCCTCGTATTTGCTACATACTTACATAAAAATAAAAATCACTTTCTTTATAGAATATAGTATTATTAAATGTTAATAGGTCAGGTGTGCGTCAAACAATATCGATAAAATTTGGTAAGTATGTTCATGGGCTTACTTAAAGACACAATAAAAAACGGTTTTGTAAAATTCTCATGGGAACAAGAAAAATATAATCAGCGCGGGGCGTTCTCTACTATAGTGATCGTCAAATTTTTAACTTGAATTTCCTACATAATTTCCCTTTCTGACCGACATGGTAGTAGCCATATTGATTGACAGATTAATGCAAGCCCTATTATTATTTCCAATAAATTTAAATTAACATTCAACAAATAATTTCATTTGGATTCAATAAGTGGAAATAAATGCATGAAGTTCAATCACAAGGGTGACTCCAGGGGGGGTGGGGGTTTGAGAGTTATCGCTGATAAACACTCCCGATGCGTAATATGTGTTTGGTTTTGTGGTGTCAGCCTTATTATAAAGAAAAAAAATATTATTTTACTTTTTTAGTCCCATATACAAGGTACTGCCCTCAGAGCTGGAACCGCGGCTGAAGAGGTTCAAAGTCACAAGCGCCGTAAGCGTCACACTCCACGAAATTGCGGCGCTAGTTCCTTGAAGACTGGTGCATGCCCCTGGAGACCTATCTTTGCTCAGCAGTTGGGCTCATGCATTCTGCGGCCCATGGCGCCAGTGTAGCGTACTGGGTAGGTACTAAGTCTCGTGGAAGCGAGTTGGACGGCGTTTTTTTGATATAACATCTATTTTAATTTAGTTATTACGTAAACTCATGTTTACTTAACTTAAGTTTATTCACATAAGCATGACACATAAGTCTAAAAAATAGCAGATCATTCTGCTATCTTTTAGACTTATGTGTCATGCTTATGTGAATAAATATGTATACTTCTTTAATTAGATTTGTTACTGTTATTTGTGTATGTGACCCCCTCTGCCTCGAAGGCTGAATCCGCCCACTCCACAGAGAATGATCAAGAAACTAAAGCAAACAAACTATTAAAAATACTACCTAACAATGACTGCGTACTGAAAGTTTCCTGTGTTTATAGTGATTCTACAAATCAAAAGAAAAATCCATTTATGCAGCCTGAACATCATGTAAATAGCTAGGTATTTTATATCAAACTTTTACCTAAGGTTCCTTACAAAAATGGTAAAAAGGGAACCCCTAATGGTGGGACTCCATCGTTGGTGCATCCGTCTGTGACAGCTCCTTGTTTCAGCCACAATTATTTTCTGGTAGTTTAGAATTCACAGAGACACAACATATTATAAAAATATTATTGTTTATTGCGTACTTTTATTCCTAAAATCGAATTATCTATAGTAGGTAGTATATAACCTTTAGTTATAATATGTTGCAGATGACGCGAGTGTATTAGGTACAATTTCTTCTTATCTTTCTATGAAAATATAGAAAATTTGAAAGTACAACCAGTATATACCAAATTACAGTAGAGGAAGCTCTCGACATATTTTTAACCGACTTCAAAAAAGGAGGAGGTATTCGGGGCGTATCTTTTTTTATATAGAAAATAGTAAGATAAAATAGTAGATAGTTCGTCTTGATAGTGTGAGTAGTAATTAATTAGACGGATCTTGAGGTTTGATATGATACCGATTTCGCTGATTGTAACTATTTAGATTCTTTGATGTTTTTTTTTTTCATTTAAGTTTAATTGAAATATCGGGTTATTTGGAAAAACGGATCAGGCAACACTACTCGAAACGCTAATGTATGTAGTCTTGAGTGAATTTGAGTGAATGATACGAGATAACTTTGTCTACTTTTGATTATCTAAATGTTTAGATAAATAATCTAAGTTCTCAAAGCTAATAAGTTCTAAGTATATCGGCATAGGTACCCAGCAGTCGTGCTTTATATCGACATATTTGACAGCTGATAGATAAAATGGGTCATGCTAGCCCTGATGACCACCTTAACAGTCAGTATCTTCTAGCTGCCTCTACAGGCACCGACTGACATAGATTCATAACACGGTGAAAGAAAAAAATAACGTCAAGACCCTTATCCTAAATGGGGAAGTCAGAGATATCCCAAACATAAGCGTTTGTGTTGTCCCAAATATTAAATATTTAATGCTTGAATCCAATATTCAATACAATACAATACAATACAAATACACTTTATTGCACAACAGAAAAGAAAATACAGTTTCAGAAAAGTGGTAAGAATAGAATGTACAATTTGGCGACCTTATCACTAAAAGCTTAAAAAATTATTCATGGTTGGCTTTGCGAAATGTTAATACAGAACTGCACACGTGACAGCCCATCGCCGTTGAAATGTGCAAGGCTATATATGTATTATAGTGGAAGGTCCTAATTCGCATTTTGAGACACTCCTTGGAGAAGATGGATTAGTTCTATCATTTTCACTTGCCGGAAACCATATAATTTCCACCATGAATGTACAAGTTACTATTTACTATTTATAATTGAAAATAATCGAAACCAACTATTTCAATTTAATCATCTAAGGATTGACCACTCCATATGTTGCTTAACTTTGCAAATTGAAAACGAATAGCAATGCGACTTCGCCACCATCGTTGAGGTATTTAAATTTTGCCAACCAACCCGCGGAGGGTTGTGACGGAAAATTAACACACACACATGTTCACAATCGGATCGGCATTATTTGACATGCATTTTTAAAATCTGCTCTAATTTTGTCAATAGATAGGTGTTTAATTAGTAGTTACGTATGTATTTATAAATATAACCTAACCAAATCAAATGTATAGAATTCTTTGCTACTTAGCTAACGGAATCCACCGTACCCGCGTCCAACTCGTACTTGACCGATTTTCTTTCAGCATAGTCGCTTTGTGTTGGGTTTGCGGGGTGTACGCCGCGGGAGGGACACTACAAATCAGCAGTGGAGAGAGCGCGGAGATCACAGTCGGTCCGCGCGCCATCACCGGGACTACATCTAGACGGATCCGCGGTTCCGGCGAGTTGACCACGTACCAGACGGCCACATGATGCTGATGTTCAGTAGTTCACCCGAAGAAGAAGAGATACCGCTACGAAGTGGATTTCTGTACGTTACAGTATATATTTTCATTCAAACTATTCTTTCTAAGTAGCTCGATTTCCGATGCTTATTTGATTGATATGTTTGCATTAACTTGAAGTCTCGCCTTACAATGAAGAGCGTTCCAAATTGTGTGAGAGAGGTTTCGGTGCACACCAAAAAAAAAAATGTCAACACCATTATCCATCACATTGCCAGAAAGAAACATATTAACACAACCAAATGTAGCTAATAAATCGACTTTATACTTACAGCAATATACTTCGAACCTAACTTCTCTTTCTTTCAATTTATAGTTTTTATTCAAACCTTAGAAAAATTACAAAGCGTTTGCTCAGTGTCTTCCTCCCTTCTAGTTCCAAGAAAAGTGAAGGCTTTGTGATAAGAGTGTCGATAGTAGGTACATATCGTTTTAATCATTTGGCATACCTATTCTACTAGTTATTTTAGTCAATTGGCTTTCCATTGTCCTTCGACATATTTCGCATTTTCTAATATTTATAAGATAAAAAAAGCTAGAAAGCTAGACAAATACATGTTTTACTAGGTTTTCACCCGTTTTCAAGCTAAATATACGTATTTAACTTTATCGCGGACATTTTCAGGATTGAAAAGTAGCCGAATGAACGAAATATAGCCTACAGCTACATATCTATATATACACTGATACTGGCATATTTGCTACACAGTTATGCCTAGATTCGGAAAAGATAAACCCTAGGTATATTTGGAGAAGGATTCCGGACACTTTTCAAACCTGCAAGCGATTGATAAAGATTTTCCACACGGACAGAAAGAGGTATAGGTGTAACCTTTCACATTTACAAGGTTTATTTACTTAGACAGATCGGATATGGATATAATAATTTGTTTATCGGTTCGTTTATCAGGACCAAAGTATACTATGTCCTCTATGTAACAAATTTCATTAAAATCCGTTCATATGTTTTGATATGATTGAGCTACAAACAAACCTGTTTAATTGATTTATCCCGCGGGAACTACTCACTTTATCGAGCTACCTAATAGTATCCAGGGCATGTTTTGCCTGTGTTCCAAATTTCAACCAAATCCGATCATCCGTTTCGCCGTGATTGAGCTACAAATAAACACCCAAACTTTCGCATTTATAATGTTATTAGTTAGATTATGAACGTAATCTCGTTTATTAATGATAATGTGCTTTCGAATACCATGGTTTCACGTTTTATATCGATATCGTAACGAGAATAGACTAAAGTTTTTGTAGAGCCAATTTGTGTCATTGTCTAAATTAATTGACCGATCCATCGTCGGATCGATAATTCGAAATAAAAAAATTAAAACCTTAGATCATGAAAAAGAAAATATATTGGATTAAATAGTGGAAGATTGATGTTTCCACACCAATAGATTCCAAAAAAAAGCTTTTTACCCAAATAATCCATTAAATCAGTGATTTCATAGTTACAATATATTATGATGGATCAAACAGAATCCGCAAAATTCAGTTTGAGAGAGTTTAATACGTAAATAAACTTATAAATAATAAACTTTAATGATTGAATCAACATCCACGTTTCTCCTTTCGCAATATACAGAAATACACACGTGACAGGGAGTTAGCCCATCGCCGTTAAAACGTTACTATCTATAGATGTATTTTGGTGGAAAGTCCCATAGTCGCCCTTTACAAGAAAAGTCTTTGCTGAAAGAGACGGCTTGGTCCTATTTTTTTTATGTGCCGAAACCATACAGCACCAAAGTTTGATGATACATAACAAGAGTATGTGCCGTGTGGTTTCGGCACGTAAAAAGAAGAGAACCTCTTCCTGTGAGTGTCGTAAAAGGCGACTAAGGGACTGTCCACCACTGTCCCTGTCACGTGTGTATTTCTGTATACCTACCTATATTTCGAAGGTAAATCGTGGAAGTTATTTCAAGCATTAAACTTTTACTGTTTGGGACACCCAAACGCTTTAGTTTGGGATACCTCTGTCCATCCCATTTGGGATATAGGTTCTGATTTTATGTATGTATATGTTTAAATTACAATTAGAAATTATTCAGATTTTTCGTATTTCTTTTCGGGTTTAATTGTGTTATCTAACCTTCCTATTCCTTTTAAGATTCTAGATACTCTATAAGTTTTAAAAATTGTTGAATTATAAAATTGTAATTTTTATAGGATTACGAGTATCAGATAAACCATAGTACTGCTTAGTAAACTAATTCCGCTAGCTGCCTCTAAGCCGATCCTGACAAAAGGAGTCCCGATGGATAGATATATAACCAAACTTATAAAACCACTTTATATGTAAAAGTCGGGAACGAGAGGTCGCCTTGATAAAGTAAAGATTATTTGCGTTTTAGTGTTCGAGAGCAAGCAAATAACCTCACATTTTCACTACAGATAAAAAATAAATATTAAATGATTTAACTTTAACATTTGTTTTAATTTCACAGAAAAAATAGTGAATGCGTAATATTTAGTAATTTTTCCAAATATGTAGCAAGGCAAATCTTAAAGTCCGCTGTAATAATAGGTCTTTACCTATGAAATTGCCGTTCTCCACTGACCATTTCAAATCAAAATAATTTTTGTTTGGCTAAGAATTCTAATTTCAAATTAATTTTATATTAGGAACATGGAATTCTTTTTCCAAAAGTAGTCATTTGTTTATTGATTAGTGTTACATTTTCATCGCATTTCAATCTTTTTCGTCATCATGGATACGTTAAAAATTCGAGTAATTATGGAATATGAGTACCGTCGTGGCAGCAACGCGGCACAAGCGGCACGCAACATCAATGAACCTCGCGGTCGTCCGAAGACTTTGGTCGACAATGACGAATTAAAGGCGATTGTGGAAGCTGATGATACACACAATCTACGGCTGAATTAGCAGCAGCTTTCGACGTTAGCGTCAAAACAATATTGGTTCATTTGCGTCAAATTGGCAAGGTAAAAAAGCTTGACAAATGGGTGCCCCACGAACACAATGAGCTAAGCAAGTTGATTGGATCCTGGTTCAGCACCTAAACAATGCCCTAAACGATAATTTACCCCTAGAAAAGTGATGGTCACTGTTTGGTGGTCTAGCGCCGGTGTGAATCTCCAACCAGCATTGGTCAATCGCTCCTCTCCGCTGCTCCTGCACGACAACGCGCGACCTCATACTGCACAGCAGACGGTCTCCAAGTTGCAAGAACTGGGGTTGGAAGCTCTCCGTCATCCGCCTTACTCACCAAACCTTGCGCCTACAGACTACTACTTTTTCCAGAATTTGGATAACTTCTTGGCAGGAAAAAAATTCAATACCCGAGAGGCAGTTCAAAATGCCTTTGAAGAATTTGTTGCCTCCCGTTGCTGATTTCTTTAAAAAGGGCATCAATAAACTGCCACTGCGTTGGCAAAGATGCATTGATTGCATGGGTGATTACTTCGATTAATACAAATAAAAAATACATGAAAAAAAACCGTTTAAATTTTTTCATACAAAACGGCAATTTCATAGGTAAAGACCTAATATATCAATCGCAACTTTAAGTAAACTGTCAAAAAACTGATCAAAAAACCAAAACTTTCGTAATATTTCAGTCCCTTACTAAAGACTGTATTAAAAACCATATCTAGATTGAAACCTAACTTTTCAATACAATGTTTACCATGTTTATTTGATAATTTAAATACGCAACATTATCTCTTGTGTCAACTTCCGTCGATCTTAATCTTCAGATAATAAAATTAATACGAACTTAATTAAGAATTGTAGTTAATTAGATAAACTTCATTCTACGCTTAATTTAGACCCAAGAGATTAAATCAGTTAAATCAATCAATTATCATATTTTTATGTTATTATATTATTATATTTTTTAATTGTTCCATTTTTTCGCATTTTTTAACCATTCAAAATTTCTGTTGTCAATTCATAAAAACCGAAATATTCATAACACGCAAAATAATTTGTACAACAACTTGACTAAAAAACAGAAGGTTTAAAGATAAAACGGAACGTAACTTAACCAACAGTGAATCAATGTCAAAACATAAAATTTACCATTATTCAGATTCCTTAGATTTAAGTCGAATTCGAACAAGAAAGGAAGTGCGAATGTAAATTTGTAATCAGTTACCGAAGCAGAAAGAGCCATCGAAGCTATCCAATCGATCAGAGGTTTGAGACTATAATGATGAGGATGTTATAGCCGAACTGTTCACAAACGGGTTCAGAAACGTTTTTACGATGTTGGAGTAGAGACAACCGAGCATCAATATTAATAGCAAATGCATCTCACACAAACGATTTGCCGATGATTAAGGGCGGAATCCTTAGAGAAGTAGGAAAAATGTTGGGCAGCCTTAATGCTGCCTCCCGATGCGTAAACTTGAGAATTAACTGAAATAAAAATAATTATCATCATGTAGATCCAGGACGATATAGTCGATAGCCCGACCCTCACGAACTTGTTGAAAAGTACGTATACCTCGGTCAAAGTAGTAGCTTAGGTAGAAACATCTTCGAGAATAGGAGTTGGGCTTCGCAACATTTGGAAAGATGCATCATATTTTCTTGCCGCTGAAGCTACGGGGTCTAAAACTAAAGTTTCAAACAATGCTGTCGGATCAGTAATGAAGCACGGAGCCAAACGTCCTTTCGGTACTAATAGTGCGGCTAAGCCATAAGTTGAAAGTCGCTCAGCTAGATGTGGAACGAGTTATGCTCGGAATTTCTCTGTAGCAGTAAGATCAAAGATGAGATGATTCGTCAGAGCAAACAGAGTCAGTAAGCTGAAGTGGCAAAAATGCGTTGCTTGCTGCGTCTTCCGGTGCGTGGTCGGCACTCCAGAACCTTTCCGTCCTAACGGCCGTCGATCCTACGAGCAATGAGGGAGACACCAAGCACAGCTCTCTCCGTTGCCCTTTGGGTGACCTTGAGCCTTCATATGAGGCCCATAGTGTTATCACTGGCAATACACACTGATCAAAGACTTTCGTTTTGAGACATTGCGGCATTTGGGACGAGAAGATGTTACGTAGCCTCCCAAACGCTGCCCAGCCGAGTTGGATTCGATGATTGACTTTCCTCTCGAAGTTGGATTTACCTAACTGGATTGTTTGTCTCTGGTATACGTATTCGTCGATAACTTCGAGGGTAGTGTCTACTATCTTCAGAGGGTGTGTATTCTTAATTAATTTGTTTCGGGATGTAAGCCCCTGCCAAATGCCTCACTTTTATCTTGCTCGTCTTAACCATGAATGTGTTCCCTGCGCGTACTATATACGATATCATCTGTTAATCTGAGATGGGTTCAGTATTTAGCATTTATATTTAATCCCCTGACCACAGTGGGTCACCTTGATTCACTGCTTGATCTATAGGGAAGGGCGTAGGTTCCTCTTGCCCATCACCCTCACCTTAAAATACTTATTAATATGTCATTTTATTTCAGAAAGGTCACCATTGTTTATTGTGACTACCAAATATCACATTCACATTATTCATATATTAATCATGTTTGTTTATTTTTTATTATGCAACATATGGAAAAATAAAATGTTCAATATTATATGTACTACAATGTCTATCTTGGTTGACTTCCGTAAGTCATGTGAGGCTCCTCTGGACATCAGCTTTGTAGTATGTAACTACAACTCACGCTGAAATGGACTTACTTATGGATTGGAATTACTTTGGTATGGTATAAATTACTTGAAATATTAGATATATAGAAGTTTTACTTTGTTATTTTGAGTGTCCTTTATTGGTTAAAATAAATATGTTCTATTCTTATTACCCTTGTTTCATGTGCAAAGGATCGTACGTTGAAAGTGCCTATACAATATTTGCCTTTTGAAGTGAGGACCATTGTTATACTTTGTTGATTTCTCTTGTGGTTTTGTTTCAGAATAATATATACAATAAGTATATCTAATAATAATAATAAGGCCGGCAACGCATCTGTGACCCTTTTGGTGTTGCGGTGTGTCCATGGGCGGAGGTGATTGCTTTCCATCAGGTGACCCGCATGCTCGTTTGCCGCCCTCTCATATAAAAAAATATTTAAAAAAAATATTAATTAAAACTTGTTTTGTTGGACATAACTAACCCCATTTTAATCTAGTTTTTTTATTCACCATCATAGGCACCTAACTCTAGCAAAATTTCAAATGTCTACGTGTCGCATAGTTTTTGAGAAAATCTTCTATGACAAACGGATACGTGAGTGATCTTATAAGGGTTCCGTTTGTCCTTTTAATTCGTAACCCTTTAAAGATAAAAATTAAATGTATTTTCCGTTCTGTATCTATGTATGTAACTGTATTTGTATTGTATTATTTATTATAAGTAATTTATATTTTATTATATGGTTAATTACCAATAGGACAGCATTATTTATTAAGTCCGCTATGACTGGCCGGGCGAGTAAATATAAATCAACAGTCATTTTGTTTGCGTCATTCTGTTTCTATAGGCTTCTGGTTGTGGGCGGTGGATACCTACGCTACCCTTTCATTTCAACTAAGAACAGAAAATTTCCCAACCACTTCGAAACTTCTCAAAAAATTATTTCAATGGCTTCTATTCCTAAGAAAGAAATTGTAAGCCAGTTTGTTCCTAAGAGCAAACGAAATTTTCTACATATTGTTTTATGAGTTTTGAAATACTTGAATAATGGATTGTTTTTTTCTCGTTATTTTGCTTGTTGAGCAATTGTATGTGGAAATTATTACTTATGAATTTAGAAAAACTAGTAAAATAATTAAATAATTGGCTATTTTACTAAATTTCCAGTTCCTAATAAAGTCTTTGAATCGTAAGTTTAGTGTTTGGTGTACATCACATTACTTCATTTACATCATCATATCGTCACCATCCTAGCTTTTTCCAATCACTTAAGGTCCGTTTTGTCTATCTCAAGCTTCAGTGGAAAACCCACAAAAGTAGTTAAGTAAATTAAATGTTACGAGGTGCTGCGTCATCTGATATGACTCGACAATTTTATTAAGAACATCATTGGAGGAAAGGTGGAGGGGAGGGGCAGAAGAAGAAAGGCCTAGAAGAACACACATGGTACAAGTAAAGGAAAAAGTTAATGCCGTGTCGCATCAGGAAGTCAAAAAAGGCGGAATGTAGTGAAGTTAGGAAAGGACTCCACCGACAAGAGCATAGCTCTTGAAGAGAGAGAGGGAGATTGTTACAAATTTACGCCGTTTGGTGAGGAGACATTGGGATCGTGGGGACTTGAAACCCGGAAGCTATTTAAGGATTTATCCACTCGCCTTATTGAGGAATCTGTCAACGCAAAGCTGACGCATACCTTGGCCAACGCATTATTATTGCCATTCAAATGCTGCCAGCATTCTGGCTACACTCCCGCATGATAGCAATTTTCTACGTTGTAAAGTTACTTGAGAATTAAAAAAAAATTGAAAAATTATTATTTGACCACGTATATTATCAATGCCTATTAAGATTAGTGTTCAATATGTCACATAATTTACGTCATTATCTTAGATTTACCAATCAATTGAGGTCGGTCTATTCTGTTTCAAGCCTTCAGAAAGAAAGTCACAAGTGTGCGTTTTGTCTATCTCAAGTGTAAATTTCTACAGAAAATAATATAATGCACAATATATACAAAGTTACTATTTTGGTTCTGCTTATCACTTTTGTCACAACACATTTAAACTCCTTGTCGAGATGAATCAATGTTGAATGTTATTACCCGCAATTTACATTAAATTGATTTATGATCATACTCAAATGCGATTGTATACTCGTAAGTGCAACTTGAAAAAATTTATGTTCAATGTCATTAATTTCACAAACTGATAACTTTGGCAGAATCATCGTGCACAACGATGCTGCTATAACACTAAATTGGAATTGGAATTGGAGCGTTTAGACATGTTTTTTTTTAATATTGTCTTATTTGTTTGTCAATATTAATCTCAATAATAAGTATGATTTCTAAGGTATTTTGGAGCAATAATTGACATGTATATATTTATTTTAATGTATTTGTAGTAGATGTACCTATATTAGATATATGTAGTAAAATGATGTCATGTGGCTGATATGAGGATGATGATGTAGAGAATAATATGACATATGGTTGGTATGTACTCTAATACACCAATGCAAACCCGCCTTTACTGGTTACTTGTATCCTTACCCGGTTTACCTGAAAAACATTGTGCTGTAATCATTTATGCAGTTTTCAGAATATTTTTAATTGATTGATTAATAACTTGGTAGCACGCTGAATTGTTTAGACTATTCAAGTTTTGGATATTTCTCATAGATTTAGCAATATTATGAACTGTTAATTTTTTATGCAAATCCTAAAAATTTATTTCAAATCTCTATGATATTACGAAAATAAAAAACATCAAACCTGTTCTTTAGTATGTGTACAATGTAGTAACAGGTTAAAGTTTAGGGATTTAAAATCGTCTCCTTTTGTACGAGAAACTATTATAGAAACACGTCACATTACATTATATTTTAATAAGATAAATAATCACGTGTCCTATCGATGACACCAGAATGTCTGCCTGACCCATAAGTAGGTAGGAGGTACATAGGATGTTAACAATGGCACTGTGCCGCTACGAATGCATTATGTTCTTTGAGTGTAATTCGACAAATATACAGAGTGTTAAAAATAAAAGACTTTAATCCCATTATCAGTATCACGAGCACATAATACAATACAAATCTTTTATTTTTATTACCAACAGATAACAAACTTGTACAAAATTTTCAGGGCATTTTAAGTTTCTTAAAAACTTGTGTTAGGACATTCTACTCCGCCTTGTAGTTTTTCCATAGATGATATTACATTCTAGAGGTAAATAATAGTTGTAAACCTGGATAAGTCAAATTAGTGCTTTGTGAGTGAATTGTCATGAGAGTGAAAACTTGAAAAAAATGTGTGTATGAATAATAAAGAATAACAGTAATCAAGAGGGTCGGTGACTCAGCGGTTAAGACGCGGTGTCCCAATTTGGGAGGTCCGGGTTCGATTTCCAGGTAGGTTTTTTACTAATAAGTTTTAATTTAATTTAATTACTTATGTGCATTCATCCGACTGCTCCTAAACGGTGAAGGAAAATATCGTGAGGAAACCTGCATGGCTGAGAATTAAAAATTCAAAGGCATGTGAAGTCCCTAACCCGCATTGAGCCAGCGTGGTGGACTACGGCCCAACTACCTCATATACGAGGGAAGGCCCATATATACGTGGGATATTTACGGGCTGATGATGAATCAAATTTTTTTATGTCCATAGCTGGGTCCTTTGTAAGTATTATATTATTAATACACGTATTTAGATTACTATTAAATATGTATGTTTATGTCATAGTAGCATGTATATTACAATATTAGGGTTTATGTCTGCATTTAACTAGATCTCTCGATTTGAGAGAATTTCGATGATTAGATTAATATTTTAGAATGAATGTTGTATTTCTATATACCATGTATCCTATCCAATTGCTAGATCAATGAATCCTAGTGAAGACACATTTTAAGGAATTTATACATTTCGAATCATCTGTAAACTTCGTGTTTAGAGTGCGGTATAGGATCTTACTCAATAAGGTTCTCGAATTGAGCACATTCTCGATTTTTATTCTGCTCTCCAACTAAGACATTTATTTTCTCATTTCTGTATAATGATTTTGTTGTCAGTACAGTAATTATATTCATTTATAAATGTAACAATATTCCTAATTAACCTGCAAAACAATGTTTCTCGAAGATCTTCCTTCGTTAATAAAAAATCAATCTAAGGTTTCTCAAACCTGATAACCCATTCCATTGTGCACCATGAGTATGTCAAATGTTCATGATTTTTTTTTCAGAATTTCCTAAACCACACCTTTATAGTAAACTGTTGAACTCCAATTTAGAAGCATTTGTTTTTTTAATATATTTCTAATATATTTTTAAAATCGTGCTAAATAAATTTTCATAACACACAATGACTTATATTCCTGAAATTTAAATTTTATTTTTATAAATAGGTACCTAATAATATAAGACGGTTTAAGTCAAGTTGTTTCTGGAATAAACTGCGATGACAGACGAATGTATACTAGGGTGATTCCATAAGTGTTGCGTTTTACCATTTTTGGTACTGATCACTAAAAATGAATCCTTCTAATCCAATAGATAAAGTAAGCTCACCCCGTATTTAGAATAACGGTGTATATTAGATAGAATATGTATAATAAAATTAGAAGCTTCGATATATTACAAACTGGCTGGGCAGCTTTTGTCGCCATTGGATAAGTTTTTTGACCTTTGTATTTAGATATTCATACAACTGACTCAAACAGATTTAAGATTAGCGCGTTCGTTTACCCCTGCAGGTAATAATACTTGTTAACAAAACGTATCAAAAGGATTTTGTACCACCCGGTTGTCCACAAACCTGTATTTTGTATCAAGCATGCATACGAGTATGGTACCCATGTTAAAGATTAGAGTATCCCAAACCAACCTACTTATTTATATCATTTACTGTGGGGAAATAATCTACAAAATAAACACCTTATACTGAAATGTATTTCCGTAGTTTCTTAACGAGAATAATGATAGTAAATTGTTCAATTATTTAAATTAAGTGTCTCCGTGGCTTAATGTAACAAAGACAATGTTCACAACACGGAGGTTGATGGTTCGTTTCCCAGCGGGGTATGTGTATGTCCGGTTTGTTTGGTGCAAGGGTATTTTTAAATGTCCGCCTGGATGTAGCTATCACCTTATCTCAAGTCTGCGGCCAAGCAACAATTAAACACATAAATATAAATATAAATATTTCGGACACTTACACTAATAATTATTTCGTTCCAAACTAGGCAAAGTCTGTGCTGTGGAAGCTATAATAATTTTCCAAGTAAACATCCATGACTCGAGAACAAAAGTTCGTTTTTATCACACATCCATTTCCCCTATAGCGGCATTCGAACCCGCAACTGTTGATTGCAAAGGTCATGCCTTTGCAATAACGTATTACGGCTTTTTAAGATAACCAGTCTCCCAAAATGCTTCCGGGTGAGCGCGGTTCCACCATCGATCTTATTTATACAAAAATCAGGTGTAATTAAGGATCAGCTAACCCGTTGTGCAATTTTTTTTATACACGACGGGTTTGTACTTGACCTCAATCACACCAGATGTTAAGTGAAGATGAGGTCGAAGGTGGAAGCGTACTGACCCGGAAACCCCAACACATTTGGGGGACTGGCTATCTTATCTCTGACAACCGGAACACAATAATGCTATTAACATTGCTGCTTGGCGGCAGATTTAGATAAGATGGTGGTAGCTAGCTAGGCGGACATTTAAAAATGACCTACCACCAACCAAACCGTGTACTTAAACATGTACCCCGCTGGGGATCGAGCCCGCGACCTCCGAATCGTAAACCCAATGTTGTTTACATTGAGATACGGAGGCGGGTAAAGCGTTATACTATACTAGCTTTCCTCCCGCGACTTCGTCCGCGTGGAAGATTTTATCAAAATACAAACAACAAACTTTCATCCCCTATTTTATTCCCTTGGGGGTAGAATTTATCAAAATCCTTTCTTAGCGGATGCCTACGTCATAACATCTACCTGCATGCCAAATTTCAGCCCGATCCGTCCAGTGGTTTGGGCTGGGCGTTGATAGATCACTATGTCAGTCACCTTTGAGTTATATATATTTAGATTAAAGCGGCATAAAAAGAGTTATACTATACTTATATGAGACAAGTACATTGTAAGTATAAGATTATATAAAAAATAAATTGATGTTAAGAATTCCATAAAATACAACGTCTAAGACCTATGTAGGTAATTAAAGTTCCTTCGCGTGCAAGTCACGCTAAACGCTTGCTATAATTTTACAAGACCAACACCGATTACCGGTAGTTCAGTAACGGAACGATTTTAACTTAGTATAATTTCAAAGCTTGCTACAAGTACAGTGGAGGTAATTAGTTGTAAAAAAACCTACAATATCCAATTAAAGTCACTACTTAGATGTAAATTGCATCTGTTTTCTAAAAAATCGATCAAATGGCTAAGCTTTATAACTTTTCACTTTCCTGGGAAACATTTTACGACACATCGAAATTTTATGCAAAATTCAAAGTACTTTGCCATTCCCTTTGAAGCCGCTCTCCGGTCGATGTGTATTACAAATTCCACAGACAAATTGCCTTCTACAACGTGTTATACTGAAATTGCATGCATTTTTGAGAGTCAACTATATTTTCCATCACTGGCAAGGAAGGGAATTTTTGCAATACTTTTACATACTCAAACATATGCAAGACATTTTGCATACGCGTGAGGTCGCGAAATATTGAGTTATCGATGTCCTGTGGGGTCAAAGTATACTATAGGTGCCGGAGTTAGAGGGGTGAGGATAGTGTTTAAAGTACAGAGGTCTCATAATTAGCGAGATATCGTAAAAAACGAGAAGTAAAAATTTATCGAAATGTCTCGAGAAATTCTCATATCACCTATCATCATCAGCCCGTAAATATCTAACTACAGGGATATAGGTCTTCCCTCGTATAAGAGGGAGTATGGGCCTTAGTCCACCATGCTAGCCCATTGCGGGTTGGGGACTTCACATGCCTTGGAATTTTATATTTCTCAGACATGCAGGTTTCCTCACGATGTTTTCCTTCGCCATTTAAGAGCAGTCGAATAAATGCACATAAGTAGTTAGATTAATTACATGGCCTGCCTGGGAATCGAAACCGGACCTCCCAAATTGGGAGACTGCGTCTTAACCGCTAAGGCACAGACGCTAATTACCTATCATTCCTTGACAATTACATTAAACAACCACACCTTAATAAAAAAAATCGAATGCTTAAAATTCTCACTACCGATTAATGTCAAACAGGTACAGTAGTGTCAAGGTATATCTACTATAGGAGTTAGAGGGGTGTCGATAGGGCTTTAAGTACAGTCAGAGATCGTAATTAGAGAGTTATCTTAGTAAAGCGATATCGAATTAGGTAGAGAGCTGTTGTAAATACAGAAAGAGGTGTCGAAGTTAGGGGTATCGTACAGGGGTGTCGAAGTAGGTACGGAGCGTCGAAGTACAACATCACACAAACCTAAAAATGTATTATTACTATTCCTCGCTACAAGTTGTCACAAAAAATTTGTCGAAATGTCTCGAGAAATTCCCATAGGTATCAGATAATTTTCTTTTTTTTTTTTAACACTTTATTGTATACACACAAAGAAATGGTCATTAACAAATATTTTAGAAAAATGTACAAAGGGCGAACTTATCTCTATAAGAGATCTCTTCCAGCAAACCCGTGAGAGCGAAATTTCATATAAAAGGTAGACATAAAGTGTACACGAAACAGAAGAAACAAAAAATGTTAAAAATATCATTTATAAGAATAAAACCAATATAATACATTAAACGAAAAATTACCCAACATAAATACACAAATACAAACATACAACATTATATATAAAATAATATTATACATATATATATATATATAATATACATAAACTATACACATCATACAAAAATTCCTATAACGAACTTATAACCTGTACAGCAAGATGAAAAGTAAAATTTAAATATTGTAAATAACGGATTAATTGACTTGACGTGAGAGCTCAAGATAGTGCTCTTTAACTCTAGCTTTAAAAACGTCAAGAGTTTGACTATCCCGTACGCTGACAGGTAGCGAGTTCCATAGCCTGACCGCATGAACTGAAAACGAGTAATTATAAATGTCAGTTTTGTTAGAAGTAGGAGGAAAGGACAGTAGGGTAGCGATGTGGGGTCTGGACGATTTATCGGAAGCACTCAAGAAGTTAAAACGCTCACTCAAATAAGTAGGGACAGCAGGATAGAATAGGACTTTAAAAAGAAAACAAAGAATATGTAGATTCCTGCGAAGACGTATTGGCAGCCATTTAAGTTCAGACCTGTAGTGAAGAGATGCGGTCAAACTTACGTAATCCAAAAATAAAACGAATGCATAAATTTTGCAGTCGTTCGAGTTTTGTTAGTGAGTTACGATTTTAGAAAAAAAAGAGGAGTTGTAGCTTGTGGACATTCCTTTATTCCCTTGTTCACGTTGGATAGAGGACTGCAATGTGATCCACATATCGATAGGTTGTCGAAAAGTCTCAGTTCTTCAGTGTTCGCTATTAAAAAACTATCAGCTATTTTCTTACCAAAATGACTTATAACATCCTGCTATAGGGTTTGTTCTGCAGAAGCGAGCGGTTAGTGCGAAGTTGGGCTGTAGAATATCTCTGAGAAGTCACTCAAGAGACAATGTATATACGCTTTTATAATAAGGTTCCGGTATTCAAATTTTGTCTTTAAATATTAAACCATCATTAAACGGAAGCTATCTGCCAAAGGCAATTATAGACTAAATTATTTAAATAGTAAGAAAGCTTGGATATCAACCTCTCGACGATATTCAATCTATTATTTTTTTTGCCTTGTTGAATTAAATTTTAAAAATACTTATTAAGAGTAAGCCCTAAGTTGCTTGCTCGTTCAGAAGAACGAGCAAGAAACAAGAGAACTGGGGAGTCAGCCTTGTCAATGAGCGGTTATTGTTTGTCATGACTAATTCCTATTTGATTTTTAACAATAAAACATCCATTTGTTTCTGATTCAGTGTCCATGAATCTGTTAAAGAATACTAACGATTTAATCGTTTTTCAGTGTTTTGGGTATATAAAAAGCGCACGGATAGTTAAGAAATTATCTCCTGAACTAAATAACACACTCGCCCAGTTAATGAAAGTTACGATATCACGTTCCAGTTCAACCAGAGCTAATTTATCAAGTCAGTCTAACTTACGAGTATACATTCTGAAGTAGTTAACCTATCTGCAACAAGTGAGGTATTATCCGCGACCACTTAACCTTTGCTTATGCTACTATATCTTCCAGTAATTATTTTGGAGATAGTCCTACTTTAACTCGACTCGTTATCATGGTAAGCAAGTCAAGAGGCCTTACGGCCAGGAGAGACCTAAGTCGAAAACTGGACTAGTTATTGCAGGCCGTTTATCACGATAACAGAGGTGTATGCTAACGAGCGAGTAACTATTGATGGATGATGTAACTTGAGTTCGGAATGACGGGTTCTTTTGTCTTTACAGGAAAATTGATTAAAGCCATTTTCGACCAATATCTAGGCAATGACCATGTTGTGATATCCTTATGGAGCGGTTCACATTACTTTCCATGGGAGGATTTGCCCCAACCGTCACTCTTGACAGGCGGGTTGGCGATAACAGATTTTTTGGGAACTCTTAACTGAGCTGCTCAGCACCAATGAAGCTGGATAAAGATCAAAATAAATCAGTCTTTATGCGACTTATGCTCTTGATAATTTTGATCCGTATCACACATGGAATACCGTTGTATTTAGCTTGTAAGGAAAATCTATATAATCCGGTGTAGATATCCTACAGTTGCAAATACCATTTACCTATTTACCAGCCGTCCATCGAGTGACTTGTGCAAACCTAACAATAACTTAGACAGCAACAGAGTATGCCCTTTTCCTTGAAGATTATAAGATTACACTTTGTGTGAACTTCAAGAGGCCTAAGATTTATTTAATTTCCGGGTATATGATTCCCTTTTTCCTCGTTCATATGCATAAGAACTTTTTAAAATTCTAATCCCATTCAACCTACCCACGTGTTTCCTTCGTTATACATTTACTTAAAAGCCTTTTTAGTTTCGTTCTATTTTATGATTCATTATGATCTCATTTTATTTCGAGCCCTAAATATAAACATAATCATGCAAGCTTAAACAAACCTTTTACCCTTTAACCTATCATGTAATATATGATCAACAGCCTTACATGTTGGGGCAGAACTTCCTCTCACTAGGAGAGGGTATGGGCCATAATTTACCACGCGGGCCTATTGTGGTTTGCTGGATTTGGGTCAGACTACTGGCCACTTCACGGTCAGTGTTTTAAGACGTTATAGGTGACCAACTTGGCGTAACAGCTGCCATCAATAGAAAACAACCGGGACCGACTAGACATTGCTTAAGAATCGAAACCGAATTGCGACCACGCCACGAGTATTTCTATACTTTGCTTAATAGGTATATATATAATTTGTTCCTTATCTTCTTTTCTTGATTGTTACATGTAATATCTTTGTATAATAACGTATTCACATATTACTATATTCACCGCACGCAAAACGCTTGCTATTTCTTTCAGAAAACTGCCTCTTTGCGACGCAACTTTGGCAGTATAAGAAAAACTCTCCTGAACGATCAAAGGTTATATTCACAATTTGTAGGGTTCCAAAATCAAAACGCCATATTCAACATATAGGTACATACCTACGTTGCCGGTGAGTGTTACGTCTCGCACCGACTGACTACACCGGAAATTTGTGTGCCAGAGAGTTTTTTTGCGTCGATTCTTTGCTCTTACTAAACTAACGAAGCTATGATAGTAAAATTGTTCTCCCCGATTTTCATCAAATGTAGCTAAGTACTACCTTTAGGGTATGCTTAAATATAAAAAAAACCGCACTCTAATCAGACTACGCTTTATTGCGACTAACCTAACCCGGCTAAGACTGGACACACGCACACACACACACACATACAACGCCATCAAACACATTTCAGTCAGTGGTTCATACACAATTTATAATGACAAATCTTTAAAAACATGCCAATTATTGTGCGGGTGATTTTTGTATACGTATCTCATAGTGTAGGAATAGTTCAATGGGTCTTTCAAAAATATTTAAGGTTCCATATACTTTTTAGATAGGTACCGGGATTCCATTCCTAAATTTTAAGTTACCTCCGTCAACCATGAACGATCATCGTAGTAGGTACCTATTAAGAAGGTAAGAAACAATTTAGGACATTTTAAGGCAAACGTTAAAAAATATGTTCAGCCGTTTTGGCAATACAATGCCACAGATAGACACACAAATACACAGACACATGACAGACATAGATTTCAAACTTATATATCTGAATCTTTTTGCGGCGTCTTGGATTAAAAATTATAACATTTTATGCTAATAAACTAAACAATAAATTGCGAAAGTCACTAATTATATGATTGCTCGCAAATATATTTTATGTTCGTTTAAGCAACCATCACGTCGGAATGGCTAAACAAATTGTAATAAAACATGATAGGTACGTACCTATCATGTTCATATCTTGATTGAACGTACGTATACATTCAATCCAGATATGTTACACGGAGTGATAATTAGATAGTTTCTCAGGATTAGTTAGACTTTGTACAATAGGTACTTCTGATTGAGATTCGAGAGTTCAATAGTCTACGGGGGTTTCGTACGTGATTATGAATGTCGATAACTTGATGGTCAGAACCTCGATGTCCAATCATCAAGGCTTTTCTGTCTCGAAATGTAACTACCTTGACGACCATTACCTCGAAGACCAGGTGCGATATTCTGTAACTTCTTCAATAACTATGTCCAACGAGAAAATACTATAATTGCCGAGCGAATGAGCCAACCAACCGTCAGAACTTTATTAATGACGGTATCGACGAAATTAAACAATAACCCCACAGATTCTCAATGGATCGACGTCTCGAACAACAACACAAATAACTTGTTCCTTGAAATGTATTTTTACTTTATCATATACTATCTGTTGCCCGCGACCATGAACATGAACGAAGTATTCTGTCAAAATCACATAGAATACAAAATATGTGATATAGAATCTCTTTAAAAAATTGTTGAACTAGTTCACTGAATTTATTTATTACTAGCTTTCCACACGAGGGTTCGCCTGTGTAATTTTATCGTATATTCTACCTATATACCAAATTTCATCCGAATCCGTTCATCCGTTTCGCCGTGATTGAGCAACAAGCAAACTCACATCAGAACTTTCACATTTATAATATTAGTTAGATTTGAAAATTATTTACTTGATTACATATATCAAAATTTTCTTTCTGTTTAAATTTGGCCGAAATGTTAATTTGGATCAACTCGATACTTCATCAAAGTCCGTCCAGTACAAGTAAATTGAAGTTCAAGTAAATTGAATTTATGATTTTATGATATTTATAAATAAAATAGATAGATTAAACAAAAAAAAGTTTCCCTGTGTTCATAAGCCATAGATAGGTAAGTGGAACGCAAGTGCATAGGACAGGCAGGAATCAAATTTTTCCCTCTCTCAATGCAACCGTCCAACGCGCATAAACGTTCCTATGTATTTTTTGCACACAATACCACTGTAAAATGTACATAGAAGAATAAAAGCAATTTATTTAGGAAATACAAGTTTTTTATAATAATCAACATCTAAGACAGTTTTTGGCGACCGCGAAGAATACGCAGTTGCAAGTGAGCCAGGGCGTGACACCAAGCCATCAGTACAGAGGAGTGCCCATTCCCTACATATCCTAATCTTAAACTCATAAATTCATACTAAACTAACCTCCCCCAGTTTCAATCGAGTTATTTCCCTCGCTTACGCGCACTTGCCGACTAATTCCAGCTTGGTGCATCCGGCGTCAGCGCAAGCACGCAGTGTATTTTAACCTCACTTCGCGTCGCGTCCCGCAGATGCGACATTTTGCAATCTCCTGGATGCTGGCTGGCTTCATTGTGGCTCAACAACCATTTGTGACTGGGGAAATAAGCAGTATGTAATAAAAAGGTCATAAGGTATTTACATTTAATTCAATATTACCAATCACACATATCTAGGTAGGTAGGTATAAATACCTACAATGGAGGAACCAGATAACATAAAAACTTTAAAAGAAAATTAAGTAGTATTAAAGCACGTTTAACACTTTATAAAACATTTTATCTACAATTGATAAGCTTGAAAGTACTTGAAATTAAAAGAAATACAAGTTAGAATAAGTAAAATGTAGTCATTGTATCAGGAATTTGGAATTGTACAAGGGCAGATGAGAGTGTAGAGAGGAAAGTGTAGATATAATGACAGAGGAGATTGAGGATAGAGGTCCAATTGAAGACCAAAATTTTGAAGCACTCGCTTCGGCTCAAGAACTTGTTAATCTCCATTTAAAAGACATGTTACCCAACATAGCTAAGTCTAATTAGCCTGAAGAGAAATCAGTGCATTCTGGCGAGAGCAATTATAATAGAAATCGTCAACAATATCTTTACCATCATTTGATGGCGCCCATGAAAAATGGCTTGCGTATAGAGACACATTTCAATCACAAATTTCATTGTTTAAGATCCTCACTTCACGGAAATGCTGCCATAATTATAAAAGCTTTAGAATTTACCTCTTCAAACTACTAAACAGCATTAAAAACGCTGTGTGATCGTTACGATAATAAAAAACAGCTTACAAATTACTGTGCGCTTCATTAAAATTTTAAACTATGAAAAAGAATCAGCTGTGACCACATAACTAAGCACCTAACATGCTTGACTAACTTACGTGAGCCCACTGACAATTGGGATACTTTAATAATTTTTATGTTTGCAAGTAAATTAGATAACACCACTACTCGTAAATGGGAGGATTACAAAAATACATTGAATACAATACGTAGGTTGCATTCCAAGCTAAAGAACCGGATAATGTAGACAATCATATTAAATATATAAAGAAAGGTGACGAACACAAAACAAATAGTTTTTTGTTGTCATGCATGACTACAAACCACAATGTTCCATTTGCAAAGAAGTGCATCGTATATTTCAATGTAAAATTTTATGGATAAAGACCCCGGCATCAGGAGTCTCAAACAACAAAAACACAATTCATGATTACAAGTATACAGGGCGTCCCAAAGTTATGGGACATGAAGGGGAAGTACCTTAAATATTGTAGATAGTGAATTTTGCTCAAAGAAGACTTTATGTTATTTTTAAAAGTTAGTAATTCTGCATTCATAGATTTTCTAAAAATTACTTGCTTCGGCTGGGAATCGAACCGACTTAAATGTGAAAAAAAAAACACCCTACTTTTATGATGCCAATCGAAAGAATAGCTAAAAAATAATAACTCTGCCTAAGTAACATAGTATTTTAAAAGAAAGGAACAACATAAAATGATTGAGTCAAATTTCAAGAAAGTTATTTATTGCCGACGACGTTCGAAAAGTAGCGATATTATCATTCCAAAGATAGCATTGATTATTCGTAAATAAGTTGCAAACAGAATTGTGCCATATCACATCGAGTGTTCACCATAAAATGATTAGAAAATCAACAGGCAGCGGGCTCATTAAAAGATTGGCGATTTGCGTAAGACAAGAGGGATCACATTTTGAGCATTTAATTAATTAATTTACAAAAAAATACCTACTTAATTGACTACGGCAGTTTCATGTATGTTTTTTATTTGATTAAAATGATTAATTTCACGTTGTTCCTTTCTTTTAAAATACTATGTTACTTAGGCAGAGTTATTATTTTTTAGCTATTCTTTCGATTGGCATCATAAAAGTAGGGTGTTTTTTTTTTCAAATTTGAGTCGGTTCGATTCCCAGCCGAAGCAAATAATTTTTAGAAAATCTATGAATGCAGAATTACTAACTTTTAAAAATAACATAAAGTCTTCTTTGAGCAAAATTCACTATCTACGATATTTAAGGTACTTCCCCTTCATGTCCCATAACTTTGGGACGCCCTGTATAGGTAAGCCAATGCAGGAAGCACAAGTAAATGATCAAGAAAAAGCAACCTTTAGTACATCTAATCCAGTGGTTTTGTCTTTATCCATTGTCATTGACTGTCTAGTACATATTGACAACAAACATAGCAACCAATTACTAACATAGCACTGCTTGACTGTGAAAACCAGTTATCATTAATAACACAACGTTTTATCAAAAAATATGGCCTCCACAATGAAACACAATCGATCAATATATCAGGTATAAATTATATTGCATTTCCATGTAATCAACCTTTTAAATTGCCTATAAAGTCGCCGACCAATAAAGTGTGTGCACTACAAATAAATGGTATAATTGGGCCAGATATACCAAATGATTTGCCCACTAAGAGGATGTGTGATGTTAACATTCCACAGAATACGAAGCTAGCTGATTCTACATTTATTTTGATTTCCGAAAATGATATGCTGCTAGGGAGTGATGCCTTTTGGGAATTCATTGAAATCATTAAAATGTATACTGGAAAAGAAGAGCCAATATTGCAATACAGTAACTTAGGATGGTGATAAATGTTCTAATACAAAAAAGGGCCATGTTTGTAAAATAATTAAAATTTATTTATGTATATTTGTGTGTTTTAAAATTAAGGTTGCGCAAGTTGAATAAGTGAGTGATCTTACATTGGAATGTTTATTTTAACTTTAAAACGTTTTATTGCTCAAAGAGATGAACCTAGTATAATTTATAGTACCAATGGTACTAACTAATGTAGGTGCTCGCAGGGTCTTTTTTGAAAAATCATTGTAAATCTGTATCAAACAATGTATGGCCAATGAATGTTTTAAATTTTCGTCAGCTTATTCACCCCACTACAATAGGTTGTATGAGGCCGCAGTGAAATCAGCTAAGTATCATTATGGGAAATACGCATCTCACCTATGAAGAATTATGCACCCTATTGGTCAAATAGAATATTAAATTCCCGCCAGTTGCTTCCATTATCATCCGTTCCAAATGATTTCTCCTGTCTCACTCCCGGACATTTTCCCATTGGGATGCCACTAACTGCTTTGCCATTGCCGTCTCTGGAAAATACTAATGACAATAAACTGCAAAGGTAGTTTAGAATCGAAAATATCATCCAAGAGCTTTCGTCTCGATTTCAAAGATATTATCTAGCAGCGTTCCAATTGGCGTATTGCGTACCAATATCACTGTAAAATCTCTGGAAGAATAAAACCTATTTATAGAAGAAAAACAAGTTTCTTCTATAAATTACACAAAAATTACGTATAAACCATCTTGTTTACATTAAGCTGTGATTTTTATTTAATAAAACATGCAAGCTAAAGATGCTTTCGAAAACTGAACTGTCGTATCAAATGCTGACCTAAGTACCTACGTCGTAAAAAAATGTTTACCAGAAAAGTGACCAAAAAACATGCGAGTATCTTTTAAGTGTAACAAACATAAATATTACTCGTAAAACTCATATTTTTAATCAATATTGTAATTTTTACTTGCACTTTTATAGGTTGTGAATGAACAGAGACTAAAAAAATATTGGTTGGGCAAAAGTTTATTCTCAGCAGTCCTATTAGTAAGAGATGGCGCTGTTTTATCAACCAAGAAAAGCGCGAAAAAGATTTGTTGGCGCGACCACATAAGCATTATGATCAATGCATTAAATTCTTTTGGTATCTAGTTTTTTCTTTAGACAATGCTCGCTCAATCAGACAAGAATTTTTAAAATGGTTTTAAGAGACTTCCAATTGTAAGTCCGCCTTTTCCGAATATCTTCAATATACAGATTTTTGCCTTTACGAATTTAGTATAACCCTGCTTGATTATTTTATTAAGTAAGTAAGTAAGTAGACAACAAGACTTATGGCATGTATGACCAGTTGCAGATGAACATTTGTTTGAAATTATGACACTTTTTGTACAAAACCTTCGAGTGTAAAATGCTTAATTGCACTTCTTCACTTCTCCCACTGAAACACCTACATGCTACGATCGGCATTGGCACTCGACACGAGCCTACTGAAGGTATAGGATTGTGGGTACCATACGTGACTATTTCTATCTGGGGTGGGCGGATGTGGGAGTCCCCTTTTCTTACTGTGTGAACCCTCGACAAGTGGGAGTGTAACCCATATATACATACAATAACGTCACGACCTATATTTTAAATGGGATAGTCAGAGCTATCCCGAACATTAGCGTTTTAAAAATTTAATATTTAAAACAACATCTACGGTTCACCTTTAGAAATATACAGAAATGCACATGTTACACGGGGTGAGCCTATCGCCGTTAAAAAGCGCAAATCTATAGATATTTTTGATGGAAAGTTTGAAAAGAGACGGGCCGTTCTATTAGCCAATGAAATGCAAAAGGCACGTTGGCCAACCTTTTGGGGAGGAGGTGTCGAAGCTCATAGTTGAGAGCAAGCGTCAAGGGCAATTTCGAGGTTAGGAACCTTCGCTTTGAGACATCAGTTTATAGAAGAACTACTGGTCTTTGTAGGTAACCATCCATCCATCCATCGAGGCAGTATCTATTCGAAGCTGTAAAGGTTCGATAATTAGACAGAGATTTTGCGATCGATTGATGTAACATCATTCGGAATTATGTACCAAACCCGTCAACAGACACCTCAATTAAATCTTACGTATATTAATTCTCTTTATAACAGAGAACGGCCATAGCCCTTTTTAGCGTTTAATACTCGTAAATGCTTGTATTGTCTCATTCTTAACCGTTGACAAATCCACTGCTGGATTAAGTCTCCACACTAAAAATCATCATCATCTATGGTCTATGCTGAAAAACTCATTAGGGATTTTTCATTTAGGGAAAGGTATTCTCTATCTTATTTTTTTCAAGCCAGCCGCTCTGGGAAATCTGCTATGTGTAATTTATATATTAAAATAATCACGAAATGGTATTGTTTAAACACTAGACGAGATCGAAAGTTCTCTCTCATCGACCAATTTTAAATATTGCATATTTTAACAGATTTACAATAGACGCTATTTTAGTTTGGCATTGAACATAACATACATAGAGGGTGACCCGAACTTTTGTTTGTGTGAGCCTTCTAGTTCACAAAGGAAATTTACATTGTTCCCACAATACTGTTATTGAAAGATTGACTTAGATGAACCTTGATTAGCCCTCGTGACGCAGTCACATTCCTGAATCGTTTTCGATTATCGAAGTTAAGTAGAATTTAGCCCGCACTGTGTTCGGATGGGTCTTTGTTTTCAAGGAGGCAGTTACGACTGCTTGAAAACACTGACAGTACCTATAGGCGGTAGACTCTGTTGGTGGTTTACGACCCATGCCCTCTCTTAGAGGAGACTGCGCTCCAGTAGTCAGGACATATGACGGGTGGTATGTACGTGTGACTCTTAATCATATTAGTAAAATGAGCCGCAACGGTTAAGCGATACATTAAACCTTAATTTGTCATGGTTATCGTATCTATCAGAAAGAGTCGCCACTACAATGAGCAAAATTGACTGACGGCAAATAAATAAAACTTGCAAACAAACATTTTTAATGGTGATCAAATACCCCACCGGCCCTCGAACTAGCGACCGTTGCGTACCTGATTAAAGTAACAGCGGTATGGCCGGGGAGCGGCGGGCAGCGTGGGCGCTAAACGCTATAAGGAATATAAACCCTTCCGGGGTAGGTACACATCTAACAAGTAGGTCAATCTAACGATGTAGAAATATTCCATGGGCTGACATTGAAAGAGACTTAGCCACAGATTACACAATAGTTAATTAGTGGACTGGAGCTGGGTCTGGCTGAAAATTCAACCTAAATTGCTTGTACGAAGAAAAAGAATCAATGAATGATATTCTGTATAATTCCAATTTCATGGCTACAAGAGAAGTATTTCCTGACTTAAAATTTGAAGCATTTATTTATACATGATTTAATTTGTGGAATGTCAATGTAATCTATTGGAAATAATAATAGGGCATTTCTCAGTCATTCAGCATATTTAAGTTACTATACCGCTTCGGAAAGGGCCATCAATCATCAGTGGGAAAAATAGCGGAGCAAGAAACTTTTTGCAATTCAACTTAAATTTATTTTCATTTTGTAATACTCTTTCATTTGTATTATCGTTGAATTAGTGTTTATAAAAAAAGTGAAAAGCTATAATAAACCTCATGTTGATAGACTTTTTTTAAGCACCGAGCAATAATTCGCTGCCAGTTGGCAGCGAAAAATTGCGATTGAACGAGATATTCGTAGTGACCCCACCCAGTTTTGGAATTATGTTAGGGAAAAACGGCAGGATAAGCAATCTAGCAACAAGTTTATGTCCAATAACAGGGTTGTGTCAAAGTTGGAGGCTGCGGAAGCGTTTGCGGATCATTTTAGCTCTGTGTTCCATGATGGTAAACCTTTACTGGATGCTCAACTGGTCACTGCTAACGTTGACTGTGGCTCAAATTATATTAGCCTGAACAGCATATCTGTTCCCGAGTTACGTCGCGCTGTCCGAGGACTAAAGCCGCGTTCCTCGCCGGGACCAGATGGATTGCCGCCCTTTCTGCTTAAAGACTGTATGATAGTGTTGGAGGCCCCTTTGTTGTTTATCTACAATCTTTCTATAGTTACCAATGTTTATCCGTCCACCTGGAAGCTCTCCCGAGTTACACCCGTGCCTAAGGGATCATCAGATGATGTAAAGACATTTAGACCAATAGCAATATTGTCTGCTTTGGGCAAGATTTTTGAAACCATTATAAACAATCGCATTAGATCTCAAATATTGCCATACCTATCGGACTGTCAACACGGGTTTCGTAGTGGACGGTCAACAACCACGAATAGCTGTGGATTTGTGGATTATGTAATGGAAAGCATGGATCTATCGCAGCAGGTTGATGCGATATATTTTGATTATAAAAAAGCGTTTGACTTAGTAGATAATGATTTGTTAATACGTAAATTCGCAGCTATGGGTTTTAATCCTAAACTGTTAAAATTCTTCTGTAACTATCTTAAAGACAGACGGCAGTACGTACAAATATCTGGATACGAATCAACACAGTATTATACTAGGTCTGGTGTAAGCCAGGGCAGCGTCCTCGGGCCGACCCAGTTCTTAATATTTATTAATGATCTTCCTCTCACTCTTAGTCATACCAAATGCTCTTTATTTGCTGACGATTTCAAATTGTACTTAAGCGTTAATACAAGTTCAGATTGTGAATCGATACAGAAAGATATTAATGCTGTGCAGGCTTGGAGTTGTAGAAACAAATTGCCTCTAAATACAGATAAATGCAAGGTGATTACGTTTACCAGGTCTCGAACACCGATTCAGACGAGCTATCTCCTCTCGAGTAATCCCATAGAACGTGTCGATCATATACGTGACCTGGGTTTGATTCTTGACACAGGTTTGTCTTATCAAATGCACATTGAGAATATGTGCAAGGGTGCGAGTAGGGCTTTAGGTTTTATTATGCGTATGTCGTCACAGTTCAGCGACACCAATATACCGTTGATGCTATATAATGCTTTTGTGCGCAGTAAGCTTGAATTTGGATGTATAATATGGGATCCTAAAGAAGACAAATACAGTCTTCTTATTGAGCGTGTACAAAGAAAGTTTGCTAGATACTTATATAAGAGAATTTATGGATACTATCCGTTTCTGTACCCGTCACTATTTGTGGCTGGCATGGTCGGAATCGATACCTTAGCGCTGAGGCGTAAAACTTTGCTGGTATTGCATTATTGTATGATTCTGCGTGGTGTGGTTGACAATCCCTCTGTACTTGAGCGCATGCGTTTATTTGTCCCACAGCAATACATGCGCGCGGGTCGCAGACGTCACAGGCTCTTTGCTACACCTGATGGACTGCGAACTAAACACACCGGAAACTCGCCCTCCGCTAGAGCTATTGCTATAATTAATAACTTTACGAAAGAGATCCAAAATGTTGACATATTTGCGGATGATCTGACGGTGATCGTGAAATATTTGTATTTGTTTTTGTGCCAATATTATTAATCTTTGTGTGTCTCTTGTCGAATAACTTATAAGTGTTTTAGTGTAAAACTGTAAACTTATAATTGTAAATAAATAAATAAACTTAGTATAATACTTATTGTATGGTGATATTGTGTATCGTGTCGTGTCGTAGCGAGGTGTGTTGTAGTGTGTTGTATTGTTACAAATATAAATATAATCTTCTTTTTTAACCCCCGACGAAAAATGTGTGTGTGATATGTTTAACGATCTGTTTGGTATAGTGGTTAGAAACTCTGACCACTATACCTAAAGGTCGCAGGTTCGAATCCCGCTAGGGGCATATTACTGTATGATGAATACGGACATGTATACCCTGGTTATGGATGTTTTCTTTATAATAAGTATTTATTTACAAAAAAAAAGTATTTATGTAGTATATGAACCATCTGGTATCCACAAGAGAAGCGTATGTTGCTTAAAGTGGAACTAGATGGCGTTGTGTGTATGTCCAATTCTATTTCTTCTCTGATTCGCTAAAAGAAAAGAAATCACAGAGTGTGGTAAGCAGTGACATTTTAATGTGTTCACAAGGAGACACGGCAAAAGAATATCAAAAAATATTTAAAATATACTTCTTAATAAATGACAGGGTGTCCTATTAGAAAAAGAATAAAGTAAAACGAAAATAGAAACCATGCAGGTTTAACATCCAAGGATATTTATTTCCAAGGATTTAAGGTAAATACATATTTATTGCGTTGTGTGAGTATCCAGTCTTTGTCTCGATATATCTCATAATGCTTAGTCCGATTTAAGTGCGGTTTTTGTATTAAGATTAAACAGGGGAAAGATCCAATACACATTTGATCAAAATTTGGGTTAGTTGTTTTCAAGATCTTTAGGTTTCTTCACAATTTTGAAACCTTAACCTGAATTGGCAGAAAACTTTCTGCCAAGATTACTTAACCTCTCGTTTGGAATTTAAAGTTTGGAGTTTGGAAAACTGAATACCGTAGTTTTTATAACCATATGGGATGATCAGAAAATAGTAACTGGATATGCCAATAACACTAGATATGCCAATAACTAGAACCTTCCAGATTGTACTCAAACTTTTGAATTTGTGAAGCTTCTTCCAAGTTTAAATTTATAAGTTCTGCGGATTATCAGATAGTGTATCAGGAATTCACATTTATTTAATATATGTATTGAAAATGGAATCTTTCCAGATGAAAATTAATAAAGTAGTCCCCTTGTTTAACTCGAGTGACAACAAAGACCCAGGTAACTTAAGACCAGTATCTGTTCTTCCAGTGTTTAGTAAATTTTTTGAAAAAATCATGTTAACACAAATGCTTTCCTATTTTAATGTGAATAACTTTTTCCACCATCAGCATTTTGACTTTACCGAGGGAAGAAACACTGTTGATGCAGGAGTTATCCTTATTAAATACATTTTTGAGGCTTGGGAAAACTCACAAAATGCAATTGGTATTTTTTGCGATATTTCAAAGGCATTTGACTGTGTTGATCACAAAACATTATTATTGAAATTTAAACATTGCGGATTCAAATTTGACAGCCTTATCATGATTCAGTCTTATTTAGAAAATAGAATACAAAAGATATCAATGGGGTAAGATCACCAGGCCCTCCAGTGAAGATAGGCGGGCCATAAGGCTCAATATTAGGCCCTTTTCTATTTCTAGTTTATATAAATATATGTATGGTCAGAGATTGACCGAGATAGTACTATTTGCTGATGATACATCATTAGTTTTTAAAGTTGACACAATAGACAGTGTTCTTGACAATGTTAATTTTACGCTGGATTACAGTTAATAACTTGGTTTTAAATGCTAAAAAACAAAACGCATAAAGTTCTGCCTACCTAATGTAAGAAAAATTGATTTAAATATTGTGATTGATGAAGATAAAGTAGAATTCGTTAAGACGGTCTTTTTAGGATTTACTCTCAAATCCAAGCTTCAGTGGGGGCTACATCTGGAATCCGGAGCAAATAGATTGAGTTCCGCAGCATATGCCGTCTGCACAGACAATGCACTAAGTTGACTGTTTACAAAAAACAGCTTTAATACACACTAAACCCATTCACAAGATTGCTGTTTTTTTTCGGGTTCAAAACAATAAATCCACGATTCGTCTCCTGTGACAATGTCATGAACAGCATTAGAATGTCCATGGTCGTACTTCAGTAGCATCTGTGAGCACCATTCCATGCGAGCCCGCTTCTGCTCCGCTGTCAGTTCATGATCATCCAACGACAACAAAGTTTCCGAACTTTTAATTCTTCGTGTAAAATTTTCTGTATTTGGCTCATGCCAATCCCCAATAGTCCTCGAATTGTCTCATAGGTAATCCGCGGGTTTTCTTCAATTAGCCGCTTAACAGTAGCCACATTATTTTCGTTGACTGCAATTGAAGGCGCCCTTCACGAAATTCGTCATGTAAAGAAACCCGACTTCTCTCGAATTCAGCAAACCATCGCATCACGGTGCTCAAACAAGGTGCTTCTCTCCCAAAAGCATTTTGAAGACGAGCGGCACAGTTTTGCGGAGAGAGAGAACGTTTAAAATCATAAAAAGTCATAGCTCTAAAATCTTTTCGACTTAATTCCATTTTCGTTGCGTACGTAGAACTTTGATGTGTGATAAAAAACAATTGACAAATGATTTCCCGACAATTTTTTTTTATTATTAAGAAGGTTGCAAGTCTTTTAGGGCGCCCCATGTTTACGCCTAGGAAGGTAGAATTACGGTGGACCTTTCTTTTAAATTAAACTAGCAATTTAAGCTGCAAAATGTACCTGTAGTTCATGCAATAAATGATTTCTGATTCTGGAAGATCACACAGCTATTATCTGATGTAGCTACTGCAAGATTGGTTTATTTTAGTTATTTCTACACTATCATGTCGTACGGTTTTTTTCTTTGGGGACGAGCAGCTGACATAGAACAGATTTTTATTTTATACGAGCAATTTATAATCTGCTTCGACATGACTCTCTCCGGGACAGGTTTAAACAAAATTAATATTTTAACTGATCGTTCACTGTTTATTTACGAAAATATTATGTACGTTCGAAAAAATATTTCTGAGTTCCCGAAAAATAGTGACAAGCTTAATTTAAATTTAAGATATAAGAACAAATTGGCTACCTCTATGTTCAGACTAAGCAAAGTTAACACATCATTTGTGGGACACTGTATACGCTTTTATAACCTCATACCTGAGAATATCATTAACCTAACTGAGAAAAAATTTAAAGATCATGTCAAACTAACATTAGCAAAAAAAGGTTAAAATTAATGACTACCTGAATGACAAATACGCTTAGTGTACTTTGACCACCTCCCCAAAATTATAAAATTGTATAAGTTGTATACTATATAATTAAAAAAAAAGGACAACAATGATCCTGTATCTCGCGCCGCTTCTTTTGCCACAGATGATTTCCCTTTTCAAAGCGGTAGTAGTGTGGACATACCGACTGACAGATAAATGCAAAAACCTTTTTTATTCCAGTATATTTAAATTGACATTCAACAAATTATATCATGGATCTTACGTTGAAATAATGTTTGAAGTTTGGAGTTTGCTTGAAGTTTGAAGTAGTAACTGGATCTACGCAATAATAAACTATATTAATTCTGTGACACTAATAGCTAGAATCTTCGAGTTTCGAGCTGCTTCCATTATCAAATTTAATCGCCGGTCCAAAAATTAATTGACGATTTCAGATGCTACTTTTTTAAGAATTTAAGGTTCGAATATCTATGGAACGGTTGGTAGTCGGAAACGACTTGCACTTAGGACATGTTTGAGATTGTTTAGATATTCACCTATGGTATTGTCTCACGTTGTTTTAATATATTTGTACCATGAACTAAAAATGACCGCATACCTAGCTCGTATTTTAGCTTAACTTATATATGTGTATCAACAAAATAACTGTAAATATAAAAATTCTATAAAAACAATAAGCAAACCACTTTATAGGTATTCGTACAATACAATGTTTTCGTGAAATAAAAAAAAAAAACCATTACACTACTACTACGATAAGAGCACGTGCCAGTGCTACAGTTCGTGTTTCTTGCTTGTTATAGCAGAACAGAACAGATTACTAGAATTATGCTTCAAGTCAAGTCACTATGGGATAAAAATGATCTTGCAGAGAATTGTTTAATCGTTGGTTAGGTTTAGGTATATCGCGACGCTCGTGGATGTCGTAAAACACAAAGATATTTATTATTCTATCATAATAACAATAGACAATTGATGGGCATTGATTGGTGCGAGTCTCTTGAGCAGTCTACTATCACCCATCGGGGCGACTAGGCCAAATGAAAGCGTTGTAAGTCGCACCTATCTCGGGCGAAATAGTCCTGCAGTGGTACAGGTTAGTATTGTAGTCTGTCATTAATCAAATTCAAAAATGATCAGTGTCGAGATTTTTCCAAAACATTTCTGTATTGCCTAAAGTAATTAAAAAATCCTTCCGTCCCATGTGGTAACTTTTTCTGAACTATTGAGGTCACACCTCAGAATTTTATCGCTAAAAAAATAATACTGATTAATATTACGATTCCCCAGTTACTTAGAAAAATAGTAAAAATATTGTGTTAACCCTTAACCGCTGACGTAATTCTTTGTTACGCTGTCGCCGACGTGGGGTTTTAGTTACAGCCCTAATTGCAATATCCTGAATCCTGAATCCAATATAAAATAAATTCTAGTTTATGACCAATTTAGATGGGATTATTTTGAATCAATGTTTTACCACATTTGTTATCATAAATCATGATTGTTGTAACAATAAAGTATAACCTTATAATAATAAGTATAACGTTATTAATAAAATGCATTAAAAAAGAATGTTACAGTAAATAAGCTATATTAGTATATTTTTTACTTTACTAGTTTATATGAAAAAATATTGCCAACAAAATTCAAGAATAAAGACTCCTGAAAGTTTCTTTAATGATATTATCCACCCGTAACAGAATTTTGGAACGATTTTCCGATTTGTAATGTTGTTAACACATCAGCATACTTAATAAATTCGAAGCTACTGAGATGCATAGACCGTGAGGGAAAGGGGAACGGCATAATCTAGAATTCTGTAAACTGACGCCGGTCTATAAGACCCCCACGTCGCATCGGCGGTTAAAGGTCAATAAAAACTATATTTTTTCTAATTTGGTTACTAACTTTCGTAATTGGCTACAAAGTGGGATAGCAACGTTTAGCCATGGGGATAGCAATAAGGTGTTTAGTTTTACCAGATAGACAAACATCTGGAATTTGTGTCTGCGTGTGTTATAGGCATATTTCTTTTAACCATTTCAAATATAAATTGAAAATATTGAAAACATTAAAGGCTGTTAATGCATCATCTACGTAAGCAAACACTGTTATAAGCTCAAAATCTTGGAAACGACGTCGATTTCCATCAAAGATTACTAAGAACCATATTGCAAACATCAACTTTCGAAAAATACCACTTTCAAATCGGTTCAGCCGTTTTGGCGCTACGATGCCACGAACCATGTCTATGGGCAGACAAAGGATTTAGATAACACCCTTATTTGGGTCTTTGGTTAAAATTAACAGTTACTATTACTTATTTTCATTAAATAAGCTTTTTCGTAGAGAAAGTTTATTCAAGATTTTAATGGTATCTAAAAAACAGAGTTAGTACTCGTATATGTATCCATATATAAAAAATACCTACGTATTCATCGAGTATACTGATTATATGTAAATGCATGGTGCTGCAATGCACAATTGAGCATTTTAGTATGAATAGTACATACGAATATAAATGCTAGTAAAAGAAAGACGATGTGTCTCAAGACTGTATTAAGTAACTGGGGTTTACGGTTATGCTAAGCGACAGCAACAGGTCACCGGAGCTGCCATCTCCGTCCTGGACGCGTGGATCTTTCACGGGAAAAGAAAAATGGAGTCAAGCCCTACGAGAAGGGGAAGCATATAAAAGTGAATGGTATGTGGGCGCGCGACTCAGTCGCACCGCGATAGACAGTGCAGCAGCGGCCGACTCGACATCGACACACACGGCTACTCAGGTGAGCGCTACTCGCCGCCCGAAATCGGCAAACAATTCCCGCCTGCATAATTAGCGGTGGTGGTCCTGCCGCGCTCAGTCACATCACGGGAGGTACAGGGCGTAAACGCCGCGGCCGCGATTCCTCGGTCGTCTTTCGCTCGCGACGCTCGCGTCCGCTATTGTACTTTCCGCACCGCACCGTATGCCGACCGCGTAAGTTATCCGCAAAACAACATCAACAACCCCGGATTCAATGAGGTGAGTCCACACATGGTGCTGTTTGCGTTATTAGTTACGCACGTTATGTTGTATTTCTGCTTTGCGAGGTGCGATATCGCTTCTATTTTATGTCCGTGTCTGTAAAATACTTAGTTGAGCACATATTTCGACAGTAAATATTTTTCGCTAATAAACACTACAGAAAATAAAGAAATGTCTTTTTGTATTGCATAATGCAACAAGTGGTATGTCTAATCGATTTAAATAACCTGTACAAATGTGTATATTAAATATTAGAATGATATTTTAATATTCAAATTGTAAAGAGCTAGATCGTGATTGTTTTTTAACATTCCGTTAAAAAGTTGAACAGTGGGTAGATATTAAGTCATACAAATTCATTTGTTTTAAAAAAATTATGCAAAATTATGAATTTTACTTGTAAACCTAAATAAAATATATTTAGAAGAATTACACACGTGTTATGTTCAATTCAAAATTACTATGTATGTATTATTTATTTTGTTATTTATTCTGGCATACCCTAAGTATTGTGTGTTGAGACAATGCTTGCACCTAATAAGCAGTAAAAGCCTAAGGTGATATTCATTACACATTCATTGTTGGACCGATAGATAACTAAGTAGTATTAGACGATCTAACAATCCGACTAATCACATATAAACCAATAATAAGAAATTAATATTACACATACGACTTTGACTTTACAAAATGTTATAATCCCGGAGCAGAGAACAAGATTAATCCAAAATGTACTTGTTTACCTACTTTCAACATACGAGCATATATATAGCTTATATTATAATATCATATCTTAATTTCTTCTGATTTATACATTGATGTTTAGATTTGCTTTTTATGAACAATTGGAAATTTTAAGTTACGCTCATTAAAATTAATGGGCGCACAGCAGATAACACTCTTACAGCTTGGCCACAAAATAACTTGAACTGAATGGCGTGTGCACAATTCTTTAAATTTACCGCGAAAACTTTTTCCAATGTATGTGCCAAAGACAAAAACCGATCAAGTAGGTGTTGCCACTCGCTTCACCGAGTTCCGTAGCTATTTTAAAGTACAAAGTTACTTTTACAGTTGATTAATTTTATTTTGTGACTCTTAAGAACTTTTTACAGGCCCAACTAAAAGTTTTAAGTAGGTTGACTTGTAAACTAGGTAGAGTGTACTTAGCTTATTCTACTAACGTGAATATTTTCCAAATTTTCGACATCACAAGTTTAGCTGGTAGGGGTAACGTAACTCTGACAAAAATCACTAATTAGCTTATTTCGTACACGGAACCATATATCGAAAAAGTGATCAAGCCAAACTCAAATAATTTTGAAAGACCTATTCAACCCCACACTAGGTATAAAATAAAAAGAAATACGTCTATTTTACAGGTAGGGAAGCTATACCTATTTACAACATTTTGACTTTCAGGATTTAATTTCATAACGTTGTAGGCGCGCCATAGCTATGTATGTCCATGTCATGTCTAATTTCAGTTACGTAGAACTAATACCTAGTCTACGAGTAAAATGTGTATGAAATACAGACGAACGGACAGACAGACGGATATGGCGAAACTGTTAAAGATTCCGTTTTTTACCTTTAGGTACGGTACCCTAAAAAAATAGGTGTTCTCTTACAACCTATTCTTATTACTCCCGAACTTTCAAACTTCAAGCCTTTATTTCAATGTATACATGATATCATTTGTTAAAAGTCAACTTAAAGCTGAAATAATAAAAGGGCTTAAGTATTTATCTGTCAATCAGTATCTCCAAGAAATCAACAATTGAAACGTTGGCTTAGATTTTTTTTCATTTCTATATCGAGAAAGAACTTAGGGGGTTACTTTGTTGGTTTTGCGCCCGGTTTCCCAATATCGACTAAGATTTCGTGGTAGGGCACTAAGTTAGAATGCAACGGTTAGGTATATTACAGTTCATCATTTATTAATTGGCCGACGTTTGACGACCGGTTGGTGTAGTGGATAGTGACCCTGTCAGCGAAACCAACGGTCGCGGGTTCCAATCCCACGAGGGGTAAATGTTTATGTGATGAATACGAGCATTTATTTCCGAGTCATGGATGTTTATCCATTATCCATAGCACAAGCTTTGCTTTGTTTGGGACTAGATGATTGGTGCAAGTGTCCGAAATTTTTTTTTATTATTATTTATAAATATTAATAGGCTCGCACATTTTCCAACTAATCTGCATGAATTTTCGTATTTACAATTAAGGGAGTAAAATTCTATAAATATAGACAAAAGTGTAGTAGAGACCTGAGAAAAAGGACGTAATTATTTTACCAACATAAAATAAGTATCGGTATTTACCTCAAAGCGATACATGTGTGCAGAGTGAATCTGAGGTGTATTGGGAACTTTTTAGATTTTCTTTGTTATTATCCACTAACAAAGAAAAATATTGAAGGTAAGGCAAATATGGATAAACTGCTAAAATTTGTGATCTAAAAAGTTCCCAATACACCTCAGATTCACTCTGCACACATTCATACACTAAACGCACACATTAACGCTACCACCCTACCACACGCATAGATCTACGCACCCACATGGACACCTGCAACCGAACACGTACGTTATCATTAGTCCCTACTCAAATTGCAACTATCATGTAATTGTGGCAATTGCAAGCCGAAAGTACAAAATAAATAATTCTAAAACTAAGAAGTCTGTTAATCGCCCCTGAGATACAGGGGGGATAGTTTGGGACCCAGAGCTAAAAATGGCAACTGTTTTGTAGTGATCAATATATTTTGTGTCCAATACAAATTTTATTCTTAAGACTTAATAAGAACACGTTTTCTGTACTTTTATAAGCTGGTGCACAATAATCAGGTAAAAATATATGACTCGTGTCAAAAAGACATTGTGGTTGTGGATCCTTCGTAGCGTAATGTGCAAAATGTATAAATTGCTGCTCTCTTGTAAACTTAAAAAAATATGGTTTCGCCTTATGGGTTTGTCATGACCATCGCTTATGAGACACTTTTAAACACTGACTGTCAGATGGCCACTAGTATAACATAAATCCATCATGCCGGTGTAATTATTCCCAAGTCTTGGATGTTTATTTAAATATAGCTTGTCTAGTGTTAAAGTACCTACAGGATTTATAACTACATAGCTAGTATTAGTGGCCGAAATATTTACGTAGTTTACCCGTTACCTATTGTCTCATGTACAGTCGACGACACGAATACCATAACAATACCAGTATCGATTACATTACATATAAAACAGTAAAGGCAGCGAGACCTGCCCCGTAACCCTGAATCAAAAAGTTTCAAATTTCAAATGTGTGTTCGTGAATAAAAGGCACTCGAAAATTGAAACTTTCCGATACTAAATAGAATAACGTCTATCAAACCGTTTAGAATACGGGTCCTTGAGATCGCGTCTCAGTCTCAATACAATTTTTTTGATTTTTATGCAAGAGATTCTCAAGCGTCAACATAAGGTCATCTTATCCTTGAGAATGCTTTATTCGGGCTTAAGCTTGCTTAGTGGATTATGGACCTTCAGGAGGCTGTGCCCGAATAAAGGGGCCATCCTGAGCTAGCTCCATAGACTCCTATCTAATACAGTAATAGTTAACCTGACAACTCGTATTTCAGTGATGATGTACTTTTATTTACGAACTGAGCTATATCACCTGTTCAGACAAAACATTGCATGCATGTTTGCTAAAATTTTGAGAATCTACATCTTTCTACATATAACTAGGTTCATACAAATACTGCATAGTGTTCCCACTCAGTCAACCTAAAAAACTTGAAGGAACAGTATATCATAGTTACGGTAAAATTTTTGTTTATATATATAGGAGGAAACTTATATATAGGAGAATAACTTAATGACTTATCTATGGAAATCAGATGTATTAACTAATATTAGCTAAACTGGGCGAACACCATTAAAATTACCAGTTTAGTATTTAATATAATATAACTCCCTTTTAAATCACAAATAACAAGGAAAATTCTTTTCATTATTGTAAAATAAGATAGATTCATATATATAAATACTGTTATTCTCTTAAATTTTAAAATATATGATTATCACACAATTTTATTATAATATAATATAATATAAGCAGCGTTAGCTTCTTCTTAATGAGTCGATGGCAAAAACATCAACGAGCTGCTTAAACCCAAATGTCTCTCCGTTTCCTACTTCAACGCTCAGATTGACTGGTAGGAATCTCTTATAGAGATAAGTCCACCTTTGTACATGACCGATAGGAATTTGAAAGGAATTTTTTTGTTGCAACGAAGAAGTTCTGCGCCGCATTCTTTCAGATGTTTTATATAAATTCAAATTTAGAAACAAGCCTACCTCGGGCGCGGCGAGCAACCAGGATAGTTTTTAATTTAAACATCTTCAGAGACTGCCTACAAGTTATCTAATCAAACTTTTTAAATTGCATCGTTGGTCGACCACTTGAATAAAAAAGAAGTGTGCAATGCATTATTGGATTTTAATGCAATTTTACTGCACTAAAGTGCCTCTGTCACGCCGCCATGCGTACGGCAATGTGTGTGGCATCGTAGAGAGGTCCGTTAGCTATATAAATAGGAAGTCTTGGATTGCGATGGAGAATACCTATATATTGAAAATTAGAAAACCATCGAAACCTTATCATACTTATCTTATCATTACTTACCTTATATCATACTAAGAACCTTATAAATATCTAGTTAAAAAAAATAAACTTGTTTATTGCATTCATTATACCTACGTGAGATCTTAAAATATATGAGTAAGCTATATATAAACATCAAATAACCCTCCTATAGAATACCAAATTATACAGGCCGTGTTATAAGCGGATGGAAAATAAAATAAGTACAAGGAAATAACGATTCCAGAAAAAAGCTCTAACAAGTCGTGAACTCATTATCGTGTACAAAATATGTATAGGTAAGTAACAAAATTATCTCAATTGGTATATTAGGCCTCCTACAGTGAAATATCAAATATTTTTTTTGTCTTAATTTATTAGCTCGATCGATTTAAGACGTGATTGTGTAAGTCTATGGTATACCATATAACAATTTTTTTTCGGCAAAAGTACTGTCGGAGCATCAAATTGTAGGCTCTTCGGGTTTTCGTTACCGTTTATTTTATACTAGCTTTCCGTCCGCGGCTTCGCCTGCGTTGAATAACTTTATCGCGGAAATTTGTTTATCCCGCGGGAACTACTCACTTTATCGGGATAAAAAATATCCTAAATGGATCATAAATTTCCAGTAAAAATACGCAATTTTTGTCTTGTAACTTCCTATAATCTAAAACTTCCTGATTTTTTTGTAGAAGGATAGAAGTCCGTCAGTAATAGAAAAACATGTCTTCTAACCATTCTGTAGCTTGAGGTATAGTATAGGTCTAATTTAGTTATAAAGCCTACAATATTAACTTAAAGTTACCACTTTGACTTCATTGCGTCGTAGAAGCCGCTAAGATCTTCTAAAACAATTTTCTAAAAAATTAATCAATGGCTACTTTATATTTTCTAAAAATAGTTTATTGACTCGTGATATTTGCCCTCGGTGAAATTTCTCATATACAACATGTAACAGAATTAACGCAAAACCTCATACACCCCAAATGATTTATAATTTAATAAATCTATCTGCATAACTATTCAAATAATTTAAGGAATATCTTAAAAGTTACTAGCATTTTAAGTTATCGTGTCCACATCATTTGATTAATAATTCTACAAAGTTTACTACCAGTTGTCAGTTACCCACTCGTGGAAAAACCATCTGTCACCATACAGTTATTGGCGGGAAAACAGTTGCAAAAGAAAAACGAAGAAAGAAGATTGGTAGCAGAAGCAATTTATTTAAAATAATAAGGGCGTGGTCGTATCACACAGACTTTAGAACAACTCTAGAATTGATCTCAATTTAATTAAAATTTTTGAAATTATTACCTATGTTTTAAAATAGTGCAATCGGCTCTACTTCCGATTCTGAACAAACTAATTTCTGGTTTTGCGTTAATTCTGTTACATGTTGTATATACAGAAGTTATAGATGGATTTTTTGAAAATATTTAATGAAATTCACAGTGGTATCTTGTATAACTAATTGTTTTATGACTAGTATTCTGGGTGCTTGCTCGGGCAATATTATAGTTTTGAAAATTAAAAATTAAAATACAGATTTGTTCATATTTCACCCAATACTTCTTGAATTTATGAAAATGATGAAATTAGTGGGTTCTATCAGTGGAAACCTCTAATTGGCTTTCAGTTTCTTAGTTTAAGTGATAATTTGTAAAACAGCTGTTGGTTTTCCCAAGAAAATAAAATAAAATAAAATAAATGACTTATTGTAACTGAAAGTTATGAGGTAATTTTGAGAGAGCGCTACGTAGGGTTAAATTGTAGCAATACCGTCACACAATACCTCCAACGAAATCCGCTCGACCGTAGACGCCCAACCAACATGGTTCAAGTCCTCCTTGCGTGAACAACTGAAAAATACAATGTACCTACTCTTTACTCCTTAATATAATATTTTCTCTTTTGTAAAAATTTGTAGTAGATTTATTCAGTCTTTTAAAATAACCACTACCAAAATAAATAAAAATAATTATCAGAATGATATACGTCACATTATTGAATGAGCACCGCAGGTAGTAAAACTTTGAACGCTGGTATCTTCGTAAAAATAAGTAACTATACAACTGAGACGAGACTATGATAGACATTGTATGCAGCCGTATGCAGTTGCTGCTAACTTGTGACAAGCAGATTATTTTTATGATAAGTGTATGATAAGTATAGACGAACCTCTTTGCACTCTGTTCTTCACAGATGTGGTGGGTTACCATATAGAGTGCAACAGGAATTAATATTTAATTGTAAACAGTATCAAACTAAAAACATAATTTACAATTTTACTGACGATATTGTAATATAGATTTTACTTGTCAATTCAAAATGTCACATAACTGAACTGTTGGAAATTAATAATAATAATTAACTTCAAGTGAACCGTAAAAGTGATGTTTTCAAGGCTTAGATACAAAGTCTTAAATAGTACTAATTCTTTGTCATCTCAATGCTTTCGGACTCGAGAATCTATTGAAGCGGCATGCGCACAATCAACAAATTTGCACGATCCATTTTCTGCCGGAAAATCCAGCAAAGGTACGAGAAATGCTGAATATTATTATTTATAGTTATTTTTTAAAAACAATACAATACCTATGTGTGCAACTGCTTATACAAAAACACACGTGATATAATAAAAAAAAATCTACTATAAATGTTAACAGAATTCCCGTTAGGTACCTAGATTTCATTGTAATTGGGCCGATATTACGTGCTGCTCCTAAAATTATGCTATTATGAGAATAGTTAATTGCTGTTCTTATCCCCATATTCTCGATAATATTTTGCTTTGTTATTAAATAGATTTTTTGTAAAAAGCTTATTCTTTTCATTCTTATTTCTTAATGAGCATTAGAAACGTGGAGATTATATATTTTTGCACGCCTGTTCGCCTCACCTCACTGACTTTGTACTTTCTTGCCCACAATTTAAATTCCATCGCGGTGCCATGATCTATGATTCACACGCATAAAAGTTTGACATATCTATCTACGGCATTCGTCGAAAGGGGATAAACGTATTTTATAAGTAATACATAATTAATAAATATAAAAAAACATAATTATCTACAACAAACAAACTATCCTGTGCTTCTAACAGTGTAATAGAAACTTCACGGTATGCGCGTTTCATAGGAATCATGTCAGTCTGACTCGTCATCTGATTTCATGACGTTGACGTTAGATACTTCCGTCTGTCGCTCTTCAGACTCGTGGTCATACACTCGGCGTGACTATGACATAATAACACCTATTATCACATTGCTTAGTGTATCCCTACAATACACCAATTTATACTCGAATAAATGTATCCCCGAATAACTTTAAATTAAAAATTTAGAAAACCCGTGAGGAAACAAATCATTATTATCATCTGGAATAGAATCTAGATAGATAAATTCAACTGCGTTAAATGCTAAATATCTTCAAAACGGCTTAACCGATTTTCAGCAAACTTGGATAAGAACCTGCCTCCTCGTTTAGATTTTAATGTAATATAAAAAGCAATCCATGCAGATCACGCATTTTTGAGATACGTCCGGACAAACAGTGGACACACACACAGAACGCCTTGAAACACATAACACCCGTCGTTTTGCGTCGGGGGTTAAAAATAGTTATGCTAAGTTCATAATTAACTATTTTGTATTAAACTCCTATAAAATTAGGATTCTAACATTGTGGGTTATCACAATGCTCAATGTCGAATAAAAAAATATGTATACCGAAATAAATATTTATTTTCATTTTGCCACTTGAGTTGCGAAACGCGCGTCCTTGCGAGTATATTGCAGACAGCTCCTGGATCGCCTGCGTCATCACTGATACCTCTAAACGATCATAAAAATGTCTATATTTTCTGAGAGCAATCCATCCCATCATCGTAAAATGGACGGCGGCAGTAAAAGCATCCGTGTCCCATAAAGCACCACCTTAGTGATGCATTACTCTATACATTTTTATCAAAACTGACTTTGCGATGCAATCCAAAATCAATACTTATTTTTCAAATGAATATAATAAGGTTGATCCACAGAAGAGATTATAAAGAGTATACTCAAAACCGCAAATACCATAAATTATAGTGCACTTATAGTAATTGATATATTTATAGGATATCTTTGAATTGTAATAATAAATAACTATTCTTGTAAAAGTACAACACAAGCAAATTTAATATAATATTAAAAAAATACTCAATTAACAAATGTTTGCATAATAAATATCCTAACTAATTTGTAATAGCGGTTTTGATCATTAACATATAAGCCACATACATAAAGTTATTAGAACTTCCATAAAATTTGCACAAGAGCTGTGCACGGCATTCTTTGTAATTAATTAGTAATAATACAAACATGGCGGAAAATTTAATAAGAGCTGTTATTTTTTTAAATTGTATTGATATAACATATACGGATTCATATAATGTCGCTGAATCTGCTGATTTAACAATTACAATGGTGTCGATTCGGATGTACACCAACTAAACTAAACTAAAACCAGTTTTAAAGTTGTACTGTCTCTTTCTCCCTAGAACAGCACGATGCGACGTCACCACTCCGAAACTGGTTTTAGTTTAGTTTAGTTGGTGTACACCCGAATCGACACCATTGTACTGTTGTTATATAAAAAAAAACATTTATAAATACTTATTATTGAGTACTATTTAGGATCTCGTTCGCGTGGACAATTTCATCAAAGTCGATTCAGCAAAAAAATTGCCTATATGTTAATCCAAAATTTGCCTAAATCCAAATCCGTCCATCCGTTTAGGCATTTAACAGGCATACATACTAACACACACACAAACTATCGCATTTATAATATTAGTTGGGATTATTCAGCTATGAATATAGTTTCTAAATTAACCTTAAACTAACCTTTGAAGTAAGCATTTTCAAAGGTTATTCATACAGTTAACACATAAAAATAAGATCTATGATAAGCTCATGAAACATCACAATGTGCAATGAATTATTTATACGAGATTTTGTGGATTACTATGTTAAAGGAAACATCATTGTATCTTAAAACTCTACACAATACTCGTTTAACGAGCAAAGCTAGCGGATAACGTTTTCTTTGTACAAAGTAATATATTCATATTCATAAATAATAAAATAGGTTTCTACTATAAGTAATCCGTATACGTTAATATTTGTACTAGTAAAGTAATATCTTCTGATTCCATTGAACACCATTGTCCGATCTATGATTTGATTTACTTGTGCTCTTCAGAACGAATTCAAGATATCGGAAAAGCAGTTATTGATATTTGCGTATCACGTTATACTCGTAGGATACCTAAGGCAACTTTGAATTGCGCACAGATTCTACATGATATATTGTCATGTAAATGTAACATGAGATAGTGCCAAAAAGCGTCATAAAGCGTTCACAATAACGCGTTGTGCAGTTATGATTAGATTTATTACATTCTAATACGTACTTACAAAGTTATGGGCGAGTAGATCACAGAAAGAGAATGTCTTACCAGACTACGGCAAGTCAAAAAGGAAGGGTTAATAGTTAGGTTTGTGGGATTAGATATTCCATCGCAGCAAGTAAACTATTGGGTCGATTTTGATAGAGGTGTAGTTGAATTCGTCATAGTTCACGAGTATTATAGCCTTTATTTTTATTTTGTGGTGTATATGAAGATGCAACAGTTTCTATGGCAGCTTTTATCTACAAATCATAAATATATTCATTTTATACTATCTTTCCGCCCGTGGTTTTTCCCAAGTGGGAATTGTATTAGCGCATACGTTTCAATATAAAAAAACTTGTCTTCTCCAGGTCACAGATTACCGCTGTGCCAATACGATCGGTTCAAATGCTTATTAATTATAAATAAATCGATTATGATTCTAAATCTAAATCAAAACGCTAAATAAATATGAATGCAAACCACAAGAAAAAAATACAAACTTTGCATAAGCATGACTTATTAAGTATGGAGATGTTTGAAAGTAAAGAGGTAAAGAAACGTCGTCGTTAATTAAAAATGTCACTAGGGTCGAACTATGTTGTTTTCCTTAAAAAAAAACGCAGATATTTTATTGATAGCGGGCTATGAATAAGTGAAACGATAGCTACCTAATTCTTTATGGCTGGGTCAATTTGCATCCATGGAAGGATGTGCCCCAATTGTTTAATAATTTGACTAGCGGACGGGTTTTTGGAAGCTCCGTACCAATGACGCTTTATCTAACACTACTACTCTATAATGTTAATAATTTTATTAAATAATTTAGTTAAAAAGTAGATGTTCTTTTAAAATCGATGAGTCGTGGCGGAGCCTGTAATATTTTTATGCCATATCCCGTATTATTGATTTATTATTTCAGAGATCATAAATTATGACGTTTTTACCTTTGTTGATATTACTAAAAACGAATTTTCCGTTCACACGATTGAGCACCCAATCTATTATTCATTTTCCATATAATATTAGTTGACACAAAAATTTTCTATGCCAATGAAATCGTCACGCTATTTAAAATCTGTTTATTTACATTTAACACATTTAACATGTAAACTGTGTAACATTTAAAACTACATAAATAGTGTGTAACTCTAGCTATGTAACACATATCTAAGATTCGGTAAATTAGTTTGGTAGGTAAATGTTAAAAACGAGTTATGCAGTTTATCAAACTGAGAGTATGATACAATCTCACCAACCACCACCACCTTTCTTGTCTTGATTCGCGACGTGCTCTTATAATGACTGATAGATAATTACGTTTAGAAAGTTGATCAACAGACAAACACAACGAAGCACTAACCAACGACGATAGCATGCACATTGCACATGCATGCATTCAGTTGTGTTGAGTGTGACGTCATCGACGCTACTTGCCTCTAGCACTATAGAGCTCTCTAGCAGGACAGGAAACGACTAGATTCAGAATCACACTATTTTCTCGTAACTTGATTAACCTGTGTAATATATCATTATAACTAGATCGACTGGAGTAGCAGCACTTTACGTAGGACAATACGGGGTGTGTGTGCCCATGTGGGAACTAGTACGCAAACTGTGTCTTATAAAAAGTGTGAATGTGATGTTTTGTCAAAAGATTTATATTGTTGAGTCTATGAACAGCTGTTCAAAAATCTAATAGTGTCCAATGTAGACAGTTGACATTCGCGGGCGCGGGAGGCGCGCGGGCGGCGGCGGGCGGCGCGGGCGCGTAGCGGCGACGACGGCTGCCGCGAGCGTGTCGAATGGGTTTCGCCCTCCCATTGTTTCCCTAACATTATAATCAGTGGATATTGCATTCTAGTTGCAAAGCACAATGACCGAGAATCATGATTCCCTCAATGAACAACAGTTCGTACTTCCTTCTAATATGTCATGTAGGCTGCAATTTCCGTGGCGTGGTGTTTAATAGTGTCGCTTTTTAATAAGAATAGTATTCGTTCAATGTTACTTTAAAAATAAGTAAATAAATATCTTCAGGTCCCTTCTAATGTGTAAGCAACTTTAATATCATCTAAGGTATTAAAGAAAATGTTCAATGCAATTATTAAAGTGATCTTTTCGTTTATTTACAGTGGGCAAGCAGATTATACTTCGGAATTCGATATGAGGAATAACGTTAAGTGAGTACAACTAACTTCCTTACTGGTATATAATTAATTATAATCATACCTACATACATGCTAACTTACACCAAGGCGCGGTGTAAGTTAGTGTAATTTTTCATGTACGAGTACTGCGTGCAACAGACCGGTTACGTTTTATGTACTCGTATCATTGCTGGTACAGATTCCTATTATGTTATATCAGATGAGGGGCGTCAGAGCCGTGGCACGCCGGCTGGTGGCACCGCGCAGTGTGTGTAGAACCATGTCAACAACTCGCGGGATATCACGTCTGCCGCATACCGTAGTTAACTAATTACCCGCAATCACGCCTCAGGCTTCTGTACATCAACATACTAATAACACGTGATTTTAAAATAATAAGATCATTAATGCGCTTTAATATCAACTCAATCACTAATGTTACGTCTCTATATTACTTACCACAATTATTGAAAAAAAACCTGCCAAGTACGAGGCGCGTCTCGCTCAATCTTTTACTATCAGTCAGCTTTAGATGTAAAAAAAAATAGCCAAGGTAATATAAATCTATATTTTCTTTCACCTTGCGTCCGAATGTCCTATGATTTCTTCAGAAAATGGGACCTAAATTTGAAGTATTGGGTATTCTATATTTTTGAAATTTTGTTTTAAATACGGAATCCACATGCGCACTATGATTGTTTTTTAAATTCACATGTTTATTTAGTGTACCGTTTTCTGCATGTATACCAAACAATGGTATGTTTCAAATAGTTTCTAAAACTATTGGCTATGACGAATAAGGGCGGACAACACCGAGAAAATTTGATTTCATAAGCGTACCGTTTTGTAAACTTTTGTAAAGAACTTAAACATAATAAACTCTCTAATTGCAGTGTTGATAAGATTTATACCTAAATAAATATCAGGTGCTACGCCTCTTTCCCCTTATCAGGAGGCCTTATGGTATAAATTTAAACTGCACTTTCTTTATATCTTTTTGAGAGAAATCTGCAGAAGAACGAAAGGGATCTGTATATAGGGAACCATAGCTCAGCGGATTAGCAGGTTGAAGTGGCAGTGAGCAGGGCACATAGCTCGCAGAACTGATGACCGGTGGATGGACGATCTCGTGAAGGTTGCGGGGATTCGCTGGGTGGTGGCCTCTTCAAACCGGTCGTGCTAAGAATCAATGGAGGCCTTTATTCAGCAGTGGACGTCCTGTAACTGATATTATGACGATGATTGCTGAGGATTATTATACAACCTCTCATGAAGTTCCAATAACGACTGAACGTAACTGCAACTGTGTGACATACGGGTACATACATGACGAAATTGTTTCGGTTCCGATGAATAAATACGTAAATAAATATCCTTGGACATACACATAGCGCCATCTAGTTCCACATTAAGCAACTCGGCTTGTATTATGGATAACAGATGGTTGATATACTATACAAATACTTTGTTTTTATAAATATATGCATTTTTGTAAATGAAAGCATCTAAAACTCGGGTACTCGTATACGTTATTCATCATACTAATACCCCTAGCTGGATTCGAACTCGGGACGTGGTATAGCAGACAGTGTTTCTAACCATCAGTGGCTGTTTGGTTTAGCAAACAGGTCGTCAATAATATTTTTATTGTCCTCTCTTCTACAATAAATAAATATTTCGGACATTTACACCCATCATCTAGTCCCAAACTAAGCAAAGCTTGTGCTATGGATACTAAATAATGGATAAACATACATATTTATGTAAAAATTCATGACTCGGGAATAAATCAATCAATCAAATACTCTTTATTGCACAATTAACAAAAGCTACATGAAGAATACAGCGTACATCATTAATCGCACAAAAATAAATGTTCGTATTCATCACACAAACATTTACCCCTCGCGGGATTCGAACAGGGTCAATATCCACTACACTAACCGGTCGTATACACTGGTATTTAATCTACTATAAACCACTATCGATTGTATTTGCTACTGATGTATTAAAATATTTGCTACTAATATGCAGTCGTTAGGTTGGTACTATTATATGATTTTATTCTGGTTTAGTAACCAATTCTTGAAGATTACCCGCATTTATAGGTACCAGACATTAACACTTTTATCCTACGTGTTAACATCAAAGCATATATTTTGCGTCATTGTTTTTATTATCATAGTAGCTTTATCATGTCGGTATTGTTACAGACAGACATATGGAGCAAAGTGCTAAGTATGTAAACCGTGTTGATGATTATGGTAATACTATTCTAATTAGATAGTAGCTAACTTTTAGTAGGAAAGTTTAATATTGTAGTAGAACATAAAAATACGTAAATTAACCTATTATCGACATAAAGCACTCATTTTAACATTTGACGAAAAACGACGGGTTATATATGTTTGAGGGCGCTTTATGTGTTTTGTCCGAATTCAGTGAGGTTTTTTATATTTAATACGATACCAGGGGCAAGGTTCTTAGCTGATTCGAATATGCTCAACTTTTCACACAGTTGTTTTGTATACTTGGATATAATTAGGATTAGCTCTTCGGGGGTTTTCAAAATTTTCAAACCTTTTATAATAAACTAGCTGTTACCCGCGACTTCGTCGGCGTAGAATTCGTTCTACTACTAAATGCGTCACTCTATGACGCAAAAGCAATCCCACTAATAATACCTATCCCACAGGAACCAGTCACTTTTCCGGGATAAAAAGTAACCTATATCTTAATCCAGGTCTTAATCTATCTACCTAATTCTAACCAATCAGCCGTTTAGGCGTGAAGAGGTAACAAACAAACATACACACATCATCACATTTTAAGCCGAGTCAAATTAATAATCACAAGTGATTTTACCCATTAAAGCCTTTTAAACATTTGAGCACGATTATTCTGAATGTTCAGTTATTACCCATACCACGAGTAAAAGGACAGTCTTGCTTGACAAGTAGCATCACGGCCTTGTATGTGTACTCATACAATCAGCATGAACGGGTGATACTATATAGGTACTTTAGCAGATTCGCAGATGTTAATGAATCTTATGAGAAAACTAAACATAATATGACTACGTCACTTCACGTACCCATACGTGATGATAATGTGTGGATAACCAGCAAAATTGCTCATACAAAATTACCTACCATTTGCTGCAACAAACAATAGGGTAATCTAGTTACGTGTACTGCATTTTCTTTAATTTATTTATTTAAATTGCTCCTTACATTGTTTACTTTTGACGTAAGATAATTTATCAATTTATGTATGTAATTTTACGATTATGTTAGAATTGAAACTACGTTAAAGTTAAACATACATTTTTCCATCGCGTAATTACTGCCCATGCCCATGACCCCGCATAAAAAACCTGGACCTTTGTGCTTGGCTTCGTGATTTTAAAGATGTTTGTTCTGAAATTCCGTCACTTTGTTTTTGTATGTTGGAAAAAACCGCGGATTTTGTCTGACCGAAGGCTGCGGTTAATCTACAAGAACATCGGTTCTTATAGACTAACAATGTCCATTCTGCAATTTAATAAAAATAGCAGATTGGCAGTTGATAACTTTATCCCTATAATTTTTCAAATATTTATGATTGATGATGATAAATAATGTTATTTATAAGTTTAATAAGTAATTGAGGTAACTTTTACAAATTTACAATACAAAACATGAGAATAATAATTTAGTGTCAACGTGTCATTGATATTGTTTAGACCATATGGTACGAACAAAGTTCATTCAACTTATAAGTAATAACATAATCGTAAAATAACGGTTGTTCCCGATACAATCGTCCTGCTGGTTGCTGGCCTGTCCCGCCTGGTATAATATGCCGTTAGAATCTCCACCTACTGATTATACCTATTTCTCTAATCAAATGAATAGGTACGTATCTATTTACGACCTTGTGTCCTTTGGAATAATTCCAATCATTGTATGTGTACCTACCTACAGAGAAAGCTATTGAGTTGAATTGGAAGTATACTAAACGCAATAACTTGTAAACCCGGAACTATTTCGGATTAGGGTCACTGAAACAAGGAAGAGTCACTTTAAAATCTTAATTTTTATTTTTGTCAGTGTCAAAAAAGATCATCGACCCTATCGAAGACGATGAACCTGTGTCCGTCAAACCGGTCTGATCATGGTCTGACAGAAAAAAATGTTGGTCGACAATATCCGCTTAGTTCGGGGTCTAGTTGCATAACAACATTACTGAAGATAGTTGCATGACGGGTTACCGGTTCTTGTGCCGACCATTAAATTCAGTTTGCAGGACACTTCGAAAATTGGCGGATTTAACTCAAAAAGAAAGTGAAACGTCATGGTAAGTTCGCTGGAAATACTACAAAAACATTTTATGGATAAGCCCCACAGTAACTAGTACATAAATAATGATTTAATAAATACTTAGACCTACTTCACTTCCTTTAGACTCGAACAAAATTATCAAACTCTACCAAAATACCAAAAATATTTTTAATTGTTGCCAGACAAATTTTAAAACAATGTACGAGTATATATTTGAGATACTAATGAATTTACGATTTAAATATAACGTCAGTAGTGCATGAATAGCTTTCCATTTATTTCGGTAAAGTAAAACTATAACACTTTAGACAGTATTAATTATAATAATATAATGATCTTTTGTTCATTAATAGTGTGTACAACAAATGCAGATTAAAATAAATGACGTAAGCAGCAACTATCAACAACTATCTGTTGTTTCTCTTCAAGGATACAACTATTCGCAGTTTATTTCTGTTTCTGATACAGCCCGTAAGTAATCTGGTTCAAAATTAAAGGGCAAAAGAACAGAGCCACAATTTTATAAGCAGATCAGCCTTGGTGAGAGCACAATTATGGACCACAGGTTTATTGAACATAAAACAACCGATAATTTTTATCAACAAATTTATCATATTAATGTAAAAATTCAACATGTTTATTTCCAACTCAACGACATTTATCCCAAATGGGGTGCTCAGAGATATTCAAACCTTAGTGTTTGGATGTTCCAAACATTAAGAGTATAATCAAAAACAAACGAAATTTACACTCAACTCAACACACATTCGTATAAATTATTTATTTAAATATATGGTTAAATTGTGGACTACATTATGTACTTCCATAATTTGTATTTAATATATTTAATATAAAAACATACCTATTTCGTCAAATCAAAAAAGTAATTTGTACCTAAATCAATGATACGTAAATTATGAGTTCCATAAATAATACGTGAAGAAATCTGTTCAGTAGTAAGTATTTTTACTATAAATAAAATTTTATATAGTAAACATTTACTGGAAAGAAAATGAAAATTCCTATAGACGCTCCTTCCCAAGAACAAAGTCATGTCTACGTAAATAATTGTTTCGACGTCTAATTTCCACAAAGGAATTTTTCATAGTGCCCTAGTAATTATTATCCGCCCCATTGAACATTGTGTACTGAGCTGTCGAAACACACGATCTGCCTCATAAATTATTCTAATCATTATACATATACGTTTAAACAAGTAACTTTATGTTTAATTACATCCCAAGTTAACACGAGTTACGTTTAATTATTCCACATGAAAGGTATAGGTATGATACGAGTAGGTATTTAGCTAATTCTGGAACCATATACATTATTGAAAGTGCGTATTCGAGTAATGTGTTAATATAGTTGACACTTGACACACTTACTGGAAACGAAAATTATGAACAATTCGAAAGTAACTTTTTATGTTACCTATTCATGTAGGTGTTTAGCCGGTAGTGTTTTTATAAACAAAGACATAGCAAGATCATAAACTGAAAGCTATAGCCGTTATTCGACCTTTCAGCTTCAAAAACTATGTCTTCACCAACAATACAATACAACAACGGAAGGCTGCGAAAACCATGTTTTTGACAACATATAGGTAGCTATGTAATTGTACATTTCCCGGTTACATTTGATTAAATTTAGGTTAGTTTAGACGGTCACTGTTTTCAAAACAAACAGTCCACCGTAATTACAAAAACGGCTTCAGTTACCGAGTTCCAACTACTTTCCTAGGTTCTTATATAAACCTGAAAGGTGAAAATTTTCTTTATTATGATAATTTTATTGGATTTCCTGTTAGCATCTAATAAAGTCAAAGATTTCAAATTAGGTGTTATGTCCTGAAGGCCAATTGGTAAACCAATCAGACGTTATCTATTGTTTAAAAATAATTAGTTTTATTTTTTCAATAACTAAGGGTAACTATGGGCCTGTGGGATATCTATGTAGAAGTTTTGTAGCTGATACGATATGAGTATATCTAATTGTATTTAAAACATTGAATTAATAAATAAAAATCGTGAAATTACCGCCTCGAATTGATATGCGCGCTTTGTCTAACACATTATAACGTCAGCTCAAGTGTATGTAACAATTTTAATTCGTTGGTCTTCAAAATTTTAGTTATTTATTACTTAATTACTAGTATTAATTCAAATACTAATGCTTTTTATTACTAAGAAAGTCACAACAGTTGTTTATGTAAGTACACTAAATCGGTTGCTTTAGTTACATTATCTATTAAATTAAAATTTGTAATATTTTTACACGTAATAAATTACACACGAATAACAAATGTTTTTCTGTTCTTATTTACTTTGTAACTTCAAGAAATAATATAAGTTTTTAAGGTTCCATAGTCGTCAACGAACCCTTATAGTTTCCTCATGTCTGTCTGTCTAGCAGTGGCATAGCTCAGAGGTTGTTAGTAGGTACTAGGAAGCTGTCATTTGGCATGCGAAAAATAAAATTTTGAAAAATATTTTTTTAGGATACCGCCCTACACGGTAATTGGGGATGAATTTTTTTCATTTTTGTTTCCCATCGTGAGGATGTCTTTGCAAAGGTCGTTCAAAAATGTTAAAGGTTGTTTTGAACAGTTTATCGATTTAAAGACCCGTTTACGAAATATTAACCTTGCTTTACAAGTTAATTAGTAAAATTCTAAATAATTTATAGCCAGCATTAAACTAAATAGTAAATTACGCTATTAAGTACCCAGAAAGGTGCATCGTCGGAACGCGCTAATATAACCTATTTGCTACGACGACTGCCGCACGAATGATGGCGAACGCGCTCATCCGACGTATGCTTCATCTATTTAATAAGGAACATGTATATTGTTTTGTTAAATCTATATTAAATAAATCAGGAACTTCTAAACCAGAACCAGGCTATTGACACCATTCACAATTACCTACCTAAGTGATAAACTCACGAATGGGTTTCAGGACTTCCCACGCTGACTGATATACAAAGTAATTTGTGGAAAGCGTAGAGGGTTGCACCTACATTTATCTGCTAATTTAAGACCCTCCTTGTATATCAGTTAAGGTACTATCACATTTACATGGAGTATATTCGTATTGTTAGTTGGAATTTGAAATTGGAAAATGCCATATGTCATTTTTACTTTGAATTAATTATGATAGCATTGCATTGCAAGCATTTGGTGATTTGCCCGAGACCATAATATACTCATTACACCTATTATTGTATTGTATACAGAAATGTTCTGTGGTATTGTACATACTGAACACTCTCATTGTTTTCAATCGTGGCATTAAAACGACCTTTTATCGCACGTTATATCATGCCACTAAGAAATCCCTTGTCCGTCAGTAACTATAGCAACACAATGAAAATGTAGTTTTTTCTCGAAGAAATAGATAATTCCTTATAGCTTTATATTTGATTGCGAAACCCAAGTAGCTATTAAAAATATATTGAAGTATCCAAGTACACACTATTAGCGTCACCTAGAAGACTTGCACTATAGATATCTATAGAATTATCAAAATCAATAAATGCTTGAAAGAATCAGAAAACCTACTTATTTGTATTAAGAGTAGGTAGGGCTGTAATTTCAAATTAGTATATAAAATATCTTCTACTGTAGTTGATATGAGGTTGATGATATAAAATGTTTTCGGTGAATATTTGCTTGTGACAGATGGCCTGATGGACTTTCAGATAGACACCGAAGTCGTTAGTGAAAGAGAGAATCATATTCTGGAGGTTAGTAGGCTACCATTCTGTCCCTAAATATATGTACATACTACATAAACATCACGACCTTTGTCCAAAAGTGGTCAGAGATATCCCAAACATTCGCGTTTACATTAGTGTTCCAAACATTAAAATTTTAAAGCTGGAAACATCATCCATGGTTCATCTTTCATAATATACAGAATGCACACATAACAGGGAGTGATCCCGTCGCCGTTGAAATGTATATTACATACATACATACATAACGTTAGAACCTCTAACCCAAATGGGGTGGTCAGAGATATCCAAAACAATAGTGTTTGGGTATTCCAAACATTAAAAGTTTAATGATTGAAACAATATCCACGATTCACCTTATGAAATATACAGGAATGCACACGTGACAGGGGGTGAGCCCATCGCCAGTGAAACACGCAAATCTATAGAAGTTTTTTGGTAGAAAACGCCATAGTCGCATTTTACGACACTAAGTATAGTTTATCTCACTCTCTCGTTTCCTCCCCACTTCTCAATTACCTCTTGAGTATTGTCTCATAGGTATCTACTCGTTAACCGATATCTTTACGAGGATCTTTGCCAAATAACTGTGACTTTATCCAAATTGCAGATGTAGATACAGCCGAGACGTTTCAATTAAAACTAATGTACAAAGTCATTAAGTTGATAATCGTACTGATTGACTTTCATTGTAGATTACTCAACGAAGGTAATAAAGATCAGATATCTAAGTACAAATCTTACTCGTATATTGTTCAGAATTACATCCGTAATCAAAACCAAAAGATTTGTATAAACTTTTATTTTGTACGCTAGATACACATTATTAATTATCTAATAAAATAATAAAAACTAAATTACTGGATCTCATCGGGAAAAAACATTTTGTATAATAATAATGCCGTAAAATCGATTACGGCCCGAGACTAAAATATCCTGTAGGTACCTAAGTGTTAACTCTTTGGGGATTACTTATTATAATTTATAAAAATTAAGAGTCTTTCTTTTATAACATTCTCCACTTAATCCAAGTCGTTTAAGTCTCTGTTCTTGCTTAATATCTCACTTCCCCTTTTTCCTTTATATAAGTAGAACACCTAAAACTGAGAGAATTCAGAAATATTGGTACATTTTGATACGGTGTACTGTTCCGCACGTGTGTCAAGCGACAACGTTTATATAACACTGCGAATTGAAACAACATCACAGACAATAGCCAGAGAGTTGATAATACGAAGTTATTGCAAACTTTACTTTATTTTACTTACCTTAACCAAGAAATGGTTTTTATGGCAATGCTGCAATAGAAGCAATTTCTATGAAAGTAGTTACGAAGGCTCAGATGCACTGGAGGGGTATTTATTTGATAATAGCTTTGGTTTTGTTGTTTTATAAATTAGTAGTAATATCTGAATAGATAGACGAATTGTGGTTAAAGGTTCCAGTCAATCTAACTAATATTATTAATGCGAAAGTTTGGATGTTTGTTTCTTAATCACGGCGAAAGGGATGAACGGATTTGGATGAAATTTGGTACTTTGGATGAACATAGTCTGGATTAGTTCCTGGGGATAAAGACATTTCCGTGATGAAGTTATTCCACGCAGACAAAGCTAGTTATTAATAAATGAAAAATGTGCGTACCTAGATTAGTTAGATTATAGTGCGGCTACACCTGTATTCTGTCTGTCCGTCGTCTGTCACAGCGGTTCATGTCAACATATAGGTAGGTACTAACGGCGTAAACAAATCTATAACTAAAAATATATTTCATAGCACTTGTAGGCAAACGCTATAAATATAATTTAATAAAAAGAAATTAAGCATATATCTGCAACTGATCAAAATCAGCGAACCCGTCAATGCAAAGAATGCCTTACATAAAAATAAGTAGATCTTCCGTATTTTCGGTATCATTAATTTTTAGGTCGCACTTCAAAGAAAACTCAAATAAGTGAATTTCCTTTAGAATCCATAAGAAAGAAATATGACTCCCTTGTGACTTCTTTTGCGTTTATAACACCAAGGAAAATTGCGGTTATAGGAAAATTAGATCACCAAAAGAAATTGAAAATTTTCGAGGCAATTTTCTCCCTCAAAGTATAACCACTTTGATACTTCTCATCTCAACATTTTGACGCTATAGAGTTAGTTGCATTGACGACTAGAGGTACGCAGGCGGGCCGTCTGTCAACTTTTTCAATATTTGAACTGTCTGTTCAATGTTTATACATTCTATACTTTCCCTACCTATTATATATGTATGAATGGAAAGGATAGAATCTACTTTACTTGGGTAACAAATTGGTTGTATTGAATCGATTTCGATCTTTGATCGATCGATTCTACGAATCAAGGTAGACTAATTAGACATCAATCTGTGTATCGTCAAATAATTACTGCATATCACCTATTGTTAATGTTATATATATAACTAAAACCCACTAGATATAATTAAGCAAACAATATCTTGCTCTACATGTATTTTATTTATATCTAGAAGTAGTTTTAAGTGATGACTTATTGCAAAATACGGTAAAAAATTAGCTTCATCATCAGACCACTGCAGGGATATATAGTTTCTATCTTATAGAGGTATATTTAAGATGTAATTTTGATTAAGTAAGCCTAAAAAAAACGATAGCTTAGTCTAGATTTTTTTAGGAAACCCTATTATTAATTTGTATCTTAATAACAATAAATACTAACTGATATTTAATTAGGTAGACTTTTATCAAACACAGTTATTAAATTAAGCATGTTATAGTTAGACATGCATATGCTTTTAGCTGAAAACGTCGTCGAGCTACATTTCTTAAGAAATAAAACTAATATTTGTAACGATAATTGTTTTCAATGAAAAGAAATACCCAAAAATTCAGCATTTTTTTTAAAGAAACACGTTTATCAAAATTTATCTTATTTGGAAAAATATATAGGTACTTGCGTTTCTTACAAATGCTTAATTTTTAGCAATTGTTACTACATTTACAACACTATTAAATGTTTCAAGAAAATCGCGGTTATGCGTTTCTCCGAGGTCTAAACGTATTTTCCCTGGGCTACCAGCTAACTCGATAAAATTAATTAAATCAGCTCTACGAATACAGATGTATTTGTGAGAATAGTACATTATTTATTAACATAGCTACTGCTTACAGACCAACCTTCTGGGAGCAGAGGACGAAGTTGGAGAAGCGGCTGATGCTGGTGACTGGCGTGGCAACGGTGCTGGCCATCGCATTTTTGGCAGCCTTTGTGGCCAGCCTGTTTCTGCGGGCGGCCACAGATGTCAACGGTTAGAACCTAGATATTTAAGTAATCGTAGCTTAAAAGGGTCACATTGAGTTATTATACCCGTAGTATATTAGAGTACAATTTTTGAAACGCCCTCATTATTTTCTGTAGAATGTAATGAACGTGTTCAAATTAAAAAAAAATGAATCTGTGAGATAGTGAGTTTATCCCTATCACCCCAGAATTCACACAACGGAATTCCATACCAATATTTTGAACATAATTAATTAGTGGTAATCAATTAAACATGTTGAAAAATGATAAAAAATGTCAATACGGGTCTAGAAAACTCGACTTGTTTGTAGTTTAAAAAGGTAGGTACCCGCATAAATTCGGTTTCCATGAAAAACTATTATCGAGGCTCAGTTTGTGGGAAGTATTACCTAATTCGGATAATCCATTAGACTTTTTTTTGTGCACGACGGTTTCGTACTTGACCTCAATCACACCTGATGTTAAGTGAAGATGAAGTCGAAAGTGGAAGCCTACTGACCCGGAAACCCCAAAACATTTGGGGAACGGGCTAACTTATCTCTGACAACCGGAACACAACAATGCTATTAACATTGCTGCTTGGCGGCAGATTTAGATAAGATGGTGGTAGCTAGCTAGGCGGACATTTAAAATGCCCTACCACCAACCACACCGAGCACTTAAACATGTACCCCGCTGGGGATCGAACCCGCGACCTCCAAATCGTAAATGTATGTAAATGTATGTATGTTGTTTACATTGAGCCATGGAGGCGGTTACTTAAATTTTTGAATTTATAATGGTATCTGTAATAACATAAACCACCTCAATGTAAATAATACAAGATTGCGAGTGCGATTCCCAACTGGGTACATGTTTAATACTCGACTTGGTTGATGGTAGGACGTTTTACCGCCTACCCAGCTTCCACCATTTTATCTAAGCTTCGTAAGTATCTAAGCCAAGCGGGAATGTAGATATCATTGCTATGTCCCGGCTGTACATAGGCAGTTCCGGAAACAAGTTAATGCTTCCAGCTTCGACCACATCTTTATTTAACATCGGGGGGCCAATTGCGCTAATTTTGAACGATAATACCAAAACTAAACCATAAACAAAAACGTTACGTTAAGCACATTTCGTATTGCGCTAATCCTTTGAACAGAAATAGTAATAGCTTAGAATTTTAGAAGAATGATAGTTTTTTTTTATTCCTGTAGTAAGCTTACGTTTACTTCAGTAACGTCAACGATTTAATTGTTCAGAAAAAATATCGCGATATCATTTTTTACATAAACTAAACCAAAACCAAAAACATTGCGGTCGATCGGTAAAATCGTTGTAAAATAGCGCGATTGCACCCAGGTGTGATTGAGGCAAACGCTAATCTATTGCACTTATAAGAAGCTAAACCATTTTCGTGTAGGAGGAGCCCTGGTTCAATATTTTCCGTTAAAATTAAAGAATTCAATAGTGTGAATTGTGAGGTGTGGACAAGACTGTGATATTCTGTTTTGACGATACAAGTGTAATCATTGTCAATAATGATAAACAAATTATAAATAACAATGAATTTGGGTCGTTTAATGGGCTACCGTGTTTACAATCGGCGCCCTACATTAAATGCACAAGTTAATTAAAATTACATTTTCTCCATTGACTCAGATTGTATTTGACCTCCTAACCTAAGTATCCTAATGATTCAAACTTGTTCTTACATACCGGCACCTTCATTGACAACGATGATACTTGTATTTATCAGCTATGGAAATCATAAAAGGTCATACGTGATGATAGTAGCTTGTTGTCTTTAATTGCAATATTCTATTACGCAGCTCTGAACGCATGGGAAATAAAGCAGACTTTTAATTATCTACTCTCCATCTATGTATAACCGAAAATGTATTATAAACTTTAGAAAAGAGAACAATCGGACAATAACTTTGCTTCTATTTATATTTGTTACCCAAATTCTTTTTAAACTTAAATGCTGATTCTAATATCTATTTCATTCTTACCTTGAAAATAATTTCACAATTTTTAGTTATACGAAATTCAAACACATAAGTTTAGACATCTCTTACATTAACATTCGAATGGGCACTCACTGTATAGCTTTCAATTTCAACTGTAAAGTGTATCCAGAATACGTAATTAGAGAAAATGTTAAGTATATGATTCATGCCATAGATAAATTCACGATTTTAACATCAATTCCCTTTGTAATTTTTAATGAACTAGCTTATGATTAGTGGAATTTCTAGATAAATATAACTTTTATGCTAATATGGGAATTACAGTCAATCGTGCACCACATTACATTGAAATCCGTTCAGGTGTTTTATTATGTTAGGTACATATAACTGTTATCTATGCTTCGGGATCTTGTAAATAGTATTCCATCAAAAACTTATATGTGGAAATGAGAGCCAAGTTCAAATAAACGTTCAAATAATACGTGATTGTCAACAATAGAATTGAGATCTAAATGGATGCCAAGTTCTGAAGATTTATGATTATAATTCAAGCTCATAATTTGACTTGTTACATAATTTGAGTTAATTTGAGTTTTCACCTGCAGATTATATTTATATGACAATAAACGTTACCTTCTTTATGTCATAAGCAAGTTTAGTTATACTGCTAACTTGCCATATCTGACTCTTTTAAAAATTTGGTTTGTTGGTAAAAACAAGGTACTAGGATATGTCAAGAGTTAAAAGATATCTCAATAATAAACTGGATATCAAGTGAATTAATCAATTTTTTGTTTCCTCATACATAAAAGATAAACTAAGAAGCAAATGTAAAAAAAATATATTTTATTTATGGAAACGCCTTAACCCCCTTTTGACTTAGTTCTCTCTTGGCGACTAACATTGATACGAAACGAGTATGTATTTTATACTTAGCTATGAGAAACAATGTTTAACCAGATTGTCTGATGTCAATTTACGCCAATGTGAGATGCAATCTAGTAAACCAGGTCATGTCCCAATCGATATGCAATATTACAGGGAAAATTGATACGATTTGCCTGTGGGGAAATTTGAACGGAAACCATTTAGTTGGAACAGGTTGGTTGAATGGAAAATTGGTATTTGCAGTAAACAATAATATAATCCAATAAATTCTGTATCTGGAAACTTGGTTTCTATGTATAATACTTGTCCTTTGTTTCATTAAACATTAATTCGATTGTTATTCACATACTCTATTAGTTATGGACAACGTTAGGTATATCGACCAGCGTTACTAATTATATTTTTTAATTTCGATGAATTATTTTGGAAATGAAAAGAAAATATGTGATTAAATATTTTACTCTATAGTGACATTAAAGTTGAATGTCATTTACATGTCATGATTAGGTCTATTTTCCTTTCAAGACTAACCTGGTGTAATCTTTACTATATCTCTAAATAGTATAAAACAAAGCTGCTATTCGCGTCTGTCTGTATGTGCGCTTCATTACTATAAACTCCGCAACGGATTTTGATACGTTTTCACTGTAATTTGAGAATTTCTTCCGGAATGTATAATATAGAAAGAAATTGTACACGTGCGTAACCGGAATATAATACTTAGGCCTCTCTCCAGGAGGCCGACCCTCTTATATATTTCTGCTAAGGATCAATGCTCGTATTGTTGTGTTCCGGTGTGAAGGATAAGAGAGCATGTAAATTACTGACTTAAGGGCATTCCATCGCAGTACTCAGCATCTTGAGTACTGCGATGGAATCACAAAGGATTTGTGACCCCTATATTTGAAGTCAAAAGTATGGATCTTATGTTTGGGAGGTTATGGAATGGCATAAGAGGCAGTAGTAATCCTTACTTCTTTATCATACCATAACAAAATCAGACAGTTAGTATTGCTATCTATAACGTATTGTTACTATGAACTCCGTTAATGACATTTCAATTGAACTTATCCAGATTTGATAAAACTTTTTCTTGTTCGATCCTATGCGTTAGATATGATATTGGTATGACATAAATTCGCGTAACTATCTGTTGTTACCTATTGCTCTCAAAAATTTCAATCAACAACTACCTACTTAGTTACACAATAACAAAATTTCAATCAACAACTACCTACTTTGTTACACAATAACAAAATATTATTGCAATTAAATTAGTAATGCGATTTTCTTGCCTCTTGACGTGGTTAAGCAAAAATCTTTACGTATATACAGGGTGAAAACAAGAAATAACTTTATACCTTAAACTGGCTACGGAAGCCTACAAATACTAAAGCAGACGATTTCAATGGGATGTCGTATACCTGACATGGAACGGAAATTGGTTTTTCACAGCACAGTTTCATACAATATAACCTGGAGTCAGTAATATCATACTTCAACTAATAACAAATAATTAGTAATATCATTCAATAAATAAAATTATTACATTTCTTGCGAAGTATATAGGGGGAAAATTATATGAAAACGTTTTGCGTAGGTAATTAATGGGTGAACGTTTCTGTGACGTTCGGGTAAATATTTTCAAAATGTCTGTTGGTTATTAACATTGAAATTGAAAAGATATTTTAAAGACTCAAGTTCCCTTTAAAGCCACTTTTCAAATGTGGCAGAACACGTTTTTGTAAAATTGAATACGAATCTCTCACTGATTGCTTCTGCCAGTCAAATGTAAAAGGGATGGATACATAATGCAAGGGTTAAATTTTGAAAATAATTCTAAACTGCTCCCAACATCTATCACGATATATTAATCGATTTGACGACCGTTGATGTAGTGGACAGTGACCGTGTCAGCGAAACCAACGGTTGCAGGTTCTTTTCCCGCGATGGGTAAATGTTTGTATGATGAATACAAAATCTAATACCTATACCCATATTACAAGCTTTGCCTAGTTTGGGACTAGATGATTGGTGTAAATGTTTATTTTATTTATTTTTGTTTATGGTTTCATGTAGATATTATATATATATATATATATATATATATATATATATACTGGAATGTCGATATTCCAAGAATATTTGTAAGAGTTTCTCGTGAAGGTAGTGCAATTAAAGTTTTCTAGATCACTGGGCGCATCGTGTCACTTCCATGTTGCCATCTAAGGTTATACGTGAGTTCTCTTCCAAGTATTCTAACTTAGACTGACCCCTTGATCTTTTAACACTCTTGGAAATATAACCTAATTACTATACTAATAAAATATCAGAGACAAAAATATCAATGAATGTGAATTAAAAAGAAGTGAAGCAGATTTTGTGTAGAATTATCTATAATTTTCTTAATTTAGATATCAGTAATGCCTTACAGCTCGCCATAATGAAGATTAATTTCATCACAACAAACAAATAGTAAGAGCCGAAACTCGATGAGTTGACTAGTACAGCCATCACTGCCCACCGGATGTTCCAACGTGAAAGCAACTCGATGGTATCATATTATAGGGTGGCCCAATAGCAACGATGTTTTGACTTGGGTTTACGATTCGGAGGTCGCGGGTTCGAACCGCAGCGGTGTACATGTTTAGGTACTCGGTTTGGTTGGTGGAAGGGCATTTTAAATGTCCGCCTGGCTAGCTACCACCATCTTATCTAAATCTGCCGCCAAGGAGCAATGTTAATAGCATTGTTGTGTTCCGGTTGTCAGAGATAAGATAGCCAGTCCCCCAAATGTGTTGGGGTTTCCGGGTCAGTACGCTTCCACCTTCGACCTCATCTTCACTTAACATCAGGTGTGCTTGAGGTCAAGTACCAACCCATTGTACATTAAAAAAAAATGTAAATGAAAATTTAGATGCCGACTCGATACCTAACTGAATTATCCCATATATGTTCAGCGATATTTTGTAGTAGTTATGCATTTTTAAGGAGGTATATTTTGGAAACTTTCTTCTGATCGCCGTAATTAATATTTTATTTTATTTAGATAATGCCTCTAGTTTATTTTCTTAGGGGTTGTGCTGATCCAGCATTTGTATTTTGGGTGTAGGTAATTATAAATAAGAATAAATAAATAAATATCCTTGGACATACACAGCGCCGTCTAGTTCCACGCTAATTAATTAGGCTTATGTTATGGATATCAGAAGAATCAAGAACATTACGAAAATAGATTTTTTTTTTGTGAATATATACTTATCTAATAATAAATATTTCGGACACTTACACCAATCATCTAGTCCCAAACTAAGCAAAGCTTGTACGATGGATACTAATAATAAACATTCATAAATATTTATATAAACATCTATGACTTGGAAATAAATGTTAGTATTGAACACATAAACATTTACCCCTCGTGGGATTCGAACCCGCAACCGCTGGTTTCGCGGACAGGGTCACTATCCACTACACCAATCGGGCGTCAGTACATATTACAACTGAAAATGTCTGTTAAAATTACGGTAGGTACACGAGAACTGTTAGTTAATATATGACACGAGTCTGTTTTCATCATCATACAAATATATGCCTGTAGTGGGATTCGAACCAGGGACCTTGTTTAAGTTACAATAATAATGATCGTTTAAATAATTTCATTGATATAAAAAATAGTAGGATTTATAATTTTTGATACATGCACTAAACGGGGTGAGGAATTTGAAAATTTTATTTCCATAGAAAACTTTTAACTTAATTATTTCAATAAGAAATAGTCCCAACTAATATTATAAATTCGAAAGTTTGTGTGTGTGTTTGTATGTGTATGTTTGTTACCTCTTCTCGCCTAAACGGCCGGACGCATTTGGTAGAAGAACCAATTCTAGTGGACGCAGTCGCGGGTAACAGCTAGTTTATAATATTATGAGTTAGTTTTGCGTTCAATTGCAAATAAGTAACTGTATGATTGGATGAAGGGAATCGGTTGTTTTTGCATTCGATCGCTAATGAATTGCCTTTTAGCTCGCTGGCGTTCGATCTCTAAATTTGGTACCACGTAAGTGCCCTAGAAGTAATGGGATAAAACCTCTAATGGATAGACGTATCGAGTTAACATAATTTACTTCTTTCTTTTTTTGACAACTAGGGACGCGCCATTTCCTGGGCTTATTTATTTATTTACCTCTTTATTGCATATAAGCATACACATTGAACAAACCAAAAAAATACCAGGCCAATATTAAAAACACACAAAAGGCGAGCTTATTTTTTATACAATATTCATGCACAGTTTTACAATTGTTTTAATTGAAAAGGTACTTAACAGGGGGTAAAAGATATGCTTTGTTTTTACTTCGTGGAAAGGATTTATTATAAATAAATAAATAACTATCCTTGGTCATCACACCGCTATCTAGTTCCACACTAAGCAAGAAGGCTTGTATTATAGCTACCAGATGATTGACATACTACACAATTACATATATTTTTTTGTAAATATATGTAATAAATAAGTATCAAATAAATGAAAATATCCATAAGTCGGATACACATGTCCGTATTCATCATACAAACATTTGCCACGACCCTTTGGTCTAACAGCCAACCCCTAAGCACTACACCAAAAGTCGGTTGTTTGACAATATTTGTTGTTTCTGTAGGTTCTCTGAAACAGACTATCTATTAGTTGCCTAAAAAAATTATATTTCTCTGATGCTAGAGTTACGGCATCGCCGTCGTTTAACTCGCTCTCTCTTCACACTCCAGCGAGGCGGAAACTCTGCGGAAACGGATGAAGCGACGCGAGCGACGCCGTGATTGAAATTTGCACATCAATGCGTTAGATTCATCTTGCGGAAGAAAACCTGCAGAAATCAATTTACTGATATCAAATACACATTTCAAGCAATACCTACTTATACATTATATAATCAAAATATCGTGAAGTTTATATTATCAAAACAGCTCAACTTATGTTTAACAATTTATACGAGTACATATAGATAGGGTTGTAGGAATCTTGTAGTGGGCTGTGTAGGGCTGGTCACAATAAACGTCCAAGTAGTATTTCTGTAAGTCCTTTATATTGCACTTAAGTTAGTTGACACTGTAACGGAGAGCGTTTACATTCGCGAGAGCTTTAAAGTAGAGAGACCTCATTGTTGCCATATAAAATAACATATATTTTAAAGTGAATGTTGCCAGCAACAAGGGTAACTCTAAAAACTATACATAACAAAAGTACTCAACTACCGTACATACCAAATAAACACGTACACACACACACACACATATACTCACAGACACTACAATCGAAGTCGTTAATTTGTACACATGCGACAACTTATTGTATTTCATCATTATTTTTATTAGTTAATTGTTACATAGATCTATAGCTTTGACATTTTTACTTGGCTTATATTACTTAATTCTTTTATAATTAAAACGTTACCCACTCCATTATAACGATAACCACTGTCGGTAACATAATGAGAATCACTAATTGGCATAAGTTTGGTACCTATTAGTTTACTATAATATAATTTCTGCAATAATGCTGTTGATTCTATGTAAATAAATAAATAAATAAATAAATAAATAAATAAATAACTTAGTTCACATTTCACTATGAAATGTCATATAATGTGCCCAAAATAGAGTCAGTATTTAAAAGTTGATAAATATGCATGCCATAGAACGTTCACAATGGTTGGTTACAAAATATTAGATCACGTCGGGTGGCGAAATGACCGGCGGCCACGCACCGCCAACAACAAACTGTATGTTATATTCGTGTCTAAACGAAATCCGAATGAAAGAAAAATTATCAAGGTAATAGGTACCTAGAGGTCAATTTCACTAAAAATTAAGCAAGAAATAAATATTTAGCAAATCAACAATGAACATTATTATGTACTATCTATAACATAACTATTTCACGTAGAAAACGATTTGTTCAGTGGAGCGTAGTTAATGGCTTGCTGTAATAATGCTGTAAGACTGCCGAGGTTCACCTACCACAATAATGAAACTCCCACGTTACTACAGCTTCTACCGGGCGATGTAATTACTGCTGCAGCACGAACTTCTAAAACTAAGTACGTAGACACTGGTTAAGTTGCCAGTCACCGGTAACTGATAGATATTCTCTTCAGAAACATTGGTATCTGCCCGGAAATCCGGTTGCAATAAAATCCCACTTTAGGCAAAAACTTCCCTGCGTTCCAATTGAGGAAAACGATGTGATAAAACGTAGATAAGGTCAAGTTCAATGCGAAACGCGGTGAATACCAATTCATTATATATTTATTGATATCATTTTGCTCAATAAAAAAGGTATACGACCGATTAATGTAGTGGACAGTGATCCGTCGCGAATCCAACCGTCGGGGTTACAATCCCACGAGCGGTAAATGTTTGTGTGATGAATATGCATATTTATTACAGAATCATATTTATGTAGTATTAGCTTTCCGCCCGCGGCTTCGCCTGCGTGGAATAGCTTTATCGCGGATATGTTTCATTTGTTCATCCCCCGGGAATTACACACTTTACTGGGATAAAAATTATCCTATGTAAATCCAGGGTATGTTTTACTTATATACAAAATTTCATCCAAATTCGTTCATCCGTTTCGCCGTGATTGAGCAACAAACAAAGATCCAAACTTTTGCATTTATAATATTAGTTAGATGTTTATCCGTTATCTAGTATTCATAGTACCTACAGTCTTTGCTTTGTTTGAGATTAGATGATAGGTGTAAAAAAAAATGAAAAATTTCGGTGTCCGAAATAAATATATACCGGATGAGTTTTTTTAACGTAAGGAAATAATAGGACACATTAGGTAAGTGAATTAGCAAAGGTAGTTTAATTATTTGTTAAAACCATCATTGAATAAAGCGTTATTTGTGTCATTTAACGGTCGCGTTTGTAGCCTATTCCACATAATATTACATCATTAAATAAAATAAATAAAGAAAACTTCGAGAAAATATAAGTTTCAAATAAATTTCGCAGGGTAGGAACCTTACGAAACCCGCCAGTCGCATATCAATGAAAGGTCGGCGCGCGCGTTTTTGAAAAAAAAACTACCTATAACTTCTATTTCACTTACCTAATATGCCTTTTTTCCTTATGTGATATATAAAATACTCATTATAGATTTCAGTTTAAGGTTTATATGCTATATATTTATAGCGACATTTAATGATTACATTCTGTGTTTTTTATACTTTTATTAGTTTAGACATGCAGCGAACTGCATAAACTAATTCAAATTAACTATAATTTGTAAAGATTTTTTTTATAAATTGACAATAAAGTCTAGTAATTTCCTAATCATATACTTTCATTTATAACCATCCATCATCATTGTAGTATTGTGGTACATTTTACCACAATATAGGTATCAAACGGATTAGAAACTATCTTCTTAAAACAAATTACATAACTGTAAGCGATGGGGATAGTAGATAATTGAAGGCCGGAACTTGTTTGAATTACGTGTAATAGATCAATTAACAATTTATAAAAAATATAGCAATGTGCACATGACGGTGCTGGAGAAAGGAATGCCAGCTGACCGGCCGCCGTCGCCGCTCCACCTCGCCCCTCAGCCCCCTCTCACTCCATAGTGCCGTTCTTAACATTCTCCCCCCCCTTGAAAGAGGATCTTTCAAGGAGCTCATGGGAATCTTCAGGTAAAGGGCACAGTCGGGTGACAGCTCGCCGAATCACGCCTTTCTTCGTGTGCACGTCGACCACTCGACATACACCATCGCTGCCAGGATGCAGGGCGCTGACTCGTCCCATCATCCACATCATAGGAGGTAGTTGGTCGTCCTTGACGATGACCAATTCGCCAACTTGTATTTTGCGTCCCTTAATACGCCACTTGACACGTTGCTGAAGGTCGGACAGGTATTCGTTATACCACCGCTTCCAAAAATGTTGTCGCAGACGTTCCAGGAGTTGATACCGGTTCACAGATAGCTTGGTAGTGACGTCGTCGTCGACTTAATAACTATAAACAACTTAAGTTATTTATTACACATCTACCGATCATTTTATGGTTCTCAAATGTTTTTAGTTCAATGCCAAGATAAGTAAAACCAGCGATTACACTACACATACTCGTACATATATATTACCTATATTTTATATGAAACGGTGACTTCTCACCACGCGAGGTGTCGTTGGCGTGTATACAGCAACATCAACACCGAACACGGTGTGGAGTCGTGACGGAGCGTGCACACTCTATTCCTATGTAAATAATTGAACAGAACCAGTATAGAGCGATGCTCAACTAAATGCTTCAATAGTTCAATGATTTTGAAAATAAAAATTTGAATACAAAAAAATGTTAATCGCGAATATTTTCGTGGGCACTTCCACTCGTTGCTTGTTCTGCTCATTGGAACAAAACTGATATATAATAATAAATATTGTTCTGGTATTTTTGGGTATCAAAACTAAACCTTTACAGATTCAGATTTAGACTTACAGCTTACATGCGACTAAATTGGAAATTTCCATTGTTAGATTATGTACAATCGACAGCACAACGACCGTAACACTATGAGTGATAGATAGCTTTGTCACTTTTGTACTCGCTTACATTGAAATGTAAAGTGTGGGAGACACGCACCCTCACACCCGCAACCCGCAGCCAGTATTCGCATTCGGGGAGGGCTGACACTTTCAGAAATTTCATCATCCATTTTTAATAAGTTTCTCATCTATGTATATTCTAACTGTAAGATTAATAAGTATTGTAAGATTAATAAGGTTTTGCTTACCGCTCGCTTGGGGGACGGCGAGACGGTTATGTGGGACTCCCCTCCCTACTTATTATAGAAAAACCTACATAACACCCCATGGATATTTTTCAACGTTGGTCATTTTACTTTTTATAATTTATTATTGCCATTATTTTAATTAATTTAATTTAATATCTATGATTAATACTTTAAACTGCAACTTACTTCACTGATTTGATTAATAAGCTTTTATATAAGGCATCCCACAAGTAACCTTAAATATTTAATTTTCCAATGAATCTTCTAAAAGTAGCCTCATAAATCGAAAATATTTAACAGTTTTACGTAAATGTGAGAAACCGGTTTCAGAATATAGCTATTTATATGCCCCTACTCAAGTTATTAGATATATGTGGCACTCTATAGATATAACTATAACCAGTAATATATGTAGTAAGAAACTTGATATAACTTGGAAATTTAGATTAAACCTTATGCGAGATTGAAATTAAAGGCCATATCGCCCTCTGATGAAATAGCGCGAGTGTCCGTAACAATCTACGACCGCCAATCTGCCTACACAGGGATTCAATTTGTCCTTGTAAAGGCCAATTTGTAATGTGATAACCCTATTTAGTGTTTCGTATCATCTTTTTTACCCGACTGAATAAAGGGTTATGTTTTTCACGCGTATTTATGTATGTGGAATTTTTTATAACCTCATAGCAACCAAACGGCGGAATGGTTTTTAATTAATGAGTTAGCGTTAGATTCATCGTGACAGTCCAAGCGTCATAGGATAGGATAGGTTACGTTATGTCACAAAAAAGTAAACCACACCGGCAGTAAGAGTTAGTGTGTCGAATGAAAGGTAAACCACACCGGCCGTAAGAGTTAGTGTGTCAAAACGAAAAGTATACCACGACGACCGTAAGAGTTAGTGTGTCAAAATGAAAAGTAAACCACACCAGCCGTAAGAGTTATTGTGTCAAAACGAAAAGTAAACCAAACGGGCCGTAAGAGTTAGTGTGTCAAAACGAAAAGATAACCAAACGGGCCGTAAGAGTTAGTGTGTCAAAATGAAAGGTAAACCACACCGGCCGTAAGAATTAGTGTGTCAAAACGAAAAGTTAACCACACCGACCGTAAGAGTTAGTATGTCAAAATTATAAACCACACCGGCCGTAAGAGTTAGTGTGTCGAAATGAAAAGTAAACCACACCAGCCGTAATAGTTAGAGGGTAAAAACGAAAAGTAAACCACAGCGGCCGTAAGAGTTAGTGTGTCGAATGAAAGGTAAACGGTTATGTTTTTCACGCGTATTTATGTATGTGGAATTTTTTATAACCTCATAGCAACCAAACGGCGGAATGGTTTTTAATTAATGAGTTAGCGTTAGATTCATCGTGACAGTCCAAGCGTCATAGGATAGGATAGGTTACGTTATGTCACAAAAAAGTAAACCACACCGGCAGTAAGAGTTAGTGTGTCGAATGAAAGGTAAACCACACCGGCCGTAAGAGTTAGTGTGTCAAAACGAAAAGTATACCACGACGACCGTAAGAGTTAGTGTGTCAAAATGAAAAGTAAACCACACCAGCCGTAAGAGTTATTGTGTCAAAACGAAAAGTAAACCAAACGGGCCGTAAGAGTTAGTGTGTCAAAACGAAAAGATAACCAAACGGGCCGTAAGAGTTAGTGTGTCAAAATGAAAGGTAAACCACACCGGCCGTAAGAATTAGTGTGTCAAAACGAAAAGTTAACCACACCGACCGTAAGAGTTAGTATGTCAAAATTATAAACCACACCGGCCGTAAGAGTTAGTGTGTCGAAATGAAAAGTAAACCACACCAGCCGTAATAGTTAGAGGGTAAAAACGAAAAGTAAACCACAGCGGCCGTAAGAGTTAGTGTGTCAAAATGAAAAGAAAACCACACCGGAATATTGAAGGCAGAAAAGTATTACTCAACCGAGAGCCAAAGCCAGCCAATGAAAAGTAAACCACACCGGCCGTAAGAGTTAGTGTGTGTAAAAATGAAAAGCAAATTAGGACTTCAATACGGGTATCTTATATAAATGGGCTTACAGTGAGGATTCTTAAAATGTATATTACAAGTGAAACTAACGATGCAGCAGACGTGCGGAGAGCATCTAAATCACATAGGCTTTTCCATCTTTTGGGCGTTTTTAGTTTATTTTTAATTAGGTGGCAGTAAGCCTGAGTATTTTAGCAATAATGTATATAATTTTTGTAACCGAAGTTGGAATATTTGCTACACAATTGCAGAGATTACTATGTGATATACAGTTTATCCTAGCAATAAAATGATCCATGGTTTCATAGAACAAATTTCTCTACCTCTCATAAATCAGATCTCTTTATACCAGACCATCTCAATTACTAGATAGCTTACTAATCTCCGCCCCGCTGCTGCAAACATTGTGTTCCAAATTTTGATTATGTACAAATTTTACTCAATAAAGGAGCCTATTAAGCCTTTATTAAGAGGTTTCCATCCCTTCTCATTCCATCAGTCCTACATTACGGGGTTACGAGTTGTTTCACCACTCTTATCGCGAATTAATAATTACCATTGAACAAGAACGCAGATTATATAATAATAATAATAATATTAAATATTTCGGACACTTACACCAATCATCTAGTCCCAAACTAAGCAAAGCTTGTGCTATGGATACTAGATAACGGATAGACTTACATAAATATTTATATAAACATCCAAGACTCGGGAATAAATGTTCGTATTCATCATACAAACCTTTACCCCTCGTGGGATTCGAACCCGCAACCGTTGGTTTCGCTGATAGGGTGACTATCCACTACACCACATTAAACGTAGGTATTGTTGATAATTGAGCGATTTGCATATTCTATCAGAATCGATCTCAAAATTACCTACTAACTGGAAAACATCAACTCTGAATATCATAAGTTTTATTATACCTTGGTCATTTATAATGGAGGCATTCCTTTTGGCCGCCATAATGAAACATGAATAGCTTCGAGTCACAGTAGTTTTAAAGTCATAAAGGCGTTCCGTACATATTAAATTAAATCAAAATTTGGTCAGAGCTTTAGTTTGTCACAGCAATGTAATGAACGTTATGAATCGCCATGTTTAGTTTGTGTTGTTCCAACCAGGTATACATAGAAACACATAAAAAGGTAATAAATAAAAAGTTATAGTTTGTTTTAGAAATAGGTAACAAAATTTACGGCGCCCATTTCTTTATTTTTGATGATTAAAAGGAATACAAAAAAAATGTAGATAGAAGTAGTCACTTGCTATATAGAAGAAAACTCGACCTTGAAAAATTTAGAACCTCGTCATAGTTGAAAAAAGCGTATAGGTACATTTTGGGTCTGGTCTATCCAACTGTTGTTGACATTATTATTTTTATAAATACTATTAAATACTTCGGAAGTTTCATTACCATCTCTTGTCTGTAACTATCACCGTGAAAAGAAGGTATAGATCAACGTAATGCGTTTATACCTATTGAGTTATTTGAATATCCTGTCAAAATAGATCGCACCGTATACAATACCTAATACACTTTGTGTTTGAATCGTCCTAATCGCTAGGTGTTGAAAAATGCTTAGTGTTTTCTGGTAGTTTTCCATGCAAACGGAGCTGCGAATACTTTTAATTATCACTGATTAACCCTTTCTATAAAGACTTCTATTACATAGATAAATCATCACTTTTAATCGAACTGTTCAAGAATTTACTTGGAATGTACCTATATATAATATATCTGCATTTTAGACATACCACAGACTAGTGAACTGAGACTTTCTTCATCCATGCCGCCAGCCGTTGTGGCTCGAGGACCTGATGACAGCAACATGTGCAACACGCCCGGCTGTATCCATACAGGTAAATAAATCATTAACTATTACCACAAGTGGAGCAGCATTTTTGAAGACAGTATAAACTTGCCCATTACATCTTACATTATCTTACAATCTTTACAATGACATTTGTCTATTAATACATATGCGAAGGATTTACAGATTTCAGCCGCAGGCTTCTTTTGATAGTTATATAACCGACTAAAGAAAGTCTTTATTTTACTTTTGTTAATAAGCCGTCTATTTTTCTGTAATCTGAGCTATAAACCTACTGGCATTGGCACACATTCACATTAATATTTATTTGATAATAACTGTTTACAATCATATTTACTCGAATACAAATACAATTAAGCTTGTCTATTAATTCAAATCATTAATTCAATTCATAAAACGATCCCGCCTTGAACTAAACTAAAGAGCCATTACTTATCCTTGTTATAGCTTCGAAGCTGCTTCTGAACATGGACGACAAAGTGGATCCCTGCGATGACTTCTATGATTTCGCTTGTGGCTCATTCGTGAAAAACACTCGCATCCCGGACGACAAGACGTCAGTGAACACCTTCTCCATCATAACCGATCAGCTGCAGGAGCAAATCCGGGCGCTTCTCGATGAACCGATCAAACCCAACGAGCCCAGACCCTTCGTACTCGCCAAGACATTGTACCAAGCTTGCATGAATAGGTGTAAGTATACACTTTAATACGACTAATTATGAATATAATTTAATCGAGTAGATGAAAGAGTCGACAAATATTGAAGGCAGAAAACTATTACTCAACCGAGAGCAGTTTTTGAATATAAATAAATCGAGTAGGGGGCTATTATATTTAATTAACATTCCTAATATTTACTTTATGGACTAGCTTCATCCTGCGGTAAGTCGGCGTGGTATTGTTTATTATGTTCCGGGGTAAAAATTTGCCTATATCTTTCACCTACCCTTCAATACCCTTATGCACAAAGTTAAGTCATTCTAACACAGCGTATGTAACGACGTAAATGAAGGACAAACAAACACACTTTCGCATTTAAATAATATTAATATAATATGATATACGAATACATATACACATACTTGTTATACCTGTATCCACATGACAATTAGATCGTCATGCAATGTCAACGTCAATCGTAGTGATTTCTCGTAGTGATTTCTTACACATCTCGCCATGGCAAAACACAGGAATATGAAGTGCAAAACCAACGCTGTTTACTGTACGATCGTGATATCATATCATGTGAAAATCAGACACAATACTGTGAGGTTATTTACATTTCCCACGCACTCCGGCTTCTTTCGATCTCGGCTAAAGTATGACACTAAGACAATAAATAATATAGTACCTTGTTAGATTTTTGTTAACAGCTGTATAAAGGATGAGGCTATGCCCCAACAGTGGTTGATGATGATGGATACAACTATCTATCATATGCATATCATGAACGGGATTATCAGTAAAACCTCATTAAACTGCCAAAAATTGACAAATCAACCCAGTTTAATGGGATTACGTTCTCTATATCAAGAGTGCGTCATCATATTTATATGGGATTACCCTGCTTGTACCTACACGGGTGATCCATTAACATTTGTCAGTATGGACAAGTCTGAATCTAAAAGAGATAGGAAAATATGTTCTGAGGAGTCATGTCGTCGATTATAAAAAAGTTAAGAAAAACTTCACACAGATTTTCAAATCGGGAATCGAATCCGGTCAGTTTCCAAAAAAATAGTTTGGTTTTTATTGTGAACATTGATTGTGTAGGTGGTAACGAATAAGTGTGGTGTTGAAACCCTGTGTCTACACTTAAAAGAAAATGCTATACTGAATTGTTTTATGCAATTCTGAATGTCTTTTTCTCTACCTATCAGCTCTTATTATTCATAAACAATTGATTGAATACTTCACATAACTACGCTTCCCTACTCATTTAAATAATTTGAAAAAGGAATAGGTACTAATAACGCCTACCAGCAACGCGCAGACATGAAAATGTAGCATTTTCTTTTAATTGTTCACACAGAGTTCCGTAGGAACATTTATTCCAAACAACCCATATAATAAACTCTTGTAATAAAATGACATACTTATTATACTCTCTTGGTAAATAATCGGGTGCGATTCCCAATTCGCATTCAATTTTTTAATAATCCATAATTGCTGTACAAAAACTGAATTCGAATCGAAACTGGTTATCACTTACTCTAAAATCGAGGCCATGGTTCCTTAGAAACAAATTACTCTATCTGTGATAGTTTCGGAGTTCTCCAAAGTGACTTAACTCAATGGGATCACCTGTACCCACCCTTTAAAATAAAAGTGTTATTTCTATTAAGAAATATTGGCGATGTGTTGAGTAGGTGCTCAGGGAAGGGGAGCCTTCCCTCTTCTCTAAATTTCAACCACATATGATATAATTATAAGCATATACAGGGCGTCCCAAAGTTATGGGACATGAAGGGGAAGTACCTTAAATATTGTAGATAGTGAATTTTGCTCAAAGAAGACTTTATGTTATTTTTAAAAGTTAGTAATTCTGCATTCATAGATTTTCTAAAAATTACTTGCTTCGGCTGGGAATCGAACCGACTTAAATGTGAAAAAAAAAACACCCTACTTTTATGATGCCAATCGAAAGAATAGCTAAAAAATAATAACTCTGCCTAAGTAACATAGTATTTTAAAAGAAAGGAACAACATAAAATGATTGAGTCAAATTTCAAGAAAGTTATTTATTGCCGACGACGTTCGAAAAGTAGCGATATTATCATTCCAAAGATAGCATTGATTATTCGTAAATAAGTTGCAAACAGAATTGTGCCATATCACATCGAGTGTTCACCATAAAATGATTAGAAAATCAACAGGCAGCGGGCTCATTAAAAGATTGGCGATTTGCGTAAGACAAGAGGGATCACATTTTGAGCATTTAATTAATTAATTTACAAAAAAATACCTACTTAATTGACTACGGCAGTTTCATGTATGTTTTTTATTTGATTAAAATGATTAATTTCACGTTGTTCCTTTCTTTTAAAATACTATGTTACTTAGGCAGAGTTATTATTTTTTAGCTATTCTTTCGATTGGCATCATAAAAGTAGGGTGTTTTTTTTTTCACATTTGAGTCGGTTCGATTCCCAGCCGAAGCAAATAATTTTTAGAAAATCTATGAATGCAGAATTACTAACTTTTAAAAATAACATAAAGTCTTCTTTGAGCAAAATTCACTATCTACGATATTTAAGGTACTTCCCCTTCATGTCCCATAACTTTGGGACGCCCTGTATAGCATAAGCATGAAACAAGCGGTACTTACATCTATGTTATGAAGTACATTCGCTCTCTATGTAGCAGATACTCTGCATGATTTGTGTTTATCCTAGAACGGTTGAGGCCGCGCCGCCGCCGGGCTGAAAACGTAAGGCTAACCCGGCCACTATATAACTATATAACTCTTACGGGCTGAAAACACAAGGTTTATCCCGGCCTCTATACGAATATAAATGCTTCAATCTCTTAATGTAAGAGGTACATATAAAAATGAAAAAAGTACATTTATGAAGATGAGTACACATTCGATTAGTAAATATGTCGCAGGTGAAAGCGAATGGTAACGTCTCCTTTGTGAACTCCATTAAAAATTCCGTACGTAAAAAGACCTGAGAAAAAAAGTAGGTGTAACATACCAGCTTAGGATATTTCTAACCGCCTCCGTGGCTTAATGTAAACAACATTGGGTTTACGATTCGGAGGTCGCGGGTTCGATCACCAGCGGGGTACATGTTTAAGTACTCGGTTTGGTTGGTGCTAGGGCATTTTAAATATCCGCTAGCTACCACCATCATATCTAAATCTGCGGGCAAGCAGCAATGTTAATAGCATTGTTGTGTTCCGGTTGTCAGAGATAAGATAGCCAGTCCCCCTAATGTTTCCGGGTCAGTACGCTTCCACCTTCGACTTCATCTTCACTTAACATCAGCTGTGATTGAGGACAAGTACGAACCCGTTGTGCTTAAAAAAATATATAATAATATAAAGTTTAGGTACCCACTGAAGCTATAGTGCATCGCAAAAAATATCGAATATAATTACGCGAACTTGCGCTGTTGCTTAACCCTGATATAACTATAAATGTGAGTGAAAGTGAACTAAATGATATCACTTCCGCTATTTGCACAACCAAAGTGATGTAAGTAACGGACGAACGGACAAAGTGGATGCTCCCCCAACCGGCGCATGTATAAAAACTATTGGAAGTACATTACTTTAACGAGTAATTTACATTTACAACACTACTTCAGCGGAGTAATTTAGATTATCAAATCTATCTAATTAAATAGCTGGTTAACTATGGTTTTTTTTTATATATTTACCTTTTTGGAAGATTTACAGACTTATATAAACGATAGAACATAACCTGTCAGTAAAAAAATGCTTATAAACTTTATCTGTTTATTAACTTTATCTAATATTAGTATACATGCGAAAGTTAGGACGTTTGTGTGTTTATTTATTTACGTTTGTTTGTTACTCAATCACGGCGAAACGGATGAACTAATTGGGTGAAATTTAGTATATAAGCAGATTTTTTTCTTTGGTAGCAGCAACTACCCTGCTGGGGGGACTGAAAACCAGCAATACTGCTGAGTCCCTACCCATTCATCACAAATCTGTAATATCCAATTCTCATGTAAGTTTATGTTTGTTTTTTTATGTTGAATAAATACCTTTTTATGATTTGTTAGGTATCCTGGATTAAAACAGGATATTTTTATTCCGATAAGGTTAGCATTTCCTGCGGGATAAACAAATTAAACGTATCCGCGATAGACCTATTCCACACAGACGAAGCCGCGGGCGGAAGCTAGTTATTAATAAATGAATAATGTGCGTATCTAGATCAGAAGATAATTTAAGGTTACGTACCAATATGGTAAATAGGAACCCCTATAGTGCGCCTTCACCCGTATTCTGTCTGTGCGTCGTCTGTCACAGCTGTTCATGTCATCAAATAGGTAGGTACTAATGTCGTCAACAAATCTATAACTAAAAATATATTTCATAAATATTTCACTTGCAGGCAAACGCTATAAATATAATTAAACCCAGAAAAATTAGGTAAACATAGAAACATATGTGATAAGTTAATTAGAGATAGTTTAGAAAATTTCTCTACATTGATGATAAATTCATCCAGTTAAGACACTCGCTGTTTTAAAATCTAAATATCCTCGAAATTTCTTAATCGATCTCTTGGATTGGTAGATTGCATGTCTCCAAGCCTAAATGCTCCAGCCAAGTCGCCATGCGAATTTCTGGGTGTTGGATACGATGGGGAATGTAGAAGTGCTCTCCCAGGAAACTCGTTTTTCGGGATATAAACCAAGGATCGGCCTATATAAACTCAAACAGGAGGAAACTTACAGTGCTATTACCAATTTCCTTAGTAGTTATATCTATACAGAAAATATTCTTGTAACACCGGAACTATAGTGCTGATGCTTGGCCGCAGAATTAGGTACCTAGCCGACCTCTTAACTACTTGACGATTAATTCATGAGGATATTTTGACACCCCAGCTGTGATTGAGGCCCGCGGTGTGCAGCCCTTGCTGTCCATGTTACGACGGCTTGGCGGCTGGCCCGTTCTCGACGGCGGCGCCTGGAACGAGCGTTCGTTCTCCTGGGAGCAGGCTGTTTTCAAGTTCCGTGACGCCGGCTACTCTGTTGACTACCTCCTAGATTTCTCCATCAGTGTTGACGTCAAAAACTCCACCAAACGAATCATCGATGTAAGAAATTTCCATATGACATTGTTTTATATTTGCATGCCAAATTATTGCGATATTTAGCAATAACTATCAGCAAATTGCGAAATTGACCCACTTCTATTGACACCCACTGGAAGTCCGCCTAAAACACTTAATATTACACATACCTCATATCATGTCAACATTTTTGTGACCCAGTACCATTGCGATGATGGTTCGCAGAGCCAAAAAAGTGAAATATCACAACAATGCGTGCACGCCATTATTATTATCTGCATTATTACCTAAAGTGCTATTATTATTGCGAATTGATGTTTGCTCAGCGATTGTTATATGCAAGTAAATGTCTGAGCTGTTTTTAACGTATGTCGAATATAAACTTTCATCTGCAGTTGGATCAGGCAGCGTTGGGTTTGAGCCGCGAATATCTGAACCGCGGCTTCAGCGACAAGCTGGTGCAAGCTTACTACGAGTACATGGTCGACATCGCCACCCTGCTGGGCGCTGACCGTCCGCGCGCCGAGATCGAACTCAAGGAATCCCTGCTATTCGAAATAAGACTAGCCAACGTAAGTCATTCGAGATAGTTTAAGTAAATAAATTCTTAAATACATGCAATGATTTACCACAGCTACCAGAGAACAATAGCCCACCTAAACGGCCCCTCCGGTATTACAGTAACAGCTTTATGGGGCCACAAAAAAGTGAATCTTTACGAGCCTCGTTGACTTTGATGTAAAATGAATCACTATGAAGGCTACGAAAACGATTTATGTAGCCTATCTGGTTGGTTGTGCACCGTATTGTCCAAGGTCGCGTTGTATGACCCAATTGCCTTGGGGCATTGGCCGAAGATGTCAATCGAAAGGCATCGCGAATTGTACGCATAACGGTTCAATTGCGGACTGTTAATGGGTCGACATGTTCAGAAACATAATATACAATTACAATCTAAATATCAGACTGCATCATTCGCAGATTTCTTTGCCGCTGGAAAAACGCCGTAATGCTACCAGCCTGTACAATCCCATGACCATCGCTGAGTTGCAAGAAAAGTTCCCCAGGTAATTAGTAAATTGGTATACAAAAAGTTTATAATTCTATTTAAGTGGCACTTATCAAGTAGGTACTTTCTCTTCCATAGAATCCCGTGGCTGAATTACATCAACCGTCTTCTGGCGCCTTACGTTAAAGTCGGCCTTGATGAGATCGCGATTGTAAACGTGCCGAAGTATATTACCGATCTAGAGGTTTGTCTTTCATCTATTCGTAATTACCAATTAATATTTAATTATATTGATATGGGTAATGGACACTACTAATATTTATTGAGCTTCATGAAGAGGCAACTATCTGAGGCAGTCTTCAGTGTCGCACTGCTAATCTTCGTCAAAAGCAGATTGGTTATTATCACCATTAAGAGCCTTACGTCCCCACTACTGGGCATATATTCACTATACAGGCCCAATGCGGATTTAGTTCGGATTAGTGGCCACCTGACAATGAGTGTTTTCCAACGGCCCCTGTAGCAGATCATAGTTACTATAAAAGATTTATTTATTAATTTCAAAAGACCGTAAAATAATAGGATTGACATATTTGTCTAGGTCTAATATTCATGTTTATTTTGAGCAAAAAATCAAAAAGAAACATATAAAACAATATCAGATTAGGTACATAGGTTAGTAGGTTACCTGTGTGTCTATGTGTGTGCGAGAGCTTTTGCAGTGTGGTGTAATTAGTGTTGTGAAACGCAGACACAGTTAAAGCTATTAGTCCTCTGTCATATCAACAGAGAATCCAGTCAGCCAGAACGAGGTCTGAGAGAACCAGGTGAATTTTATGATCGGAAATACCCAAATCTAAAAATTTATTGCGCTTCTTTTATATAACCTCCTAAGAAGCAGAAAAACTTATACGTGAAAGCGATTCTAAATGATGCACCGTCACGTATTTTACTTTGAATAAACTTTGGTTCACATTCGCGTTAAGACCAGTTACTTTACTGTTGAGCGAATGAATAGATAATTGTTGTTTAGTCATTACGGACCTCGCATTCCTCAAACAGGAAAGAAAGGGTTCGAAAGTGGTAACCTTGAGAATGACTCTTGAACCTTGGTAATACGCTTCTTCCATTGCGTGATTTACATCGTAGAATTAGAATTAGATTTATTTTATTTGCTCAAAACATGGTATAGAATGATGACAAGTGTTAAGTACCTATTACTATTTATATGCAGAAATGCACTGCTCGCAGCTAGCGAACAATACCTACCTAAATGAAATTGATAGTTTTGTCATAGGCTTTTCCGCCCACGTGCAGTTAAATCCAATTAAAACTCACAGTAAGCCGTCATAACGAATGCAATCCTATTATCAGTTTATACAAAAATGTATTCGCATTCGGTATTGTAAACTTTCCAAGGGTTTAAAATTAGGCTGTTATAGGCCGTATTACGTTAATCAAGGTTTTATTCCCATAAGATCATTTTTACTTACCGTTTGTACAGCTCCTTATAGATGCGACTCCTAAGCGAGTGCAGGCGAACTACATGATGTGGCGAGTGGCAGGCGCGTCAGTGTCCTACCTGACAGACAATCTCCGTCGCAGGCAGCTGGCATACGTCACCGCCCTCTCTGGGAAGACCGAGCGCGAGAGCAGGTGGAAGGAATGCGCCGACACTACCAGCGTTAGGTAAACAATACAATCATTCGTCACCGAAGCGACTTTTTCACATATATATGCAAATTATCTGCGATATCCAAACTGGGTGTCGTTCGAGTCAAGGAAAACCAATGTCAAAACACCTAATTTGTTAAACGTTAAAGTAGTAAGTATAATATTTTTACCCTCCGGTGAAAACGGCAACAGGTTTACAAAATGGAGATAGCTGGTTTGATTCTAAGCGGTATACGAATAGACATATTGGTAGCATATATTTAATCCTATAGGTTTGTATATTATTGTTGTTTTTCGATTATTTGTGATGAAATAAGCCAATCCACCAAATAAGTTGAGTGTTACATGTGAACGAGCATGCCTTGATGTGGCTGAGAGCAAGCAAGCAGTATTTGTTAGTATTGTGCATAAAAATACAATTCTTGAATTAGAATACAATCGTGACGAAATTACAAATGCAATATTCAATATGTGGTTTCATAAGATAGTCCTAAAATTACTAGCTAATAGCTAAAATAGAGGAATTATAGTCCAGCAATAGCCTAATTAATTACATTAATTCCCCTATTCGGTTGTATGTGCGGTTAGCAAGTTTGATTGACCGAACGAATGGGATTTTTTATACAAATTAACCGAACCAATGTAATACACGAACCTATAAATTATCGTTAGGACGATTAAATTTTAAAAAATGTATACAAGTAAGTAAAATGAATAATTTAAAATTAATATCAGTCACAGGAAGTCCACTGCTTAGCTCAGGCCTAACCTAGTTCTCTATAATTCATATTTTAATTTAGAAGAACTAAATATACGAGTGGTAATCTTCTTTCTGTTTCCATTAATTCGTAGATCAATATGACACTACCTACAACCGAAATACGTAGAATAAAAAGTCAACCGAACTACTTACATTATCTACTTGGTACTACTACTAAAGAGGCATTCATTTATTAATGAATTTACTGCCACATTGAACCCATGCCGGCGCGTTGTCAGTGACGTATAAAACCTATGCGTATCTACTAGGTGAGTTGAACCTATGTGGATCTCGCTAATATTTGCAATATCTTTGTTACAGTCTGTCTATTGCTGTAGGAGCACTTTACATCAGGGAATATTTCAATGAGAATTCAAAAGCTAATGCATTGGAAATGGTGAACGATATCAGGTAATACCTACATGCAACATGCATAATTGCACTACTGTAGAAATGCAAATTAAGGGTCATTACATCAATCAAAATGATATGATAAGTATTTATGTATAGCAACAATTAACGTCATTTGCCAAAATACTATGAGAATTGGCGCAATGACGAAGAAGCCTACACCCAGCAGTGGGTGGAAGTGGGCTGTGATTGATAATTGACAATCAAAGCACGCACCATTTACAAAACATCAAGAATCTATTGGTTTACTTCCACGAGCGTTACATTCTCTGACTTTGTGCAAGTCACGTGTGTGAGAATTAAAATATCCTTCAAATATTTTTTACTAAAACTAAGTTGCTTAACTATTACTGCCACATGGAATTAAAATTAAACTGGACAAATTACTGATCGAAATAGTACATTACGATATAAATGCGTTATGGTGGCTATAACTCACGACACGAGGCGTAATGGAGCCGGGTTTTCAACATACTTGCGAGAAAACAGAATAAAAAATCACGCGGCGCGCTGCCTACTGGCTGTTCGAAGTTCCAAATTTGAAAAAGAAAAATCAATTTGAAGCATATTTTATTACTGATCTGAAGCTATATGAGACTTATGCTCTTTGCCATATTGCAAATAGTGCGGTTATAGAATATAACTTCATTATTTGCGTTTATAACACACGCGTATTTTATGAGCGTTATTTATATCAAAAACCGGTGAAGTTTAGATCCACTTTACGAACAAGTATGTTGAAAAAAATATTTTGTTTCTCCAAATTTCATTAACTGTGTTTTTCATGTGAAAAAAAAAATACGTTTTTTTGCTACATATTATTACTTGATGATCTGCAATTACAGAATGAGGAATTGAGTCATGAATTTGCAAGTTATATTATTATTATCCAAGTCCGTCCCTATTTGTTGTACTAAATTGACGGGCACTGCTGATCAAAACATTATTGTTTTTACGTAAGTTGTTTTTACTATGAGCGAGAATAACATAGAGTGAGTGAACTCCTGCAACAACTCTTGGACGTCATGGGACAAGGTCAGCGCCATCCAGATCTGCAAGTAGAACTTTGCCGACAAGATTTGCAGAGCTAAGGCGTTAATTGTTGGTTTAAGTCCAGAAAGGTTGAGAAGGGAGACAGGAACCTTCAGGACGTGATATAAAGGAAACCGATCCAAATGACGTGCCGGTCTTCGTGGTGAGGCAGTAACCAACCTCCCATCACATTCGACCTCGCTAACATCACAAGACATCTGAAAAACATCACATCTCTGAAAGCGAATCTGGCGGATATCTTGTAGAAATTTGATGCCTCGCAGAACACCATTGCTGATCTGCGACCGAAGTAGACAGTTTACGCAATATGTCTTCATAGGTATCAAGGTCAGCTGAGACTTCGAAAGTAAAGAATATCCGCCTCCGTGGCTCAATGTAAACAACATCTTGTGTTCCGGTTGTCAGAGATAAGATAGCCAGTCCCCCTAATGTTTCCGGGTCAGTACGCTTCCACCTTCGACCTCATCTTCACTTAACATCAGGTGTGATTGAGGTCAAGTAACAACCCATTGTGCATAAAAAAATTAAAAAAAAAACAATAGACACGGCGCGTATGCGAATGCATCGGGTTCAAATTTCGAATCAGCGAGTGCCGCGAGCACCGTCGCGCATCGCCACCATTCACGGTGCCTCCGGCCGCAGTCATAATTGCGTCTCCTCCTCTAAGATGCACTTTCGCTTCGGCTGTTGCTCATAAGCCTTCCGTACACATCAACCATCGAAGCCCAAAACTCAGATTCGAGTACATGAGCCCCTTCGCTCCTCCCTCGCAAAAAATCCACCAGGATGGAGTTACTAAGTTCCACCGAAAACGAAAACCGTGTCGCAACCAATATGCAACCGCGCCGACAAGTCCTGACTTTCTGGTACGAACTGTATCTGTCCCGTCTGCATCGTTCCATCCAAATTGAGGAAGTGGTAGAGTTGAAAGCCAAGGTTACCGTGTAGCTTCAAGCACTGGTGTCGAGGTATAATATCAACTTTAAGGAATTCGCGGCATTTAACACATTCAAGAAGGAAGATTTTGGCCGAAGGGCGTAGTATTCCGGCGGTTTCGAGTTCGACTGCAAGACACCAGCACAATGATAAGTGCTTAGGTTAAGGATTTTATTATTATAGTTTATTTATAACATTTTAAAATGGTATTGTTGTAGTATTGTATACAGGGCGTCCCAAAGTTATGGGACATGAAGGGGAAGTACCTTAAATATTGTAGATAGTGAATTTTGCTCAAAGAAGACTTTATGTTATTTTTAAAAGTTAGTAATTCTGCATTCATAGATTTTCTAAAAATTACTTGCTTCGGCTGGGAATCGAACCGACTTAAATGTGAAAAAAAAAACACCCTACTTTTATGATGCCAATCGAAAGAATAGCTAAAAAATAATAACTCTGCCTAAGTAACATAGTATTTTAAAAGAAAGGAACAACATAAAATGATTGAGTCAAATTTCAAGAAAGTTATTTATTGCCGACGACGTTCGAAAAGTAGCGATATTATCATTCCAAAGATAGCATTGATTATTCGTAAATAAGTTGCAAACAGAATTGTGCCATATCACATCGAGTGTTCACCATAAAATGATTAGAAAATCAACAGGCAGCGGGCTCATTAAAAGATTGGCGATTTGCGTAAGACAAGAGGGATCACATTTTGAGCATTTAATTAATTAATTTACAAAAAAATACCTACTTAATTGACTACGGCAGTTTCATGTATATTTTTTATTTGATTAAAATGATTAATTTCACGTTGTTCCTTTCTTTTAAAATACTATGTTACTTAGGCAGAGTTATTATTTTTTAGCTATTCTTTCGATTGGCATCATAAAAGTAGGGTGTTTTTTTTTTCACATTTGAGTCGGTTCGATTCCCAGCCGAAGCAAATAATTTTTAGAAAATCTATGAATGCAGAATTACTAACTTTTAAAAATAACATAAAGTCTTCTTTGAGCAAAATTCACTATCTACGATATTTAAGGTACTTCCCCTTCATGTCCCATAACTTTGGGACGCCCTGTATATTTTATGGGCCATGTTGCCTGAACCAAATAAATAATAATATTTTTTATTTTTATATATTTTTTATATATAAAACACAGACTTATAATAAATAGTAGCAGATCACATATTATATATATTAGTCCACCTCCTTTTAAATGAAAAGTCAGTTTGGTGAGTTCGAATCCCGCTAGGGGCGTATGTTTGTATCATGAATACGTATATATGTACCCGAGTCATGGATGTCTACATTTATAATAAGCATATATATTTACAAAAAACAAACATGTATTTGTGTAGCACATCAACCATTTGGTATCCATAATACAAGCTTAGTTGCTTAATGTGGAACTAAATGGCAATGTGTGTATGTCCAAGGATATATGTATTATTTATTGATTTATGATTTATTAGAAATAAATATCATTTGTATGAAAATTGGTCACTATATTTACTTAGTTGTAAGTCTGTGGATAAACGCAATTTGTCACCTACAAATCAACTTGGCTTGAAATATCACAAATCATTCTATATAAGCATCCTAGCTGGATAGAACATCGCCTCCGGGCAACCTCGTGCCAGTCAGTCGGCTGAAATAAATAACCAGGCACAACATTTTGTATTTTTTTTTGAGAAAAATCAAAATAGATCTGTGACTAATCGCTTCGTAGAATTTTTTTTCATTACCTGCAGCGGATTTTTGACGTAAGTAAAATCTAACAGAGTTTCAAAAATTCATTACCCTGACTTTTCCTTCAATTATGAAGGTAATGAGACTGCAATAAAATTAAGGTAATGTATTTTTGTATACCTACTACACAGGGTGAAATTAAGTTCGTGTAATTTCTGTTTATTGGTGAATCCACTTCTGATTACGACCAACTTTCCACTAGGAACCATAGCCGAATTTGATCAAAAAAATTTTCGATTACCCATACAAAGTATATAAACCATTGTGCAACCACCTTTAGTATGGAAGTCCAACAATTAAAAGCTTATTTTTTTAGTTACTACGATTTCATTTCTAGTAAAAAACATTTAGGCATTTAACTGCACATAATAATATATAAATAAATAAAAATTGCAGGAACTTGTCCCATATCAATTTACATTAAAGAATTTCTTATTACATTATATGATAAATTGGAAAACCTGTGCAAAAAGTGTCCAAAATGAACGTATCACTTTGAGAAACCCCTAACGTTATCAAAATTGCTATTCCCAGGCAACAGTTCCGTAAGACTTTGACCGAGGTGGAGTGGATGGATGACAAGACCCGTGCAGAAGCACTCGAGAAAGCAGATGCCATGGCTTCCCACATCGCATATCCAAGCGAAATGTTGGACAATGACAAATTGACAGAGTTTTATTCTGGAGTAAGTACTGGTCAGGCCTATTATCAAATATGTTATTACCGGCAACAACAGAAGACAATTATCAAACAGACAGCTTACAATAATAATTTACACAAATTAATTTAAACCTTCATTTTGACTTACAACCTGCCAATTAAAAATAAAAATTAACATCATTTAACATAACACGTCTTTCACGAAAATTCAACTCAATAGGTACCTAAGTTTTTTTCGGCTGTACTAATATTCTTCTTTGGTTACTTTTTCATTATTCAATGGGTAATACAGCTTAGGTACTTATTTTAGTTAGCTGAAGTGCTGTGCGTAGACAATTTATACTTTGAAAGCACGTCCAAGAAAGCAATGCTAGCTGCATTTGACGACCTGTTTGGTGTAGTGGTTAGAAATTCTGCTGCTATACCAAAAGGTCGCAAGTTCGAATCCCGCTAGGGGCATATGTTTGTATGATGAATACAGACATGTGTTCCCGAGTTATGGATGTTTTTCATTTATTTACAAAAAAAAGTATTTGTGTAGTTTATCAACCATCTGGTATCTATAATACAAGCCTATAGTTGCTTAGTGTGGAACTAGATGGCGCTGTGTGTATGTGCAAAGATATTTATTTAGACAAGATTTCCAATGAAATTTCAGTTGGAAATGTCGTCTGATAAACTGATGGAATCGGTCCTGAACCTGACCCTTTTCGGCACTGAGTACTTATTCAGCAAGCTACGAGAGCCAGTAAACAAGACCGACTGGGTGACACATGGCCGACCTGCCATTGTGAATGCCTTCTACTCTTCCATCGAGAACAGTATCCGTAAGAAACACCTTCCTTTATATTTACAGAATTGCTTTGGTTCTTTGTCAAAATATAATCCTATGACGTCTCTAATAATCATTCATGAAATTCTTCACTAAAAGTACCTACTTTTTAAATAAGTAGTACAATTGGTTCTTACGGAATGGTTAGCCTGAAACAACCTGGCCCAAATTATCTATCATCTGTCAGTAACCAATGTACTCTTAATTTAAATTTAATTGAACCATCTGCCTACGATGTTATAACCATTACCTACATCTACAAGTGAGCAGGAAGAGTTGGTATATTATTGGCCGAACGATAATAATAATTTCATATTACAGAGTTCCCCGCCGGCATTCTACAAGGAGCATTCTTTTCGGCTAAACGACCGGCCTATATGAACTACGGTGCCATTGGATTCGTTATTGGACATGAAATTACGCACGGTTTCGATGATCAGGTAAAGATGACAATGCCCCAAACAAAAACCTCACTAAAAATAGTTAGTTTTCCATAATTATCGTGACTGGTAATCGAACTCGGATATATCAGTGCGGAATCGATCGGTCATCCAGTTAGTCATATAAAAGTAAAAAGATAGTAAGTAGATTTTTACCGATAGTTTCCAATAATAACATAATCTACTCGTGTGTAAAAAGCTCAATAATTTCTTATACAATATATGCATGCCCCTGATGTCGTATAACCTGTGGGTAAGCGACGACGACGTATCGGAATCAAAGATTTTTAATCGCATGTGGAACCGCTCTTATGCGTGTGAAAAGACAGAGGTAATTACATAAATTGGTCGCATCTTTTAATTGTTTCAATTGGCCACAACACCTATTAAACGAAGTATAGTGTATAGTACTGGGTGCCGAATTAACTCAGTCGTAGTCATTTATTATTATTAACAAAAATGGTTTCCAGGGTCGACAATTCGACAAGAATGGAAACTTAGTCGATTGGTGGCAGGAGATGACCAAGCAAAAGTATCTTGAAAAGGCCAAATGCATTATTGACCAGTATTCTAATTATACTGTCAAGGAAGTCGGAATGAAGGTATGTACTGTTGTAAGGACATCCGTCTTAAACTTATGATATCAACGACTCGCTTGTTGGTAATACTTAGTAGTTTTTATTTCCAGACAGATAATAATCTATTATGCCTACATTTTACAATCTTTATTAAGAAACAACAGTAACATCCAGAGTTAAAAGATGACATTTATGCATTGTTCAGTTAATCATACCTATATAACAGCTACACTCATTACACCTTAAACTCCTGAGCGAGAGATTACGATCTATATGTACTAGACTACTTTCTCTAAGGTTTCACGAAATGTAAACTTCACCCTCAATGCACTTGCAACCATGCAAAGACAATTCCATACACATATTCACCCAACACATAAAAACACGTACACACACACACACACACATATTTATATTTTATTGTATTATTTTTAGATTTATCAGGTATTCAAAACAAAAAGGCGAAGAGTGAATTATGGAGATAGGGGCTATACATAATTTTATTTTACAGTTGAACGGCGTTAATACACAGGGAGAAAATATTGCTGATAATGGCGGTATCAAGGAAGCTTACTATGCTTATCAAGCTTGGACACAACGTCATGGAAACGAAGCCCGCCTGCCTGGCCTAGAAAAATACACTCCCAAACAGGTAAGTTCCTACATTCACAAAAAAAAAAAAAAATCACAATGCATAGCATACAGAATATCAAGTACCTACCATTATTTTATTCGGCCGTCTTTGTGACACTCATTATCACCATCAACCCAGTCCACTGCTGGGCGCAACCTGTCCTAAGGCGTGTCAATGAATCCCATCTTCGGTTCTCCGTTTCCACTTACGCATCCCCTTAACTAAATCAAAAGTTTTTTTTAACATTCGTAAATGACCATTAGCCCACACAAATAAATTGCATCACTTTCATTATCCAACCTCGTCTTATTGAAAACAGTTTTTTTTGTCTTTTCGAGCACATCAATCAAATAACTTGTATTTAACTTTGGTAGTTATGAAATTCAGTCAGAGGATACTTTGATGCAGTTTATTTGACTGTGATATGTGTGAAATGTTAACGTTATATAATTTGATATTACATAGTGTGACAAAAACCTATTATCAAAGAATGTCCATTTCCAGCTGTTCTGGCTGAGCGCGGCCAACACCTGGTGCGCAGTGTACCGCAACGAGGCCATTAAGCTGCGTATTACGACCGGCTTCCATGCACCTGGCCGCTTCCGCGTCGTCGGACCTCTCGCCAATATGGAGGAGTTTGCAACTGACTTCAAGTGCCCGGTCGGTTCGCAAATGAATCCACATAAAAAATGCAAAGTGTGGTAGTTTCCCCACTACTTTCTCACTTTCCCCGATCCCGCAGCTGAGAGGAGCCGAGCGCTGACGGCTCTCAATGCACCGTCGCGAACAGAGCAGTCTGGACGACGAGCTATTTAAATACCCTATTCTTCTTAATCACGTTCCAACTTATAGCACAACGCGGAAACCTGAACAAATTTACTGTTTTGTGCACTTTTATGTCTTTTGTATTCTTAGCTCAACAGAGCCGAGGTCTATGTATGACTAGTGAAAATTTGTGGATGTAATGTTGGATGTTTAGATGTCATCACATTTCGATGTTGTTTAAATTTGTACATAGAAAGATATTATTAGATTACTTTTATATACTTCAATCACACTTACAATAATCAATAAATTTTTTGTTTTGTTTTTCTTGGTGAGATTTTAGACTGAGCACAGAACATTTGTTATTCGACGGGTATATTAATTTAAGTACAAACGTTTAACACTATTTGTTACTTACAAAATTGAATAATTCTTATTTCAATTTCTCGCCGCAAATAAATTTTTCCAATTTTAAACACCTATCTACATTGTAATGACTTAGATTTATATTTATTCCGAATTAGGTTAACAGTGCTATGCTTCTAAAGCTCGAATTTAAATCCTAACATAATATTATAAACATAAAACACATTTTATGTATTAAGTCTTAATGATACTTAATATTGAAATAAATAATTGTAATTGATATTAGCTAGCGCACTGTTAACGTAGTTCGTGTAATTATTTATTAATGTATCTGTACCTATTGTACTGTATCGGATCTCTCCACGCGAGCACGGAACGAACAGTGATAATTTAATTTAGTATAAGTATAGTTAAGTGTAACTCTTTTGAATACAACCACAATGTTGGAAAATCAATGAAAAACAATCAAAATAAAAGATCATTTTTATCAATTATCATTTTTATTTCCTATCGTTCCGCAATAGACCCTAAAATCCAACAGGATTGCTAGCTGGTAGCGTGGCCGAGCGGTCTAAGGCGCTGGTTTAAGGCACCAGTCTCTTCGGAGGCGTGGGTTCGAATCCCACCGCTGCCAAAATAGTTTTTTAGTTTTAGCGTTTATACTCGGTAAAATAATGGAATATGGTATAAAATATATAATGGAATACATACTGTAATACCTTTATGATATATATCAATGATTGTAAAAATAAATTCTAATTTAACTGCCCGTTTGCAGTCCAGTGGCGCCCTCAACCATCAAATCGAAGTACTAGCAGGAACAGTCGGGGCCGTAAAATGGAGTGTTGAGCTTGTGTAGGGTACGTCTCCTTCCAACTACGTTCTCTAAAGGAACGAGTTATAAATAAAGGAGGGCGCCACTGAATTGTAAACGGGATACGTACGAAGTTGATCTCTATTCATTCAAACCCTACAACAGAATGTATTATTTAAAAAATTAAGTTGCGTTGTGTATTGAAAAGGTACAGTCGTGGAATGAAAAGGTTCATCATCTTAAAGTTGACTTTTGCCTAAAGACAAGTTCCTGATTTCATACATTCAACGCTAACATGCCGTTTGCGCCGCATTAAGACATATTTTTTATTTATTTATTTACCGACCTTTTCCGAGCTCATGTTTCGTAAATATTGCACGGCATATGACAAAGATAGTAATAGCATTTCTTTCTTACCACGGTTGTTGCTATGGGTGATTTGAAAATATTAATGGCAGGTCAAACTAATAAAAAGGCTTTAGTTCAACTATTCATAGTCAAGGAACACTAGTCAAAGTCAAAAATGCTTTATGTTGTCGACGACCTGTTTGGTGTAGTGGTTAGCAACTCTGACCACTATACCAAAAGGTTGCGGGTCCGAATCCCGCTAGGGGCATATGTTTGTGTGATGAATACGGACATGTGTACCCGAGTTATGGATGTTTTCATTTATAATAAGTATTTATTTACAAAAAAAAATGTATTTGTGTAATATATCAACCATCTGGTATCCACAACACAAGCCTATAGTTGCTTACTGTGGAACTAGATGGCGCTGTGTGTATGTCTGAAGATTATTATTATTATTATTATTATTGTAGGTACATATTTAACATATTAGATTTTCAAAACTGTACTGCGACTAAAAGGTTAGAATGTTATACTCTTTAAACCTAACTAACCTAAGTGGCACTGCCAGTCTCAATTGATAAATTGCGCGAACGGCTCGTTTTTGTAAAACAAAGATTGTATTTATATCTGCGGCATTTCCCCACAGCAACATACCGTAAGATATGAAGCTGTGGAAATAACTACAATATACTAATCTAGCAGTATTTACGTCTGATATTTGTCGATTTTTTTTGACTGCATACGCTGCAGGGCTGAGCCTTTTCGCCAACACATGGATATGGGGACCTCATTGCATTTTGGCGTCTAAAGTAATGCCCAAAAATACAGTAGAATCTACGAGATCTAAAGTGGCATTTTTTATGATTATATTTGTGGACACCATCCTGACATTGGGTAGTACAAATTTCACACATTTAGTTTTTTCTCATTAAGTAACAAATTATTTGCCGTAAACCATTCTACTATTTCAGAAATGGCATTGTTCACATCGTCATAGCTTAATTTTTGTCTATTTACTTTAAATAATACGGAGGTATAATCTCCAAACAATACTATTTCATGTTTATTAGGCAAGTCATTTATATAGACCAAAAATAAAAATGGCCCGAGTATGGAACCCTGTGGGACGCCCATACAGACTGTGGACCGTGACGATGTGTTGCCACTGATATTAACCCTCTGAACTCTGCCACTCATAAGAATTCAAAAGGTTATATAGCACGGCCTGTTACACCATAATGACGTAATTTCCTGATTAAGGTGTCACGTGAACGCAATCAAATACCTTGGACAAGTCGCAGAATACTCCTAATGCATCCCGAGAATCTTCCCAAGCTTCACCAATATGTTGTAAGAGCTCGACACCCGCGTTGGTTATCCGCGTTGGTTATCGAGCGGGCCCTAGTAGAACCGAATTGTTTGTGACATAAAATCGTTACTATAGAAAGAAGCCGACAACTGAATTATATAATTTTTTCGAAGATTTACTGAGAGTCGGTAGTATTGATACAGGCCTAAAATTAGAGGGGTCTGTTGTACTACCGGCTTTAAATAAAGGTATAACTTTACCGAGTTTCATCAAATCAGGTAATATGCCATCATAAATATCTATTTATTAAAAATACAAGCTAAGTGTGGTGACACACAATCTATTATGGCACTAATAATTTTAACTGATCAACCGTAAAGGTCGACAGTCTTTTTCTTGTCTATAGATCTAAATGCTTTTATAATGTCTACAGGACTTTATTCTTCTTCAATTTAAGAGCTATGCTCTTGTCGGTGGAGTAACGACCATGTCTCTCTACTTTCCGCCCTCGTTTTAACCTCTTGGTACGACACGACATTCACCTTCTCTTTCACTTGGTCAAAGTAATTACATTTAAAGTAATTAATTACTCTACAGGACTTATATGATGAAATTTAAAATGTGAATTACAAATCCCCACATTTTGTTTAAGTAGCGATTCAGCAAGTGTGGGACATGAACTAAGAGAATTTGTAGTCGCAATTAGAATGTTGGTAAGGACTTTTTCAAAAGCTTCTGCAACTTCTAATTTGATAATAAATTTTTAGTCTAATATCGATGTTGCGAGGCATGACTTTTCCAGTTTCGCTATTTATAATGTTACGAAAACATTAATATTTTCAGTTTTCAACATTTTAAAGACTGATTTATGTATTCAAAATTTCGGTTGAATTTCAAAAAATAAATAAATTTATATTTCTACTATATTCTAGACTTGACTGTGAATAAGCTCTTATTCGTACGATACCATACGATTCGTACACTTTTTAACATGCTTTATAAGGAATCTCTTAATTTTTTAAATAATATTCCAATTTTTTGCAATATTATTATTCAATTACTTAAAGTGATTCTTCTCGGAAAAACGTCCCTGTACCTAACCCTAATTTCTTATTACTGTTTGTTAATCTACATCTGTTAGCACCTCGGCCCAAGATCCAAGAGCTAAGCTAACCCGGCACTATACCGAGGATATCCCAGACATTACCCTATACTAGGTTAGGATGACATCAAACAGCTGAAAAACAACAAGGCGCCGGGCGATGATGGAATCACTGCGGAGATTCTGCTGAAAGCGAGCGAAACACCGGTACTTGAACTCCTTCAGAAGGTTTTTAATTTCTTATTGCTCGAGGGTGTAACGCCGGAGGCATGGAATATGGGTATACCTGTTCTTCAAAAAGGGTGACAACACCCTATTGAAGAACTATAGACCCATATCGCTTTTGAGCCAAATAAGCTGTTTTCTAGAACAATGACTTCCAGCCTCCCGTACAAGCCGATTTCCGAAAAGGCTTATAGCACCATAAACCACATCCACACGCTGCGGCTATACAGAAGACCGAGGAGTGCATTATGGCGAAAGCCCATATGTCATTGTGCCCACACAAATATCAGTTGGGAACTCCAATTCTCGAAGTTGTAAGTGAGTATGTCTACTGAGGACAAGAGATCCGGCTTCGAGAGACGCCAATCGACGAATTTAACTCGGACGGGCAGCGTTACGGAAACTGTGCAACGTCTTCTTGTCCAAAACACCTCAGTGCTTGAAGGAGTGTGTTCCCAGTGATGACTTATACTCGTAGCACTGAAATGTGGTCTCTCACCTCATAAGAAAGCTCAAAGTCGCGCAACGGTTTACGAATGAGGTAAGTTCGCCTAATACGGACCACATTTTTGCAAATCCTTCTAAATTTGATATAAGAAGTATTTCAATTTAAAACTCATCTAAAATATACAAATAGCCATTATTTGAAGTAGAAATTTTAACCAAAACCCACGCAACAAAAGTAAATTAATGGCAAATTTTCTTTTTAAAAAGATTGTCAATGGACCTTATTAGAAATAGGTGATCTCAATAAGGCTCATTCCTATTCAGTTGATTATTCCGAAACGACTTTATTTTGTTTTTTTATTTACTTTTGTTCTAAACTGTTACAATTGTTTCTGTCATTCCCGATAGATTCGTCCATAAATTAACAAGAATTAAAGTGATGGTCCTTATAAAGACTATAGAAACTTAAATGCAGAATAATAGATTTGATTTATGTCTTTTAACAAAACACAGTTTGGTTTTGTATTGTTATTTACTAACTGAAATAATTTTAAGCATAAAAATAACATATTAAGGAACATTTTCAGGCATTAGCCTTTGGGCCTTATTAAGTCTATAGAAATCACATTTTTACCAGTGGCCCTTATTCGGACTATGAAAGTTTAGTAAATAGTAAGTAATCGTAGTGTATGTTACGTTAGTAAATCAGTTGAGTTTGAGTTCATCGGATTATGTAAACAAGCCGTTTACAGTTTTATACACCTAATTAGGTCCGGTCCTTATTTGGTGGCAAGGAGGTGGACCTTCTTAGGCACTTCGCTATTCCGGAGAAAACCAATAAAAATCGACAAAAGAAAATAGTGCTTTCAATAACCTTACCTTCACAATCCACGCCTAAATGTTACTTATTCCTTTAGACTTCAAATTTCTTGCAAAAACGAAACAGAAACACTTGAATTAGTCAGAATAAGAACAAAAAATTTTATAAATCGACCTACACGTCGTGACATGAACTGCATTGACAGGTATACTAACAAAATTGTGCCTTAAAATTCAAGTAATGCCAACGCGCTTCAATGATTGGTTAATGAGGAACGTCGGCGCAAGATTTGATTTCAATATAGTATCGGGAGTGGAAGTTTTAAAATGGTGGCGCTTATTTGGAACCGGCCCTTATTAGGCGAACATACCTTGTATGTTGTGCTTGACTAGTGATCAGAAATTTTACAGGGGTTCGCTAAAAAGTTGATATAGGTACTCAGTTTGTCGATAACAGGGTGCATTCGCTTTAGGTGCTGGGTGCCGCAGCTGTAACGACAGTTGAAATGTGATACATGATTTTTTTTTTGATTGGACTGGAACGGTGAATGTTCCAATACGATTACATTTTATACCGTTCTAGCAAGAGAAGATAATGCGCCAATGTTATCCAATATGCTAATTAATGGCGTTTTAATGAAAAGAATTTAATGTTTTTACCATCGACTCGTTAAGAAGAATGAAAAAAAATAATTTAATGTAATATAACCATATTACTTCTCGTTGCTATAAAATAATAAAATAATTTATATAATATATAATAAATTTATAGAGGAAAGTAACCAAATATAGAATAGCGTTTTGTTTTTTAGGCATAAATAAGACATATTAAAGAAATCAATAACTTTATTCGTAATTATAAACAATCATATATTTGCGGTCTAAATAGTGGTTGCGGCTTCTTCTGGAGGCAGTTTCTTTTTCTGGCATAAGCGAAACCAAGTAGATCTCGGTACATCAAGTGATTTTTATATAACCCATTTTTTTATCTCTCAACCACATTTATAGCCTCTGCCATATAATCTGTATTCCATTCTTTTCGTTTTGCTTTTGTTTTGATGGCCGCCATTCTAATAAAATAAGATAAAATACTTTCTTGGATGCGATAGTCCATATTTGGACCCCATGAACTGTCCATATTTGGGATTTCTAAATAATTTAAACTTATTTTCGTATTTTTGAAATTTCAATTAAATATTGCAATGAAATGCCTCCAAACTATCAAACAAACATTTATACAATACATAGAGGCAATAAATATAATAATATTTGCTATTATATTACGAAAAATACTTAATATTTATGTACTTGAATAAGTTTTCTGCAACCAACAAAACAAAACTGTTTCACCATGGGCAAGGCACTCGCTGGACTGACACGTCGAATCCTGTAGGCATGCATAGGGATAGATAGACATAAAAGATTACTAATTATTACGTCTAGAAGTATTTGTTTACACGAAATGCCGGTATTCCAAATTAGGGATACTATTCCATATTTGGTTACTTTCCTCTACCGGACGAGTTTTTTTACCGTAAGGAAAAAAATGTATTTATGTGGAATAGGCTACAAACGCGATCGTCAAATGACACAACGCTCTATAGGATGATACTTTGAAAAAAAAAAAATTAACTACCTATGCCAAAACACTCGATTCCACTATAATATGCCCGATTTTTTTTCCTTACGGTAAAAAAACTCAATATTCCATTATCAACTTCGGCATAGAACCTGTAAAGATGATGTATTAACTGCTATTTTAACTGAATGAATGAAATTTAAAAGCATTACTACACGATCATTCCAATTTTAACGTGCATTAAAACGAAATGACAAAACCTGAGTGCTAACAGATTTTAGTATAAAATTCTAATTGGCGAGATCCAGTTGTGGCGCAGCTGGATCGACCTCGTTCTAGCAGAGCCATTATTGATCATTACTTCCTAATATACTGTACATGGTTGAATTTCAGCTTATGTTAATGGTAAAAATAAATAAATCTTAGTGTAATCAGATTTACAATATGTATTGCAATTAATGAGGTATAGATGTGACGCTGTTGGGACGACGACGTTCAAGCTGCGTCACCTGAATTTCCCCCCTTATTGTACCAGTTTGTAAAAATCTTGCAACTAAGTGTAGTCTAATTTATATGCAAATCGAAGACGGTGAAGCAGCTGAAATGATGCACACTTTTCCATAGAGCCGAGCCGAGTCCGAAAATCGGCCCTTGACGTGACTCTGCAAACTAATACCAGGTTTAAGTAGTACTGTATTTTTCATCTTGGAATAATAAAACCTTAAAACCAGCACAGCATCAGCCTAAAATTTCTTTTAGTTTATAGAGTAAGGTTTTCAATAAATATGCTAACGTGAATATGTTCGTTTATTTGTTCAAAAATTCACAATAAGGAACTTACTATTTTAAATGATACTACACAACGCAATCAATTATTCTATTGCATAACTTAATCTTAAAATTCGAGATAAAATTTTATAGTCTTTAAGGGACTGACCTCTTGTAGATTACAAAAATTGCAGAATGCACTGAAATTTTACCGTATCATCAACATATATCCTATGAACCTCCAACCAAATTCCACTGATTCTATTGACGACTGCCGAGTGCTATCAAAGAACTTTCAAAAGTAGTCGCACATATTGACTTAAAATAGGTATTTTGAATAATTAGACGGGCACGTTGCCGATAATAAAGAAATTCACCTGCCTCTTTTACGTATACGTGTAAGTCGCTAAATCTGCTAAAAGCATGTCTTAAAACTCGTGTCAATGTTTAATAAACAGAAGAAGAAATTGTACAGTCCAGGAAATAAAATAAAGAAAAAATGAATGATATAAGTACCCTACCGCACCAACAGGAGATGACATCAAGGTTACAATTGCGAAAACAAATCGAACACAGTCATAACGCTTCTATCCTTATATCCTTGATTTCTACTAAGTACATCAAACAGGTATGACATCAAAGTTACAATTCCATAAATATGTTGAATACAGACATTATATTTCTACGCTTATGTCCTTGGTTTTTACTGAGTACATCAAACGGGTATGACATCAAAGATACAATTCTGCAAACAAGTGTATAAAGTTATTACGTTTCTACGCTTAGATTCTTGATTTCTACTAAGTACATCAAACGGGTATGACATCAAAGATACAATTCTGCAAACAAGTTGTATAAAGTCATTATGTTCCAATCCTTGATTTCTACTAAGTACATCAAATGAATAAGACATCAAAGTTACAATTCCGCAAACAAGTTGTACACAGTCATTGTTTCTTCGCTTAGATCCCTGATTCCTACTAAGTACATCACACGGGTAAGACATCGAAGTTACAATTCGACAAACAATTATATTTCTACGCTTAGATGCTTGATTTTTTAGATGCTTGATACTGAGTACATCAAACGGGTATGACATCAAAGATACAATTCTGCAAAACAAGTTGTATAAAGTCATTATGTTTCTACGCTTAGATCCTTGAAAGTACATCAAACGGGTAAGACATCAACGTTACAATTCCATAAATATGTTGAATACAGTCATTATATTTCTACGCTTATGTCCTTGGTTTCTACTGAGTACATCAAACGGGTATGACATCAAAGATACAATTTTGCAAACAAGTTGTATACAGTCATTATGTTTTTACGCTTATATCCTCGATTTCTACCGAGTACATCAAATACATGTAGAGTACAGCATGAAAGTTACAATTCCGCAAACAAGTTGTACACAGTCATTATGTTTCTACGCTTAGATCTGTGATTTCTACTAAGTACATCAAACGGGTAAGACATCAAAGTTACAATTCGACAAACAAGTAGAATACAGTCATTATATTTCTACGCTTAGATCCTTGATTTCTACTGAGTACATCAAACGGATATGACATCAAAGTTACAATTCCGCAAACAAGTCGAATACAGTCACTATATTTCTACGCTTATATCCTTGAAATTTTAGATACAGATATTTTAAAGTCTGGCTTTTAATTACATGGAATTCTGAAGAAGAAGTGTGACCAGGCTAATAAATTGATTCCACTGTTATCGATAAAAAATTACCATATAATATATAGATTGGCTATGAATTCATGAAAACAAATAAATAAAGACTGAATTGTGTACTACAATATCTATATAGTCATGTGAAATTTATTTTACATTACCTAATTTAAGAATTATTAATAAGGAAACAATTAGTGTGGAAAATTAATTTCAACGGATACGTTTTTAACTGCAGGCATGTATTATAATTATAAGCCTTTTTTTATCCCTATAACTATTTTTAATGTTTTTTTTAATTAGTGCTCGGAATCCACACGACACTAATGAACTGAGATACAAACTACTATTGTAAAGATAGTAGGTAGAATAGATAATGAACACATATCACTATACTCCTTATAGTTAGTTTTAGGTGTGTAATTAACATGACAGCTGACCTGACTTCTGTTCTGTCGCAACTGACAGGTTGTCAGAGTTCCAAGGAATTAAAAATCAGACTACAGTTACAACATTATCTACACCACCGACAACGACAAGTCCTTCTAACAATTATAATAAATAATTAAAATTATGGAGTAAACTCAATCCATTAATAATGAAATATAAACACAAATCACCTATTATCTATATCTGAGATGAGATCACAAAAACAATGTGCTTAAGTATTTAGAATACTAATAAAGCGTGCGTATGAGTAAAATACTTTTAACCTCACAAAATACGGCAATAAATAGACGCTTTGTTTAATGTTTAAATAATTATAATACTTATAAGACAACCTTGTGGCCTTAAATAACATTACATATACAAATATTATATTTGCGTATATGTATGTGACTGTTAACATAATGAGTTACGTTAGATATTATGAAAGGACGCTTACTCTTCTACGCTCGGCGTGTTATCGCCACTGAACACCACGTGAGATTTCATATAAATCAGGAAAGCCAGCAAGCGATCATTTTCTGCTTCAGTACCTCTGGAAAGAAAATATTACAAAATTTTACGCCCGTTTTTCATAAGGGTAGGCAAAGTCCACAGACTTCTACCTCATACGATCCTAACATACACTTTTTTATAATTCTCATAAAATTGTTTATGCACATTCGTCAGTTTAGGTAGGGTAATACTATGTAACACTACATAATAATAAATGACAATGAATCTAAATGTAACAGAGGAATTTATAGAATATTTAGTACCGTTAATATTACTAAAAATATTATGTACTTAAACCGTAATCCTGTTCCTTTTAGTAATTGTTTGCATACTTTTCTTGAAATTATAAATATGATAGGAAAGCTGTTCTGTTTGTAGCTGTATAAAAAACTATACAATGTTTAACACAAAAACGTCAATGGTTTTCAGAAATATGCCCCAAGATCATTTTATTCGTCATAAAATATTCAGAAAACGCATTCTGCAGAAGTTCGAAGAAGCGCCTTTCGAATTCACTTACTGCTTCATTAGAGTGCGGACACACAACGCGTTTGGCGTACGACGCCAGCCCAGAACTTTAGAAGTATATTGTAACAATATTCAAGAAAGTTTATCGTCAATTAGGTAACAGGTGCATTATCGCAATGAGAAAATATAGGACGCGATTGTGTTGGTTATATGTTAAGTACTCCTCTGTGGTTACAGTAACTGGCATCGGTTCACTCATTTTAACTACATGACTACCGCCGAAGCAGCTTCGCCAAAGGATTCTGTCGAATAGTAATGTTCCTTTAAAAAAATAAAGGAAATTATGTCAACAAACGTCTTACCTAATAAAATAAAATCATATCATATCAATCATAAAATCAATAATTCAATAATCAATAAAAATATTGTAGTAGCAACAAAGTAGCAATTTTTCGCAACTTTAGACTTATAGACCAATTATCATTACTCAAATTTGACTAGAATTTGTTTATAGTTTATATACAGCTATAAAATTGCGGAACAGCACTCGTAAATAATTTCGTGTTCTGAGCAAACCATTAATATGTCCGGCAAAAAGTCTGTTTCCTGAGTCAGGAATCGAATCGAAACTAATGCAGAAAAAGTTACCATTTTTTGGCACCAATCGAAATAATTTACCCAAAAAAGGTTTAGTAATAAAAATTAAAATGTCTGTATTAGACATAGGAAGCCCACGAAATCCAACTTATTATGATGACGATTTTGATAGCATTTCACTAACCTAAAAATAATTTTAAAATAGTGATCTCTTTCATTGTGACAAGATAAAAATGGTTTATACGGGGAAAAATAGTTTTAGGTTGGAGAAGTGTGAACCGACACCATTGTGTCTTTTGTATGAGAATTAAAAACAAATCCTTATCATTAAATATAAAAGTCCTATTGAAATGAAATACAGTAAAGGAAATCTTACTCGACATCGATTTCTATAGCCAAGACGGTGTGGTGAGGCTTGCCTTCCTCGTCGAACCATCTGTAAGGGAGAGGACAATAATGACCATTTACAGTTTCAACATCGTAGGTCGAAAAGAATATTAATTTGTATGATTTTGTGTATAATTACTTTACTGATATACATACATAACCGTCACCACCTTTATCGCAAATCAGAGATATCCCAAACAATAGTGTTTGGATGTCTAAAATAAGCTTGTCACTGTGCTCGTGAATATAACAAAGGTTTCAGTTATATTTCCGACCTTATGATATATATTTACTTTTAAGTGATGTCCGGGACTGCTACTATAGTTGTATATGAATTGAGAACAACCCCAATAAAAGTGAGCGGAGCTTAGCCACGTTCAAGCGGCGGCAGTTGCATGTAAGCATGCATTTTATGTCGTATGATGAAATCTCAATGAGCTAGCGGACTGCATGCGCTTTGCCGACGTTTTCGCTATGTGGAGTATCCGAATAGGATTGACAGGCAACCTCCACCAATCAAACTGTGCTTTGAGCTTTACGTGGATCGTTTCGATGTGATTTTTACGTCCACTTAATAATAGGTTTGCGTAGTCGTTGTTTATAATTTGTTTTTTTACTGTCCTAGACATACCTAGACGATCAGGTACCAAAAAATTATGTTGAACACAAAATTAACTTAATTTAACCTTTATGGCCATAGATGGCATAAGTGGCCGTTAAAAGGACGTAACAGTATATTGTATAACGAAAGAGCAAAATAATATTTTTACGGCGAAGGAGCTATTTTGAATCCAGAGCGGAACGAAAGATCCAGAATCCCAAGTGTAGCGAGGGATTCAATGTACATCGCCCGAGGTAAAAAAATAATTTTGCGCTCGAGTGATACACTCTACTTTTCATCTCCCTCTATGAGAAAAAAAAACAAGAAGCGCTTACATATTATGTATATATATTAGTTATTATTTTTACAAACTACGTAATGTTAAAAATTCACATTTTTAACATTACGTAGTTCACACAAGTTCCGCGCGTAGTTCGCGAGATTTCTTTTATATAGGTATTTTTAAATGTTCGCGTGACTAGCTACCACCATTTTATCTAAGTTTACCGCCAAGAAGCAATGTTGATAGCATTGTTGTGTTCAAACTATTTGATATAAGATAGCCAGTAACCCAAATATCTTGGGGGCTCCGTTTGAGCGTACTTCCAACTTCGGCCTTATCTTAGGTGAGTCTTTAAGACAAGCGCGAAACCGTCGTGCATAATAAAATTACGCACCACCACCGATTCGAATCACCTTAGTACGGTGAATAATTACGTACATATCAGCGACAGGCGGCGACACATAGGGATCAGTGGTGAGGCAGCGCGGGCGGCGGGCGGGCCCCGACTGTCCCTGCGCAGAGCCAAGCGTGTGCCGCGTCACATGCCAGAATGCGCGCTGGCATGCACCCACACCGTCGATACGCTCGATGCGCACCCATCCTAATTCACATAAAACATTTATAGAAACCTACAAACTCTAATCATCTACATTTAAAAACGCATGCTACTTTTTCTGTATTTAAACGTAAAGTTGCCTAGTTGCCATGAATATAGTCATGTGTTCAAATTTTTACTTTATTACTACTTTCTCGCGAATATGTTGAATTTGTTTATCTTCCGGGAACTACTCACTTTATCGGGATAAAAAAATATTCTATGTTTTAATCCAGATAAGTTCTACCTATATACGAAATATCATCTAAATCCGTTCATCCGTTTCGCCGTGAATGAGCATCAAATGGACAAACAAACATCCAAACTTTTAACTCTAAAACGTTAGTCTACTAGTTAAAAAAGTTAATAGATAGAGTAGTTAGATGGTTAATTCAACATAATTTTTTGTACGAAGAAAAGTATGTGTAGGGAAAGTATTTTTAAATGAGCTTTACTGGCTAAATACTCATCAAAGTCTCTAAACATATTGCTCCAAAATTTTACTTTACTTTATCGAAAATAAAATATCAAACGAGTATCTATCATATAAGCACCTAGACAAGCGACAAAGTAACCCTTTGTGAACTTTCCAGAGAATATGTGACAAACTTTCCGAACAGGAATAAATATTTTATAACGAATAACGAACGAACGAAATATGACTACAACTGTGCTATTGAATCAAAATAAGTTTTTATAATTTATTATGATTGTCTGGACCCATTTTTGAGTACAATTTCAACTGCGGCATAGTTACGATGTAGCCGAAGATAAAGCACGCAATAGTGTAACAAAATACAATTCACTTGTAAAAAAATGTCGCTTAGATGACGCTAATGAAACGGAATTTCATAACTGAAGTATCAGTTTTACATAAGAAAAAATAGAGCGTGAACATAGGGATCTGCTCGCATGGGTCGGTGTGGATGATGTTGAATGAGTATCTACGATAACGTTATAAATGTACGCTTCAAAAGCAATGTGGAAGTAATAAACGTTACAATGAAATAGTGCTATTTACCAGCTAATGGAGGTTCTGCATCAGGTTGACAATTGTTACAGTAGCATCGCACCTGTCCCCAAGACACGGCCTGCCTCAGCTCGGGGTGTGGCAACACAAGAAAATTCCAATACTTCAGCACCAAATGGAGATGTTCGCACCCTTCACCAGACGCTTCCCATTCAGATTCTAAGCTCTGTCCTTCAGTCCCGTCGTGATCTAAGCACAGTATGCGATTAAGGTAATGAAGATTTTCCACCGACAGTGCCTCACACCAGAAATCGTCACGACGCGTTGAATCATCTAGAGAGGACGACTGCTCCTCAGTTAAATCAGGCAAATTACCAGTCTCCAAAGTCATTGCGTCCACGATCTCGTTATCCAAGTTATCAACGTCATTTGCTTCGGGGTATCGATCGTTGTGACGAATGTTCGTGTCACAGATATTTCTGACTAAAATGTACGGTGAATCTTGACCCACTCGCGAGCCCACGCTGAACGAATGCCGCAGGGACGCTTTAACTTCGCTTTCCAATGCCATATCATTAGGATGAGAAAAATTGTGCGTCGAATGACTCTTCTGTATGCCACCACTGAAAATTTCATTATTACCCACAGGCAGAGGTATGTTCACTGGCAAAATGAAACTTTGATGCAACGATAGTCTGTTTGGGCATACTCTCTTGGTTTTAATTTCATTAGGGGCCGAAGCAATTTGGAAGAATGGCTCTGCCGTACTAGGCCCAGGTTGATTGAGTATGGATTCAAATTCATCTTCTACTAAATTATCCTGACTGAATGCTTTAGTTTTGCGCCTCGGGCGCACATCATGTGTTTGTGGGCTGTCCAAGCTTAATTGCACGATCTCATCATCGACTAATTCTAGTTCAGCGAGTGACTCTTCTCGGAGATTTTCTGTAATAATCGGTAAATCAAGAGACGCACCGCTCGTGACAACGTAAGGATGTAGCAATACTGATACCTGAAAGTTTAAGATATATATTACATATTTATATGCTCAAGTTATGAAAAAAATGTACGAGTATAATCTACGCAATAATATTTTTATCAGCATACTTGGTTAACTCTTCCATAGAGATCTATCATAGGAAAGACGTGACTGTAAGTCCGAGGTACGACTCCAATTGCACCAAAAATGTTTCCATCAATGTCCAGTACCAATTCACTGTTGAATCGGAAGTGGATCGTCAGCACCGACTGTTCGCAGAGCTCATCCAACACCACTGCCATGGCTGTTTTCTGTTGAGAATGTATTAGCCATCAATGATTAAAGTAAACAACGCATTTATCAAATTTTAATTCGGCCACATCTAATCGATGCCGAAATTTCGACGTATTTTGAAGAGGTATCAGTATCGACAATATAATAAGTCTTTACCTATAAAATTGCCGTTCTGCAGTACTGGCCATTTCAAATCAAAATAATTTTTGTTTGGCTAAGAATTCTAATTTCAAATTAACTTTATTTTAAAAACATGGAATTCTTTTTCCAAAGTAGTCATTTGTTTATTGTTTAGTGTTACATTTTGATCGTATTTCAATCTTTTTCGTCATCATGGATACGTTAAAAATTCGAGTAATTATGGAATATGAGTACCGTCGTGGTAGCAACGCGGCACAAGCGGCACGCAACATCAACGACTTTTACGGAGCTAACACTACAAACCAACGCACCACCTGTTATTGGTTTGCTCGCTACCGTTCTGGGAATTTCGACCTGAAAAATGAACCTCGCGGTCATCCGAAGACTTTGGTCGACAATGACGAATTAAAGGCGATTGTGGAAGCTGATGATACACAATCTACGGCTGAATTAGCAGCAGCTTTCGACGTTAGCGTCAAAACAATATAGGTCCATTTGCGTCAAATTGGCAAGGTAAAAAAGCTTGACAAATGGGTGCCCCACGAACTCAATGATCGCCAGCGCGAAGTACGCGTCGAGACGTGCCTTGCACAGTTAGACAACTATTTATCCAGCATACGATCCTTCGCCAACACTCTGCTCTTACTTATGACCCGATAGATAGCTCAACCAACCGACGTATAGACAGGGTCTGCCGCAACGCACTATTTAAAACAGCCTTCACCAACAGATTCTTTTGCTTTCTTGGACCATACCTGTATAATAAGTGCAACAGAATCCTTGAAATCTATCCGTTACCTAAGTTGGCGTGCAAACGTAAAACAAGTAAGTGGTTACAAAAACTTACATATGGAGAAACCGAATCCCTTCTCAATATCATTAGGTAAGGTAAATACACAAATGCATCAACTCAATACACCAGTGCACACACGCAATACACACACACGCAATACACAAATGCATCCACGCAATACACATATGCTCACATACAATACACAAATGGACACACGCAATTACAAATGCACACACGCTATAGGCAAATGCACAAACACGCAAAACACAAATTCACATACACGCAATACACAAATGCACTCATACACAATAATTATTTCCATTGTCTCTTTCTTACTTTTTTATCAATATTAACTTTTCTTTTTTGTTTTCGTAAACCGTGGGGTGGAGACCTGGTTACCTGAGACACAGGTTTCCCTAGTTCAGGCACCAGTCTCCACATAGAATTATAGTCCCTAGCTATACTGAACTCTAATGTACAATAATGATATAATGTAGAGAAAAATAAATAAATGATTGATGATTGATTGACTCGTATATGCTGAAATACGTACAAAAGTGCCATTGTCGTTTATGAGATCACTGGACAACACCCATGTCGGTGGGTCGAGATGCATAGCACACTGCGGCAGAGTCTCGGTAGGCAGGGTGCCGACCGCGCCAATTGATACGCTTCCAGACCATTCCTCTGCTACTTTATCCACGCGGAACTGAAACATTTACATTCAATATCTTCATTTACTACATGTATTAGGTAACGTTCGTTCGCAGTTTTGATGATTTTTTATTCGCTTCCAAGCCAAGATCAGAATAGAAATGCTCAAATACATACAGAAAATGTGCAAATATCATAAAAGGCCATACAAGAGACTGAAAACTGGACAAATTGCACGAATTTGCACCTAACGAGTAATACAAATAATGTGCAAACGTATCCTTAGACAACAGTAATACATGCTATTATATTGCAAGGACAATAAAATCTACTGGCATGACAGGGCACGATGTCGTCTACACTATTAATTTGCATCTCAGTGTACTGAGATCTCACCATTAGCGTGTACGTCTGCCCAAAGTATTAAACGTTTGGTGTGCTAGACAACAAAATACAATTCCCATTATCTTCAAAAAATCCATTGTAGGAAATCTCGTCGTATTTTAATAATTACAGTAATAATATACCCTGGATCATTTGTAAAGAACTAACCTACTTACTCTGTTCAGACTGCACCGCAAGCACCTACTTAAATCTAAAAAGGGCAAGACCAAGATGGTGGAGTGACTATCCACGTTAGGAACTGTACTATTAAGAAAGTTTTGCACCCTAGTGCCTCCTGCAAATCTCAAAGTTGTAGAATTTAGGAAAAACGGAACTCCATACCCTAGCAGATGGAATAAGACCATACAATTCCATTGCACGCTGTCCCTTACTCATATATTCTATATTATTCAAGCAATATACTTGAATTCCCATAGGATGATACCCATCACTTTTTGCTGGATAGCATATACCGGTCAAATGACAAAGAAAAAACGATGTACTAAGTTGTTTAAAAACAAATTCTCAGCCAAGGCTCCTGCTTCAGTCAACAACATTATGATTACATCTGGTGACATTAACTATAGGGATTAGATATGCCACTCAGGGCAGAGCAGAGCCTCGCCGAACCGGATGATCAACTCATCAAAATGTTTCTGCATAGTTTGCCTTTACCAATTGGTCGCATATACCATTCAGTATCGAGAAGGTCACACTTCTTTCCTGCTTGATTTGATTATGACTAATGACGATTTTCATGTCTCACATTTGCAGCATAAACAGTTTAATGTGGAGTGATTTATAGAAAGGGTCGCTGAGCAGTTGCTAAGCTAAATATCTTCGAAGAACAATCTCGTAAATACCAGATTTGATAGAGTACACAAATACTTTTTTTTTTTGTAATCCATAAATTAAAGATCCATGACTCGGGTAAACGTGTCCGTATTTATCATACACACATATGCCCTTAGCTGGATTCGAACCCGCGAGTTGAACCACTACACCAAACAGGTCGGCAAATAGGTTCTACCATTTTGGCGTGAGAGACAGAATACATACAGATATTGGAGTGCAGATAGCACCCCTCTTACATATACATACAAAAAATCTTAAAACGTTCTAACAGACATATAAGCTTTTAAGTTCGCCTTTTTTGACATTCCAGTTTTAACGCAATAAACACGCAAAGTAATAATTTCACTTGCAATTTTTAATTTACATGAAATCGCTTTGTGCAACTGAGAAACACTTCCCCCTCTCTCTCTCTCTCTTATATTTAAGAGACTCGGGGGAGTCCTTTCCACTCTTCTCATCTCTCTCTCCTATATATGATCATTATTAGTAAATATCATAACTACAAGTAAATAGGTATCAGAGGTAAAATAATAAAAAAAATTATACTCACCCTAAAATTGTGGCCTCTTCTTAAGGGCTGGCTAACGATGGCAATAGCATCTTTATATCCCGAAATCCGCATAGCAACAGTATCTGAAAAAAAATAAAAAATGAGTTTATGTTATGCTGATAATTGGTTCATAGATATTACCTATTTTTTGTAAACCTTGAATTGCAATATATTTCTTTTAATTTTTACAATTTTTTACATTAACTTTACGGGCTGGCCCAATGTGACAATGCAAGCACTAAAAAATTATTGGTTACTTTACCCGAGCTACATAGTTTGATACTCTTCCCGTGCAAATAGTGAAACGTGTATGGGAGAGGGGGTCGCCGCCGCCTTGGGTCGGTGACCACTTGCGCGGCCTGACCCCCGGCCTGCCCGGCCCCGCCGCCACTTGCCATCACTTCCACTTCTACTTCAACCACTTGGACGCTGGCCGACGGTGAGGTTACGCCCTCCTCGGCAACGTCAATATTCTCAGCGTTGACACTATTTCCCGCACTGGCAGAAGCGTTCGCGTTGTCTAGTGCGTTATTGAACGACAATTGTTGCTTGAAACACTCATCATTGGGAACTGGAAATATTTTTAGATTTGAGATAGGCATATTTTCTATAAATTACAGATGTTTTTTTGTTCTAAGCACACATAAGCGGTGATTTACTTATACGCAGTCGAACTCAAAATTTGATGAACAGATCCAAATTTTCAGATTTCCTGGGTATAACAACTTTCCATTAATCACTATGCATATTAACAAAGTAATATTAACATCCAATAATTTCAAGTATTTTATATACTTGATTCGTCGATCATCTACAACTGATGATCGAAGACTTGATTACTTAAGTTACAGAACATTATTGAAGACATTAATATTTAATTTTTTAAAGAGAAAAATAGTCACTACAATTAAAAAAAAACTAAAGTCGGATGAACAAAACCCTATATTTTATAAGCTTGTAGATCAAAACTTAAATTAAGAATAAATATAATTTCATAAAAAAAATATATATTACCGTCACAGAAAAGAATGAAATGAGCATAAATTAGGTTGATTACTTATAGGAGTAAACTTTTTTAGTTAATGGAAGTAGGTATATTTGTACGCCTCTATCAACTAATAATTTATGAACGACAAATATTGTTTAGCGACATAATAAATGAACATCAATATTATACTAATGCCCTACCGGGCATATCGATTTGTATAAAAACCTAGTATACAGTAATTTAAAAAAAAAATCTGAGCATTTTAATTTTGACTGACATATTTAATTTACCGTATCCTGTCATAATACAATAATAATAATAATAATAATATAATAATAATAAAATCATTTATTTGCAGCCAATAAAGCCTTAGTAGGTACAAAAATAATGCGTAAAATTGCGTAAAATTGTAAATAATACTATTAAAATTAAAATTAAAATTTCGTCAGTCCAATGTTGGTGTCAATGTGGTATACTTTACATATTTCTCACTTTCGGTTCTCGCTCCGATGTACAGTTAGCCAATATTTAAAAATTGGACCGTCCAGTCCTTCACACACTGCCTTGAGAATGCTGTTATCAGAGCAGCGAAGTCTCTCCCAAAAAGAGGCCACGCGTGCTCTCATAACAGCAAAAAAGTCAGGTACCCTCGCCTCAGCGAACATGCCCGACGCACTACAGAAACGCGGATGTCTCATGAGGATGCGAAATGCGTCATTGTATTGCACCCTCATGGTGCTGTAAGATTTACGCGTAAAATCAACCCAGAGTTGGCACGTGTAGAAACACTGGCAGTATGCATTAAATAATGTCACCTTAACCATGTTGCTACACTTGCCAAATCTGCGCGCGAGCATATTACACCGCACCGAGAGCGCCCTCCTCTCTCGCTCCATGTCCTGATCGTCTTTCAGGTCGGTAGAAAGTATGTGGCCTAAGTATCTAAACGTCTCCACAGCCCGAACTACTGAATTGTTCATCTTAATTTCTGGCACATTCTCCGGGCCTCTCCCTGCTTTAAAAATCATTAAGTTAGTTTTACATACATTATATTTCAATCCATGAGCATCGGCATAAAGCTCACAGATTGAAAGCAACTTTCTAAGACCCTTGATAGAGAATGTTGTTTTATATAATATAACGCCACGACATTCTAGATTTAATAGGAGAACCGGGTAGAGAACACGTCACTTATACAGTACAGTATAATACCCAAAACTACCCTTTCAGATTAAATGACTGATATACAAATACTTACTTGAAAAGCAAAACTGTAAATATTAAATATCATGTAATTATTATTGTTAATACATTTTTTTCATTACTCAAGAGAATTATGATCGTTTGAGGGAATAAAACGACAATTTGTACAATGTCACCATTCTGTTTTACTAACAAAATTTACCTACGAAACAACTAATTGCAGCCGACCGACGTAAAAAGCTTTGCGATCGATAGCTATAAAAAATACGTTATTTGCCATTTAGCTCCCCTGCGTATGATAGCTGAATTTGATAAAGTAAGCGAGCTAGAAATATTATTATGGTAACTCGATATAGGTGTATCGATTAGACGTTACAATTAGCGATCGATCGCCTAAAATTTACGTGGTAATAGGCTGCTGGTCATCTTGTCACTAAGTATTAAAATTATTCATAATAGCAATTTGACATTTTGACCGTTGAAGGCCCTACCCATTTCACGGTTTCTCATAGCCAAATAAAAGTAATTTCGAGTCCTTATGGTAATAATTATCACATTAATGATAATGACTTACTTGTGGTCGGTAGAGCAGTCGCAGCGTTGTTACCTCTAGAAACTGCCTGTATTTTGGTCACATGACCATACATTTCCATTACCACATACACTTTCTGCAATGAAATGTCACTTAATATATTTACTGGTTTTAGAACAAATATACATTACATATAAAGTTCATATAAACACATACATCCGGCACTCTTTCAAAGGCCAAATCGGCTAGTTCAGAGTTATAGTAGACGAGAACTTTGCCGTCATTGGTCTTCTTGAACCCGATGCGGTCTCCGGGGCGCAACCACTCGAAAGAAGGAATGAAGGATCTCAAATCATGTTCACGTGAGCTGGCCTTCGAATATTTTATGTAGTTACCTACAAAGAAATTAAAACCACGTTAGATTACACGCCACGGCCTCGTGCGACAAGCCGTTAGAAGATAATTGATTCTTATAGTATATTACGATATAAGTGCGTTATGGCGACTATAACACACGAGGCGTAATAGAGTCGAATGTGTTTTATTTTTATTTTTTTATTTTATTTTATTGTTTTTATTTTAGTGTTTAACCAATATACGCACGTATATCATACGACGTTTTTCAACATACTTGTGAGGAAACAGAATACACAATCACGCGGCGTGCTGCCTACTGGCTGGCGCCGCGCTGCGGGCTAGTTCGAAATTTAAAAAATAAATAAATTTAGAAGCATATTTTATTACTGATCTCCATAACACGTGGAGATCAGCCATATTTTATTCACCGGGCTGATGGTGTTACCACTTGGCTGTATGAGACTTATGTTCTTTTCCATAGCGAATAGTGCGGTTATAGAATATAACTTCACTATTTGCGTTTATAACACACACGTGTTTTATGAGATGCTTGATATATCTAAAACCGGTGAAATTAGATCCAATTTACGAGCAAGTATGATGAAAAATCTTTAACATGTTAATAGAACGAGCCTACGGTGTGCCAATGTAGCCGTTGAATTGAATACGTTAAAAAATATTTATTAATACAAAAGCGAATAAATAAAAACCTACATCTTAAACTGTAGCGAACCTAGGCGTTACTTGAAGACAAATGCGAAACACCTATAGTGGTAATTACGGTATGTGAATAAATAAACATTACGAGCCATATTTGGGTCATGGACAATTGAAAGAACTGCGAAATCGATAAATTTTTAATTATTAAACGGTTTTAGTTCGCTTCACTCCCATGTATTTTTTATTTGCCTTAAGAATTGCAAAGGTACTTTTCATGTATAATCCTCGTGACAATACAATATTACGCAAACTCCAGATTCCAACTCTTCAATTCTGATGCTGCTTGATTTTGTGGACTGCCTGTCTAAACCGTGAGGATCGAGGATTTATTGATTTTGAATAATATTATTTTGTATCAAGCATAGACTTTATCATTCAACTCTGGGATCCAACTCCTCAATCCCGAAGGTGTAGGGGCACTGTTTGTCCAAACCGTGAGTAACGAGGACATATGTGAGGATCGACTATCTGTCTGATACGAATTGATAATATATGTACCAAGCGTAGAAGTTACCATTATAACTCCTAATTTTTTTTTTACAAATTTGATGCTGCTAAGGTAGCTTAGCAGCATCAAATTTGTAAAAAACCGTGATAATCTAGAATCTGTATTTTTGAATGGATATTATGTGTACAAGTATAAACTTGATAATGAAACTCTGCATCAAACTCCCCATTCCTGATGCTGTGCAGACACTGTCTGCCTACACCTCAGATTTCCTCACAACATGAGATTGGCGATCCGCAAATGAAATTTGTGCTTTATTTTCTAGTTTTTAGTACATCATGTAATGTAAAATAAAACCGTATAATCCCAACTAATATTATAAATGCGAAAGTTTGTGTGTGTGTGTGTATGTCTGTATATTTATTACCTCTTAACACTTAAATGGCTGGACGGATTTGGATGACATTTGGTTGGTAGACAGATTAGGACCTGGATTAACATATAGCATATAGCATATTTTTTTTGATAAAATACGACGCGGACGAAGTATCGGGCTAAAAGCTAGTTATAATATAAATTTAGAAATGTCCCAAGCAACTAAACATAGTAATATCATCGGCCCCATGAAGCAAGTAAAAGTTTAATGTCCACCCGATATGGAGTACACGTCATGCTTATTTCGCATGTAAACCTATGGTGGCAATTTGCGGGGAGAGAGGGTAGAGTTTAATTGCCTCCGTGGCTCAATGTAAACAGCAAGGAGTTTACGAATCGGAGATTGTGCGTTCAATCCCCAGCGGAGTTTTTTTATGCACAACGGTTTAGCACTTGAGCTCAATCACGCCTGATGTTAAGTGAAGATGAAGCCGAAGGTGGAACAGATGGATTCACCTGGATCTGATACATCAGCGTGGGCCAACACGCCATTGTGGATCGCTGCTCTCGCCTTGCTTGACAATAACTGACTGCCCACAATGGCACGCACGGCCCTATTTCCTGCTTTCAGTCTCCTTTCAATATCTTCCTCACACTTGCCGTCTCTAGTAATATACTTCCTAAATATACAAATTCCCTCACCTGTTCACCTTTAACACCATCTATCATAAAATTACATTCAGTCATCTTATCTTCGAAGCTACTTCAGCTTCGATTTCCACAACCATAACCTTCGCCTTACTCACATTTGTGTTCATTCCTTTCCTTTCCTTTAAATTTTCCATTCATAAGAGTCAGCATGCTCTGTAGGTCCTCCGCTGTTGTAGCAAATAGCACCTGGTCATCGGCGTACAACAGACATTTGACCAATAACTCACCCATTCTTAATCCACAATCATAGTCTTGTAGTTCATTCAAACAACTATCCATCAATAGATTGTACAGCCATGGTGACGCGACGCAACCTTGTGGGACACCCCTAAATCATAATAACTAGTATTATAATCGAGTCCATCTAAAAAGCACTGAGAGCCCAGCGGATTACCGGCAAACACAGCATACTACGTCCACTCACAACGTGGACAGACGACAAAGGTCGCGGAAAGTCGCTGGATGCAGGCCGCTTTCAACCGGTCACTTTGGAATCCCATGGGGGAGGCCGATGTTCAGCACTGGACGCCCTGTGCCTTAATATGGTGATGATGACATCTAAAATATTATACGATATTATCTATATTTTAGTAATAATAGTTAAATGTTGGAAGGGTTTAGTTGTCGTGAATGTAGTGTGGGTTAAGCGCGTGTTTTTATTTGTATGCAAACATCAAATTAACGCTATAATCCACAGCACTAACTTGTAAATTAAAACCGGTTTAATTCATGGGATCTAGATCTGGACTCTACCTACTTAAATTTTTGTTACTAAAAAGCAAAAGTATCGCATTATTTTTTAGATGTGGTAAATTACAGTTTGTATGAAAACTATTTACTATCGTTTACTCGTTAAGAATATTTATATTACATACAAACACAATTAAATACAATTGAAAATAAGCCTTAAGCATTGCAAGATAGAGCACACTTCAGACACAAGTTCGCATACGAAGCAACCAGTTCCTTCCCTGCCAAGTTGCGCATCCGAGCGCGCTATGCTTGTAAAATGTTTTTACTTATATCATTTCCAACTAAAAACCATAATTCAGAGTACAGAATACTGAACAATAGAGAGTAACATGTATGATAGACATTTTGCCGTTACTGAATACAGATAAGTACTTACCGTCAATGTAAGCAGTGTAATGCGGAAGACAAGAAACAGACGGCGGGAAGCTGCGATTCACGTGAGCATTCAGTATGTTAATATCGGTCACGCCCATTCGGAAACTACCCGCAAAGCCATATTTGCACTCCACTATTTTTATCTGGAATTTTCAAATTTGAAGATGAGACTGGAATACATGCTGACCAAGAAACGTTTTCAATACAGTATACTTTTGTAAATTGTCCAAGTGCTCTAAAAATCTATGGAAATAAGTCGGGTAATAGTATTTTTAGCCTAATTGCGCATTTTCATATATTACTTTTTACGACCATATAATAATTTAAATAAAGATAAAAGACAAATAATTAGTTAAATAGGTTGGGAATGGCGGTGCATGTGTGCTGATCTTTATCGGGTCACATCACTATCCAACTTCCACTACCAGGAAGGCAGAAACTACTCAGGAGATTCTGCTTTCCTGGTACTACTAAGTATACTGCGGCGGTGAAAATTATTACCCCGTAAGTGTCTTGTAGGTGCAACAGTAGACAACTTCAAAGCCCATTCATACTTAACGATAAATGAGACTAAATAATTCCGACAAATCTACAGATTGCACAATTCATATATAATAGGTACTATGTACAGTTCATAAATTGCAATTGTAAAAAATGGAGAAGTACCTCAAATATCTCGCCAAGTGCAAGTAGCGCAGAGCTGAACACGAGCGCAGCCATAGGGTCCGGTGTGAGACGTCGCGCGTATGTATATTCATGCGTCAGGCAGACGTTTTCGCCGCAGTACTCTGAGAAACTCCTAGTTCCGAAACAGTATTGTTCTGTTTTAGCAAATACATGAGAGCAACAAAAATTTATTATAAACATAGACGGACTTACAAAAGAAAACACTGTTTATAATACAGTATTGCATATAATTCTCTTGGACATACCGACAGATAAAAGTTAAGCCCAATTAAGTTTTCGAATATGAAGGTTAATAAATAGTGTCTGAAGAATAACACTGTCAGTGTCAAAAGTAAATACTATTTCTCTTATAGTTTTACAGGTTAAACACGACTATAACCTTATAAAATTAAACATGATTGTATTGTTCACAAACAAATTCAAGCTATAACGGAACGTACAGATGATGCACGAGTGATCTTGAGGATTCGATTCGCGCTAGAGGTTAATGTTTTTATAAGTATTTATAGCTAGATACCCAGGATTTAGGTATTGTATTTGAATAGAAATCTTTACTTTTATGTTGAGGTCGCCACATAATCGTAAAAGAGCTCTTGAAAAAGATTAAGGGGGTACCCTATGAAATGAAAATCGACGGTGCTGCCTCTGTAGTAAATAATAAATATCTCATAAACAAACCCTTAATGGGCAAAAAAGGGTGAAATCAATGTTTGTACTGCAAATAGTTTCGTATTGATCGGATTATCCACAAACATTAGCACGGATCACGGTGGCTACCGAAATCGTTTTACCGATTGTAGGTTATCTGGGTAGAACAAAACTAATTGCAAAACTTTAAAATATCGGAATCTAAACCAACTACAGCTTGACATTCTTGTTTTTCCCTGATAACGCTTTGTTTAGGAGATATCTAATTATTTACTTGAGTAGCAGCATCATCGACTGTAATTTTGTCACCTTAAATTATCGATAAAGCATCACACTGATTTCGTAAGATGAAATGAACGACAGGTTTTAAACGTCTTGAAATTGTAGCGCAACTGTCAATAAAAATTATTTAGATTCTCTGACACCCATTGATATTGAGAAGTATACTTACCAATAGGGCGGCGGAGGTGACGATAGCGCTCTGGAGTTGGTCAACAAAGAATTGTCTGAATTCGTACAACCATTATAATTGAACGCTCGCTCTTCGTTCTGGAGTATTGTAACCTATGAGAAAATCGTAAAATTACTAAGTGACAAGTTTTACAATGTGGAGCTTGCTCGAAAAAGTTGTGTTGTAAATACCTGCGTGCATTGGCCATAAAGATCGATCACGGAGTAGATGTTGAGATGCGGCACATACCACGCCTTACCCATATCCATCCCATCGAGATAGTAATGCAGGCTTCGGTCGGCGTGCCACATCATACCTAAAAACAATGCATACCAAAAGTGAATGAATATAGTTTATGCGGGTTTCTGTTTATTGTGTAGTACAGAACGTTTCACATGCTCAAGAAGATAACAGATCAAAAACAAAATTTATCATCAGCGAATGAACGGATAGATAACTTAGTATGACCCGTAGTCTCTCCGCAAAGACACGAGATAGAAGCCTGCTAACACGTTAATGCTTTATGCGAGTAGGAGAGACGCAAAGGTTCAACCTCGTGTCATTGTAGAAATTATGGGGCATGCTAGCGCCGCTGATCACTTTGTAGACCAGTTCAAATACCTGTAGTTATTTAAGAGATCCATTAGATGAAATCTATTCCACTGGTCGGCCAAACTACTACACTACATAGTATAAGATCCGGCCATAGAAATATATACCCTCATCTGTTATTCGACTATAACAAAATTATTATGTTAGTTAATGAATATATTAATACATTGAAAATGGGTTGCCTAGCTAAATCGCGGGCCAAACGGTTAATTAATGTAAATCCAAATTAATTGTTTTTCAATTAACTTCCCCGATTTGTTATTTATAAAAATCGACCATTATCTGAAAGAACATAACATAAGGAACTGGAAAAATATAGGTTGCCTACTTTCCCTTCAGCCTAACTATGGAGTTGTCATGTATAAACATGCGAGCAAGCGTTATTAATATACCCTCATCAGTTATTTAATTGATTTTTTTTTAAAATTAAAGGTTATTTTATTCTCTTTCTAACAGTATAAGGTTGCCTCAGTAAAAGTTTGTCACATGCACGGTTGCTGTGATTTTAGATGCGTCGTACAAGCGAGCTACATTGAATAAATATTGGATTTAAGTCAGATTAAATATTAAAAATGGTATCAAATACTTTTCACTCACATATTTATTTAATAACAATACATAATTATAATTACATAAAAATTAGAAAATTTTTTTGTTTACATATTTTGATTCATGAATAGCAAAAATATTTTTTAATATCTATTAAAAAATTATATAAAAATTTTCCAATAAAATATTTTTTTAAAAACTTATTCTGCTTCTGATTCGTCAGAAGTACTGATATCAAAATCGAATTCTTCATCGTTATCTTCTTTTGATTCGGTGACTATATCCTCCACTTGTAAGGGCGTTGGGTCCCCTTCAAACCACGTTGGCTTCAAGTAGCCATCCAAAAACCAACCACAATCTTCAGGACTTAGATTGACACAACGTGCATTTGTTGCATGAAGCCACATTGAATTGACGTAAATTGTGCACTAAACAATTCATTCTTTTTTTTCCATTTAATTTCTTGTATCGATTTAAAACCTTTCGTGGCCAACTCATGACTATTTAGTTCTGTAGTGTTGTATTACAAGCAACAATGGTGTCGATTCGGATGTACACCAACGAAACTAAAACCAGTTTTGGCGTGGTGCCGTCGCATCGTACTACTCCAGGGAGAAAGAGACAGTACTACTTTAAAACTAGTTTTAGTTTAGTCGGTGTACATCCGAATCGACACCAATGCGTGGTTTATTCTACCTCGAATTAAATAATCTCTCAAACTTTCGTAACGAAATGAATTGAATCAACTCAAACCCACCTTCGTGCAAATAGAGATAAGATGACCCTATCAGTTTGAGCTTCACTATGTTGAAAGGTGAATCGGAGGCATCAAGAGAGTGCATTACATCTTCCTGCTGCCTTTTTAGAGAAAATATTCAGGTCATCTGACATGAGTAAAGGACGAGAGTGACTAAACAAATGCATATAGTGAACCAATATTGTTACTAAATGTTAAAAGAAATAATTTGGTCATAATATTTTATTACACTAAACCTGTAGCGACTTGGAGAAAGAAAAATTTTTATATAATTTTTTAATAGATATTAAAAAATATTTTTGCTATTCATGAATCAAAATATGTAAACAAAAAAATTTTCTAATTTTTATGTAATTATAATTATGTATTGTTATTAAATAAATATGTGAGTGAAAAGTATTTGATACCATTTTTAATATTTAATCTGACTTAAATCCAGTATTTATTCAATGTAGCTCGCTTGTACGACGCATCTAAAATCACAGCAACCGTGCATGTGACAAACTTTTACTGAGGCAACCTTATACTGTTAGAAAGAGAATAAAATAACGTTTAAGTTAAAAAAAAATCAATTAAATAACTGATGAGGGTATATTAATAACGCTTGCTCGCATGTTTATACATGACAACTCCATAGTTAGGCTGAAGGGAAAGTAGGCAACCTATATTTTTCCAGTTCCTTATGTTATGTTCTTTCAGATAATGGTCGATTTTTATAAATAACAAATCGGGGAAGTTAATTGAAAAACAATTAATTTGGATTTACATTAATTAACCGTTTGGCCCGCGATTTAGCTAGGCAACCCATTTTCAATGTATTAATATATTCATTAACTAACATAATAATTTTGTTATAGTCGAATAACAGATGAGGGTATATATTTCTATGGCCGGATCTTATACTAACAGTCCCGCTACAGTAAAACATGTTCAGTGTGATGGACTATGGATGGATATATACTACTCTGTGTAAAAAGTATCGGGAATATGTCAATAAAAAGACCCGCGTAAAAGAGGTCGTTCTAATTTTTTTACTGCATGTTGGTAGCACTGTACTGATTTAGCGCGCAAAATTTGAGCGGGATCTGTCATTTAATTTGTTTTAAACTACACTTTTTGTTGGTCATAGTTTTGAGTCCTCGGCGATTTTTACAATGGAAAATATTGTTGAACAAAGAGTGTGCCTTAAATTTTGTGTTTCAAATGATATTTCATGTGGTGAATCACTAAAAATGTTGCGAAATACCTACGGCGAATCGTGTATATCGAAAACAAGGGCTTATGAATGGTATAAGGCTTTTAAAGAAGGCCGAGAAGTAGTAGTAGACTTGCCTCGTTCTGGTAGACCTTCAACCGCTACGACCAAAGAAAACATCGACAGAATCAAGAAGCTAGTGCTCGAAAATCGACGTATGAGTCTGAGAGAGTTGGCTAGTGAGGTGAACATATCTTTTAAGTCCGTCCACAACATTCTCATTGACATTTTACGCATGAAACGCGTCGCCGCTCGACTAGTTCCAAAAGAGCTCAATTTTGTTCAAAAAGCGCAGCGAAAGCATGTCGCTGAAGACATGGTTTCCCGAGCTTCTACGGATCCGACCTTTATGAAACGTATAATAACTGGCGACGAGACATGGGTTTATGAGTACGACATGCAAACAAGCCAACAGTCTTCAGAATGGCGTCTCGAAAACGAGCCGAAACCCAAAAAACCGCGGCAAAGTCGCTCCAAAATCAAGGTGATGCTGACAGTTTTTTTTGACTACCGTGGTGTGGTTCACTCCGAATTCCTTCCAGAGGGAGAAACAGTGAATAAAGAGTATTATTTAGGCGTCATGAAGCGTTTGCGTGAGAGTATCCGCCGAAAACGTCCAGATTTGTGGCAACACAACTCATGGATGCTGCACCATGATAATGCACCATCACACACAGCCATTATAGTGAAAGAGTTTTTAGCGAAAAATTCAACAAAAGTTCTCGACCAAGCACCGTATTCACCTGATATGGCTCCGTCTGACTTTTTTTTATTTCCCAAGTTAAAATTACCACTTCGAGGAAAACGTTTTGAGTCGATAGAAGCCATAAAAGAAAATTCGCTGAATGAGCTAAAGGCCATACCGCAAATAGCCTATGAAAAATGTATGGAAGACTGGGTGAAGCGGTGGAGATGTTGTATTGCAAGCGATGGGGCCTACTTTGAAGGCGATAAAATAAATTTAGATGAATAATTTGTATTTTTTGTTTTATTGACAAATTCCCGATACTTAGTACACTGAATGTATATTACAAAACTTACCGACTCGACTGCCAACGGTGAGCGTGTCCAGGTCTAGGGGGTACCCACTCTTAACGCACTCCCCATCCTTCATCATGGCAGCCCCGCTCAGTATATACGTATCCCAGCTGAGGTCCGTTGCGGTACCGGCGACCGCTCCTACTCCACCGTTGGCCTCCAAGTCATCTGGTCGTATCGCAGTCACACCTGAACCGAAGCGAGTCGCTCGTTTTTAATAGGTACTTCACATAGGTAGGCTCGTTTTCTTCGTATAATGAAGATATGTCATCATTGTATTTACAATTACTAATTTTAGTAAGAATCGTACTTTCGTCACTCAGCTTAAGAAAGCACAGACAATCACTAACGTTCGGCCGAACGCTCTATTGGAACTCACTCAAGTGAAACCACGTGAATAATAACAAGGCTCTTTTGTGAAACTACGTAGGAGCAACACCTGCGTAACATCGACGCGGCGTCACAGTTTACGCAGGAGCAATGCATTGCGGTATTGCACCGTACCATGTGCATTCAACGCTAATATCGAAGCGTCCCGAGTCAGTCTCCTGAAGATATCTCCTTTGTTTATGTGATCTGAGCTCTCTAACAACAGTTCATCACAAAGCAAAGATATGTTGTGTAGTGATTGAAGAACCGATTGGATTCTGTTATCAGATCTCGTAAAGTAACTATGGTATGACCAGTCCGTTTTCCAGGGGGTCCAGTGTTATACTGCAGGTGAAATATGGTGTTGGTATAAGAACCCTTAGACATCTATACAATTTAAATGACTTGACGTGGATGAAGAGAGTGCAATACCTATCTCGAGGCTCCCTATCCAGCAATCCACCAATTTGTCAATGCGCAGCTCGAACATATCGCATTCGCGCAGGGGCCGCGAGCTGAAGAGGACTGCGTCATTGAACTCGGAGAACACAGTGGCACGCGATGCCGTCAACCTGTTGCGGCTGAGCCGCGCGTTCCTGCCATGCATCCGATGGAAGCACATCTCGCTGAAAACATTCAAACGTTTAAAATTGCCTGCATAAGATTCTATATTTTAAAAACAGCAGTGCTGTGCAGTTTAAAGCAACTCGTCTTTACCCGTTCGTGTCGTAAAAGGCGACTAAGAGACTTTACACCAAAAACTCGTCTATAGACTTGCATATTTCAAAGAATTACAAGCAAAATATAATAAAATGTCACACGTCGAAGAATGTCAGACTCCGCAGAGGCAAATGGGCTCAAAAAGTGAATGTAGGATCATTAAACTTTTGAAGTGTGGAGTATCCCAGACCACCCCATTTAAGATATAGGTAGTGACGTTATTTATGTACTCGTATATTTAATATCAACTACAATTATAGTTAAGTAGAGCTAAACTATCATGGTTAGCGAGTTACATAACTATATTTAAGTATTTTAAAACCCGACAGCACATTTGTGTATTTTGCGAGAGCCAGGTTTGGTTTTTTAGTATAAAATTGTATTCTATGACACTCTGGAGGAACGACACCTTGCACTTCAAAATCGGTCTAGGCGTTTAGGCTACAGGAGGTAACATAGAAATCTACATACATACACTCGAAGAACATTACCCTCCTTTATGGTATTGGCGGGTACCCTCCCCTATTGAGAGGCTGTGCTCCAATAGTGGGAAAGTATAAATCGGTGACTCGACTGAATTCATTCTGACAAAAACGCAAGTCAACGTCAGAGATACGCTGGAGCTAGAAGATTGGTTGCACACATGGAATTCGTTGACACATGGAGTTTCTTGGCGCTTCCTAACCAGAGCACCTTGTGAAGCGATGTAGATTTAAAAAATAACATTGACTTTCAATAAGTGATATTTTTGTATCGTACATTGAATAAAATATTTGTTGGTACTCGCACTTGCGGATAGTACCTATAGCTCTACCTGCTCGTATATACCACCATATCATATCACCATCAGTCTGCCATAGGATATCCACTGCTGAAGATAGAATTTCATAGCGACCGGATAGAAGCGACCTGCATCTCCATCGACGTCCAGCTACAGTTCCACCTTATAGGAGGCAGTCATACAAAATGTTTGCCGGTTAGTGATCTCCACTCTAGAACCTAAATGCCCCAACGACTTTCAATGCTACGCGCAGTTTGCCCTACTCACTGCCAATTGAACGTACTAATTAGTTGGGCAATGTTGATCATTTCTTCTATGGATTACCAGCAATATTTCAAAATGATCACGCAGTGTTAGCACTTACGGATATATGGTTGCATTCGACTCGGTAGACATAGGAGACTCTGGTGAGTACACCGGCGGCGGCATGTACAAGTCTACTATAGTGGCTTGAGCGACTCGACCGTACAGATCTGAAAACAAACTTCTGTTACAATAAACAGTATAACAACAATCCATTATCAGCATAATCCCACCCGCTCGATATTTCACCTGGAGGTTTAAAGAAGGATTGATGGTAGGGATCCCATCCATATGGGTATAACTGTTTGGACATGCATGCATATGCATAAAAAAAGTGTGTACAAACATTTCTAAAGCAGTTCAAAACATAAAAAACATTACGCATTTATTTTCGTCCATCATCGATTAGCGTGTTGTCTACAGCAACTACGCAACAATACAATATACATAAAACAGATTCAGAAACCTGAGTTACATTAATAACATAAATTAAAATTGGATAACAAAAATAACTTACCAATGATGCCGAAGACGTGTTCGGGTATATTAAAGGCAGCCGGTCCTTGGTCGACCCCGTTAACGAAGAAATGTAAAATTCCCATGTCTTTGCGCATTACACCCACCGTATCGCCTTCCTACATAACAACGACATCACTTATTCAACAACATCATTAATCAACCACGAAGTTATTTAACTTCACATAACATAGTCACTAACTTAGTCTGTAAATATTGTAAGGATCTTGGAACACATGCTGATGATGATGACGATAAGGCTTATTTTCTAATAACAAAACGCTGTGTGAAAAGTTGTTTGCGACTATATTTAGTATTTGTACAAAATCAATACACAGCCCTTGAAGTTACATGAATAGATAAAAGTTTACATATGAGCTCAGACTGAGATTAAATTTGCATACAAATAAGATTCAAACATGGCGGCGACGAAGGTGTAAACGCATTTTAGTGACATCTTTGTGTAATAATATTTGACTCAATAGTAGGCAAATAATGGTTGCTATTCCTAAAAAAAGAATTAGCAGAATTTAACTAAAGCTAGTTTAAAAGTATATACATTTGTCGTCTCGAAACCAAACCACACGATACAGGTATTTATTTATTATTATACATACATATGAATGAAAGATAAACACTGTAAAAATAAAGTTAATAAAAACAAATACATTTATATTATGATTTTAGAAATTAAATCATAGATTAAATCGTTTATAGCCCGTGGTCCGATCGCCGAGTTCTACTGGTCGATCCATGGGCAATTGTTTTTGCCTGTGGTTCTATCAATCGGACCACGGGCAAATCAAATTGCCCATAGTCCTATCAGTAGTACTAAGGGCAACTTCGTTTACCTGTAGTTCTATTAGTGTGTAAATTCTCTTTGTACGTAAACTTCATGCAGAAAAATTGTTTAAAATTAAAAATATATCCTAATTTATTTGAATTTATATTCCTAAATATATTTTATCCAAGACTTATGAATTTGTGGTAACACTCGAAATAACTGTTTAATACTTATTTTAGGCTTGTTATAATATACCCATATATAGGATTTGTGGTAAACCTACATGCTTATTTTTATTTTCTAAATTAGATTTTCTTTGTACCTACTTATAACATGCACTTACGCACTTATGCACGTCGCTAGATGGGTGAAAAAAGCATTGTTGTTCTTACAATTCCATTAACAAATACACAGACACACACACAAGTGTATAAAAGATTTTCACTGTGCGGTTGCTTGTGTGTGAATATACATACATCCAACTTTCCGCGAAACCAACACAAACATCTCATTACATCACAAGGCCCGCCTTTCGAATGAAAGACTGCGAGTATGGGTTGGGGGACAATTGATGGGAGGCTACACGCGACTTGCATCGCTTTCCAGAGAGACATGTGCCTAATTGCCACGCGGGGTAGGCGGGTTTCTTGGGACCTCCATACAATTAGTGCTATCCCTGAATGGCTATTACGCTGAAAATAATGAAACTTAGTCGCCTTTCACTACGACCACGGAAAAAAATGGCCTGTTACTCTACCAAGAAGCACACGGTATATTGCTTCATATTTGCACATGAACATGGGTACATGGTAAAGATGAGACGTAAGGCCTCCAATCTAGCAGTGGCCTGATCATGATGATAGGATAATGCACATCCACCACCAAATCAGTAGCAATGTTGCCACTGACCTGTTATACTAATCTGATCACATGTCCTGGAATAGTATTAGCAGCCTAATGTAGCACTTTCTGGTATCTCACTAGTATTGGATCTTGCATTAATTCGAAAATCAGCCCATAGTTATCATCAGTCACTCCTTAACTCTCGCATATTCATGAGTTAAGATTTGCCTTCCTCACCACTTTGGTCAAAAGGTGACCATGGGTTTTTGGAGCTCCCCACTAACTGTATAAACACTACTGAATGTCAAAAAATATCAAGCACTAAATATTGTAGAACTGTATGACAGTTTTATTTTAGACAGAAGTATATTTGCCGCTAAATATTAACTAACCAATTTAAACAATAGGCATCATCCAACAGCCTCCTCACCCTGACTATTATAGATTTAGATCTGTCCCAGTGACCCAATTACGAGAATATTTAATCTAGGTATACAATTCACTATTTATAAGTGGAGAATAGGGGTAGTATTGATTTAAAACGGCGGCACGTTTTACCGTTTTCTGTTAAATGAAGTTTGCGCAAGTAAAATATTTCTCTTCACGTTAACCTGAAACAATCTTTTAAATTAATGCAGCTAATATAATAAGTACCTGTACAAAACTGATCATTTTGTTTTACTACAATAATGTAATGAATTAAGAATCTTTAATTTTTAAGATGGTTTAGATTTGACGACGTATTTGTGTACCCACTACACTGAATATCCCTGCCTTTGAAACCAACGGTAGAGGATTCGAATCCCGGTAGTGTGATGAAGTAATAACACATCACAAGCTTCAAAAGCTTCCTACTGAACATAAAACTCTCGTAAGGCGTGATAAATTTACGAATACAAACGTTTACAATACAATACAAAAAGTTTTTGTGTTCTCTCAAAAGTACACATAGTAAATAAACCAAAGTCCTAGAAGTTTATGCGTATAAATATTTATGCATGTTTAAATCCGTTTAAAATATTTATTATTTCAGGATAACGTAAAGAATTATGTGTTCTTAGCGAGTCGACGATAAAATATATCCACGCTAACTTTGCTGAAAACTGTTCAAAATTAGAGTTTTACGCCTTATGTAGGTAACATTAAAGTTGTAATTAAGTAGTTAGATTAATGTTATCTAATACAATACAATGATAAAATACTGAAATGAGAAAGTACTCACCACTAATCTGTTCAAATTCCTGACATATTGTGGTATAATAATTGTACCGTCGTGTATCACATCTTCTCCTGTCATGGCCCAAGTACCAGATCTAAATTTAATTAAATAATTTATAAAAAATATTGTAATGTAACCAGTAGTATTCTAATTTGAATTAAAAGTAATTGATCATATCATCATAGAAATAAAAATTCACGAAAAAGACACGAAGTGCAGACTCAGCAACTTATCTTACACGTAAAAGCAAAAAAATTGTAAATAGCATAAATATTTTGTAATTGTATAAAAAATTACAAGTGATTATAGATCGTCACCATCACTAGCAGTTACTTACTTAGCGTTGCTCATTTTGAATGGAAATTGGATATCATTTGATGAATGCTGCGTGACCCCGATCTCAATGCTTCCGGCCCATTTGGGAATGACGAGATCGAGCCGTACTTGGAAAAGCTCGCTCGTCCTCATTGTGCGGTTGGTCATCACTATCCCGTTGTTGAAGTATTCGAAAGCACTAAAATATTAATAACATAGTCAAATGTAATACGAGGTTCTAAAAATTAAACATTTAACGTGATATGAGGTAGAACAAAAATAAATGGGCGCATTCAACTGCGCAAATTCAGCCTTCGGTTAGGCTCTGTGCTCATTGTTTAGGTTATTCCTCGCCTCCCCTAAATGCAGTAGTCCCGTGGGGACAACAGCAAAAACATTGCACTGACCCTACTGGAGTCAATAGGAAGGCCAATAATATTTTTACCTGGTCTCTAACAGCTTTTGTCACCTTGGTGTCATCCGAGATTGCAGAAATATTTTTCTTCTGTTCACTAATAAATGTTATGGATATTTTGGATGACTAATAAATAGGAATCAAGCGAAAATTTGCTATAGACAGTGCAATGTTTTTTCCCCATTCCAGGGGGACAGCAAGTCGGTAACACTGGACATATAATACGCGTGCACTCTCAGTGCAATTGGATGAATCGGCCCGGAGCGTGACTATGAGTTAGGTATAGGTCTAATACAAAATAGAATAATACTCACTTAGGCCTATGAGCAGTCTTACCATCGTTAATAATAATAACATTCGAATCACGCAGCGTATGAAATAAAAGGCTATCTTCATCTATCCTTGGTCTAAACCTGCCTGTAAATTTATTAAAAATACAAGAATACTAATGAAATAATAACACTCAGAATGACCAGTAACTATGAACGTTTAAAAATTATATATCCTACAGAGAATATACGAGGACGACACTGAAAGTTCTTAGAACTTGCCACTTTTAAACGATAAACTTAATTAAAAAAATAAGCTACAATTTAGAAAATGGAACTCCTTGCGAATATTACTGTGTATGTATTTCCTTAATTTGTCATTTGTTTTACGATTTGGCGGCAAATTGAAAATTGTCTGTGACATGTCAGCATGAATTTTCGTACAATGATTTTAATGACTTTCGATGACATTTAATTCGACAAGAAAGTTATGATAGACTTCGATTGGCCTTTCACGATGAAACTAATCTAATGGTCGCACTAATCTCACCGATGATCTGCGTGAGGGATGGCCTTCTACCGCAACGACCGAAGATAACATCACTGTTGTGCGGCCTATGATAGTGACCTATCAGCAGATTCGGACAAGCTTAGGCTCGGTATGAGTCAAGTGCACAAAATCCTCCATGAACATTTAGCGGTCAGGAAGATTTGTGCCGGGTGGATACCTCATAATTTGACAGAGGCCCAAAAAGATTTAACGGATGTGACTCAAATGCTGTGTTCGACGTACTTACGGGTGACGAAAACTGGATTTATTTTTATGTATGATCCTGAAACTAAAATACAATCTGCTGAGTGGGTGCTTCCTTCCGAGGAGTTGCCAACTAAAGTGAAGAGACGTCGAAGCGTGGTAAAAAAGGCGGTGGCCTCGTTCTACGGAAATACAGGTCATTACGCAACTATTGTTTTAGAGGATCGAGGTACAGCAGAGTGGTACACTAACAATTGTTTGCCACATTTCTTGGAAAAATTTCGGGAGAAACGACCTCGCAGTACTATCCTCCTTCACCACGACAACGCCTCGTCGCACACCGCCAATTAAACGATCGACTATTTGGTGACGTCAGACGTGGAATTATTGAGTCACCCCCGTATAACCCTTTTATTTATTCCCGAAAATAAAGAAAAACTTCGAGGAAAACGTTTTATAGACGCCGAGGAAGCAGTGGCTGCGTTTCAAAAGGTCGTCGAAAAGACCCCTAGGAACGAGTGGGCAAAGTGCTTTTCCCAGTGGTTCCATCGGATGCAGAGATGTATTAATGTGAATGGTAGCTATTTTGAAAAGATATAATAAAACTAATAACTTGCTAGTTTGTTTAGTTTTTATTTTCTAAGAACTTTCAGAGTCGCCCTCGTATACATAGAAAATTACAAAAGTTACAATTTTGATTACTTATTAGTATTTTTTACTTACTTGGTTCAGGTATATCAGGAGGAGAGGAAGTCATTGGCACATTGTTGACATTACTATCTAGATCCTCGCACGGATCTACGATTGACACCTTTAAAAAAAGGTTAGAAATAATGAATAAGTACAAACAGAGTTCATTAAAATAATAATTGTGACCACAAACCTTAACTGTCATGCCATATAAGTCGATAACTCCCCACACTTGTGGCTCCACTTTGTCAGTAGCGACACCTTGGTCCACCCCGTTGATGAAATAATGTAATTTTCCATTGCTTTTCCTTATCATACCAACGGTATCCCCCTCCTAAAATTAAATAACAATAATAAAAAGTCACGTTTGTTCAAACTAAAGTATTCTGCATGAAACGTAGCCATGACTAAAAGTCCGAACTGAAAAATCTTTAATAATAATAATCGTTTATTTTATTACTTACTAGCTTTTTGAAAGTTACAATTATATTTACTATTAAAGTTATAAATATTATTATAGGTGTGAATGTTTCCTTCCTTCCTTTACGTGGATCCCTCCCGCATAGGGGACAAAGTCTGATATGGCGAGGAACGCAACCCAACGCAGATATGCAAAATGGCTTGGCTAGCTCGGCGTTTCAGCAAGGCAAGGTGAATGGCCTAGGGCGTTGGTAGAGGGCATAAAGTTACCATCGGCCAGACACATTATTTGATCTCGTCTCCAGTAGTTGCAGTTTTCCGTTCCACTGAACCGAGAAGACCCTCTCCACGCGTGTGTGCGTCTGCGTTTGTGCGAACGCTGGTGCACCTTAAAATATCCTGCGCATCTGACCGCTTCCGTTAGTTGAAGTGGTCGCCATGGCCGAAATCGGTCGGAAGCATCATCATCTTTATTATAGGGACATTTATTATTACAGTTACAATTTTTGCATTTTATCTTTGTGAGAGAACTGGTGCATGAACAAGGTAAGTAGTGACACCATCTGGCATACGCGACACCATAGGTTATTAGGTTTGATGTGAATAAGTTGAATACGGCTCCTTTAGCCTCCGACTTTCTAAGCTTTGTGGAATGTATTTAAATCATGGTTTGATTGTGCGAAACTTTACTTTAGCGATATTTCGTTCCGTCGAAAATCTATCCGTCGACACTTCATTTAATCGATAATTCTATATATTAACCGCTTGTTTAAACGATATCGATCGATTTATTTTAGTCTCATTTTACAGACAAATCTACACATCGACAGTTTTGTCACTATCATCATATCAGCTGAAAGATGTCCATTTCGGCCTTCCTCCAGAGTAATTAAAAAGCAACGGGAAACTACAATAAAATTGGGACCAGGACAAGAAGAAGAAGAGACAGTTAATCGGTAGAAACCACGTGGCTAATATGCGGAAATAATGCAGCTAATCAAGTCCCCAACCCGCATTGGGCCAGCGAGGCGGACTATGGCCCATACTCCCTCAATATGAGGGAAGGTCTATATTCCTGCAGTGGGATATTGACGGACTGATATGTGGAATGCAGCTAATCTGCAGAAACAACACGACTATTCAATAAGCGTTCAATGTGGCACTGTACAAAAGAGATTAAACAATGTTTGTTGCGGTCATTACTTGGATCACCACTACTAGGGCTTCAGCTATTTCGCAGAGCACGATAGCCGTTCACGGTTGTTTATAATAAAATTGAAGGTAATTGTAAGCAAGCTAGAAAACACTGTAAAGTAGCTACTACCAGTCGGACACAAATTGACCAATGCGCACTGGGCTCACGCGGTGGTTTATATTATGTTTTATGGCTCGCCTAGTGAAAGCAGCCATACCCCTGCAGTGTAGATAAACGACTATTGATATATGTGTGTGTTATATTATATTATATTACATACTCTTAGTTCATCCAAATTGAAGTTCCCATATTCCATGCAAGTGCCATGTCCGTTGAGTAGGACCTTGCAACCAGACATCATGATTGTCCCGGAATCCATATTGGTCATTGTTGATGGAAACCTGATCGTAGCAGGGTTGTGCGCAGTTACGCCCACCTGTATCAATAATATCGTATCATCTCAACACGGATATATACTAAATTAAACAAAAGGAGATTCCTTCGGAAGTTTTGATGTCTTGCAAAGAACTGTAAAGTTAGAGATCTAATCCCTCAAGAGGTATGAAAGGGTCAGAGAAGAATAGAATCATTCGAGCGGCGCTGTAGGTATTTCAGAACATTATTACCTCTATACTGCCGCTCCATTTGTCGACAAGGCGATCAATACGTATCTCGAATAGTTCGTTGGCATACAGAGGTCGATGTGTCATGACGACTCCATTGTTATAGTCGTCTAAAGGTCTCGCCCTTTCGGCACTTCTGTAAAATGTGTGTAATAATTATAATACAAGGTTAACTAATATCTAATTTAGATCTTTGTCAGATTTCGAGAAATGCTTATGTCCAGCAGAGGACATTGTTTTTGTAATATTCGGCAAAAAAATGTGTTATTGCCATATAGATTTTTCTCTACCCCAATCGAATATGTTTCAACCTAGCCTATATCGGATGATTTTTTTTACCGTAAGGAAAGAAATAGAGCATATTAGGCAGTAAGTGAAATAGAAGGTATTGGCATAGGTACTTAGTTTTTTTTTTTTAAACCATCATCAACGCAAGTTCCGACCGGAGATTGTTAAGCGAATCCCGAACCCTACGAATCCCACCAGGATTCGTAGGGTTCCTATCATGCGAAATTTATTTGGAATTCATATTATCTCCAAGTTATTTAATTTAATGATGTAATTATGTAGAATAGGCTACAACGCAACCATGAAATTACACAAAGCTTTATTCGAAGGTTTTGAAAAAAAAAAAATCTACCTATGCCAATACCTTCTATTTTAGTTACACCTAATATGCTCTATTTTTTTCCTTATGGTAAAAAACTTATCCGGTATAAGTAACGAGATTAAAATTCAAAAGTGAACTCATTCATGCACTTGTCAGAATTGAACGCGGCGCATGCGGTGCGGATGATGCGCGACTTTGCACAGGGCAACCTGCAGATACACAAGTCTACAATTCATTAGGCGCATGTAGGGAGCACGACACAAATGAAATTTTAGAAAAAAAAATTACTTACTTGTTATTGGCAGATAGTTTGACTAGAATTCCACATCTCGGATGAAATCGTAGACGATCTTGTGCAACTATGATATAAAAATAATTAAATTAATAAAAATACTTCGAAAATAATTAGCCAATACCTACTAGTGAACCAAATATAATGATTAAATACCGAGGGCACAAGCGCCTTCTGACGTCATTGGAATAAACACTTCGCGAGGTTCCTTAGGATATGATGTTTCTGGAGGAAGACCAGCTACATCTAATTCACATGGTGTTAAAGTGTCATCATTATTAGCGTCTTCTTCGATCTAAAAATGACAAAATGGGTGACTATTCGTATAATCAACAAAATAATTATAACCTACAAACTAAAATTATTTGCATACAATGTCTGGTCCTTTATGATGCTTGTGTGTGTATAATGTATAATAATTCTAACACTATTTTAATTTCACCACATTATTCTTTCGGGGAAACATAATATTGATTGTAGGTCTGCTCGACTAATAACTCGCTGAGCAAATTATGCTATCAGTACTCGTATTTTTTAAGCAGACATGATCGGAAGTAAAGATCATTGTGGTGACTTTATCCATATAATAGCTCAATTCATTAATATCCTGGAAAGTTACGATGTACAGTGCAGCAGTTGACGGCTAGCAATAATAATAATGAACAAAGGGCTAGCGGGTTAGAAGTGTTCTCATTTTTGGTATTAAAACTACATATAACAATAACTGTTACAAATAAATATTATTGGACATAGACACAATGTCATCTAGTTCCATTAGCAAAACTTTTTAAAATGAATTAAACATGCAGTTAGTTAGGTAAGTTACGATATAACTTTACATACAATTAGAAATTAATGATACATATTCGTATTTATTTATTTACTTAGGAACTGAAGGCATAATGGTATATTTAAGAAAAAAATAGTCGTAATCAACAAAATAAAGCTTTATTTAAGGAATTTCTCATAGAATGTCCTTATTAATAATCAATATTATTTTTTTTATTAATCACACTTTAATCAAATCACAGAATTTGAAGATATTGAATCATTTCCAATTTCATCTTTTTGGTCCATTTTGCCGCACAGGAAAGCAAAATGGACTATGCTAAAGGTCTAAATGGACCCTATAACCATACACACTCTATCTGGGGAACCCCTTTCACATACAAATCTTGTGTTCCAGATCACTTGTTTCTCAATATGTGTCGAATCGTAGTTTTACTGTGGCTTTTCTTACGTTATAAATTTAAGCTGCCTTTTCAAATCTCATTATTTTATTTTATTCTTCTTCGATGGCTCTCCTCATATTCTCCTCGTCCCACGACTGTCTATTAGTTGTTCTTTTAATTATTAATCATCTGTAACAAAAAACGCACAAAGTAGTATCAAATGTAAAATACTTAAAAACCCAAATGGTTTTGCCTTTTAGGTGCTTTTGAATGAATGTGAAATTTTGCGGTAGATAAAATGATGCAAGTGGCTATGTCAGACAATACTAAATACAACAAAATTTTTACATAAATATAGGAAAAAAAAAATTCTTACCGCGATACAAAGCCGCATTAGTTTCAAAGAAATGAATCCGTTCCGTTTTACCTGCATGCTCCGTTTTGCCTTCAGTTCCTTTACCACAAGACCGCCGCCCTTCGTATCAAGTTTCAAGGTGAGTCACTGGAAAGCACCTTGTAGTTTTTTATGATCTGTTAGTGCGTGGGACTTTTAGTATGAAAATACGATTTTAAAGACTGTATTTGTTATTGCGTTACACTAGGAACTTGTTTTTTTTTACTGCAGTAGGTACGTATGAGGCTGTAGACCTTACTCGGTATTCATTTCAATAAGGCACGGAATCCTAACATGTTTTCATTTACGTTTCCTGCTCAAGATAGGGAAGATTTGCGTATAAGAAAGGGACGCAACTAATAAAATTCACAATCTCAGCCGGAAACAGCGAGTTTCACTAACGTGCTTTCTATTAATTTTATTCATTTATTTTTACAACTTGCGATAACTTGTATTGCCCTCAATAAGCATGTACTAAGATGGAGGCTGTACAGTACGAAACGAACGTAATTATAGCGCGTCCGAATTAAACTGATTGCTCGTTGTCTATTTTTAACCATCTGGGGGACGGGGGAGGGCACGTGCCCCTGTGCGCCCTCCTTAAATTCGCCCTTGATAACGATTGATCACAAATAAATAAGCATCATTTGAGTTTAGATGTGTCCTAACAATTCATCTTCTTGGAGGTAGATGTATTATACAAGGTTCTTATTGCTACGAAAATCGTTTCACTATTGTGATTACGGATGCATAATTTAATCTTTCTTATTATTATTTTATTATACTTACACTATGGCCCATACTCCCTCATATACGAGGGAAGGTCTCTATATCTCTGTAGTGGGTTGTTTACGGGCTGAGATAATGATACTTACACGAAATTTATAATAAATACATGCAGATCACACAAACCTGATCCAAACTGCTCTCCATTATGGGTCGCATGACATGCACATTCATAATCGAAACCTGTACACACTGCCCATATAAATCGATAACTGCAAACAGTGTTGGTGGCAAATCCCTCGCTGCGATACCGATACACCGGCCATTAACATAAAACATTAATTCCGCCTGTATAAATAAAAAAAACACTATATATAATTTCTACTTTACAGCCTGTTCACACCTGCATTAGCGTAAAAACACGCGGACGCAGATGGGTATACAATTCCAAAATATTATTTTTTTATCTATCATCCAATACATTTCATAAAACTTGCCAAATAAATACGGGAATTTTAATGAAATGGAGAATATTTAAATCTTTCGTCTTAAAAACAGGACCCGCTTGATATAATGCCCTATATACATTAATTTGAATGTGGAAAAAGGATTATTTTTACATATTTTTTCTATTGAAGCTTGAGGCTAGGAATGTTTTCAGCCAGTGCTTGTTCTTGTTTGAATGCTTTGTACCACTCTCGCCCGCTTGTGCTAGATTCCTAGATGTATTCCATTTTCCATAACAAAAATTACACATTTGAAGCTATCTAACCAAAAACTAAATTATTACTTTATTAGACCGCGCCGAGAATTTACATGATAATTAGCTACCAATATTACCAGCAAAACGTTTTTAAGGAGGCATAACATAATTCACAGGATTTTTGATTTATATTTCACAGTATTTATTTGACAAAATGTACGTACATAGTACCTATACTATATTATTAAAATAATGTTGACCTTGCTTGTTCTCATGACTCCTAAACAATCCCCTTCCCGAAGAGTATCCAATTCTGGTCCATATGAATGAATCAGAGGCCCACCATCCATCAAGATTGAACTACCTGACATTATCTGGAAGGAAAATATTAACTTATAGTTTCAAGCGAAGTGGCGAGCGAAGCGAGAGAGCGTATTGGGTCGAAGCAGATTTGACTCGGATAATTTAGATTCACAAGTGTAAGGCATTTAAGCTCATGACTGGAGAATTAGCGTACAGAATCTGCTGGCCAAGGAAAGGGTCAGTTCTGACCAGAAACGCAGAAATCTGTCACAGACTTCGCTCAACGTTCTCGTTGTGCTAAAGATTTGTGCCCATTGGTCTGCCACTCTCACGCATGGCAGGACTACGTGGACGGCAGTCTTCAATCTAATGACTGCCACCGTAGCCACCTGTCGGATAAAGAGGTCCATAGGTGGGAGTGTGGTGCAAATGCAGCTTGTTATCGCAGTATGTTGATTATGCTGTTGTAAACACAATCCACGCAGTCATAGGACAATCACAGTAACAGAGCCATAAGACAATTCTCGGGGAGACACCCTATATCCAACCCAGTAACATGAGGTATATATTAAAAAATATTGTACGGTCCAGACAGGCAGGGAAATGTCAGATACCCCACGCTACATTTATTGGTATACAGCACAACGGACTATCATTCGGCGGAAAAGCAGTTACCATCACAGCACCGAGAATGCCCTCAAATCGAATTCGCAGCAAAAGAATACCTACATGTGTGCATAGCCTACAATGAAAATCATTCAGTTAACAAATTAATTAATCTCCGACGATGTTCCAGATAAGTGATGACAGAACACCGCCTTGTGGGCAAGAGCCTAGACCTACGCTCTCGGGTGGTCATGGTCGCGTAAATGTTATTGCTTTGTGCCTGAATATGCTAGGGAGTCATCGAGACCCTATGTCTATTCAGCACTACGCTGACGCTATTAAAAGATCTTTTATCTGTCATAAAAATACTTAATTTTTATAATTAACAACCTTTTGTACCACATTTTTAGCAAATAAAGATTATTCTATTAACCTAATTAAGATTGAAATTTTGACTGATAAAGCATTTCCTATAATGTGAGACCACATTATAAAGAGCTGAGTCTGTGATTTGCCTGTAGGCATGTTGTTGGCAGTGAAGTAACTTGCCCAGATCACAAATCTTATAATAGGACTGATCAAACATCTATAAGTATATGTATATATTCACTTTTGCCTGGTATTATGAGCCCAAGTCACTTGGTCATAACAGTTTTAATTCACGTTTAAGAAATTTGGACCTTTGCTTCAAGTTTTTTAAAAAATGGGCCCTTAATCCTGTTGCACATGATTTTATGGCATACATAAAGATGAAAGCGTGAATTAACATAAAACAAAAGACTTACCCAGGCCGTATTTCGCAGCTTCGTGGCAGTAGCAGGAAGTTCCATATATTCAGGGTCCAAAGTTGTGACCCCAATTTCAAGACTCCCATTCCACACATTAACCTTAATAGATATAAAATAATATTGTAATATCGGTATTTGGCATATTGATGTTAATCATAAGGGATTAGCTACAAAAAACATACTAAATATAGAAGTGTGACTAAGTAGCTCCACATGGCCACCTTGCTCGGATATGATAGTTTGCTCATCGTAATAAAAATCCAGTCACATTTAACGACACCCATGGATAGATATGGACTGGTTCCATTCTTTTCTGGTGATTCCATCTATTTCTACCAATTTCCCTCAGAGGAAATAGGCATCCATTCATTTCTAATGTCAAAACATCCTTTGTAGTTACATAACTGCAAAGGATATTTCTAATGTCAAAACATCCTTTGTAGTTACATAACTACAAAGGATATGTAAACCGGCTGTAAGTACATACTTACAGCCGGTTTATATATATTTTCCATATATAACTAGTCACAAAGTGCCCAAATGAAAGAACGTGAAACTATAGGTTCAAATTTATCGTAAAAAAGATACTTAATAAGATATACCGGAAAAAGTTTTTTGTTTTTTAAAGATTTTTCTTTATTTCGCCTTATGCTCGAGCTCCTTATGTCAATAAATGGCATTAACTTATAAACTGTGTTATTGAGGTAAAATAAACACAAAAAAAATCGTAAATAACGCCTACTGAAAACTAAATTTAAAAATTGAAATTGTAGTAAATATGTACGACCTTTCGTTTGTGCACTTTATGAATGGGCACCATAGTGTAACACTAGATCTATTACCATACAGGTATTGAATATACAAACTATAGAGCAGTCGCTTCTTTTGTCATTAGCAAGCAGTAGCTTAAAAAATGTAAAATCTGACTATTTTAAGTGTACCCTGTGTACCTACAATATTAAGCATGTTGGACTTTGACATCAATTACATGCGTGATCTTACATTATACGAGAACCATGCTAAAAGGAACTAGACACTTAAAAATTATATTATTTCTGTCTTTAAAAGTATTCACCTAGAGCACACAATATTATATACACTTTACCATATGCCTAACTGACTTCACAAACACCTCTACCTCTCTAATGTAAATTGTAGGTGGCTAGTATTTCTATCTTTCTTTTAACTTTTTTGGATGTTTGTAAAGACGTGAAAGTCACAAGGTAAGAGTTATGGGAGTCGATCCTCGGCTCATGTTCATAGTATTCCTTACTCTTTTTCTGCAAAACAATTGACAACTATTGCTACCAAAGAAATAAACTTGCCAAATCTATTTAGAAATAGTTCATACATAACATGGCCAACATAAAAATGATTAGAAACTGATCGAAACAAAACCAAAGACAGCCTTCACACAATCAATAACAAAGTTGGGAGCATATGGAATCAGCTTCCTCAAAAGGTTGTAAAGGTCAATTTTAAAAATAAACTTTAAGAGAGGTTTAAAGAGAACAAACCCTGAAATCATGAGGACTATTAATCCAAAATTGTGACTTTTTCTCTGTTTTTAACAATACACCAGTTTGGATATTTGGATATTTGCATATCAGCATCCGCGGCTCTCTTATTAACCTATAATAATAATTTCCTGTTGCTTTAAACCTTTTCATAATCAATCAAAGCTCCAAAATCACATTGTATGAGCTTCATTGCTTTTTAGAAATCCCACTAAATGCTTTTGAGCAAAAATGATTTGCAAGGAAACATTTTTATAAAATTTTATATCTACATCACTAGACAACGAACTGTACAATGATGTATAACATGTCCATATCAAATTAGTGATTAGCGAGTATCTAGCTTCTTTTGGCATAACCCTTGAAAATGATTATTCCAGGCCAATTGAGATAAGAGAGGTATCCAGTACAGTAGTGGGTGGTGGGTGTACTTACCTAAACAATATCCCATTTATTATTTTGTACCGCATTAACACAGCAGTTACAAAGCAACTTGGTATGCAGTAGCTTACCTCAAATGCACATTATGTATCGATTGGGATATCCCTACTGGATGTGGATAACGCTCTTATCTGAATAGCCTTTTAGTCATTACTAAGTACAAAAAACAACCCAAGTGCGAGTGGAACTCTTGCGGAGGATTCCGTATTTAAAAGCAGGCTTGAACAACCCGTGTAAGACAAAATTTGGTTACAGCTTACTAGTTACATTAAGAATCAGCATTTAGAATATTTTAGTTGTATAAATACAGTATATGGTACCTACATATTATACAGAAATTCCAAATTCTTATCTAATTTAGTTTGCGATAGACGCTGACACAAAAATGTTATAACTTTGATAATTTTCACATCCCCCCTTTCCTTAGAGATGAGAATGAAAAATTTATTTGTACTCTACTCAATAGACACACCATATGCCAGGTATTAAGAAAATTCTGCTCTTCCATGTACAAAAAATATTTACTTCATTAAATTTTGGATTCGACACTATTTTGGGTAGACTTTCTACATCATATATCCAAATTTCAGATCTGTAACGCAATCCCTTTACGAGCTAGAGAAAGACAGATGGACAGACAGCAGAATGACAGCAACAGGGCTGCTTCATTTAAGGTATGGAACTTTAAAAAATTACACTGTATTCAAAGAACATTGATGCTAAGGTAGGTACAGACGAACTTACCTTCCTATCAATACACACTTCAAACACCACATCATCTTTTAAAGGCTCTGCACTCAAAATTAAGCCGTGATTGAATTCAACAAAATTTCTTATGGCAGTAGAATTATCGTTTAACAGTGTGACTCTATCGCCACACCTCCTATGAAACTTCATCGTTATTATTTTATGATAATCATTCGCCACTTAAACATTAGTTCAGATTTACGTAATAGGTATCATTATTAAGTATAATGTAACACTCGCACTCTTTACATTTCACGTTTTAGTCTAAGCTCGAATGTACTCCATTTTCTACTATATGTTTTAAACGTACTACACGACAGTCTAACACCCATTATTACGTTGAATAGTGTTGAAGTCTAAATGAATTTGCATTACACAAGGTATCACTATTTATCTAAAACGTAACTAATTGAATAAGAAGAGAAGAAAACAGTAAAATTTAGCATGATTTCTTCGGCTTTATTATTTATAGGTATATCCACTATAAAACTAGCAAATAAAATATTATAACCCGAACAAACGATATTGATTTATTGTACGTTTCAAGACTTCCAATCTGTAGGAGCCCCGACTCCCTGAACACCGACAATGACAGACAAACAGACAAAAACCAGCTGAGGGGAGGACCATGGAGGAGGACGACGCCGGGACGCGGCGCAGACAGGAGCAGTGTGACCATTTTCAAATTACCAATATCTTCAATTCATGCCAATGGCTGAGAAACTAGCAAAAACTGCCAAACCCTACGAAAGAAGAAATCATTTAAGGCCAGGAATATACATCAGATTTTGCCTTCCAATGTCGGATCCGAAAGTAGACTAATAGCTTTGTTTGAACATTCAATACACGTCCGAAATCGAATCGGACGTCCGCGTCGGAAACAGCGCCGATTTGCAATATGAATTTATTAGCGGTTTTTGTCTTCTCTCGCGTTAACACACGAAAATATTTTCATAAGTAAAGGTAATTCGTCGTAATTTTTTTCTTTTTGCTCTGAATGCCATCATTCTGAATCGAGAGCCATCACTCGAGAATACTGTTCCGTGCTCGAGAACGATTGAGTTCAGAAAAAGCCTGACGGAAAAATCGAGTCGATCGATATCGAATGAATACGATCGATAGTTCAGACAATCGGATACACTATCAGACGTATATTCCCGGCCTAACAATTATACCGGCGGGCGGCGCGTGCGTCGATGATGGTTTTTAACGAAAAAAATAAACTACCCATTTCAATACTTCTATTTCACTTACCTAATATGCCCTATTTTTTTCCTTACTGTAAAAACTCATCTGGCATGTAAATGGAGTTTATAAGGAAGTCATAAGACCCAATTAGAAAACGATTAACCATTAAAATTCATATTTTTTTTGATAGCCTATCATGTAAATAAAAATTTAAAATTATAACTTTAAAGAAGGAGATATCCAAATGATAGGCAAGCATAGGCTGTATACCGCTCGTCGATATTCAGTTTAATTATTATTATTTATTGTTTTACCTTGTTTTGTCTAACCACAAATTGTAAAAAATATTTAGTTAAAAAGAGCAACCCTTAAGTTTTCTGCTCGCTCTTCTCTGGGGAATCAGCTTTGTGACTGATTGAGTGGCAGTTGCATGTAGCGTCGATTTCAAACACATTTATCACGGTCATCGTCGAATTGAGCGACATAAAAGTAGCACGCTTACGATATAGTGTGCTAAACTATAATGCGTGTGGTCATGCTATCCATTTTAATAACTCATACTTTTTTATTTAAAAATAAATAAATATGCTTTGACAGTCATACAATGATTGTTAGTGTGAGCACAGTCTGAGATACAACGCCACTTACCTACTAACTGTGAAATTTCGTGTTTTTTTGCCTTTGTGGATGATTCCACTTCTCTTAATATCAACTCATTTAATTTTATAAATTAATATGTTGAGTTTGTTTTAGTAATTTCTTCATCCTTATTTATACCTAGGTATTTAGGCCTCATAAGAAAGCTCTAAGTCACGCAACGAGTGGAGACGGCGATACTCAACATTTCACTAGATAGGTACGTGGTCGTCAAGATATTCATAGACGAACCCTCTGTAAGGTCCTAATTAATAACCGATGAAAGACGATGGGTGTTGTGTTTGATGGCCATGGGTGTGTGTGTGTATCGGTGTGCGTCTGGATGTGTGTGTGTGCGTGTCGAGTTTTTGTCAGGACTTATTTCATTAATTCGTCACCAGATATGCGGTTTTTTTTATATTAAAGACTAACCGAGGGAACAGGTTCTTAGCTAATTTGATGAAAATGGGGTGAGCTGTTTCGAGGATGTTTAGCTTTTTACAGAGTTTTTTTTGGTGTATTATGATAATAAAGTCTTTCGAGGCTTTTCCAAATTTTATTTTATATTTAAGATTAACCCGGAGATTCGGTCTTGGCTGTATTTGATGGATATCGATTAAGCTGTTACAAAGCTATAAGTAAAACCTATTATCAGGGGGCTTTCTAAATTATAGCTATTTATTAGTTCCGAAATGTTTCGATTTAACACCGTGATTGTGTCGGTCGGTGTTACGAGTGTATAGATTTTCAAATAACGTATCTAATCCTTATGGAAGATGACATTATAGTTTTATTTTTAAATATGCATTCCGTCAATATATTTTTTTTGGGGGGTTAATACGAATTCTAGGCCCGTACCTATTAATGAACCGTTCTTACGATTGAGAACGCGTCTCATTCTCAAGACCATTTTTTCTGATGCTGTTTTAATATGCAACAGATTCTCAAGCGTCAACTTGAGGCCATGTGAATCTTGAGAACGGTTATTAATACGGGCCCTAGTCACGCGTAACGGTTGAACAACATTATGACAGACTAACGCAATAAACCCATAAATAATAGGTCTTTACCTATGAAATTGCCGTTCTGCAGTACTGGCCATTTCAAATCAAAATAATTTTTGTTTGGCTAAGAAAAATTGAACCTCGCGGTCGTCCGAAGACTTTTTCGACAATGACGAATTAAAGGCGATTGTGGAAGCTGATGATACACAATCTACGGCTGAATTAGCAGCAGCTTTCGACGTTAGCGTCAAAACAATATTGGTCCATTTGCGTCAAATTAGCAAGGTAAAAAAGCTTGACAAATGGGTGCCCCACGAACTCAATGATCGCCAGCGCGAAGTACGCGTCGAGACGTGCCTTGCACTGCTCAACAGACACACAAATGAAGGAATTTTGAACCGCATTGTTACCTGCGATGAAAAATGGATTCTGTTTGATAACCGCAAGCGCTCAGCAAGTTGGTTGGATCCTGGTTCAGCACCTAAACAATGCCCTAAACGAAAACTTACCCCTAGAAAAGTGATGGTCACTGTTTGGTGGTCTAGCGCCGGTGTGATTCATCACAGCTTCTTACCAAACGGGATGAGCATTACTGCAGATGTGTACTATAAAGAACTGAACACAATGATGGAGAAGCTGGCACATCTCCAACCAGCATTGGTCAATCGCTCCTCTCCGCTGCTCCTGCACGACAACGCGCGACCTCATACTGCACAGCAGACGGTCTCCAAGTTGCTAGAACTGGGGTTGGAAGCTCTCCGTCATCCGCCCTACTCACCAGACCTTGCGCCTACAGACTACTACTTTTTCCAGAATTTGGATAACTTCTTGGGCAGGAAAAAAATTCAATACCCGAGAGGCAGTACAAAATGCCTTTGAAGAATTTCTTGCCTCCCGTCCAGCTGATTTCTTTAAGAAGGGCATCAATAAACTGCCACTTCGTTGGCAAAGATGCATTGATTGCATGGGTGATTACTTCGATTAATACAAATAAAAATACATGAAAAAAAATCGTTTAAACTTTTTCATACAAAACGGCAATTTCATAGGTAAAGACCTAATAATATATATAGGTAATATCTATTGTCGGAATTACAAATTATATAAACATCAATTACCTACGGAGGATTTGAAGGGAATGGAATTATTTAACTTTTTTAGAGGGCTTAATTTTTATTACTTCCTTTTTTTTACTTTTATGGTTTAGAAAATCACACTTTGCCGCTTAGGATTCAGGTACTGTGCATACCTTAATTTTTATATGTCAACGGAAATAACCATCACACTGAACAACTTTTGTTAAGGAGGTAGGTAATTCCATTTATTTGTTATTCCATTGGAGTAATAAATAAACGATTTATCTATCTATCTATCTATATCTCTAATACTTTATATGATGTATTACTAGCTCTCCGCCCGCGGCTTCGCCTGCGTGGAATGACTTTATCGGGATAAAAAAGTATCATATGTCTTAAACCAGGGTATATTCTATATTTTGTAAATTGTGTTCGTATAATATTGTATTGTTAATGTATTATTCTGTATGTGTCAGTATATTATATAAACTATTTATCTACAATAAAATTTCCATTGTTTTTCTTTCCGAGGATTTGCTGAAGAAATCTCTTACAGAGACAAGCTCGCCTTTTGTGTATTGTAATTTCTATCCTATGTTTGTTTAAAGTATGTCCATATGGGAGAACCACTTCGGCCCTATCGTAAGTTGGGCCTTCGTATAGAAAACCACGTTGGTCATCAGTTATGGGCCTAACCCGCAAACTGCGCGCCAATTGTATGCGTTTGCCAACTAACCAGGGGTATGTAGCCCCACTAAATGCCAACGAAAAATGCTACTAGAGAGATGAATATTTTGACTTTAACAAATATCCAAACTTATGAATACAATCTGAAATTATTAATAGGTCTATTGATAATATGAAATCTACATGACTAATTTTGACTTCTGTGTGTGAATCTGACATTGTAACTAAATAATTAATGCAACTAAGTATAATCACAGAATAGGTAATAGTACTAACGGTATAATGTGAAAGGTTAAATATATTCGTAAATTAAATACAATACAAAACACAAATATCCTTTATTGTGTACACCAACAGTTACAATATAAACAAGGAACTTAAAAATATGGTAGGTAATTGTAGGCTATTACACATCTATTGGGTTATGTAATAGTACCTACTGTCTTTGTAGGACTGGGTTTTAACCAATATACGCACCTATATAGTTCGACGGTTTTAAACATACTTGCGAGGAAACTGAATAAAAATTAAGCGGCGCGCTGCCCGCTGGCGTCGCGTGGAGGGTTGCGCAGTTCGAAATTTGAAAAAAAAAACACAACTTGAAGCGTATTTTATTACTGATCTCCATAAGACATGGAAATCTGCGATATTTTATTCACCGTGTTATCACTTGCTGTATGAGAGTACTTTGCCATAGCAATAGTGTCTGCTACCCCATTTAGTGCAAAATAAATGTATTTGTACTTGGTTAATTTCTATTTGTATCGCTACAATTATGTATGTCAAGAAATATGTATTACAAATCAGTTAAAGTTTTTCACGACAAATTGTCCCATGAGATAGTGTTATGCGAAGAACACAAATATCTCAACATGTCGTAACAATCCTACATTTAAGTCGTTTTGCCACCATGGCATTTATGTCACAACGATTCTCAGACAGAAACTTGTCACCTAGAACTCGACTATGTTGACACGTGTCGACAATCGATATGTAACCTCTTGTTACCACAAAGTTGCTGAATTTATAAAATGGTTTTTCCGTAGTATTTTGTTTACAGTAATTCTCAAACTTTTGAATCGAAAACGCCGTATCCTATAGTTTTAACCAAAGAAGGTTCGTCCTAATTAATATCCCTTCTGTCCCGTACATGGATCAATAAATGATATCCTGTTTTAGCCAAGGATAAGGCCAATATTGTCTAGCAAATATTAAGACGAGATGCAAATTATGTGCCTTCCGAGAAGCTGATGAAGTTAAGACATTGCCACCTATAACAGAACGATGAAAACTAGAAAAGCTGTTTTCAACATGAGGTTACTTTATCAGATTATATGCCAGAAACCAAAAATTGATTTCTCAAAACATTGTAAATAGTGAGTGTACTCTCAAAATAAGAAACGAGATCATGGATTACAAATAGGAGACTAAAATTATGAACATCTGACGACTTATTTAATTCTCAAGTTTTGTTGTTTTGAGTAGCGGTGGTGGCTTTTTTATCCACAATGTTTATGAACATTGACGGAACTTTACTACAAATTTGTAGATTTAACACTGGCTACAAACAAATACCTATAAGTAATTTTTTTACAACTTATTACGTCACACGTGGACATGGCTGCGACACAAAGACACTGAAACATTTTTCGGTCTCAATATGTGGCAACTGTTACCACACATATGAACTAAGCCTCACACAGTTGTCGTGTGTAGTAGCAGTTACGAAACTATTATTACTTGTAACTACTTTGAAAATGTTGCGACCGAAAATTGTTGCAGGTCGTGCTGGCCCGAATACAATAAAAGCAGAGTGGCCGCACGAGAAGAGCATCAAAAATACTGTTGTAGTCTGAGGGGTTGTCACGCAACAAGGTTGTAAGGTTTATCGGAATCCCAAATAAGAGGTTTGCTGTTAATGTAGTAGGTTTTTTTATGCTAAAAGCCCTCAAAAACTGCCGCACTAATAAATGAGAGCTTAGTCTAAGGCCTAGTCAAAGTCAAAGTCAAAAATGCTTTATTTTGTAGGTACACAAAGTACACTTAAAATAGTCAATTTTACATAGTAAATTTTATATTTTTTAAGCTACTGCTTGTTCAAAATGCAATTTTCCCCTGAGAAGAACAAGCAAGAAACTCGAAAGGTTGCTCTTTTAAAATCAGGCTTTGATTTGATTTTGAACAACAGGCCAGGCTATAAGCATTGTGAAGGATGCTTGTCGATTTCTGATATCGAGAGTCCCATACCACAGATTACTAAACGCCGGAACAATATGAGAGTGATGACCCGAACCACTCAGTCGGACAAAAAATCCCTCGTGTCCGCTGCTCCTTTTCACAACGACATAGAAAAGTAATAATCGTGTACTACTTGACACTTAGATGTACTCTGGCTGTACTTAGCCAACACCTTGTAACACCTGCTGTGTAGTTTGGCAAATGAAAACGGCGACAGACAATATGTATCAATAGCCTTATCAGCCTCCAGAGATTGGCTTGGCTTTTAATAACCCGAGTCGTCTCCTCAGCCCCTGCGGACGCCATGGAGATGACCCTGAACTTGCCACCATTGCACATTAATGTGCCAATGTACGAGAAATCGGGCACGTTAACATCGCTAGAAGGGACCAGCGATCAGATGGAAATCGGCTGCATTGAGGAAACTACAGAATGACCTCAACATAATTCCTATCATGACCATGATACAATGAACAAGGTCCACTATCTGGAGAAGAATTTCCGTTGGGGATAACACAATAAACGGAATGGGACGATGCGGTACCTAATTTTTTAGGACTGGAAATGCCGTCTGATACACATATACGGCTGTATAGTGCGGGAGTGGCCATCCTTGTACGCCGTGAACTCAATGCAACACATGAGTCCTGGCGGCCCGGCACTACATTCGAAGCGCTTTGGGTTACTTATAAATTGGGTTGGCTTATAAGCGCTCGCTTACGGCATACACTACAAACTCTAATTCCCACCATGTCCCTTCACGCCGCGCCGTCGTTGTGCGTCTAACGAGTCCGACTTACATCTTTTCATAGCCTACATCCCCGGTAGGTCCGCAAAGTATAAAAGAACAGATGACACACATGCAGAAGACGTCTACTCCTTTTTACATCAAATAACAAGTATATAATCCTGACGATTATTACTTAGTTATAGGTGACTTTAATTTGCCCAATATTCAATGGTGTGAAAACGGTCCCAATTATTGTCTCATCTAATCTTCAACAGGCGAGCGATGAACTTATTAGTGAATAATTTTTCAACAACTTTCGACTATAAAAAATAATAACAATAATACATTAGATTTAGTCTTCCCGAACATTGACATGGAAATTTCCATCTGTGATTACCCTTTATCTAAAATTGATACTTTTCCTCGTCCTTATAACTGTGAATTAAATCTTTTCATTTCGCCTCTTACGAAAGCTCCCTGTGACAAATATAATTCTCATAAAGCCGATTATGACTCGCTAAGAGCTTTTCTATGTAATATTGACTGGTATGGCCGCCTGGACAATACTTCAAGTTTGGACGAAACTGTTGCCGCTTTTTACGATATTGTATACGATAGAATAACGCAATTTGTACCTAGAACATCAGAGTAACATTAGTAATAACTTCAATCAATGGCCGCCTTGGTTTACTAAGCCTTTAAAGAAAATGATAATGGAAAAGGCAAGCAAACCAAGGAAATAGAAAAAATATGGCAGTAACGCTGACTATGAAACATTGTCTTTCTTGCGTAAAAGAATATCGAAATATCAAGACAAATGTTATAATGATTATTTAGTCAACGCAACAATAGTACATTGTGATATAAGGGCCCAAAGTTGATCATTGCAGCCGAGGCTTGATTGCTAGCCCGAACCGTAGGTGAGGGCTACAAAAAAAGCTGAGGCTGCAATTATCAATGGGCACGTGTGTCACACGACGTTTTATAACACATTTGTGAGGAAATAAATAAAACATGGGGCTACTGAAATGAATAAATCTTTAATTATTTGTTAAAACAGTTATAAAAACCAGAACAATTTGAAAAATGTAGTACTACGTTGCCAGTCGGCATTTGTAACATAGTCGTACTGTTAACTGTCTTCCTCTCACTCTCCTGAGTGAAAGTAGGAGAAATGAGACCAGAATAGGGCTCTGGCTCTGTAGTTAAGGGCTGCGGCGGCGGAGGTGGCTGCGGCGGCGGAGATGATGGCGGGATGTATGTGCTCGTTGATGGTCGAGAGTCAGCACGGCCCGGCTCCAAATTAATATTTTTTGTAATACAGGAACTGATTTTTTCTTTATTCCTGACTGAATCGTGAATGTAGCCCTCGGCGACGCCACCCTCCGTGGCGTTTCAGTGTCAATATATCCGCTCCTGAATCGGCGAGCAATGTAGCCGAGGACCTTCTAAAACTGTGCCCTGTGTATTCATGTGCGTTCTGTAAGTTGAGAAAAGTGGCGATTTGTTTAGGCATCATTCCAAATTTATTACGGCCGATGGGTTGGCTGGTGCATTTACCATTCTGGTAATTTAGAAAAAATCGATTAGTCTTCGCTTTTGTGGAACGGAGTGCTGCGTATTTCGTTACGATTTCATAAAAAGGTTGTTGTATTGTAAATGAGCGTGGTATTTTATTCTTTGTGTTCTTGATCTAGACAAGGAGAATTCGCCCATGGTCCTCGACATCATCAGTGGTTATATTTGTCAGCTCTTGACGTCTGCATGCACCATTTATGCCGAATATTAATGCAACCTGAAAAGAAACAAAAACTGTGTAAGTAGGTATAATATAAAACCGAAGTAGGTACTTATCTAGTTATATCGTAAATAAATACGAAAATTAAAGGAATTATGTTTAATAATTTAGTTTTAACTGACCTTTGTTGCCAAATATCGGCTATCCGGAGCTTCTTTCAAGTATTTCTCAATATCATCAGCCGCAAATACTTTAGATTTCTTGCTGGTAAAGCCTTCACCTTTTCTTTTCAGGTAAGCCAGCAAATTTGAATACGGCTTGATATCAACACCATGTTTCGTTCTTACAACACTTTTAAGCATTGAATATTGACTCCACAACGTGCTCGGCTTATATTTTTGTGAGAGTTCCATGAAGTAGGCTAAAAAAATGCTTTCTGAAAATGAATGAGCATTTTTGTTTTTTTTCCAGAGTATGAAATTTTCGTACGCTTGCAAGTACACCTCAACTGATTTTTCAGGTAGAAGGCTTAAAGTAGCTTGTTTCGCCGCGTTTTTAAGATCCGGGGGCGTAGATTCCATGAAATCCTCGTCGCTTGAAGACATTTTTGCAAATTTTCACAGAGCGCGCGAAATAACTTTTACTTTTTTTAGTTTTATTTTCTCCTCTAGGAGAAGGCAAAGGGATCTAGCCCATAACAGCCATGTCTTATTTATCTTATTTCTTCAGTTTATAAGTCAGTCTCAGTCAAAACAAGTAATTCGTCGTATACTTGGCGTATACAGAGTCTAGTCACGGTCAAGTCATTCTTCAGTAAAGTGGCAGAATGCTTTACAAAAGATTTTGGCGGCTTCTTGTGGGAACCCGAAAGCTCCGTTACGCACTTTAATTTACACTTCCCTTCACTTGTACACTATCACTAACGTTTGCTGCACAATATTCTGCCATTATTAAGCTTCAAAAGTTAGAATGCACAAATTATAAGACTTATAAAGAAAAATGCTACTTCACTCGCCGAGTTCCCGCCAAAAAGCCCTTTTACTTTTTTTGCTCACAAATTAGCGCTGCGCGCGCACAAGCGTTTTTTTTTAATTAGGCAAAGGATACTGCAGACAGCCAGTACAGACAGCCACTAACAAATTAGGAAATTAAAGTTTTGTGTTCTTATTATAAATAAATGGTTGTTATTTCTTGTCGAAACTGATTGAAATAAAGATTAATAATTTATTTTAGTGTACAAATACCTCTCAAAGTATTTAATTTTTTAAAATTTTTATCAATTTTCGGAATAAAAACTCTTTGCTAGGATTAAAAAAATTACCATAGACGAAACTTCTTGACATTTAAAAAAAAAAAAACCGTACTACTTTTTAGCCCGAGGCCAAAATGCGCCACTTTTTGAACCTGTTTTTCATAGAAAAAATACCACTTTTCGAGCAAATGTGTTATAAACTATATTAAATACCCTAAACATTTCTGGAGGTATATTAAATATAAACGCGGCCATACATCAAGCTATCCTTCCATGGTCACGTAAAACGATAAAGATCACAAAGATGGTCATAATATGGCCAATATCTTTAACGACTTTTTTCACAGTGTCTCTATATTACCTCTACAATCTTATCCTATTGCTGATTTACCAGATTCTCCATACAGTACTGCCTTATACAAAGTGGAAAGTTTCAATGGGGCAGCCAAGGGAGGTACCTTAATCGTTGCAGCTACAAGAAATTGGTCTTAGGAGACTATCCATAATTTTTCAAAAAAATTTCATTCCCATTCACAGATTTTCAAAAAAATGTACGGTTAGCAAGAAAATTACCATTTCTCACAAAAAAATTTTTTGATGCTAATCGATCCTGTTTCGTATGCTGATCAAAAAGTTCCATGGGACCAACTGAAGTTTCAGTACTAGAAAAGTTAGAAATCAAAAAAATCTTTTCCCATACATATGCAGTCAATTAATTTTGTTTCACTTGGAACTTACGTAACCTCGATAGTTTTCTGAAAAAAGATTTACTTACCTACCTAGTTCAAATTCAAATAAGCTTTAAATTTCGAACTTTGTTTTCTTTTTATAATGCGTACTTTCTTTTGTTGCTTATGTCAAAATCTGATTGCGTGTGGTGTGCTTTTGCGAGTAGGTGCTTTTAGTTATTATTTTTTGCAAAAATGAGCTTTTTGAAAATTCTGAACGTTTAGACTTGCTGGAAGCTTATTTTGTAAATAATAAAAATTCATTTGCTGCGTTGCAATGGTACAGGAGGAGATATCCAAATCGACATGTACCAACCAGAAAGGTTATTACAAACCTTATAAGAAACTTAGCCGAAGGTGGTTCTTTTAAGAAGAAATCTGTACGTCAACCATTTGTTTGAGACGAAAATGTGGAAATTTTAACATTAGTCGAAGCGTTTCCCGAAACATCTTCAAGAGTCGTCGCTAAAGAAGTTGATGTCTCGCATACCCTGGTACTGAAAGTATGGAAGAAATATGGATATAAATGTTTTCGACATGGGCGACTAGTTCAAGCTTTACATACAGGGGATGCCGCTCGTAGACTAGCTTTCTGCAGATGGTTAAATGGGAAAATAAGTAGAGATATGCAATTCCTTGATTACATATTAAGGTCTGATGAAACGAATTTTTCAAACAACGGTATGTACAACCGGCGAAATAATCATTATTGGAGCCAAGAAAATCCTCTCAGACTTTGGGAAACCCATAATCAAATTCGATTTTCTTTTAATTGTTGGTGTGGTTTAAAGGGAAACGAAGTAGTAATGGTGGAATTTTATGAGGGCAACTTAAATTGGGACACTTACAATAACATAATATTAGAAAATGTATCAAACATTATTGATAATCTACCATTACCAGAATCACGAAGAGTTTATTTTCAACAAGATGGTGCTCCTGCACACAACAGCCGAAACACTCGTTGTTCTTTGAATAGACAATTTGGTGAGCAGTGGATTGGGACTCATGGCCCTGTTTCTTGGCCAGCGCGTAGTCCGGACTTAACGCCGCTTGATTTCTTCCTGTGGGGCTATTTAAAAAATGAAATTTATAAAAAGAAATATGACAGTGTCGAAGAATTAAAAAACTCGCTCTGTACAATTTTGTATGGAATTCATCCAAATAAATTATTGGCCGCCACGCGGTCAGTACGAAAACGAATACATTTATGCATTAATCAAAATGGAGAACATTTTGAGCACCTTATATCATAAAGTTATTAATAAAAATAATTATTATTTTTCAAATAATTTTATTGTTTGATTGCATATGCTACTTCTTAATCATTTTTGTAGCTACAACAAAAAGTTACCTCTTGTTACGGCCTGACAAAAAAATCTAAGTGCTTTAAATGTATGAAAAAAGTTTTTTTTTATTTCTGACTTTCCTAGTACTGAAACCTCAGTTGGTCCCATAGAACTTTTTGATCAGCATACGGAACAGGATCGATTAGTATCAAAAATTTTTTTTGTGAAAAATGGTAATTTTCTTGCTAACCGTACATTTTTTTTAAAAACTTTGACTGGGAATGAAATTTTTTTGAAAAATTATGGATAGTCTCCTAAGACCAATTTCTTGTAGCTGCAACGATTAAGGTACCTCCCTTGGCTGCCCCATTGAAACTTTCCACCCTGTATATACATAAACTGAACATTTCTAGAGATGAGATTCACAAGGCACTGACTAAATGTGAACGGCAATAAAGGACCGGGGGGCTGATCGCGCTAAGTTTAAACGATAATACCACCACTAAACCCTAACCAAAAAAGTTACGTTAAGCTCATTTTGTATCGTGCTAATCATTTGTACGAAAATGAAACTAGTTTTTTTAATACTCGTGGTTAACTCTAAACATTTTGGGTTTGTTTTTACTTTGGTAGCGTCTACGATATAATCGTTCTCAAAAAATAGCGCAATAGCATTTTTTACATCAGCTAAACTAAAGCTAAACCAAAACCAAAAACGTTCTTTTCGAACGGTAAAACCGTTATAAAATAGCACGAATGGTCCCTTGGTAGTGACCAAATTCCTCCTATTCTGATCTCGGATTGCGCTATTGCCGTCACTACTCCAATTTACATAAGTTTCAATCGCTCCTTAAAAGAAACTTTGGATCGTGTTTAAGGTTATTCTGCTCAGTAAACAAAAAAAAATAGGAATTTATGGCGTTTTGTTGCGTTGGGTAGAATCATATCTTCGCAATCGATGTTAAGCTATTGTGATATAAATCTGAATTTATTCAAATCTCGTCCGGTGTGCCTCAAGGCCCCCATAATAATAATAATAATAATAATAAATGATGCGAACATGCAAGCCATTTAAAAATATGAGCTGTGTCTAGTTTACTTATGCATATGTTCGAAGCTTTTTAGAGTATGGAAGCAGTATCTGGTCACCACAATACTCTGTTCATATACAGAAGACAAAAAGACTGCAAAAGAAATTTCTAAGGTAACTTGATTTTAAAGGCAAGATTAAAAATGAGTTCTATGAGGCGCGATGTATAATTATAAAATTTTACCATTAAGTGACCGTCGCACTTTATTTGACCAAATGTTATGACACTGTGCGGACACATAGATAGCCCAAAACTATTATCTCTGATTCACTTTAACATACCTACTCAACGTACTCGACACACGAAACTGTTTTCGACAAACCTCAGTCTCACAAATTACTCTGAAAACTCTCCTATGAATCGTATTTGTAACATTTCTAAAAAAAATTATCAAATGTAGATCTATTCTCGTTTTCAAAAACTGTCTTCAGAAAAGAAATTGTCGCTACCGTTTTAAAATCATCTTAACCGTGCCAATGTATATTCTATTCATATACAGGGTGTAACGGTTAAGTGTAGTCATATTTTAAGGGCTTGTTCTACCCATCAATACGAACAACTTTTACTATGGGGGCAACTTCGAAATCGCGAAAAAAAAATCAGCTGTTTCATACATTGCATCGGGAGGTTATTGAAATTTTCTATGGAACAGCTGATTTTTTTTTCGCGATTTCGAAGTTGCCCCCATAGTAAAAGTTGTTCGTATTGATGGGTAGAACAAGCCCTTAAAATATGACTACACTTAACCGTTACACGGTGTATATAAACAAAGTATTTACCTATCCTTATTTCTCACTATTATTCATCTTACCATATCCTTTGATACACACACACACACACCCACACATAAACACACATACATTCACACACACATTATATATTGTGGAAATCAATGTGTCAAAAATTTAATATTATAATATGATTGATTATTTTTCCTTTCTTTCTACATAGAAAGAATGAAAAAATAACCTATTATCTCTCTCAATTATTAGTTATGTAATAAGAGTATAGGGAGACCAATAAATGGCTGATGTTCAAACTTATCTATCTTTGTTCTTAATGGTTTATAAGAAGGCTGAAGGTTTTCTAATAAAGTAAAAATAAAATTAAAATAAAGTAGTCAGTGGTATTTTGAAACAGTATTTTGGTACTTTTTAAAGTGTGCTACTTTTCTCGGAGATTCTTCAAAATTGTTAGGTAATTTAATTTATATCACTAGAAAGGATGGGCTATGGTCCAAATGGACCCAATGCAGATTATGTGAAACTAGTGGCCACCTGACAGTGTCTCTAATCCAAGTCGCCCCTGTCTCTGAAAGCTACCGCTAAAAACAACCGCGACCAACTGTTTAAAGTGCCCTTCATATGAAAAGCCACAAGTTAACATTGCTTAATTTCGCTAATCGAAAAATAATAGTGAATGATGCACCGCGTGTACTTCAGACCGCCTTTAATGTAGAATCAATTATTATTTTTTTTCTTGTTCGAGATTATTTGTTTGATTTATCTTCCCTAATCATATCAGACACGCAAAGCCATCTATAAATTCAGAAATAGGGAATGTGACGTCAAAAGAAAAAAATATTGTAGGTACTTACCCACAAAATTAAATATCATTGCGAACCACAAAGGAAAAAGGAATTTTGTTTAGGACAGGCATAATAAAATCTTTTTTAGCTTCATGGTATAATGTATAATTACGTAAGAAAAACAACCTGCGAGAAAACGTGAAAACACCTACCTACTTCTTTTCAATTAAGTACAAAAGACGTGTTTTTGTTCTGTGAACGCAGTATAGGTACCTACGTAACAGGCTGACCTCTGGTAAAAGTCGGGAATTGTTATTATCTAAGTGAACTAAAAGCAAGTTCCGACAGGACGGAGCTCTGACAGAAACATGCATACATACTCACACGATTTTAATCTCAAATGGAGCGGTCAGAGATATCCCAAATGATCGCTTCCGGGTTCCAAACCGCCTCCGTGGCTCAATGTAAACAACATTGGGTTTACGATTCGGAGGTCGCGGGTTCGATCCCCAGCGGGGTACATGTTTAAGTACTCGGTTTGGTTGGTGGTAGGGCATTTTAAATGTCCGCCTGGCTAGCTACCACCATCTTATCTAAATCTGCCGCCAAGCAGCAATGTTAATAGCATTGTCGTGTTCCGGTTGTCAGAGATAAGAGAGCCAGTCCCCCAAATGTGTTGGGGTTTCCGGGTCAGTACGCTTCCATGTTCGACCTCATCTTCACTTAACATCAGGTGTGATTGAGGTCAAGTACCAACCCGTTATGCATAAAAAAAAACAATTAAATCTTAATATATGATCTTTTTAATACAAAAATACACATGTGACAGGGGGTGAGCCCATCACCGTTTAAACGTGAAAGTCCGTAGATATTTTTTGGTGGAAAGTCCCTTAGTCGCCTTTTACGACATCCACAGGAAGAGATTGGTTGGTTCGATTCCTTTTACGTATACGTATTAATTATATCACAATTATGTTAACACATAATTGTGATATAATTTTGTTTGTTTGAAGTTTAAAACCTTTGTTAACACAAAGGTTATATTTTTGTTTTTTATTGATTATTTACATATCAGTTCAGTATACGAAAATAAATAAATAAATAAATATTTCGGACACTTACACCAATCATCTACTCCATTAATTTCGGTAATATTTTTTTTCTTCAACTAAATAACAATCAACAATATCGTATATTGTATTAGATATCACAGTCTCTCGAAGCAGTGTCTGTAGTGTCCTGTTAGAGCAGTGTCCTGTCGGAGCTCCGTACTGTGGGAGCTCTGTCTTGTCGGAGCTTCTTTTTAGATTGTATCTACTTAAAAGTGTTAGATTTATACGCTTCCTGTGTATGGAATGTTTAGATTAACAAATCGAACATTCCCACTAAACGGTTCGACTCTTCATTCATAATGCGAACAGCCAAGGTATGGACCTCCCTTCCGCCGTCAGTCTTTCCTGAATCCTACAACCTTGGGTTCTTCGAGAGCAGCGTGAATAGGCATCTACTGAGATCGCGTGCTTCATCTTCGGCCACATCGTCACTTCCCATCAAGTGAGATTGTGGTCAAACGCGTATCCAGTTAATCATAAAACCTTCATCGTTATGCTAACATTTTGCCAACAGGCGTTTTCTAGAGAAATAAAAACACTTAGGTACTTAATGTTATGTCTCGCCTATTAAAATTAAAAATGTCCTACGGCTTAGGTATTAAGAGAAGCTGATGCCGCGACTTAATGCACATAATAGTTATACGAACGGACAAAATAGTTAAGATTTATATAGATTGTCATCAGGCAAATAACGATTAGATGCCATGATTGTCGACTTCGAAATATGTTAGGTTCAGCAGAGAGTTTCTATAAATTCTAAATTCTAACTCCTATAATGGTACGTTCTTCATCCATCACTCGCTTTTTATTTTTGATGTCTGCGGCAGCGAATTCTAATGAGGAAATACGAGTAGGAACCAGGGTGATATGTATTTCAAAATGACAATTTTGAATGACTTCTAAAACTATACCTAAAATATCAAACTCAAATGCTACATAAGACACTAAATTTACTTCATTAATTTACTCACAATTTGCAAATGAATATTTCCGTTTAGGCACTTCTCGGAATCAGTGCAGATTGTACAATTATTTCAAAATTTTGATTATGACAAAAATTATTGAACTTTTATTTACAAGGGGTATGTTTTTTTATGCACAACGGGTTGGTACTTGACCTCAATCACACCTCATGTTAAGTGATGATGAGTTCGAAGGTGGAAGCATACTGACCCGGAAACCCCAACACATTTGGGGGACTGGCTATCTTATCTCTGACAACAAACTGTGCAGGCATAGTAGGTTATTTTAAAGTATTACATCAACTTTAATTATTTATTGAGTTTACGTTGCGAAGGTAATAATAGTGACGGTAATGAGAATTAGTTAGATGGTAGTCAAATGCTATCAGATGGTAAATATAACTTACAACATATTTTGTAAACAATGGTATTAAAATGATACTTTCTTAACAGATAGACGATCAACCACAACAGACAAATAAAAATAGTATAATTAGTCGTACCATAGATATAACAATACTGCATCGAGCATAGGCTTTTTATCTTTCTTAATCGTGCTTTCTATGTGTCTTAACAATTACAATATTTCTTAACAAAAACAAATAAACAACAACAACACTTTTTTAACAACAATTACTTACAGTTTAAGCTTTTTCTTATTTTTTCGCTTCAGACATATCAAGAAATAATTTATAATTATAATGCTATATAAAATATATCAGACAAATATAATTACCTCCTGTTCACACCTCAAGCCTACATTTTCGCTAGTTTAGTCCATGACCGTCCTCACGAATAACCGGCTTTACCTGGGAAACTTAAGTATCATGTTTAGGATTTGAAAGAATTGATTTTGATTGAACAAGTTGTACTAGAAAGAGAGTTAAGAAATATTATAAATTATAATGCAACAAGAAAAGTATCGTGGGATAGCATAATTGAGGATATCTGGCATAGGTTTTTTTTTTATATGAGAAGGCGGCAAACGAGCGTGCGGGTCACCTGATGGAAAGCAATCACCGCCGCCCATGGACACCCGCAACACCAAAAGGGTCACAGATGCGTTGCCGGCCTTTGAGGAAGGTGTAGGCTCGTTTCTTGAAGGTTCCAATGTCGTACTCGTTCGGGAATACCGCTGCAGGAAGTCCGTTCCACAGGGTGGTCGTACGTGGTAGGAATTTTCTTGAGAAACGTACAGTGGTAGACTTCCACGCAACCAGGTGATGGGGGTGGAATTTTAATTTTCGGCGAGAAGTGTATCGGTTAAATTGAGCAGCGGGTATTAGCTCGAACAGTTCTTCAGAACACTCCCCATGAAATATGCGATAGAGGATGCAGAGGGACGCGACGTCTCTTCGCAACGCAGGGGATCCAGTCGGTCAGTGAGACTCTCTTATGGCTGACAATTCGGACTGCGCGACGTTGAACGCGGTCAAAAGGAAGAAGCTGGTATTGAGGTGCCCCAGCCCATAGATGAGAACAATACTCCACGTGTGGCCGAACTTGCGCCTTATAAAGTTGGAGACGGTGAGCCGGCGTGAAATAACGAGCCGCTCTACTAGGGACACCTAACTTTTTGGAGGCCAACTTGGCCTTATCCTCCAGATGACCGCGGAATTGAACGTTACTAGAGATGTTAACTCCGATAATCCCAATACTCAGCTTAACGTCAAGGGGAGTGCTCTGAAATTGAAGAGACAGGAGAAATGGAATCTTCTTTGCGGTGAATGCGCAAACTTGTGTCTTTTTAGGGTTAAACTTAACTAGGTTGAGAATGCCCCAATTAGAGACTTGGTCTAGTGAGGTCTCGATTTCAGACACAAGCTTGTCCCGACACTCATCCAAATTCTTCAATTTGGAAGAAACCTATGCCAGATATCCTCAATTTATAATATTTCTTAACTATCTTTCTAGTACAACTTGTGAAACGATCTCCATGGAGAGCATTGCATCTATCATCAATAAATAGTTTTTTGAGACAGATGATGTCTTAATCGTGATTTAAATATAAATTCGCAGCTTTTCCTCTTAATCTATGTAGATATCTACATTCTGATAGGTTAAAATATATTATACGTTATCTATTGGAAAAATTACTTATTTTGGTCAAAATATCTCAAGCTCACTCATGTTTAAGATAGTTTAAAGATATCTTTGTTGGAAACTGGAGGGTCAGTAACTCTTTTGCGAATATAAGCTCGACTCAATTTTTCTAATTGAGCAGCAAAGATGATGGATGCATTAGTCTCGCGTTGCAAGAAAATCAATCAAACGAGATACAATTTCATTTCCCGGCTGTAGCAAAAGTAACAGGTGCTGGTGAAAAGGTGCTCTATTTGTATGCGAACATGGACGCCAATCCAAGGGATGAGAACGTGTTGGTTGCATAGTTCGCTAAGATAATTCTTGTGTATAGATAGACGCAAGGGACAGCAATAACTTTAGGAGCATCCGTGTAAGGTTTGAAGGGGGGAGTTGGGCTCTTCTGAGTCTAGGTTTCAAAGTTTTCATGTGGGCGGGGATATCGATCGACGCTCTTCCCATGCGCGCCAACAGCTCGGTGGCGGCGGGTGAGCCCAGTAAACAGATAACAAGAGCATTGTAGTGGAACACACTGCATGATGCAGACGTTGATCGCATTGGTGATCGTCGCGGCGGCGGTGAGCACCTCAGCACGCCCTCCCGGTAAGTTACTATAGTATTAAAAAAGTCCCAGAACTTTGTTACCTCCGACATGGTAAACCCAAAATTGCCTAAGCTGATAACGAGTTTCCGTCTTTATTATAATGTCACTGCGAATTGTTACTATCTGCTCGTTTGGTTTTTTAATTTATACGTCCGATTGTGTTAAATAAAAAACTGAGAAATAGAAGTTGCTCCTAAAATATTACGCCTGTCTGAGTATATTAAGTTAGGGAATATCTATCTTACATTTGTTGCTTAAGACAACGGACAACTGTAGCTGACACCTGTTACGCGCTCCTCATTAGAAATGTCTGTTGAGTTTTAGGAATAGAAACTTTAGTTACTGTATACATAAGGAATATATTGGATACATCCACATGGAATCTTCATTTTGTATAGAAATATTCAACTACTCATTTCATTGGTAAAAGAACCATATACCAAGGTAACTACTTATTAAATTAATTGAAATATTGTATATAATAATTTATCCAAATTTAGCAAAAATGCTGATTTATGGTTGGCATTGCTTAGTTGGTATCTAATGGTAATAAAGTCGGGCGAGTATGGTGGGTGACGGAGAGTTGCCACCGATAATTGCGCGGCCGAGTGTAGTCATGAAGCAGCGATATGAGCGATTGAGCAGCTTTGGTTATTTTATTCCGTGCTTCTGCATCGTGCATGAATTTGACTCGTGATCTTGCTTTGCTGATACAATAGTATCAGGAAAACAACACAGAGATCCTTGTGAGCTAACTGTATGTGTCCATTCAGCTCATATAGGATAACTAAGTACACAAAGTTACTTTTTCAACGAGGTTCATTATTGAGATGAATTTCCGGAATTGGTTCATACCAAAAACGTACAATGCGTGTTCGCTTGCGATATATAGTTCGTACATCTTGGTGTTGCGTGCCGTCTGCGCCGTGTTAATGCCGCGACGAAACTAATAACTAATTAAATTACAAATAAAAAAAAATCACTAATTAAATATCTTCGCAATGGCTGAACCGATTTTCATTAAAGCTTTCAAATCGGACCACACATTATTTAGATAAATCCGTACAAATGTGAACATACACACAAAAACATTTTCGTCGGGGGTTTAAAATCCTTTATTGCTTGCGATGTGTTTTTTACGCGACTGCCTCAGGAAAGAGAGATGTTTTTCGGGTGTATGTCTGTGTGTATGTAGATGTCTATATTAACTCCTGTAAGCTAAACAGGTTGATGGGTTTCGAGTACAAGGTGCCATTAGATTCGTCTTGTTCCACAGAGTGTCATTGAATACATTTTGAGGAAAAATCTCACACGGGGTGCCCGCAAAATACAAAATATACCGTCGGGTTTATTTGGGTTTTAATTACTTCAATTGTGAATATAAATTACACAATAAATAAAAATACACAAGTGTAATGATCCTAATCGAAACAAATTGAATTATTTCTTTGATATTATAAAGCTAAAAAGTCTGAACTAGACATTATACATATACATAACTTCACGAACTTTTTCCCAAATAGGGTGGTCAGAGATATCCCAAACAATAGTATTTGGGTGTTCCAACCATTAAATGATTGAAACAACATCCACGGTTCACCTTATGAAATATACAGAAATGCACACGTGACAGCCCATGGCCGTTAAAACGTGCAAATCTGTAGATGGTTTTAGGTGGAAAGTTCCTTAGTCGCCTTTAGGACACCCACAGGAAGAGATGGGTTGGTTCTATTCTATTTGAGTGCCGAAACCACATCACAAATTGGACATTATAGATAAAAGATTTACCACTTGCAGCCTTAACGCCTCAAGCGATTTGGACAATTATGGTATCGTTAGATGCGTACGACGTTATGATAAATCCAATATGGCGGACGCCAGCAGCCATTTTGTCACACTTGACAACAAATAATTCCAACACACCATCGACAGTATCAGTCTTTGTAAAAAATATCTAAATAAAATTTTTTTAATATAAAAAATCGACGGCATTTGATAAAAATTTAAAATAAAAATCAAAAGTATTTTGTAACTGCAATCGAGTTTTCACTTTCAAAACTGAGGGATTCTAAACCGTCTGGTGAGATCGGATTCGGCGACAATTCGCAAAGCTCTTCCTTCAATGGAGTCGAGTGGTAGAAGCATTTTAATATAGGTATTGTGGGGCTAGTGATGTTGTATTCGCACGGAATATTATTACTTAAGTTGTGGGGAACGGTGTAGGTGACACTGTTATTTATTATGTATTGTGGTAATTTTAAGTATTTCAATCGTGTTGTGTTATTGTTTATATACCGAAATAAATAAGCTAATATGAAAAATAATGAAATTATTACCCTATTGACCCATAGAATAGAATAGAATATGATTTATTTGGTCTTGAATATAATACATTAGATTAGGTGTTGTTACAATAAGATCCGCCTAATTCAGTCATTACAATGACGTGCAAATATTGGACAATATTAAAGTTTCACACAAAGATTATCAGCATGCCAATTTGTGGCACTACTCCTAAACCAGGCTTCCAATTGATTGCTCAGGAGTAGGCCGCAATAAATAATAGAAACAGGAACACTTGAATATTGTATTGTAATAAAAAGGCACTCTGAAAAGGTATAAAAACACTGAATATGAATATAAAAGATAGATTGAATAAAACACATAAGAATTTAGAATAGAAACCGAACACAATAAACACTACAAAACACTCACGTTATAAAACAATGCCTTTACGAATGATAATGAATTGTATAATAAGAAATGCGATAGCTCCAGCGCACTCAGCGGCAATATAATAGAATTAGGTTACAATATAGTAAGTTTGACAGATACGTCCGAGCTTTTGAACTGTTGAAAATATAATGACGTTGTTTTGTTCGGCCGTCTGTATTCGAAATTGGAATTAGAATTTAAATATAAAGAAACGAAAAGGAAAAAGAACAAAAAGATTACTAGCTAAAATCACCAACGAGACGCAATACCGTCACGATACATATTAATCGCTTTTGTGCTAAACGAAATTTTTGTGGAAAAGATCTAGTAAATAAAGTAAGAAAGTAACCGCCTCCGTGGCTCAATGTAAACAACATTGGGTTTACGATTCGGAGGTCGCGGGTTCGACCCCAGCGGGGTATATCTTTAAGTACTCGGTTTGGTTGGTGGTAGGGCATTTTAAATGTCCGCCTGGCTAGCTACCACCATCTTATCTAAATCTGCCGCCAAACAGCAATGTTAATAGCATTGTTGTGTTCCGGTTGTCAGAGATAAGATAGCCAGTCCCCCACTTGTGTTGGGGTTTCCGGGTCAGTACGCTTCCACCTTTGACCTCATCTTCACTTAACATCAAGTATCAACCCGTCATGCATAAAAAAAAAAAAACCTTTTAAAAGTTACAAAGCAAGTTAGAAAGCATACCAATACATAATTTAGCTAGTGGTAAAATTAATAACAATTAATCATCAAAATAATACAAAAGAATATAAAAATGTCAATGTTGAAATGTCAAATTACAGAGAACGTCAATTTTTATTAATATCAAATTTCAAATTAAATTAATAATATAGAATGTCAAAATGTTATACTATCTAATTACTGGATTTCAAATTAAAATAAGTATTACAAATCATTGTCAATTAAATATTCCTGTATAGTGTAATAAAATTTTTTTACCAATATGGCACATAAGGTTAGGTAGGTTTAAAGACAGGAAGGGGTTCGTCTTTTATGGAGACGTCTCGAAGGTTTCTCAAAAAAATCCCAAGAAGCGACCACCGCTGAATGTTCACTAAGAAAGGCATTGAGGTGACGAAGTTAAGTGTGTGTCTAACGAGAAGCGAGTAGACTTGAGCATCCGGTGGTACAAGCCTGTAAAGGAAAATGTGATCAGTTTTGTAGGATCTACTGCAACAATCACGGCTGCTCCGTATGCTCTGGCTGCATATTCCGAGAAACTGTCGAAGGAGAACCAGGAAGGAGCAAAGAGGCTGAAGAAGCCTATATAAATACAGACCAACAACGGCATATGCTCTTGATACGTCCCGCTGATAGAAGTGGTTAGATGAAATGGAAGACATGGACTTCTCGCACTCCAGCCGAAGGGTAATATGGGTAGAACCGTAGTGCCGGAGCCGGTCGCGTCACTCAGAGAGAGCAACTCAGACAACATAGCGAAACGGAAAACTCTTATTGGGGAGTGAAACGCTGGTTTTGCAATATCAGTCCGGGCAAAGTATCGATGCAAATATAGCCCATTTTCCCATAAAGCGAGCTCGATGTGCTTTTCTCCATACACGAATTTAAAGTTTCCTTACGATCGACATAGAATGGCAAGGCGACATAGACGGATGATGTACCAAAGTTCTTGACGCACCTCGGAAAACAGGCCAGGCGGTGATCGAACAGCTGTTTCAATAATATGCTGGAGACTGAGGATACTGTCTGGGTCATCTGCTATACCTATACCTAGTGATAGAGTCAGTGCAGTGTCGCTGCTTAAAAAGAAGCTTGACTTTCGCCATATCAATGTAATGCTTGGCGGGCAGGAGAGCAGATATACATTGCTGAAGACCGGATTACCCTAAGGGACAGAGCCTAGCCCCGCTCCTATTTATTAATATATATATATATATATATATATATATACATACGCTTATATATATGAGCGATATGTCCGATATCAGGTAGAAAAATTTTATCCATGCTGCTGACCTAGCACAATTATTTCTTCGGCGGCTTTTCAAAGCAATTTCTTTTGCGCAGCCTGGGCAACATAATGCCTCAGCACTTGCGGCACCTGCAGGCCGCCGCAACTGAGAAGGAAAAATCAGTCAGCGCCCACCTACCGTACCAGAGACCGTACTTGATCTTATCTCGAGATCCTGTAGGATTCTCGACATTCGGTTGAAAGGGCTGGCGAAAGTCAAGCTTCTTTTTAAGCAGCGACACTGCACTGACTCTATCACTAGGTATAGGTATAGCAGATGACCCAGACAGTATCCTCAGTCTCCAGCATATTCGGCAGTTACCGATGGGTGACTTTCTCCGGGACCCTCCACTCGACTGGGAGACCCTAATAGGGATGACCACCTCTACAAGTGGGGTTATGATAATTGCCCATATTATGGATGAGTAGAGCGCCTAGTGAGAGCATGGCATTTCTCAGGGTGGTGGTATAGAAGTACTCTATAAGTTTATTCCAGCGGCTGTGGACTGCATCTAGAACTGGTACATTAATTAAAAGCAGAATGAAATATATTATCTGTTAACTCAACCATAATGGTAATATTTATTCAAACAACTGCTGATCTCTATTTCAATTTACAAGGTCAGATACTTCGTCTAAGTAATTTACAATGACAATTCGGGATACATGTATATAAATATAACCAGCAATGAACGCCGAATTATCATGGTAATTTACAATTGTTACGGTTATGGTCTTAATCACTTGAGATCATTTAGTTATTCAATTCTGATCTAGACCGTTTATACCTACACTAAAATAATTTGAAAAAGGCCGAAAACAAGATAGCGCAGCATTCAAAATCCTGTAAAATACCATCATGAAGTAATGTAGGTTAGATAAGGTATCGATACAATATACCTACAGCAGCCGTAACTTCGTTTAGTTGATAGAGCTGAAACTCGACGTCAAGTTAGTTATTTATTGTACTATAGATTGAGTTAGTGGTTTGCCTCGGAGGTTGAAACTTCCGTTAGATACTGAACTGACGTCGTCCCAGTTTCTCTGACAAAGCAGCGCAACAGAATTGAATACCCATTGCACATGTAAATGTTGAATGAATTTACTCGAAACTAGGGTACTGGTGTTATTGATTAGTTACTTATAGGTACCAAATACTTGATACTATGCACCAGCTGCTGTGTTTCAACTAAATGAGACATGAAAAGGTGCATCTAAAAGGCTCCAGTAAGCCTCATTTGATAAATTAATATTTCTTTCCAAATACAACAAAAGGTCAAAATGTCACTGGTGCATCCGAAAAGCCTAAAGATATTGTGTAGTAATGAATGTACTACTCTATGACTACTACTACTTTGCTTTATTATATATCATAAACTACTTTTAATAATACATAGATTTCATTCTGGCTTTGATTGACAAAACGATTGATAAAAAAAATAAAATTTAATATTCTCAAAAAAAAAGCGTGCGCTAAAGATATTTAGATACTGTTTAATTAACTTTTAGGCTTTTCAAATGCATTTTGAATTTATAAAGGAGCCACTGGACGCGATTCCTTTTTCAATAAAAGGATACCCATTATATTTTAAAAATATCTAACTGATTTAAAACTGTATTCCAAAGATTTTTTATTTTCTCTTTATATAAATCAACTAATATAAAAAGAAATTAAAAAATCTTTGGAATTCAGTTTTAAATCAGTTAGAGATTTTTAAAATATAATGGGTATTCTTTTTTTTTGCAGCGGGGCAAAACGCGGCTAGCGTGCTGGGGACAATGCCGCAGGTAGGAGAGCTCGAGGCGATACACTTTTTTATAGTTATGTAAATATAATATATATTTTTTTATTTTATTATTATTTCATAAGTATTGTATTTTCTTAGTTTAAACTAAATAACTATATGAATAAAATGGTATTCAGCTAAAAACAAAATAGCTACTTGGATTTTAGATAGAATTTGAAATGGTTTGTCTTATAACAGAAAGAAGACCGTCAAGTGCGAGTGAGACTCATGCCCCTACCTTTAACAAACTGTTGAAGGGCCTTGTTTTTATAAACGGAGGTATCAAGTTCACATTAATATCGAATAATGAGGTCTGCTACCTCATACTGCTGTAAAAAGTTCAAGTTTCTAATATAATGCAATTAAAACATACAGCCTTTCAAAGCCTATTTTTCAAACTAAAACTCCCACTCACTGACAAATCCTCAAACCCTATAAGGTACTTATCGATGAGGATTAACATTTGGCACGAAAGGAGGCCTATTGGCACAAGTAAGGTTTTCATTCCTAACATCACCATTGTTAAAACGACTAACTTAAATATATTTCGGACACTTACACCAATCGTTACAAACTAAACAAAGGTGGTAACTACGGGCTCAAGATAACATAAACATAAACAAATCTTTATAATACACATACATGACTACTGAATAAAAATGCGAAAAATTAACATTTACCTCTAGCGGGAATCGAACCCGGAACTTTTGCGTCCCGTGCAAAACAAAATCTATTTTAGCTTCATGGTTAATAGATTTTTTCTAGTGCTCACAAATTGGTTTCGTGTTCGTTTAGAATATTTGGTTATTATTTCGCACTTCGCTGTAATTCTGTCACGACACATTTGCGATTGCCCATACAATCGGCAATGTATTGAATCATATAATTAGGACCGTCCCATTGCTTTAAAAGCGGCGACTATGGTATCATTACATCGGAATAAATACGAGTAGAAGTATCTAATACTACCGTACTCTCTAATTCACAATGACAATTTAATATCTACCTTGTGATCGAAGCTTCCACCCTTGACTGCATATTAATGGCTCCAAGAACTCGCCACGCTGCAAGTCAAAGGCGAGAACATGGGTGTAGCTTAGGCGCTAGAAAACTCAATGACCCTGTAGAAAAATCGATTAATTGTAAACTAGGACATAGTTTATTTCAATAACGCGAATTTGAATCAATTCAAATCACCTCACCTCTAGGCCTACATGTAGTTATTGAACGCCAATGGGCGAGAGTACTATGGGGTTTTTAGGTGCTCTCGCCCAGGACGAGTTGTGGAATTGTTTCTCACCAACAGCTTGCCACAAGCCAGACTTTAGGTTTAATGTAGCATTGTGTTTTATCTATGAAATTGTTTAGGACCAACATATGCGCCGCCTCCTTCACTAGGGCTGATGGGGCACTCAAGGGTGCGCAGCACTCTGATGCCCAATGATCGAGTCAATGGGTATCTGATACCCAGGTTCCTGTTGCCCCGCTATTTGGCCTATGAAGAGAGAGCCCCTATTCTTCCACCCGCATCCGAAGACGATTGGCTTAACAAGGTACGTTTTCCAAGCATAACTTTTCAGCTTAGGCATAATTGTACCAACGTGAATCAAGTAAATTGTTTTATTGAGTTTTGGTGTATCTCAAGCAAACAGCATTTTTTAAACGTTACATGCAATCGGTTTTTGTTGTGACTTGCAATCATGTTATGATTTCATGTTGAAACCGCGTTTAAGCAAAAGTATATCTAGTGTAGATGCATTATGTGTTTACATATTTGTTTACACAATACTTCATCCATCTACGTATATTTACGAATGAAGTATCAAAACAACTTGCCACAATTCCTTTGTGGTTGTACCCGAAAGCTGGCCGCATTGACCCCCTGTATACAGCTTATTCTTTGGCCAATGTAATGACCTCTTAGGCGCTCAGTAGTCTGTCTGTTAGTCTGAGACCCGCATATTTGCGCCGCTTGATGCTTTCTGCTGAGGTTTGATACTTCAGATGGAAGATAGGTCGGGACAAAGGTATCCTGTCCCGATAGGCTTTATGAGGCTCTACAGCCTACAGTTATGAAATGTGGTACAACATCATACCTACCTTAACAAAAAATATGCCAGTTCGAGAATTGTTATAACATCCAATCAGTTGGTGATACAAATACTTTTACGGAACTTGTTTGAGTGCACCTTGTCTTTATGCAATTTATTATTAGTTTATTTTGAGTGGAATAAAATAGAATGAAAACATTTCGACTTGTTAATTTTTCTACTGAGTATCGATTTTTGAGACTCGAATTTATAGGAACAGGATTTATAATTCCAATACGCATAAACAGCAATTATGTAGCAATAGTTTAAAACATTTTACAAATTCAACTTAAAAAGGAATTCAACATTGGTTCGGACGGGATTTTCCTTTGTAATTTTTCTGATTTATGGTAGGATTTCATATTTTTTTATACGACTGAAGAAACTCAAAAATCGATCCCAATAACATATAGACATTTATTCCGCTAACATTAGAAGGAATAGGTTTTGACTTACGTGTAGGTGCTTACTATTTATTTATTAACAACTGAAATACTGATGCAGGAAATTTATCGTATCAACCAGATGGACGAGGAACCTCCAATAAATGTGTACGAAGCGGACGTAACGCACTGGTTAGCTCGAGATCTCTATCTCAAACATATGATTGAAGGTTTCAATAATGTTCAGACACCCAGACAATATTCTCAACAAAACATACAACCTGGATTTGACCAGCGATACATGGAACCCGACGGCATAAAGAAACGTCCTTATGATTTGGATAGAGAAGATCCACGTCCGACATTCGCATTAACACCTGGACAGAAGGGTTATTATGACGTCAGTTCACCGACTAATTCAAGTAAGTAAGCCATGTAAAATGTCTTATTATGAAAAAAAATCACATCAGACAAATCTGAATATAGTGAAACTTAGGTAAATGGAACCTGAACAAGTAAGAAATCCCTGTTTCTGGGAATATTTTTGCGGTGTCGTCATTGTTTGTGTGAAATAAATGGAAAATTTTAAGTCAATCTTAATTAGGATTCGATTTGGTGAAATTATTGCTTTAATTGCCCACTTTATACAATTAACTTTGGCGTGGATATCCTACAAGTTAAGTTCTAAAACTTCTACACATAATGTGAAAATTTCAACTCTGTAACTGGGATTCTGAGACTGAAATGATTGCATTTATTATACCCATTTATCTGCGGCGACATCATACAACCTCGCGTATATACGTACGTAGATACAGGTTTAACTGTGTTTATGTGTATTATCATAATATTACACAAATACATTATACAATCAAAAAACCTGTTACCTGCATAACAGTCCGCGCAAGCCATTTTTTTAAATCTTAGAAATATTACGACTGTAATAAGTACCAATTTGCCGACGCGCGGCGGCGGCGGCGGTCGATTACTATATTGGTAGGTTCTTTTATTATCCTGGAACTTTTAAGTGTGACTAACATGTTATTATTTTATTTTTAGCTGGTTCACCGGCGGTCCCTGTACCGCTGGAGGGCGAAGAGCCCAGAGCGGCCATGATACTGGAACCTCCTCGCAAAACTCGCCAAAATCCTAATTTGAGTAGACAAAAAAACCTTTTGGGACCAGACCTAGCAAAACTGAAAGCTGGCCTGTAAGTTGAGTGGAAAGTTTAGAGGAAATGTCATTAAATTTGTGTCATACACGCATTTGTCATCTAAGGTTATCTGAGTAGTATTGGCCAGCAGCTATCCATGGTCATCAGCTGAATGTCTTGATTATTACTAAATTATATAGACTACTTCTATAGACAACTCTAAGGAATGAGTTAATTGAGTATGTTTTTACCGTTAGACCAAAGTATTTAACTTTTATCTATAATAGATACGATGGACAAGAGATGAATGATGACGAATTGATGTTATGAGATAATATAACATTTTCCTTTCCATAGCTTCTACATATACGAAATGTCAACGGAGCTTAGAAAATACTCAAATTGATCTGCCCCATAAAATTTATCTGATCACATAATATTTTGTAAACGGATGTATAAAAATTGATCGATTATTTTCAAAATCAAGGAACAAAATATATTCCATTTGAGGATTAGAATCGATACCTGCTATAGAAGTCCCAAGCTCGTAGACATCCCACATTGAACTTGAGTACCTACCTACTCAACATGGCAAAAAATATTGTGAAACGAAGTTGGTATTATGTAGGTATCGAATTAAGATTTAACTAAACTGAGTCTGTCACTGATGTTTAGGACTTCAAGATGTTTTAGAAATTATAACTTGCCGCTTACATACGTAACTTCCAGTTCAAATGTAACACTTTAGTTTGATTTACGAACCTTCGCCTGTGTTACGTTATGATTTCAGTCGACTTAGGCGTAGTACCTACTTAATTCAATGTTGACATAAACTGCGGTATCTTACAATCTACAGTCAAAACAATATATTTTTATCGCGTAAATCGAATTCTGAGTGAGTATTATACTATATAAATAGATTGTAGTTTAGTTATTTATGTCTAATTAATGACTTCAAGTTTTTATATCCTACTGTTTAATTTGCAATATTATTATCTCCTAAACGTCTTTCGGGTTTCTAGTTCATTCCGACCATACATCCCTACTCTTATTTGATACGAAGTATTTGGGAATATTTTTACTCTTTCTTCGCTATTGGTAAACAAAACTTGTAATATATTAGGTTAAAACTATCTATGAAAATCGCAAATTTATTGAAATGTGTTGGTAGGTAGATATAAAAAAATACTAGTAGTAGATATAAATAAGTATGTATCAGAGTGAGCGTAAACTGAATTTAAATCAGTAGTCGACATCGACCTGGCTCTCACATCACTCACGCACACACACACACACATCAACAGCCTATAACAGTCTACTACTGGACATAAGCCTGTCCCTTACATTGCTTTACATGGGAGGATTTGACCTAATGAGCTTGCTCTCAGAAAACTTAAATACAAATGGTGAGGAGATATTACTACAGAATTTCTGAAGGCGGGTGGGATTGTACTAAAGCTGCTTCAAAGGATATTTATTCCGTCTTGCAAACTGAGAAAACTACAGAGTCGTATAACAGGAGAATTGTGGTTTTGTTTAAAAAAAAAACAAGATAAAACTCTTCGCGTATTACCTTATTTCACTCCTGGGCCACGTCTACAAGCTGTTCATGGACTTTGAGAAGCCTTCGACTCTCCAGGGTTGTATTGGAATCCCTGCAGTTAGTAGAATAACGGTACATCAAAGTGTTGAACTGTCTGAATAACGCCGCAAAAATATTCGTTCAGTTACAGAACATACAAATAAGAGCCATCTAATTGCGCACAGGTGTGAGACAGGGGGATGTTATATCGTCGAAACTGTTCACATAGGTACGTGTTAGAGGTTTTTATTCAAATTCTTCAATATATCAAATTTCGATAAATACAAAATAATAGTTACCTAATCATAAATTCCGAACGTTTAATGTAATAAAAAAAACGGAGAGTCAACATTACAAAGCGATAACATCTCATACTTGCGCTTTGCCAATAATTATGTCGTAATGGCACAATCATTGACGGAGCTACAACAAATGCTGTTTCCCGGAGCTTCTGGTTGGATGAACTGGGCAAAATAAAGGCTATAATAGTCATGTGGACCTAGCGCCGCTTAGCACACTCTCAAGGTTATTTAAAAGAGTACGTCTTCTTCAGATAGACCCCGAAATAAGGTAAAAAAAAAAGATCCGATGTTGGTCTCCCCAACAGGTTTATTCAGCTGGGCTAAGTGACATTTCCCTTCGTCGATTACTGATGACATAGCTTTGGTAACCTGAATCGATGACCGTAGGATGAAAAGAGTTCTGGAGTGGACACCACTCCTCGGCTAACGTATAGTAAGTACCTACGGGACGCTCAATTGGTAGTAATGCGATGATCTCCGCCTGTAACTGGAAACGAAGAACCGAAGATCGAGTTTAGTAACACGTCCGGGGCTAGGCCTATGTCCAACCGTTGATTAGGATAGGCTGATGATGAAAATCTTACATTTTTTAAATGCAATCTATAATAGCTCTATCTATAATAGTCCACGATTTTTTAATGTTTCTACCTATTTCTGAGCACCTCATTGACTTACCTGTTAGATAGCCACACTTTACAAAGAAACCCTAATCTCATTGATATATTTTACAAATATTTTTTTTTTTTTTTTTGGAATTCATTATGTAATGGGAACGATTTGTTTATTGAATAATAAGAATATTTGATATTATATGAATAAATGTAGACATGTATGTACTTACCTATAATTGTAGTGTTGTATAGACATAACACAGTAGACAGTACAGTATTGCTTACAGGGCTAATAAGGACTACCGATTACCCGTCTCGTTACTGCCCAGCAACCTGCGCTGGTTGAAAATAAATCAACCCGGTGACGATGACGAGAGGTGAACATTACACACATCACATCTAATAGAAACCCAACCCCACACCCTGGAGAGCCTTTGTTGGTATCTAGCGCATGGAATTAATAATAATAAAATTTTCAGAATAGTAAAAGTACCATTTTGCACAAACAGTTATTACATTTTTCACTTTAGTAAAATTGTGACGTTAGTACTTGCAATAAATTAATAAAATATCTGATGAAACTGTGACAAACTATAAACTAACACTCGATAAACTAAATATAATTAAAAATACTTACTGCAAGAATTTTGTAGTTTAAATAAAAATTTAAAGGATCCCGATACTTTATTTGTTAAATTGGCAATATATACATGTAAGTACCTATTATGTTTTATTATGAAATTGTAAGCTTCCATGTAATTGTCACATGACCTATATCCACATCTACCTTTCTCGGAATGTAGACCTATTTATTATTTAAACTATTTATTTAGTCAACCGCCATACCTATTCGTAATAGTTTCAACTGTACACCCTATGTAGACCAAGCATGACGCATATAGCTTATCTTTTAGTCGTGACTCGTGCGTGATTGTTTTCACCATATAAACTACACCCCCAGACAAACAAACTGCATCAAAGTTTAATTCTCGTTCTGATTGATATCAGATTCTTTTCCATTTTTATAAAAAAGGCAAAAGAATCTAGTACTTATACAACAAATATTAAGCACATCAGTCAAAATTGTATTTAGCTTGTCGTTTTTATCATTCAACACACTGGTGCAGTTTAATTGACTGTGAGTGTATTTTAGCTTGTGGATTAGATTCAAACAAATATAGAGGTACATTAAAATTAGAAATAGATACACCTACACATGCTCATATAGGTATTGTGTTATAATGTTGAACAGGAAACCACAAGTAAAGGTCTGCAACTAAAGCTTACCAACTAAGTTTTAGTACCATTCACATTAGGATCGTAATAATATGATTCATGTTTTCTTTGTTTGGCTATGTCACACCGAATATGAAGATATATTTAGTACCTACACCTTAATAGCCAATTTAATTTGCTGCAAGGGGTAGATAAAATTATTATAGTTCACGTAGAAATGGATAGACTCCCCACTTCACAAACAAAACAACTAGCTTCGTCTTATATTCAGTCAGGGTTGACGTAATTCAGTGTAACTAAATTACCAACATTATATATGACATATTGGACAAACATATTAAATATTGAATGACGTGATATCAGGGCCACCACGGCCTCGATCTGTATTCTTAAGCAAACAATGCAAATTGGATTATAACAAACATTTTGCGGTAAAAGTTCTTATTTTGGACTATTGATCCTAAAAAATATTATTGATATGTTATGATTTTATTAGGTTAACTACTAGTTCTGCTAATGTAAAGATGACATACTGGATATTGGCGTAAAACGACGTATCTACCAGTTCTGCTAATGCAAAGATAATATACTGGATATTGACGTGAAACGACGTAACTACTAGTTCTGCTAATGCGAATAAAATAGTAAGATTACATACTGGATATGACGTCGAAGAGATTCGGATGGCCGTGAAACTGCTTACGACCATGAGTGTATTGAAAGTTTCTCAGGTGAATGCCAGTGGAACTGCCAATAACCAGTAGAGCTGCAGTTTTTGAGAAACTGAAACAGGAATTACGGAAATTTATCAATGCCATCATATATACAACGTAGTAAAGCCAGAGGCGTGAATTAAGCAATGTTCTTCAAAAAAGGAATCAATAATAGGCTCCTCAAGAATACATATTAAAAAAAATTTAAAAATATCAAGAATACATACAATACAGGTCGGTGTCACACCTAAGACACGCGTATCTATACTAGTTGTTTTTAAGGTTTCTTCCAAACTATTAGGCCTCGAGGGCTTGCAGTTTTGAAGATGCTACAGTACCATAGACCACATCCACACATTGCAGCAAATTATCCAGATACTATGACAAAGCCTTCAATATAGTCAAACCTGGACTCTATGAAAATATGGAATCTATGCACTAAGGTCAAGTTAATTTGTGTTACATCGGTGTGTTAAGGTGTCTGCACGATGATGCCGCTATGACTACCTATAGAACCAGATGATAAAGACAAATTTCATTGCTGAGAACATATTCAAAACTGAATACCAGCGCAACGGAAGACGTTAAGACCCTGGACAGGCAACAACGCCACATAAGTATAAGTGACCACCGATTTGCTAACGCTGAATAACCTCTATTGTTCATTTATATGTACTGGTCAAAATTAACGTAAACAAGACGAAAGTTATCTCAAACAGCTGCAAGGACTAAAGTTGAGTTGGTAATGCTAATAAAAAATGATGTAAGTATGTTTACTCAGGATAAACCAATTAATCCGGTAGGTTAGCATATTTTAGAGGTTAGACGGGTTTTCGATTCGAATATTCCCGAGTGTTTAAAGTATAGAAATGTGACCACTTACCGAGGTTTATCCAGACATCCATAAATTTAACACGGAGATTGAGTATATAATAAAACTAGTATATTTTACAAAGTAAATAGATGGCGAAAAACCCGAAATCCTAAACGAATCACGAGCAGAACATGGCACTACTATAAAATAATTTGTACTATTTAAAAGATCTTGCACGCAATTATATGGTCACTTTTTGGCGGCTGATACAATACGTAGGTACGATATTACCAACCACATTTCATGTCAGCGTCGGGGAGTCGCTATCCACACTCTTAGCACTAGCACAGACTAACTAATTAAGTTTCATTTTATTAGGTACTGTCAAAAGGAATAACTAATTTACTATAATGTAAGTACTAGCCGATCAAGCCAACTAGACTATGTTGGGTAGGTACGGATAGAAAAATTATGAATTTGTTTGGCATCAAACTAAACGTTTACCACATTATTCTATTTTAACATTATTAGACTAAGATCGTTTATGATTTGATTGATGATTTCTATTTCTCAGGAACAAAATTATTGTCAAATAATATATCAATATTCGACCCATTGTGCTGCAAACGAAGTTGTGATAATCGATGTAACTGAGGTCTCATTTCACCAACTGTTCTAGCTGGCTTGGTCCGCTGCTAGTAGCTTCTGCTCTCCTGGTACTTTTAAATAGCTACTATAAAATATGGTGCAAATGTCACTGAAAATAAAATAATGCTGTAAAGTATTTGAATAATGTAATTGAAAAAATGACTTCCATTTATTTCAAAGAAAGTTCAACAAGCACGTTTGAAGAAATGGAATTGCAAAGAAGTATGTCTGTAGAAAACGCATTTGTTTCTTTTAATCGGTACCTTAATCGTCAGCGACGCATCTGACCCCACAGGTTGACCGAGACAGACGACTCTACGGAGCGACCACAACACATTCACATGATGGAAGCTACGACCGCTGATCCAGCTGACTCCATTTACGGTGTGGCAATGGTGGCCGCCATTGGTGCCGCAATCACCATGGCTGTCATCGGATTCGCTTTCGGATGGTACACGTGAGTGCATCTATTATAAATGCGAAAGTTGGGATGATTGTTTGTTTGCTGCTCAATCACGGCGGAACGGATGAATGGATTTAGATGAAACTTGGTACCTAAGCAGAATATGCCCTGGATTAAAACATAGGAAATAAACAAGTTAAATCTATACACTCACAAATTTATCTAACTAATATTATAAAGGCGAAAGTTTGGATGTTTGTTTGTGGCTCAATCAAGGCGCAACTGATGAGTGTGATTTGTGTCAGACTTGTGGCCACATTTTAAATCACGTCTCCTGACTCCTCCCACTGTGACTCCTATAAGCTAGGATGGACAGTGATACTCGACACGGCGGCGCCTAATGAAGGTAACTAGCTGACATTCAGGCCGCCTCTGTATGCCACCGACTTGGCTTAATGACTGCCTTCAGTTAAAAACAGCCGGGATCGACAATTTAACGTGCCCTCCGGAACACGGAAACACTCGTATTAAAAGGCCACTAATGATCACCCATCCATGACCGCACCAGACATTGCTTAACATCGCTAATGGAAAACGAATTGCAAATAAGCAAGAATAAGCAGGTTCACCATCTCAGCCCGCAAACATCCCACTCCAGGGATATAGGCCTTCCCTCGTCTATGAGGGGTATGAGCCATAGTCCACCACGCTGGCCCAATGCGGGTTGGGGACTTCACATGCCTTTGAATTTTTATTTCTCAGGTTTGCAGATTTCCTTACGATGTTTTCCTTCACCGTTTAAGAGCAGTCGGATAAATGCACATAAGTAATTAAATTAAATTTAAAAACTCATTGGTACATGACCTGCCTGGGAATGGAACCCGGACCTCCCAAATTGGGGACCGTGTCTTAACCGATGAGCCACAGACGCCTATTTACGTCTATCTATATATATATAGATAGATAGACGTATATATGTCTATGTTGACTTTCCGTCCGCGGGTTCGCCCTAATGGAATTACTGGTACTTTATCGTGGACTTTTTCTAGCTATCCTTCTCCAGGTCCCAGGGTACCTCTCTCATGTCGCGACCCACAAATCGTAGCACGTTATTTCACAATTTACGTAACTCACAGTATTTTTATTGTAATTACATTTTCATGTCGACTCAATATTTAACTAATGATGTTTTGGACATTTTAAGTGTACATAAAGGCGTGTTTATATGTATTTGTCTGCAGTTTATCTAAAAAGGCAAAGGCTGCAGCTGATGTTGACTACCCAGCTTACGGAGTAACTGGACCTACGATTGACACCTCTGGTGACAGGAAGCTGGCCCACTCCGCTCACATGTATCATTATCAACATCAGAAACAACAGATCATTGCTATGGAGAGGTAGTTATATCGGTTTACCCTTACTTCGTCTTTATTGCTGCTGAGCTGTAGGTAGTTGTCAGGAAGATTGGAGAAATAGTTTATTCCTAGCTACACCTTACTCATGTTAGCGATAGCTAATAATACAACTTTTAATTATTTTTTTTAAATTAGGTACATAAAATTTTACAAATATATATAGAAATGCATTTACAAATATATATATGCATTTCATCGATTACAATCCCCTTTACATTTTTGCATCCCTATTTGGATACATACGTATCCAAGAACTGGTCTCTGAAACTGTCTAAACTAGTCTCCAAGTATTCTGGAAAGTAGACTTTCTACAGACCTGCCTGCTTAGCATGACAGCGTTTGTTGCGTGCGACGTAGGAGTGAGAGTGGGATAGTTGTATATTTCGTCCAAGCAAATGAGCAAGACAAATATTATTTCGCGCGACATAAACTCTTACCGCGCCTGTCATTATAAAGATCTTGACCTAAAGAATGCGACCTATGGGAGCAATTATATCACCCATAATAATATTTTGTGTCCGATGTTTAGTTTATTTTTTAACAAATTTATTAACATTTAATTAAAATACAATCGACATAAAAGTTATCGTCATGATATCAATTCATAATAAGATAAAGAGAGTCAATAAAAAAAATTACAAAAACAATGTCGTTAAAAACACTTCAGGAAATAAAAAAAAAATCAACAATTTTGTAAAAAAGTCCACGAGGACCTGATCAAAATGTAAGAAACGACGATTTTTTGCATCGCAATCACTGATTCCGTGCGACGATAGGACAAAGTACAGCTATCTAGTAGGTATACGGCTATATGGATTATAGATATTTGTCGCTATATGAAATAAATTTCAGAATTTAGTAAAATATATATATTTGCATTCAAGTACACATTGCAGATACACTACATAATTAGGTATTTATTTACTACATAATAATGTAAAGCGATCCATTCATAAAAAAGTTATTTTTATTCTCGTCATGATTATATATGTACCTATACGATAGAAGAATATTATTATTATTAGGAGCCCATATTCCCACAAAGGCCTCCATAAAAGAAAATATTGTTTATATTTTAACTCAACATTAAAATGCCATTTCTATTTAATCTTTAACATAATTGAAATAACCAAAAGGAATTAACTTAAAATGTAAAACTGAGGAAAGTAAAAGTCATTCGCTCATACTTATTTTTACTCATTTTTAGGAACGGCATGGACCAACGTACAGGATCGATGTCCGACCCTGAATCCGAGGAGGAGAACGAAGAAGGTGACTACACTGTCTACGAGTGTCCCGGATTCGCTACGGTAAGCTAATTTTATATATAGCTCTAGATTTGTCATTACAGTTTCACAAATTACTACACCCGATTAGACCTTTATGGTACATTCACTATCATTAGACTTATCACGTATCATATCTCCTACCTCTATAGCTGCTAAGCTGAATAGCTACTTTGCTAAAACTGTAATTTGTACTCACGAGTAGGTACGGGATAATATCTCCACGTAACGCAACGCCTACCATGACTTGTCTTTTAACTGCAATCAATATGGCTTTTATGTCACATCTAAAACATTTTTGAAACATAATTGTGGAACAAGACAAATGAAAGTGACCCCAAAAACCCTGTAACGATTTAGAGACTTTAGTTTTCATGATTTTACTCTCTCGCCATAAACAACGTTCAAAAGGTACAATTTGACTATAGTGAGTTTACAAATACAAAATACAAATACATTTTGTTGCTCTAACAACAAAGTTACAACAGTTATTTATGTATATAGACATTAAATCGGTTTCATTAGTTACTGATTATAAAAAATATTATGTAGAATTAGGTTAGTATACTTAAGTATTGTTATTAGGCAAAAGGAAGTGACTCAGCATTTGCTTACTCAAGAACATGATCTCGAGTAGCGCTGGTTTTCAGTCATTTCCTTCTCCTTAAGATGCTAAGCGGAATATGAATTTAAAAAGGTTTGCGATTTTAATGATTTGACTTCTGTAATTAAATAATTACAGACTGGAGACATGGAAGTGAAGAATCCACTGTTCAACGAGGAACCGACCCCGGCCACACCTGCCAAGTGCGAGGTTGTTAAGCCCCAGCCCAAGGAGTAAACTTGCCCCAATCTTCGGCCCAAACTGTGCTGATGCCCGTACTCCAGTTCTAGACAATTCTTTAAAATTTTAGATTATAGTAGAACATCTATGTCGTTTCCTTCATATAGAGAGAAAGTATAGTTCCCTAATAAATAAGGCAAATAAATGAAAAGTTTTATTTTTCTAGAACTCAACCCTTAGTTGATTCATCTGGCCCTTTCTAAAGTCAAAGGCAGCTAATATTAAATAAATTTTCGAAAATAGATGTGAATATGTTTGTGATATTGTCAAACTGGAATACGGGCACAATCTGGCGAACTTTTTAAATTTTTGAAGTATTACATTCTTCTATCAATTCTTAAATTAATATTAATGAATGACGTACGTATATATCTACTTCTACATACCTAAGTCCTCTATATGAAGTGAAATAGGAGATTTAAACGTTCAATGAAATATCAAAGAGATTATATCAAAATTGTATCGATATTACCTACCACCTATAGGATTACTCTTGGAAATAATAATGTATTTTTCTCGATGTACTCAAATGTACTTTGTACTTTCATGGATATATAGCTTTTATAACGAGAAAATGCATATCTACTCTAAAGATAGAGATTCCATCTTAATCTCTTCACTCAATGAAAAAGCGTATCTGCGGTAGAAAAAAAAGATGAACAAGATTCCATCCCTGAACATTCAAAATACAAAGGTTTGGAGAAATTTATAAGACACTACGAAGAAAAACACACTAGCCAGTGGTCTATTTTTTAAAATCTTGTAAGAATGGGTGTTGAGCACGTAAAAGAATACCACAGCGTACTTATTACTAGTACATTTAAACGACATTTATTATTATATACAAGACATATATAAGAATGACATACATATTTAATGTCAGAGGAATAGGATGTGGAGTAAGGCGCTACCTCGCTATCAAAGTAGATAACTTATGGCCAGGTAATAATAAAGATTTTTTATATAAGATGAAAATCGCAGAGTACCTAGGTACAAATAAGGTCGACCAACAAAAATCATAAAATAGTAAATAATTATTTGACCAAAAACGTGCCAATTAACTACAAATGGTCCCAATTATCAATAGAAAATTTTTGCGCTGGCATTTATTATAATTTCATGTACTTATTTGAGAAATATTTTCTAAATTGCCGACACTGAGTTGGTAGTAGTGTTTAAACCTACTTACATCTACATTACCTACATACGAGTATATGCCCGATATGTGACATATTTTTACAATAAAATATTAGATCACAACTGACACGTCGCTGCTGGTCGCATGCATCCCTATACTCTAACACAACTTTGTTTCAAAATTCATTAATTAGGTTTCCACGGGTTTCCGGTAACTGTTAAAATAACGGGTAAAATTAATTATTCTGACCGTACCGTATAAAAGAATGTTCCCTGTTCGGCTCACTAATTAATATTATAATAACTAAATATAAATTAAGATAAAAGGGTAGTTCCTATTGGAGGAGCGGACACGAGCTGAGCAGAAAAATTAAACACATAAATAAAAAGACAAATTTCACATTTTCAACGTAAAATGGAGATTTGAGACATTTCTATTGGTTAATCATTCCAAAGTATTAGGATCGTATTAATTAAACAACATGCAAAAATTTTTAAATAATCCTTGTGAAATTTACCTCCGCGATCTGAATATGAATCCTAGAAGGCAAGCAAATTGTCTGTCTATAATCAAACTATCAATTCAAATCAAACAAACTATATAATTAACAAAGCTTTTGCAAGTTTACTTTAAGGCATATATTGAATATAGATTTTGACTAATTCGTAAATATATTACTAAATTAAAGATAAATAACAAAATAATTCCTACAATAGCTAATACCTATGTAATAATTTTAAGAGGGAGTATAAAGGCAATCCGTGTTAGCAGATCATTAATAAAATACTGGGAGGCATTAGATACCATATTCGTGCATATTATGTATGATGCTCGCGCGGGTGTTCCATCGCAATTTGCTGTTTTCTCAATAGGATTATTTGTAATAGTATGGATTAATTCCATATTTTTAAAATTTATTTGAAACTGCCTGGGTCATTAACTAAGGTTTTTGTAATATCAATTATGTAATACAACCCTGTATGAATAAAGTGATGCCGACCATATATGTAATTGAAAGATTACAATGCCTTTCCAAGGATTTTTTACACACGATATGTGTGTCAAAATAAAAAAGTATTGTAGTTTGAACACAATCTTCATCCATTTGGCTCAATTCCATAATATTCTTGTGACCGAATTATACTAGTTAGAATATTCAAATTGGACCAAAGTAATTTGAGATTTATGTATGAGCTAACTTATGTATGAGCTATTATTTGAGACAATATTGGGCTCAAGTAATTGCCTCCATCCTATGACCCAGAGTCTAATATATCCTTGAAAAATTTGAATTATAATAAATCCCAGGTTTAAATCATACCATTTTACCGACCATTTTTTTTATTAAACAACAGATAATATATCAAATATTAGGTATTACGGGTTCTTACCGCGGTTAATTGTTGAACTCTCTGAAGAAAACAGACTAGGTATTTTCACTCATACATTTATACTTACACATAAATACCCTGGATTATAACATGTTCCCTCCCAATCGCTTATCTTTCTCAGATCTGGGTATTCAGAGAATGCCCCCTGAAGTCATTATCTCATTCTTATATCGTAAGAAAGTTTGAAGCGGTACTTTGTCGGTAATATTTAGTTTGTTATTAATAATTTTAAGACCTCTCTGTTGAGATTACTAGGTACGAGTAGGTAGTAATTTCGATGGTTCCCCTATCCTTTTCGGGTATGTATAAGTACAGCTGATGAAAGTGATGGCCATTGTAGTTCAGTCTAAGTGACAAACCCAGGAGTACAACATAACAGATGTTGTTCTTTCAGAAATATTGGGAACATAATAAATATATTGTAAACCAGGTAACAACCCGTTAAAATGTTTTATGAAATTTATTTAGTAGAGGATCTCAAACAACAAGTAGGTAATGTAGATAGGTTAAAAATAAAGCTTGTAGAAAAAAATATTACTTTAAAAAACAGGCACAACAAACTCGTCATGGCGCTCGTCATGATTATAAAATCATGACGAGCGCGTTGAATCGTAAGAAATTCAAATCGCGGCCTCCTTAGAATTATTTTTCAAAGTTATTGCTATGTATAATATTAATACTACTAGGGCGATGGTGCATATTCGAAATTAAATCAGTATAAACCAATGAATGAATTCAAGAATTTGGATGGCAGTAGCAACATCCCGATGATCAATATGTGACAAAGTAATTGATTAATATTATATTTTAGCATTGAACATATTTCGACGAATTATGCGGGGGATACACTGTATAATTATACCAAGACGAAGATTAACAAATAAAAAAAATATTTTTTTTAAATCCTAAACACATCAAATATCTGATGTAATATTACTTACGAATACCAAGTTTTCTTCAATGTGTGTAGGTACGTCCATTCTATCAATGTAATTTATTAATTCAATGGAAATTGTATATTGTTTAATTAAACACAAAACAAAGAAATGGCACTCCTTATAGACATGAAAGACATTAGGCACAGCAAAAGGATTACGCGTTAGATTTCTAAATAAACATGTTACACATGTAGAATTTAAAACTAGTTGTTTTACAGTTATATTACTTATGTTCACAAGGTAGTGATAGAAATGCATGTGTAGGCAATTCTCTATAATATTTATTCAAATTATCGATGTTTTACATTAGAAATTAAGAAATTGCAGAAATACCTATTTTTCACTCATATTGGCACCTACCTGCATTAAAATCTCTTGCAATTACAATTTCTTGCACAAATACGAAAACAAAGAGACAGTATTTTCCTGTGGCATTGTAAGTAGGTACTAACTACAGAGCTTTGAATTCGAAAACGAATAACATAATATTGTAATTTAATATAATTACAATTGCCATATTTGCACTTAATTTTGTAATGATTATATTTAAAAGATTAAATTACATTTTACTCTTGAGGACCCAAAAATACTAATTATTATTTAGAAACATATCTTTTACATGATTAATTTATTACTGTACACTTTTATAGATATAGCTTTACTGCCTATATCTATTAGAATTTGAACAATTTTGTAACAAAACAGCTCAATATTTACATACATACATACTAGTTATGTACATATATCTATTGAAACTTACAGGGAAATTAAACGTATAGTTTAGTGCATAAAAAGCTGTGTTTATCCCATTAATTTCTAGTGATGGAAATTTATAAACAAAATACAAAATGGCTAAGGGAACTAATCTTGGCAGGTAATCGATACTAATGTCACTTTGGGCAGGTGCTTAAATTTAACCTTAATTCGATTAATCTAGGTGAATCGTTATGTATGACGGATATTACCTGCTTTCTAGGTAACTGCGCTGCCTAGGGGGACACCTCGCTAGTTCCAAAGGAACCTAACAAGATCTACCAACGCGCTCTGAACTGCATAATGTTCTGTAAAAACAGAAATGTCTGCATACATAACGATCCGCCTAGGCATTCAATGGAATGGTTAAATTAATTTAACCGTCTGCCTACGACAAATATTTTACATTACGATAAATAACAGATTCACTATTCACAGAATAAATTTGAGGTACTGAAAATAGCAAAACAAGTATATGAAGCTTTCTGCAGACCCATCACATAAGGTATTAGAGACGGAACTTTACTGCGCGTGACTTCTTTGTTCGTGATTTTTGTCCTTTGTTCGTGTCCTCAATTTTGGAAACTGCTTGTTAACTTAAATTCTGTGCAATTTATGTGTCCAATGCACCCTTGGAGGACTGGGTGGTAATAGTGCACTGCACTCACCTGTAGGTAGCCGTGCGGTCGCCTGTTGATAGCGGAAACGTCACGACAGAGGCTGATACATGGCTTTGATGAAGTTGCAATTATTTGCATTCTAAATAAATATAAAAAAATAAACAACTTGTTACATCATGACCTTATTATACTTTACCTAAGTATAGTAAAATTGATTAAAATTAAATAATAATTAAATTTGAGGAACGATTTCCTCACAAAAAAGAGTACTATACATATACTTGCAAAAATAATTTTTGCAACTCTTTATTATAATTATGTAGCTATTAACAAATTAAAACTCATTGCTTAGCCTTTACTGTACTACAAGTACATATTAAAATATTTTAAAATTCAGGTGAAACCTGACGGTGTTAATTTATTTCTCCATTGATAAATCTACTAGGTAGATATATGTATGTACGAGTATATCTACTTACTACGCGATTTAAACATTTGGCGCTGTCAGTTCTTGGTAGAGGGATCTGTCACTGTAACACGGGAAAACTAAAGGGTGTCTCGAGGTATATCTTTCGATCAAAATGACACGTCGATGTCGTGATAATGAATGTTCTAACAAAAGCTCGAGAACAAGTTCAAAATTTTAAGGTCATATTTCGACAGATGTTCTTCCAGTTCACGAGTCTCGAGATTTGTCATTCGAAACTACATATAATAAATACTACACGTAACCCACTTCTAACTTCCGATGTACCATCATATAACGCGGCTTCACATCGATCACATCCATCACGTATGTCTAGTGTGTTTCTATCTCTGACAAGTCACACTCGTTGCTTAGAGTCGTCAGTGCACTGTGTTTCCAATAATATTAAATGGAGGCAATGCAATTCCACATCAAGACTGTATTATGTCGAGATACCGAGTATCAAGATAATGAATATTCGTGCAAAAATATAACTCGAGGAAACGAAACTTCAAGATTACGTATGTTATGAAAACTTCTTCTCGAAGCTACGAGGCTCTAAACTACGCACACATTCTGGTATATCTTCATGCGAAATATCGTCACATTGTTCTTATTTATCACGTTGGCATACGCTTGTGTTTCTATCTTACAAGTCTGATTAGTTTTGTAAAGACTGTTCAAAGTGTTTCTAACATAGCGTCATAGGACGTGGTGTGAGCATTGCAGTCATCACGTATAAGTACCCAGTGCGTTTCTATCTCCAATAAGGCTAATCTATTGGGAAGAATCGGTACAATGTATTTTATTGTAATGTGACGTAGCATAACATCTATCACATATACCCGGCGTGATTGTCTCTAACAAGGCTGACTCGTTGCATAAAGGCAGTTTATAGTATAGCATCGCGAAAAATGGTATCATATCTATACCACATTTAATGCTAATGTGGCGACGTGTATCGGGGAGTCACATCCATCATGAATGTCCAATGTGTTTCTGTCACTGACAAAGCTGACTCCTTGCATGTGTATGGTTAGTGTAATATATTTCTAATGTAACGTAGACATCACATCAAGTGTATTTACCTGTGCTCGCCAATACGTGCTGAGTCCGTGTGGTGGATTGCCTAAGGCCCACCACTAATGAGAGGTTGGCCTTTAAGGCTCGTATAATGTGATATATTGTACTTGCCACTCCCTAAAGGGTTACATACATATTTCTAACATAATATATATTCCAAATAATTTATCGTCCAATCTCCAAGAAAACCACATTTAGTCATACACACTCGAATAATTAGTTATTTTTTTTTATCTATATTGGTTTCTTTTAGGTACTTATTATGTAACTACTAATAAAAATAAGTGTTTGAAATAGAAAAGTAATACCATTAGCTGTTCCTATTTGTGGTGTATTAAGAGAATTTAGATTATAAGGATGGAATTGTAGTACGATAAATTGTTGTCAATCTAGTGCAGCTAAAATCAAATAAGTATAGTGTTTTCCCAAGTTATAACTATGTACCATTACACAAATACACTTTGCTAACTTACGAGTATATTAGGTGCAGGAAATAATCATCATATTTTTTAAATATTCTTTTAAATTGTAATGTTTACTCTCTTGTAAGCGACAACCAATGTTGCATAATGAAAATTTTACACTATCTTCGAAATAGTAGTTCTAATAGACAGAATTTACCTAAATGTAATTGATGTAATAATAAATTATGTGTATCAAAACCATCTTTCATTTACCACCACTAGCCATAGGTACTCATATTGTCACCCTATGAGTTAGAAGTACGATAGGCAGCAAATGTCTCAAATAAACTAATTTCATCGGTTCCTTTTTTTGTCCAACAATACTTGCACCATATGTAGGTATGTCATAAGCAGATGGTTAATTTAGCCATTCAGTTGAATGCTTAGGTGGATCGTTAAATATGGACTGTCTTAGAAGCCATAAACAGTCAGATACGTGGGGTTCCTCGAAAGTAGCGAAATATAACAAAACATAACCAACCTGATCTGAACAGCATAGTTTTCAAATTCAATTGAATGGATAGTTTAACCTACATATCATATCATTTATTGCCTCCTATGATGACATAAGATGTCATACTGAAAACTTAGTTCACAAAACTGAATGAACGAGTCAAACCCAAACGACGACGATTCCCAATACTCGAATAAAAGTATAGACATATATTTAGTTTACTTACCAATATTTCATTCGAGTATTGGGAACCGTCGTCGTTTGGGATTGACTCGTTCCTTCAGTTTTGTGAACTAAGTTTTCAACTAAGTAACATAATTTTGAAATCATTGTATAAATTATATATAATATATATACCACCACACAATCAGCCGCCCCCTTAATCTTTAGACAAAGATAAAATATACTAATCTGGCTCTCATACCGTTAGATTGTAACTCTACCCCATGGTTTGACTGGAACAGATAGCTGTCAGCGATAAGGCCACCTTTTTGTGCGATTGATGATTTAGACTGTATTCACAATTATGTAGTTTCTATTAAGGTGCCATGAAGAGTATTTGATTAATTGTAAAATCGCTCGCTTCATTTTAGTCGGGTATTATTTTTTTAACTTAGAATTTTCTCTTGTATCAAGATTGGTACTTGATGCTAGAATCTACAAAGTGAAATTCAGCTATTTTAAAAAATTTCAAATGATTATCGGCCGTGCGTGCAAATCCAGATCGGACAATCTGTGTAATAATACTCGTAAAACACAAGAAGAACAAAAAAGGCCGACGAATAAAATGTCCGAAAGTATACCTTTTCACAAAGACATCTTCGTTGTTTGGTAGTCCTCTTTATGGGACTTAAATATTTCGGTGGCACTATGTATGCACAATTTTCTGTAATATAAATTATGCTTGGAATAACTGTATCGCGGAAATTTGTTTATTCCACGAGAACTACTCACTTTATCGGGATAAAAAAATGTCCTATGTCGAAATTCAGGGTATAACTCTACCTATATACCAAATTTCATCCAAATCCGTTCATTCTTTTCGCCGTGATTGAGAAATAAACAAACATCCAAACTTTCGCATTCATAATATGAGTTAGATAATCTTATGTAAAACAATCTCTGCGTATGAGAATTGAGGATTCCAGTAACACCTACATCAGAATCACTTAAAATGTTGAATACCTCTTAAACTACGGTGGTATACTATTGTTTTCCTTTGGGCAATATTTGGCACTATTACGCAAAATTTTTTGACATTATCAAAATAACTGAATTCAAGGTTGTATATTCTAGGATACGTACCTGAAATTCTATTGTCTCGTGGATGGCGCGTCATGAGTTATGTAACCAGTTACTGTACATGTAATAGTTGGTTTTGAGATTTTTTCCTACCGCGTAACAATTTCGTGGCACTCTCGATCTGTCCAACATATTTCTAACAATCTCCCAAAAGCCTCCACATCTCATTAATATAACACTATCTACAAATATATAAATGAGCTGTTCAAACAATAGCGTTTATAGAGCGCAAATTGCAAATTAATTACAATGACAATGGCTGGCAATTTGCAAAATAACCTGCGCTTTTTAGCTAATTTCATCTTGTTAATGGACAACGCCACACTTTGAAGTCTTTATCGTCGGGTTTTCCTAGCATATTAGTCGCAATTATCTTTAAAATAATTAAGCAAAATCAAGTTCCTTAGAAATATCAAATTAGAAACAATGAAATCCTGACGTAAAAGAGGGAGAGATAAAGTTTGAAGCCCATATCTGTAGGTCTGTGGCATTGTAGCACCAAAACGGTTGGACAGATATAAAGATCTTTTATACTTTATTTAGCTGATGTTTGCGAGAGGTTTCTTAACTTGCTGCGGTATTTAAATTGCTGTATTTTTTTTATTATAATAAATAAGCGTTTCATTGTTTGTTTGTAAACGCATTATTGTACTTCATATGACACATACATTAATAAATTAAATTTAACTTAAAATTAAGTATAAAGGCGGACTTATCCCATAAAGGGATCTTTTCCAGTCAGCATTATTATTACAGTGTATTTGGTTGTTGGAAGAAGAAAAATTCATTATTGTACGCAACTTAAAAATATTAACTGTGAGAAATTATTGGAATACAACGAATAAATGTGCATACAGGTTCTTCACCTTTTCAGACGATATTGAAAGTAAATAATAAATAATTCAGACACTATGCCAATCATCATCTAGTCCTAAACTAAGCAAAGCTTCTACTATGGATACTAGATAACAGATAAACATACATAAATATTTATATAAATATCAATGACTCTAGAATAAATGTTCGTATTCATCACACAAACATTTAGCCCTTGCGAGTTTCGAACCCTGTTTTGCTGACTATCCACTACACCAATCGGGTGTCAAATCGTTATACGTATGTCGTATAAACACTTTGTTTTATTTTACTAAGTATTCTAGTCGTATGGTGCAGTTATATTTAAGATTTTAAAGAATACTCGGATTTTTAATAGACGTCAGTGCCAGTCGCCGTCCACCTCTTAGCGGATCTTGTGAACCTTGTACCTACTACAACTGTCACTCTAAAAGTGTGTAGTAATTAAAAATTATGCTGTAATAAAAATAAAAAACCGGCCAATTTCGAGTCTGACTCGCATACCGAGGCTTCTTTTCTACTTATTCTTTATTGCACAAGAAATACAAATAGGTTATACATTTATAGGTTAGGTGTAATCATTAAGACTCTAGAAGAGGTCCTCGAAGGCGATCGGCGAGTGTCTCGCCTGCGCATGTTTACATTAGGAATGGATATAAACTTGTGTCATTCAAGGGGGTGCTCGTATTGAAATATCAAACACTGACACAAGACTAGAACAAATCATCTGTAGATACAAATTTTGATACGAAACTCGCTCTTCAGTGACCTATATTTTCAACTGACTTAACGCCTTCTAATCTCATCTCTAAACCTATGGGTTTGTTGGAAGCTCCAAGAGCGTTTCTTCTTTGAATCCATTTTCAAACCCAAAACTTACTTTACTTTTTCTTGGAATTCAAAATCTGTTGTTTCATAAGAGCTTAAAATACAAGTTCACCTTGCTACATTTTGATGCCTCTACAAATCGGATTCGAGCGATCATCTTGGCGAGACTGACATTTGAAGAATTTTGTAGAACTTGTTTACACAGGCGGTGACCTGGAGAGGTTAGGGGGCGGTAATTGCTTTCGAGAGGCGAAACACCCTGTGTAAACAACACTATAACGATCCTATTGTTGCCTAGCAAGAGACTGCAGCTAGCGTTCGAGAAACTCTTCTTGTCTAAATGAATCTAAATGTGACCATCAAACACACACCTCTCTCTCTCTCTACTTACGTAGTGTAAATTTAAAATAAAACGTAGGCAGGTAAATATATAATGTTATACAAGGATGATATCAATAAATTATACTTTTTGACTATCTCTTAGCACGCAATATAGTTCACTATTAATTAAATTGTGTATAAAGATTTTTTTACAGATTTCAAATAACTATATACAAATGACAGACATCGTTTAATTTTTCTTGTCATATTTACATCAACTCTAATTATTTTCGCTTTGTAAACTTCCAATAAAATAATTTTACACATTTTTCATCATAACTCAGAACTATGCGGCATAAGGAACTGAAAACCTATTGTAGAGTGAGCACGTGAAGCCATTCCATGTAACACCCCACTTGACCTAATAACCCCATTTTAAATTTTCGTCACCGATTTCGCCCCCTTTTACAATGATAATAAACATTATAGATTTTTTAGTTCCATTTGCAGTACAAGGTGGGCCGACATTATTTAAAGCAACCAACATTACAACCAACCAGCATTATAGTACTAGTACTATCAACTTGGGAATATGGTTTTAAGTAATGTTTCCAGCCTTATAAATTGTAATTAATTTCTTTCTTGTTTCAACTTTCATTGATGAATTCAGCAGTATTTCTGACAGACAGACGAAGTATCACCTTAAATATTACGTCTGTCGATGGAATGAATAATACCACTGACAGTCAAGTAGCCACTAGTCTACGGAGTCTGATACAAAACCAACAATCCTCAGTGGGCCCGCGTGATGGAGTATGATGGCTCATACCCTCGCCTAGTGAGAGCAGGATGTGCCTCAACAGTGGGGGCGTGAGATTGTCGACGGGTTTGTAAAAAATTCACAGCATACTAAATAAGTCAAATATAACTATATTTATATTAACCACAAACATAACTATATTTTAATTTCACTTTAATGTATGCATATATTCTGAACACAGGGTCGGTGATTCTGAATATGGACATTGCGCGTGGTTGCGCATTAATTGATAGAACGAGAATTGAAACACAAGAGACATTGAGCTACGTTCTTTAATAATGACAAACACGAACGATAAATTGAGATACGACAGAAATACATATTAGTACCTTCTTATCTTAGTGTAGTTTAAGTAAATGTAAAAATGAGAAACAAGTATCTCTCGGATATCTAGTACAAAAATATTATATTACATAGCTCTCAGAGCCTAATAAATAGTTAGGTAGACATTAAAAACCAAATCTGTGTGGTTTCTCTTTCTGCTTGTTTTTGAATAATACCTTAAATTTTACGGGGTATCATATCAAAAAGCATTTGCTCTCACCAAATCACGATCGGAAACAATTTCACATACAGATTTTTTTAATTGATTCCTTTTTTAGCGAACTAATAAAGTCGCGATGCCAATTTCATCAAAAAGTTAAATAATTTATCTATTACACATAGAATACCCATTTTTTGTACGCGAAATTGACTAACATCAAGAAACTTTTAAAGATAAAACAGAACATAACGCAATATTCACATATTGCGTTACCTAACTCGTAACTATCAAACTTACGATTAAACGGATTCAAAGAACACCTTACATAAAGAATGGCGTATAGTTTTAATAATAAACCTTACGCTCCAAGGAATATACATAACCATAGGAAACTTTCAGAATTTTAACCTTTTAAATACTATTTAACTATAATATTTTCGCTTTGGAAACATATTCACATTATCTACTTCTATCTAACCTTAATTTTGGCTATTATAAAATCTGGCCACATTATAAAATAAATATATATAAATGTCGAATTTGTCCTCAACCGCCCAAACAAACTTAATTCTAGTACAAAAAATAAACTGTCAAATGTACCAAATCGTTTACCATTACAATAGTAACAATAATTATATAATAGCATATAACAACTTCTTTATAAAAATGCTATATGTGACTAGCGATGAAAATTTACCGGAACTGGGGTTAATTCAGATAATCTATAATTAATTCAGAAAATGTTTACAATAAACTGAAAAGTTCAAATTTGAAATATTTATTACATACCGAAAAGGATAGTTTATTTATTTTGTAATATTTGTAATAACCAAATTTGTAATATTTATTACATACCGAAAAGGATAGTTTATTTCTTTTTTTTGTAATATTTGTAATAACCAAATTTGAAATATTTATTACATACCGAAAAGGATAGTTTATTTATTTTGTAATATTTGTAATAACCAAATTTGTAATATTTATTACATACCGATAAGGATAGTTTATTTATTTTCACTTTTCACACGATCCAGTTGGCCAATTGCCTTTGTAAACAAAGTTAATCACGTTTACCTATACCATTTTTATGTTTAGGTATTCAATAGTAGTATACAGATCGTTATGTCATTATTGTTAATTTCACAATGGAGATTCTATTGCATAACAACGATTTTAAGTTGTCTTGTGATAAAGTCTATGACAAAGTTTCATTATATCTTTTGTAGTAAATTAATGAAGGAAAAAGTTTTTATAGGAATTTAATGAAAATTCCGAACAGTCGTAAATAAATTATTAAAGTAAATACTTATCACATTTACCAAATTTAACCTCAGTCTGAATCCAGCTAATTAATTATTAAATATCATTTCCCTGATGAAAATTTATTGCATTGTATTACGAAAAAGGTAATAATTAATTCAACATTTAACTTCAATATCACACCACTACTTTCTTTTCTATTATCGTAACTAGACTAATAAAATTTCGTAGTATCTTAACAATATTATACACCACATATATATTATCATTTAGAATTCGCTACTATTCTTGGATACATGTTGGATAACCGCCGGCCTATGGTGTCATTAGTCGCCCCAACACAGCGCTGCCGCCTTGTCAAACATGCTCAATATTTCATGAGCGCCATCATGACATATCACGAATGATGGCTCTATTTACGCAAACACCACACGATACGGCACACCTATTGTAACAATAATAGGTAAATAACGATACGCAGAAATTACTCCCCGCCTATATAAAGATAAAATTGCAACAGCGAGTGATCTAAAATACATTATACACCTATCAAATTCCAAAATAAATAATCTTTTCTTCATGATCGAGATTTACTATATTCCTATCCACTACATTGAGGTACGTGTTAAATCACAAGATTGGTGTTGTTTATCTACAAGCAAATGCTGTATATATGTACTACAATTAGTATCATTGAATTTATTTACGCTATTGCGTCAATCATTATTCTTTATTTATATATGACAAGTACATTTGTAGGCAGCTTATTAGTAATTAATATAATGATTATGTAAAAAAATTGACGTTACACGACATTGCTATCCCTATATTCATTAAACAGTTTTTTTTGAATATGTAAAAATACAATTTTGTATGTGTTCTCAAGACATAAATAGATGACCAATACATAAGTATATTAAAGTATAGGACATAGGCAATTTAATAAAGTAAAATTAAAACATAAATAGCTAAATACTTAATACATAGTAAAATGCACGGGTTAAATGCTAGTTTTACAAAATCTATCAACCGTATTCCTTAACACTAAGTAAGTGTTCTGTATTCTTATTATCACATACGACACCCATGTAACAAAAAATAAATAAACTAACGAGTGTTACTTAAATTAGTACTATAATATGAATTCAAGTAACCGAATATCAGTATGATAGAGCATTAAATATACTTTGGTACGAACATTTGTACTATGGCACGAGGAACTTTTTACCTATACCCTTTTACATGTACGTAAAACCAATAACAAGGTGTGAGATGTAGTATCTGTAATTTATAAATAGAATATTACCAGAGTAACCTGCTGCAGAAGGGCAATGTAATCATATTAAATAACATAATCGTACAATAACATGATTAGGTTGCACATTTACAATGAAATCGAATTCTTTTTCGTACGTACGTAATGTACAATATGACGATATCTAAGAAGTACCTAAATTTGACAAAGTTGCATTCATGCTTCAAATACTTGACTTCATTTTGTTCTCGGTGGACCCAATGTGGCCTACTTGCTTTTTCTTTTTTACTATACAATCATTTCATGAAGCAACAGCTTCAAGCATTCTATGTAGAACACACACACATATTATAATAAATCTATTTAGAATATCAACAAACATTAAAGATTGCTGGCTTATTATTTTGTATCTGAATTTTTTGAGGTAATACCTAGTTTAGAATATATTACGTAGACCGAGTAATTTAAAAAGATTACATGGTTCTCGTAGGAGACGTTTAGAAAAGCATGATCACCATTTAGTTACGCCGTAGATATCAAGGTTCGTTTAATAACATTAATAATTAGGTAATTACATAAACAACTACTCGTACAATAAGTTAGGGAATATTAATTAATGGAATTAACATTTTTAGTTAATTACCATAAACAACAAATACAACAATTATTTTAAAATTGCATGATACTTTAACGACATCTAAGTAATAGACAAACCAATTTTAGATTTTGCTCGGCCCCTTCTATTGTTTACTACTTTAAGTATTATCTATCAACATTTTCTTCCGTTCTATTTATTTGTGTTATCGAAAGCTCACAATCATTTCAAAACATTTTAAAAAACGTGTCATCCATCATTCATTAATAATTAGGGAAGTGTTATGCTTGTTTATCTGCGTATAAGAGGAATGCGGTAATCAGATAACCAAAAATAAATACTTCTTTCAAGTGTTTAAATAATATTCTAAGATAAGCGATTAATTTATAGCGCGGATTATATACCTAGTAGACGGTGCGAATAAAGAGAGAAAGAATATTCGAATAGTAATTCTAAGCTAGTTCATTCAGGAAGGGATGCGGGGATTAGATATTCGGCACGAGTGGCTTGGGGCCGTGAGAGCTCAGGGGCCAGTGCAGCACAGACAAGGCGGAAAATTTCTCTAGTGAATTTATTCTTGATAAGTCGGAAGCGACCCTATTTGTGTTTTAAATCCAATTTCTCAAAACACGGGTAACAATAATATATAAAAAAACTTCACGCACTCTATTTTACAGAATATCGAGGCCTATTATTTTAATGAACATACTAAATGTCAGGCTGTACCTATGTAACAATCTAATCATAAAAAAATTGTATTGCATGTTGTTGGCAAATAAAGTTATTTTATAATATTATTTTAGATAACTTATGTTGAATTACGATGATCTATAAAGGAAAAGTACATCTGAACTTCCAAAACCGGTACTCAAGTCAGAAAAGTGATATTGCAGTTGTTCGCTTGTGTAAGCGTATGCGAATTTACAGATTCACCTTTATTAATTTGTAATTTTCTCATGCACATTCAACCTGTGAAAGTTCATACGTAAATCGCACCCCACGAATATAAATCAGCGCCCGGCCTACACGTAATTATGCAACAAAAGCATGTTTGAGTTCTATTTGCAGGTATTTAATGTTCGGGCATTCTGCAAGCAAAGATAGATATGGAAACGTGATCCTGGCAAAGGATAAGAAGGAAGGTAAAGTGATCTAGACAATACAAAAGTAATAGTTCTCATAAAGTACAAAATTATTAAACTATTCATTTTGGAGAATATAGACATTACATGGTAAAATTATAATTAATATAACAAGTCAACATTTAAGTACTAACATTAACGCTCACTTCAACAACAGCATCTTAGGTCCTAAATCTTCTATAGGTATATATATATAGCTTTGAACAATTTTTTGAGCATATCGTCTAATTACATAATTTTCTCTACGGTGTTCATAATTTCAAAGAATCAAAGTTTAAATTATCGATATTTTAAAAATAAATAAGGAGAAGGAGAAGGAGAGTATTCATATTAAGTTGCTAATTGGATGTACCTAATTAGCAATCTCTATTCAGAATTTATTTCAGTTAACTGGAGTAAGTTACGTAGATACTTGCAGCGCATTGAAAGGAAATGCTAGGTAGAATCTACGCCTACGTGACCTAAATAATCGAAAGTGTAGTTAAAAACCCAGTATCTGAATAAAGTTAACTAAAAAAATGTTTGCATTGAGGATTCTGTTAAAATAAATTGGGGCTAGAGTACTATGGCGCAAACTAGTGGAAATCATTGAAAGTGCTATTCTGGTGGAAGCTGCTCCAAGTTATCTGGGCGAATTGTGTTTGTGTTACAAAACATATCATCATCATCATCAGCCGCAAGGCGTCCATTGATGGACAAAGGCCTCACCCAAATTATTTATTTTGATTATATTAATTTTGTTTATTTCTTTTTTAGGCTAAAATGTTGATCTACAATAATCATACCTAAATGTTATTCAGGTCTTATTGAAACATATTAAGTAAGTCTCCATCAAAATTCGTTTAATAGTATTGTTATGATACGCGATGTAATAAATTAAAAATACAAAGAACTGTGTTAAACCTGTTACCTTTACCGTATATCGTCTATATACAATTTTGTTTATATAAGTCTGAAAACACAGTAGGGAACTGCAAATTTTTTAAAGGAATACAATTCATCAGTCATGTTTGTAGCAGAGATCTGCTGAACAGTACAATAACGTGAAGTAGGATGATGTGCTCAGCGCATGCATCTACAAATACTAAGTATTAATATTTAAAATATTTAAACGAATCGCAAGTAAGGAAGTTAAAAATACTTGTCCTCGCAAGTTCTTAAATGCAATATATGTAATATTAACATCCATTTCACTTTATCCAATATGGATTCGAGAGAACAAGGCAAAGGCATTTCTTCATTTCTGTAAATTAATTTACAGAAGATACCAGGTTTCTAATTTGGGCAGCCGGATTCTTGCGAACCCGTTATTTCTATATCATCTAGAACCTACGAGAATTAGCTGTGTGTTACATGCAAAATACTTTTTAAATTATTAAACCGTGGGTACTCGATAAATCTATTAATACTTAGTTACAATTATCTACTAAATACAAGGTACCTATATATTTTCACGTATGTACGTAACTATCGATTTTAAAATTTATATGAAGAAGTGTTGCATTATCTGTAAGTATACATATAGGTTAAATAGGATATATGAAATATGGATACTTACTCTACAACTACTGATCTGAGGAAAAGGGGAATGAGTGTATTGAAAGTTTAATTTGAATTAACTTGAACTACTTACTACCTGATTATTACTTCAGCGATCTTTCTCTAAGTCATACTCGTATGCTCAACGATTCGGCGCTGACTGCTGCTAAATTACGTAATTTCGGTAGAAGTACTCTCAATGTCGAGTAGAAAGCAACAGTTACCGTCAGTTTAATCTATCATATCTAATAGTCAATATTTATCGAACAATAACTCTAATAAAAAAATATAAATTTAGTCACATCAAATATGAATTTTATTTACAGCACAAATTCAATCGACTAATCAATCTCAGCCCACATCCACAGCACAATTTATTACAGATAATTATTCTATTTCTGCAGTAGACGCCCTGTGGCTGATATGATGATGGTGATGTTGACGATATCCTGTCGGTCATTTCATAATTAATAATTATGTTATTTACACAATATTTATAAGAAACTACTTGTGCACACGTCAGGGTGTCTGGACTCTCTAAAAGGATTACATTATTTCTCCATAATGTATTCCCAGATTCCCAAATTCTCAGATGTAAGCTTCATCAGCTGTTTCAACTGCCTGCTTATTTAGCAATAATAATAATATAAGATTGATATAAAATACTATTATTAACAAATCAATTATATCACAAATTATGAAATAAAGTTAAAAGTATGTCTGCTTCCACAGTGCAGCGTTTGTAAGCAGGATCAATAGCAGTTTCCTAAGATATCTCACCACGGGTACATGTTATACCTATCTCAATATACCATTCGTCATCTACTTACTAATAAAAAAAAAATCATTCGTATACCATTCGAATAGGTTCACATAGTCCTTCGATCGTTCAAATTGAACTAATTGCTGAAAAAATTATCTCTTTTAATACAAATATATTTCGTCTGATACTTCTATCCCGTTTCAATTACCTCGGAACAGTAAACGGCGATGGCAGTGCAGAGAGCATGTTTCTGTGGTGGATAACTAGTTTGAATTCAGTTATTGGATACCATAAATGAGAACAAAATGCTCACGAATGCTAACCACATTTGCGCTATCGCCGGTGGCCACACTCACACATACAACATGGCAAATGACTCCTTAATTACTAATAATATAGAAACTAACAATTTGAAACTATTGAACAATAACAACAATTGAACTGAATTTTACTACGCGATCAATAAAAATCAGCAGAATACTAGAGACTGGTATAAAATGACGTACGTGATGCTAGAATATACAAAGTGGAATTCTTCAATTATAAACAACAATACAGCTTTAAAGACACGTAATGTGTGTTTAGGCCCTTTTCAGCTTTGTAGCCTAATTTGTCTCAGGGCTGCCAACTGTAAATAACTTTTACTTATCATTTGACTCTTTAATACCTACCTAATATCCATTTTTTTTCTGTAAAAGTAATTGGCAATAAAATATATTAATATTTCCACTTTGTCTCCACGCACGGAACTATATTAATTTTCTCTTCTTTTGTAAATATAGTTTATAATTATGGGCACACAATATCTGACCTGTAAAGCGACCACGATTACTTGCAATGGCTAATATACAATCACGCTGACAATTAAATTAAAGATCTTTTTTAAATGCAATTAAAGTTAAATGCAATGAACACAAACACGATTAGAGTGATTTTAAAGTTACTATTATCACAGAGGTATGTGAAAACGAAAGCTATTGTGAATACAATCACCATTCGCGGTCGCTCTAAGATTAAAAGCGTCAGTAAAATGTATCAGCGATATACCATTCTGATTAAAATATTCTAATTTGTACTAGTACCTACATATTCCTCTACGCAACAATATGATGCTTACAAATTGGTAACATGTTTCATATAACAATTACCTCGAGAGGCCTTCATACATTTTCTTTTTGAAGGCCAGAAATATACAAGAGCTCGAAATCGTGTGAAAGAATTGGGGAAACATACTATCGACCGACAAATGGTCGGTTTTGCGCGAGGCCGTAAAATCGAGTAATATCTACTACAGATAAATTCAGTCGTCGTTATCCAATCCAATAAGCGCAGCTTGTAGACGACTCTTCGAGCGGCAACATGCGGTTAAGCACAAAATTCTAAGAGCGAGTCGAAATTGAGGGCTCAGTGATATCAATATAACAATCTTCCAAAATGAATTCATAATACCTAACCAAACAACACCAAAATGTAACATAGGTATTTTTAACTCTTGATCAATAAAATACTCATAAATCCTGACGCCGGCATAGGGAGCCCAGCTGAGCCAAAATACTGTGACCAGCACGAAGCTCATCCAATGGCTCGGATTAGACAAATTTTCTGCCAAGGCCGTGGCATATTCTTTGTCGTGAATGGGAACACCGCTGTTCAATTTCCGCTTCATGGAAAATATATAAAAGTAATTGTAGACAATGGATATAACGCTTGGTCCAAGAACAAGGATCCCCAACGTAGCGGTGTAGGCGTACGTAGTGCCCCAGTCCAACATGCAGATGAAAGTTTCCTTATCGAAGTTTGCTTCCTTCTTATAACCAAGCAATGGCGGGCAGCATAGCATCGCGGCGGAGATCCAAGTGAATACCATCCAACATTGACTTCGAGTGCGCGTTTGTACCTACCATTCATAATATGCATTATTCAATGATCTACAGTGGAAATGTCCTACACTTTGTGCTTTTCATAATTTAGACATCAACGAGTTTACCATAAATTTTACATTAATTAAAACAGGGGTTAGATATATGTATATAAGGATAATAATAAGTAAGAAATCATCTTCAAAAAAAGAAGTTGTAGATATCGCATGCTTGAAGAGCAAGTCAAATGGAACAAGAAAAAGGGAGCCAAGTCTAAAAAAATATATAGGAATCTAATTTCTAAATACCTACTGACTGATTTTATTTTAAATCTAATCATCCATCACTACTTTAATTATTTAAATAATGGATTATACCAGAAAGGCACCCGTTTTCTATGGTAATGAATAAGGCACAATAGTGAAATGACTAAAAAATATAAAAAAGATAGCTACCGTCGCACTAACCGTCTCATAACGGAGAGGTTTTCTGACAGCAAGATATCGGTCAACTGAGATCCACATAAAGGTATAAACGGAGACGGACCATAGAGTGACTTCAAGATATCCAGCAAGTCGACACATAAGGTCTCCGAACATCCAACGGCCTGTGATAGCCGGATATACCGACAGTGGTACTACGAACAGACCACAAAGAAGGTCTGCCACCGCCAGAGACAATAGATAGTAATTTATCACTTCGTTAGATAGACCTGGAAAAGAAAACATTGTCATAATGTCTATCGAGCACAATTAAAACAAATTCACGAGTCCGGGCACTATTTATATAATTGGGTTCAAAGTAGATCATGTGTATCAAAACTATTACTCGTGACGTAATAATCTGTATAAAACATTCACATTTTAGGTAGCGCCGCGTGACTAGCTTGCACCGGTAGTATTACGGTCTTTACAAAACATTCTAGGTACCAACGTAATGACACTCAAATTATTCATTTCTGCTCTGACGTCCCATGTTCTTCGTTCATTATCACAATAATGTTTTGGCAAAATTCTGTACGTTCGAATAAAAATGTTTGCACATTGTCAAAGGAGTTTCGATTCCATTTCCTTTGCAGTTTCGAGTAAAACGTTCTGACATTGCCTATTTCCAGAAGTGGTTGTAGCGGCACGTTACATAGAAGACTCGTAGCACAGTCGCAATTAAGTTACACCAAATATGAAACGACAAATATCGCCAAAAAATATGACCTGTATTATTATGATTAGGGCACCAATCGTTAAGGTCAATAAAGAGGATCAAATCTATCTAAGTAATATTGGTGTCGATTCTGATGTGACTTCTCTAAACTAAAACCAATTTTAAAGTAGTGCTGTCTCTTTCTTCCTTGAATTATATAAGACTATTAAAGAAGGAAACAAAAAAGTTAATAATAATTCTCTACCTCTTACAATTTGTGACGCCTTCAACTGACCCATTTCAATCAATTAGCCTGTATCGGGTATAGATAGTGCACACAGATAGATATTAATGCAAAGATTATTTGTGGACTGTCGGCCACTACAATTAGCAGAGTGGAGAAACATTTCCATACAGTTAAATTATATTAATTTGCAACATACAGATAGGTATAGTTTGTAACACGGAAATGTTTCAATTGTTTTATTAAATATTTGTCATTGATTGTTAACGTCGTATTTTATTAATTCTGGTACAAAGTTGTATATTTTTACAGAATAAACTGATTCGTTGAGTGGCGTATTAGTCGGAAACATTAACATGAATTTATGTCGTAATACGTGACTACGTATATTTTCTCGAGTAGTACAAACCTTTGCATCTTTTTGAAAAGTTTTACGTATTTCCAAAATAATGCAGCCCAGGGTAAGGACTTTGCATACTTGGGAATGAAGTTTTCAACTGCCACTTTCGTTTAAATTGAATAGTATTCTTTGCTTAATACAAAAGAGTGGGTGCATCCGTACGGTCCTATTTGTATGTGTATGTATTTATAACTAGACCGAGCAATATGTATTACTTAATAACTTCTAGTTTAGTGCTTGTGATGAAATTTCCATTTTATGTATTGTTTTGGTTGGATGGAAAGTTATTGAATTAGTTCTTTTGAAATTAATTTCAAAATTGCGATGCTACATCCAGTTCGTTCTTTTATTAATTATGTAACAAAATTTCTCGCGTATACATATTTACATCATTCGTTCAAGGGGTCAATACGAAGACATCGTCGGCAAACACAACGCATAGAACGAGAACTCGGTGTAACGGACCACCCCTGTCGTTTTTTGAAGCAGCCTGCGTTGAAACAATGTCAAAACGTTTCGAAACTACAGAGAAATATGGATCATCACTGTTTTATAAGAATACCTGGATTCGTGAATTTCCACTATATTGTAATAAAGGAATTTTAAAGTTAACTTTAAAAAAATTACCTTTAAAGTTGAGGAAGGCGGCAATAATTAGTAAGTTGGAAATAACAATAGCGGCTCCCATAACAGCGATAACAGAGGCCTGCGTCAGGGACTCGAACGAGGCGGTGATGGAACTATCTGCCACGCTCACCTCCCCCGCGCCGCTCGCCGCGCCACGCGCACTCATCACTCTCGTTGGCATAACTGGCAAGATAACATACGTATAATTAAAAAATATATCTATTATTTAAACATAGCAAAATTAACTATATTAAACTTTATAATATTATAGCGCCAAAACTAATTATTTTCCATGATGAGGATAGTCCTGTAGGAGTACCTATAAATACTTTATTGTGGCTAGTTCAGTTAACAGTGAGTAGTATAATACATCAATAATTAAATAAATTCATAACTGCTGATTGTCGCTTTAGTTGATTATATTTTAGTATTACCACGCCAATTGTTATACTTTTTATGAAAATAGCTACGCCATTTTCGTCTACTCCCAATATAGTATTGTGTGTGGGCGCCTGCAACCTGCAACTGTAATATTTCCCATGTGATATTATAATGTACACTCAAATTTTCTATCTCAACAAAATAAACCTTTACACCCGTATGAAAAATGAAATTGCATTTGAAATGTTACGAGTAACATCATGAATACTCGTTCTACATTTCACAAACTGGTGGAATATGTCACTGAATGAAGGTAAGCCTTTGAAATCGACGCATAGTAATTGTAGCTGGAAATTCACTGCGGTGTAGGAGTTCTGCAAATGTCTGTCACACACAAAACCGACATGATATAACAGATGTGAATGGATGCTTTGCGAATTGAAATTCATCTGAAAATCTTTCAGCGCTGCAGTATTCCGGAGTTTCAATTAAATTATTGAGGTTAGGATATTAGGGTAGTTTAGGATATGATCACAATCTATTTATAATTTTAGTATATACGACTTTATGCCCACAATAATTTATTCGCATTTTATCATATCCAGAGACTGGTTTCTATGAACAGCCGTGTCACTAAAAGCTGCTATCGCAGCCGGGCTGTCCCGCTAATCGCGTCATTTACATCTAGTAGAGAACTTTAATACGCTGTTGTAGTGATGTGAAATAACTTAGCCCGCCGCTTCGCTCATAGCTAATAAAAACTGTATGTATGACATGCTATTGTAAAAGTGAACTAAATAAATCTAATCTAATCTAATCTAATATTTTCCACATTTTCGTGTATAATATAACCTATGTTAGGTTTCTACGATTATCTCCTTTTCAACGTGAAGAAAGGATACGTATATTTACCAACAAACACACTCTCATATTGAACCTCTAAGCATAAATGTGGAAGACTCCACCGACAAGAGCATAGCTCTTAAATAGAAGAGAGGGACCATAAAATAACAAAACTCTATCCAAACAGGTAACTAGAAACTATCTCGGTCTTACACTGGATTGTCGCTTAACTTCGAAACAACATATTGAGAGGGTTTGTTTGAAATTGCGATCGCTTACTGGTGCTCTAAAAGCTGTGTAAAATGTTTTTCTGAAAAGATAAGATATGTTAGTATATAATCTGGTTTCTATGCAAGGAACTCAAAATAAACTTATTAAAACACTATTTAAGTATTTATTCCCAAATCAAAAGTTATATGTGGAAACACATATAATAAGCATCAAGCATGTACGAGTATAAAAAATATCCTTAACAAATACACCCGCACCCAAATATATTTTACTTAGAAATTTCATATTCAGCACTATTGTTGAGGAGTACTATATACTAGTTCTTGGACCACTCAGAACCAAGTACGGAAATAAAAACTTGACGTATAAAGAGGTTCAATACTACAACAAACTCCTGAATGGTGTTAAAGATACTATGTCCTTGACGAAATTCAAGGGGATATTAAAGATATACCTACATCGTAAATCATATTTATGGGTAGCTAATAGATAAAATTATTATTATTATTATATTATTATAGACGAGCAGCATTACTGCTGGTATGTCTATGTCACAGTGTTGGAAGAGTTCACATTGATCATTATGTTGTTATTCAGTCAATATTTAAGTCATTACTAGTTTTTTAAAAATTTATCCAATCTATTCTTGAACGAATTCACTGATTGGGCGGAGACAACCTCTTCCGGCAGCTTATTCCAATTACCAAGGAAACTAATAAACAGACTTCATATATTCATTATTGCTTTTCCTATTTTTGTTATTACAAAAGTAACAGTTACAAAACAGTTACACATACAATTTATAATTCACTATATTGTAAATAAACGTAATATATGCATAAAAATACTACAAAACTATTTAACGTGCAGTGGGCTCCAGTACGCTGATTTGTTTGTGTAATGTTTGTCGACCAAGTCAGTTAAAGCATTGCTCGTTCGACCATTAAAATATTGATATCCACCCACATTATACAAGGTAGGTAAATAGTTAATAAAAATATATAATCTTTTGATTTGCTACTTTGCTATTAAACTGTGCATGTCGCCATTACAAACAGAGAAACAATGAAAATAGGTCATCCGTGAGTGATTTATTAATTTTGTGGTGGAAATCTACTCTGTGTGCTATATGTATAAACCTAATGTTAATAACGTACTGTTTCTTCCCTGTGAATGTTAATTCTTTTTTGTGAAAAATCAAGATCTTACCGTAAACCATAACATGATTTTTAATAAATACAACTCATTAATAAGTGATAGTAACCAACGGCTGCGGATTAGGTACATAATGTCGGAATTGTATAGTGTTCCATGATGTCGAACTCACGTGGAGTCGGAGAGACTGTCGAGTCTCAGGCCCGTATTAATAAACCTATACCTAAGTCATGAATATTTATGATTTGTTAATTGCTAAAACAAATAATAACATTATCTCAATTAGTTATTATTATTAGTTAGCCTATTATTTATTGACAATAAAATTAGGCACCTACCATGTCCGCTAGGAATGGAAATTCTCGGAATAAGTAATATATATTACCTTCGTAGCCCGTGCTACACATAACCCGTAACATATCATGCACTATGATTGGTACTTACAACATAATTTAAGAAACAGTACATTTTAATGGCAAGAATTGACAAAATGATTGTGTCAGCAGTGGATCAGCTAGTGGCGTCACGTGCTACACGCGTAGCGCGCGCTCAGCGTGAATCGTAGCTTATCATGCACTTTGTTTGTTGGCTACAATAATTAATTTAACAGAATTATTACTGGTCCCACCAACGACCCAACCGACCCTCTCTGAGCGGCACAATTTTCTGTAAAAACGGAAATTACCTCTATACATTACGATACGCCCAGGCATTCAGCTAGTGATGCCCGGTGGTGGGACCACTAATAGTATGCGTAGCACGCGCTACGCGTAGCGCGTAGCGAAGCATTACTGGTTGCTGACTACAATAATTAATTTAACAAAATACGAGTAGGTATTAATGGAATTCAATGATAAATTGCTTCGTATTTGTGACCATGTTCAAAACTTTTTAAAAAGGTTGTCGATTTTACTACTCGTGAAAAAGAAACTACTCGTACGTCGAGCTTGCTCGCACTTTTCACAGATGGCATCGACTTTATTTGTAAAAAGGCGACCGGCGAAAGCTTGCATGCATGACGCTAAAATTTCCAGAAAATTCTTTTCAATCAGCTTATGTTGCATTTTAGCCTTTTTATCCCCTGTGCATAGGATTTGTAACTTCAAAACGGTTGAACCGATTTTAATACTTTTTCGGTTTTAAATTTTCGGAAGCGGGTATTTGTGAGATGGTTTTACTATTAATGATGATAATCAGTTTAAACGCTGTTGGTTTAATTAGCTGGATGACATTCTCGTATCGAAAGTTTGTCAGCAATTTTTTAATTGTTAATTTTAAGCGATTTATAATAAAGTTTCATAACTTGTGTGTAGGTCCAAGGATATTTATTTATTTATTTATTATTATTTACTACTGGATTTCTTTGTTCTTTCACAAATTTTCCCAGAGTGAGAAAAAATTGAAATATATTTTTAAATATTATTTTTTAATTTCCATAATGGTAACTTCTATAAATATCAAATAAACGGTCTCGCTGCCGACACATTTAGGGTAGCGTCTCATTAACTTTAATTGGATGAATAAATCTATTATTATTCTCGTCGTGCTAACGACTGTAAAAGCAGTACACGGCCAAAAGGTTTTTTACAACTGCATACCTACTATACATAACACGAAAAGACATGTCCTCGACCTATTTTTCCAATTAATGCACAGCGAAGCAATCCCAGATCTGTTAATTCGTGCCACTCTTATTTATGTCTCAGTCGATATAGACCTTAATATATCCAGGTCGCTATCTGGCCTATTTTGCTCCAGCGGTTATCGCTTTCCCTTCACTTTACCTTTTTTGCAGACACGTGCTATTTCACTAGTTTATAAAGCCTCGTTTGCAATGAAGTACTCGTGCATGTTCCTCGATAAATAGATTACACCCAGCATCCAAACTCCAGCCCACACTCGATGCCCTTCCCAAATGGCTCCTCTGTCTCAGTCACCATCACCTCTCCTCCACCAAGCCTCCAGGGCTAAGATATATAAAGGCTGCCTAAGGCGAAATATCTAGGCGTCTAGACTTTACAAGCACGCCTTCAACTGCATCCAGTACTCTCCTCCAGCCACCTGTTTACGCTGGGAATATATAAAACGTACATCTGGTCCCGCCTAATATTTGCGATACCTGCATGGTACGCGTTCACGTACGTCACTAGCCGTCACAAAATTCGTGCCCAGGAGACGGCCTCATCGGCGCGCCTCATTTCGTGTGAATCGACACAATTATGAGGGACCTCCACTCCAGCTCCTGAGCGTAAATGTCTTTAGTTATCAGTAGAAGCAGACAACTTCGTGAACCCTTAGGCGCTAAATATCGCCCAGCTGTATGTACGCACCACCAGGCTACGGGTTCTACCAAGCCAGCTCGGTCCCGGGTTTGAAGACGATGTGATACAGGAAAACCAGCTCAGTAACCAAATGCCATATGCATAGTTACGGGCAGCGAGACCCATCATGGTATGAAGACTCCCGGCACGATTTACCTAGATTCTATGTAGCAGATGGAAGTGCCAAGGATTACTACTAAGTGCATATTTCTTTCAAGTAAAGTTTTGAAACTGTTAAATGTGATAGCTATACATACTCATATATTATGAACGTGCTCCAATGCGTCTAACAGGTATGTAATGTCTACGAAACCATGAAAGAAAAATAAATTTTTAATCCGAGTATGGATGGATATTTGTTGGGCGGGTATAGTAAAATCTTTTTTATATCATATACGAGACGATCGCTCGCTGATGGAACAATTCTCCATAAATAAATTCCCTATGAAATAGATATACCGATATAATCATAATTCTCCGAATCCGTGCAGATCGCCTGTCCAGCCGATATTTACAGTGATTTAATATTTTTATTGAAATATTATTATATAAATAGTTAACCATAATGTCTCTTCAAACAACTTATAGTTGCTTTGAAAAAAAAATGTTTTTATAATCAAGTAGCGCTGGGACACCAATGATGGTGACATTTTGATGGATATCATTTTTTTGGGTAAATAGGTTAATGTAGTATAAACAATGTATATACTACATACTGCATTAAAGAAGTAGAAGAAAAAGATTAATGTAGTCACGTTCGTTTCACTTTTTTGGGGTAAATACGTTAATGTGGTATATACTACATATTTACCCCAAAAAAAGTTTTAAAAAACCATCAAAATCTCACCACCGACGGTGTCCCAGCGCTACTTGAATATAAAAAGAATTTTTTTTCAGAGCAACTATAACTTGTAAGGCAGAACAAAAACATAAGTTATTGATAATTAATCTGTAAATAATATGAAGAAAAATTAATTATTATTCCTCATAGATCTAAGAACGCAAGCTTTCCTGTATAACAAACTTTTGCCACACATTTTTTGATTAATTTCGCGGGTGAAGGATTTCAAAATATTCGCCCTGTAGCAGGCAATACTAGTACCGCTTCCCTCGCCGCAACTGAAGCCTAGTTCGGACGTCCAGAAAAAGCAAATAGAAAGAGAGGACGCACGCCGCTGTTTAAATAGTAGATTGTTATAGAAGGGTTGAAAGGGTTCAATTCCCATACGAGGTATTTAGAAGCCAGTTACTATTTGTGTAAACTGTTATAGGCGCCGCTTATACAGAGCATGACACACCAGTACAGTACAGGAACACCACAGTTAGATTTTCTGCTCTTCAACCCCTGTCTGTCTTTTAAAAAAATATATTACATTGTAGATTTTTTCAAATCTTCATTGTGTGATACAGTGTACTCTTTTGAGCATTGAATACCTGCTCCATAGCGCGAAGGGTGTATTTTCGACGACTAACTGTCCATCGAAATACCTATGTGAGGAGAACAATTTGTTTAACTTTCGGAAAATGTTTATATTTTCTTGTCTGCTCGCCACTTCAAAAAATCATTGTATATATATAAGTATATTTGCTTTCAAATTTCTGACAAAAGATATCGATTACTGTATTTGCCTCGTTTAAAGAGGAATCTGTGGTCAACATTCAGAATCGCTTGAACTCATTTCTAATCAAACATTAGTCTACAAAACCGAGACTTAGAATTTCGGCATAGCTTACAGAATGAGTTTCCCGCCATTATATAGTCTTTTTTAATTTTAAATATGGACCAATTTGCGTCATTGCCGCGGCCGATCCAGCTTAATAGGTATTTTTTTAATTCATACTGGCTGTTTATGCACTCACAATGCGGCAGCAATTTTTATTTATTTTTTATTAATTATGTACAACAAAGAGGCTTTGTCTAGCAGTGGACGTCTTTCGGCTGATATGATGATGATGATGTACAACTAGCTTTCCGCCCGCGACTACGTACGCATGCAAGGTTTCATCAAATACGGTTTAATAAAAAAATTTGCCTTTATGTTATTCTAGGTCCTAAATTGTCTACCAACCAAATTTCATCCAAATCCGTCCCACCTTTAGGCGTGAAAAGGTAATAAACATACATACATACTTGCACCACAAACTTTCGCATTTATAATTAGATGGGATGGGATGGAATTATAATATTAGTTGTTCTTTTATTAACTTAACCAAATTTAGTTCTATTTTTAAACTCATTCCCGCCCTAAAGAGCTGCAATTGCTATGAGTCCTTCCCTCCCAAAAGTGGGAGTAGCGTCTTCCACCTGATACTCGAGTCCAATAAACACTACTTTCAGAGTATGAGAAATTAAAAGATATTTCGTGTTTTTGGTGGCGGGAAAAATATTTACATAAGTTGCCTCATTCATTAGGCAATGCAATGAATTTACGATATTAGTTTTTTATTATGATAACAATGGGATGCGGGGAGAGTACAAAAAACTTATAAAACCTCATTATCACCGTTCTCTTTACCTTAGTTTTTTTCTAAGCTAAGATAATAATGTCGAAAGAAAGGTGATGACAATATTATTTTTTGTTTATTTGATATAAAGTTAATTATGACTATAGCACTGCAAATAGTCGCCTTTTGGCAAAACCACAGAAAGCTTAAAGGGAAGGGTTTTTTTTTAATTTTAGCAGTGCATATAATAGGGTATACTTAGTACTTTAATTTGTATTATTATTAGAGTACCTATATGATACGACTGATTATTATTTTCATATGGGCTAATTTTGTAAGTATAAGTAAAAAAAATATATATAGATTCCATAACAATTACTGCAAGTGAAGATTTTGTTTAAGGTGGACATCCGAGTAATCCTTTTCGGTGTGTTGTTTGAGCACCATAATTTGTATTATTATTGAGACATATGACTGATTATTTTTTTCATGTGGGTCAGATTTATTTATAACTCTCATAACAATTAAAATATGGTTTATTGATGGTTAAGTTTGGAGACGATAGAAAACTCTTGACGTGAATAATGCATAAAATTTTCACTAACTCGTAATATATTAATTCTGTGACCTAATGTCAAACAGGTAGTTAGTACTATTTTAATAAAAAACGAGGAGTTGGAGCTTGTGGACACTACTCTATTTCTAGGTATTATGTTAGATAAAGAACTACAAATATCGAAAGGTTGTCGAAACGTCTCAGTTCTGCAGTGTTCGTTATTAAAAAATTCGCTATTTAACTGACGTGGACACCGCGAGGCTGGTATACTTCAGCTATATTCATAGCATAATGACTTATGGCCTTCTGTTATGGGGAAATGCCGCGGTTATAAATTGTATTTTTGTACTGCAGAAGCGAGCGGTTCATGCGATCTACAAGTTAGGCTCCAGAGTATCTCTGAGGAATAAATTGCAGGAAATCAATATATTAACTTTGGCATGGTAATATATTTACGAAAACTTAATGTACGTAAGAAAGAATCTGCATTTGTTTAGGAAAAATTGTGAAATACACAATTTAAATGCAAGATATAAGAATAAACTTGCTGTCCATAGCAGTCGCTTACACAAAGTCACTAAGGCATTCAAGGGACAATGTATATACGCTTTTATAATAAGGGAAACTATTAAGCTATTATAAAATTTCTGACTATCTGGTTGATAAGAATGCGTGGACGTGAACCGCTCGGCAATATCCAGTATATTTTATTCTTATTTTTCTTTGTCGAATCATAAATTGTATGAAATATTTGTATTTGTATTGACTTATTTATAAAGAGCAACCCCAGAGTTTCTTTCTCGTTCTTCTCTGGGGAGACTGCCCAGTGAATGAGCGATACCTGTATGTCATGACGATTTCAAATATTATTCTTATAACTTACGAATAAAATATTTTTGATTTTACAACAACCTATTATGCCTTGCAAATAAAAGTTCCAGAGCTTTTGTCTTAATCTGAATTTTAAAATAATTGTGTCAATCTGCACGGATTCCGACAAGTAGCTATAACGGCTTGCTTCCACTACCGCTCTCTGATGAGACAAAGCTGTAATAGTGCCGTATGCCGATAAACAGATTTACAATTATTATTTTTTTTATTTCATCACAATTTGCAGACCTGGATTTACTATTACGCTGTCAAATTGACTAGCTACGCAATCTATCGTAAACTAGCTTTTATCCGCGACTTTGTCCTGCCTGTCAGATGACCATTTAGTTATAAATATAAGTAACTACTTACTTCCAACCAAACCGATTGTCACTAGTAATAACTATATAGCTAATAGGTAGGTATTTTATTCTATTCTAAATAAATTATTTTCCTGGCTCCGATGCAACGTGATATTGAACAGTGAGCCACATTGAGCAACTTAGTTTATTAACGTGCCAACATCATGGACATTACCATTTCCAATCCAAAATAACTAAGTAGATTACAACATTCTGAGAATATTTCTCGACAGGTCAGGCGATATACTAGAAAGTTCATTTACTGAAGTGCAATGTCAAATCTACGCAAGGGCTGCGGCTGGCGTCAAAACAAACTATTTTACGAGAAATACCTACACAAGTACAATGCAATACAATGGTATCGCCGGCGTTCGCCATTCACAGAACGTAATGAATAGCAGTTTGGTCTACGGAAGGGGATTATATATAATATCTTAATGCTGTTGCTGCTGGATCAGTTTTATTAACAGGATTCTAAAGAGCTTAGGTTGAAACTTTATTAGCAAAATCCAATAGATACTCATATGTACCGGAGGTATTCTTTTACCGTAAGGTAAAAATAGGGCATATTAGGTTAGAGAAATAGTAGTTATTGGCCTAGGTATTTTTCTTTTCTAAAAATCCTCATTGACGCACGCACTCGTCAGCCGGAGATTGATATGTGACTGATGGGATTCGTAGGGTTCCTATCATGCGAAATTTATTTAGAACTTATATTATCTCCAAGTGTTTATTTATTTAATCTATTTATGTAATTATGTGGAATAGGCTTACATATGATGATACTTTTGCAAAGAAAAATTAAAGTACCTAAGCAAGTACCTTCTATTTCAATTTACCTAATATGCTCTATTTTCATCTTTACGATATAAAATATTGTCCACTGTATATAATGAATGATTGTCGAACAACACAGTGGTACGTGACATGTTTCATTTTTTTAATAATAATGATCAACTGTCGAACCTTAGAGCAATTTGATTGTGGGCCAATCACATGTCGGTGTATGGGCCATTCACATGCCCTTAAATTTTTATTTCGCAGGCATGCAGGTTTCCTCGCGATGTTTTCCTTCACCGTTTTAAGAGCAGTCGGATGCACATAAGTAATTGAATTGAATTTAAAAACTCATTGGCCTACCTGGGAATCGAACCCGGACCGCTGAGTACGTTCGACGAGCGACGTTCATGCCGTATTTAACCTACCATGCAATGCCGTATTTAACCTACTATGCAAGCTATGTATTATTATAGCAGCCATGTGGTCAAAATCAGTCATTCAGTTTAATGGAACGGCAGTTAATTAAATGCGTGATTGAGCTTTAGTTTTCGGGTGGAAATTGCACTGTAATAATGGTAAAAAGTAAAAACATTGTATTTTTATCGATTTCACCACCTCCTGTAGAAACATAAGAATAAAATTGACATTAACATTCGACGGAACAGGCTATTCGGAGAATTAGATAATCATGTCGTTTTTTTCCTATTTCAAAAGCTGTTTTTTTTTTATGCACGACAGGTTCATACTTGACCTCAATCATACCTGATGTTAAGTAAAGATGAGGTCGAAGGTGGAAGCGTACTGACCCGGATACCCCAATACATTTGGGGGACTGGCTATCTTATCTCTGACAACCGGAACACAACAATGCTATTAACATTGCTGCTTGGCGGCAGATTTAGATAAGATGGTGGTAGCTAGCCAGGCGGACATTTAAAATGCCCTACCACCAACCAAACCGAGTACTTAAACATGTACCCCGCTGGGGATCGAACCTGCGACCTCCGAATCGTAAACCCAATGTTGTTTACATTGAGCCACGGAGGCGGTATGTATTCTGTCACAAGTATTTGTTCTACAAAATTAAAGTATTTTTTATGATATACGATTGACCACAATCTCACCTGATGGAAATTTGTGAAAAAAAAGGTTATACAAATATTTTTGTTAAAGTCAACATCCGAGTTATGGTTATTACGAAAGATTGTAAAAATTCCGAAGTAAACGTTCGAAGTAAAGTAAAGTAAATGTCCGAAGTTCACGTCAATTACGGTGAACTTACAGTTTCAGTTTTTTGTTTTTGTTACCTATGTAGAGTCCGAGTTCAGCGACGGCTGCTCATCTGACCTATTGGCTATTAATGCCGGGGTACCTCATGGTCTAGTTCTCTCCGCAACTCAGTTTACTGCACATCAACGATATGCTTGAATCCGGAACCTCTGTGTATGCAGACGACACCACTATTACAGAGAGATATACGTCGGGTGCACAGCCCAGAGGTGAAGTTATCCGTTCACTTAGGGGGTCCATGGTTGAGCGAACGAATTTGGCATTAAAGGCGGTATCCGATTGGGGCAACGCAAACCTAGTCAAATTCAATACCACCAAAACACAGGCGTGTCTGTTCACCAGCAAACGGAGTCCATTCAACCTGACTCCGACTTTCCGAGATGTATTCGTTCCAATCTCTGACCATCTCAATCTTTTATGTATGGAGTTGACCTCCTACCTATATTTTGGATGCTCCATAAAATCGAACGCTAAAACAGCGGCTGAGAAGCTTAGCATTCTCTTTAAGGTCAGGCGATATTTCACACCAAATCAACTCTTGGTGCTTTACCAGGCTCAGGTCCGCTCGTGCATGGAATACTGCTCTCACCTCTCGATTCTGTGGAACGACGTGCCATGAGACTCGTAGGTGATAATTCGATGGCAGCTAAATGCAGAGCCTTGAACACCGTCGCATTGTCGCCTGTCTCTCAGTTTTTTACAGGATGCATTTCGGGGAGTGTGCCTTGGAATTACATAATCTTATTCCACCGTCGCCCTTCCACCTTCGGACCACTAGGTGTGGGGAGGGATTCCCACATGTGGCGTATATAGTTAATATACCGAACATTTGCACTAAGAAGTTCGACTCTTCATTCATCATCCGAGCAGCCAAGGCATGGAACTCCCTTTCGGTGCCAGTCTTTCCTGAACCTACAACCATGGGATCTTCAAGAGCAGAGTGAAAAGGCATTTACTGAGATCGCGTGCTTCATCTTCGACCACATCGTCACTTTTCATCACGTGAGATTGTGGTCAAACGCGAAATAGTCGAAAAAAATAAGTTTTGGGCCCTTTACTAAACAAATTATCCTGATAATGTGAATAGTGCCCACGGGATAAACAAATCACACATCTAACTAGTCTAACTAATAATATAAACTAGCTTTCCGCCCGCGGCTTCGCCTGCGTGGAATAACTTTATCACGGAAATTTGGTTACCCCGCGGGAACCACTCGCTTTATCGGGATAAAAAGTAACCTATGTTTTAATCCTGGGTACATTCTACCTATATACCAAATTTCATCTAGATCTGTTAATCCGTTTCGTCCTGATTGACCAACAAAACAAACAAACAAACGTCCAAACTTTCGCATTTATAATATTAGTTAGATGCGAAAGTTTGGATGTTTGTTTATTTATTTGTTGCTCAATCACGGCGAAATTTGGTATATAGGTAGAAAATACCCCGGCATAGGATACTTTTTATCCCCATAAAGTAAGTAGCTCTTGCGGGATAAACCCATTTCCACGATAAAGTTGACCTTCCCAGCCCACCTATGCCCAGCTGGGTCGAGTCACAAGGTGTATATGTACAGAAGGGGCGGGACAGCTCAGGCCAAAACAGAACACGGATTACCACACCAACTTATTTATTGCATGAAACAGAGGATCGAAAGGGTCTTAAAACATAAAAAATTAACTATTGATATGTAAAAACAAATGATTAAAAAATAACAGTGAGACTGTGTTACTTCTGGAAATCAATGTGCCAAAAAAAAAAATGATCCGTCAGTTCATCAGTCAGTCAGTTAGTTTAAAATTTCGAATTTGAAGTCCAATAACCCAAACCCACCAATAAGTATCAGCTCAAAAGAACGACACCGTTACAAGTTATTCCACGCAGGCGAAGCCGCGGGCGGAAAGCTAGTAGGAGCTGGTAAATACATGTTGTAATTAATTAGAATTTATTTATTATGCATATTTCTATATCAGTTGCGTAATTAAAGTACAAAGAAACATATTTGAGATTACGTGAAATATCCACCAAATTAGAGAACTAACAAATCCGATTGTGTAAAAAGCCAACTAAAAAGATGGAAACGCCTATGTGATTTAGAAGATCTCGACACGTCTGCTGCGCATGTTTCATTTGTAATATACATTTCCACAATCCTCATGATAAGCCCTTTCCAATTATATCGCCCTAGATATTTATTTTTCATTTTGACAAACTTCAACTGTTACGACCGCTGTGATTTAACTAACCTACCCTATGACACTTGAACTGTTGAAAATTTTGTAAAGTAACTAATATAACCGTAAAAATTTCAATAACAAAATATACTTACAATCTAGGTACCTACATAAGTATCAAAATTACTCAAAGTATTACCAAGGTAAATAAAAAAAATTGTTAATTTGTTATAGCTCTGAAGGACGCAATACATTTTATACAATCTGTGTTGTCATTGAGACCTTCGAGCGGAGACAAATAGATATCTACTTACTTTTAATTCAACTTCCTGTAAACAGTGATTGCCCTTTCGGTGGATTAATATCACCTATTTACATAAATAAGCTTCCGGCGAGAGATTAAAGCTCACACGTAAGAGAAAAATATAAATTATAGATAGGTGACGAGATACTTAGGGAGCAACTGCGCAGCTGCAGTGAGTGAACGAAAGTGAAAAGAACCCTGACCGATTCAAGGGCATGGCGGATTCGCAGAAATTTGCGTGTTTATTTACACACAACGTACCTACTTAGATGCTTAAGCACAAATTCAGTATGAAATCCACTTATGAAATTTAAACTACCTTATTCTTACTACGCAATACCGAAACGTCACGACATCATAGTAAAGATGTAAAAATCATTCAATTACAGCAAAATATATTACAACAAAAAGTAGGACTCACTCGGTTAGATTGATCACAAACACTTCTTCACAGGATACGGAAATATGTTTTGTTATTCCAATGAAATAATAAGGGCGGGCACTTGAAGACGTGCCTACGTGTCAACGGTTTAGGGTGATGTGTTATTGTTCGACGAACGAATCGTCGAACGAATCGTCGAACGATACGGGTACAGACAGGGAGCAGAGGGACGCGCGCAGCGCACGAGGTAGGCAGGAGTCAAGGTCAGCCTGTTGGAGTTTTGCCGGCTACCGTGCGGTCCAAGGTCACCCGACACCCCTCCTCCCCTAGCTTTATAGCTCTACTCTAATCAATATCACACTACGTACACTAACTTTTCTATTTACTCTGTCATTTTGTTTCACACGTGCGATTAAATAGGATTCCGTGCGAAAAAGTAACATAGGTATAAAGTTTTACCTACAACAAAAATTTTATGGTTTTGGTATAAGAGGAGTAACTTACGCCTGGTTTTCGCCTTCTATCTAAATAACCGTGTGTGCGTGTCGGACCACGAGCAATGTAGGGTTCCGAAAGTATACCTAGATTTACGTATACAGTACATGTATAGGTACGTTGATGTGGTAACCAATACCAGATACAAAATAATAGGGTGGTGACGTAAAAATAATAACATGAATTATTAACATAGTACATCAAGACTTAGATACACTTGCACTAGATTATGCCTCTAAAGTAAAGTCGAAATTAATTCCAAATTCTCATGTGCTGGCGACTACTAAATTACTCTCTACTCTACTAAATTATGTCATCATTATAGCGTTTCGGAAACAATACCACCTTTAAAAAGCTTAATTGTTTTTGCAATCGAATATGTAGTAGTTTTGAATGGAAATTCTATGATTTTTTTTACAAGGCCAACCACACATCATTTAATAAGTTGGTGAACTATCGCTCGTAAATTGATAGAACCTTATTAGCGGTGATAACTTTTCTTTATACAAGACTAGCTTTCCGCCCGCAGCTTCGCCTGCGTGGAATAACTTTAAAGGGGAAATTTGTTTATCTCGCGGGATCTACTCACTTTATAGGGATAAAAAGTATCCTATGTCATATTCTACCTATGTACCAAATTTCATCCAAATCCGTTCATCCATTTCACCGTGATTGAGCAACAAACAAACAAACATCCAAACTTTCGCATTTATAATATTAGTTAGATCCTTATACAAGATTCGAAGTTGAGAGTATTTACGAGATAACGCTGTGCTAGGAAACTAAGCTTATCTTTTGGAGTAATCTATTCCGCGATTTTATTGAATTTGAACTGAAAATTTTCACAAAAACTTTTACGTGCCATTCGAAATTTCTAGTCCTTTATCTAACTAATATTATAAATGCGAAAGTTGGGATGTTTGTTTGTTTGTTGCTCAATCACGGTGAAATGGATGAACGGATTTGGATGAAATTTGGTACATAGGTAGAACATACTCTGGATAAAACATAGGATAGTTTTTATCCCGAAAAAGTGAGTAGTTCCTGCGGGATAAACAAATTTCCGCGATAAAGTCATGACAAGCAGGCTAAGCCGCGGGCGGAAAGCTGCGGTAATATAATAAGGAAAGGTGCGACTAAATTAGTGTTATATATCCCAAATATACGTGTATCTCTTATCACCCAATGGGGTGAATGGGGTCTAAATGTAGAACAAAAAGCGTGACGATATATGTATATTTAAAATGATGTTCAAAGCCGTGTTTGATGAAAATCGGTTAAACCGTTTCGAATGTATTTAGCTTTAAACAAAATTTTTTTGTGTAATTCGGTGATACGATAGTATTTCGGCGAGGGTATTCTGATTATTTTTAAAAATTTAAGATTAAGTTCGGGTATAGGTTCTTAGCCATAGGATACATTTTATGTGTAAAAAATCCAAAATGGCGCCTGCAAATTTCAAAATATTCTGTCGGGTTTGTTGGTTTATAAATACTTAAATAGTTATTACCTACAATAATTGTTGGAAATAACCCCCTCACTCCCGTATGCAAAGGGAGGCCATCTTCATGAAGTGTCCTTCAATCGATTTAAAGTGTCACTATTACTGTGTTGGAAGGCATTACGTAATTATAGTAGATAAGTATACAAGAGTTGAAATTCAGTTATTTTGATAAAGTCAAATCATAACCCTTCCCTAAAATAGTGCCAAATATGCCAGACGTGTCTCTATAGTGTAAGAGTTATTCAATATTTCTGTTTTAATTATTGAAATGGTGGATTTTCACAAAGCCCACTCTCTGTCTCTAATGGTTGTTGTCGGGGTTTTACCGCATTCACTAATGAAGAGTTTGTTCGAAAAAGCAGCGGAATCGCGCAAACAGGCTAACCGACACCCCGTTTCTCTGTCGGTCTGTATGTTAAAATGAAAGTGTAACACACAACCACATCAGAAAGTGTAAAACGTGTAGGAAAAGCAGTGCAAGAAACGCACAGGATTTTTGTTAATTCTGTTCTATTTTTGAGAAATCGTAGAAATACTTACGCTATTATATTATGAACCTCCAATGATCCCCCTTTAAACTCCGTTTGTGTCCATTTTGACCTCGGAGAACACCTGAGCCCTTATTGACCCTCTTGACTCTTTCCTTTTGACCCCCATTGACCCGCTTATAGATTCCCTTTTATGATCCCCTTTGACACCCCCATTTTCCTCTCTCTTACCTCCCTTGACCTGCTGTTTAGGTACCCATTCACCCCACTTTACCCCCCTTAACCCTTTACACCCCCTCCTTTTACACCCCATTGTACCACATTGATGTCTCTTTAACCCCCCCTTTGATACTCCCATGCCCTCCCCCCCTTAAATCAGCCCTTAGAACCCCCTTTAACCTCCTCCTGACCCCATTTGACCTTTCTAGCTTGACCCGACCTTGACCAACGACCCTTATATGACCCCCCTTTGACTCCCTTTGCTTGACCCCCCTATAGCCCCCCTTGAACCACCACTTAAACCACCCGTATGAAGTTCTTCGATTAGAGTTACAAAATTGATACATTCATTTTATAAATGTTATAATGACTACGTTCGAAAAATTAACTTTCAAGGAATTTTGTATGACAATTTAATTTACCAACTGAAAATAAGAACTTTCTAACTACACTTAGTCGCGTAAAGTTATATCCAGATTTGTACATTGCCCTTCATTTGTAATCTAAAAAGTTAACCGCTATACCAAAAAGTCTGTAGGAAACACTTAGAATGTTGATGATCAGTGAGTGTGATGGATGACACTGGCATCAATCAGTAACGCAATTTTGAGGACAGATTTTTCTTATACTATTTCAATTGCAAATTTATAATTCGAAGCATACCATAGAGTCTGTAACATAAATTCGAGAAGAGCGTACGGCCGTGCTTGCTTGACTTGGCGAGGCGCACTGTGTCGGTAAGAGCATATAGTAAGAAGAAAGATAACACAGAAATGACCTGAAAATTTCATACTTCGGAAATGGATCGATGTATCGAAAAAATATTCATGACATACCAACATCCCAATATTATTAAAGAGTTATTCAAGGATACCCTACAGTCGTTTTACACGAGATGGGGTACCTATGAACATAAACAAAATTTCATAAACTTAAATTGTTAATAAAGTTGATTTACATTTTGTTATTTTTTATATATATCGTTTATGTATATATATATATATTATTTCTTTAATTATTATTATGTTGCGTTCATTGTTTTTCTTTTTGTTTATGTGTACGTTTTGATATTGTTTTTTATGGAGATAAGCTGCTCTCTGTACATTGGCCTTTAATTCTTGTTATTGTTCCTTTCAATGTGTCTACAGTGTTAAAATTAAAATTAACCGTTGAGGAGATTCCTCTTGAGGAGACAATTCTGACTGAGTCATCGCAAAAATTATGTAACTATCAACACTGACCGCATATGCAAAATTTTCTTATCCATACTGCCAGTAACAAGTTCCCCTCGTGAGGAGAAGATCATGGCCGCAATATCAGTTCATGTCTATTATATAAATGTTTTGTCATAAGAACTGACGAGTATGCAAAATTTCAGCTCCTTAGGTAAACAGAAAATGGTTGTAATTTGACTTGCAAATTTTGAACGAACACCAGTTAAATAAATGCTTGAATAACAGTTATTCATTCAAACAGAAAACAAGGCGCTTAACATATTCGTACACACATACATAGTATCATGAGAACCATCCCAAATGGGGTGGTTAGAAACATCCCAAACACAAGCTTTTAGGAGTCCAAACATCAATACATTATGTTAAAACCTTTTGTGATATACAGAGGTGCACAGACACGTGACAGATGGTAATCCCCACGCAAGCCGGTGAAAGTTGAAACGTGCAGGTCTATAGATATTTTTGAAGGGGAGTAAGTAAGTGAAGTAAATAAATATTTAAGTATTTTAAAACCAAAATCCCGACAGCATATTTTGTATTTTGCGAGCGTCATGTGGGTTTTTTTACCATAAAATGTATCCTATGACACTCTAGGGATCAAGACGAATCCGTACGACACCTCGCGCTTCAAAACAAATAAATAAACGGTTCCTTCGTCTGAGATTAAACATTTAGGCTGCAGGAGGTAGTGTAGTAATTTACATATACAATGTGTCCCGGAGAGAAGTGACCAGCGGGCGTAGTTTGAAAATTTATACAAAATTATCGATAAATCATTTAAATTTAGAGACCTAACTGCTTTTGTTTTTTAAAAATTGTTAATCCTTTTTTTTTAATAGACATGTCTGACCTTCTGCACTATTTTAGTCATAATTTCTTTGTTTTTACGTCTTTCCCAATTCTTTTTTTTTAAATTCAGTGCTGTTATTATTATTCATCAAATTAAGTTATGAAAATTATCCCAAAACAAATAAATAATTTATTAAAAAAGAAATAAACTTAAAATTCGACCAACAAAACTGTATTTCTTTAAGTTTAAAAATAAAAAAACGAAAAATGTCCCTATAACATCATGTTTTTTTTTAATTATTATGATACTACATGATATTCTCTAAAATATCCTCGAACAATGTTTTTAGTTATTTCAAATAAATGTGAACGTACGAGACATTGAAATTGACCTTTTATGCTCCAGTAACAAATAGAGATAAGTTTAAAAAAATGAAAGTAATGTTTTAAGCAGTTTATTTGCACGTTTAAGTGTTTTGTTATTACAATGAATCATTTTGATTTTAACATGATAGTTTAATAATAAATAAAAGATACTTAATTTGTTAAAATGGTTGTTTATTAAGAAAAATCAGGTAATTAATTAATTATGTTTTCAAAATGACCGCCGTCAGCGGTTATGCAGGCCAGGGCCCTAAATGACATCCTTAGTGTAGTTCGCCTTATTTCTGCATGATTCTGCGCTATTTCTGCGGCAGCAGCATCGATTTTCTGTTTCAGCTGGTCTCTTGAAATTATTGGCACAGCATAAACTTTTTGCTTCATGTAGCCCCAGAAATAATAATCAAGAGGCGTCAAGTCTGGTGACCTCGGGGGCCATGCTATTGGACCGCCTCTGCCAATCCATTTTGGATAATTTTCATTGATGAATTCACGTACCGATTGTGCATAATGTGCCGGGGCTCCATCTAATTGAAAGTACATGTGACGTCTCGTCAGCAAAGGGACGTCCTCTAATAATTGTGGGAGATCATTGCGTAAAAAATTCAGCATGACCTCTTGCGTAAGTCTTCTTGGCAATTCAAATGGGCCAATAATTAAATCGTCAATAATTCCAGCCCACATGTTTACAGAAAACTCGTATTGAAACGAGGTCTCCCTCACTGCATATGGATTTTCAGCGGCCCATATGTGCAAAATTCGGTGGTTGGTTATTCCGGCCCTGGTGAAAGTAGCCTCGTCGGTCCATAAAACGCGCTTTATAAAGTCAGGATTAAGCCTGTGTTGACGTAATATCCATGTACAAAATACCAACCTCGGTATACTGTCACCATCTCTTAAGTTTTGAGCGCGTCGATAATGGTAGGGGTGAAGTCCCTCTTTCTTCAATACGCGCCAGACGCGCATTCTTGTTATCCCCAGCCTGATAGCAATTCTGCGAATGCTTATCGTTGGATCAGCTGTTACTAAACGTAACACCTGCTCGTCGATGTCCATACGAACAGCAGGAGCAGGTTGTACGGGTTCATTTCGTCTGCGACGTAAACCCATTTCACTCATTTGGCGATGTACTGCGATAAACGAGCGATATCCAAGTACGACCCGGTTGGGATATCGTCTTCTGTACTCCGCAACGGCAGCTCGTGCGTTCCCGTCACAAAAACCATACACAAAATGCATATCAGCCACATGAGAAGGTTGTAAATTTGCAAGTCTAGACATTTTAAAACAAAGTCACAAATTTAAACAGTAGTCCTCGAAACTCGGAAGCGCACCAATTGAATTCAAAGACGTAGCGTCACGGACACAAGGAACGATCGACTAACTAATAATAAGCAAATTGGAGCCGGTCTGAGAAAGGTGGCGGGGGGCGGGAGGACAGGAGCTATACGATAACAGCTAGTAATTTTTTACCTGCTCTATCCTTATTTGAAGGTCACAATTCAACACATTGTACTTTGGCACACGTTTGAAATTGATAGAAACATTGTTCTAGGATATTTTAGAGAATATCATGTAGTATCATAATAATTAAAAAAAAACATGATGTTACAGGGACATTTTTCGTTTTTTTAATTTTAAACTTAAAAAAATACAGTTTTGTTGGTCGAATTTTAAGTTTATTTCTTTTTTAATAAATTATTTATTTGTTTTGGGATAATTTTCATAACCTAATTTGATTAATAATAATAACAGCACTGAATTTAAAAAAAAAGAATTGGGAAAGACGTAAAAACAAAGAAATTATGACTAAAATAGTGCAGGAGGTCATACATGTCTATTAAAAAAAAAGGATTAACAATTTTTAAAAAACAAAAGCAGTTAGGTCTCTAAATTTAAATGATTTATCGATAATTTTGTATAAATTTTCAAACTACGCCCGCTGGTCACTTCTCTCCGGGACACATTGTATACATACTTAAATTATAATGTATGTACTTACATACATATTATACTTATATATATAGGTAGATACTCATTTCTGAGGCAGTCGGGGAAAAATACGACTTTCGATGAGTTAAAAGCAATTATAATATTTTTAGGATAGTTAATTTATTATTTGACTAAGGGTCACGACACATTAATCGACGACCTTTCGCACATTGCCGATTAAAAAGTTTCAAGCTAGTACGCCTTTCGCCAACCGGCCGCTTACGGAGCTGTACGGATGGACGCATTCGTATCGGCAACAGTAACAAAATTACAAAACAGAACAGATCCTACCACTAGCATATAACGCTTTTGATGTCGGGTGACGCAACTAAGCAAGGGCGTTGTTACAAATACGGAAATAAAATATTCATAATTATTGTTACAACATAATTTATTAAAATAAAATAATGAACTTTAATCACAACAAAATCAATGCACCTAGTGCACGTTAATAGTCATGCCATGACTTCGTCGTGAGTCTTATGCAGAACTTTGCAAGCGCAAGAGAAGACACGTGTCAAGACACTGGCTGGCTCTCCCTTCAGGAATGTTTCTAGATTGTTCATAATTTAACACACGAAAGTCTTCTTTTTATTATTTTTATTTATTTATTTGATAGATCTTGGATGCACGTTTAGTCACGTAGTATATTTCATTACAGTCTATCGCCCCACCGTCGCATGTTGATGCCCGTCCATGTGCGATCGCGTTTTAGAATTAGTCGGCAGACCGCCGGAGCGTGTTCGCCAATCGATGCGAAAGGATGCGTACAGTGTCCCATACTAATCGGTAATTTTTGTATGTTAGCCCCGGGGAAAATACGTTTAGACCTCGGAAAAACGCATAAGTACCGCGATTTTATTGAAACATTTAATAAAGTATTGTAAATGTAGTAACAATTGCTAAAAATTAAGAATTTGTAAGAAAGTTAAGTATCTATAAACATTTTTCCAAATTAAAGGGGACACGACATATTAATCGACTGTTTGGACATGCCCAGGGAAAATACGATAAAAAATTAGCTAAGCTAGACACAATTCAAAACCGACTTATACATGGTGAATGTGTATGATTTTAGAATCATGGATGATTTCTCTTATTTCTGACGACCTGTTTTGTGTACTGGTTAGAAACTGGCTGCTATACCAAAAGGTTGTGGGTTCGAATCTCGCTAGGGGCATATGTTTGTATGATAAATAGAGACATTGTGTTCCCGAGTTATAGGTAGTTTTCATTTATATATGTATTTATTTACAAAAAAAAGTATTTGTGTAGTTTATCAACCATTTGGTATCCATAATACAAGCCTATAGTTGCTTAGTGTGGAACTAGATGGCGCTGTGTGTATGTACAAAGATATTTATTAATTTATTTCTAATAATTTTAACTGTGTGTATGTGCAAAGATATTTATTTCTAATAATTTTAATGGTGATTAAATTCATAAATAAATAATATTTTATCGTTCACAACGGTTGCAATTTATTTGTAAGCATTTTAGTTTATTATTGAACTAGGGCACGAACATTCTGTAGTTGAATGTTTTAAATTTCGAATTTGTTTTTGTTCACGGAAACGCATTCAAAACTTTCTGATACCGAACTATAGAATGCGGGCTCGGTCCTCCCGCCCGGATAGGTTGTGCAATAGCTTTTAGTTGCTGTCAGTTATAGCTTTTAGTTACCGTGAGATATTGCTTTTATTTACCGTGAGTCTGAAAAACAAAGAGTCTGAAGTTTTCGAGGTAATTTAAAACTTATATAAGAAACGTTAATAAAGTGCTTGTATTTTGTAATAAATAAATAAAATTAAAATAATTAAACCAATTTCAATAAAACACTTAAGCATGCCGCAGAAAGTCAAGCAAATAAGTTTATCAAAGAAGATTTAAGAATAAAATGTTTTCTCCATACATTTCGATCGGTCGGTCGACGACCGACTACGATGTAGTGGATAGTGAACCTGTCACCGAAACCAACGGTTGCGGGTTCGAATCCCGCGAGGGGTAAATGTCTGTGTGATGAATGCGAACATTTATTCCCGAGTCATGGATATTTATATAAATATTTATGTATGTTTATCTGTTAACTAGTATCCATAGCACAAGCTTTGCTTAGTTTGGGACTAGATGATTGGTGTAAGTGTCCGAAATATTTATTTATTATTTATATAATAAATAATTTCGTATTTTTATATTTTTTATCGTATTTATGGCGTGTGCATGAATTATACTCTCAACGCATAGAACGTAAATATAGATATGTTTTAAGATATTAAAAATAGCCTCACAGTAAATGGAAAAATGTATTTTGTAAGTAGGGTCGACTGCGCATCTGCCGTCTGCTCGTTTTATTGTAAGCAGTGTTGACGTGCGGTCAACTGTACCATATTTTCAATGGTGTCCACTTCTCTCACAGTTTAATCATACCCATATTACTAAGCCTACTAAGTCCGTCCGTCCGTAGAATACTTATGTTTCTATGGCCTCTATCACGACTGACGATAAAAAAGGCAAAAGTTTAAATCCAAAGGGATTCCCCCAATAATAATCTTCGAATTAGCTGTGATGGTACGGAACCCTCGTTACCTGACTCCGACTCGCATTAAGCCTTTTTTTTTTTATTATTTATTTTTTATGTGATTATTTTTTTATGTTTTAATTACAGACAAACTAGACTAGAATTTGGAAAATGTTACAAAAATCTCAACTCAGATAAGTATTATAGAGTGGTAATTAAACGGAGTGACTCATTATGTGTCCCAACTTAGTGTGGATTAATTTAAGTGTAAGTTACTAAGTTTTTGAACTTACACTAAATTCTGCTTTGAATATGCAGTAAACATGATATATTTACGAGGAGCGCTTTATAACTAGGTTAATGTGTAATTCCCCAAGAGCATAATACAAAACGTCGCCACTTAATATTTAAAAAATATTATTAACGAAGTGAATTTATTCGTAATTAAGATTTTATAAGTTCCATTATCTTATTAAAACGCCTAATTTTGAATTTGATAAGTATTTCGTTTTATTCAAATAAAAAAAAAACTGGCGCGTTCTGCCTTGTTTTACCCTATTAAGCTCTAGTACTGTTCACCACTAGTATACACAACACAAGGCAGTATTACGTTGACCGACCAAAAAATAGTCGTTTTTATAGAACCTTGCGAATTAACAATTAGTACCGAAAAGTATGAAACTACATATTTGTAGATCTAAATATTAAAACTATTAAACAAAAAAAATACCGATTTCAATCACTACAAATGACAATAAAATCTAGAAAACCTGCTTTCTAATAAAAAAAACATCCAAATCCGTTCACCCGTTCTTAAACTAAGCTCTTAAGCTACGATGCCCACAGACAGACACACACACACATAGTGGTCAAATTTATAACACACCTCTTTTTGCGACGAGTGTTGAAAAATAATTTTTCATTACTCATACTCGGAAAGTAGGTCAGAAGTTGAGTAAGGAGCGGGTTGAAAGTAATACTTTTCAGCCCTAGAGGGAATCCTTTTCAACTGACAGCTGTCAAATTAAAAAAACTAGTTCTATTTTCAAATTTCTATTGAACCATGTTCCAACTTTCTCTACAGCCACTGAAGTACAGCGCGATGTAAAATTGAAATAAATTTTTAAATGACTTTATTATATTTAGTTTCAACTATACTTCTTTTAAAGTAACATAGATTTGGGCAAAATTTTACCATTTATTCAATGATGAAAATGAAAAACAATGGCTGAATACCTGGCCGGCCACAGAAAAAGAAACAAAACAAAATAGGCGGGAAAGCGGCAATCCGATCTTCATTTGTTTTTTCGAGTTGTAGAGTTTTGTTTATACTTATGTATAGCTGAGATTTGTATTAACTCTTGTTTTTATTTTTATTTATCTTGTATTTGTAATGTAAACCACAGTGTTTACCTCGAGTTAAAGACTCATTCAGACCCTATGGGCGCCCGAGCATAGCGAGGTAAATAAGCCAATTTCATCCTTAGAATAACAATGTACTATTACATTATTCTATTATATACAATCAAGTTCGATATAAATTTTAAAAACAAATTCCCTTAAATATTATTTCTTTGATAAGATTTTAATATACAACAGTAACTGAAGCTTTATTAATGCTTAAATTTAATTTAAGGTCTGGATGTAAAGAAGTTGATGTTTGTGTCATCGCTACTCGCTAAGTAATTTAAAGAAAAAGTCGGTATCGATCTCAATATTGAAACCGCTTTATTTACTATGCAGACTACGTTCATATAAAACTTTCGGTTACAATCTTGAGTTGGTAGTTACGCTTTATAAAGTACAGTTTTATGTGATTTAAAAATATCAAATTTAGTCTAAAAACTTGAGAAAACTTTAAATGCAGGCCGAGGTAACTTAAAATTTCAATAACCATCTCCACATCAAGATCGCTTTACTAATACAGGCCCTCGATTATAAATTTATAATACTCAGTTCCTTGAGTACGCTAATTTTAGTAACAATCTTAACACCAACTTTGTATGAAAAAAACAATGAACAAATACATATTGGGCCTTAAAAAGTACTAAAACAAGTGTAAAATAATAAATAAATAAACATAAATTTATTATTATTATTTAATTACTATAAATAAGTTATGAAAAATAATTATTAAGTAACTACTTTCTTAGTTCCAAACAATAATAAACTTACTACAAAGTTATTATAAAGTTTGGAAAATTTAAAAACTGAAAAAAGTTACTACTTACTTTGTGAACGTAAACAACATGCACACTTCCGTCAAAGTATTTCAAAAGTAAATATTATACGCGGGCGAGTGAGTGTGAGATAACTCCGAGCACCCAACACAGTGAGCCCGGGCGGCGGCGGCGCGGTGAGTTCGCGAGTGCCGCATACTACGCAATCGCAACAGTGTCGGTCGGCTCAACTTCACCCACCCCACGGCTTCAACGCTGTCACCGGCAGCATACCCACCCTCCTCACTGCGGAGGCTACGGTAGTTCGACGCGCGCACCCTGAGCGCGCATATTGTCGTCGCCCCCTCCACAACCATTCCACCATCGATTGATCGTTTAACCACTTTTTATCACTGAACGTAAAGCTCAGCGGCCGAATTGGGTCACTTGCGCGAGTAACGCACGCACCGACGACGAGGGGTACAATCTCGAGACATTCTGATAGAATTCTCTCTCCCCAAGGATTGCGGGCGCGAGTTTGCTACCTAACCTAAAAGTTTACCCAACGTGGTGCTACACGTCACATCCACGCGCGCCATCTGTCACGGCCTAGAGCGCTTATGTAGGTACGGCCAATATTTCCATACGATATGTTTTTTAATGAATTATTTTGAACTAATATTAAGAAATTTGTCCAAATAAATATTATTAAATCCTATCGCTGATAATTTCATTCATTAACGAACTCGTCATAAAGTACGGAAACGTATGCATAACGCAACAAGTGGAAACACTTTTACTTTTAAAAGCTGCCGCAACACGAGGGCTAGTTTATGAAATGAACCGAAGAATAGTAGAATACGAGCGTTGTAATGATCAGTTACGCAATTGCGGACAATCATCATACAATATTTTATCGTAAACCATATACTACTCTGTGTAAAAAGTATCGGGAATATGTCAATAAAAAGACCCGCGTAAAAGAGGTCGTTCTAATTTTTTTACTGCATGTTGGTAGCACTGTACTGATTTAGCGCGCAAAATTTGAGCGGGATCTGTCATTTAATTTGTTTTAAACTACACTTTTTGTTGGTCATAGTTTTGAGTCCTCGGCGATTTTTACAATGGAAAATATTGTTGAACAAAGAGTGTGCCATAAATTTTGTGTTTCAAATGATATTTCATGTGGTGATCACTAAAAATGTTGCGAAATACCTACGGCGAATCGTGTATATCGAAAACAAGGGCTTATGAATGGTATAAGGCTTTTAAAGAAGGCCGAGAAGTAGTAGTAGACTTGCCTCGTTCTGGTAGACCTTCAACCGCTACGACCAAAGAAAACATCGACAGAATCAAGAAGCTAGTGCTCGAAAATCGACGTATGAGTCTGAGAGAGTTGGCTAGTGAGGTGAACATATCTTTTAAGTCCGTCCACAACATTCTCATTGACATTTTAGGCATGAAACGCGTCGCCGCTCGACTAGTTCCAAAAGAGCTCAATTTTGTTCAAAAAGCGCAGCGAAAGCATGTCGCTGAAGACATGGTTTCCCGAGCTTCTACGGATCCGACCTTTATGAAACGTATAATAACTGGCGACGAGACATGGGTTTATGAGTACGACATGCAAACAAGCCAACAGTCTTCAGAATGGCGTCTCGAAAACGAGCCGAAACCCAAAAAACCGCGGCAAAGTCGCTCCAAAATCAAGGTGATGCTGACAGTTTTTTTTGACTACCGTGGTGTGGTTCACTCCGAATTCCTTCCAGAGGGAGAAACAGTGAATAAAGAATATTATTTAGGCGTCATGAAGCGTTTGCGTGAGAGTATCCGCCGAAAACGTCCAGATTTGTGGCAACACAACTCATGGATGCTGCACCATGATAATGCACCATCACACACAGCCATTATAGTGAAAGAGTTTTTAGCGAAAAATTCAACAAAAGTTCTCGACCAAGCACCGTATTCACCTGATATGGCTCCGTCTGACTTTTTTTTATTTCCCAAGTTAAAATTACCACTTCGAGGAAAACGTTTTGAGTCGATAGAAGCCATAAAGAAAATTCGCTGAATGAGCTAAAGGCCATACCGCAAATAGCCTATGAAAAATGTATGGAAGACTGGGTGAAGCGGTGGAGATGTTGTATTGCAAGCGATGGGGCCTACTTTGAAGGCGATAAAATAAATTTAGATGAATAATTTGTATTTTTTGTTTTATTGACAAATTCCCGATACTTAGTACACTGAATGTATATGGTCTTTACCCTATGAAATTGGAGTTTTTTTTCTTCGTTAATCATATGTACAAATTCCTGCGATTTTCAAAGCTATATACCCAAATTTGTTTTTTATTTGGAATGGAACATTATTTCAAGGTTTACATGAAATATTTTTTAATTTCTGGGCTAAATCACATAATAATAAAAATTTTAACGGAGCTCTTTTCATGTGCTTCCCATAATCATTTCTTAGTTTCGCTGAAACTTTTGAAAAACGGTTACTTTTAAAAATTAACGCTTCGATAATACACACAAAGTTCAGCTAAATTTGGATTTGCCGTTCCCAAAAAAAAATCAAAAATGTTTGTATGGAGAATACAGTCAATGAAATTCTTCATACAAAACGCCAATTTCATAGGTAAAGACCTAATACAAGGATGAATTTTCAAAATGAGAATATGGAATGACTTCCGCGGTCATTTTTGTTTTGTAGATGTGTTGAAATGTAGCATATGTTAATAAAACTAGACTTAAACATTACTCAAATGCTTCATAAGATACTAAATTTACTTCATTAGTTTACCCAGCAATTGCGATGAAATATATTGTACCATAGAAATCAATCAAGAGCCACGGATATCGCCACTGCCACTGTAATTTTTTATCTTTGTTAATGTAAATGAAGCCTGGGATGGCATTATCAGCTATAAATCTATATAATCAGATAACTGATTTATGGCCTATTGTTATAACTAACCCGGGGAAGTTAAAATTAAGAAAGGGTACAGGTAAAAACAACAATTTTATTAATTCTGAATAATATTTCCGAAAAAGATGCTTTAACAAAACACACTTTTCTCGAAATATAAAGTTATTCAAACAACGCAATAAATTTACTGTAATAATATCCTTAATTCAACACTGTAGGTTTTACAAACGAAATACCTACACAGTACCTAACACAAGTTTTCTATTTGATAGAAAACATTTTTAAATTATCAGTGATGATTGAATAAATACTGTTAGAATTACAGGAAGATGGACTCCTAAATTTATGCAGGTACTAGAATATTCCTCATCATTAACATATTTAACAGCGCTTATCCCACAGGGGGTGGTCAGAGATATCCCAAACCATCGAGAAACCAACTGTTGCGGGTTCGAATTTCGCGACGGGTAAATGTTTGTGTGATGAATATGAACATTTATTCCTGAGTCATGGATGTTCATATAAATATTTATGTATGTTTATCCGTTATCTAGTATCCATAGTACAAGCTTTGCTTAGTTTGGGACTAGATGATTGGTGTAAGTGTCCGAAATATTTATTATTTATTTTTATAGTGGTTTTTTATAATGCATTTTAATATCACGAGCCAGTAATTAAGACTAGGTTCACATAACTGGTGGTGGGCACCTGCTTTTCTACCTACCTTTCCATATTCGTACAAGTACACGAATTATTCAGGCGTTATTCATGAGCCGTTCACATGCAAACACCTTAGCAAAACACGCGCTAGGAAGGCTCTAAGGCTGTATCAAGCCTTAAGGGCATATTACACCATCCTAAATTCAGACACTAATTCTGCATACATTACTGAGAGGCTTGTTCTGTTAATTCAAATATCCTTACTTCAACCAGCAATGTGTGCTGAATTAATGTCTGAATTTAGGATGGCATAATAGGCGTAATATCACTATTCAGATGACACGAATTGTTGTACAAGATGTAATCAAGTTCATGTAGTTCCCTAAAACGGCAGCCTGTTCATATTTTCTATAGTTTTAACTCCCAACGCAAAAAGAGAGGTGTTATACATTTGACCGCTGTGTACCTTCAACCGCCTCCGTGGCTCTATGTAAACAACATAGGGTTTACGATTCGGAGGTCGCGGGCCCGATCCCCAGCGGGATACATGTTTAAGTACTCGGTTTGGTTGGTGGTAGGGCATATTAAATGTCCACCTGGCTAGTTACCACCATCTTATCTAAATCTGCCGCCAAGCAGCAATGTTAATAGCATTGTTGTGTTCCGGTTGTCAGAGATAAGATAGCCAGTCCCTCAAATACGTTGGGGTTTCCGGGTCAGTACGCTTCCACCTTCGACCTCATGTTCAATTAACATCAGGTGTGATTGAGGTCAAATGTCAACCCGTTGTGCATAAAAAAAACCTGCCTGTGGCACCGTAGCTCTTAAACGAGTGGACCGATTTGGATTCATTTTTCTTATTTGAAAGCATGTTTCTAGCGATAGTTCTGAGCCATATTTGATGGAAAACGATTAAGCCGTTTCGAATATATTTAGCTATTAACACTAATGGTCTAATCTACCTGGATGGTATAATCATTTGTTCGATAAATGTTGTCGGGGGTTTCTACATTTTCAATTTACAGTTATATGCATTACGAGTTAGCCCTGACCTCAATCACACAGAGTTAAGTGAAGGTGAGGCCGAAGGTGGAAGCGCGCTGAACCGGAACCTGGCTATCTTCTCTCTAACTACCGGGAACGCCAATTATTAGTTATTGTAGCGAGGTTGAACAAAGACTAGCTTTGAATAATAAATGCAGCGGATTGCACATACAATAGTTTTATTAGTTTGTAAGGAATTTTGGATACCATGACAAGCAAGACATAGACAAACAGTAGAGTAAATAAATATCAAAAGAGTTGTTATAGATATACCTAGTTTATGCCTAAAGAATATAAACTTAACACTCCCACTATATCTAGAAAACAACTGAAAACTAACTACCTTAGTTAACATTAAGTGACGTCAAACATAACTAACCAAATTACTGAATTAAATTTAACTTTCGGTAACGATTTGGTCAGAACATCAGCTAATTGATGGTTACTTGATACAAACTTCATATCAATCGCATTTTTAGTAAATTGTTCTCTGATATAATGATATTTTATATCTATTTGCTTACTTCGTTTGTGAAGAACAAGATTTTCAATTATCTTAATGGCACTCTGATTATCCATGTAGATAATTGTTGGATCATTATCAGCTTTCTCCCACTGTTTCTTTTGTGGGCTCTTCATAGCCTCTTCATAGGTATCAGGTACAAAAGTATCGACGACACCAAATCACTATAATTTAAGGCCTAGGAAGAATACGAAGAAGTGTTACGAATTAAATATCAGCGAGGTTATTGTACCTGATACCATAGAGGAATAACCTGATACCTATGAAGAGGCTATGAAGAGCCCACAGAAGAAACAGTGGGAGAAAGCTGTAGTAGAGGAATTGCAAGCTTTAAATAGCCATGGAACGTGGGAGCTTACACCATTACCACAAGGTAAATCGGCTATATCATCTAAATGGGTGTTTAGAATAAAGACGTCGCCATCAATTCGTTTCACAGCGCGACTATGTGCTAGAGGATGTTCACAGAAGTATGGTCTGGACTATAAGGAAACTTTTTCCCCTACAGTCAGATATGACTCTATTCGAGTGTTACTAGCAACGGCTGTTAAGTATAGTTTTAAAATGAAACAATTTGATGTCACGACTGCCTTTCTTTATGGAGATTTACAAGAACAGATTTTCATGAAGCCACCTCTTGGTTTAGAAGTACCAGATAATCTATTCTGTAGACTAAAGAAATCTCTCTATGGTCTGAAACAAGCTCCAAGATGTTGGTATGAGAAGTTCTGTCACTACTTAGAACAGTTGGGATTGAATTCTACATCTGCAGATAAATGTGTATATACAGGAAATATTGCAAATGAGACCGTATTCCTTATTCTATATGTTGATGACGGATTGATAATGAGTAAGAGTGATGACACCATAGATTTCATACTTGAGAGACTTCAAGAGAAGTTTAAGCTTACAATTAACTATCCCTCAGTATATATGTATATATGTGGGTATGAATATCAGAATAAATGAAGCTGACGGAACTATTTTTATACACCAGATAAATGCAGCGGATTGCACATACAATAGTTTTATTAGTTTGTAAGGAATTTTGGATACCATGACAAGCAAGACATAGACAAACAGTAGAGTAAATAAATATCAAAAGAGTTGTTATACCTAGTTTATGCCTAAAGAATATAAACTTAACACTCCCACTATATCTAGAAAACAACTGAAAACTAACTACCTTAGTTAACATTAAGTGACGTCAAACATAACTAACCGAATTACTGAATTAAATTTAACTTTCGGTAACGGTTTGGTCAGAACATCAGCTAATTGATTGGTTACTTTTGAATAATAAATGCAGCGGATTGCACATACAATAGTTTTATTAGTTTGTAAGGAATTTTGGATACCATGACAAGCAAGACATAGACAAACAGTAGAGTAAATAAATATCAAAAGAGTTGTTATAGATATACCTAGTTTATGCCTAAAGAATATAAACTTAACAGTTATCAACTTTGCTGCTTGGCCAGACGGACATTTAACAATACTTATTAACATTTAATACCACCCATCTAACACCAACTAAACATGTAGTTCTTGGAATCGAACCCGCGACATCCGATTTGGAAACATTTGTGCAACAGAGGCGGTTAAAATTACATATTATAGATTAGCCCCGCAATGAATATTTCATGGTCAAGAAAAAATTACAGGACGACATGTCCAAGTATGAGGTATTATTACCATCTCTGTTTCGTTGCAAAAATATAAAATCATCTATCCCTTTTCACGCTCCGGAAGACGCAGCGTGAGCAGGCCCCCATGACATGGACCGACCATATGGTAAACATCGCCGGAAACCGCAGGATGCGGGCAACGCAGGACCGATCGTTGTGAAGATCTTTGTGGGAGGCCTTTGTCCAGCAGTGGACATATTTCGGCTGATATGATGATGATGATCCCTTATCAATTATTTTAAGGAATACGGGCCTGAATGCGATGTGACATTAGCGATTGCGATTTTTAGCCAACTTACATTTATTTATTGGGTGTGCTTTCAGGGAAGTATTTACATACATTTGATTACATCCTGTAGATCGTAAAATTAGCCATTCATTTGAAATCCTATGTGGGCGAAATGTACAGAGGACATTTCCTACACTGTAGGAAACTGCGCTTGTCCAGTATCGCATTTTGCATGAAGCACCTCGGTAGTATCTACGAGACGACATTTTTTTAACGCAACCTAACCATCCCACTCGTAGACATTGAAACTCGATGGTTTTGGAGCCGAAACTCTCTTCATGCTAATCATTAGTAGAATCCAAAAAATCAAAATATGAACAAAATAATAAATTACGAGAAAAACAAAGGGAAATATTTTATGAAAGGCAACGACCGGCTTGCGACCTAGAGCAACTGCGGCGGCGGCGGACGGCACAACTGCATACCTGTGTCGGCAACAAATAAAACTTTCCAGCCGTCCCGAGTTCATCACGGTCACGGTGTGTTGGATTTAGTTAAGAAGTTTTTCCACAAGTTCTAATAAAAAAAAACATGTTTTAAGAGTTCTGTCCTTCAAAAGATATCGACACTAAAATCAATGGCCTTAAAAACCTATCAACAATTTTAAGTTTTTGACGCAATCCTTTAAAAAATATTTCAAACGCATATTCCCATACTGTCTGGTGACCGAAACCTAAAAAGTAACAAACTTAATTTTGCGGTTTAAAATATTATAAAATTGAGGATTTGGAAGAAGGTTTGAAGGTGAGTGGCAAGTTTTAGATAAAAGAGATGTAAAAGAAATTTTAGGCAGTTCCGGAGAGGATAGATGGTTAACTGTAGTATGTGATGCATCACCGCCTAATGTTAACTTATGAAACGTATGTAACCTAACCATAAGAATTAGTGATTGCACGATTCATTATACGTATCGCACGAGTACTGGCGTTTCCATTGAATCCATCCCTGGTCCCCACTTTGCATGGCGACCCTGCCAGGATAAAAAAGGTAGGTATTTAATAGATGACGCACCACATCGTCTAGGAAGGGTACGAGTTCAAGTCGCATTTGACTGTCCTCTTTTATCCTGTAAGGCATATTTGACTTCTTACATAAGATTTTCGACTCCAAAAGAAAATTCACGAAGTGTATCTTCTTAGTTCTGTTAATTATTGAATATACCATACGACTGTAGATGTTTTTTTAAGAAAAAGTAGTAGTTGCTTCATCATCATATCAGGCACAGGACGTCCACTGCTGAACATAGGCCTCCCCGTAGTCGTCTGTCCACTCACTTGGTGGACAGGCGACCTGATAGACGTAGCTGGAAATCGCTAGATGCAGGTCGCTTCCAACCAGTCACTCTGGATTTCTATAGAGGAGTAGTTGCTTAGATAATAAAAATTATTTTTAAATTTAGAAGTTATATATATTGGATAAACTTATAAATTAAATAATCATTACAAAGGGAACAAACATAGCATCATATCATGTTAGAATGACTATAAAAAACATCAAAACTTTCAATAAACGTGCGGGATGCAACTTCCAAATTACACTATCAAAAATAACAGAAAATAATTAATGAAGTACTAGCTATGGAATGTTTGCCATTTCTAAAGATTTCAAGGGTTCACCATTGGTTCATGATCTAACGACATGTAACTACTGTAATTGCTTATGGATGGTTCTTTCTCGTCATCTCCCAAACTGTTGACTTTGGAACAGGAATCATTCGCAAGGTTAGTTGTAGATTTAAAGAGATGGTCAGGTCTATTGTCATCGGCTTTCAGTATATGACATTCATTATTCGAATTGTTGCTGTGTGTAGACTCGTTACGAAAAGCGCTTCTTCTATTTGAGATCGACATGCAGGATGTACACTGGCAACCTCTATTGACCCAAATTTTCGAAAGTTTATAGTGCTTGCTCGATGACTTCTTAGGAATTCGTGGTTTTCTCGATTTACGCTTAGTCACCCTCGATCTACAGTCATCTTTCCTTCCTCGGTTTAATAGTTTTGATGTAGGAGCTTTGTTGTAATGGGCACATTTCGGTTTAACATTTCTTCTTTTTAATTCATTTAATGTCATAAGTTTAGCACAGGCGCTGCAGTTTGGATCAAAGTCTGGTGTTAACCTCTTCGCATTTATTGAAGTTACCTTTAAAATCAAAAGTTAAAATTAAGAACTAAATCCTGGCTACGGTTAAATTAACATGAAACAAGAAAATATTTCACTCAAATTGTAAGCCTGAATTCCGTTTTGTTAGTTAAAGCTATTTCGTATATTATATCAACAATAATAATAAGTACCTAAATATCTGTGGAGACAGGTCATGTAATAGTATAAGGAAAATGAAAATATAAACCCCTGAGTAAACAAATGATTATATCATAAGTCGCAAATGTCACTATCGTTCAATTGATCGACTCACACTATCATTTTTTACGCACAACGGGCTAGCACTTGTCCTCAATCACCACCTCCACCTCAATCAGGCCGAAGGTGGAAGCGTACTGACCCGGAAATCCCATCTTATTTGTGGAACTGGCCCGCATATCTCTGACAACCGGAACACAACCATGTTATAAAGGGTCGGGTGGCGATTCACACCACAAACGGTTCGCACCGCGGTGTGAAACGACCCATTCAATTTTTGAAGAGCCCCTTTCGGACCGGTGGTGTGAATCGCCACCTGCAAATTTTGAATGGGTCGATTCGCACCACAAGGTAAATGTCCTGCCGCTGCCTCGAAGGCTTATTCTGGACTCAAATAAAGAGGATCCCATTGAATACTTTATTATACGCAGAATGTCCTTGTTTCAGAGCAAGTTTATTTTTATGAAACATGACATAAGTATTTCTTAATTTGACACTTCGCAACCTAACAATCTGAAACTTGGTGGTTAAACCGTGGTTACAAAAAACAAGTATGTATTAATCAAATATATATTTATAAAATTTAAAAATACCTGATTGGCATTATTTTGACTTAAGTCCTATCGTTTATAAACACAGTTAGATTGATATTCACGATTATTAACTAGTTTTTACGAAACACATTAATCTAAGAACCCTGCCTGGTAATCAATCTTTGAAAAAAAAGCTGGTGATAGTGGCCTTCTCATACAAAGTATCCGGTCACGTGACACAACTTAGTATGGGAAGTCCAAAAAGTTTTTTCACATTTCGACCTATGTTTGTATGGGAAAGTTGTTTGTTATCATATCACGGACACTATTACTATTTTTCAAAGATTGATTACCAAATTAAGAAATACTAAATAGATAATCTTGGAAAACTCATAAATAACATTTTTAAATAATTATAAAAATCAAGTAATAAAAGTCATGTAAACTTAAACTAATCTTTGTAGGCTAAATAGATAATCTTAAAATAATCACAAATAATCATAAATGATACTTTGTATTTATTTTGTGGTTACAATGTAGTAATTCTCTAGTCTAGCCAGTATACATAGAAGCTTATATATTTTTAACGTTGAGTATTTTTACTTCTTTATAATAATAAAAGTAAAGCAATCTATTATGTTAAAAAAATGATTAATACATTTTTACTTACTACTTTTCTATTTACTTAGGTGAAATATTTTTATTATGAGTCCGAAACAGAATCAACTTCCGAATCAAAGGTCATTTACCTTGTGGTGCGAATCGACCCATTCAAAATTTACAGGTGGCGATTCACACCACCGGTCCGAAAGGGGCTCTTCAAAAATTTAATGGGTCGTTTCACACCGCGGTGCGCACCGTTTGTGGTGTGAATCGCCACCCGACCCGTTATAAACATTGCTGTTTGGCGGCAGATTTAGATAAGATGGTGGTAGCTAGCCAGGCGGACATTTCAAATGCCCTACCACCAACTAAACCTAGGATGTCGCAGAATGTCACTGTCTTTCTATAGAAATGTAGCACAACTGAACGTCGCACACTATCTTGTCGCAGAATTGCACCGTCATTTAAAAGTACATCGCACAATCGGGGTCGCATTTCAGTAATTAACCCCATCTAGATACACCAAAACCTGTTTTGTTAATGTTAAATATCTTCGAAACAGTTTAAGCGATTTCTATCAAACATGTCTAAGAAACTATGCCCGGGTTTAATCTATTTTTTTTATAGAACCTACGCTCTAAAGACTATATCATCTAAATATACCAAAAACTGTGTCAAATGCTAAATATCTTCGAAACGGTTTAACCGATTTTCATCAAACATGCGGCTAAAAACCTGTCCCCTCGTTTAGTCTCCGCACTGAAATCAGACAACGCATTACCGAGATACGTCCGGACAAAGACTGGACCCACACACACACAACGCCGTCAAACACATAACACCAATCGATTTTCAGCGGGGATTAAAAAGCGTCGTCATGATAGTGATCCATCATATCTAACGGATGAGCAGTATTGTGTCATAGTTTCCATAAAAAAATATTGAATGGATTGATACCTTTGTGATGGATTTTCGTTTGTTTATCTCATCATTCATTTTAGGATAGCTGTCATTATGCTGGTGGACTTTGTTGATAATGTCATCGCTTTGTTTGCCCCGCGCTTCGTATTCTGCATGGTGTTCGGCAAAAAAATCATCAGCGCAGTTACGTCTTTTCTGAAATATGGCATTTCCATAAGAACTATAGTTTATACTCGTACTTAGGCGGCCGGCGTGTTGCGTGACGCGCTGCAATTATGTAGGTAGAGCTCGGTAACCCTATTCGTGATGTTCGACACGATGTAATGCAACAAGTAGGTACTGCCTAGCTAGGACGCACCTTTAGGTACGTTAGGACTTACTGGGATGTGGCATTGTTTCAAATCACCACTATGAGTACTATAATTGTTCATTGTCCTACTCAGGCTTGCACTACTCCTACATAATGACGGAAAAACAAATGAAACTCGGAAAAGTTCGTAAGACAGCGGATTGTGCAGGTGGACCCGTACTAATCCAGATGGGCTACTCTATATAGCCACAAAATTAGTTTATTCCAGTTAACCATTCACCCGTGTTCCATTAGTGGTTAATATTTGATGTAATATAATTTAAGCAAGATCTCAAACTTAAAAATAAATTTATTTAGGTGGACTATTTCATGCAGATTAAAAAGATTTGTCAATCAAATCTCAATATTTTTTATAAGTAAAAATAGAATTTAATGTTTTTGCCATAGACTCGCTAAGAAGTAACAATACTGTATTATACCATTCTACATTTACCTTGTTGTACTTGTTTGGCGGCGGGGGACCATCAGCGTCCATGATTCTAATCATTGTATCGACAATGTCATCAAACTTATTTATAGCACCCATCATTAAACGCTTCTTGCAGTGTCATGCCTTAAATCGTAATATGTATTTTCAGTCATGTAGAATTATTAATTTCAGTAATCTAAACCAAGTCTTTAAATTAAATAAACAGGATAGCATGTGCCCTTTGAGAGATGATAACATGTGCCCTTTTAGAAGGATGTACCCTTTATGTGCCCTTTATTGCTATGATCTCTACTGGAAATATAAACAGGGAACTCCTAGCTGACTGACCCATCAAATGCGTCAGCTCAAAGCTGAACCTACTGAAGCAAGAAACATAAAAGCTAATGTACCAGTAGCAGTAAAATATTCGGTATTTAAGCAAAAACTCACGAAAAAAATGTGTGAAAATTTTCGTCCCAGTTTTACTGTATGCAATTTGTATTACAAACAGGCAGTGATTTTTGCATGGAGGATTCCCTAAAACATGTTTCACATATTTTTTAGATTTTTAGTTGTATTTGCAATTTTTATTGTTTTTATATAATGGATGACAATTGTAAATTTGAAAATATTCTATTTTTATTTTCTTGTTTATGGTGGCGTGACGTTTAGTTTTCATTTTTATAACTTCTTCTATAGATTGCTTCTCCTCTGCAAAAAGTCACGTTAAATGATAGGTCAATTAATTAAAAGTATTTTGGACACCGATCGGTGTTCGCGTCCGCCTAAAGGTTAATATTATAAATGCTAAAGTTTGGATGTTTGTTTATTTGTTTGTTTGCTGCTCAAATACTGCGAAACGGATAAACGAATTTGAACGTTTAAGACAGGATATATTTTTATCCCGATAAAATCAGTAGTTCCCACGGGATAAACAAATTAAACATCCGCGATAAAGCTATTCAAAGGCGAAGCCGCGGGCGGAAAGCTAGTAGGTAATAAATATCTCTACCTAAAAAAATATCCTATTTTTCATCTAGAATGGGTTCTACCTACCTATATACCAAATTTCATCCAAATCCGTTTATCCGTTTCAACCAAATAAAATAGTGCCACTGAAGTTTAAGAGAGTAAGCAATCTGGCGTAACGTGTGCTGGAATCATAATATATTGACAAACGCAGAGACTGCTTTACCTATGATTATAATTTACTACCTTTCCGCCCGCGACTTCGCCCGCGTGGAAGATTTCATCAAAATTGGTTCAACAAAAAAAAATCCTATATATGTTAATCCAGGTCCCTAATCTATCTTCCAACCAAATTTCATCCAAATCCGTCCAGCCGTTTCGGCGCTAATAGGTAACAAACATACACACATAAACTTTCGCATTTATAATATTAGTTGGGATTAAACAGGAGAAAGATTGGTCTAAATTAGGTTAGTAGTTTTCCAAGTCTTCAGGTTTCTTTTCAATGAAAGGATTTCAGCCAAGATTGGAGATTATAACCTCTCCTTTAGATTCTAAACGTTGAAATTCTAACTAAGACGTTCTTAATGCCGTATAGTTCTCATACCCTTTATCATCAGATGACTAGGAAGTGGTAAATAGAACTCAATCTTTTGAATTTTTGAGCTACGTCAGTGTTTCAATGTTCGATGATCTGATGATGACCAGGAATTAATAACTGGATATACGCAATTATGTACCTAATGATTTCGAGTTTGAACGCAAACTGTTTGTTTTATGGAGATATACTTCCGTCATCAACTGTTTTTTGACCAGGAAGTAACTTTTCTTAGATACTTTGAAGTTTTGCTATGTTGCTATTGGGGGTTTTTTTTTATATGGTTAAGATAGCTACCTAATGTCATATGACTTACATACCCTTTAGTAGAATAACATCAATCGCAAACTGTAGAAATACGCAAAAGTGCGGCTCACTTAGTTTAAAATTAATGTTACTTCCAGAAGCGTAAGCGTAACAGTGTGCTCTTCATTTTCTACAATATTCTCCCTTCGCGAGATACCTATAACGCGAGAAATTACAATAAATCCAATCCTGAACGACGATAGGTAAGTAATAGCTACTTTTCCTGTAAAGCGGAATTAATCAGGCTTTTAAATAGGTTACCTATCTATACCTATGCAGCTGCTACGTCAACAAGTCTTCAGTCGGCTCGTTGAATAAAGATAAAGCTTCTGAGCTCAAAGCCTAAGAGTTAAGTTGGAAATATATATGAGATAATCAATCTATGGGTATAAACTTAGCTTGCGTTGATTTTGAAGTTCTATTTACTGCTATTTTGTCCAAAGATCACAAGAGATAAAGCAAATTGAATTTTACGACCTGTTTGGTGTAGTGGTTAGCAACTCTGACCACTAGGTATACCAAAAGGTTGCGGGTTCGAATCCCGCTAGGGGCATATGTTTGTGTGATGAATACGGACATTGTGTACCCGAGTTATGGATGTTTTCATTTATAATAAGTATTTATTTACAAAAAAAAAATGTATTTGTGTAATATATCAACCATCTGGTATCCACAACACAAGCCTATAGTTGCTTACTGTGAAACTAGATGGCGCTGTGTGTATGTCTGAAGATTATTATTATTATTATTATTATTATTATTAGATATTATAATTGAATGATCAAAATACCTACCCACACCGCAAAAATAATTGATAAATTATTTCAACGAATAAAAGCGGTAATTTCGCACCCTAGATGAATCGAGTACCTCGTGAGAAAAATAAAGTACCTACCTACGCCCGAGGTGAGTTTGTAAATAGGGCAAATGCCGCCACCACTTAATATTAATGGGTGGCCCACTTATGTTTCCGGCAGACGCTACCGTCGTGCGTCGCTCCCGTTTCTCGGATGTACAACATTATCATTTTTGATGTTATCTTTTAGTACCTTATATATACATAGAGAAATGTTGGTTAAATGCTTTCTTTTGAGGAGCCTTAGCTTAGAAATACGAAACCGTAAGGCCCAATACCCCCAATAATAATTAATGGAGCTATAGGTACAGAAATATAACAAATGCTAACTATCCAAAATTAATTAGATCGTTTTAAATTAAAAGCTTGCGTGTAACACACTGCACGTGCAGTGCTAACGTACCTACTTTGTTTCGTTTGGCACCGTCAGTTCTTGTATGAGTGAGTACCTACAAGGTGAAATTTTCATACAGGTGTTTACTGATTTTGTAGAATCGGCTTACGGGATCTGCAAGTTTAAATTTTTTGGAATGGCCTCATGTTCATCACTATTTTGACGTATCAAATATTAGATTTTCAAAAATGTATTGTAACGAAAAGTTTAAAATATTATAGGTACCTATAATATATACCTATATACCTACTCTTTAAACTTATCTATTTGTGATACAGGTCTCAATTAGTAAATTGCACAAAAGGCTCGTTTCTGCAAATGAGTTCTAGATAAAGGTATACACATAACTAAATATGTCGAAGAACGCGGGCTACACTAGCGACTGGAATGATGCTATCAGTCTAGTGGTAGAGGGTGGCTCGAGCTTGCGATATTATAGCATATCAGATTCATAGAATGTATAATAATTAGGAGATCAGAAGGACGCTAGGGATTTAATAGAACGAGGTAATTTTCTGAAATTGTACAAATACTTATATATGATGTGGTTGTACTATTATAAATAACTAAATATCATGCGTAATACCAAACCGTATTCATTCATAACACAGTCTATAGAATACAAAAGTTGGAGCTATGTCCATGAACTATTGTGGCCAACAGTAACAAGCGCGTCGCTTCGCTCACTCAGTATCTCCAACGGGAATACAAAGGCAGCGTTTGACCTATATCTCACCCTGGAAAGCGAGTCAGTGGCACACAGTTCAAGTTGCAATTCTATCAACAGTTTAATTACTTTTGTTAGGAAAGGAAGTTGTCACAGACTAAGGAACATTGTAACAAACATTTCAGATGAATGTTAGTATTGAACAGTTGTGGATCAATTGATTACAATAAGAAAATATACCTCCAGTAAAGGTTACATCCACTTGGATCTTTCTTCAAATTAGTTATCTAACCCCCAACTCAAAACGATATGTGTTATGTGTTTGACGGCATTGTGTGTGTATGTCCAGTCTTTGTCCAGATGTACTCAGTAATGTGTGGTCCGATTTAAGTGCGGTTTTTTTTATAGTATAAGAGACTAATACGAAAGGAGGGGTGTTTGCCTTGTATGATGAATCGGTTAAGTCGTTTCGACAATATTTAACATTCAACAGTTTTCTGATGTATATCGCTGACATCATAGTATTTCGAGGAGTGTCTAATTTTTTTTTAATATTTAACATTAAATCCGGAGATACGTTCTTAGATGTTTGATGGAAATCGGTTATGCCGTTTCGAAGATTTTTAGCTTTTAACACTACTTGGTCTAGCACTACCAGCCCCCGTAGCATGACAAGCGCCACAAACTTTTGTCGCGCGAGATAATATTTGTCCCGCTCACTCGCTTGGACGAAATATACAACTATCCCACTCTCACTCCTACGTCGCCCGCGACCAGGCTGGAACGATATAATCAGTTGTTCAATCAATGATGGTGGGGGTTTTCTCAATATTCAATTTATAGTTATTAATTTAAAGGAGTGATTTGACAATGAAATGTTAAAAAATATAGGTAGGTACCGTCGGAAATCGACCGAACCAAAGATTACTTATTACTAACACAAGACTGGACGATAGTAGCTCGGTCAGGCGTTGACAGGTGCAGAAAATTCAGGAAGATGTGGGGCTTCTCTAATGATGACAAGTGAGACTGCGGCATCTCGCAATCTATGGCGCACTTGTCTTGTCCAGTTTCTTGCCCAGGGAAGGATATTTTTGAAGCAAACCAAAGAGCTATCTACGTTGCTACTTTTTGGGCCAAACCACTTTGGGTCATTATAATTTTTGCCATTGACTCGAAAACAAGAAGTAGCTCGACAGTTGAGTTACCTACATTAAGAGAAAAAGGTTTTAATGTCATATAATCGCATCAAAGTGAACCTTTTTACTGGAATAAAGACACCAATAACTTATTAGTAATCTGTGACCAAAGGAAGGATAACAATGTCGTGACGATGATCTAAAAAACCACAGATAATAAAGAAAAATGAGAAGTTTTTAAAATATAAATACTACAATCACATTACTACGTTCTTGGAACTTCACCTCATAAATCTTACATACATACTCGGTATCTGCGAGCTACTTCTCGAGCTAAAACATGTAGGTATCGAATTCGATTCTACTCTTCCAACAGAACAAGATTTAAAAGATTTTCTTTAATAAATAAGTGGCTGCTTTAGTATGCACACAGCGTATGTTTGTGGCGTGCACGACAGCCAGATGAGCCAGTTTAGGTATTTACCCTTTTTTTCTTTATGATAATGCGAATATTTTTCCCGAGTCATGGATGTTTATATAAACGTTTCTGTACCTATGTTTATCCGTTATCTAGTATCCATAGGCTTAGCCTAATTTGGGACTATATAATTAGTGCAAATGTCCTAAATATTTAAAACTATCCCACTGATTCCCTTCAATTCATGAACAGATTTGATTTTACTGTTTGTTCCACTGATGTTTCATGTAGGTAATTACCATGCAAATTCAGATAGTAGTAAAATCATTTGATCCACTCGGTTTGCGCGAAAGAGACGAAACGGTAGAGATTAGTAGTACTACTGACCACGGACGTGCATACGTCTCGCACAGCGCCCTAGCATCGCTTTCAATTAGAGGCTTTCCTGTAGGTAATAGCCACGCTGATTGCTTGGCAGGTGTGTTGGCAATCTATAAGTATCTTCAACAACCTATAATGTAGAAGTCCACTGCTGGACCTGAGCCTCTCGCAGTATCCCATTTAACATTTTGTCTCGGTTCATAACACTAATAAATTAAAAGCAAAACACTTAGTAAGCTTTTATCGGATTTTACTTTTATCAAAACTGACCGCGTTTGCGAAATTTCGTATCCGTGCTATTAAGTTCATCAGTTCATGTCTATCATATAAATGCAGGTATTGTCATCAGAACTAAAGGAGTATGCAAAATTTCAACTCCTTAGGATTACCTAAGGTAATGGTTCCAATTTGACTTGCAAATTTTGAACGGACATACATACGTAGCAAGTTATATAAATGTAGCTGTTCCCGAACTTCCCCCACTACACAGTCAGTACTAGGGCTAGGGATTTAAAAAAAATAAACACACTGCTTATTAATTTAACATGACTTTTATTGAACACAAGGACACAACTACAGATGGGCAATTTCTCTAAAAACTCAAGAAATATTCCCTCTAATAAGTTTCCAAAAGCACTCTTTCGTTGTCTTTTTAAACGATTTCAAAAAAGGAGGAGGTTCTGTATTCGGGGCGTATTTTTTTTTTTTTTTTTTCTAAGTAAAATAAGATATTATTTTTATGTTTTATGGCAATCGGTCGTCTTATTCTGGATTTGTTACTGCGTCATTTAAATGTCAATTGGAAACTTAAAAGGAAGGAAAACGAAATAAAACGACACTTTAATTTCGAACTATCCACATCCCATCTGTAGACACTGAACGTGCCAAAAATGGTATACTTCATAGTAACTAGTCATACAAAGCATTGCAACTCTCTTCGATTTTTTTATACAGGGTTATTTGAAATACGACGTATTCCTTCCAGGACGTTAAGGGTCAACCAAAAAGCAACAACTTAAACCTTCCATATGAATGGCCAAAATTCAATCGTTGTCGACATAATAGAAATTTAAAGACTCGTTTTTAGCATTGTGATAGTCTTTCTTTCAATATTACCTTTTTGGAATGCTAAGAAAACAAGTAACCCTGTATAATCCCCAGTGGCAGTTAAACATTAGGGAGGTACTTCGTTTTTTCTTTAGTAGGACAGCAACAGCTCGATAAAATTGTATACGACAAAGATATTAGAACAACAAAGACAATTGAAAAAAATAAAACTTTGGTTTCGTACTTGAGTACCGAGGTGTATGTGTGATTTATTAGTTATTGAGATAAACTGTAAACTGCACGGAAATTAGTCTACTAGCACTACTCCTCATTGAAACGCTGGCACCTTTTTTGTTACGAAGCGAATTTCGTTTTGAATATATTTAATTTAATTAGGTCTAATAATATTTTTTCAATTCTACCTCTACGTATTATTATTTCTTATCATCGTCATCACATTAGCCACGTGCACTACTGAACATGGGCTTATTATTAATTTTCCTTATAAAATTATTATTTTTTTCATTTCTATTTATCATCACCATATAAATGTTTATACCTACTTAAGTGATTTATTTCATTAAAGTTATTAATTAACGTTACTAAAGGTGCCTGCAATTATTTCGACGATTCGGAATGTAGTTCTTCTGAGTAGTTACCTACACTTGTGGAAAATAATAGTTCTTTAGTTAGTCTTTCATTGTTAGGGTGTTCGATCCGTTGATTGGTATAATGACTTTTGATATAATTGTTCTGAAACGTTTATTTACATTTAGTTGCACGAATCAAATAGTGTGATGCTTTCTGGCTTTTAGTACAAAACGATCAAATTAAGATAATTTATGACTGCTTAAAATAGAAATAGCGCATGGCGTGGGTAGGAAACGTCATATTATGCTCGAACAGTATTCCGCCTAGTTAACGCTGAGTCCTATATCGCTAATTTGCAGCTTCAGTGCGCGCTGCATGTTCGCCACACTGAGCATTCGAACAGACGAGCGTGTCATTTCAAATAGGATAGATGAGGAAAAGAATAGGTACGAGTATGATGAACTCCTGCGAGCATAAGTTGAGAATGCGGAAAAGGTTGATCTGTCCTTCCGTAACTTTAAAAGACAAACAATTTTTATTATATCCATCACTCCCAATGTGTACTGAGATGTTACCATTACTACTATATCTTTGTAGTGCCTTCTAGCTGCTCCCTGTTGCGTTGAAAGGTAACAAACGAGAGTCGATAGAAACTCGAAAAAAAATGTAATACATACTCACAAAATTTTGTGAAACAGTTTTCAGACGAATAGTAAAGGATTAAGATTTTCGAAGAAATTATGAACATCCAAACGAGGAGTTCTAATCAATCCTCGCCTGAAAATGACACTCGAGAAGTATTCAAATTCACCGGAAGAAAAAACCTGCTGAACTGCAACCGGATTCTCGAGCACAGAATACTAATCAGTACCTACCTACCTAACAATTTTTCAATCAGGGCGTGAAATCGCTCGTCTGTTAGATCTCTGTGGGAGTCTTGTCTCCCTCCCCCTGCCACCCTCAGCCATTCCGTACACCCATCTACACTTGCCAGCAACTCACTTACATGCTCTTATAATTTAAACTAGGCACCCCGCAGGCTAGCTGCAGTTTCAGTTGGAAATATTGAATAGTCAAGGCGAAACTCGAGTCAAGTTATAGTGAGCAGCCCGGTTATCTAACTGGGACGTGTTTTTAATGAAAAGCATCCAATGTTTTAGAACTATATCAATCTGAATGTTTGTCCTGTATATATACGCTCTAAAACGAAAATTTTGTTTAAACATGGCAAGCATTATAAAATATACGAGTACTTCAGTCTGGATCTGCCTACATGGAGCAAAAGAGCAGCTTGACTCCAACCATGACCAAGACCAAAACTGAAACACCTAAAGTACGGTCGGCTTACCCGCGTACAAGTAAGGAAACACTCGGAAACACTTACGTCCACACATTTTACGTCACAGTACGTACCCGATGGCTATACATCTCCTTTATACATAAAAAATACATTTTACTTATCTAGCCATGTTGTACCCAAACCTACTTATAGTCAGCATCAAAATTATATATTTCAGGATGATCAAACATATTTTAGTATCTATAAAAAATAGAAATCTTGTTTTTACCGTGGTACTACAGATCAGTAAAAACAAATAAAAATAAATAACATTATATTATTCTTAAACAATACATAATATATTTGACCACAATGGCAAGTAATTTAATATAATACTGACTGTACAAGACGTGTTCGATCACAGAATTACTAATGTTTGATGTAGTGAAAGTGCTTATTCCTGTTATTTATTTTTTAAAAATTAGAAATTATTCAGTTTATACAGTATCACCTAAATCATAACAGGGAAGGTGGCGCAGAAAGACTTGTATTTGTACGTTTGTGAAACGATCCCCTGGATATAGCACTCGACCCGAGGACGCGCTAACGAGGCAATACGCTGACGAAGCTTTCTGAATAATTGCTGGGCAGTCCCCCCCTCCCCCCAATCCCTAGGATTTCACATCTCGCTTCATGGGATTCATGCATTGTTACTCGCGCTGATTCCGTTTTACACTGTACCGTGGGAACTTTATATATTTTTTTCATAGTGTGAGCCTAAATACACATACCATAAAATATTATCGGTTTTATTACACACATATTCTTTCAAAACCCGCAAAGTTGAAAACTCTCAGAGTTCCAATACATAGACATACGTTCCTTTATATTAGCAGTAAGCGGGCACACTATTAGTTTTCTTATGTGTTTGTTAGTCCATAGAAAAATAAAATAAGAATGATATGAATAAATTCGCCATACTTAGATAATATTGTTTCGTTATAAGTACATATAAATTTAATCTATTCTTAACAACACTGTTAGTATGGACGCTCAGTTCATTATGGATTCACAGGTAATTCTAGATAACTTTTCTCAAACCACGCCTCGGGAGATTCTTACAGCTCTTTGGCCGCTTGAATGTGTTATGCGTACTTCGAAGAGGGCATCTTGTTGTTTGATAATAATTTTCCTTTTGACTTCGTATATACTACTGCCGTCAATTTCCGCCGTTTTGCCGTATCCACAAAGAACTGTACAGCTAGCGAGTGGGTGACTTCACTCAAACAAAATATTACATTTTACGATTTAGTCAGCGTGATTAATATGTATACATACACTAAGGGTTCCTTGTGACTAGGTACGGAACCCTAGGTAGGTCCATAATCTGTATCTTACAGACAACCGGTTGGTGTACTGGGTAGTTACCCTGCCTTCGAAAGCAACCATTGCAGGTTCGAATCCCGCTTAAAGTAAATGTTTGTGTGATAAAGACGAGCATTTTTACAAATTCATGGCTATAAACAAAGGTATATAAATATTTATATAGGTACCTATGTTTCCCAGTTATCTAGTACTATACTGCCTAGGATGTAAGACTTTATCATGAGATTAAAATAACGTTGTTGTCCGTCCAGATGGCGGACTTAGGAAACTATTATAGAAACACGTAGGTAAAGAAGTAAAAGTTATAAGTAGAAAATAAAACTTTGTAACCTAACTTAAAACTTTTTGTACTACATATTTATAACCACGTGAATATTGAAAACATATATTCATTTCGTGACATCCTGTGGCTGATACGATGATGATGAATCATTTGCATTCGCGACTTCGCAGAAGAGTGCCCATTTATAACTTCGAATTACTTATTTATTAAGCTTACAAGCATTTATTAAAATCCAACATTTCTACAATGTTTAGACTATTCATTTTTTTAAATAATTCGATTTGACATACCAATTTTAAGAAATTACATTTGATAACACGGTACGTTGCACTGAATTACAAAATTATTAGAGTCATACATCAATAGCGATTTAATTAAATCATGTTTTTCATTATGTCACAGAATTAATATAATACAATTATGTTTAAACTTATTAGACTTTGGAAAAATACATCATTATACCTGATAAACATACTCGTATAGTCGCAAAATAATTGATAACGTATGTATGTATTGAACATAATTAATTTCGTTGGACATGATTACATGCATGACTTCCATTATTTTTATTTTGTTTTTACATTACGGACCTCACTGCGAGACCATTCTGTTAAAAATTACGATGACATTATATTAGTTACTCTGTATACCTATCTATACATATACATACTCAATAGCTCAAAATGTTATATTAATACCGTTGATAATTAAGCATTGCTAAAGACGAAACCTCGACTAAAATGTCTAATAGCGTCTAAGTTACAAATTATTTTGTGCCTAGTTAACAACTTTATAAATTCTTATTAGCTTATATTCCAGCACGGAAGGTCCTTTATAGATTATTAAAAAGGTTCTCACAAAATTTGAGAACTATTTGCCTTTAGGGCCTGAAAGGTCAATAATTGTCTTTAAGACCACAAGTAATTATTTACGCCAATATGCATTTGTCAGCAATTTTCATTAAGGTTCTAGAATCTTCACTGGTCTTATTGCAACCAAATAAAACAACTGAATGAATGAGTAATAATTGTATTACTACTAGCCTAACAGCAAGTTTATTTACAGACCCATTGACCTACAGCAGTCTTTGTCTTCCTTCTATACATCTATATGTAAAAATAGACATCGTTTTGTTTAATAAATCAGTCGCATACAAAGTCGTAGCTTATACTAATTGCGTTCCATAATGCTTTTGGTTGATCATTATAACTCACAGTGACAAAGAATTGTCATTTCTCTGACAAAGCTCTCAAAAGAAAGTCTGCCGTTGTACTGCTGATATTGGGTAAATTATAATTATTGAGTTTGCCGATCACTGGAGTAGACTACTACATATACATATTATTGAACATATATGACAAGAAATAAAGTCCCTGAGAGCTGGATAATGCTTCTAAGTAAACATTAAATAAGGCTATTATGTTGTTGTTTAGATATTAAACAACTTACTTTATTTCTGTTGTAGGAAATGTGTCAATGAAGAAGAAGGGTCATCTTAGTTACAGCAGTAAAAGTAAACTGTAAAATTCGACAGTCAAAAATATTCATTAAATTGCTTAAAACTTGAATGCAATATTTCACGGTGATCCGTTATTTTAGGATACTATAATACTTAAAGGGGCCGTCCATATATTACGTCATTCTAAATTAGGGGGGGGGGGGGTTGGTTGGTCTGCGGATGACGGTAAATGATAGATGGGGGGGGGGGGGGTGTGTTTCCAAAAAGATTATTTCTAAAAAGAAATTTCGCCCGTGGTACTTACATGTATTATACATATAAACCTTCTTTAAGAATCAGTCTATCTATTTAAAAAAACCGCATCAAAATCCGTTGCGTAGTTTTAAAGATCTAAGCATACATAGGGACAGACAGCGAAAGCGACTTTTTTTTATATTATGTATTGATAATAAACACAATACTTAAATAATTTGTCAAACTAGTAATGACGTCAATTTTGGGAGAAGGGGGGGGTCATTAAGAAATGACGATAGGATGATTATAGGGGGGGGGGGGTCTAAAATCTGAAAAAATCGATGACGTAATTTATGGACGGCCCCAAAGGGAATTAATCCTTATAATTGATCCTTTCGATCGGCATTATAAAAATATAGAATATTGTTTTTGCATATTTGATCAGTTCGATACCGACACGAAGCAATTATTTTTTAATCTTTGAATGTAGTATTACCTACTTTTAAAAATACAATAATGTCACCATAAAGCAAAATATCCTATCTTCAATATTTAAGATACTTTCCCTTCGTATCGCATAGCCGTGGGACGCCCTATATAAAGTGATATGCGGAAAACAGTCGGCGACGTCCAGTGCAATGCGTGAATATCAGAGTAGCAGCTACTAACTATTAGCTAAGGATGGTCAAATATAACAATGATTTTACTTTGTTATTGCAGACTGATATCAAACAAAGAAAAATGTAACACTGCAATGTGATGGTTCAGTTTCATTAGATAACACATAAGATATATTTGACCGCTTGGGCAGCTAATATAATTTAGATGCTAATTGTATACTCAAACAACCTAACCTACATCTGGATTAACTAACTTCATCGTTATTATTGACCAATGAGATTACGTGTAATTTATAAAACGGAAACGAGCCAACCAATCATACGTCAGAACGTAAATGATATCGATAAAGTTTCGTAATAGAGCCCCTGACTGAGACTGTCAGTTATTGTTTTGACATAAGTACCTAATGCTACTATTTGTTTACAAAAATACAGCATATTTTTGCTTTTAATCATACATACTAGTAGGAAAGAGATTATATGACACGTTGTCACTTTGATATACAGTAAATTCTAAAGAAATTAGAAATGTCTAAAGTTTCAAGACAATTTTATTTTGCCTTATAATCAATGTAAATCTCTTTAATAAGTCTATTAATATAGAGTCCAATTTTTTTACTTATATCTATGACTGAAGAGGTTTAGCTGTTTAAAAGTTAGAGACACAATATTATGACTTTATTCGACTTTCAATTCAATTATAGGGCAAAATTAAATTGTACAACTGTAGACATTTCTCATTTTCTCGCTGTACGGTACACATGTTCAAATGATGGCCTAATACATTAACTCCAATCTATAATAGTCAACAATACACTAAACGGCAATAAAAAGATATACCTAACAATTAATGAAACTTCGAATATATCGGTGGATATAAAAACAGAACTTTGTAATTTAATTACATATTAATATGCACACGGTATCTAAAACTAATTATACCATAAAATACATGAGTAAGATAAGAACACTACAATTATAGTAGATTCAGTAAATTATTAAAAATAGTTGTACAAAAAACAATGTCAAATAAAATGAGACAAAAATTGTTCGAGACGTTGATTAATAATATCAGATCAGTTTAACATACATAATAGGTATATATCTACGTACGTATAGAACTAGAGAGGCACAAAATCGTTGGATTTACTCGAACGACATCAAGTTAGCCGGCAGAGGTTTGACCATTTTGTTCGTCACTTCTTCTATTTTTGACACCCACTGCCTGGCTGCAGATTCAGATCCAGTCCTGCAACAGACGACGCTCCTGCAATTAAAGTCAGCTTCCATATTTAGAGGTAAGTTGTATTTATTTGTCCAAAAAGTCAAATCTTATCATTATTAGTTAAAACATATGCTTGTCGCTACTTTTTTTAAAACCGGTTATTTAAAAAGATGAAGGGTTACGGAACAATTCAATATACAAACCAACCCACGACATAAAACAATGTCACAATAAAAACGTTCGTGTGATAAAACTCCCACTCAGCAGTGATACCAATATAACCACATCTAAATCGATCCACTCATTTCGGCGAAACATGTCCACTGCAGCGTCCCCCGGTAAATAAAGCAAAAAAAACCACTTCTAAATTGGTTCAGCCGTTTTGGAGGAAAGTGGTAGCAGACAAACAAACACACAACCTCTTACCCCAAATGCATATATAGCTTCTCAGTTCCGTCGGGACTAAAAAAATGCATTGAAAATCGGTGGCCTGGCCACATTTCTAAGACTCGAAACTACGTCTTATTTCTTAACAAATAAAATTCATGATCAATGCCTGTGTGAAATTAACGCTGTATATACATAAAACATTGTAATTACCTACCCCGTCGACTAGACAAGTTATATCTACTCTTTAAGTTAGATGAGTATCCGTAAATAATTAAATTATAAATTAGAAATCAATTTGGCTTTCAAAATTTTAAGAAATGTTTATAAACGCAATTATATGCTGTGTATAAAAATGGCTGGGAGAAATCTCTAAAAGTTGTTAAGCCCACATTTGTACATGACTTGTCGTTTGTACTCTGTTATACCTATAGTATGTAATATCTGTCGCAACAAAGAATATTAATTATGATCAACGTAAGTTCGCCTAACCATGTTTTTTCAATCCACTTGAACTATTTTTATAATGGGACCAACTAAATTATAAATTTAAAAATAAATTACACGATTTTTACATGTAAATACTACTATAGTCTGGACGAGTACCTCGGTGACAAATCCATCTAGATTTATTTTTGATACTTGTAATTTTTATGCACCCCAATTTGTGATATTTTTTATTGTTATCATATTGTAATATGACTGAATGTTTTAGATACACTTAAGTGTAAGTATCAAAGTAGTATGCCCATCGGGCGGGACATAGCCGAGCTGTATCATGAAACATTCTACCTGTATGTTATACCTATGTATGATCCACAAAAACTATTTTAATTCGAAAAACAACTATGAAATCACACATACTTAAATATGAGCTGTTCGTAGCTGTTCGTCGTATATAATTTTAATTACTGGACAAAAATGTATGAAATCTGCTTCTTGCTCATAATAAAAAAATGGAATAATGGTCTAAACCGTCTTGCAAATTTACTTCATATCTTCAATGCACGGTTAGTCGCAATTTCGTTTAGAACTCGTCTAAAATAACTTCAAGTAACGTTGTTCCATCGACTCGTCCAAACTTATAATTAACTTAGGTAAGTTGCGCAGTAGTTTGAAAGTAAATCTTACTTGAATTTATATAGCGTGCCGGTATGATGATTTATAAGTTGAAAAGCGTCTGGGTTTGCGTTTCCATCCACGAACATAGCCATCCATCCAACTAGGGAGAGCACCTTGCATCGCTCAGCGCGGAAATCGCACCGACTAGTCCTAAAATAATGATATTATTTCAACAACTTATGTTTCTTGCAACACATACAAGTACGCAAAAATAATACCACAAACCTCCTCCGTTTTAAAGTCGGTTAAAAATTAGTTCCAAACGTCCCAGTAAAATGATTATCTGATTCACACAGTTATATATTCTATTAGTAACTTTACTAATCACCCGTGGTGCAGTCACATTCGCTATTTGTTTTCGATTAACGAAGTTAAGCAATATTTGGCGCAGACGAGTGTTTCCGTGTTTCAGAAGGCACGTTAAATAGTCAGTTCCTGTTATTTTCAATTGAAGGCCAAGTTTGAAGTTTAGCCAAGTCAGTGGCCTACATGGGCGGCTTAAAAGCACTGAGTGTCAGGTGCTATTCTGACACAAAGCCACCAATCCACACTCGGCTCGCGTGGTGGATTAAGGCCCATAACCTCTTCCAGACAGAGGAGGCTGCACCCCGACAGTGGGGACCTGTAAGGCGGTTGATGATGAGTAACTAATCTGTATTGATAAATGACAAATTCGGCTAGGATGTCTGCAGCATACAAGCTAAACAACCTGGAAATAAACATTTTAATCCAAGATAAACCAATGTTAAAAATTGTCTAATACGAAGCAGAATGACTAACCCTTTAAAAGATTTAGAAGCGTAGAAGATGAGAACGTCCCCAGTCATTTGCAACCAATATCTTTGCCACGAAGTAAGAGATATTTTCCTCCCTTCTTTGAGAATTGTTTTTCTTCTAACGAATCCTTGTAAATCACACTCCATTACTTCGATTTTGGTTGGGTCACTACAACGAAGGAAATCAACTTTAATTAACATATCAAAAAGATTGTCATGATAATGAATAAAAGTTAAATTACAAGGGAAGAAAAGAGCTCTGAATATTACGCTTAATCATTCAACCAATTATTTGTTGTGATACAAAGGATAAATACTAATAATAATAAGTAATTTTTTTATGCACAACAGGTTAGCACTTGACCTCAATCACACCTGATCTTAAGTGATAATGAGGCCGAAGGTGGTAGCGTACTGACCCGGAAACTCCATCTTATTTGGGGGGCTGGCTATCTTATATCTGACAACCGGGACACAACAATGCTATTAACATTGCTGTTTGGCGGCAGATTTAAATAAGATGGTGGTAACTAGCCAGGTGGACATTTAATATGCCCTACCACCAACCAAAGCCAGTACTAAATATGTACCCCGCTGGGGTCCGAACCCCCGACCTCCGAATCGTAAACCCAATGTTTTTTACACGAAGCCACGGAGGCGGTTGAATAAATTAAAAATTGAATAAATATCCTTGGACATATATACCGCTCCATGTCTGATATTAAGGGTTCTCGTTAGTTAGAAATTACCTTCGTTTTTAGAAATCAACCGAGTTACCACAAGGTTAAAGATAAAGGTTTATTGAGTCCAGTGGCGCCCTCATTGGATAAATTAAGATTTCTTTTTAAATACAGAATGAATCCAAGAAATCGCTCTGACCTGCATTCGAAAAGGCTAAAAGCTAAATATAAATAAATAGCTTTAATTACGATTATTTTCGAGAATTTCAAATTATTGATAAAAACGGACACTTTTTTATAATCATGAATACCCTTAAACTATTTGAATGAATCTTGGCCCAAACAACCGAAATACATCAATGTTTTCAATATAGCTGCCACCAGGCGTGGCACATTTAGATAAAATTTATTGTACAAATCAGACTTATTTTTGCTAGAAACCGTTAGCCGGGTATTATATAAATAGAGTTAATTTTTTGATATACTACAAAGTTACGGTCGTCTTAAACAAAGCTATTTCTTAAAAAAATAAAAGGACTTATGTGCCTCTGACTCATAATATTAATGTTAATGTTAAACTTATTCATGAAATGAAATATTTATTCACATGTGCTAAGCTTTCAATTACAAAATAAGCAAAAAAAATACTATTTACAATACTATTTATATTTGTTTTTGGCTTGCAAGTTCAGCCTAGTAAGTCAGTTCTTGGGATTTCTATTGTTTGCCCGAAAATTATTTGCAATAATACTCATATGTCTGAATTTTGCTTGCCCGAATTTCATTTTCCCGAATGGTTTGTTTACCATAAAAGATATGTGATATACTTTTGTTTACCCGTACATTAGATTCCATAATAATACGAGTGCCATACGTAATGTTATCCATTTTATTAATTGCAATATTATTTAACATAATATTTCAACGCCATAAATTGTAACAAATATATGATAGTATGATTACATATTAAAATTGTTTTTATTTCTAATACCTACTTATCACTATAATGGATCCAAGTCGCTTCCGTACAAATTTAACAAAGGCGTTAGTGTCCTAAAAGCTATTGGCTTTCATGTTCCTACCTAACCTAACCTAAATCGTTTACTTTAAACCCATTTTATGATTTTTTTCTAGAAGCAATTTCGATGGCATATGATGTTATGGAATGATAAATACGGCTTACAATGATGATAAGAAATGATGTTATTGAAATTGACTTTATGGGAAACAACGTTTCTAGCATGTGACTTATATAGTAAACAATGAGTATGACATATGAAATTATGAGAAACAATATTATGTCTGTTGACCACTATAGCAGATGCAATTATGGCAAATGAAATTCTGGCAAGTGAGTGTAAACGCAGTTCTAGACATTATCGTTATACTAATACAAAACAACATTTATTATCTGCACGGCAGATCTATATCAACAGTAGACTGCGTCGTTTCATAAAAATGCACGAATTTGTATATACCTTGTAGTGAAAAAATTCTTATTAGTTACGAATATATTGCACATGAATGAATCTGGAATGGATCTAACCTGTGTGGCAAAGATTGCGACATTTTTCCTCCGGATATCGAGCTGGGTGACTCGAGCAACGTATCGTCAAGCAAATTAACCGAGCCAGCCGGAGTCTTCTCATCCACCTTCTCATTCTTGCCGAAAATGCTGCAGAAAGGTAATTCGTTTTAATGATACTGCTGAGTGCCTCTACAGTACTCCGATGACGTCGCGTGCCGAGATAGCATTAATCACAAAGTTACACATCAGTAAGAGAACAAGAATTTGAACTGTTGAGTTTCGCAAGAATCGCAACTGAAAATGTCAATGGAATACTGTATAACTATATTTAAACATTATCGTTGAGTAGTTAATTACAATAACAAAAAATTAAAGAGTAGCTTTTTCAACTCGAAGTACTAAATGCTGCTATTAATTTCTCTGCGTGACTGTCCTTATTTATACTACTTTTGTCTAAGGCTATTTACTGCCTAAAATTACAGAGTGCCTACAGGCACCATATTTGCACATAATATATATTCACCAGACTTTTGATTACATGCACATGACTAATTACTTATTTGTTAGTTATTTGTCATATAGATAAATATTAATATGAAGTACTTATACGATTATAGTCAGTCTGTGCAAGGTAGTGGAGGGCATAATAAGCGTGAATCTATGAAGCAAAAACATGCACACTTGTACAATAGAGTAGGTAAATGTCTGTGATTCATAGGCATCTTTATTGTTTATATTTTTAATATGCAGGATATCCAATTTCAATGTGCCATGACGGGAAGGTATGAATAATGTATTTTATTTAAAGCAAAGCTTGTGTAAGTTTAAAATGAGGAACTACGTATAATTCAAAATAGAAATAAAATTTAAAGAGATATTTTTATGGTCCTACTATAATTTGATTTGAACCTAATTATTGATCCCATATTGGAGCCATAAAATACAGAATGTTTTTTCTTCCATTTTTTCCATTCCATTCCCGACTCAGACAATCTACTTTTCCAAATACCATAAAAGAATTTTTTAAATGAGGTTTTCTTTTAGTAGAATTTGTTATTTTGGAATATTTGGATATTTAAGGAATTTTACTTCCATGACCTATTGAAATTGGATAGACATCCTCAATTAGAAAGCATAAATAACGCGCTAAACTTAGCTTTCCGAAGCAATGGGTAGCATTTAAACGAGGGTTCGGAATAATCCGATTTTTATATTACAATAACTATGAAAAGGCTAAAGTTTGGTATTTTTGGATTCGGGTGTCCTGGGCGGTAGTTATAGATTAGATTTATTTAGTTCACTTTCACAATGTCACATCAAACATACAGTTTCGTAAATTAATGAAGTCTAAAATAAAAATAATTGGCAAACATAAAATAATAACATTATACATACATGTCATAATTTGTAGTTACAAGATTTAATATAATTCTATTGTTAAAGTATCGTGGTAACATAAAATGAACAAAATAAACTAAAAGAACGTGTCACGATTTTCAACAGGTATGTCATTACTACACAATTAAAAATTGTAATAACATTATACAATGTATGTCAAAGTTAATCAATAAAGTAATATGAGTATGTAACCATTGTCACATCAATTTCAAAATAGTTTTTGAAAAATCTAAATGAAACAAAATAAAATATAAATCATGTCATGAGATATCGATATGCCATAGTGACCTCTGTGAAATAGGTTAAAGTAAATATATAAAAATAGGAAAGCATGTCAGGATATTATGACAATGGCATATCCATATAAGTAGTCTTTAATAGAATAGCATTCATTTTCCAACAAAAGATTTTTCAATTGGCGATTGAACGCGTCGTCATTTATCAATCAATCGTCAATCTACAGGTAGATTCTCGAATCACACGGGGGGTTTCTGTCGCGAGTGTTGTGCGTCGTGAGACCGATTGTAAGTGACCAGAGGATCTATTACGTAAGTCAATCGATGAGTCCATCGTAAACGATTATTACGATCATCGACGTCAAACTCGTGAAATCTTATTACGCATTTCAAACGATTACGAATGCGAGTGTCATCGATACGATTGACGATGAATGAATGATGTCTCATACAAAAGTAATGACATCGGCATTACCTATGCACATCGCATACGATTCAAACGTTAACGATAAAGGTGAGTCGGGGTTTACCCCAATCGTATTGGTATTCACTATAGGTACTAAGAATTCTTATGATTCTTTTGTTATTGCAAAAAACCTTATTTCAAAAACGTGTTTTACGTTTATTAGTTAAGCTAGTGCTCCTACTAATAATTTGTAGAACAAATACCTTTTCCAAAAAGTGAATATTTCGACAAATAATTTAAAATTATTTTTATTACATGATGATGTATGAGTCATGTAGATGATCGAAGCATGTATCAAACAATATTTTTAATGGTTCCTAAATTTTCCAGAAATTTCTCCGAAATGATGATTAAAGAAGTACAATATTGTTTCATGTAAAATGTTGTTTAATGTTTTACTTTAACTTAAAAACTTGTTGTTCTTATTACGTAAAAAATGTAGCAAAATGTAGTAACACGATTAGCAATAAAAATACTATGGGTTCTTTTACAAATTTTATTGGCCTTGATTCCCCGATAAATTCCCGATTTAAATTATTCCTCACTCTCTATTTTCCCACAAATCGAGGAATTTTTTCGTAATTGGCAGCACTGCATGTACAAATTTGGTAGGTTAGAAATTATGTAATGCAAAAATAGAGTGAGATAACGTTATTCTGGGTATAAGGGCATCCCTTTCTATTGCGCTGTTTTAGCCCAAGGTGTTAACGAAAAAAGTACACAATAGCGCCGTCTAGTGTCGAGTAGCAATACTTTTGGACAATTACAATATCATTCATTCATTGTATACGAGTGTCAAACGACGACATACGTAATGCAGTAACTTTTATACGAGTGGTCGATGATCGTAAACGATGGCCGATGGCCGATTGAAACGTTTAAATTTACGTAATAGGCCCTCTGGACCCCGATTCTCGGGCACTCGACATTTGTCTACCGATAGACATTGGTATGTCTATCTCTTTCACACTATCATTCGTCTGTAAAAGTGACAAACCTATAGATGTCTATCGTTATAGAAATGTCGATTGCGTGAGAATCACTGCCCAGTACTTCTCCCACTCGACAGCTAAAACTAGACATATTCGGCCGCACACACAATATCACTTGGTATAAATATGAGGGAGGCCTTTGCCCAGCAATGGGACACTAAGGGCTCTTAATAATAATAATAAACATTGTCAAGTTTTTAGAAAGTAAAGAAATTAATTTTCATTGATTTAGGTTTTATTTTTAAAAAACCCCACATTTTGAATATAATGCTCGCCTATCAGAAAAAAATCCATGCCACACTTTCATGTCAGTTGGAAGTTCAGAATTTCTGGTAGACATCTTTTGGATAGTTTAATGATACCACCGATTCATGCCTTCGACATTTCTGAATGACTATGGAGATAAGACATTTAGCTCCGATACAAATATCATATTTTTGGTGCACAAGCAAAAAGTGCAGCAACATTATGAACTATAGTATGTCTGATCAGAAATACAGCCTTGCCCGAGGCCGGGGCATTTATTGCTTAAGCGCCATCTAACTTTTTGCCTAAGGTTTTTTACTTTTTTATTTTTAGTGTGTCTGTGACAAACTCTTTAATAGATATTTGTACAAATTTTCAGGCTATTCCGACTAAAAATAGATTTTATATGATTTTTTTTCGAAATTTTCGAACTTTGAACTGCTTTCCTGTAAAGTTGCGAAATGGCGGATCAGCAATGTTGCCTTTCCAGCGTCGATATGTATCTGGGTATAATTCCACATAAAATTCTTTTTTTTTCACGGTAAGTATTCAATAATGTAATATTATTATTGAATACGATAGAAATGAATCTTAGAATTTGATTAATTAAATATTATACAGATTGAGATAAATATTGTGATTACATGACTTAATTTTACTAAGAGAGCGCGCAATAATCAATACCAAATAACTGTTTTGTGACACAACATAAAAAAATCTCTCATCACAATATATAGAGACACTGAAAGTTCTTAGACAATGAAAAACTAAACAAAGTTATTAGTTTTATTATATCTTTTCAAAATAGCGTTCATTAACATCAATACATCTCTGAACCCGATGGAACCACTGGGAAAAGCACTTTGCCCACTCGTCTTTAGGGGTCTCTTCGACGGCCTTTTGAAACGCAGCCACTGCTTCCGCAGCATCCATAAAAAGTTTTCCTCGAAGTTTTTCTTTTATTTTCGGGAATAAATAAAAATCGCAAGGTGCGAGGTCGGTGTTATACGGGGGTGACCCAATAATTCCACGTCTGTCGTCGCTAAATAGTCGATCGTTTGCTTGCCAGTGAGCGACGAGGCGTTGTCGTGGTGAAGGAGGATCCTACTGCGAAGTCGTTTCTCCCGAACTTTTTCCAAGACAAGTGGCAAACAATTTTTAGTGTACCACTCTGCAGTAACTGTTTTTCGACCCTCTAAAACAATTGTTGCGTAATGAATGACCTGTCCTTCCGAAGAACGAGGCCACCATCTTTTTTCCCACGCTTCGAACTCTCTTCACTTTAGTTGGCAACTCCTCGGAAGGAAACATCCACTCAACAGACTGTCTTTTAGTTTCAGGATCATAACAGTAAATCCAGCTTTCGTCACCCATAAGTATGTCGAACACGGCATTATAATCACCTCCGTAAAATCTTTGAACAATTTCACGGCACCAATCAACACGACGGAGTTTTTGGGCCTCTGTCAAATTATGAGGGCACAAATCTTCCTCACCGCTAAATGTTCATGGACGATTTTGTGCACTTGACTCATACCTAAGCTTAGCCTAAGCTTGTCCGAATCTGCTGATAGGTCGCTCTTTTGTCAGTTTCTATCATACGCCGCACAATACTGATGTTATCTTCGGTCGTTGCCATAGAAGGCCGTCTCTCACGCAGATTAGTGCAACCACGTTTAAACTCATTAAACCAGTTGTCAACAGTGGCACAAGAAAGGGCTTCATGGTGAAAGGCCAATGGAAGTCTATCATAACTTTCTTGTTGACTTAAATGACATAGAAAGTCATAAAAAAATCATTGCACGAAAATTTTCTCGCGTTAAATTCATGCTGACGTGACACAGACAATTTTCAGGTGGCCGCCTAATCGTAAAACAAATGACAAATGAATGAAATACATACACCGTAATATTGGCAAAGAGTTCCATTTTCAAAATTTCAGCTTATTTTTTTATTATATCGTTTAAAAACTTTTAGTGTCGCCCTCGTATTTATTTATTTACTTAATTCATAAAGTTTTAAGTGTTTTTGGCAATGCTCAGATTTGCACTTCATTAAGTAATGCAGTTTTTTAAACTATATGTATTTAATTTGTAAGACTGTTTGTTTTTTAAATCATCATATCAGCCACAGCACGTCCACTACCGAACATAGGCCTCCTCCATAGTTATCCAGATCGTCTGGTAGGAAGCACCTGCATCCAGGGAGGGCAAAAAAAATAATAACATTATTTTTGTAAACTATAATTTCAGTCCTATAGATTTTACACAGTTACAATGAAAATAGGTGATTGAAATTCTACAACAAAACTACTTAGTTCGTACGTAATATAAAGTACAGTAACCTCACTGTATCCGTGCAGCCTTTTGTATGACCTAAGTTTCACAGGCGAATCGATAATTCAATATATTAAACGGCATAAGGTTTGGTTCAATAATACGTTTCTACTACAAATCAAATGCCTATACTCGCGACAAAATCAATGTTGTTTCCCCGGCAAGGACACCGCTCTACTTTTGAATATTATTTACATGTCCCCAGGTCGCGATCTGCCATCAAAAAAGAAATATACTGAATATTATTATTGTTATCACGTGCTCAACTCGTGCTTGGCACATGTTTAGCTCGTGTTCGGCCCTCAAGACTACGTTTGGAGGATGACGTAAGGACATTTGAGAAATTATATAATAATAAAAAATATGTATCTTTAAATTATATTAAATAAGTACATAATGAATATGACATTTAAAATTAAATAATTTGACATTTCCAGGTTTCCTGTATGACATTTGTATATGTTTTGTTTTTATTATAAAAATAAGTTAATTTAAGGAATTTGAGTATTTAAAGATGTGTCCTGTTTTTGTATGTAAATAATGATCTGATTTAATGTTTCGTTCATATTTTTGGCATGTTATTTTTATATTTGTATGCCTATCGGCTGAACACGGCGCTCAAATGCTTAATTTAAACATCTACTATTGTAAATCCTGTGTTTCACAAATAAATTGATTGATTGATTGGCCAAACTTATCAAACTTAGAAATGGTCCCATGCTCGGCTCGCATTATGTTGAATAACACCGAAAATGGTTGTCAAAAATCTATAAAACGAGGAAATATAAACGATAGAAATGTTAAAGTTTAAAATAATAGTAAGTTCAGTTTCAAATCTCGATTATAATCTCTATCTTTCTACATTTATAGTTTTAGTATTTAAAAAGGTCACGATACAGCAACGTCTCGATTTAGTATTACGAATTAAAAATCTATAGTAGGATTTAAAATGTATTCGAACTTCTTTATGAGTAAAAAAAAGGATCACCATATTTAAAAAAAAATAGGTAATTTGTCTAACAATACAGGTTACATGGCATAACTTTAATAGGGTAAATCCTCCAATGGAAAGCAATACAAATAGAGAGGCTATCAATGGATTGTCCTTTTTATTTTGCTTTCTGTAATCTCTGCCATTATGTATAAGTATGCAATGTTTGAAATCAAAGTACATTAATAAATTAAAGTAAACTTATTTTTGACATAGCTCTATGCGTAACGAAACATAAATGAAATTACTAAATGTGCCACTACATTTCTCATTTTGTTACATCCAAAAACCAAACAATTGCAAGCCGGACACGCATATATTTCGGGTTCCATATGTTGTGAAATATAACGATATACGAAAATACTCTTGTGGTTGGTCAACAGCATAGCGGTTATTTTAAACCTATGTCGATCGAAATAATTTTCAGCAAATGTATCCAGGCTTGATATTGGATAATGAAGATGACACTGTTGGAATGTTAGATGAGAGGGAGGCGGGAACTCGCCTTGTTAGCTACTTTCGGAGTTCAAATCTCACCTAATAGTCATCTAAATAAAAAGTTACTTAGGAACTTTGACACAATTATCTAAGACCTATCCAACCTTGCACGCCTTCATACCTCATTATGGAATGCTACCCCTTATATAATAATATTTACAAAAAAGCGCAAATAAAATATTGTCCTAATATTATAAAAGTCAAACTCCTACTTCTAACATCACCGGAAATTGTTGAAGAAGGCACATTGAATTAATTTAAACATTAGACAAGCGGTTAAAAATTTGCAGTCTTACCACAAAAACCTTGTGTAACAGTGATATCACACATTCACGTTTAACGCGCAGTTCAAAGTTTTTAACAATATGGAACAGTAGTGTTTATTTTTAGACACTCTCGTCTCGTCTTTTGTGATAAGACAGGCAGAGGTAGTGCTCTAAGCTTAACTAAAACACAAACTTTATTTGAATGTGAAGGATGGTAGGTTAAAGTAAATTAATTAAGAGTTCATTCATGCATCGGTATGCAATTATGAAATATCCAAATTTCACAGTCCAAGATGCCTTCTTTAAAACCCTTCAAGACTATTTTATTTGTTTACCAACGAGCACAGAGCACGCTATAAGATGCCCATGTACTCATTTAATAGTAATCTACACACCACAATGCAAGCCTCGTGTCCAATCAACCAGAAAAACAACTCACCCGACACCAAAATTGACCTTGTGAAAATTTCTTGGTAAGCTCGCACTACGAAACCTATGTACCGATCGCAAGGGAAGGAAAAATATACTGTACACAATTGAAATGAATCAATAAATAAAATGTAAATGTGACTGTGTCAATTGGATATAATTTCCTTTTTTATGTATGTATGTAAGTATCTATAGTTAGTTAGTCCTTTAACCATTCAGTTACCCGTCGGATTTAATTAAATACCAAATAGCTTATGTCGCATTTAATAAAAAGGCTGGTCTTAGTGGTCATTGATGGGAAATAATTTACTTTAGCCTTCTGAAGGCGCCACTTTGCTTTAGCTTTCTTGAATATTTTTTTATAGGTACTTATGTCCTTTTGGCTACTCTAAGGTTAAATTTAGAAATTCCTCAATGGGAAACATTTGCCTTTGTACCTACTTATGCAGTTCTATTGTTTTTTTTTTATGTTTCATGTTGTATAATAAAGTGTATAGAAAGAACTGTTAATCAATCATCGTATTTAACAGCTATTCAGCCAAGTGGCTAAGTTAGCGTCATTTAGGCATTTAATTAAATGCGGACTAAATTAATGGCAATTCGTTCAATTAAATTGCTTATTAAATGACCTGTTTGTGACATGTATAATAATTAATAAACCAAATGTAAATATGTAGTGTAAACCAAACAGCAGGCAACATGGTGACAAGGACTATCAGTGTAAAAAATAATAACTTTTAACAAATAAAATAGCTAACATGTGTCGAAATATGTAATCAATATGCTTTCAAAATTGTGTAGGGGTCAAGAAAACGGCACCATTTCTTTGACACCTTCTATTATTATTTTTTTAGTAATTACCACAGTCACAAAAAAAAGACAATTAATTGTAATCAAATTGAAAAGAATGTTAGTAATCAACTTAACATCAACATTAAAAAGTACCGACACTTACTTGGATCCAAGGGATCGGCATTTTCGATGCGTTGGGACGAATTTTGACTGATGGTAAGTGCCCTGGAGACGTAGAGATCCAGAGCCTAGTCTATGTGATGGCGAGAGGGAAAATGGTGTTGTTGTACCAGGCGGTAGAACTTCTTTAACAGACTCCTTCGACCCCGTGCAACTGCCAACAGGCGATGGCGGCTCCAATTTCAGCGACAATCTAAAATATCATAAACATTCTTATTATTACGACTATACCAAAAGGGTGTACATAAATAAAAGTCGCGGGAATTCGCTAGATGCAGGCGGCTTCCAACCGGTCGCTCTGAAAATCAATGTTCAAACTGTTGAACATGTCAGCCACGGGGCGTCCCAGTGGACGCCCCGTGGCTGACATGATGTCGGAGGGACCTTCCTATAAGCCCAGAAGCCTAGTCATGCCTTAGAGTACTGGACTTGGATATCAACTTCAAACTTTATCGATCTATATTTAAACACCGTCAGTACTATATTAATTCTGTGATAGCGTACAAAGTCTTTGGTTTGAATATTCGCGCTCTATTACTTGTCAAACTAACGGCACAGTGACGAACGCGGTTGGGCTAGCGAATTCAATAATCACTGAGCGCTGTCTTGATATCGGCCCCCGGATCGTCGTCACGACCGCGCAGTGATTATTGAATTCGCTTGTTGCGTCTCCCGTCACGTCTAGCTCGTGGTAGCTCGTTAAAGGTCGTGCGTGCGTACGCAAAGGAGTTGACACACGATTAGTCATCTCGCTCGCACACGCGAGATTGTAACTGGATTTCGTTATTCTCTTTCTAACCTATGAAAAACTTCCAAAAATGCTATACAAGTAATAGTAGATTGATATAGACATTTGCTTCGTGAGTCGAAGCCGTGAATGCGTTTGAAGTTGTATACAGATTCAACGAACGAGCTTATGATGCACCTGACGTCAGTAGTATAGACTGAAGTTGGTATAAATTGAAAGGTAATAAAAATATACCACATTTAGCGGCGGTCATTCGTTAAATGATTTTTGTACCGTTCTGATATTCATTTTAAATTTTGAAATAATTTGTTTTGTTGAAGATCAATAATTTGATTAGGAGTCTCCAAAGTTTTTAGAGCAAGGGTCACACTGACTCCTTACTGGGTCCCAAGGACCAAGACCTATCCCATTAGCCAAGGGTTCATCGTACCAAAGTAATACTTTTTTAAATTACGCACGCATTTCGTTTCGAAATAGTCGTTGGGTATTTCTTTGTTTGCATGATTTATTTACTAAGGCGGGCCGGATTGATAGACCTCGCAGGCCGCACTTGGCCCGTGGGCCATATTTTGAAAAGCCATATAATGAAACTATAGGCACGCTTCTGAATGACAATGATATATGATTTTAGCGAATTCAAAAAGTAACATAAAAATAATGCTAGACACCTGCTAATAACATGGCCTCAAACTAGAATACCTTACACTTAAACCGCAATTGTACTAATTACCTATTTAAAGTTGTATGGGTTTTAGGTGATTCAATCATTTCTAGTCTTAGAATGACCATCTGACGTTCATTATTTCTTCTATTCCGTGATTTTTGTGAGGGCTTTTACATTTTAACACATTACATTTTTGAATATAGCTAGCTGTATACTATATTACAGACCTAAACTTTTCTTAATGTCGTGTAACAATGGTGTCAAAAATTTCAAGCACAATATCTTTAGTTACCTAATAAAAATTTCATTTTTTATAATTATCAGTCTAGCAATCTTTAAGTATATTGTTGTGTAAAACATGAATTTCACGGGTCGGGTCGGGCATTAACATAACAAAGAAAATGGCTTTGTATCCAAGATTAAATATGACTTTTACGTACGTAAGTCTAAGTGTTATGTAAATTCGCTAAATCGTATCTTAAGGAAGAGCGGATCTTCCTGTTACGTCCTATCCACGTGTATGTTGCAATTTGTTAAGAAATCAGATATAAACAAATCTAAAAAAAAATCTAGTTTGATGATGTTCAGCGGTTTATGACTGACATCCAAAGGGGGAGGAGGTTCTCAACGAAAGTATTAACGTTTCAATAATGGTTTAATAATGCAATCTGGAGTAGAGAATGAAACAAATTTTGGGCGAATAATTTAATTCTGTAATGATAGAGGGATGAAAAAATAGTTTCATGTTCACATGTCAGAACAGTTCATGTTTAGTTTCAAAAATCACCAGGTTGGTAGTTCATTTAACAGACAAACAGCGAATCATGGGGGTTCTTTGATAATTGTTCGTAACAATTTAAAATACAAAGAACGTACCGACATCGTCAATTTGTCTGTTGAAAAAACTATCGAACTCGCTTGTGTAGAATTGGAGCAGCTTGTTGTAGTAAGCGTATACAGACGTGGGAAGTCATTATTTACTACTTTTGAAAAAGTTATGGATGAAGTTTTAAATAAAATCTGTAATAATAATAAATGTGTCATTGTCTGTGGCGACTTTAATATAGATCTCTTAGATAGTTCATCTCCATTTAGTAATTTGTTATTATCGTTATTCAATTGTCATAACCTCAAAAACTTATTTCTAGAGCCTACTAGAATTACTTCTTCGACAGCAACTTGTATCGACAATATATTCACAAATGTTGAACCAACTTACAAGAACATAATTAATAAATTAAAATCGGATCATAGTGGTCAGTTGGCTACTTTTGCATTTAATGGAAAATATAACACAAGACTTATAATATGTAATCCTATAAATGAAGGTCGGCTAAAAACCTTTAGTAATAATGTTAAAGTTAAATTACCCACCTTATCCTACTGTAAGGATCCGAATAAACTATATAATACTTTATTTAATTTAACGAAGAATGAATTCGACTCTGTTTTTAAAACAAAATTAATAAAAATTAATGATGGCTTGAAGTTTAGTGACTGGGCCACAGTGGGCATACATCGAAGTAGAGAAAAACTTTACGAGCTATATGAAGAAAAAACAATAAATCAGAATGAGCTTTTTGTAAACTATGTCAGGAACTACTCAAAGCTATTTAAGCAAGTATGTACGATAGCCAAATCTATGTTCGTTCGTAACAAGATTATAAGTAGCTCAAACCTGATTAAGACGACCTGGCAAGTAATCAACTCTGAAACTGGGAAAGTCAAAACTCGTAGTTTCGATTACCAAATTAACGTAGAAGGTCAAACATTAACTAATGCTCCTGAAATCGCGGACGCGTTTGAAAGTTTTTTCACTAACATTCCAGTATCGATAACTAGGTCTCTTAATTCTTCCCCCACTCTCGCTGAATTATTACTAAAACAAAATGTAACCGAATGTACCGATGTATTTAAATTTCATCACGTTACACCATTATGTATTATTAAGACATTTAAATCTTTAAATATGAAAAGGACAGCGGATCTTCATGGTCTATCAGTTAAAATAATTAGTTTTATTATAGAGGATATTGCTCCTCATTTAGCTATTATCTTCAACCAGTGTACTAATAATGGTGTGTTTCCTGATATGATGAAGCATAGTAAAGTAATTCCGTTATTTAAGTCTGGTGATACTCAAGTTCGTACAAACTTCCGACCGATCTCAATTTTACCGACTTTAAGTAAAATATTTGAAAGCTTAATTTTAAATCAATTGCTCTCACATTTCAATTTGAATAATTTGATTACAACCAAACAATTTGGTTTCACTAAGGGACGTTCGACAACAGATGCCGGTATTGAGTTGTTACAACATATTTTTGATGCCTGGGAGGGTTCACAGGACGCCCTTGGCATCTTTTGTGATCTGTCCAAGGCTTTCGATTGCGTCCACCATGACATCTTAATTATGAAACTACACCATTATGGCGTCCAGGGCCAAGCACTCAGCCTAATGAAATCATATCTACGTGATCGAATTCAGAGGGTTGATATCAATGGAGAGAGATCATCAGGATCTGCAGTTAGCATGGGCGTACCGCAGGGTTCAATACTGGGACCATTCCTATTTTTAGTTTATATCAACGATTTACCTCACCTCGCTAAGGAAAGACACGAGATCGTATTGTTTGCTGATGACACTTCTTTAATATTTAAAGTTGACAGATATCAATTAGCATATGACGAAGTGAATAATGCTGTCTCAAAAATAGTCGAATGGTTCACAGTCAATAACTTGCTCCTTAATGAGAACAAAACGAAATGTCTTAGATTTTCATTACCTAATGTTGAACAGGTTGCCACCAAAATAAGAATTAAACATGAACAGTTGGAACTTGTGGACACAACTGTATTCCTTGGTATGACTTTAGATTCTCGGTTACAGTGGGGACCCCATATTAAAAAACTAATGAAAAGACTCAGTTCTGCCGCATATGCTGTTAAGAAAATTCGCAATATCTGTGATATTGAAACAGCGCGCTTAGTCTACTTCAGCTACTTTCACAGCTTGATGTCATATGGTATCTTGCTGTGGGGAAACGCTGCTGATACAGATAGCATATTTCTCTTACAGAAACGAGCTATTCGTGCAATTTATAAATTAAGGTCAAGAGATACATTAAGACAAATATTTAAAGAAATTAATATTTTAACATTTTCGTCACAATATATACAGGGCGTCCCAAAGTTATGGGACATGAAGGGGAAGTACCTTAAATATCGTAGATAGTGAATTTTGCTCAAAGAAGACTTTATGTTATTTTTAAAAGTTAGTAATTCTGCATTCATAGATTTTCTAAAAATTATTTGCTTCGGCTGGGAATCGAACCGACTCAAATGTGAAAAAAAATACACCCTACTTTTATGATGCCAATCGAAAGAATAGCTAAAAAATAATAACTCTGCCTAAGTAACATAGTATTTTAAAAGAAAGGAACAACGTGAAATTAATCATTTTAATCAAATAAAAAACATACATGAAACTGCCGTAGTCAATTAAGTAGGTATTTTTTTGTAAATTAATTAATTAAATGCTCAAAATGTGATCCCTCTTGTCTTACGCAAATCGCCAATCTTTTAATGAGCCCGCTGCCTGTTGATTTTCTAATCATTTTATGGTGAACACTCGATGTGATATGGCACAATTCTGTTTGCAACTTATTTACGAATAATCAATGCTATCTTTGGAATGATAATATCGCTACTTTTCGAACGTCGTCGGCAATAAATAACTTTCTTGAAATTTGACTCAATCATTTTATGTTGTTCCTTTCTTTTAAAATACTATGTTACTTAGGCAGAGTTATTATTTTTTAGCTATTCTTTCGATTGGCATCATAAAAGTAGGGTGTTTTTTTTTTCACATTTAAGTCGGTTCGATTCCCAGCCGAAGCAAGTAATTTTTAGAAAATCTATGAATGCAGAATTACTAACTTTTAAAAATAACATAAAGTCTTCTTTGAGCAAAATTCACTATCTACAATATTTAAGGTACTTCCCCTTCATGTCCCATAACTTTGGGACGCCCTGTATATGAAAATCTTGTATATGTTAAGAGAAATATATATTCATTCGAGAAACATTGTGACCGACATAATGTCAATACAAGGAGCAAAAATCAATTAGCTGTACCTTTTAGTAGACTTAGTAAAGTTAATAAGTCATTCAGAGGTCAATGTGTGCGCTTCTACAACAAGGTTCCCATGGATATACGGAATCTTCCGCTTAATAAATTTAAACTTATTATAAAACAAAAATTATGTAAAAAGGGATATTACAAAATTTCAGACTATATTAATGAAAGTAATCCATGGGATTAAACGGCTCCTCTACTCGATATATAAAATTGTTGTAACCTTTCTTGATTGTACATGATTTATTGAAAAGAGACAAACCCTCTGAGTTTCTCGCTAGCTCTTCTCAGTAGTGGTCGCGTTCCGAGCTAGTGGTAGTTTAAAAAACAAATGACGTTCATAAGTGCATATTGTATTGCCTACATGAATAAATGATTTTCATTTCATTTCATTTTCATTTCATTTTCATTTCATTTCATGCCTTCTAAAATATAAATAATTTTTAAAGTATAAGGAGTAGTCCTCCGCCCGCGCATCTCAGCTGGAATTAATTTATCGTCACGCGGGATTTATTTGAAATATCGGGATAAGCCGATGAAGTATCACTGTGGAGCCAGGCTCAAATTTGGGCGGTTGTAAAATGATGATGATTTATACTTGATGACGTCACAACAAGTAAAAAGTAAATTGCATGTCCATCCATGGTTTTTAATTGACGCAGTTTTATTAAAAGTATTGCGTTATAAAAGGTAACTTAACACATATATAAAAATAGTGTGCACACAGTGTCCTATAACACTTCTAAATCTACGCCTGAAAAAGCGTTCATAAAAGTATTTTATTTAAATTGATCACTGCCAGAGTATACATAAATGTATCAGTTTTTTTAAACTAATACCTACCTACCCATTGCGTTACATACATTAACAGCCTATAAAAAAAAACCTTGGCAAATTTGCGCAATCCGCTTTTATGTATCCAGCTTCCATTGCAAATTTTATCGTTCACCAAAACCTTACAAAAACTAGAAAATCGCTACAAGCCCCTAGTATAGTATCTAGCAGTAGATTTTTTCAATAATGTTGTGACGTCACGCGCCGCTGATAGACGTTTCGATCGTTTTGGGCTAGATTGGTTCGATGTATTTTATGTAAGATTATTAATTATTTAGATAATTTAACTTAAGTTGAGATCGACCTGGACGTCACAAATCGAATCAACGCGGGTTGGATGAAATGGTGACACGAATACCCCTCAGATTAAAGGGTAAAATTTATAAATCCGTAATAACAGCTGTCGTAATGTAAGGATTGGAGTGTTGGTACAAGAAGAAGACGGATGAAAGAAAATTGCATGCAGTAGAGATGAGAATGCAGAGATGGATGAGTGGAGTGACGAGGATGGATAAAATAAAGAATGAGTATGTCAGAGGGAGTTTAAAAGTGGTACTCGTGACAGAAAAGTTGAAAGAAAATCGTTTGGTATGGATATGTTATGAGGAGGGATGAAACGCATGTTACTAAGACAGTGATGAATATGGATGTCGATTGGTTGGAAAGGTCTTCCTTTCCAACCAATCTACATCCATATTGACCGCGGAAGACCGTGGAAAAGGTGAGAGGTTGCGTGAGGGGTGATATGAAGGAAAGGGCGTGAAAGATAAGGCTGATAGAGGAGATTGGACGAAAAAGACATACTGCGCCGACCCCAAATAAATTGGGACTAGGGCAAGAAGATGATGAGACTTTTAAGTGATTTTATTTATGTTATAGTAGTTATTAAAAATGTTTATCAATTGTTCGTCACGCTGGAATATATATTTGAATGTTTGTACTTGGTATCAGAAAATAAAACAAAGGGGGTTCAACCACTACGGTTGCATTTTTACTGGTGCTGAAATCAGCATCAGGAAATCCTGCAACTTGTAATTTGAATACAAGATATTTGATAGAGCGACACTTAGGTGTCTTACTTAACTTAGCGATACTTAGGTGTGATTTATGATTACTTAATTTATTATTATTACTGCAGTTTATAAATACTCACTTATATTGGTCGTCCTCTAGAAATTTCTGTAGCTCTTCTATGTATCTCACGCTGTTTAGATAATTGGCAACATGAGGCAGCGGCATGATGTCGTATTCAGAACTCTGGTACTTTTCTAGTGCTCTGAGTACCACGGCCATTTTGGCTATTCGGTGGGTTGAGCCCGCTGGGTGGGCCATGTCGATGTAAACCAAATCCGTTAGGAATATGCCTGAAAATTTGAAATATTAATATTATTGCACTATGTATGTGTATTTATGGATCATACATTCCGTGAGCTCTTAGAAACAGATTCTTTGTGTTAAGTCCCATGACTGATCTATCGCACTATATGCAACTGATCCATCAGGTTTCAGGGGAGGCGGTAGCGTTGGACGACAAAAAATTTACCGATTTGACCAAGGAGCAGAATGGTTATCAGCCCCCATACTATCCTCTTGTCTGTTTCCGAAGTGGCCGATATGGTCGAAACCCGCCAAAGGCTTCCCGCCCACGGCCTACAACCGGTGACCAATTTTTATAGGCGAAAAATGGAATGTACTGATTGCAATGTTTCAATGCCCACGTCCTACCAAAAATCGGTCACAATTTCGGTGATAAATGTGTTGAGGAAAAAATCGGCCTGATTATCGGTCCTACAAAAAGTTGGTCGTTGGCGAGCACCACTAATGCAATATTTTCTTGCGGCTTTATTATAGGCTGTCTTCGTACGATTGATTTTTGCGAGCGAGTGGCAGCCCAGGCTAGATAGGCACATAGCATCAGCGTATTGACATGAGCACAATCTAGCCTTAAATATGTAGCGCTTTGGCTTCGAGAGACGTTCGCGAAGGAGTAAAAGATTCCATCGCGTGACGTATCACATCGATAACGGTCGACGGATGGTACGAAGAAAACCATGCTGACCGCCAAGGATAAGATGCAAATAAGTTCCGCATATCTTTCACATTAACTTTTTTTTCCTTCTTTAAACCCACTTTTCTTCTTTTTTATTGGATCCCAAGGTAGCGTAGCCATTTCTCGAGACCTGCTTACTTTCAGTAGGTGGGACATTCAGCTGTACCGCTGTTGATCCTGGCTAACAGGAATTGCAGTGGGAGGGTGTGGAGGTGGGTCAGCATATCATCCCAAGGTTTTGCGACAATGCAAGTCTAGACTTCCGAAGTTTACTAGTCTCAAGATGGTGTTGGACTGGGTCGACATTGAAGTGCCATCCTCCAATATTAGAGAGTTGCTCTTTAAGCGTGAGGGCGTGATTATGCTGTGCAAACCTCATTTCATAATGTTTTTAAGACACAGCGTGAATAGGCAACAGAACGGCAGTTGAACGAAGCCACTGATGAAAAAGGGGCAGCCACACCAATAGTGGACTCATCTGGAGACTGCGGGCACCATGGCTGCTCGTTTGGCGCTGGTCGCATATAGGGTCTCAAGGGTAAAACCAACCAACCAAACGCGATACATAACTTTATACAAACCGATAATGATTATAATAATTTAAAATAATAAAATATAACTAATATTATAAATGCGAAAGTTTGGATGTTTGTTTGTTTATTTTTTTGTTTGTTTGTTGCGAATCACGGTGAAACAGATGAACGGATTTGGATGAAATTTGGTATCTAGGCAGAAAATACCCTGTATTAAGACATAGCATATTTTTTATCGCGATAAGTGAGTAGTTCCCGCTGGATAAACAAATTAAACATATCCGCGATAAATTTATTCTATCGCAGGCGAAGCCGCGGGTAGAAAACTAGTAATCATAATAATATTTAACTTATAATAACATATTTAATCTAAATTGTTTGACCATGCCATTAACAAATCATTGTTTCTTTTTTTCGTTTCAAAATGCGTAGGTACATACCAAGATAAGGTATACAAGGCAGCGATATTGAGTTCAAATATTCCCTGAGAGCAATCCAATTATCCTTCTCTCCAAACAGTTCTGCTAATTTATCGAACTGTTGTTTATCCTTCTTTGATAAGCAAGCCCAAGTCTTTGTCAACCTAAGTAACAAAAACAATTAATATAACCAAGAGTATTATTGAGAGAATAGTAAATTCAAATTTTACAGTATTTTTTCTCACTAGTAAACGACATCTAAACTTCTGTCACAGTAAGAATGATTTATCTGAGTTACATAAGAGAATCACGAAATATATCATTTTCATCTTTCTATTTCCCTAGACCAGTTTGGTAATGTATAAAACCATAGATATTTTTGTTGTTTCTAATGAAATAATTGGTGGTGACATATATAATTTTACTCTATTTGAGAATGTGGCTCATGTATAATTTGAATGACTTCCATGCTACGTTGCAAGATCAGCGGCCCCTGGGGTCGTCTGTATCAAATAGCATACCTCGTCGTGCGCCATAGCAGCTTAGGCTCATCAAGTTATATTAGTGGACAGGGTCACAAATCCTTTACATCTCAATTACCGAAAAATACTCTAGATGGTTCAGTACAACATGGAATTGTTGTGGGTCAATTTGATTTACAAGGTTTGAAACCATTTTAAAAGCAATTTCTTTATATATTCCAAAGCACAGAACTAATCTAGTGAAATAGTAAAAATGCTATATAATCAATCACAGAGCACGGAATCGGGCGCGGTGATATTAAAAATCGTTTTAATTTGCTATCTTCGGTGGTATAATTAAAGCACTAGGAATATGACTACACCACAGCTTTTACTACCTTACTGCGACATAATTGTTCACATACAACAAAATTGAAACAATATTACCTGTAGATGCTAGCACTCCTTAAAGCTGAAATGACAGCAAAAAGTGAGTGCAAATTGTTGGCATCATGTAGCTTTTTTGCAACTTTGATAAAATGGACCATTGTTTCAGCCCTTGCTTTGGGTGAAGACCCATTCAATATTTCTTGCACAGTCCAAAAACTGACCTGTAAAGGTAACACTGTTAAATATGGAATTTGAAAAAAATGTTACATTGCGGTTGTTGCTGCAAAAATTTCAAAGCAGTTTTTCATTGACATTACAATTTAAATATATTACAGTTGGTATATGTATTAAGTACTCATATTAGTTTCACATTCTATGAAGTAGGCAATTTAAAAAATTACATTTACAATAATTATATTTACTTCAATTATTGAAAGTGCCGGTAAAACCAAAAATATGATTAATTGAGAAATAAGTTGATGACGGACATACCCTATTAAACCTCTTTGTAAATGCTACAACATTGGGGGCCACTGTAAGCTTATTTAATTTATTCCAACCACAAGTAGTCAGTTCCTCGGGTTGAATGGCTTTGAAACATGGCAAGTCTAACAATGTGAGTTGATTGGCAATATCTTCTGGAGTTATTCTCAAAGCTGAGCAGACTATATCATCCCATGACTGATTAATTGATGATGCAGCTGGCAAACTGCTTGTTTTGTACTGATATATGGAATCATGTTGTCTATTGCTGGCACCATCTCCAAGACTGAAATAAATAATACTGAATTATTATTTTGATAGTAATATTAATAAAGAGTAATTTTTATTAAATAACATTTTTTTACCCATAGTTATAATAGCAAGCATTATCATCTTTAATATAAGTCTGTTGACTGTTTAATGGGATGTTGCCAAGCTTCTTATTACTGTGTTTACATGAAGGCTTATCTTCAAGCGGCCAGTTCTCCTCATCTTCATGCTTTAACAATAAAATAACTGCGTGAACTAGTTATTTAGTGATGAATTTAAAGTTGAAATTTTATTACCCAGCTGTCAGGAAGTGTAATGTTTTTCGCATGTAATTTTCTTTATTACCTCGTACCTTCCAACCAGCTGGATGGATTTCGACAGTTAAGGTATCATTAGATTCGTCTCAAGAAACCAAGTACCTTTAGACAGGTGTTTTAAAAAAAAAATGCCGGATGTTGGACGCTGAATTTTAAGTCCTTAATAATTTTTTGTAAACAAACCTATGGAGTAGGGTTGCAAAATGAAGGCAATTATATATATGTCAAATGTTTTAATTCATGAGAGTGTACCAGGACACTAAACAGTCTAAAATAAAATAAATAATTAAAATAATCAAAAAATGCAGACTGTAAAAAAGTCAAATTATACTAAAAAGACCGAAACAAAGTTGAGAATTGAAAACCAAATTAAAATGTCCTAAAAACAAAATAAATTCTACTTCAGTTTAACAGACTTTGTTATGAACAGAAAGCCTAAGTTAAATACCTGCATTAAGTTTGATAGCAGGCGGGACCCATTAATGATGGCATTCCATAAAAAATAGCAGTTGGAAAGTCTATTCCTAAACAAAGGTGTTTTCGATAAAATTACTATTTTCTGCAATAAAACTGCACATAATTGTCAGAAATTTATTGTTTGTGTATTATTTACAAAAAATTACATTTAATTTCCAATTTTTGGAGTTCTAATATAATTTTTTGTACATAAAAGCTTGACCTCTGCCTGTTTGTAGAAACAGGCAGAGGTCAAGCCCATATAACTTTGTATGATAAATTCACTTGTAATGTTGTGTTTTTTCTGCAAATATGATATAGCATTATTTGTGATAAATCATTAAATGCTGCAAATATTTACAAAACAATTTATAAATGCTTCTGAAAATAAGTCGAAACAGTCCATTTACGAACTAGTGGTATGAAACAAACAGCAAAAATTCACTATGAAAATGTACTCCTACAAACAAAACATAGCTAAATTAATATATTTCAATTTAGAGTTGCAAGTGAGGTGTCCGGATGGCACAAATCGATGTCCGCAATGCTTGAGTTTTTCACTCGCAAACTTGGGGCCGATATCATTCAAAAAGTTAGGAATAGCTTAAAGAACTATTACCATTTCGTGGGCTAACATTATATTTAAAGGATTGATACCGATTGATGCATGAGAGATATCTCATAAGAGCAATCTTATTTCTTAAGAGTAGTACAGAAGATCTATTGTTTTGGAAATAGTTTAGAATAATAATAAATAACCAGCAGCAATACACAATTAATGGTTTGAAACTTAACTTACCTCTACTATACGTAAGACAGCCAAGCTATCACTTATAATATCCCGTGGCATTTCAGCCCCACCAATGGCACATGCTTTAATCACACAACTGATATCACCTGAAATTATTTAATTATACCATATAGTTGCAAGATCTGCCAACCAGTGCTGTAAGTTATGTTCAAAATAGCACCACAAGCACATTACAATAGTGCAGAATAGGGATTTACATTTGGTTTAACTAGAGCTCTTGCAAGACAACTTACCCCAGCAGGCACATCAATATAACTGAATCTTTAATTTTTACATGATTAAATTAACACACCATAGTAAACTGACCTTCTATTGATTGATTGTTTACCTGCCCACCGATTAAAAAGTTGACATCAATATCAAATCAATTACTTTAATTTTTAAACATTGTACTATTCCATGTGATTAATCAGAAATAATAATCACAAAGTAATGTTTTACTGCTAAGTTTTTAGAATTACAGGAATAACAGCAATAAAATAACCACTGACATTATTTTTTTCCGTTTTATGTAGAACCTCGAAGGTAAAGGGATCTAAGCCCATACAGCCATTCTTCTCTTATTTCTTCAGTTTACTGAAGTCAGTCCTCTGACCAACGAAACCAATGGACATGAAATATTTACGAAATAAACGTGCATGTCTACATTCGTTGGTGCTTAGTAATGGCGGATTGTACTAGGGACTTCCTAAAATCATTATCACAAAAACAATGTAGACATCGATGTATTTCAAAATATCGCTAAATTCTGTATTCGTATTATCAGTGCTCTAAAGTAAGTTACTAGATAAGAAGACTCATATTATGATAATCGAAAAAAGGTTCTAGTTTCAAGTTTCCAATAAACTAGCCTTAGAAATCTTTTAAAAATATTTTCATTTCGGTACCTAACTTGCATCGTCACTGAGATCTAAGAGCCCAAAGCCTTAAAACCTTCGAGCTCCTAAATTCCAGTTAGTACTTAACGATACAATTTGTCGATATAAATATATTATTAAAATATGTGTAATGTTAAGTTTGTTGAAACTCAGGTAGCCTTTTTTCGATTATCACAGTGAATACTATTAAGTCTTTACAAATGTCAAAAATTAGAGCGAGATAGCAGTGAAAATTTAAATGGCTCTTTAAAAGTTAACTACTTTCTCATCTAGCTGTATAAAGTTGCTAGCATCACTCGGTCATATAAAGATAGGAATACGAAATGGGAACACATTCCATTCACTTCTCGCTTTAATCGATAAAATTTAACGGGAGGAAATTCAAAAACGTTATAAAATAAAAAAATCCACAGATCTCGTGCCATTCACGACCTTTGGATACATTGAAAATTAATTAGAAAAAAAAGACATTTGTTTTTATACAATCTATTTCATACTATTAAATGATAATACCAGGTCATGCCATCTTATAGTAGAGGAGGTACTAGGGGCATTATCTGCGATATTGTTCTCCAATGGCATATTTTCCGGGTTTTTATGGACTCCGCGCAGGTGAAGCCGCGGACGGAAATCTAATAAGAAATATACAGAAATGTACACGTGACAAGTGGTGAGCCACACACACCACACACATGTTTTTTGGTATCTAACTATTCTAACTAATATTATAAATGCGAAAGTTGGGATGTTTGTTTGTTTGTTTATTTCTCAATCACGGCGAAACGGATGAACGGATTTGATTGAAATATGGTATATAGGTAGAATATACCCTAGATTAAAACATAGGATACTTTTTATCTCGATAAAATGAATAGAGAAACAAAGGACTTGTCCCAGATTGGGCCTTTAATATTTATTAATTCCGACAGGGTTAAGTTATATATATCTGGATAGGTATTTGAATATCCAGCTGTTATGTACAAATTGTAGAATTTTAGAAACCTCCGTTTTCGAGAAAATGTATTTTCTAGTTTCATAACAATTTACTTTAAAACGAACACTCCTGCCTATAGAAAGAATGAAGCCTCTTGCAATTCATTCCTTGAAACGAACATTCCGTCGTTAATTAAAAAAAAATATCCACCCACTGTCAAACAAATGTCATTGTCAAACTTGTAACTTCGGTCAATGTTGGTGTACAAATCTTTCTTAGAATTTGATGGAATTTAAGTTCTTGGAGTATTTTTCTGTGTATTCTACCGAAGCTCATCTAATGATGATGATGCTTCCGACCGATTTCGGCCCTGGCGAACACTTCAACTCCTAATCGGTTTGGCGCTGGATATAAAGCTTTTATTTATAATTCTGGTCGCAGTATAGCCTTTCTATTGCTTTCTGTACATACATTTTAAAAATATGTCGTGATACCGCGGCAATAAATATAACTATGTATGGTATGACATCTCGATTGAAGTCATTTATTTTTAACATGTAGTAGCATTTTCTGTCTACGTTTTAAAAATACAAGAAATGGTTCTCTCGACATATTTTATGTGTGAGATACATCCGAAAAGCGCCCCACTGATGGTTGTTGATTGTGACGCATTGATGAGGAGTAGATAGATGTGATCACTAAGCCCTATAGTATATAAGTATAGGTATAGCTAACAATATAATCACTTCGTATGTGTGAAGGATTACACAGTTTAGTAAGGGTATATGTAAACTCCTCCTTTTTTCGAAGTTGGTTAAAAAGTGCGCCCTGAACGATATATCCAATTATTAACCTCGGTGGTGTTACATACATTTGTAATCTTACTTTTCTCCTCCCAAACTGACAAACAGATACTAGAGACAGAGTGAATGAATGTTCAGTCTGCTAGAGACTCAAACAATAACTGCAAGACTACTAAACCTACAAACATCCACTTTATTGGATCTAGTACATTTTTACTAAATTCGCAACAGCTCAACATCTTTATGAACTTACTGCTTCAAGAATGAAGAATTGAATTAGAGAAGTTATTGAGCTGGAATGTGCATAATTTAAATTGCATAAAATAATAATAAATAAAGTAGTATAATAAATAAAACACATTTTTGCCTAAAATATATTATAAATTTTCCTCATTTTCTATGTCTTCTCTTGCTAGTACATAGTCCAACTGAGTAGTCAATATCATTTCTGAGCCCATCCAAGGTACCAGGTAATTGTCATCACATGAGCACAGTTCCCTTACCAATATACAACTACAATAATAGCCACAAATTCGGTGTTACCACAAGTTTACTTTTAACAAGATGCCTTAACTGTAATAAATCTTGTTGCTTTTGTGACGCAACCTAATTCTTCCTCTAATTAAAGCTGTGTCTTGTGATGTGTTTAACCTGGTAAATGCCTTCTTCTTCAATGTAAGAGCTATGCTCTTGTCGGTGGAGTGACATAAACTGAACAACTATTCTTTTTTATTCTTGTTTTGTTTCTATTGTTGTTTTCTTGATTTTGTATGTCAGAACTGGAAACAGTACGTTCGGCTACGGAGGTAGAGCCACTTGCTAAGGATTGGTCTTGGATTGCGACATCTTCATAAGGTAAAGCACGAGATTGTCTGCCTGTCCTACTAGACATTGACAAGCCACAACAGACACAAACTCATTGATGACCCAGTTGCTGTTCACCTGTTGTGCCCTCAGTCCTATTATTTATTTCTCTTAATAAAAGATTGAAGCATTCCCGGCAAACATGGTCTTCGTTTGTCACCTAAAAGCAAAAGATTTTTTAAATACCAACAAAAAGTCACATAATAAATATAGTTTCACCATATTGGCACTGTGGACAATGATTGAGGCTTGGTTACATGGAGCATGTGCAGAGTCCAACACTGATTCTCCAGGCTGTCAGATTTTATTTATAGGTTTAGGGAAATCCACATACAGCGCAATTCCACAAACATACAATTTATTATTACAGATGTTATAATCCCAGAAAAAATTGATACCGAGTCCATACCTCTGCTAAGCCTAAACAGAAAAGATGATATAATAAACGGATTGGCCCACTTTGTAAGGCTGCCACTACAATATTACCTGCATATCTTTTACTTACAATGTTGTACAAACCTTTACTTGTACATCATACATATATTCACGACCTTGGTTGGACCTCAAAACAGCAGTGTTAATAGCATTGTTGTTTACCGGATGTCAGAGATAATAAGTCCCACAAATAAGATGGGGTTTCCGGGTCAGTAAGCTTCCATCTTCGGACTCATCTTCACTTAACATCAGGTGTGATTGAGGTCAAGTACCAACCCGTTATGCATAAAAAAAGGTAGCTCTTTGCAAATCTAATCTTCGACCTCATCTTCACTTAACATCAGGTGTGATTGAGGTCAAGTAACAACCCGTCGTGCATAACAAAAAAAAATTATACTAACCTTCTTTGTTTAGTGTTTGATTACTTATGAGGCAAATGTACTTATATATAAATATATTAATACTTACATTCAAGAGTGGGTATAGATCCAGCCGCCGATGTCCAAATCCCGTGCAACATGAAATAACCGTTGTAAAAATTCAGAAATCCGTATATCACCGGTCCAAATCAAGTGCAATCAAAAAATTCTTGTAATAAAGTCAAGTCATCAGTTGTTATAAAGGCAATTCAATTCTTTAGTTTTTGGCAAACAAATTATAAAACCAAAAGAATCCGAGAAAGTACAAATTGAACACCATACAACACGGACGCTTAAAAAAACCAATAACCAACAACAAGAGCAATAGGGTTGTTCGATCTGAGATTGGCTAATCGATCGAGTATCGATTTCTGACTGATCGGTACTCGATCCTGTCACTCAATCCGAAAATACCTATAACCAAATCGCATTAAAACAGGCTGGTCACTCAACAACAGACTTTACGGTGTATAACAGCAAACAATGCTGGTTCTTGTTTGTGCATTATAATATAATTATGCATATTTGTGATTTTTTATCATATTTATGGATTTTTGTGCCAATCATAGTACCTAATTGTAATTTCAAGTAATTTTTGTTTCCTTGTTTTTTACTGTATTTTCTTTTACGCCAAAATGATCTCAAATCTTTCAAAAATATTTCAAAATCTTGTTCACTGTGTTTGGGATATTTCTGACCAACCCATTTGGGATAAAGATCGTGACTTTATCAAACACATAAAATACAAAAATAAATAACTTAATGTCTTTTATATTTTTCACTATAATTGGTGTGATCATAATCTATTTAGGTATATATCCTTGTGTATGATTTCATACAAATCTATCAAATGTAATTATAAAGATATAGACAAAAATTATTTTATATATAAGTGTTAAGACGTTTAAAACAATTTTTGCTAGAAACCCAGGTCATAATAAAAAAAAAATATTTCGGTAACTTATAATTCGATCCTTCAGTGCTCGATTTGATGTAGAATTTATACTTCAGTCCTACATTAAAATGCGTTATAATATTTTCCTTAATAATCGTTTTAATTTCTTTTGTTTTAATAATCGATTTGCTTTATTGATCGTCGTGATCGATTTTTTGTGGAGTAAATAATCGCCAGTGTTGCCAATGGCATCGCAAAATAATTTCACCATAGTTATTTCATTAATTTATTTTATAAAAACGGAGGTGTGCAAAATTCATATTAAAGCGGTTTTACGATCTACATTTATGTACCTTTAATATCAGTGTAGTACCAACCCGGTCGGAATTTACTCGGAATAAAAAACCACCCTCCATATAAAACGCGGACATGTCCTTTCGGAGATAAAGTTATTCAACGAAAGCGAAGCCGCGGGCGGAAAGCTAGTCTAACTAGTCTTTATGTTTGGTTGTTGCTCAATCACGGCGAATATAATATAATTTAATATAATAAATTTCCGCGATAAAGTTATTCCACGCTGGCGAACCGCGGGCGGATTATAGTAAGAAATAAAATCAAAAAATGCGAAGTTCCCGCCAAAAAGCCTTTTTTTGTTTATACTCCAACTGTTTGAAGTCAAAGTGATCGGGCCCATACAGCCTAGTCTTCTGTAGTGGCAATTTCACGAAAGTTGTCCAGTGAAATCGAAATTTATAATTTGAAATGTAATTTTGATTGATGTTTTATGATTTTACATTAAAATACAATGTTTTTTTATGTCTCTGCCTACCCCTACGGGAAATAGGCGTGACATTATGTATGTATGTAGGTATGTTTTTTATAGCTAATTAACTATCTATTATAGAAATTTTTACCTAATTACATAAAATGTGTAATGTGTTGTCCATATGTTTTTTACTTGTTGTTTTTTTTTTGAGCTAAAAAATATCAAGATCCACGCGGACGAAGTCGAGTGCGGAAAGCTAGTACGTAATCAATTGTTATGTAATAATTAATTGTACATGCTTCTATTTTTTTAGTGTATCTCAACAAACTTCGTGTTTCGGCTGTAGGTACCTACACTTTTTGTAGCCGCTCGTTCAATACAATTTTTTTTATAACATTGTACTGATTGAATTGTCTAAATCTATAGTCCGAAGAAATGAAATTAGTATTGTCACTCTATTTTCTGTTTTTCATACAAAGTGTAACGTCGTTTAGTGATTGCAGCCAGTTTTTTATAAACCTTAGTGACGGAAAGTCAGTTCAAGTTTACCTACTTCACATTTTAAGTGACGCAATATTCGCGACAATATAAGACTTTGAACATGAGCCACCCAGCTCAACGCAAAGTATTTTTTTGCGACTGGATTTAGGGCGTCACGTATTGTCACATATAATGTAATTCAACCCCAGATGGTATACTTGCGAAATATTGAATGATTTATTCAAAGCCACACGAGTCCGCGTGGATCATCTTTGTAAGTCGATTTCTTGAAATCTGTTAGGTTTCGCTCATTGTTTGAGTGTTACGTATTCTTTGTTAAAGTCACTGTTTTAATATTGTTAAAACAATAGTTTTTTGGATAGTAATCGATGTAGCGTTCATAACCTAAAGCGTGTGCCTGTGTGGAATATCTTCTTCTCTCAATCGTTTTTTATAGGTCGCGTCACTTAAAATATCAATACCGACATAAAATTTAAAATTAAGTCACTAAAGGAACCGGAAACTTAATTTACATTTTCATTGACTTGTACACCGTCACTGACTTTTGCAATATTCTGCGGTATAATTTCAAAACTCAGAATGCACAACAAGAAATAAAAACAAAAATTGCTAACTGCGATCCTAAGAAATGCACTAAACGTCTTCGAAAATGTACTAGAATAAACAAATTTTGATAAATAAATAAAAAAGGCTTTTTGGTGGGAATTCGGCAAATGATGTTGCGTTTAATATATCATAAGTTTTGGATTGTGTTCAAGTGATAAGAAGTGTAAAATTACTAACCTTTCGGACTCCTACAAGAAGTCGCTAAAATTTTCCGTAAGGCACTATTCACTTACAGAAGATTAAAATGTAAGTAATTAAAAAATTGGACATAATGTTTCACCGCGATACTGGCAAAAATTTCAAGAACCATTGTTTTCACACGCTCAAATAATTATGTTTTCCTTATAATGTAATAGTATGCGACAGCGGGATTTACATAGTGAACTACGGCCTGTCAGTACACCTGCATAAGGTAAGTATGCATAAAATGTTCAAGTCCAGTAATAAGAAAATGGTAAAATTGGAGTTGTTTCCGTCGAAGTCGTCCGCAAAAGAAGAGACCACCTATCAATTGCACGTGGTCTATCATAAGCTCGCTACGCTAATCTCTTTAGCTAGACAATAGGTGACGATAGTATATAATGTACATTGAATAAGCGAGAGGTGGCCTGATTCTTTAGTTACCTATTTCTTATGTTTCACTTTATTAACGCACTTTTGAAGTTGGTTGGAAGAGATCTCTTACTTACCTTTGTATATTATTTCTTACTGTTATGTAGCTGTGTCTGTTTATTATTTTCTGTGCGATAGATAACAAAGAGTGCGAAAAAGCCAGCTCCGTTTATAGAAAGACGGCAGTGACGTACACTGTTTGTCACAGAGTAGGCAGAATAACAAAATTTGCTATTAAATGAGAAAAATACAACTACAAAATTTATTTAATTTAAATATAATTAACTTACTCTTATAGCAATCCTCGCAACTGTTTAGAATATTTTTGTCCTCATTAGTATGGATTAGCTATCTTGACAATGCAATTACAATTTGCTGCCTTTCTGCCTGTATGGAGGACACGCCACTGCAAGACGGGGTTGTCCCCGATGTGAAAAACATTTCCCCGTATATTGTTTAAAAATGTAAAGATGTAACCTAGGTATAGTTAAGACTAGAGAATAAAAAAGAAATGTCAAAGTGTAACAAAATTCGATGGATTATCAAAGAAATTAAAAAATAAACAGTATATAGTCTCAGGATTTTCTAGGTGTGGGGTGTCTACACAACAAATGGCGTAGTTGGAAATACCTACAAGTTTGGATAACGTACATTCAAATCAAGATTGAGATGACCTTAAGTTGACGCTTGAGAAACTTTTGCATGTTAAAACAGTTTCAAAACATTATTATTCATTCAAAACAGTATTGAGACTGAGACGCGATCTCAATCTAAAGATCGATATAGTCTCAATACAATTTTTTTATCAACTTAAGGTCATCTCAATCTTAAGAACGGTTTATTCGATTAGTAGAAAGATCTTGAGAAAGAGCCTGAAACGCAACCTCAATCTCAAGCGATTTAGTAAATACGTCTACAACGACTAATTCTAATATAGGTACCTAAGTATATCAAATATAAATTAACTATCATACATACATACTGCATGTATGTATATATAACAAATGGGAATATTAACTATATCGTTAACTAAATTCCGCTCGCAACTTCGCCTGCGTGGAATAACTTTATCGCGGAGATTTGTTTATCGCCTGGGAACTAATATCTTTAACGGGATAAAAAAATATTCTATGTCTTAATCTGGATTATATTCTACCTATATACCAAATTTCATCCAAATCCGTTTTGCCGTGATTGAGCAACAAACAAACATCCAAACTTTCGCATTTATAATATCAGTTAGATTTATTGTGTTTAAAGATATAAATTCAAAAGTTTGTTTATTTGTTTGTGTGTAGCTCAATCACGGCGAAACGGATGCACGGGTTTGGATGAAATTTGGTATATAGGTAGAATATACCCTGGATTAAGAAAGTGAGTAGTTCCCGCGGGTTAAACAAATTTCCGCGATAAAGTTATTCCACGCAGGCGAAGCCGCGAGCGGAAAGCTAGTACTTAATATATATTTTTTGCAGTTTCGAGATGAGCTATGACTAGTGGGTAAATTTACTGATGACAATGCGACACGACATGCTCTGGCGCAGTAGAGAGATCAGCGGAACGGAAAACTGGAAATATTTTTTTGGTAACAATGGGGTTTTTTTTATATTTAGGTACTTAAGTTACTTTTAGATAATTGGATGAGAAATTATAATTTTATTTATTTACGGGATTTATTTTATTAACCATTATTTACGGGACACCGTTGAGATGTACAGATAATATATTTATGGAAGACGAAGACAGGAATTATTCATTGCTGCTCAATCTGTACCATTAAAACATTTTGATCATTAAAAAACAGCAAGTTCGTGCGCCGCCGCCGCGCCGTCGCTCGAATAGAGGTATGAGGCAATTGATTACTCTGTGGAGGCGAGGGCAAAGAGTATATACGGCGACCGACCGCCATGCGACCATACAATCCGAACTGTCCGTCTTACACGCGGGCAGGGTTTAGTACAGTCGGCCGCACGACAATCGTTACAGATCCAATACAAGGGGGTCTCACTATGTTCACATTCCCGATAGCGTCGCGTGGTCAGCTTACACTAGATGTCTTACGCTCGTCGTGCGGTCGACTGTACAATGCGTGAATAGTGACGTGACATTGGTATAAACTGATCGCATTGGTAAGCGGTTAGTGCAAGTTGCTTTTCAACCTCTTCAAAAGGTACCTACTCGCTAATTTACTTCCTATTGCCACTCTACTAAGCTATACACTGTCCTCGTGTAAATCGCGTTTACGCGACTACGACGAGTCTTGTCTGAATTTATTGTTCGTTGGAATGGAAAACGTCTAAGTTTACTTGATACGGTTGCCAGATCAAAAAAAAGACTTTCCTTTTAAAAATTAGGACTCGTGTAGTAATATCCGGACTCAACTTATTATCCTCTAATATAGGGGAGTCAAACTCAAAAAATCTTTGTAGCTGAAACAGTTTTGTCTTTAATTCGTTTTGGTACAATTTGCGAACAAGTGATGATGCTGAAGATTTAGCTTCATCTGGAAAGTTCAGATTCAGTAATTCTTCAGATTCAGGAACAATAATCCAGCAACACTTGAGATTCAGTAATTCATTTGTATTTTTTAATCTCCGATTACGGAAACAAAAAAAACAAAAACTTAAACTGCATACAAAAAAAATTTAAAGTAGAGTTGCCGGGGAAATAAAGTTTATCGCACAAATTAATCAGTTTTCTGTGGGTGGTAAAAAACGTACAGTATTTTCTCTTATAACTGTTGAATAAAAAAGATCATTTGTTAAGATAAAATAAGAAAAAATGTAACATAAATTAAGGGCGCAAATGCTGATCACTGCGGTAAGACGGCAAATATGTAAATCCAAACCGTCTCTTCCCGTGGGTGTGGGTAATATTTAACCCATTTTTCGGAAATGAAAAAGTAGTCAAGCTGTTCGATCAGGCTGCAGAATGTGCCAAAGGAACGGACATACTTACATAGGTACACATACTTACATATATACCGAAATACATTACCCTCCTTCTGGCGCAATCGGATAAAAAGTAAATTATTACAACCCGACTGCATATGAATAAGAAATCGTATGCGACAAAAATATTGATTTCTCTTAAAAAATCTTGACACATCCTAAAACACTCCCTTTTGACGAATCCAACAACATCTCATTTATTAAAATCCGTCAAGCCGTTTCGGCTATAGGGTGCGCCAATGGAACAGCCAATACATTCTTATATACATACAGTCGAGAAACATTACCCTCCTTCTGGTGCAGTGGGGTAATAATTATCTTTTTGCTCCTCTGGTCTAAGGTTCTCTCTCATTCATTAGTAGGTATAGCTTGTGAACAAAACAGTTTTATAGGTATTTATATGCAGCGTTACGACTGGACTACAAAAGCCATTAGTCGGAACGTAATATACTACTTAATATAATTGGTAAAAGGTATAAAATAACATGTACTTATCGATAATATTTTAGTAATAGAAATATGGCATTATGTTGTGTTTGTTACCTATTGTGTATTCTAATATGATTTTGAGCCGAAATTTTATCAAAACTTTCGTTTTGAAGGCCTATCACAAAATTTGTTTTTACGCTTTCCGGTTTTGTTCGGAATCACTTACTTTCGATATGAGGTAGTCGAACTGGGGCGAGCGGTGCCGCGCAGCCGCACCCCACAGCCGCGCCACCACGCACGCGGCAAGTTCAAAAAGCCAATCACAACCAAAGAAAACGCAACCATAGACAATGGAGTGCCAGCATCGAAATGATTGCTTCCGGTGTACACGAAATCATTTTCTTTCTTATAATTTAAAATTAAAGCAAATATCATACTTTAATTACTAAAACTGTTAAAAAAATAGAACATAAATAAAAACTCTTTTAATTCATTGTCTCATTAACAATACACCTAATTAAAACTAACTTGGCTTTGTGGGTCTTCAATTGTAAACTGTTATGGCGTTTGTGTCTCTATCACACAACGCATATTCGTATCTCTACTCGAATAATTAAAAGAAGTCAAGTTTATTAAGTTAAATCGTTTTAAAATCACGTTTGTAGTATGGAAATTAGTTTTTTGATCAGTTAAGAAACCTAACTGGGTAGGCGTACAGTTTTTAGGTTATGTTTCCATCTTTTATAGGTATTCTAGGTGGGTTTCAGTGAAACAGGATATCAAAATTAAGGGGGTTTTCTTTGAAGACAGTGGCCCGAAAGTGATGTTTGAATGAATTTCTCACGGTTTCTAGATATTCAATCATGGTGGGAAGTGCCCAGCATCGCGTACTTTTGTTCTTTATTCAGAACTGCATTCAATCTGCTGGATTTTGACATCGAAGTGAGTGCCATTATAATTTACCAATTATCACTTTAGTGTCTTCAATAACCTTATAACACTATCTTAAAACATTTATAGGAACTGGAAGAGGCCTTACTGACAGATGGCACCGAAGAAGCCAGCTCACTCTTGACAGAGTTGATCGTGCGACTTTTGAACGGTTGTTTAGGCAACAATGACATCTCTGCTTTTAATTATCAGGTAACAATCGACTGCCAGATGATTTCTACAAACAACAGACTAGTATATTGTTTACATTATTGTTTTTAATTGCAGATGTATTTGAGGCGTCTTTTTAGAAGAAAATGTCAAGAAACCAGGAGATACAACCCATTCGACTCTGACATTGATTTCCAGTTTTTACCTCTTCGAACAAAAGTTGAGATTTTGTATGCCTTGTGTGATTTTCGTTTGGATGCTGAAGATGTTTTTGACTTATTCAAAAATCTTGAAGCAGAGAGCTTACGAGTAGAACCTCTGGGGTAAGTGAAGTGACAGTTTATAATTACAGTTATCTATCCTTAAACCATGTGATTATTGCGATTTATCAATAGATATATTTATCAAAAAACACACTTGCTCAATAAGTTTTATGAGGACATTGCAATAAGGAGATCTTACCCTCTACCGTTTCTAGACTGAGTCTGCACGATCAATCATGTTGCTTAACAGACCTGCACATAGTGCTGTATAATTCAGTAAATAGTAACCAAACTCCAAAGTTTGCACTTGTGACATATTTCCTAGATTTAAAATTGTCTAATTAAAATAAAACCAAAGTGTTGGATTTAATAGAGACAGGATGATATGGGACAAATGAAAGAACTTTTCACTATAATTTTACAAAAAGGACATTTCTTTTTTTTAATCCACAACGGGTTAGCACGTGATCTCAATCACACCTGATGTTAAGTGAAGATGAGGCCGAAGGTGGTAGCATACTGACCTGGAAACTCTCATCTTATTTGGGGGACTGGCTATCTTATCTCTGACACCCGGAACACAACAATGCTGTTAACATTGTTGTTTGGCGGCAGATTTAGATAAGATGGTGTAGCTAGCCAGGCGGACATGTAATATCCCTACCACCAACCAAACCGAGTACTAAATATGGGGTACATATTTGGGGATCGAACCCGCGACCTCCGAAACGTTAGCCCATAGTTGCTTACATTGAGCCACGGAGGCGGTTGAAACATTGTGAGTGAGAGAGAGACAAACCAAGTTGTTTTCAACTTTTTAAGAAGTTTAGTTTTATTTTAACCGGTATTACGAGTAATTTTAATATATTTTTTATTTTGTATAAAAATGGTGCATCCATACAAATCTAGCAATTTTTTACATACTATAGCAATGAAGAAATTAATGATGTTCAAAAAATATTATCCTAAACTAAGTCAATGTTATAATCTAAAATTCAAAAGGATGGTGTTCGGGAAACTGCACAACGTCTTTTCGCCCAAAATATCTCAGTGTTTAAATGCCCATATTGTCAAGTAATATCAGTTTAGAACTCCATTCTCGAAGTTGTAGATGAATAGGTACTTCTATCTGGGACAAGAGATCCGGTCATATTGCCCAACTTTGAGAAAGGACCTGTTGAGATATCACTGTTGAAATCAACTTGGTTCTGGAACCTGTGCAATGTCTTCTGGTTCAAAATACCGCAGTACTTAAAGATGAGTCTTTAAACAATGTATGTTACCAAAGATAACATATCATCATAATTTTTTGGCCAATGTTATGAGGCCTTACAATCTTAAAACGCAGATACCAATGAATGCTTCTCGGGTCTGAAACCATGGGCTTCTTTTTCCATTTCAAAGAACAAACAAGGTACCCAACAACGAAGTATCCTCACACCAAGATGTTCATTTAAAACGGTTTGAACACTAACCAAACCGATGCCTCACATTCTCTCTATGTCTTTGGTTCCTTTGATTCATGGGTTTTGCACAGCAACATAACAGTAATCCACACTCTTTGGTGGTACTTTTAATTTACTACTTACTTATTTTAAACTCTATTCGAAGCAGGATCAACTATGGCTATACTGTATTCAATAAGTTTATTTAAAAGTTATTATTTCTAGGCAGAAATCACAGTGGCCCAATCAATCTCATCTCAGAGATTTTTTGCAATTGGTTGGTTGCAATGGACTTCAAGAATAAACAGAAAAATGATTATAACCAAGTTGTTAAACATAATAATACTTAACATGATGGCGATAAAATGTTGCTGGTTATGAAATTATTGGTATACACAAAACTATTTAACAAGAAATCTTTGTTAATTTCTGCATTCGCACTTTGAATAGACTTATTACTCTAGTACGTAGATCTTTCTAACCCGCCTTTTCAATATTGAATGAATATAATTTTAAAAATGAGATGTAATTTTATGTTTTACAATCAAAATTTGAAAATATCAAACATATTATTGCATTTGGCTTCATGGTAAAGAAGCCAGTTAAGAAAGATGGTGAAGTGCAAATAGATCTCGTGGCCTGAGAGTTCCATATGACCATTGACAAACTACTCTTGAAGACCCTTTTTGTCTGTCCTTCCTTTCTTCTTCTCAGGTTTCCTTTCCTTCGAATCCCTTTTTCTCAGAGACTGTTGAAAGAACAAGGTTAATATCGAATATACGGATGTGCGACCCCATAGTGTTGTAAGAAGTGCAAGCATAGGACAAACAGAAAAGTACGTCAACTCCGTGCGGGAGATAATAGCCCACTCTAGCCCGGACGCGTAGGGCTGTCAGTATCTCGTTTAGTTTAATCAAATGTTATAAATGCGGAGCCGCAAGCCGCCGCCCGGTCTGTGTCAGAAAAAATACCTACATGTTTATAATGTGTATGTATCATAGTAGATGTTTTCGATGCACAAACTGGGAGCTCAGATCCTTATTTTCCACAATGTTATAAGTTTGGTGATTTTGGAAGAAGTAAGTATGTATGTATAGTCTAAAACATAGATATGGTTACGGACATCAAACAATGCTAAACGTAAACAATGCCATCTCTGACAACTTCATAAAACCCCTCATATTAAGAACATACCACTGCTGCCATCATCGGCGTAGATTATTTTAGTGTACTTGTAGCATCATCGTTATTAGTTCAACAGGGTAATTAGGGTATTAGACGTCCGATTGTGTGACGTGTGACTCTTAAATTGTTCGATTCTGCTGGAGGGAATAATGTTCCTCTTATTTTCATATTTCGGCCTACCACATGTAAATAAAATTAATAACTTAATACTGAAAGTAATTTTGAATTAAAACTTCTATGAACATTATTCTTTAGTTATTTATTACAACATTACATTTACGGTTTCTCGGCTTCCATTTTTCTCGGCAACAACATGCACACTATTAACTAGCGAGTTACCAAATTATAACATGAAATTCCATAAAAATCTACATTCAGGAATCGAAGTAAAAAAAAACTACATTGAAGTATCGTTATTTACTTTTGTATTTGCTCCGTGTTGCTTATTAAAAAATGGATTTACAATGAATTGACGTGTTTTTGTCGATAAAGGACTAAGTGTTAAGAAAATAATATAATTTATAAAACAAAATACATTTTAATTCAGATAATTCAAAAGTAAATTTATTTGCATCAATGATATACTTGGGACCAATCGCGTGCTTTTATTTTTACAACGATTTTACCGTTCGAACTGAGTTTAGCTGATGTTAAAAATGGTATCGGTCTTTTTTTTATGAACAATTATATTTGACGCTAGCAAAGTAAAACCAAACCCAAAATGTTTAGAGCTAACCACAAGTTTAAAAAAAACTAATTTAATTTCCGTTCAAAGATTAGCGCGAAACGAAATGTGCCTAAACGTAACGTTTTTGGTTATGGTTTAGCTTTGGAATTGTCGTTCATACTTAGCGCAGACGGCGGCCGCCTGATTAGTTCGAAACGTTCATGACTTTTTTAATGGTGGTTCTCTTAACTTTTTGGATGGTTTTTAACAATACCATAACAAACTGGATTTCTATTTCTAAAAAAAGGCAACCAGCAACCATTATAAATATGTAAATGCATTCTTGTTTACCCCATCGTTCAACCTTAACACAGTAATTTACTTAATATTGAAGTAATTGACATGTGACATTTACGCGATATAAATTTTGAACCTAAATCAAAATTATAGAAAACCTTTGAATTTTAAGCTAACAAAACTACATGTTGCTTATAAATTAATCCATGATAGTTTTGTTTTTATTTGTAAACGTTACTTTGTTGGCTGTCACACTTAAAATAACGTCGTTATTTAACCAGTCGAAATCCAGATACTCCCGGGCGAAAACTTTGGTATTGCGATGAGCAGTTGAAAGAAGTATCTTCTGTGCTGGTCTATAACATACGAAACTGCCAGCTTGAAGTGTATCTGCACTTCCTGCAGAGATACACCGTTTAGCGTCGCAGTTATGCGTATTGAGGCGAAAGGATCTTGACAATGGGTTGCCACAATTTGCCGGAGACGACATAATGAAGCATCAGTAGGTATACGAAAACTACACCAACTGTGTTAAAATCTAAATACCTACGAAACGTCTTAACTAATTTCCATCAAAAATATCTCAGAACGTATCCCCTCGTTTATTTTGTGTTCAATATAAATTAAACAAAAGCTTGTAATAAATCTTGTAATGAAACTCAAATCTTACTATGCATTATTGATATACATCCGGACAAAGAGACACACACTCACTTCTGTCAATCGAAATTCACCTATTGTTGTCTCGGGAGTGCTATATCTAGATTAATCTATATGAGAATGAGTGTCTGATGATGTATCATACATGTACCTTTGTACGGACACCAGTCTCTGACAAATTATTAAATTATAGCTGACCTTTTGTAAAGAGTAATAAAGTATATTGTGTTGTAGAAATTGATTTTCGTAAAATGTCTTTCGGTAATGCGTCTTAAACTTATTTCGGGATTCAAATTGAAGTCCAAAGTAATGGCCAAACATATAGGGCAATCAATGAGGTGTAGAATGACATTTTTAATCATTATATAACCTCCCTGACATTAGGCAGTACAAAATTTAACATATTCAGTGTTTTTTTCTCAATTAGTAACAAATTATTTGCCATCCTACCATAAACCTTACCTTAACCTTGTACTATTTAAGAAATAGCATTGCTCGCGTCGTCATAGCTTAATTTTAGTGTATTGACTTCAAACAATACGGAGGAGGTATCGTCAGCAAATAATACTATATGTGACTTGAAAGTACGCAATGATCGACCCATTTCAATAATGACCACTCATTGACAGTTAAACTGCAGGCAATCTCAAGATCTCCTATCTACTTTCGTAATATGTAGGTCTCCGGCAGGCCATGTTACTATAATCGTCAGGTCAATATATGGCCTATTCAAAAAAACAGTCGACTGTTCATCCCACTCAATGAATGTATGTTTGGCAGTTCACAGTTTGTTACATCTGGAATTGACAGATGGAACATATCACTAAATGGCAGATTGCCTTGTCTTATTTATATATTTTTTGTAATTATTGTTACAGATTCGACGACAATGCCTCTGCATATTGGTACTTCTATGGAACACGTTTATATCGAGAGGACATCATAAAAAAAACTAAAGGAAAAAGTAAGAAAAAGAAATCTAAAGAGAATAAGAAGCGTGGGTGGTTTTATGGGGATGATTGGCTTGATGACGACGAGTCTGAGAGAGTTTGGCAAGTGGTGTGCTTCACTGAGGAGGATTGGACCCACCTGACAGAAAAGTTCAGTAAGGCCACCAGTAAGGTTGAAAAGGAATTATATCGTTCTCTCTCACAGAATTTTCTTCCTGAAATTCCGCGACTTTTCCAGGAAAAAGAAAGACTACAGCGTAAACGGTAAGTTGTGCAACAATATTTTATGTATTACAGGCTCTAGCTTTCGCTCTGGACTCTGTCCGCGTGAGATTATGAAAGTCTATCACTACTAAATTTCGCAAAATCCTATCAGTCGTGTATCGCTTATTCTAAACAAATGTCTTGACATACACAATATTTTCCTTGCATAGCAATAAAGTCTCAAGCCACAATATATTTAGCCATTCTGAACAAATGCCCAGACAAACACAGAAATTTCAAAAACATTTAATTATTCTTAGGTCTCGTGTAAATAGCATATACGATTGATATAGGTATTAATTTTGAAATAATAAATAAACTAAATAAATATTTCATTTCGGAGAGTTAAACCAATTGTGTAGTCCCAAACTAAGCAAAGCTTGTGCTTTGGGTACTAGGCAATGGATAAGCATGCATGACTCGGGAATAATGTTCGTATACATCACACAAACATTTACCTCTCGCGGGATTCGAACTTGCAATCGTTGGCTTCGCTGAAAGGATCACTATCCACTACACCTATCGGTCGTCAAAAATCGTATTTTGAAATCTTGATATTAATTATGTCCAGTATAAAGAGGTCTACATCAGTCAGTCAAAAAATCTTTATTTTGAAAGTACACAGGGTACACTTAAAATAGTCGGTTTTTACATTTTTTAAGCTACTGCTTGTTCAGAAAACAACTTTTTCCTGAGAAGAAAAAGCAAGAAACTCAATGGGTTGCACTTTTAAAACTGTTTTTTATGTTACAAAAGGTACAGTTTGTTTCGTTATTAGATTGTTAAATATTGTGTTACGCGAACGAGTTAGTTACGTCCATGGACGATTATCATCCAAAGTCTGATATTTTATAATAAGTTTCTGTTTTATAGTAGCATAGGCTTTACAAGGCTTGGCAAGTCATTTATATAAATCAAAAACAAATGTGGTCTGAGAATAGAACCTTGTGGGTCGCCAATACAGACTGTGGACCCTGACGATTGTATGTGTGATCTATTGGCATTGATATCAACCCTATGAACTTGGTTACGTAAATAAGAACTCAGAAAGTCAAGACCGTGCCGGTTTTTTTATGCATAACGAGTTAGCACTTGACCTCAATCACACCTGATGTTAAGTGAAGATGAGGCCGAAGGTGGAAGCGTACTGACCCGGAAACCCCATCTTAATTGGGGCTCTGACTATCTTATCTCTGACAAAAGGAACACAACAATTCTATTAACATGGCTGTTTGGCGGTAGAATTAGCTAAGATGGTGGTAGCAAGCCAAGAGGACATTTTTAAAATGCCCTACCACCAACTAAACCGAGTAATAAATATGTACCCCGCTGGGTATAGAATTCGCGACCTTCTATTCGTAAACCCTATGTTGTTTACATTGAGCCACTGAGACTGTTAATAAACGGCCGGTTACACCATAATGACGTAATTTCCTGATTAAAATGTCATGATCATCGCAATCAAATGCTTTGTACAAGTCGCAGAATACTCCTATTGCATCCCGAGAAACTTCCCAAGCAAAAATATTTTGTAAGAGGTCGACACCTGCGTCGGTTGTCGAGCGGGGTCCCTAGTCAAACCGAATTGTTTATGTGACATAAAATAGTTACTATAAAAATATGCCGATAACTAATTTAATATAATTTTTTCAAACATTTTACTGAGATATAGATCTAAAATTAGAGGGGTACTACCGGCTTTAAATAAAGATACTACTCTACTGTGTTTCATCAAATCAGAACATAAGCCATCATCAATACATTTATTAAAAATACAAGCTAAGTGTGCTGACACACAATCAATTACGGCACTAATAATTTTTACTGATAGACCGTGAAGGTCAGCGGTTTCTTTCTTGTCTCAAGATCGGAATGCTTTTAAGATGTCTATAGGACTTATATGATGAAATTCAAAATGAAAGTCACAAAAGGAAAATATTTGTTAACCAACTATGGCAGAGCCCAAGAGGAGGGTAATGTTTTTTAGTTATACATTCTTGAATATGAAATTATTATGACTGCACAGTGAAATGAAATGTATTTAATGTAAATTGATAAAACGTCACCAATCCTGTTTTTGCCTTTCATCTCAGCGACTGTGGAATTTATTATGTGTGAGAAATCAGGTATCAAATATTCTTCCCTAACAACTATTGATTGAGGTATTACAATGCGCTCTATGGCATCTGTGATGTTTCGTAAATTTATTTGTTTATGCACAACCAGTTAGCGCGTGACTTCATTCACACCTGATGTTAATTGAATATGAGGCAGAAAGTGGGAGCACGCGTATCCCAAAACTTATTTGGGAGACTGACTATTTTATCTCAAACAGGCGGAACACAACAATGCCATCAACATGGCTGCTTGGCGGCAGACTTGGATAAAATGCTGGTAACTGGGCAGGCGAGCATTTAAAAATGTCCTACCAAACCGAGTACTCAACATGTACCCCGCTGGCAATTGAAACCACGACCGAGTTGTGTAAATTTTGATATTTACAGAGGCGGTTACAATAACGGCGGCAATAAACCAGTATGTCTTATTGAACATATAGAATAATTTTACTGCAATGCGATAATATTTTAATAAATCGACAATAACCAGAGACAATTTCTGATTGGTCAAACCTTAGCGAATTTGTATTGCCCGATTAACAGTGTTTTGCTAACATTAATGCACTGCGAAAACTTAGCGGTCATTTACCCCCATTTTTTGGGAGCTTCGCATCAATAGCGCTGCTGCCCAGCAGCGTTATTGTATTGATGCAGAGTTCCCAAAAAATCTGCTATCGCGAACGCGCTTGCACAACGTGGTGATTAGGGCAAATCTTCTCATAGAAAGCGATACAAATTGCACCACGGGAGAGGTTCAGTAGTGGACTTTTAAAGCCGGTTGATGGAAATATGTCCCACTTTAATTTGATACTAAATGATGAAGAGGCTAAACGGTGTATACAACCAAGAAAGCCAATTGAGAGGATTCGTTAGTTTATCTCACATAACTGGAACTCAGCTGTGCTCTTAACTCTGTTACTTTCGAACAGACTTAGAAGTTAGGCTAGGCAAGAAAAATGTGTTACCATCAACCAATTGAATATGTACTATATACCTTACCTGCTGGAAACTGAAACCGTGATCTCTGAACCGTGAACAACATATGCATTAAACATCATCACAGGCGCACGTTTACGGCATCTGAGAACCATAGATAGAATAGATGTGGACTCAGTGTATAACCGGCTCCATAAATAACCGTATTGGGCATGATATCATTTATCGAATGTCAATTTAAATCTTCTGAAATAATAAAAGGGCTTATTGCATTTATCTGTCAGTCAGTAAGTCCAAGCTACTAACCGCTTTTGCTGGCCTCACGTTACATTTATTTCCATTAAATGTATCCTAGGACACTCTGGGGATCAAGGCGAATTGAACGACACCTTGCACTTCAAAATAGATTAAGCCGTTTAGGCTACAGGAGGTAATATAGAAATCGACATACATACACACATTCACTCGAAAAACATTACCCTCCCAGCTGGGGTAGTAGGGTAAAAACAGGCTCTGTCGTCTCGCCTAGTCAGAAATTTTGGCATTAAAGAAAAATTGCAATATGTAGCATTTTTCTTTATTTTATGTTGACCACCCAAATAAATAGAACTTTATGGGCAATTTATTTAATGCTATTTTTTTTGATACTAAACTATTTTGACCACCTGTTGGCGAATATCGGTTCGACGGATAATATTTTAATTTACCACGTAATAATATATTTTCATGCGTCATGTATACACATGGAAAAATTAGACTTTTTAAAACATCTACCAAATAAAGAGTTTTATTTTTTGCATCATTACATATCGTAGGTATATTAATGTTCTATATTAATAATTTTAAGGCTGCTTGAGTTACCACGTCGAACATCAAGTCGAGTACTGCAAAAAATCAAACAGAAAGCGGAAGAAACAAAGCAAAGTTCAGCAAAACCTAAGGAAGAGGAGCGCAAGCACACACCTGATCTTGCGCGGGAAAACAGGGCGAAAAGACGGAATTTGCTAAGGTACATAACAATTGTGGTTATCCATTGCGAGTGATAACACTGATTACTATTTGATAGTGTATGTGCGCATTTGTGTGTATGTTTGTATGAGTTGATGCATATACACGTCATTGCCGGATGGTTAAATTAGCCAGTCAAATGAAAGCTTAGGCGGATGGTGGACATTTCAGTAGTACAACAATGAAACATAACCATTATACCCGCGCGACACAGTTTTCTGGTAAAGCGAAAGTATCCGCCATACATTACGATCAGTGTAGGCATTGAATTGAATGACCAATTTAAAGCCATAAGGTGTGACAAAATTGTTAGGCAAAACATTAGTTAATGCTTGTATGTTAAGCTCTGAAAAGATAAACAACTTTTGTGCCTATATAGGACTAAATATAAAAACGTCGCATCACCCAATAGCTATTAACTACCACGCAATCTCTAACGCCGCCTAGTATACTATAGTCAGACCGCTGAAAGATTGTCAATTGGACACATATCAGATTGACGAGGACGATGAAGATTAACAATCTTAGCAGGTCCATTAAATCCTTAGAGTAACTTTTATTAACAATAGGTATGTTTTTGTAGTTTAAAATGTGTTTTCATTAGTCTAAATCCAAATCATTTGTATTTATTTATTACAATTGAGCGTTTACAAAAAAAACAAACTGTAACGATATATACAAACAGTTTTGAACTCGATGGACTAATAAAATTCACAGATTTGGGTATGGCACACGATATGGATCGAGATCACACGATTGTATTTCATGATTTATGCATCCTATCGTATCGGTATATATTATCGTTGAAAATTTACATTAATATTATCCACATGAAGACTGACTAGACTAGATTTTGGTGTTTACCGATCTTTTTTATGACGTGGCCCCTTTAGTATGTAAAAATATTTTGCGACCCCCGACCCTGTTCCTAATCTGTATGTATTTTATTATACATTTTACAACACATTACATTCATCCATACATAAATCAAAACAGTTTCGATTCATATTCATCAATTCAGTCTTTTATAGAAGAAGTGGGATCTGAGATAAACATCAAATAATAAACACCTGGTAGGGAAATCGTCTTGCAGAATTAAAAAAAAGAACTATGTCATCATTTCTTAATGCAAGATCTACCAGAGAACACTGGGCAAAGGTGGGTCACAAATCCATTTTTAAATGCAGCTTTAGATGAGATTACCCTTAACCACAGAAGCTTTGAAGTGTTTATTCTATTTGCCATTTCTTACTTGACGATTTGATTGACGTTTTCGTCAATGGTACTAATAATAACAATATGAGATTAAAAACCAAAAACTGGACAGCATATTATTTGGTATTTCGTGGCCGCCATGTAGGATTTTTTACCAAGCCCCTATGACACTTCAGGGATCAAGACGAATCTATCGACACCATGCACTGCAAATCATTCAAACCGTTTCGGCTACAGGAGAAACATAGAAATCTACATACCCACTTACATACATACACATTTGCATACATACTTACATACAGACACTCGAAAAACGTTACCCTTTTTCCTTGGGCAGTCGGGTAAAAGGTAAATAGAGAAATCGCCTATGTTTACAGAACGTCACACACGTCACCTTCACATTAACGTGACTCATGAACAGTTTTTTTTTTTTAATTTTGTTAATTTGTGTTAGCCTACAATAAATGCCCTTTAATTAACTGAGGCTTCGCGACCCTACGCGACCCCTTTTTAGAGGCTTTGTGACCTCGGGAGTCGCGACCCACACTTTGAAAAATGCTGGACTAGATAATAAATTTATCTATTCTAATCGATCACAAGTGAAGTTTGCTAAGGTAGACGCGTAGAAACGGAATCGTGATGACCCACCTTAACCTTGAATTTCTTACAAACGTTTTAATACCATTAGGTCAAATTTCATTTATACATATTTCCTTAGCAACAAACTTGTTATTTGTGACTGTTAAATAATATTTAATTATCTAAATAGCATAGATTGTTATGTACTATAGGAACAACTGGAATATGTACTTAAAATAATGCAAGCAATAACAATTTAGGTCTTTAAACCCGGACACATATTTTGTATTTTTTGGGTGCCCTGTTGGCTTATTTGCTATACAATGTGTTCTATGATACTCTGGGGGCCAAGACAAGCTAACGACCCTTTGCACTTCATAATCCGTCAAGCCGTTTAAACTACACGAAGTATCAGAAATGTATATACAATACACCCGGAAAACATTACCCTTCTTCCTGGGACAGTCGGGTAATAAGCACAGAGTCAGTATGTCCCATTTTTACATTGCCAAGATGTAGTGCCGCGCACTTTAGTAATAATGATTACTAGTCTACCCAACGAAAGCGCGCCCTGGAATTTTCTTAAAAGTTTTCACATGGCAACATCATTAAGCTGACAAAAGACCGCCATGTAACCTTGGTGGCCAGCTTTAGGTTTTGTGAGCAGAAAACCTTGGCACACATCTTCCCAAATAACGCAGCTCCTGCTGTAGTTAGTAATATCACATGATTTTTTTTATTTCCCGCCTTTATTCAGGTCGAGCTTTCGTTGACCAGACTTTATTATTATATATTCTTTTTTTTATTGTTAATTTTTGTAATAATGTTTGTAATAATTAGTACAAAGTAACAAACTTATTTAATTATTAAATATAGCCAATAACAGGTTTCGAAATATTACTTCACATCCGTACTAATTTATATAGGGTCTAACAAAATTTAACCGACAAACTTTGGCAATTGCACGTATATGACAATAAAATAATATATTCATTAAAAAAACTATCCTTAAAAATTTTGTTATGGGGTCCAACTCACAAAATTTACATTTCTAAATTTTATTTTTTGAATAAAATCTTAATATCGTTATTGTACACAAAATTGTTACAGAAACATGCATTGTATATAAAATGTACAACGGCGAGCTTAACTCATAGAGTTTTCTACCAGCAAACCTTAGAGATACAATAGGGTTTATTAGATTAGGCCGAAAATAGTGTACAAAACATTTGAAAATTATTTTATAAACAATAATATATATAAATAAATACCAAAAAAAAATATCGATTAATAACATTAATATACCACATAACGTATATATAGTACCAAGTATAAAGAAGTATATACATTATCACTACTCATATTATGGTAAATAATTAAATTATTACTATAATATAAGACAAATAATGCTTTTACTCTTTTCTTGAAAATTTCTAACGATGGACTTGCGCGGATTGCATGCGGTAGTGCGTTCCACAGTCTCACTGACCGAATCGTAAACGAATCACTATAACGTGTTGTCAAGTGTGATGGACATTTAAGCATGAGGGATGTGGTTGTTCTACAAGGTTTACCTCGGGAAACAAGATAGTCAAATCGCTCACGAAGGTAAGGCGGAGAGTAAGACCTGTTGAGGATATTGTACAGGAAGGATACAACATGTACGTCATGTTGACGTAGTATGGGAAGCCACTTCAATTCGAATCGGTGTTGCCAAAATGTATGCCTAATTTCTGGATCCGTTCAAGCTTATTAAGTAGGTCCTCAGTTGCATCAAGAAAAGTTACATCAGCATAGTCGAGAAGCGGTAGCAGAAGTGATTGAGCAAGGGTGATACTAGTTTGAAGAGGAAGAAACTTTTGGAGTCGCTTGAGGAATTGGAAAGATAAATGAACCTTTCTGCTAATGGAACCTATCTGGTCAGACCACGACAGGTTCTGGTTAAATATGGCACCCAAAATTTTAACAGTCTGCGCGTAGCTAATCACAACTCCATCATTCATTACTGGCGGGATAGCTAATTCCGTCAATTGAGTGCGTGAATATAAGCTACTTATGATTATAGCCTGTGATTTGCCTGGGTTAACTAGGAGACAAATTCTTTCGCCCATATGCAGATTTTCGTGAGGTCGTCATTAACCCCAGTGATAGCCTCTGAGACCTCATTTGCTTTAAAATGACCATAAATCTGTACGTCGTCTGCATATAAATGGAAATGGGCGGAAATAACACGAGTGATTGTGTTTATAAAAATTGAGAATAGAAGAGGAGACAAAACACCAACCTGAGGTACACCAGCTGTGAGGCTACATCGGTCCGACGTAGAAGCCGCGTGCGGCCGCGAAGATAGGAGTTGAACCAGATAATGACAGAAGAAGAGATGTAAAGAGAGGAAAGGACAGCTAGTAAGATATCAAAATCAACAGAATTGAAGGCGCTGCTAAAGTCCAGTAGGACTAAGACAGTAAGAAGTTTATTTTCTATGGCAAGACGAATGTCATCAGAAATTTTCACTAAGGCAGTTACAGTGCTATGTCCAGGGCGAAAACCAGACTAGATAGAACTGAGCAAGTTGTTTGTAGAGAGAAATTTTGAATGTTGCTTATGGACCAAACTTTCGAGAACTTTAGAGAAAAAGGGTAGAATAGTAAAGGACTGCAGATTTTCGGAAGTGGAATGACATGAGCTTTTTTCCAAGCAGATGGAAATGAACTTGTAGCAAAGGAGTGATTTATGAGATGAGTAATTGTAGGTAATAGTTCATTAAAAATAGAATGGAACATGTGAGAGCAAAGCTCCTCATCACCCACTGCCTTAGAAGAAATGGAGAAAAGAGATTTCTTAATATCTGCGTAATTAACTTCCATAAGGCTGAAGGGATCACATTAGGCAACTGCAGGTTGGATAAATAATTCAAAGAAGAGCACCTGACACTGCCCTCCAGACGAGATGGAGGCAGAGAGAAGTGGTTATTAATCGTATTTAAATTAAAAGGTAGAGGACAATCGTTAGAAGATGTACCAATCCCAAGCGTCCTTAACAATCTCCATACCTGTGCAGTGTTGCAATTTTCAATTGCTCCATGAATGTGTTGTCTTTTAGCGTCTCTGCACAACCTATTACAGCGATTTCGCAGCTTCTTATAAAGGAACAGACTGTCGTTATTGGGATACTTTTTGTATTTCGGCTTCGCCTTATCACGCTTGGACATCACGTTTTTAATGGGAGTGAGCCATGGGGCAGGTAAATGTTTTACCTTCATTTGACAGTTCGTTTGACAGGGGCATGTGTATCATATAGCCCAGTTCCAGTTACTATGTCATTAAAAGCTGTAACTTTGCCATCCATATCGTCACAGTCGTAGACCAGTGATGCCAGTGTTTTTAAGAGACGTTTTCTTGTACCAAGCCAAGTCACGGTCTTTGTATTGCTGGAAACGTACCAGGATGGATTCAGAGCAGCTTCCTTCAATTCAGGAACACCATGCAAGAGGATGACCTTCCTCCGAGAAGCTGTCTCATGTCTTTCCAGACCAAGTGAGAGCAATTCAATTTGGCATTTTAACATTGAGATAGATTTCCAGATAAGCACAGAACTCACGTTAAAGGCTATCGAGATCCTTATGCCGACCATCTTCACTAGTTGACGTGATCTTGAGGTCATTCTCATAACGGGACATTCTTTCTTCAAAAGATGCAGTAACCTGTTCCATGTTAGTGGACAGTTTCATGTATAGATCCATCTACCCACTTTACTTTATCACTTAACTACTTTATCAAAGTAACAATAGGGAATGTTATAGAAATTAAATATCAATATACAGGGTAAAATTTAATTTATTATATTGATCGAATTCGACTATGGTTCTTTGGGGAAAGTTATTCGTAATCAGAAGTGGAGTCACCTTTAGTATGGAAGTCCAGCAAATTTCTGATAGTAACTCAACTCCTGATTACGAAGAACTTTCCACTAGGAACTATAGCCGAATTCAGACAAAAATTGTAAGGTGGTTTCAGAATGGTTTAATGGTAATCGAAATTTTTTTGATCGAATTCGACTATGGTTCCTTGGGGAAAGTTGTTGGTAATCAAGAGTGACGTCACCAGTTAATAGGAATTACACGAATTCAAATTCACCCTGTAAAGTAATTTAACTTTTTCCTTCACGCGATCTTTCTTGATTATTTTACTGTAACAGATTAAAAGGTCACTACGCACTTTCAAGAGGGAATGTAAAATGTGGTACTTACATAACAAAAAACCGCAGGCATATGGTCCCTTCGAAAAATTTCACACCTTGCCACGTAGCAGAGTGGTAGGTGTGCACTTTACCTCACATAAACAGATTCTTGGACGGGTGTTTCTCTGCCAGTGTGATTTAGATTTGTTAAATTTGTAAAATTTGTAATAATTATTTAAGAACAATCGAATTCACTCGCACATTCACACGTAAGTATTGAAATTTTACCAAATACATACCTACCTATATGATTCCTTTTCGTGTCTACTTTTTATGGTTTATCACTTGCAGTTGTTTTTGAGTTGATTTTATATATAGATTTTTTTGTTTAATTTTAGTTAATGTTTAAATTTATTCATAGAGTAATAGTAATTTATTTGTTGCTGGCAGCAACTACTCTACTTGAGGGGACTGAAAATTATCAAATCTGCTGAGTGCCTACCTTTTCTTTACAGTTTCACCTACTTCATTATCAATTAATTACTTGTTAAATTAACTTTGTGGTGAACAAATACCTTTTATTTATTTATTATTATTCTTCTTAGCGAGTCGATGGCAAAAATATCAAATTCTTAAGGACCAGAATTATTAATAATTATTATTATAAACAATATACATTTTTTCCACATAATTAAAATCGTTAATATGAGGTAGGGACATGTTGTTAATTGTACAAAATAGTTTTTATAATGCCTTAAACTTTTATGTATTTTAGCATTATACAAGTTACTATACAGGGCGTCCCAAAGTTATGGGACATGAAGGGGAAGTACCTTAAATATCGTAGATAGTGAATTTTGCTCAAAGAAGACTTTATGTTATTTTTAAAAGTTAGTAATTCTGCATTCATAGATTTTCTAAAAATTATTTGCTTCGGCTGGGAATCGAACCGACTCAAATGTGAAAAAAAAAACACCCTACTTTTATGATGCCAATCGAAAGAATAGCTAAAAAATAATAACTCTGCCTAAGTAACATAGTATTTTAAAAGAAAGGAACAACGTGAAATTAATCATTTTAATCAAATAAAAAACATACATGAAACTGCCGTAGTCAATTAAGTAGGTATTTTTTTGTAAATTAATTAATTAAATGCTCAAAATGTGATCCCTCTTGTCTTACGCAAATCGCCAATCTTTTAATGAGCCCGCTGCCTGTTGATTTTCTAATCATTTTATGGTGAACACTCGATGTGATATGGCACAATTCTGTTTGCAACTCGCCTACGTTCTCGTATCGCTTTTTGTATAGCATATCTTTCACGTATCCCCAAAAGAAGAAATCTAATGGTGTGAGGTCCGGGGATCTGGCCGGCCATCTAATCGGTCCATTTGTACCAATCCATGTAGGAAAACATTCATTTAGAAAATCTGCTGCTCTCCGACTATTATGAGCCGGAGCTCCATCTTGTTGGAAAATTAAGTTTTCTTGCTCCGCCGCGGAATGGTTTCTTATCTTATCCCTTAAAATTTGAAGTATTCCTAAATACTTTTCTGTGTTCAAGGTTCCTTGGTAAAAATGGATTAAGAAAACCCGGTTTTTTAAAAGTCCGCACCAACAGTTGAGTGAAAAACGCACTTGGTTATTAGTTTCAGTCACTCGTAGGGGATTTTCTTTAGACCAAATACGATTATTGTTGCGGTTATACATACCGTTATTGCTAAAGTTAGATTCGTCTGTCCAAATAATATTATCCAAAAAATTTGGATCTTCGAGCAATCGTGCCTGGATATCAAGACAGAAATTTTTTCTCCTTTCTGTATCGCCCGGAAGTAATTTTTGAACCAATCGTCCTTCAACATAACTCTTAAAACCGTGTTTTTTTAATACACGGTGTATTTTACTTTTTGAAACTCCAATTTCATGTTCTCCTTCTCTCACCGATGCTTTCGGAAAAGCCGAAAAGTAAATTAAAATACCAAGTTCTTCGTCGTTGATCGTATGGTTTTCTTGCTGTGGTTCTCTTGGGCGTTTATCGAAACGTCCTAGAGTTTTCAAATTGTTCACAAGCCTTTTCAAAACTTTACGAGACGGTATTTGTCTATCAGGATATTTTACGCCATACCACCGCAAACTTCTAGAGATATCTTTATCGTTCAAAAAATATGCTTCCATTAGATCAAAACTTACTTGATATGCCATGTTCGCAATAAATTAACACAATAACACTTGTGTAAGTGAATTGAGACTAAACAGATCAATATCCGAAAAACAAACGCTCGCACATACTGTTCCATTTTCAAATTTAAGAACAACATTTAAAAATATCACTTCTTTTTAAAATATCTTAAAAAGTATGCATTCAAACAAACGCTGTCATAAACTGTTCCATTTTCAAATTATAAATTATTTATTTTTGTTTTTAATTTGCCTTCTGTCTAGCTTACAGAGGACGTATTGAAATACAAGTTTTATCATTTCATCTACACGTGCACTTATAATAAGGAAAACTATGTTAGTACCTATTTTATGAAGTGGGTACTTATTTACGAATAATCAATGCTATCTTTGGAATGATAATATCGCTACTTTTCGAACGTCGTCGGCAATAAATAACTTTCTTGAAATTTGACTCAATCATTTTATGTTGTTCCTTTCTTTTAAAATACTATGTTACTTAGGCAGAGTTATTATTTTTTAGCTATTCTTTCGATTGGCATCATAAAAGTAGGGTGTTTTTTTTTTCACATTTAAGTCGGTTCGATTCCCAGCCGAAGCAAGTAATTTTTAGAAAATCTATGAATGCAGAATTACTAACTTTTAAAAATAACATAAAGTCTTCTTTGAGCAAAATTCACTATCTACAATATTTAAGGTACTTCCCCTTCATGTCCCATAACTTTGGGACGCCCTGTATATTGTTATTTAATTGGTATAATATTTCCCACTGTTATTTTTTTTAGTTTAGCATATTTTTAATAAATCAAATAAATCCTCCTTGGACATACACACAATGCCATCTAGTTCCACTTCAAGCAACTACAGGCTAAATAAAAGCTTGGTATTAAAAAGTTTTTTTTACGTTAATATATTATATACTTTTTAGTGACTCTTCGTAGATTTTGCTCATTCTACCCATTTTTTATTTAAGTGTTTTTAAATCAAAGCTTGGATTTATAAAGTGTTTTATTGTTAATTTTTCCATATGATTTCATTTAATTTATTTTTAGCTTTTTAGTTCAAGATTAACTATTGTGAGTTAGTTTAAGCAATTCTTCCTACCTATGCGATTTAATTCTTGGAAATAGTTGTGATCATGTGGGATATTTAAGGGCTTTTTTGGTTCAAGTGCACAAATATTAAGAGCATAAGCCCCAAAGTCTCTGGATGGACATTGTTGTTACATACAATAAGGCACCACAAATCCACCTTTTTAAAATTTGTTATATCCAGTTACACTCATTCTAAATTGCCCTTCTTTTAATTTTCCTAATTGATATACCAGTGATACTCGCGCAATAAGGACGAATCTAACAACGTATCTCTTCAAAATTGGTTCAGCCGTTTATTAGTTTTGAGGGAACATAGGGACAGACATACATATATACTGGTCAAACACATAATCCTCCTTTTTTGGCATTGCTGCAGTCGGGTAAAAACTAAACAAATTACGCTTTATTTTCTATTTCTATACACTTATGTAAATAAATAAAAAATATAGGTTTAACGCAGGTTTTATTAAAGTACTACCTTTCTTCGTCTGAGTGGCATAACTTTATCGCGGATGTGTAAATTAGTTTATCCCGGTGGAACTACTCATTTTATCGGGTTAAAAAATATCATGTTTTTAACTAAATTATGTTGTCCCTATATATTATGATATCGATGACGGATTGGTGGAGTGGATAGTGACCCTGTCAGCGAACCAACAGTTGGGGTCAAATCCAAAGTTTCGCATGTAGCAAGTGTAGTATTAGTAGATTATGGCAACTTAAAAAAAATTATTATTATTAATTAGAGACTGGGTATCGTTCTGGATCATACACTTATATTTGATGTCCATGTTGTTTACAGTACATGTAAGGCATATAGAACGTTAGGTTACTTTGAAAAGTTTTTAAAAATCTCGCCATTTTCCGGGTATTATTCTTTTTCTACGTGCGTATCATCCTTGAGTATGCATCTATCGTCTGGAATCCCCAATATTCAGTATACATTGCCAAATTCGATCGTATCCAGAATAAATGTCTTTAATACGTATCTTACAGAATTCGAAATACCGCTTCCCCAACGAACCCGTCTAATATATTTCAAAACTTACGAACACGTCGTGATTGCTAACTATATAAAATTATTATTTCGTTGTCGTTGTAGAGTAACAAGAAACAGTGATCGGGGGTTCGCTGATAATTATAACGGATATATATCATGCGCGTGTTCCACTAGGATCCCCTCACGACATATATCGATTTTTATATGTGGTGATATATATCAATTGATATTTATTGTCTCCGCTATAAAATTGGCCGATCCGATATTACGCTGGCAACATTCGACAAAAACAAGATCTATCTAAAAATCTGACCCTGAAGTGGAAGTACGTAATATTACAATTTTAAAGAGACATTTTTAAATTAAAATTTAAACTTCACAAATTTATATTGGGTTAATTTAACTGTTGATTAAATAAGACTGCTTATAAATTATTATTAAAATAAAGTCGAAGACTATTTTTTTGTTAATTTTATAATAAATAAATAAATCTAACTCAAGCTTTATTTAATTTTACACTTTTGATTCACTGATCAAAAATTAAATAAACTGTGAAGCCACTTGTAGATTATAAATCGCATTTTTCATGTGTATGATATATATCCGATATATATTGGATATTTATTATAAATCGGGTTTGCGAACCCGATTTATTATAAATCGGGTTTGCGAACCCGAATCAGTACTTTTCGTACAAATTATACCAAAAACCCATTTTTAAGGTGATCCTGTAAACTCTATAATAACAAGTTTTTCGACATAACTGTTTAATATTTGTTTGCCAAAACTGAAGCTTTCTCTTGGGCCGATTTCTGTGAGTTATCCTTGATTGAGACATGATGAATTATATTAAAAACATTACTACATTATATGCATATTTAGCAATCCTCAATTATTCATTTCTCCTTGTGACTTTTTATTAATTTATCATATATGTTCTATATATTGTTTTATTATATATAATATGTATATGTGTATAGATCTAATTACCATCTGTTACAAACATGTATTTTGCTGTTTCTGTATGTATGTGGATAAATGTGGAGACTACGAGTATTTGTTCTACTTTATATTATAATGTAAGTTGCCCGAAAATAAATAAAATTAAATAACGATAAGAGACCCGATTAGTTAGGTCCAACTTCAAGAAAGAGGCCAATTGTCGAATGTAACTCGGATGGGTGGGCACAGCCTTCGGGAAATTGTGCATCGTATTTTCGTCTCTAATACCTGAGGTAGGTACTTACTTAAAGACGACACCAGTTATGACTTGGGCTCATAAGAAAGCTCAAGGTCACGTTTCACTACGAAATAGAATCGGGAATGAAGAAATCTGTAGTAGAACGAAAGACAGCGACTAGTCCAGGGGCTTATTATGTTGGTAGTGGCAGTAGGCAGGGCACATAGCGCGAAGAAGTGATGGCCGGTGGCCATTATAAATTCTTAAGTGGAGAGGACGTACCGGCAAGCGCAGCGTAGAATATCCGCTCACAAAATGGACGGACAACCTAATGAAGACCCCGGGCAGTCGCTGGATGCAGGCCGCTTTCGCGCAGTCGCTCAGGAAATATGTTTAGCAGTTGACGCTGTTACTTTGATTCTGATGTACACCCAATAAGACAGCTTTTATTAGTAAGACACATTTATGTTGAGCATAACACAATAACAACATAATGATATGTATGTATTACAGATCTAAATCAGCATCGTCAGATTCTTCGGGAAGTACAGAAAGCGATAAAGAAGTCATGCCTCAGAAAATATCAAAACGATCCAAGAGCCAAGATAAGCGTTCAAAAAACTCATCTGCTACTCAAAAGGGTGAACCACCTCCAAAGCCGCAAGTAAAGACAGGAAGAAAAACAAATAATTCCCTTGCATCTGCCACAGGGCAAATTGTAATACCCGACAATGACGAGCCTATACAAAGCAGTAATTGCACCAGGAAGAAGCTGAAGACTTCACAAATGTATTTTATTTTTAATCCTATAAATTCCTTAACTTAAAATAAGGTTTTAACTGATTGAATAAATTTTGCTTTATTGTCTGTTTCAGATTTAGCCAGACAGAGGAGGACATTCAAACGGACATGTATAAAGTGCTTGAGCAACTGACTGCACATGACGATGCTTGGCCATTTATGGACCCTGTTGAGGAGGAATATGCTCCTAATTACTATGCAGTAATAAGACGACCTATGGATTTACGTAAGATGGAAGAACGACTAGACAGCGGCTATTATTCAGAATTTTCCATGTTCAAAGCAGATTTCAAACTTATTGTTAATAATTGTCGGCTATACAATGGACAGGATAACGGTAAGCATAATACTTTACATATTATAATATTCACGTTGCTTAGACTGCATACACAGACTTACTTTTCATGCATGATGACTTTTTCAAGTTTACTTACATAATGTTTTTTTACGTACTTGCGCATGCGCAGACTTAATACTGCGCAGACAGTTCCTTTGCCATCAGTGCATTCGTGAAGTGACTCATAATTATCTAAGTTGTGTGGTGCCTACTTTAATTTACATTATGTATGGTTTATTTCAGAGTATACTGTGATGGTAGACAACTTACAGGCGGCTTTTGATCGTCTAACAGAAAAATACATACATAGACTGTCATCATCTGATGAAGAGATCGCTGTCGAGTATCAGCTACCTACACCATCACGAAAACATAAGCTAAAGTCGAGCGAATCTCCAAATAGACATAAAAAAAAGAAACGAAAATCACATTCTGAGCCTTGTAAGTAGACGTAAAAATTTAAGTGCACGGGTAACAAAATGAAGAACATGAATCTCTTTGGTTATACTTTCAAAGAGTGGTTACCATTTGTGTTTCAACTAAACTAAGTGATCCACAATTGATACCTAATATTATAAATGCTTAAACTAGATGCTTTGTTTGTTTATTCACATTGTTGCGGAGCATCAGTATTACTTAATTTTTTATACAAGATTAGTCGAATGTTTAGAGAACAGTTACTTATGTCATCGAAAAATAAAAAAATATCCACTCGGGTAGAGTGGCGGACGAACGCTAATAGTTTAATATATATTACTGACTAATAAGTAAGAAATTTTTTAATTTTTTTTTTTAGGTACAAATTAAAAAAAATCTCAAGTTTATAATATGCTTTTTAAATTTATAATGAAATAAAGAGCATCCGCTCTTGACAAATTTTAACATTTACTTTAATTATCAAAATTTTTCTTTTACAGGTGAACCAAAGTCCAATGCATCTGATCATATACAGGAAAAGAATAAGGAAGATGAAACACAAGATACTGAAGTGAAACCGTCTAAGGAATCTCATAAAAGCAAAGGAAAGAAAAAGCGTAAGGGGCATCATCGTCATGGGAAACATTCCAGAAATCATAAAAAGAATTCTCGCAAATCTGGACGCAGTGAATCTTCTAAAATCAAACGTGGTAAAAAGCAAAAACATGGCAAGGGTAAAGATGGAAAAAAATCTAAACAAAAGAAAAAGAAAAGTAAGCACCATGAACCTGAGCCTAATGAGCTTATAAAGCGGTGTGAATCGCGTGAGTCTCTGGAGAGCTCAAATCGTAGCCGTAGCGCCAGCCCACTGCCTTCGATACATACACCGACTCCGTCACCTACAGAACTCGACCAGCCCGAGCAACTCGCAGATCCAGACTTTTTCAAGGATAAGTATGATAAAATAAAAGAAAGAAGAAGACATGCAGCTAAAGATGCATGGGAATCACTATTCGATTACAAACAAAAAGCAGTCGATAAACAAAAACAAAATGTACATATGCCAGAAAAACATAAAAATCAGAAATTGAGGGAAACCATTGAAAAATTAAGAGCCAAAAATGAAAAATATAAAGGTGGTTCACTTTTTAACAAGTTGTTCACTGCAAGTCATAGTAGCACTGACAGGAATTCAGACTCTAATAATGCAAAAGATACTTCAACCAATGAAGGTGAAGATGATTTTTCAGATGATGATACTGAGGATACACGTAAGGTAAAACCAGTCAAAAAGAGTCTTAAGAAGAGTACAGCTAAAAATGAATCTGCTTCAGAAGCATTAGAGCAAGCAGTAAAGGATATTAGCAAATGGCTTGATGATGCTCCAAAAGGTTCTGCCGGAAGTTCACCATGTGATAGTCCTGCTCAAACAATTTCTACAGAAGAGCACGATAACAGCCGGCTTGACGACGAATTCTCCCAAGGAGAGAAATCTGGGCATGGAAGAAAAGAGACGTCTCGTAAACGACCTTCATCACGTGAACCAAAGTTATTAAAACGAAGAGAAATACAAAGAACCATTGACAGGTTACAACCCGGCAAGAGTAAGGGGAATTTGATAACTAATATAAGCAGCAAAAATGTAGAGAAAGTTGAGGAAGTGACCCCTGTAGGTCCTCTCCATAAGATACGCGACACAAATAAGGGAGAGGAATCCAGTCCGAAACTAAGTTTAGGATCGGTTCTACCAACTGTTGAATTCTCTTTGGGTAAAGATCATAATTTTATCAATGAAGACAAATGTGAAGTCAAAAATGATACGTCTAAAAAAGTGGACGTTAAAACTGATAATAAACAAAAAGAAACGGTTGTAGAGAAGAAAATTGACGTACCTTCTATTCCACCTACTAAAAGAGATGTTGAAGTTGAAACTGAACCAATGATGACAAAGCTTAGTCAAGAGAAAGCTACTCCTAATCTCAGTGCTTGGTTCAAAGCATTTGGCGCTCCCAAGAATACAACCCCAACGACAACTACTAAAAAGAAAGTTGACGATGTGGAAGTTGAAGAGAAAATGGGAGATAATGCAAGTAATGATAAATCTGGGAGCCCTAAAAATACAGCAACTACCAAGTATGATTCGCCGACTGATCCAGATACTCCTAATCCGGATGGTGGAGACAGTCCACTCCCTAATATTGTTACCACACCAAGGCAACGGAGGACAAGTACAGGTAGTTCTGTCTCAGAGCGATCTTCATTCAGCCAGGATCTTGATTCGCCCCGACACCAAATGTCTCATACCTCGCCTCTGTTGCGGTCACCTGCATCTCCAAGAACAGAAGAGTTCCAAAAAATCACCTATCCAATTATCAATGGTACAGTTAGAGCTGGATTTTACCAAGATACAACATCAATTAAAAGCAGCCCTGAAAAAAGTTGCAGTCCACGGGAAGCTCCGCAGTCACCTTATTCTCCTTACTCACAACACGTATACGCGTCCAACAGTGTGATGGGGTCATCCACTCCTAATTACTTTGTAGACAAGAGTCCGCTTCCAACATATAGCCAGAATCCGCCCCCATATTACGATACGTCGAAAGTGCCATCCGTTAGTAAACAAGCTCGTGTTCATGAGGATTACACATCATTAGGTCCTGAAACTTATCAACAAAACACATACACAGGGCCCTTTTCACCTGCGCAATCACCGTACCCTCAAACACAGGCGGCAAATTATTCACACCCACAAGTCTCTTCTCAAACAGTTATCGCCGACCCTACACCACCAAGTATCACGTCACAAACAGTACCCGAACCTAAAACTACTTTATTCCCTGTTAAGAAACGAACTTATAATGAACCAGAGTCAACTGTCAGTACTGCCAAAAAACTACCTGAAACAAAAGAACTTTCTAGTGTGGTACAAACTAAAAGCGATTTTCAAAAATTGACACAATCTTTACACCCTATTTCGTCAGTACCAGGCGCATCGGTGGACGATATCGCTTTGGCGTTAAGTGAAAAATCTGAAATGAATAAACTAAATACTTTACGTGAAAAGACCAATGTAGAGTTCATTGAACGGCATGCACTTGAACATAAAGTGCCATTCGATAACAATGATATGGCGCAGAATTCTAAGAAAAGTTTGTCCAGTGCAGATTTGAAAAAACAAATTGGTATTCTTAAAAAGGATAATGTTGACATGGTAAATATGGGTTATATGAATCCAGAAATTGACCGAAGAAATAGTGGCGAAGTACATGATATTGACTTTGCTGCAGCTAGAGATGCTCACAAATTAAATATGAATACTCAAAAACGGTATGATGTCGAAACTATTGCTATGAACCTCGGCATGAGCAACCAACAATTACAAAAAAATATTACTAAATCAAGTTTCGCTACAGGAATAATCCCCCCCGCTCATTCGCATGATAGATCACACAGTGAGACTATTAATCACAATATAGCTCACGCACATCACAATCAATATGAAGCCCATTCTGGCCAATCCATAAGCAAATTTTCAATAAACGACATAGAACTGGCTAATAAAAAATTATATGCTTGCAATACAGGACCTTCTACTGCTGCAATTGATTACGGTAATTGGAAGATGACAAACCAAATGCGGAAACAGGAAATGTTGCCGTCGGATTACTCAAATGCCTACAGTGGAAATAACACAGAAAAATTGAAGAATGACAATGCTTCAGCAATTAATTATAACAAAAGTTTACATAGCCAATATAGCAATTACACTGTCCCCAGGACAAATAATCAAAGAACCCAAGATTTACCATCAGAATTAAGGATACCTAATCCACGCGTTCTTCTCAAGAGTGATCATATAAATGTTGCTTCCTCCATCACAGACAGCGAAATAATTGCCAAAAATGTTGATACCCTCGCGAAATCTCAGAAAACCGAAAAACTGGTGCAAAATCATCCACTTGTCAGCTCAATTGCATATAAAACACCTTATAGTGCCCATTCATCACTTCCACTTGAAAGTTTGAGAAATTTGCCTAATATTCCTCAAATGTTGGAGCGATATACTAATGATGAACGATATTTGTCGAGTTTTGCAACCACCAGTACTTCTCTTTATCACGAAAAGACCTTTCAAATGGCACAAATGTTCAATAAAAGTGTGCCTTCAGAGGTCCATCCAACAAGCACATCAGTTAGTATATACTCTCAACCATCTATAGCAATGAGCAAAGATAGCATTTATAAAAGTCCTGGTGTTTCGACTACCCAAGCTGATATAAAAGCAAAGAACAAAAGAAAGAGGACATCAGATACTAAACAAATGCAAAGTGTCGTTGGACAAGGCTACCACACAACATCATGTGGACCAGATGTCCTATCTTCTGTAAAGAGTAGCATGATGCCTGGGAGTGCATTTAATTTTGGTACTTCTGCAAATCTCTCTACTCTTGGTGGAGGATTATATGGAGACAATAGTGGTTTTTCCATAGAAGACTTCCGAAATAGCAACCAAATAATGGCAGCAAATTACATGGCAGCCGCAGTGGCTCATCAACAACGCAGTAATGCAGAAGTAAGCGCTGAAAAGATAGCTAAACCTGCTCATCAGAATTCAACCCATACCAGCAGCTCTTTTCCTTTCATTGGGCACTCACAAGTGCGAGCCGGTTATCCATTCGTTAGCACCGATCCTTCGTCGCCTTTGTACCAGCAGTATTTACAACGCCATCAGGAAGAACTGCTGCGACAGACAGGCGCTCAAATCATGGGACTTTATCCGCCTGGATATCCAGGCAGTCTAGGAGTGAGACAACCCTATGACTCCATCAACAGACCTTCGTGGCTCTAGGCATCGCGATAGGACGACATCTTCACAATGTCAACACATATTATAAGAATATTAATCTTAAATGTGACAATTGTTATAGGAAATTGTAATTTATGTTGTTTGTAGTTTTAAAATATCGATATCATTTTTTGTGAAGGTATTTTATATCAGCTAAAGTTGTCTACATTATAAATTTAATTTACGTTTTATGTCATGACAAGTTAATTAGATGGACTAAATAGTTGCTTTTATATTAATTATTAAACTTAATTTAAAGATGATTATGACATGCTAGAAAGAATTAATTGAAATGTATATTTAAAAATAGTATTTATTCTATGCCCGTAAATATTACTACGAACAAATTAATGTTTTTGTTTGTGCATTTTGTTATAATTTTGGAGCCTGTTGGTCTGAACCACCCAGTTTATGGATGTTGTTGTATGTAACTTAGTATTTTGATAACGTTTATCGAATAACAACTTCAGTTGTAAAAATGGCTATAGAAAATCACTATCTAAAGTATGTTATTTATGGCGATAGTTTTAATGGCGCTTTTAAGCTTTTTAGTTCTACTATTCTTGACCAATAAGCTTTTTAAGGTGACATATATTTGTTAATTAATAATTTTAAATTTTACGTTATACTACTTAATTCAGATTGTTGTGTACATATTTCACTATTTTGTTTACAATCACATTTTATTAGCATTTTACTATAAGTATATGTTGATTAGATAAGATTTAATTATAACCGTTAATATTAAATTCATGGACGTAGCATTAAGAATCCATATAAAAATATTGAAACCACTCTACATGTGTAAAATATGGTAAAAATGAAAATAAAAAATTTCAAAATAATTGTCTGATTCTAAGAATACATAATAATTGTAATCCTTAGAACAAACTCCCTATACAAGTTTATCGCAGTGAAAAAAGTAAGGAGTTTTGGACACTCCCCCTTTCTGTCGGCTTAGCCACGCGTGCTCATTATATAAAAGTCAACTGTATCAATTCCCTAATTTTTTTTACATCTTGCTTACATCTTGAAAATGATGCGTCGTACAAAATTTTGTTGTACTACGTAATGAAACCTGATAAAATTCTCTACAGCTTTGCTTTGATACTTTTATCTATCTACAATATTTGCCTAGCTGTGAGCTTCGAAAAATGGTCTATTTTCAAAAATGTTACGTTTTCTGTCATACATTGCTTAATAACTTTTCTCAGCTGTGAATGTAGATTTCCGGATACATATCGAATTAAAAAAATGTTCCTCCTGCCCATTTACCGCTAAGTTTTTTACCGTAAGGAAAAAAAATAGGGCATATTAGGTAAGTGAATTTTTTTTTTTTTTCAAAACCATGGAACAGCGTTAATTTTGTCATTTATAAATAAATACCTTTGCACATACACACAGCGCCATCTAGGTCCACAGTAAGCATCTAGGCTTGTATTATGGATACCAGATGGTTGATACACTACACAAATAATTTTTTATTTTTTTTGGAAATTGTAAATAAATACTTATTATAACTCGGGAACACATGTCTGTATTCATCATACAAACATTATGCCCCTATACAAGTTTATCGCAGTGAAAAAAGTAAGGAGTTTTGGAAACTCCCCCTTTCTGTCGGCTTAGCCACGCGTGCTCAGTATATAGAAGGCAACTGTATCACTTTCCTAATTTTTTTTACATCTTGCTTACATCTTGAAAATGATGCGTCGTACAAAATTTTGTTGTACTACGTAATGAAACCTGATAAAATTCTCTACAGCTTTGCTTTGATACTTTTATCTATCTACAATATTTGCCTAGCTGTGAGCTTCGAAAAATGGTCTATTTTCAAAAATGTTACGTTTTCTGTCATACATTGCTTAATAACTTTTCTCAGCTGTGAATGTAGATTTCAGGATACATATCTAATTAAAAAAATGTTCCTCCTGCCCATTTACCGCTAAGTTTTTTACCGTAAGGAAAAAAATAGGGCATATTAGGTAAGTGAATTTTTTTTTTCAAAACCATGGAACAAAGCGTTAATTTTGTCATATAAAAATAAATATCTTTGCACATACACACAGCGCCATCTAGGTCCACAGTAAGCATCTAGGCTTGTATTATGGATACCAGATGGTTGATACACTACACAAATATTTTTTTATTTTTTTTGGAAATAGTAAATAAATAATAAATCAAAAACGTCCATAACTCGGGAACACATGTCTGTATTCATCATACAAACATATGCCCCTAGCGGGATTAGAACCCATGACGTTTTGGTATCGTGGTAAGAGTTTCTAACCACTACACCAAACAGTCGTTTAACGGTCGCGTTTGTAGCCATTCCACATAATTACCTACATTATTAAATTAAAGAAAACGAGAAAATATGAGTTGCAAATAAATTTCGAATGATAGGAACCCTACAAATCACGCCAGTCGCATATCAATCTCCGGCAACAGCGGGCGTTTTTGAAAAAAAAAAACTACGTACCTTGCCTTCCTATATACCTTCTATTTCAGTTACCTAATATGCCTTGAATTTGTTAACTGTACATCTGCCGTTTAAATAATCTGCTATTTCAAGAACCTGCCATTCAGGGAAAAAAGGCAATCAAATCAAAAATATTTTATTCAATGTAGAATTCAAAAATATCACATAATGAAAGCCAACATGTTATTTATTTTTTAACTACATCGCTTCACAAGGCGTTAGGGTTAGGGAGAAGAAGCGACAAGAAACTCCGCAACAACATCTTTTCAATTAGTTTCCATCTTTACAATAATATTACATTTTATATTACATATTACAAAACAAAAGCAATTAACATAACGACCAGCTAACACCAGACCTCCTTATCGCCTAAATAATCATCTATCCTGTAATAACCCTTCTTACACAGAGTTTCTTTAATGTGGCGTTTAAATTTCTGCTCTGTTAAACTCAATACCTACATGTTCTGGTATTTTATTGTAAAAGCGTGTGCTGTGTCCCACAAAGGATGTGCTTACCTTGCTAAGTCTAAATTGTGAAATTTCAATTTTATTTTTGTTTCTAATATTCAAATTATGATTATCAGAATGTTTACGAAATAGACATATTTTTGCGTACATACATTATACTGTCATATATATATATATTGGGATGCAACAGTTAAAATACTTATTTCTTTAAACAGATCTCTTAGAGAATCACGGCAGCGTAAATTATATATTGCTCTGATTGCTCTTTTTTGTAGAACAAATATTGTTTGAATATCTGCAGCCCTACCCCACAGTAGTATACCATAAGACATAATGCTATGAAAGTAGCTGAAATAATGGAGCCTCGCTGTTTTAATGTCAGTAAGTTATCTAATCTTACGAACAGCATAAGCAGCTGAACTGAGCCTGCTCGCAAGTGTCTCAATATGCGACCCCCCACTGAAGTGTGGAGTCCAAAGTGATGCCAAGAAAAACAGTGTTCTCAAGAACAACATTTTTTTTCCTTACATTTAATAATTAATATTAAACATCAATTATTTAATCATTCGCTGCCTCTTTGTGCGTGACGGGGTCTGGTTGTGGTTCCTCGGCGTTTGCCTCTTCTCATCTGTCGAATCGTTATCAGATGATGGAATGCAGGCTACTACTTCTGCTACATCATCCCCGCCATCGTCATCGTCCTCCAACATGAAAATGCATTTGTGCAACTTCCTTTGCAATTGTGGCAAATGGTAGAGCACAGCATGTAGGTCTTCCTACACCCACATCTAGCGCTACTACAATCGCAGGGGTAAGGACTTTTAGTATGTTTATCCAATCTGGCGAGGGATCCAGAGCCAGGGCGACTGCGCTCTAAATCGAAAACATCCCAGAGCTCAGCTTGCATGAGATTAGAATGGTTCTCAAACAGCTTAAAAGCAACCAACGCATCGGGTGAAGACGGAATCGCGGTTGAGCTTCTGAAAGGCGGCGGCAGACCAATAATGCTGAGACCCATTACGAATCGTCTCGCACGCAGGTTCGAGGACTTCCAGGTTCCGAAAAGGCTTTAGCACCGTAGACCACGTACACACGCTGCGACAGATTATACAGAAAACCGAAAAGCATAATCAACGTCTATGCTTAGCGTTCGTGAACTACGTAAAAGCCTTCGATTCGATTGAGACGCTCGCAGTCTCGACATAGATAGCAACCGATTTCGGTCGTTAACTCCTAACGATCTTATTCTAAATGTTATAGTGTTCATAATCATATCGGTTTTTGTTGGAAGCCTGAATCGTAGTTTCAATGGAAACCGATATTTTGATACTAAAGACTAATTCTCCAATTAAAATAACATTGTTAGGACTTAACGACCGAAATCGGTAGTATAGCGATCGCTATCTATGTCGAGCTATGTTGCGGTCCCTCCAGCGGTGCCAAATTGATCATCGGTAGGTATATCGAAGTATTGAAGTGTTTGTATGAAAGCGCCACCATGACGGTCCTTCTCCAGGATCGCAACTCAAAGCCCATCCAACTGCAGCGAGGTGTAAGACGGGGGATGTCATATCATCGAAACTGTTTACCGCTGCATTGAAAGATGTCTTCTGGACTGGAATGGACTCGGCATCAACATCAACGGCGAGTAGGTACATGCATCGCCATCGATTTGCCGATGATGATAAAAAAAAATATTTCGGACAATTACACCAATCCCAAACTAAGGCCCGTATGAATAAACCATTCTTAAGATTGAGAACAGTCTTATGACCGGTTTCGAGTAAACTCGAGATAGTGTCAACTTCTTAAGACGCATCTTGGGTGATACAGCCTCAAGACTGGTATTGAGATTGGTTTATTAATACGAGCCTAAGCAAAGCTGTATTATGGTTATTAGATAACGGATAAACATATATAAGTATTTATATAAACATGCATGACACAAACATTTACCACTGGCGGGATTCGAACCCGCAGCCGTTGTTTCGCTGACAGTGTCACTATCCACTACACCAATCGTTATCATGATGATATCGTAATCATGGCTGAGACCCTGGAGAGAACCTCGACAAAATGCTCGTTGACCTCAATAGTCTCCCAAGGTGTGGGTCTTAAAATGAATATGGACGGGACAAAGACCATGACGAATGCCCATATTATACACATTCCTCTCATGATGGGACGCACTACCCTCAAAGTTGTCGACAACAGTTCAGTTAGGTAAATCCAACCTCGAATACAACAATCGGTACCACGGCTGGACAGCGTTTGGGAAGCTACGTAACATTGTTTCGTCTCGAATACCGCAATGTCTCAAGACGAAAGTCCTTGATCAGTATGTGTTTCCGGTGATGTCATATGGAACTGAAACGTATTCGCTCACTATGGGCCCCATGAGAAGGTTCAAGGTAATCCAAAGAGCAATAGAGAGAGCTATGCTCGGAGTCTCTTAGATCGGCAGGAGAACCAAGGTGACCGATATAGCCCGAAGAATTGCCAAATTTAAGTGGCAGGGGCACATTGCTGGTAGGACCGACAGCCGTTAGGGCGGAAAGGTTCTCGAGTGACGACCACGCACCGGAGACGCAGTGCGGGCAGGCTCCCCACTAGGTGGACCGACGATTTTGACAAACATCACGGGAAGCCGCTAGATGCGGGCAGCGCAGGACCGATTGTTGTGGAGATCTTTGGAGGAGGCCTTTGTCCAGCAGTGGATGTCTGTCGACTGATATGATGATAATTATAGTGAGGTTGGTAGTAATGCAATCTCGAGCAAAGTAGGTAGGTATATTTTTAGATATTTCTTAAGCCTTTGATAACGCATGGTGGCCAGCAATAATGCTAAAACTCAAAAAACAGGGTTCAACATTATAATATGTTGAAAAACGGTTTTTTAACGCTCAAACTTGGCAATTATGAGTTGTCAAACTTCCTCACGAAAGGCTGCCCTCAAGGCTTAGTGTTAGACCTATGGAACGTTGGGTTTGATGAGTTGCTCGGGGTTCCTCTGCCCCCTTTCTGTCACCTCATCGCCTTCGTAGACGACGTGTTGCTTATACAGGGTGGCGCAAAAGACACGAACGGATTGAACTAGTAAAGAAATTAAAGTTCACGGAAATTATTGCGTGCTATTTCTCATCACGTCCTGCAAATGAGCGCTACTTTCAGCCTCGCAAAGACGGGTTCTTTTAAGAGCATTTTTCATAAATTTCCTCAGAATATTGGATGTTAATAGATTAATTGTTGCTCGAATATTCTCCTTCAGCTGCACGATTGTTTGCGACTTATTATATTATTAAGACCTTCTCTTTCAAATATCCCCAAAGGAAAATAATCTAGCGCTGTTAAATCCGACGAACGAGTAGGTCAATTAAATGTCGAAAACCTTAAAAGTAGACGCTCATCGAAGCTCCATACATCGAAGTGTGTGAGCTGTGGCTCTATCTTGTTGGAACCACATCTCTGGAAACATTTTCAGGTCCTATTTTAATATTCTTTGTAGTGATCTCCAACTCATTTCCAGCTGGAATGAACGCCTGCGGGATGATGTTTGGGTATTCTCCTTTACACTCGTCTATACTCGTTGAATGTTATCAGCAATACGGACTGAACGTGGTCTACCTGTTCGTCGGAGATCAGCTACTGATTCTTTTTGCGCGAAAACGAGCCTCCAATCTACGGATAATGAATACTGAAGGGATGTCCCGCACATTAAAATGTCCACGGTATGCTTGTTGATATTGCACTAATGAACGACGATTTTCGAACTAAAGTTCCAAAATTTCGTACATTGAATAATACGCATTTGAACAAAAAAATATTGTTCTACAGCCTATCTAGACATATCTCAGGCTTTTGATCGCGTTTGGTATGATGGGTTGCTATCTAAGGTGAGTGCATCTCTCCCTATAAACTACTATCTCTTTATCAAATCCTACCTGCACCATCGTCACTTCTATGTAAAGCATGAGGAAGACAGAACTAGCTTACATGGAATTACGGCGGGTGTTCCGCAGGGCAGTGTAAAGGGGCCAGTCCTATATCTGATATATACATGTGACTTTCTTACCTCAGAAAAAGTTTTTATGGGAACATTTGCCGATGACACTGCAATCTTAGCAGTCAATGACCCACCTGCTATGGCTTCTACCATTCTACAGAAAAACCTTGATCACATTTCGAAATGGCTTAAAGACTGGCGTATTATAGTCAATGATGCGAAATCTGTACATGTCACGTTTGCCTTTAAACGAGAGACATGCCCTGCAGTCAACTACGAATACCTCAATCTGAAGACGTTCGCTACCTGGGAGTATACTTTGACAAACGTCTTACATGGAAAAAGCATATTTTCACTAAAAAGAAAAGCTCTTAGTCAACAATTACGCAAAATGTACTGGATGATAGGCCCCAGGTCCCCACTAACAATGGAGAGTAAACTGATGCTCTACAAATGCACTCAAACCCATTCGGACTTATGGACTTTAGCTGTGGGGCACAGCAGCAAACTCTAATGTTGAGATACGCTTCCAATGTATCGTTTGGGCACCTTGGTACATCACGAACAATTAACTACAACAAGCAAGTGAAGCAAGAAATACAACAAAAATTTAAGACATACTCCAGTCGAATTAGAAATCACCCTAATAGGCTGGCAGCTGGCCTTATGAAACAGAAGGACAAAACTGTCTTCAGTCGTCTCAAGAGAAAAGCCCCACAGGATCTGCTGAACTCTCCCTAGTTATGGACGTGCCAGTGGACATAGTCCATTCCTGTCCATAAAATTACTGTCTAACCTCCAGCTTAATGTCAAGAAGTCAGATTGCAGGATAATAAAGAGAATAAAAAAAAAATCAGAATAGGCGGAAGAAATGGAATAATCTCAAGTATCATTCTCTGTTTGTGTCAGTCTTGGGATAGTTTTATTAGTACGAGCCTTAGTAGTACTTAGTATTAGGTTGGTGGTAGGGCATTTTAAATGTCCGCCTGGCTAGCTACCACCACCTTATCTAAATCAGCCGCCAAGCAGAAATATTAATAGCATTGTTGTGTTCCGGTTGTCAGAGATAAGATAGCCATTCCCCCAAGTGTGTTGGGATTTCCGGGTCAGTATGCTTCCACCTTCAACCTCATCTTCACTTAATATCAGGTGTAACAATCTGTTGATCATAAAAAAAGCCTTCTCTAGTGTGTCTTGTAAATATATAATTAAACAGGGTAACTTGAAATTCGCCCTATTCCCGTTAAGAGGGTATGGAGGGCATAATTTCCATTCACTTTCATCTTATTATAAACTGTACCAAAATTAGCCATTTCAGAGATAATTTTAAAAATAATCTTTTTTCACAGAACTACAGTTATCACAGTTTATACGTTCTTATTATACATTCTAGACTTTAATACCTAACTGTTAAATAACAATTTCCTTGGCCCCTTTAAGAATGAGAGCCAAGCACATTAAAAAATACATCGAAATATAATCAAAACTCCGCCGAAAAATTGATATTTCTTTAAAAAAATCTTCATGCAAATTAATTAGAAAACAGCTTACTTCGCTGGCCGTTCAATAATGTGTAATCTAGAGTTATGTTCATGTTCAAATTTATCACCTGAACAAGAGTTCGGGCAAGGGAATTCCAGGAATTGGATATTTATTTACCTGCTCATTACCGAAACAAAAGGAGCTTGTACAAATCGTGAACACTTGGAACCGGATTTTGGGCACTTTTTTGGGGGTGAGATTGGATAGTGCTAATTGGCTAATTAGTATGTTCATGTATTTAGTACTGTTTGTTTAGAGGCTTCCTACCTACGTACTTTTGCGTTTTGATCAATTATTGTGACCTGGCTTGTTTTGGACTTCTGTTTCGCCTCTTGTGACTCGGCTCGTACACTAGATTGCCGTAAACCTGACGTTAGCCTGATGTTCAGTGGAGTATATCGGCGAATTCGAGAAACTGGTCGAGTTCAGAGACGACTTAGCGATGCTGGCAGGTCTCGCCTGTATGCTCCAGAGGACAAGGAAGAAATTCTTCGCTATTTTGCGGAAGATCCGAACGTCTCAACATATGTTGTTGCAGCGAGGCTGGGGATTTCCCAGTGGAAGGTTTGGTTTACTGCACACCACTAGGGCATCTACTCTTATCACTACACGCCCGTACAACTAAACGAAGAAGGAGACCCTGTGAGAAGGTTTGATTTCTGTAGATTTTTACTGAATGCCGATATCAACGACCCTACCTTTTTACGTAAAATCTTGTAGACAGATGAATCAAAATTTGATAAGGATGGCATTACCAACTACCACAATGTTCATTTTTGGGCTCTAAAAGAAATCGGAAATCCAAACAAGAAGAGGACGAAAGGTTCACAACGACGTTTTTCGTTAAACGTTCGAACGGAAATAATCAACAACAATTTGATTGGCCCATATTTTTTACCAGATAATTTAAATGGAGAATTTTGATTATTTTTTATGATAGGATTTTTTTAGGAGTCCAAACATCTCTTATGTTTGGACTCCTCGAAGGCGTGCCCCTAGAGACGAGGCGCAATATGTTTTAGCTACATGATGGTTGCCCAGCTCATTTTAGAATTATTGTGCGAGAATAGCTAGACAACAATTACCCCGACTATTGGATTGGCTGAGGAGGACCCATTCCGTGGTCGGCTAGGAGCGCAGACTTGACTCCAATGGAGTATTTTGCCTGGGGTAACATGAAAAGCCTCGTGTATGATGTGGCACCTGTTCCAAATATCGCAGAACTGAGACAGCGCATAATTAACGCAGCTCAATAAATTAAAACTACATTAACAAGTGTGCTTGTTTTTTAACAATGTGTGTTATAGAAATAGGGGCGGTCATTTTGAGCACTAATTGTGAATAAATAAAGATTATTTAAAATATCGTTAATTTTTTTTTTAATTAGTCCTCATTCTTAAGAAAATTACTCCATAATATCATTCCCGGAATTCGTTAACCCGATCTCATTGTTTTGTTAATAATTTTGAAATCTATAACCATAATCCTAGATTATTATACCTTATTGGATAGCCAGTAAAGTATAAATGTTTTCAAGTAATTTGCATGCAAAATTTACTGGCATGTTTTAAAGATATTTCGATTTATCGGCAGACTTGTTTAGAATTTGATGTATTTTTGAATGTGTCCAGTTCTCATTCTTAAAGAGGCCAAGGAAATTCTTATTTAAAGTTAGGTATTAAAACCTAGAATGTTTAGTAAAAAATAAAATTTTAAAAGTAGAATATTACCGACCACTTATTTTATTATTAATGTTTAAAATGCGATAACTGTAATTCTGTAAAAAAAGTTAATTTTTAAAATTATCTCCTAAATGGGTAATTTCGATATAGTGTATAATAAGTAGAAATTGAATGGAAATTATCCCCTCCATACCCTCTTAACGGGAATAGGTCGAATTTCAAGTTACCCTGTATAAATGGTATTAAATGGTACTTCATTTTACTTTTGATTTTTAATTTTCCAACCAGTGATTAACGTGTTTGGGTTACGCAATATTTATATTTGGTACTAAAAAAATACACGATCAACCAGTAGCGGTTGTAGCCTCATCAAAAATTACTTTTAAATTAATCGTATACTTCATGAAACACAATTTAGTGAGAATTTATCCATTGTAGCAGGTATTTCGAATTTATTGTTGCATTTCTGGTAGGCGTTTAAACAAGCCTTGAAAATCTAACCACAACTTCCGTTTTGCAAAGCTTTTGTGTTGTTTACATTGACCCACGAGGCGATCGAACAGTCATTTTGTCTGTTTACTTGCAAATGAGGATCAGTAAAGCTCTGCGAGCGATGAGGAAATCCTCATAGGATGCTAATCGACGTTCAGCCACTGCTCTCGATAGGTCACTATTCCAATAAGGTTTAGGTCTGAAAGTTGAGGTGGGATCATGACAGATTTTAATCCATGGTATGGTATCTTCCGCTATTAAATTCAGTGAGTTTGTGAATTTATCATAATCTGATTGAATATTTCCTGAGAGCATCATATTTTCAAATAATTCTCTAGATTTATCCTTGTATAAATCCCATCGAGCTTCTTTGAAGTTTCTTTTTTTAGTGTAAATACCCATTCTTTTGTAACCTAATTTCATTTTAATCATTACATGGTCACTTCCCAGGGTTTCATTAGTAATGGACCAATGTAGATTGACTGCCATATCAACTGATACAAATGATACATCTGGTGATGAACGTTGCCATGAGTCATTTACTCTTCTAATTCTAGTACAGCTACCATCATTCATACATATGTAGTCTTTCTCAAACATGGCTTTGTAGATAAACTCTCCTCTTCTGTCAGTTTTATACGACCACAGATTGTGATGTCCATTCATGTCACCAATTTATTAATGTTTCCGAAATATGGAGGCCAAATATATAGTCCCAATCAGTTTAAGTCGTACTTGTATCTGGTGGGCAGTATATAGATATGACGTTTTTGATATTAGGTACATTTAGAATTTCAATTGACAGTATTTCCATTCGAGAGTTAGGTATACTTATGTTTCGTCTAATTACAGAGATTGATTTATGGGACAGTACACAAACACCACCATATGAAACATCTCTATCAGCTCTTAATACATTATAATTGCTCACCCTAATGTGATCGTCTTTTGCCAACCATGTTTCAGTAATAAAGGCCAAATGTATCTTTTCCTGAGAGAGTATAAGTTCTAGACTCCTTAATTTTGGTTTTAAACTATTCGCATTCCACTATAGTATGTTTATCACATTGCGTTTTGTGTTTCTATACATTGTTAATCATGGATACAAGTTTCGAAATTAGTTCGGTATTAAAGTAATTTTCCAGAAATGCTATAGCTTCTTGGATGCAACATTTAATTATCATGTCCACTTTAGCCATAAAATCTTGACTGGAGAATACTATTTCCTTTAGGTGTTTTATAAATCGTGACAATGTAAATCGCCTCTTTTTAACTGTATTACTTATCTCTTCTGATGATGATTGTGTGTTGAACGTGTAGTTATGCTTGTTGTTTGTGTTTGGTGATTCTCTATTTTTCTTATTGGTCCTGCCTCTTGTTAATAATTTATTTTTCTTGTTCTGTTTTGATGTTCTATTTGTTTTATTTTCTGTTCTTATGACTGTTTGCCGATCAGACATATCCTCCTCTTCAGTACTTGTCTCGTCTACATTTTCTCTCTGTCCCATCAGTGCTTGAGCATATGACTTAGTATTGGTAATATTCAACTCATATGGTGGGGCAGCTGTGGGAGAAGGATTTTTGGGTGTATTTTGAGGACCACTGTTGCTCACTAAGGCTCTAGATTTAGCGAGTGCCACTTTATAGGAACAGTTAAACTCTGACATCAGTTGTCATATATGTTACTCTCTCTTGAACACTGCACACTCACTTTTTAGCATGGAAATATGATTACCCTTACAGTTTACGCATTTAAACATCTTGGTCTCGCAGTTATCATGGAAACCCCCACACTTGGGACAGAGTTGAGTTTTTGAGGGACAGTAGTTTCTGATGTGGCCATATTTCCAACACTTTGAACATTGAGATACTGGAAAAGTATAGGGGTCCACCTTCATCAGACAACCATATGTTTTAACATATGATGGCAAGGTGTTGCCCTTGAAGCATATACATACTGTTTCACTTTTCATCCATTTCCCTTCTGTATTTTTCTTCATAAGCCTTTTGATATTTAGTACCTCTAAATCACTTTCAATAATGTTCTTAATCTCTTCTTCACTATATTCTTGATCCATATCTCTTAACAAACCATAAGAATATGATATTTCATCGGTTTTTCTGAACATCCAGCTATTTTCCTTTAAGGTCGTGCAGTTCATAAATATATCAGCAGCACTTATGGTTGTAAATCTCACGAAGATTTTAAAAGGGCTTTTATATATGACTCTAGTCACATCTTGGATTTTTTCTTGCTTTAGCAGCTTTGCAAAACCTATTTGTTTTGGTAAGGGTTCTTTAGAAGTAACCGAGACTTCATAATATATTCAATTCAATTCTTTTAAGTAATGGCTTTCCTGTTTAGGATTCTGCCAGCATCAAGTCAGTCATGGGAGTGACAACATTGCAGATAACCGGTTGGCAGATTTATAATGTGGTTATTAATTTATTTGCATACACCAGTTGAAGTTGATCCAATCTAAAACAAAACAACGAAACACACATAAAGCAACGTCACAAGTATACACAGATAGTTACACTATTATAGTTTAATGTTATTATTACTAATAAAGTTAGACTTTGGACAAAAGCGGACGGTACAAAGTTAAGTAAACACTTCAAATTAGTGGGACGGGGGATATCAGAGGGTAAGGAATCATATAGTGAATAATGTAATCAAAGGTGGTCAGGAGTTCCTTCATCCAGTCCACACTCGCAGACCGAGGAGTCCCTTATCCGCAGTTTTGCTAAATGTACAGGCGTGCAAGCATGACCTATACGAAGTCGACAAATGGTGGACACAACTTGTTTGCTAATTTTTTTTTAATTTAAAAAACCAAGGCTTACATGGGATGGAGTTTTGGATATCGCTATAGTGCTTGCCTTTGACTAATTTAGATTTATCCCAAATACTCTGCCAGGAGGAAGTTTGTTCTTTTTTAGCTATCGTGAGGAGATCATGAGTATGGGTCCTAAAATGAGTCGAGTCGCCAGAGGTGGTAGCATCTTTGGCCAGTAAATCTGCAACTTCATTACCACGAATTCCGCAATACCCTGGAATCCAAGCTACTTCCACCCTTATGCCTTTGCAATGACATCGATATAGGGCGTCTTTAATCTGGAGGATAATGGGGAATTTAATCTTACAGAGGAACTGATGCGATATAATCGCTTGCAAACAGCTTCGTGAGTCTGTAAAAATCACCGTTCTGGAACAGAACAGATTATGTGATTCAGAGTAAAGAACTGCCTCTAGAATAGCGAAAACACGGAGGATAAACCTGGGCATTTAAACTTGAGTATAATTTTATATCTGGGTATCTATACCGCTGCGCCAATGCAGCCTTGCTCTGATAATTTAGAAGCGTCCGTGTACATGGTTAGCCAGTCATTCCAATGTTGTGCAAGTTTTTTATTATTAACTCCTTATCTGCTACAGGTGAATCCTTATCAATACCCAAATTAAGGATAACATTGGGGGAGTGGATCAGAGCGTCATAAGGTGTGCTAAACAGGGGGTGGGAATTGGTTTGAAAAATTGGCGAACGCAACTTTATAAATTTAAGATAGCTTTTCAGCATACAAGGAATTTGCTTGTGCGTCCAGTATGGTTCAGTCGCAACTAATTCCACAGTTTCTGGAGTCTGGCCAGAAGGGGATGGGAAGACCTTTGAGCTGTTCTATATAGGAACCTGTCTGATAAGTACTGTCTCCTGAGGGAAAGGGGGGATTCGCAACACTCCACCTGAAGAGCATTAATGGGTGATGACCGCATACATCCTGATATGATGCGCAGACACTTTGACTGTATTTTGTCCATAGAGTTGAGCATGGCTTTACTACAAGGCTCCAATAGTGATGAACCGTAGTCAAAGTGACTTCGCACCAGACCGTTATATAACAGAAGTTGAGTAAAGGGATGAGAACCCCACCAGGCCCCTGAAAGGCATCTAATAATGTTCACGTTTTTTTCGCATTTTTAATGATGTGTGATGATAAATGAGCTATGCCCGTCATTTTGGAGTCTAAGAAAACACCCAAAAATTTAACATTGTCATGCATGGGGATAATCTGGTCTTCCACTCCAATCCCAATATTCGGGATTAATCTCTTCCTGGTGAAGATCACCACGCTACTTTTGGGGACTGCTATAGATAGCCCATGCAGACACAACCACGCATTGAGGTGATGGACAGCTAAAGATAATCTGTCAGAGGCTTCCGAAACCGAAGCAGAGGACACATATAAGGCTACATCATCAGCATACTGCAGGATGTAACAGAAGCAATTAACTGCCTTTTCAAGGTCATGTGTATAAATATTGTATAAGAGAGGGCTTAAGGGGGAACCTTGAGGAAGGCCTTTCCAAACCACTCTGGAGGGCAGGAGTTCACCCTCGATGCGAATCAGTATTGACCTTGATGATAATGAACTATAAATATAGTTAATAATCTTCCCTGGAATGCTCAGCTGTTGCATTTTCTGCCTGAGCAGAGGGAGAAGGACGTTGTCGTAAGCTGATGCAACATCGAGGAAGACTCCCACCAGGTATTCATTCCTTGAAAGAATCAGACGTATATCTGTTGTTAAAATGTTGAGACTATCCATGGTACTGCGTCCTTTCCTGAAACCAAACTGAGACTCGGCCAGAGCACCCTTGTTTTCTAAAAACCACTCTAACCTATTTTTTATCAAGTGTTCCAGAATTTTTGACAAAGTGGAAGACAGAGCAATAGGACGATAGCCTGAAGCATCGAGAGGATTCTTGCCTGTTTTTAGAATAGGAATCACTATTTGAGTTTTCCACTCCGCAGGTGGAGAACCAACTTGGAAAATGATGTTGATTAGGTTTAGAAATACAACCTGCGTCGACGGCTCTGCTCTCGACAAAAATGAATACGGGACTCCATCAACACCAGGGGCTGAATCTCTGAGGTGGTTCAGTACCAATGTCAATTCTACAAATGTAAAAGGGTCATCAAATCGATCGCCAGAAAGAGAGGCTACCTCAGTTACACCAACCTCCTCCAGAGTAGAAACCCATGGGGGAGCCAATTTACCTACAAATTCGTTTACCCATAAAGAAGGGTTATTGGAATCCACATTCATATTGTGAAAGGCACCTCTGAATTTTCTTATGTTTCTCCACATTAAGGAGGGAGGGGATCGCGGAGATATACTCTCACAAAAACTTAACCATCCACTTCTTTTTTTCTCTGCTAGTAGCCTCTTAGTCTGGGCAGCACAATTCTGGTAGTTAAGATAGTTTTCGGTGGACATTGAATGGTTGTATGTGGATTCGGCTTCCTTGCGTTTTTTAACCATCAATGAGCACTCAGAGTTCCATGGGGGTGAAGATGTTAGCCGGCGAGCTGAATTTTTCAGGGGAATGGAGACTTCAGGTTAAACTCATCAAAAACATCGACCAGTAAAGAAGCAAAAGGGTCAATGTGATATGAGCCCCACATAGTGTGGTGGGATTTAAAGTCCCCTAGCACAACCAAAGGGGAAGAAAGTTCAGACAGAATTAAATTAAGATCTGGTATTAAAGAGTAGTGTGGGTGGGGAATTTATATGGAAATACAAGTGATATTTAAAGAGGAAATTTTGATGGCAACTGCATTGATGTCTGCAGAGTGTGGAGGAAGGGCAATGTTTCGGAACGCATCCTGTGGGAGAACGCAACTTACAGGCAGGGGTCTCTATGGTCGCAGGCGCGCGACAAGATGTCATGTATTTGTTGTGAATTATTCTTTTTATTAAACTAAGAAAACTCTTAAGTATCTTTTATAATACCTATAATACCTTAGTTTAATACATGGTGTCAGAAGTGAACAAAATTATGGCGCACGAAGAAAACTTCACGCGTTTACTTGAGCAACAAACACAACTAATGTCCACGATGCAAGCTCAAATTAATCTACTTCAGCAACAAATTACCAGATCGAACCCTGAAACAAATAGCGACGACATTAAAAGTAGGGTGAGTGTACCATGGCCACAACCCTTAGAGGTTAGTTCTGGTGATGCCTATGAAAACCTACAGTTTTTCCATAATGGGTGGCAAAATTATTGCTTGGCTACAGGTATGATAAATGGGCCCCTGATAAAGAGGAACACAAAGCCGCCCTACTGATTAGTGCCATTGGAAATGCAGCTATGAAAAAATATATGGGTTTTGGTCTCACAGAGGACGATAAAAAATGCGAAAGTTCCATTTTCAAGAGAATCGAAGAAAGCATACAGAATAAAACAAACATAATATATTGTAGATACCTCCTAAATACAAGAGATCAACTCCCAGATGAATCCTTTGATGATTGCCTTCTGTCACTAAAACGACTCATTAAACCTTGTAATTACAATAACATTGAAGAGGAGATTATGAGGGATAGAATAGTTATAGGTATACGTGACAGCAACACTAAGAAGGAGTTGCTAAGGAGAGAAAATTTAAACTTAGAACTCGCTATTACCATCTGTCGATCAGCTGAAGCAGCTTCAGTTCAGTTATCCAGCTTGCAGCAGGAAGAATTGCAAGTTAATAAAATCAGTAGTAAAGGAGTTAAATCTGAGCCTAAACTATGTAAGTTTTGTGGAGAGGTGCATATTTTCAATACAAATATCTGTCCTGCCTATGGCAAAAGATGTGAAATGTGTAATGGTAGAAATCATTCCAAGAAAGTTTGTAAGAAAGTAAAATGTTCAAAAGTTAATGAGATTCACCAACAGTCAGACTCAGATGACAACATATACATTTCGGAGGTACGCACCAATAAAATTTCAGGACAACCAGAAGCTCAGATTGTGTTAAAAATCAATGACAACTGGCTCCCTCTGTATTGTACTCTGGATACTGGAGCACAAGTATGTGTTATGGGAATAGAGTCTTATTTGAAATTAACAGGTTTTAAAGACTTGTCCAGACTTGCTCCGTCTTCAAATAAACTAAAATGTTTTAATGGAACGAGTATGACTGACTATGGTGTAGCAAATTTCAAATGTAAGCGCAATAATCAGCACTATATCATACAATTTCATATTGTGGATGTTAAACATAAGCCACTTTTATCAGAAAAAGCATGTGTCTTGCTGGGCTTCATTAAATATTGCAATACTGTTAATTCTACATGTTCCAAGAGTATGGATAATTTGGATAACACTCAAGTCAACAAAATTTTAGACAAGTATAAAGACATATTTGAGGGTTATGGTCACCTACCAGGAGAAGTTACTTTGGAAATCGACTACACTATTCCTGCGCGAATCCAACCCGCTCGAAGAATTCCTGTCTGCTTACGAGAACAACTTAGACAGGAACTGAATAAGTTGGAAGACGATGGCATTATTGTGAAAGAATTGGAACATACAGATTGGGTAAATAATATTTTAATAGTTAAAAAAAATAATAAACTAAGGCTATGCTTAGATCCCATACCTTTGAACAAAGCATTAAAGCGTCCTAATTACCAATTTACAACTTTAGATGAGCTGTTACCTGAATTAGGAAAAGCTAAAGTTTTTTCTACTGTAGATGCTAAAAAAGGCTTTTGGCAGTTATCTCTATCGCATGAAAGCAGTAAACTTACTACATTTTGGACTCCTTATGGTCGTTACAGATGGCTACGGCTGCCCTTCGGTCTATGCTCATCGCCTGAGATTTTCCAACAAAAACTCACTAGTTTACTCCAGGATTTAAGAGGTATTGAAATTATGGCAGACAATATCTTGATATATGGTGTGGGAGATACGCTGGAAGCTATTACAGACCATAATGTCAATTTAGAAAACCTTTTCCGTCGATTAAGAAAAGTTAACTGCAAGTTAAATTATGATAAAATAAATTTATTACAAACATCAGTGAAATTCTATGGCCACATATTATCCAAAGATGGTCTAAAAGTTGATAATACAAAAATCGAAGCTATTGAGAAAATGCCCACTCCCACATCAAGCAAAGATGTTTTAAGGTTCCTAGGAATGATTGGTTACCTCAGTAAATTCATTAATAATTTCAGTTTTCAAGCAAGTAACCTAAGAAAACTAACTAAAAAAGATGTAGAATTTGTATGGTCAGACATTGAAGAAAAGGAATTCCAAAATTTAAAAATAATGGTTACTAAACTACCTACACTGAAATATTTTGATGTCAATAGGGAAATAGTCATAGAATGTGATGCTAGTGAATATGGACTGGGGGCTGCACTCTACCAGAATAATCAAATAATTTGTTTTGCATCCCGTTGCCTTACGCACACAGAGAAAAGATATGCACAGATTGAAAAAGAGATGTTGGCAGTGGTGTTTGCTTGTACAAGATTCAATCAATATGTGGCTGGAAATCAAAAAATCACTGTAAAAACCGATCATAAACCGCTGATTAACATTATTAACAAACCGCTTATTGAAGCACCTAAAAGACTACAAATGATGCTACTGACACTACAAAAATATAATGTCGAACTGCAGTATATACAGGGCAAAGAGAATATGGTAGCAGATACACTATCGAGAGCACCAGTACAGGATAAGTTGGATACATTTGATTTAGAGACCAAAATCAATGAAAAAAAGATTTATAAAATAATTAGCAAAATCTCAGCAATTAAATATCTTAAAATTTCAGACCAACTTATCAAGAAAATAACAGATGAAACAAACAAAGATCCAGATTTACAAAAATTAATTCAGTACATAACAAATGGATTCCCAAGATATATCTCTCAGTTTCCAAAGCAGTTAAAAAAATACTATAATTTGAAATATGAACTCTCTGTCAAGGAGGGTTTAATATTCAAAAAAGACCGAGTACTAATTCCAGACTGTCTTCAACAGGATATGATAGAAAGGGTTCATCTAAGTCATAATGGTATTGCTAGCACATTAAGATTAGCACGAGAAAATATGTATTGGTTTAGAATGTCAGTGGATATAAAGAAACATATAGAGAAATGTGGTTTTTGTGTTTCACATTCACGATCTCAACAGAAGTTGCCTCTTATAAGTCATGATGTACCAAGGTATCCATTCCAATATGTGTCCATGGATGTATTTTCAGTAGGTGAGAGAAAATTTTTGATCACAGTAGACCACTACTCTGATTTCTTTGAATTGGATAAATTATCAACCCTAACGGCAAGTGAAACAATACAGATTTGTAAAAAGAACTTCTCACGACATGGAGTCCCACAAAGAGTGTGCTCAGATAATGCAAGAAATTTCGATAATGAAGATTTTAGATTATTTGCATCTAAATGGAACTTTGAACATATTACTTCCTCACCCCATTACCCTCAAGCAAATGGCAAAGCTGAGGCTACGGTAAAAATTGCTAAAAAACTAGTATTACAGAGCATGGAAACTGGACAAGATCTTTGGTACAGCTTATTACACCAACGAAACGTGCCTAACGAAATGGATAAAGCCAGTCCTGTACAAAAGTTATTTTCTAGAAGAACTAGAACGGGATTACCATGTTTCATAAATCTTCTTAAACCAAAAGTTTTTTCTAATATCCCATTGTTAATCAAAGAAAGGAAGGAAAAATATAAGAAAGTGTTTGACAAAACAAGCAAAGGATTACCTAATTTGTATGTTGGTCAAAAGGTAGCAGTGCAGTTAAACCTCGATAACAAGAAATGGAGTGTTGGTAAAGTTTCCAAACTTATTAATAACCGATCATATATTGTTAAAGTTGCTGGCACAGACTACAGGCGAAATAGAGTACATATTAAACCATACAGGGGAGATGTAGTACAAGATAAACCATCTGACATTATGGCACCAGACAGGTTACAACCTGAGACTTTATTTCCAGCCTTTACAGGTGTAGAGCTCACCTTCAGTAAGCAACGTCGAGTGCCCCAATACCTAGCACAAGAGGATTCGCTGGAGACGTCTAGGTTGATCTCGGATAGGGATCCGGTGGCTGCTGAGGGTATACGCCGCAGTGGAAGAATTCGCAGTGTCCCACTTCATCTTCGGGACTACGAACTTACCACCACCTGATACCACCTTCCTTTTAAAAGGAAAGAGGATGTTTCGGAACGCATCCTGTGGGAGAACGCAACTTACAGGCAGGGGTCTCTATGGTCGCAGGCGCGCGACAAGATGTCATGTATTTGTTGTGAATTATTCTTTTTATTAAACTAAGAAAACTCTTAAGTATCTTTTATAATACCTATAATACCTTAGTTTAATACAGGCAATACTGGTGAAATGCAAATTTTTGTTAATTAAAATAAGTGTTCCGGCATAGCCATCATCCCTGTCCTCCCAGAGGCACGAATATCCTGACACCCTGAAGTGGGAGCCAGGTTTCAGCCATGTCTCCGAGATGGCAAGAACTGATGGAGAATACTTGTTAATAATATAACATAAATCACTTTTTTTATGCTTAATGCTGCGACAGTTCCATTGAAGTATGGTCAAAAATGTTAGGCTTTAATAGTTGCACAAGTTTATTAATCACGTTGGACGGTAAATCGGTGTCACTGAATCGACTCAGAATATTTATTAAAAGAGACAGCAGTTGTTCTAGGAAGTTATCATTGGGCTGAGTAGAGGATACTTGAGTGGGGGCCTCTCTTGAGAATGCACAGCCATTAGGCTGGCTGGAGGGACGGGGGGTTTTCATATTCCTGTGTGCCTGCTGATCATAACCAAAAGGTTGGGCCACAGTCCAGGGTCTCCGAGTAATATGTTTTTTTATACGAAGTTGTAGGGGCTGGAGAACCGGTAGGTTGGGAGTAGGCAGGAGTGGGGCAAGCAACATCAGAATATGGTCGCCTGACTGCTGGGAAACGGGCCGAAGCCTCAAGGTACGACACACTTTCCTGTGACATAACAAGTTTAATTGATTTTTGCCTACTCTGTTCAGGACAATTCTTATCAGTTGCAGGGTGCATGGCTGAGCAAAATAGACAGGAAGGGGAGTCAGTAGTACACTCATCACCGGTGTGGGGTTGGGAGCACTTAGAGCATCTTGGCTTAGAGCGGCATTGGGCTTTAACATGCCCAAAACGGCAACACTTCAAGCATTGGAACACGGCAACACTTCAAGAATTGTTGGAAGGAGATAAGTCTCCACCGGGATGGACGAATAGAAGAGGAATACACGTGGTGGAAGGGATTGACCCGAAAATGTGAGAACAACTGTCTGGGTTGGAACCCATTCTGCACTATTGTTGGAAATCACTTTTCTGTTTAATCTACGGGCTTTAATAACTTCACCACAGCCGGAAGGTACAACCATAGTGAAGACTACCTCCTCCATTGTTAAATCAAGGGGCACACCTCTCACTATACCCATGCGGGTCACAATATGTGTAGGAATTATGGCAGTGTAGTTGGCTTGTGCAAGAATGGAATTCTCAACGAACTCATTGGCGGCCTGGGCATTGCTAAACTCAATAGAGACTTTATTACGACCAATACTCTTGATGCTGCCATCCACAATGTGTTGGAATTTATTTTTATGTAGGAACTGACCTAGCTTAACAGGTCTGATGGTCAGGCCTGCATCTGGATGTGCCTCGATTCTGCTAATGTGGACTAAGAAAGGAGCATTGTCGCTACCGGAATACTTTTTCTTATTCAATGCATCAGGGTGAGAGTAAACAGTCTGAATAGAGGCATTGAGTAAATTCCTGTCGGCAACTTTCTTACTCGGGATGGAAGTTGGTTCCGGATCGGTAGTCGATTTTCTTTTATTCGATACCTGGTCCTGAGAGAAGACATCAGGGGAACTCATGTCAATGTCCGGAGGGACATTGCGCTCGTCGTCGGCATGTAAGACCGACGCCATGTGGAGTCACATATAACACGCAAATTACGCACCCACCACCTTACCTGTTAGTAGAAGCACTATTCTACACAAGATTATCACAACTCAATGGAAAACAAATTGAAATTAGGCCTAAAAACCACTGAAATGAGCAGAATTTGGAGAAACACGTGTCACATCCAATCACTCTGACAGCCAACCTCCTAATCGCCTTCATAATATATTTCACTTTGCACCTTATTATTTTGGGAGGGTAGGTTCGACATTTCCATTACTAGGTGATTGTCTCAAGTTTTGCCTCTTTCTCCTAGTAACTGTTGTATATCCCTCCTCATTACTCATTTCAGACTCCGTCCTCATTCTTTTGCCTCTTGTTATACCAACACAGTTTACCTTCTTATTCACTATGTCATTGTCGTCCCATTCCAAATCTGATCCATATATAATTCTATTGACATCTATCGGTGTCAGGTCTTCAATGCGATCTAAAGGTAGGTCGTCTTCTTCCTCGCCTTTATCTGACATTATCGGCTCCTGAGTGATGTGTGACTTTAATACCCCAAGTGGGTAAAATGAAATTAAACTGTCTTTCGCAGTATAAGACTAATATTGCACATATAGTTAGTCACAATAAGTTCACATGTTTCACTTCAATATAAAAAACCATTTAATAACCAGCAAACCTATAATAGTCTTCAACACACTATTTAAAACTCGACTCGCGAAAAAAGCGTCTATGCAATAGAGCACCTGACACTCGACTGGGAAAATAAATGATACCGATAATAAATTTAAGAGAAGAATTTTGTCTTATTTGCTTTTTGAAACAACTTATTGCAGTTATGGTGTCCGCAATAGTCGTCTTAATATAAAATTGCTTTGTTAATAAGTTTAGTTTTATAGAATAAGTGGCTGTTATTATAACCAAAGTTGATTATTGAGACTAATTAAAACTTCCTTTAGATTATGTATGCCTTTTATTAATTTTAATGACTATTAATAACATTTTCGTTTGCAAATACTACAAAAAGTTTTGTTTTAAGAACAGTATTACTTATACTGTCTGTTACTTAGAAGTTATAGTTAACAAAAAAGTGGCACTTCAAAACCCTTAAATTTAAGCCTCTTCTACAAATCTAAAAAATCAAATTGTATGTAAAGTTATGATACCGTGTAATAATAATTAATCAAAAGGAAAGCCTTAAGAAACTTTAAAATGGACCAAAATAAGTCAAAACTTTAAATGAACTTTAAATATCGATTATCTCCAAAGTGTGTTTTTTGGATAGTGACGTTTTGATAATTAATGTGCGATATGTGCCAATAATAGACATGTAGGTACGTCACTCAAGAGATACACAGCATATAAACAATTATATTATTACCATTGATTCTAATAACTAAATATCTTGATCACTACAGATTAGTATGTTTTAGGAGATTATGACAATGTAAAAAATAATATGACAAAAGTTATTTAGAAATGAAATACATGGCGTAACTCATGAATCCGTCGCGCATTTTTAAGCTACGCTTTGCCCTTTTCGCAGTTGCACCATTTCTCTGATGTTGTCTTGACTTTCTTTTAAACTTTGTTCCAAATATTCTTTGTTCCATTTTAACTCCTTTATGCTTCTCCGTATCTCCGCTTCCCTAGCGTTTACTTGCATTTTCACTTCATTCAAACCAATCATGAAGAACATTCTGCCCACGGGAGTGTAAAGTTTAACATCGGGTGGATATGTATCCATCTTTGTCAATGTTACTAATTCACGTTGCAATTTGCGGTTCAGTGATTCCGTTTTTGCGTTTATAGAATTTATTGTCTTGGCGGTCTCCACCATTTTCTCGTGTAGTTCCATGAACGCTTTCTTTAATTCCAAATCCACGACGGGTTTAGCCATTTTAGCCATAACTGAGCGCGATGTTGATACTCCGTGCGTACGTTGATACTACTTAAAAAGTACTTTTTTTTTTTTTTTTGTTTCATTCTCTCCTTTAGGAGAAGGCAAAGGGATCTAGCCCATAACAGCCATGTCTTATTTTTCTTATTTCTTCAGTTTGTAAGTCAGTCTCAGTCAAAACAAGTAATTCGTCGTATACTTGGCGTATACAGAGTCTAGTCACGGTCAAGTCATTCTTCAGTAAAGTGGCAGAATGTTTTACAAAAGATTTTGGCGGCTTCTTGTGGGAACCCGAAAGCTCCGTTACGCACTTTAATTTACACCTCCCTTCACTTGTACACTATCACTAACGTTTGCTGCACAATACTCTGCCATTATTAAGCTTCAAAAGTTAGAATGCACAAATTATAAGACTTATAAAGAAAAATGCTACTTCACTCGCCGAGTTCCCGCCAAAAAGCCTTATTTTTTTAGTTTAATTTTCTCTAGGAGAAGGCAAAGGGATCTAGCCCATAACAGCCATGTCTTATTTCTCTTATTTCTTCAGTTTGTAAGTCAGTCTCAGTCAAAACAAGTAATTCGTCGTATACTTGGCGTATACAGAGTCTAGTCACGGTCAAGTCATTCTTCAGTAAAGTGGCAGAATGTTTTACAAAAGATTTTGGCGGCTTCTTGTGGGAACCCGAAAGCTCCGTTACGCACTTTAATTTACACCTCCCTTCACTTGTACACTATCACTAACGTTTGCTGCACAATACTCTGCCATTATTAAGCTTCAAAAGTTAGAATGCACAAATTATAAGACTTATAAACAAAAATGCAACTTCACTCGCCGCGATCCCGCCAAAACGCCTCGTGCGACATACAATATAGGTAAAGGACGTCCATACAGCCTAGTCTGATTTTACTTTCCTCTGATTCCCTTTTAGGTAAGGCCGGAGCCAAGTCTTCGTATCAAATATGTAGTAGGGCCGAAGCCAAGTCTTATTTCTACACAATATAAGTTTTTTTTTCCTAAAATCCGATAATTGTAAAATCCGTTGAATGTCTTGTAAAGTCCGATGATAGTTAAGTCCGGTGATTTTGTTCAATAGAATATATCGTTGATGGTATTGCTAATGTAGTCGTAGATAAAAGAATAAGTTTCGAAATTTTTCAATGTCTTTAATTTACCGTCTGGTCGGAATTTTCTATACAAGTAGCCGTCCTTAGTGTATTTTGTAGATCTCTTGCAGTTGTGGTGCGTTAACGTAAAGCATAGCGTTGACGATGTAGCGATCTTGCAAATGGTTCTTAGTGGAAAGGTGGTCGAAATCATTAGTGGAGTCACCAACTGAAAATTGTTAGACTTCGATACTAAAGATGGTTTCAGAATGGTTTACTTTGTATGGGTAATCGAAAATTTTTGATCGAATTCGGCTATGGTTCCTTAGGGAAAGTATTTTTCACGCAATATACCTATTTCATTTTCCTCTCCCATTTTGTAGTATCGGTGAAAGAACTGTTTTGTGATGGACCACTGTCTTAATGTAGATAGGTAGGTTACCTAAGTTGCTGCAGCTGTAGCGAAAAATCTTAGTGCTGCTCAGTCGACTGTGCCTACTCACTACGTAGGAGTATGTTCAAGAGGAGGTAGGTAGGTATGTTAGTCTGTTACATTAACATGCAACACAAACAACGTTTTTGATGTAATTTACATGAGATAATGTTGTCTTTTCAAGTGATTTCGATTGAGAGGTTAGGTAAGACCTAAATGTAGGTAGGTTAGTCGATACCTAGGTAGGTATTTAGAAAACGAACTGACGAAATGGAGAAGGTGGCCGAATAAGAAAATTGGAAAACCGCGTAGGGATGATCTATGACGGTCTAGCATATTCAACAGTGGACGGAGATAGGCTGATGATGATGACCAATTAGGTAGCAACCTACACACAGGAGGTCAATTATTTCTTATAAAATCAGCTGATTTGAGGTTCCATTTTGAGTACCTACCTACGTACAACTAGGTAAATTACACGGTGAGATATGGTGCGTGTGGGCCACGCGAAAACAGAACCGCGACTGAGCTGAGTGCTGAGTGACCCACTTCGTAGGTTACCTATCGCATCACACCGCGCGCGGGTCAATCAACCGATGGGGTCAGCGCACTTACTCGCGCTTAACTTCGGTTCCCTGTTGGATAACTGTGTTCTGCCCTCAAAAGTCGTTCTTTCATTGGATCTCTTAGTAGGTCCTATATATCGGTGTGTGTCTGACGATTAGAAAGGATTGGTTGATTTTTTTTCAACTGACATCGATTGGTAAGTAGGTTAAAAATAAATTGACAACCTGAAAAAGTGACTGTTGCAGTTTACTGTAAACCCCAATGGCTTAGTAGTGAGGGTCCAGTGGTAAGTGTTAACGTGTGCGATTCCCGCGAAATGTAAACATAAGTATTAAGTAGGTAGGTACTTAGGTACATCCACCTACCGCAACGTGAATAGGTACGAAACCGTCACAATCATGGTTAGTACGGCAAGGAGTCGGGCTTGGATGGATAACTGTTTCATAGTTTGATACTAAAAGCGTTCTTAGCATGGCAAAAAGCTCACCCATCGACTAGGACTGAGGTCGATGAGCTCGCCACTCCGCTAACCTTAATGCCTACGAAAGTAGGGCTAATCGGAAGGTACAAGCATGCCACAAATTAACAAATAATGCTTGGAGTAGGTAGGTATCTGCCTACAATTGGGACAACATCGTTACTTGGATTAATAGGTTGTAGGTAGTAAGTATAAGCCACTCATTCGTATCCTTTTTTGGTCCCAATCAAATCACAATGAAAATATTTTATTTCATAGGATAAAATTATCACTTGAAAACGTCACTATTAATAATAATATTACATTTAAATTTACGGCTCATTCACAAAGCTGACTCCCCAGAGAAGAACGAGCATTTGCTCTCTCTAGGGTTGCTCTTTTAAACAGATTATGGGTTACAATTTGTGATTTGATAATTATATGAATAATAAGACAGCTATGTCCATGCTTGCTTATCATTCAAATAGTCAGTGATTTTATAATAGCCTTTTGCTAATAATTTCTGCTTTATGATTGCTTCAAATTTATTTAAAGCCAAATTTTGAATGTCTACTGGAACCTTATTATAAAAGCGTAGGTATATAAGGATGCCCTTTGAAGGATTTACTAACTTTGTGAAGTCGGCTAACATAAACAGATAACTGGTTCTTATTCTTTGTATTAACATTGTGCCTATCACCATCATGCCATTTTTAGCAAATAAGGTTATATTTTTTTTTGCATATAAAAATCTAATAAATGTAATGAGAAGTCATTGTTAAGATATTTATTTCCTTAAACTTATCTCTAAGAGACACTCTAGGTCCTAATTTATAAATGGCATGAATAGCACGCTTCTGCAAAACAAAAATTATATGTATGTCAGCAGCGTTTCCTTACAACACTATGCCATATGACATCAAGCTGTGGAAATAGCTAAAGTAAACCAGTCTTGCGGTATGAACGTCTGCTAAATTTCTGCTTTTTTTTTTTTGACTGCATACGCTGCAGAAGCAAGCTTTATCTCTAGTTTCTCAATATGAGGCCCCCACTGAAGCTTAGCATCCAATGTCAGTCCTAAAAAGACAGTAGTGTCACAGATTACTAATAAGTAGTGTCTACAAGGTCCAATTTATCACCTCGTACAAATATGTCAGTAGGCAGTTGTTTAAGATTTGGTAAAGTACATTTTATGCATTTAGTTTTTTTTTTTCATTCAAAAGAAGGTTATTTACTGTAAACCAGACAAGTTCAAAAATAGCATTGTTTACATCGTCACAAGATGATTGATATCTCTTAACTTTAAATAGCACAGAGGTGTCATTGACGACCGATTGGTGTAGTGGATAGTGACCCTATCAGCGAAACCAACGGTTGCGGGTTCGAATCCCGCGACGGGTAAATGTTTGTATGATGAATACGAACATTTATTCCCGAGTCTTGGATGTTTATATAAATATTTATGTATGTTTATCCGTTATCTAGTATCCATAGCACAAGCTTTGCTTAGTTTGGGACTAGATGATTGGTGTAAGTGTCCGAAATATTTATTATTATTATTTGCAAACAATACTATTTCACATCTATTCCGGGCAAGATGAGGCAAGTCATTAATGTACACAAGAAACAAAAATGGTTCGAGAATTGAACCTTGTGGCACGCTCGTATGGACCTCAGACCCGGGACTCAGGACTTAGTTCCATTAACACCTACCCTCTGAATTCTATTATACAAGTATGATTTTAAAAGATTCAAAGCCTGATCTTGTATGCCGTAATGGTGTAGTTTCCTGATTAATATATCATAATGAACACAATCTTTTGATTGACAAATCTTTGCGCCTTTGACAAATCGCAGAAGACGACAATTGCATCCCGCGAATTCTCCCAGGCATCAAAAAATTATGTTTAACTAGCTCAACACCGGCATCAGTTGTTGAGCGACCCCGTGTGAATCCAAATTGTTGGATCCATTAAGTCCGGTAGTAGACGTTAGTACGGTAACGTCATGATTTGTTGTTACGATGTAGGTAGGTAGGTACCTACGATGTGTTCTTATGTAAAATGTTGCATGATAGGTTAGTAGTGTTAGAGGTGTGGTTTTAAATAAAAGAATACTTAACATTGATTATTTACTTTGGACTTCTTAATCAAATTATTACAAAAGTTTCACACACGTTTCATTCGACATTTTTTCACAGCACGAGTTATGGTCATAGTTAAGCAATTAAAAAAAAAAAACAAAGATTATAAGGCTTTGGAAGATGGGACATTGGCCCTTCATTACTCTCCCTCAATGTTCCATTTTCCAACACAATTCAAACCCAGCCAACTTACACATTTATTTAACTGAATTTTAGGTAATGGCTTTGTCAAAATATGCGCTATTTGTTCCTTTGTTGATATATATTTCACCTTAATTAGTCCCTCTTCAACTATTTGCTTTATAAAATTATATTTTACATCAAGATGCTTCAATCGTTTTTGGTCTGGATTTTGAACTGTTCTAATAGTACTTGAATTATCTTCAAAAATTACTACATTATTAACATTAATATTTAACTCAGCCAAAATTTTAATAAGCCAACATGCTTCCATAGAAGCTTCGCATAAAGATATCAATTCTGCTTCAGTTGTACTAAGAGCAACTGTTGACTGTTTTTTAGATCTCCAAATGATAGTATTATTAAACAATTTAAATAGGTATCCAGATGTTGACTTTCTGTCCGTTGTGTCTCTTGCAAAGTCAGCATCAGCATAACCTACTAATACACAGTCAGAATTACTATCATATTTCTTATAGATTAGTGAATAGTTTACACTTTGTTTAACATATCTTAGTATTCTTTTCAAAGCTTTATACAATTTTTCACACGGTTGAGATTGAAATCTACTAAGGTAACATACTGCGGTGGCAATATCAGGTCTTGAACCAATCATCGCATACATCAGAGACCCAATCAATGACCTGCACTTGTGTTCCCAATTAAAATCAACTTCATTACTGTTAACATTTAGAACAAAATTCTGGTCCATTGGTGTATCGCAGCCCTTACAATCCTGCATGTCATATTTCTGTAAAACTCCCTTTAAGTATTTAGTCTGATTAATATGAACCTCTCCTGGTAACTTGTTAATAGAGATCCCTAAATATGTCAGATTATTACTACCTATGTCCTTCATTCTGAACTTTGTACATAAGAAATGTTTCAACCTCTCTATTTCCTGAATATCTCTCCCTATAATAAGCAAATCATCGACATACAAAAGTAGATAAAGATCCCCTTTGTTGTAGAAGCAGTAATCGTTTTCTGACCTTTTTAGACCATATCCTGTGATAGTTTCATGAAATTTCTCATACCAATATTTTGGTGATTTTTTCAGCCCATATAAGGACTTCATCAGTTTTAATACATGACCTTCTGGTATTTCTAATCCCTCTGGTGGATGAAGATAGACATCTTCAACTATATTCCCATATAGGAAAGCTCCTTTCACATCCATTTGACTTATATGAAGGTCCTTGTGTGCAGCAATAGATAATAATATTCTTAAAGTCTGTAGTTTCAAAACAGGTGAATATATGTCTTCCAATTTATCTCTTTGCTTAAATCCACGTACGACTAGCCTTGCTTTACAAATTTCTTCATTTCCTATTTCCTTTCTGGTAAATATCCATTTACAGTCAATTAACTTTTCATTTTCCGGTTTAGGTACAATTATCCAAGTTTTACTTTCTTCTATTACATTTAATTCTTCTTTAACCGCATTTTTCCACTGTCTTTCATCTTCTCTTCCTTCTATATTTTTGTAATTCAAAGGAACATCCTGGTGACTGGTCATTAAAGCATATAAAGTTTCTTCACTATCATCATCACTTAAATTTATCTCGTAATCTTCTTGCCATTTTGGTTTTGTAATCTTTCTTTTTTCTCTACCTGTTCTTGAACTTTCTTCATTAATTCTTCCTGGTGTATTTATTAGATTTTCTTTCTTCTTTTCTTTGACTTCTTTATTTATTGTTTCTTGTTTCTTTCTTGGAGTTTCTCTTGTATATTCTCTTTCCTCTTCCACTTCTTGATTAAAATCTTTTCTTTTATAATTATTTCCATTTTCAGGTGTTTCTTCATACTTATCGTTATTATATGGTAACCCGTCACAATGATCTATGGGTAAGGGTAAGTAAACTTCGTTTTCACTAGCTTTTCCTTTTTCATGAAATAAAACATTTCTTCCAACAACTGTTCTTTTATTTTCCTCGTCATAAAGTCTGTATCCTGAAGTGCTGTAACCAATCATAATCATTCTTTTTCCAGGATTATCCAGTTTCTGTCTTAATTGTTTTGGAACATGATTATAAGCAATGCTTCCAAATACTCGCATAGATGAAACATTTGGTTTTATACCTGTCCACAATTCAGATGGTGTCTTTTCCTTTCCCACTGTTGGGCTTCGGTTGGTTACGTAAGCAGAGTACAACACAGCATCACCCCAGAATTCTTTACCCAAGCCTGAATCAGATAAGATTGTCCTAGCCTTATCCATCACCGTCCTATTCATTCTTTCCGCGACGCCATTCATCTCCGGATTGTATGCAACTGTATACTGAATAACTATTCCCATCTCATTACAGAATCTTTGAAGTTCTCCTGAAGTATACTCACCACCGTTGTCTGCCCTGAGTTTAAGTAAATTTGTATTGAAATGATTTGTAGCATAAGAATAATAAGTTTTGAATTTTTCAAATACTTCGGACTTTTCTTTTAAAAGATATATCATAGTGAAATGTGTAAAGTCATCAATGAATGTAAGGAAGTACCGGTAGCCTTCTCTGGTTACAGGTGTGATTGGCCCACACACATCCGTGTGTACCAATTCCAATGGATACTTTGCCCTATATCCCTTTGTATTAAATGGATGTCTAGTCATTTTACCAAGTACACATGGCTCACATAGTGCATGTTCATGGATTGGTATATTTCTTAAATCATTTAACCCATCTACTAAATTTTTATTTGACAAAATACTTAAGTTTCTAAGTCCTAAGTGACCGAATCGCCTGTGCCACAGCTGTAAGATACTATTTTCATGTTGTGATGTCAAATTGCATTCATTACTCAATTGTGGAAACATTTCAATTGTGTACAACGAACCTTCATTATTGCCTATCATTGTAAGGTGATCATATTTAAAAATCCTAATTTTTCCTTTACAAAATTCAACTCTAAAACCACTGCTTTCAATTTTTGATACAGATAACAAATTTTTTCGTAATTCTGGTACATAATATACATTTTTTATTGTAAAATCAGAACAATATTTTCCAACATAGGATTTAACTTTAATATTACCTATTCCAATCGCTTTCAATGTAACACCATTTTTAGCAGCAGCAATTATCTTTGGTTTACTTAATTGTATATACTCAGAAAAATTATCTTTAATATTTGTTAAATGGTCTGAGCAACCCGAATCAACACACCATAACATAGACTTATTTTTTAATTTTGAAGACACTTGCTCACCTCTATAATTTTCTTTGTTATGCTCAGAATAAAATGCACTATCTTCTGATTCCAAGTCCACTGCAAATGACTGATGCTGCCTGTTACCTGGATTTCTAGTTGGCTGTCCTCTAGTTGGTCTCCAACTTCCTCGCTGACCCCATCCTCTGCTTGGTCCTTGATGGCCTCTCCATTGCGCTTGTCCATATGACTCTTTTGATCCCCGTCCATATCCATGAAATTGTCCTCTATTAGATTGTCCTCCTCTCGCATCAAAATTCCTATATACTTGGTTCTGTTGTCCCTTTAATTTACACTCAAACTTTTTATGGCCTTCCTTACCACATGCAAAACATAAGAAAGCATTTTTATGTTGTTCTCTTCCTGTGTTCTTCATTTTATTCCTTTTTTCTTCTTCTCCTAACAGGCGGTCTTTAACTATGTCTACAGTAAGGTTGGGTGACGACTCCAGAGTGGTGACTATTATTTCGTATGATTCCGGCATTGAAAGTAGGATAACATTTACCTTTTCGTCCTCGCTCAGAGCACTGCCCGCATCTCTCAATTGGTTAAATATTTTAGACATTGCCGATAAATGATCATTCATTGTGCATTGCTGATTATATTTCATGTCATTAAGTTGACGTCTCAAAAATAATTTGCTTCTAATTCCTTTTTTCATAAAATTATTTTCCAACTTTTGAATCATGTTATACGCAGTATTTTCATCTTGAATGTAGTCTATATGGCTATCTGCCACTGAGCTAATTATAATACTTTGGGCACGCGCTTCCAATTTTTTATGTTCGGGCGAACTTGCAAATCCTACTAATTTAATCGCGTCCAAGCACTCATTTTCACGAAGAATACTACCTAATCTAAACTTCCATGTTGCGTAATCCTCTCCCGCAAACTGTTTAATGTTGTGAAGCTTGAAGTCCGCCATTTTCACTTTCTATTGTTCAAGATTTTCTTCTTACTTATTCGATGCGATTCTTATTGAATTTCTCTTTTAAACAACCACGCTCTGCTACCACTGTTAGAGGTGTGGTTTTAAATAAAAGAATACTTAACATTGATTATTTACTTTGGACTTCTTAATCAAATTATTACAAAAGTTTCACACACGTTTCATTCGACATTTTTTCACAGCACGATTTTTTTTTTTTTTTTTTTTAATTATTTAAGGCTTTGGTAAAAACCATCAGCCTAAACCATTGAAAACAACTAAATCCTATTACAAAAATGGGAAGAAAACTAAGATACAACAAATAACAGAAAAAAAAAAATTAAAAAAAAATCTAAACTAAGCTAATTACAAAAATTTGAATAAAATTACAAACCTAACAAATATACACAACTTATTACAATAGGTAACCTATTACACTTTTACAAACGTATTATTTACAAATTCAAAAATAATTTGATACAGGCTATTATGTTTTAAAAGCTCTTGTATGTTATTGGGTAACTTATTACATTCTAGGGCATCCTGACATAGTGAAATGAATAGCAGACGTTGCAGAAGGAATTGTGAACAATCAAAAAACAAATGGTTAACATCGCAATATTCGCAAGAGCAGTAATTACAAATGGAATTAGGACTTAGTTTCAATCTAGATAAATGTGCAGGAACCCTACAATGACCTATGCGGAGCCGGCACAAAGTCGTTATAAAATTCCTGCCTGGATATGTTCGGTATATTTCGAACCAAGTCTTCAATGATGGGTTCGGGACTATCTCGCCGTGCCACTTTCCCTTGACTTCTCTCGATAGTCTTAGAGCAAGACTCCATCTTTTCATTAAATTTTCTTTAAGTATTAATACCAAATCTGAGTGAGGCACTTTGAAATCACAGTGATGAACATTATCCGATGATTTTGCCAGAGAATCAACTAACTCATTTCCGAGTATACCAGAATGCCCCGGTACCCAACAGAATTCCACAATGTTATTATTATTCGAGCAGAGATCATGAATAAGATTCCGTAATATATAAATTAAGTAATTACAATTAGACGTAATCTGAGAGCGGGATAACGCTTGTAGTGCGCTCATCGAGTCTGATAAAATTAAAAACTTATTACAAGAAAAATTATTGCTATTAATGTACATTAGAGCATAAATAATTGCTAGTATTTCGGCTGAATAAATTGAAAAATATTTGCTACACGAAAAAACTCTGCCTGATCTGATAGAAGAATCATAGAAAGCAAAACTTGTACGGGTATTCGTTTTAGAACCGTCAGTATAAATCTTGATGAAACCTCTTTTATCATATAAATACTCATAAAAATCAAACTTAGATTTAAATTTAATAATAGTAATTGGAATATCTCTCATCATGGACTGAAAACTATTAGAGAAACAAGGAATTAAGCTATGCCAGGAAACAGTATCTTGAAATTCAAAGTTTAAATAAGATATAGATTCACTAATGGTGGTGCTAGTGGACAGCGGAGTTACATTATAATTAGGGATGGTAAAATCCTCTAAATAGCGACTAACTAGCGCGTTGTCACGACTGATTAAGTCGAGGCAAAATTTATCAATTATATAACTTCTTCGTAAAAACAGTGGAGGGATACCGGACTCTACTTCCAAAGAATTTATTGGGGAAGACATCATAGCGCCGGTAATAATTCTTAACGCTCTATTTTGAATAACATCAAGTTTACGAAGTAAAAAATTAGATGCGTTGCCATAGAAAATACAGCCATAATCAAATTGGCTACGAATCATCGACATATAAAGGGTTTTTAATATTTTCGGGTCAGAGCCCCAGTTGACACCAACCAGAGACTTCAATACATTCATACGAAGTTCAGCTTTTTTACATATGTAGGCAATATGAGGAGCCCAGGATAGTTCGGAATCTAGTACAATGCCTAAGTACCGTTCGGAAGTACAAAAGGGTAATAAGGCATTGTTATAATATACTTTGGGATGGAATAAACAACTGTGACTAAATAGCATAACAGAACTTTTGTCGACATTTACTTCTAATTTTAGGTGGTTTTGCAGTAAATTACATAAAATTAATAAACAGTTGTTCATAATAAGCTCACCTTCGGAGAGATCCTCACAATCTATATAAATAACAAGGTCATCAGCATAAAAGGAGTAATTAACTGATGGAGGAATATGTTTCATAAAGTCAACGAGGCTTAGGATAAATATTAATGGGGAGATAACGGAACCTTGAGGTGTACCTTTGAAGGTACTTTTAGGGCCATAAAATTTATTTTTTATCTTAAGAGAGACGTTACGGTTATTCAAAAAATTAAAAATCCAAAATAAAGCAGGACCAGGAATGCCAAGTTTGTGTAAACTTTCTATTAAGTAATTATGATTGATATTGTCGAATGCCCCTTTAAAATCTAGAAAAACAGCTAAGGTAAATTTATTGTGTCTCATATTGTTTCTAATGTCACCTATTAAACAGCCCAAATTATACATAGTGTTTTTGCCCTTGCGAAAACCAAACTGATGATCTGGAATCAGAGAGTTGTGTTCAACAAACCATTCGAGACGATTCTTCAACATAGTTTCAAACAACTTAGCTAAACATGAAGTAAGAGAAATAGGACGATAAGCGTCTAAACTATTTGAATCTTTATTAGGTTTTAAAATAGGAACTACAAACTGATTTTTCCAGATAGGAGGAATAACTTTGTGCAACCAAAGATGATTGTAAATATTTAAGAGAATTCGTTTAGAATCAATAGGTAAGTTTTTAATAACTGAATAGGGAATGAAATCAGGGCCAGGTGAAGTATTCTTTTTCTTATCCAAAGATCCTTCTAATTCATAAAATTCGAAAGGATTCAGAATCCATTGAGCTGACTCTGAACCTTCGAAAGCAAAATAAGCATTTAATTTATCAGAACTAATATTACAAGAATTTGACGACGAAATTTTATCAAGATAATCTCGAGCATTCGATGGATTATCTAAAAAACTAGTTTTAATATTATTATTATTATTCAACTTAGCGAACTTAAATTTTTTAACTTTGTCCCAAATTAGTTTCAAAGGGGTCATTCGATTGAAAGTAGAACAGAGGTTATGCCAGCTTCAAAGCTTCTGTTCAGATAATATTTTTTTCTTTTTAGCATCAAATTGCTTATAAATTAGATAGTTCTCTAACGTAGGATATATTTTAAAAGACTTTAGTGCAAGTTTGGATTGATTGACGGCTTGAGAGCACACATCGTTCCACCAAATAAGTGATTTACGTTTTTTAATGTGGCAATTATAGGATTTTTTAGGGAAAGTCAATAAAATGTCATAGAGTGTTTGTATAAAACTCTGAGTACTGAAACAGTGAAATGTTTCAGTACTCAGAGGTATAAAATTGTTATAGTTGATTATGGGATCGGTTTCTAAAACAAAGGAAGAAAATTTTTCTGTACAGAGTTCTGAGAATTTAGGCCACTCAATCTTATTGAAATTTATGTTGAATATACTGGGAGCGTCCGAGTTGGACGAAAAATTCAAGCGTTCATTACTAAAGGAAGCGATATCATTATTGTACAAAACACTCACCAAAAGCGGAAAGTGATTGCTACTCAACAGGTCGTCGAGTACAGAAAAAGAGCAACTGGAACTCGCAGCAGGAGAAGCGAAAACTAAGTCCAGAACGTTACCTTGTTGTCCGAAAGGAGCGAAGGTTGTAACAGTGAAATCATTCAGGCAAACTAGGTTATGTTCATCTGCAAAAGAATTAATAATATTACCTCTCCTGTCATTGTGACGGGAACCCCAGGCTGAATTGTGAGCATTAAAGTCTCCTATGATCAGGTAATTACGGTTGGAGATTTTAGAAAAAGCATTAGATAACATTTGTATGCTAAATTTGCCATTTGGAGGGGGAGGTATATAAACACATAGTATGTCAATGCAAATACAACCAACATTTACAGAAATTAATAAGTTTTGGAAGTGATAGTTTGAAGAGGTGTCAACAGTAGCGAAAATATACTTATCTTTAACAGCCACAGCAATTCCGCCATGTGGACGATCAGAGTCACGGCGAATGATATTATATCCTGGCAATTTGATGGACTTGGAGGGGTCCAACCAAGTGTCATTTAGCAAAATTATATCAATTTCAGTACCATGAGAACAAATAAAATGTTTTAATTGGTCTAATTTAAAATAGATGCTACGTGAATTCCAGTGAATGATATTAAGACTACTAATACCAATAGCTGGGTCCATAAAAAAAAAAATATTAGGATGTAAGATTATTAATAAGAGTTTCCTTTATATATTTAGAAGAGATTGTGGCATCAGGCAAAGTTTTCTTGTTTTTAAACAAATCTACCAAAGTTTTAGTGATAACATTCAATAGATCATCAGAATTAATTAAGTCAGTGAAGAGGGCTCTCTTCTGAGGGCCTTGTAGTAATTTCTTGAAATTTTCCGAATGAGTCGGTAATGGCTGAGAGCTAGCAGAGCTGCCAGCAGCAAATTTGGTCTTTGCTGTGACTGTAGCGTATGTAATTTTACCACTTATTTTGTCTTTAATCTCTTGATTCTTCTCTGACTTAATTGGACAGTTATTGCTAATTGCCATGTGAGGACCTTTACAATTAATACATTTCAAATTTGACTTGTCATTGCAGACTTTAAAGAAGTGATCACCACTACAGATGGAGCAGACCTGAGAACTCTTGCAGGATCCACGCCCATGCCCAAACTTGTAGCATACAAAACATTGACGGACTGGTTTCACATACTCCTTTACATCAAACCAGATGTAATCAAAAGTGACATGGTTTGGACGAGTAGAGCTTAGAAAGGTTACCAAAACTGTGGGAGTTGGTGAGAATGATCCATCAGGATTCTTACGTGTGAAGCGTTTCACTCCAATGATTTCAGCAGCTGATTTCATACTTGTCAATAAATCTTCTTCTGTAATTTCAATTGGAACTTTTATTATTCCTTGAGTTTCTAGGTGATCGTAGGGGATCTTAGCTTGCCAGTTATGACACTCGAGCAATGATTTGCCTAAGAGAAATGTATTTGCATCTTTTTTACTTTTGAAAAAAACTTTAATCAGAAACTTGCCTACAGGCTTAACATGGTCTAAGCCGGAGGAAGATTTGAGAACATTGATGGTCTTCATTAAGTCCATGGATGTATTAGGTGTTGAAGATGATAACAACACAGGGTACTCCTTTTTTCCATCCTCGGTATATATATGCACATAGTCTCTAAAAAGGCCTCTTTTACCAGAGATGAAATTTGCCGCCATTTTTTGCGGGCGAGACTCTTCTTCAGAGGAAGATTTTCTTTTGGCGGCAGAATTTCTACCACCGCTATCGTCAGTCATAGTAATATTGCACTTATACAATTATGTAACTATCTATAATTTCTAGTAATAAAGTCAAAAAATAAAAATAAAAGGGCGACTACTAAGTATTTTATAAAATTATTTCAAAATTTCCGCCTATCTCACTTGAAGTTCGCGCCCTTTTTTCTTTCACAGCACGAGTTATGGTCATAGATAAGCAATTAAAAAAAAAAAACAAAGATTATAAGGCTTTGGAAGATGGGACATTGGCCCTTCATTAAGTAGTGCTTTGTTAATCTGGTAGGTAGGTACATAGGTACCTACGTGTCAACTTATCCGGATGAGTGGATGGGGCGCAATACATTTCTTTAATTTGGTGAATAAATGAGTGATTATCTGACTGTCTCGACACAGACACAAATGAAAATCCATTGTTTGCGGATACCAAATGAATGTGTGTTACCAGTGATGGCACTGAAACGTGGTCGCACTATGAGCCTCATAAGAAAGCTCAAGGTTACGCAACGAGCTATGGAACTCTGCATTTCATTACGAGATCGAATCAGGAATAAGAAAATCCGTAGAAAAATAAAAGTCACCCACAGCCTAGTTTAGTAGGTAGTAAGTTCAGTGGGCAGGGCACATAGCACAAAAAACTGATGGTGGAATCTGGTTCTCTTTTTTAAAGCATCTAATCGTTTATAATCATTATTATTTTCTATAGTTGGATCATTTCTGTATAATTTCAGAGCCATAAAGGGCGCAATAACATATGTGCTATTCCACCATGGCGCTGGAGGCCTACTTCTAAAGATTACAGTTTTAACAAATCTTGGAACTGTCATTTGTTTAAGAGCATCAAGTCGAGAGTAGAATTGAAGGTATGATGACATTGGACCCTCATCAACCATCGTCATGTCCAAGAAAATAGTTTCAGAAAGCTCCTGGAACTTTTTCCAATCTGTTTTATCATATAAAAAGGTGGGTTTACTTGATATAAGTCTATACATAATGTGATACTAGTAATAGTTAGATAGTGGTAGCTTCCCATGGCATCATCATGTAGTGACCACTCACAGAGGGGTGCGAGATTTGCGCTAACAAAAGTTACATCAATGCTGATGGATTACGTGTAGGATAGTTAACAGTAGTGAAGCTGCCATCATTTAGAATGCACAGGTTACAGTCATCTATAATATTGTATAAATCTTGACCTCGGCCCTTTGTAGATAGACACCCAAATATTACCTATTCTGTGCCCAAATGCAATATGATGTGCATTGAAGTCACCGCCAACAAATATGGGTTTAGGAAGATGATATGATATACAGATAAGTTATGGCAATAGTTTGTACACCCTCATAAAAACTTGTAGGTACCTATCTAAAGTGTTATATTTTAAATAAGGTTTTATCAATATTGCTGATGTAATTAGAGTCACGTTCCTCATCGCCGCCGCCGTCGCTAGTAACTGCTGTATAGTCCTCCTTCCTCTTCCTAATCTTGAGGTTCGGAGGATTATCCCCCTCACCCTCGTTACCCTCCATTATTGGAAGGTTCACCACCTATTTACACGATATGTAATTAACTTAATATAGAAAGTAAGAAATAAAATTTGAAATCAAAAGTTCAAATTGACCGCCTTGGTTGAGTTTCTCGCTAAGAATCTCCATGGTCATTGGTCAGGGAGGGACTGAGCCAGTGTTACATGTGGTTCTAGACCCATAGTTTGAACTGAAACGGAAAAGAGATGGATTTCACTCTACTGATTGTATAACTTCACTATTAAACGTTTACTGATTGTATTACTTCTCTGTGCTTTTATCTTACCGATTAGCATTACCAACCTACTGATTGCCTAATGTTATTATTTATTTGTATGATTTAATTATTTTACAAATAGTTATTGTTTTATGTTTGACAATAATTTGTTTTAGATTTCTTAAGCTTACGAAATTGCATGTTCTATGTAAGATAGTAAAAGTAGACAAATAAGTCTGATCTATTACCTATTTAATTGATTATGAGATGTACCTAGAAGGCTAAGTGGCCGAGTAAGTAAGTACATCATACTATCGGCTGATATGCATAACGACCGACTGGTGTAGTGGATAGTGACCCAATCTCTGCGAGAACAACGGTTGCGGGTTCGAATCCCGCGAAGGGTTTGTGTGATGAATACGAACACTTATTGCCGAGTCATTAATATTTATATAAATTATATTATATATAAATTATATTATTAAAAAAACACTAATCAAATTGACAACGCTTTATTGGCATACAGGACTACTCCATTGGAAAATGGGTTTTCACCAGCTGAACTATTAATGAGCAGAAAATTGAGATCCCATTTGCCTATAATCACAGCTAAATTAAGAAAACTCAAAAGAAATATTTAAGAAAGAATATTTAATAAAAAAGAAACAAGCTGATCATTATAATTCACGCCATCGTGCTAGATCTTTGTCTGATCTAAATGTGGGTGATTCGGTATGGGTAATTGATAAAAGAATTTATGGAGAAATAGGGCAAGTTCTACCATATAGGTCATATACATTCAGTGTACTAAGTATCGGGAATTTGTCAATAAAACAAAAAATACAAATTATTCATCTAAATTTATTTTATCGCCTTCAAAGTAGGCCCCATCGCTTGCAATACAACATCTCCACCGCTTCACCCAGTCTTCCATACATTTTTCATAGGCTATTTGCGGTATGGCCTTTAGCTCATTCAGCGAATTTTCTTTTATGGCTTCTATCGACTCAAAACGTTTTCCTCGAAGTGGTAATTTTAACTTGGGAAATAAAAAAAAGTCAGACGGAGCCATATCAGGTGAATACGGTGCTTGGTCGAGAACTTTTGTTGAATTTTTCGCTAAAAACTCTTTCACTATAATGGCTGTGTGTGATGGTGCATTATCATGGTGCAGCATCCATGAGTTGTGTTGCCACAAATCTGGACGTTTTCGGCGGATACTCTCACGCAAACGCTTCATGACGCCTAAATAATATTCTTTATTCACTGTTTCTCCCTCTGGAAGGAATTCGGAGTGAACCACACCACGGTAGTCAAAAAAAACTGTCAGCATCACCTTGATTTTGGAGCGACTTTGCCGCGGTTTTTTGGGTTTCGGCTCGTTTTCGAGACGCCATTCTGAAGACTTTTGGCTTGTTTGCATGTCGTACTCATAAACCCATGTCTCGTCGCCAGTTATTATACGTTTCATAAAGGTCGGATCCGTAGAAGCTCGGGAAACCATGTCTTCAGCGACATGCTTTCGCTGCGCTTTTTGAACAAAATTGAGCTCTTTTGGAACTAGTCGAGCGGCGACGCGTTTCATGCCTAAAATGTCAATGAGAATGTTGTGGACGGACTTAAAAGATATGTTCACCTCACTAGCCAACTCTCTCAGACTCATACGTCGATTTTCGAGCACTAGCTTCTTGATTCTGTCGATGTTTTCTTTGGTCGTAGCGGTTGAAGGTCTACCAGAACGAGGCAAGTCTACTACTACTTCTCGGCCTTCTTTAAAAGCCTTATACCATTCATAAGCCCTTGTTTTCGATATACACGATTCGCCGTAGGTATTTCGCAACATTTTTAGTGATTCACCACATGAAATATCATTTGAAACACAAAATTTAAGGCACACTCTTTGTTCAACAATATTTTTCATTGTAAAAATCGCCGAGGACTCAAAACTATGACCAACAAAAAGTGTAGTTTAAAACAAATTAAATGACAGATCCCGCTCAAATTTTGCGCGCTAAATCAGTACAGTGCTACCAACATGCAGTAAAAAAATTAGAACGACCTCTTTTACGCGGGTCTTTTTATTGACATATTCCCGATACTTTTTACACAGAGTAGTATAATAAATACTGATCAAGGAGAATATCGACGGAATAGGTGGCATTTGATTCCTGCTCCTTATAATGGAAACAAAAATCACATGCAGGGGTCAGTAAGTTCAAGTAATTTATGGGATAACTTTTGCCATTCTAATGTCAAAGAAATGAGGAAGGCTTTAATGAATATGAAAACTCTTGTATGTCAGATAATGTGAATAATGATGAAACTCTTGTTGCAAATGATACAGAAATAGAAAGAGGAAATCTAGTGTTAAATGATTCTCGTCCTATGAGACAGAGGTGGAAGCCTAGATTGTTAAATGATTATGTAAACTGACTTACTATTTTACCTTTTAATTTAAAGATTTAATTGTAAACAAAACAATAATAAATAAATATTTCGGACACTTACACCAATCATCTAGTCCCAAACTAAGCAAAGCTTGTACTATGGATAACTAGATAACGGATAAACATACATAATTATTTATATAAACATACATAAATATTTATATAAACATCCATGACTCAGGAATAAATTATATTCATCAAATAAAATTCATATTCATCACACAAACATTTACCCGTCGCGGGATTCGAACCGTTGGTTTCGCTGATAGGGTCACTATCCACTACACCAATCGGTCGTCCAATACAATAAGAAAATTATTTTGTATAATTAAGTAAATATAAACATATATATGGAAAAATAAAGCTTAATAAATAATAAGTAAATGTTAGTTTATTTAGCACCTACGATGATAATGTATATGGGTGAACTTTCAATGTGTTTTCATCTCTTTGAATTTTAATAAAGATGAGCATCCTGAGAGAAGGGACGTATTGTAATGCTGTTTCTGGAACGCAGTACTGTTAATGTTTTCAGAACGAACCTTTTTGACAGTTCTTGATTTCCCCCGAAAATGGCCCCTCGAGCTCTCTCCAGGTTGACTCGACTCGAAGACACAACTTTGTTTATTTTACAGCTAATAACGCAATAAGCTGACTTTTTATGTTTATTAATTTTGGAAGATCCAAGTGGCTATAAAGGACATCGTCCACATAGATGGAGTTCAAAATTACATGTGCAGCCAATTCATTTTGATATCTGTATGCTAGCTCATTTAAACATCTTGTAGCTAGAGAAATTTTTATTCCTTAAGTGACAGTATTTAATTGCAGACATTTTATTGGTTCTTCTGGATTATATCTCCACAAAAAGTTAAGTAACTACCTAATACATTATGAATTGGTATTCGGCATAGAAACTTCGAATTGATTGTTTATCTATTTTGCTTTGGAGGAGAGGTTCTCTGAGAATAATTCCAAAAGGGGGAGATAAACCTCCAGAAGATCCTAAATCGTACCGCCCCATTACTCTTCTCCCGTCTTTGGGAAAGCTCTTGGAGCGACTAATGGTTCCTAGGCTGCTACCGGGAGGCGTTAGGTGTCATGATAGGCAATTTGGATTTGTCACGGGAAGATCTACTGTAGACGCTGTGCTTCATGTTAGGCGCGACGTGCTAGAATCTGATTGCAAATATGTTTTGGGTATTTTTCTGGATATATCTGGTGCTTTTGACAACGCGTGGTGGCCAATAATACTGTCAAAACTTAAAAACCGCGGCTGTTATCGGAATATATACAGTATGTTGCTAGATTATTTTCACAATGGCAAAATTGAACTCCATCTTGGCCGCTGCACGTTGACAAAATCTCTTTCTAAAGGATGTCCACAAGGTTCTGTTCTTGCCCCTGTTTTGTGGAATATCGGGTTTGATGATTTTCTTGAACTTCCTTTTCCAAAGGGAAGCCACATGGTAGGTTACGCAGACGATGGACTCCTCGTAATTCATGGTAACTCGAGAGCACAACTGGAAAATACTGCTAGTGAAGGCCTGGAATTGATTAATCAGTGGGGTGTATGTAATCGACTAGACTTCGCTGCACATAACACTCACCAAATGTTTCTGAAGGGGGACTTAAAAGTACCACCACGAATAAGTTTCCGTGGCGTAACCGTAACATCAAAAAAGAAAGTAACTTACCTTGGTTTTGTGATGGAGAGAAACCTGACTTTTAACGAACATACCGGCGCGGTAGGTGAACGGGCACGAACCAACTTTTATGCTCTTTCCGGGATCTCGCGAGCTACCTGGGGGCTAAATTATAAGATGTTGCTTATCATCTACAAAGCTACTTTTGTGGCCACTCTAACTACGGTGCGCCAGTTTGGTCAGATCGCGCTACTATAGGCACGGTCCGCCGGAAGATGCTTCAGAGTCGGCGAGTGGCCCTTCTCTTTCTGTGCAAAGCGTACCGAACCACAAGCACCGATGCTCTACCTGTACTTGCTGGCGTCTGGCCATCTGATCTCGAACTTCAGCGATTAGCTAATGCTTACTATGTAGCCAAGCAACTCTCCTGGGCGGAACTTAGGTTAGGTGAAAGACAACGTACTGACAGGCTTTTTAACGGTGATGCATCCGAGGCACTTCTTACAGAATGTGCAGGAGAGCTGGGACCGTAGTCATAATGGGAGACACTTGCATTTATTCTTTCCGTGTGTCCGCATAAGGCTCAAAAGCTCCTGGATCGAGATAGACCATCAGGTGTCCCAATTTCTGACAGGACATGGTAATTTCAGGGGTAAGTTGTACTCTATGTAACTGGTTAACTCATCGGAATGTGAGTGTGGTGCAAGTAGACTGCACACCACATACTATGGGACTGCCCGAGATGGACAGAGGAGCGTAAACTAATGTTATCAAAATTAAATGCGAATAGCCATCCAGTGTACTACGGGGATCTGGTTGCAAATCGTGATAGCTTCCGTGCTTTTAAGTCTTTCTGCCATTCGTATTACTGGCATTACTACACTAAGTAGATTAGCTACTTATCAAGAACTCACTGCGTCCCTTGGCTCCGTCCGTGGTGTATTCTATACTCATTAGGGACTGAGCCTCACTCAGTCCCCTTTACCCATTTAATTTTAACCTCATACGAGGGTTTTCTCCTTTTCTCTGGCTACACTCCCATTTGTAAAGGGGAAGGAGGAAATAATTTTATTTTTCCTTCTTTAAACCCCTTTTTCTTCTTCTTAAATTTGGGGCCCAAGGTAGCGTAAAGTCTTTTCTCGGGACACGCTTACTTTCAGTAGGCGACGTTCAGTTGTACCGCTGTTGATCCTGGTTACAGGAGTTGCAGTGGGAGGGTGTGGAGGTGGGTCATGTTTATCTATTTGACTGAATCTTTAAAGTATTGTTCACAATATACCTAGTTGTTCAGACGTTTTCTGTTCAGTGGATAATAAATTGTGGTACACTCACTACTGAATGCCAAAATTTTGAAATGGTACTATCTACGTCAGTACATTCCTGACAAAATAATGAGACAGCAGTAGAGAGGTTGAGCCAGGATATTGCCTGCAATTATACATAACCAAACTTAGTGTGGATGATCAGGATTGCGCAGGATCACAGAGCTTCTCGTGTTGCTGCTCATGCTGGGACAGCAATGCCTGAAAAAAGATATGAGCACCTAGTAAAATATCTATTTGACTCGGTTCATTGAAGGAGTCATCAGCGAGAGTTACATTCTTGAGGATTTTTAAATTAGCAATATTAATGTTGTGCTGTGGAAAGGCACATGAAAAAATATCCAATAGCATAGTGTCTGACACTATTTTCAGAATTAGCAATGCCGCTGTGTGAAGTTGTGCATTTGCTTTTTTCCTAACAATGTGGCAACGTTAGTTGTAATGAAGGATGCTTGGCTAGTAGAGTGAAGGAGAGCGTTTTACATAAGTTCCTTGCCGTCTTTACATATAATTTTAACTTTAGCAGTGTGGTGTATCAAGGGCGTACCCAGGTAGGGGCAGGGGGGCAGCTGCCCTCCCCTAGAAGATAAAATAAACGTCAATTTTCCTGGCAAGTGGGAATTAAAAACGTGTTACCTACTTTGCGCAAAATGAAGTGTTGGAAACAAAATATCTTTTCAGTCAGACATCGAAACTGCGAAACCGTCGCATCTCGTGTGTTTTGTGGCATAATCAAACTAATTAGTTTCTACTTGTAAGTACTACGTAAACTAATGCGAAAATCATGAAAATTAACTTTTAATAATTAATAAATGTAAATTTCATGATTTTTTGTTTCAATATACCCGACCGACCATCGTCTCGAAACAGGTATGAGCTGCCCCCCCCTAGCTGAAATCCTGGGTACGCCCTTGTGGTGTATGCAAATAAAAGAATAATTAAAATACTTTTAATTTCTTTTATTTTCTCCTCCAGGAGAAGGCAAAGGGTCTAGGCCATAACAGCCATGTCTTATTTCTTCAGTTTGTAAGTCAGTCTCAGTCAAAACAAGTAATTCGTCGTATACTTGGCGTATACAGTCTAGTCACGGTCAAGTCATTCTTCAGTAAAGTGACAGGATGCTTTACAAAAGATTTTGGAGGATTCTTGTGGGAACCCGAAAGCTCCGTTACACACTTTAATTTACACTTCCCTTCACTTGTACACCATCACTAACGTTTGCTGCACAATATTCTGCCATTATTAGCCGATGGGCCATTTAATCAAAAAGACAAATATGCGAAAGTCATAAAATTGAATGTACAGTTGTACGATGCGATACAGCTTGGCTCAGCCTTAACCTTCTGAACCTAACCAACAGTGTCGGGCTATCCCGACCCATATTGCTCGCGCTTCAAAAGTCAGAATGCACAAATTATAAGAATTATAAAAAAAATGCAACTTCACTCGCAGAGTTCCCGCCAAAAAGCCCCCATTTTTATTTCACCTCGAAATTACACAGAGTATCCTAACATTCAGATCTACCATAGATGCATACAATTCAGATTACACTACAAATATCCCCGTTTATATGTTGAAAAACATGAAATAAATCTGTACTTTCCGTAAAAATACCAATTATATCGTGGATATAGGTATACTTTACAACTCGTAACATTTTTCTGATTTTTTGTATTATAGCTGTAGTAGTGTTCATTCATTACATCCATAGATAATATATTCATGTAGCTATTGCTTTTCACAGATTACAAATACACCCAGTAGAAGAGTATCTATAAACGTTTTTAACACCGTAGGTATTTTCGAAAATTTGACAGGCGCGCCGAGATACTTGACCCGCGGAGTTAAAAAAAGGAAAGAGAGGACAGAGAGGTTAAGCGCTGAGGAGCCTTTACAGTCCTTTGTGAACGTCTGATTGGTGTTTCACGCTCAGGCAGTGCACACGGCATTCCTTCAGATGCATCAATTATTTTGTCAGTCGTTTACCATTCAATATGAACATCCTTAGATGGCGTTAGTAGCTTCTTTGACAGAGAAGGCTGACAAATTTGATCAGATCGAAATTATACATACAAGGGTTCCGACAACTTATCATAAACAAAATCATCTTTATCCATTATTTGATCTTGAGGCAAAGAACGTATTATTTGGTCTAGGTGACGTTTCCAAATAAGATTTTCATTTAAAGTTTTACACAATAGGTTCTTTGTCCCAAAACTTCATCAACAACACATTTAACAAACTGTTTCTCATTAGGGTTTCTATTATCCCTACAATACACATAATCTCCCTCTTTAAAAATTTCCTCTCTTTTTCTTTTATCATGCCTTCCCTTCTATGTTTCTGTGTAGCTAACAAATCAAATCTAGTACGTAGCTTTCTTTGAAAAATTAATTGGGATGGTAACATTCCAGTTATAGAGTGAACAGAATTTCTGTAGTGGAAAAGGTAACGATTCATCCCACCAAAAACATTCTGTAAAAAACTAGCCAAGTCTCGATGGACCTGCTTGAATATCTCTAAAAAGTAATGAAATCTATACAAAGTCGTGCCAACTCTAAGGTTCCTTACTGCGATTTCTTTATTATTATAGTTAATGTTGTGTGACTTGGCCGTTGAAGGGAACACAGGGGTACAAAACCAGGTGCTCCATGACACCAATGGTGTGCAATCACCAATCTGTCGCCAGAACCGCTATTAATGTTATTAATTATGTTATTAAGAATGTTCAACGGCAAACTATTAGCGAATAACCTGTGTGGCGTTTACATAACATTCTTTATACGTTAGTGGCTTTATCAAGCCTACAATTGACTGGTTATTGAATCAACGTTTTCCAAGTGGCAATTTTCCATCGTCAATGCGTAGCGGTTCTGGCGACAGATTGGTGCAATGGTGTCATGGAGCACCTAGTTTTGTACCCCTGTGTACCCTTCAACGGCCAAGTCACACAACATTAACTATAATAATAAAGAAATCGCAGTAAGGAACCTTACACTTGGCACGACTTTGTATAGATTTCATTACTTTTTAGAGATAATCAAGCAGGTCCATCGAGACTTGGCTAGTTTTTTACAGAATGTTTTTGGTGGGATTTCACTTCTTTTTGTAGAAACGTGGGCATGTTGATTTTCATTTTAGATTTTCTTATGTGACACAGTCTTTTTCTTTTTAGGAGTAGTTTTTTTATTATTACAAATCTTTCTTTTCTTTTTTTCCGGTTTTGATTCTTGTACAGTAGCAACAGTTTTTCGTATTGCCCATTCGCGTTCATTATTTATTCTTTTAGACGGTTTAATTTCTGAAAGATCGGCGCGGTATTTACGCCTAAGCCGGTTGTATTCGGTGATTTGAAACATAATACAGTAATAGAGAAACATCTTTGAATTAATATAATAACAACCTGCCAATTAACCTTAGCAAACCTCACGAAATAATCAGCGAAATCAATGAAATGCAAATAATCCCTCCTAACCCCTAGCAAACATTTTCAAGCGCAATAGAAGAATGTCGTAAACGACTGTAACGCGGCCGGTTGCCACTTTGCCATATAAGGTTATCGGAAAAACAAAACGTAAGCGCGTTTTAAAATACAGTCAACGCCATCTAGCGACGCGTGCGGGTATCACCGCCACTCTTAGCCAATGCATTTTGACCAAATTTTCGTTTGTTTATTTAATTTGTGTAATGTTCGAGTAGAATAAAATTAATCGTTTGACTATTTCTTCTTGTAAACTTGTAATAAGTATAAGTAAGTATAAGTATAAAAGCCAGTCTAGTCTTATCCAGAGTTTTCCTTTAATTTTATTTATATTCGTATTAAAAGCAGAAGGGGAGGCATTCGCCCAGCAGTGGGACGCTATAGGCTAGATTAAATTAGAAGATGAGTCCCACTACGCTGGACAGTCGATTTTTTTATGTACCAATAGTAGAAGGGGGCATTACCATATCTCTAATACAGCTGGGACCAGCTGAGGGTTCTTCGTCAGATATAAAGTTAACCGTTCGACTATTTCTTCTTGTAAACTTGTAAGTATAAGTATAAAAGCCAGTGTAGTCTTATCCTGAGTTTTCCTTTAATTTTATTTATATGCGTATTATAAGCAGAAGGGGAAGCATGCGCCCAGCAGTGGGATGCTATAGGCTAGATTAAATTAGAAGATGTGTCCAACTACGCTGGATTTTTGCAATGACAGTCGATTTTTCTATGTACCAATAGTAGAAGGGGGCATTACCATATCTCTAATACAGCTGAGACCAGCTGAGGGTTCTTCATCAGATACTTCAGACCTTCGATTTTTGACATCAAATGAAGCGGCCCACCAAGTTGAATATTTTTTGTAAAGGCGGTATATGTCGATCTCTAATAGTTTGGTTGGGCTCTTGTTTCCTAATCAGGGTCACCAGGTACTCCAGATCTTCGATTATCCTAGTTTTTATAGTTTTTCCTTTATGTGGCCATTGAACCATAACTCTGTACCAAATTTCAGCTCTCTGAGTTTATGGGAAGTACTAGTTCTATTTTGATGATCATGAGTGAGTGAGTGAGTGAGTGAGTGTCATAAATGCGAAACTTTGCTTTCGCTTAACTTCGGAATTAAATGACCTACAGACTTGAAATTTTGGATTTTAAGTATGTGATTATAGCTTACTGGATGACGAAAATTTCTGCGTTCTAGTCTTATCCAGAGGTTCTAAAATAGGGGCCTGAAAATGTGGCGAATTGGTTCCAGTAAAGGATGGTACGGCAGTGTTTGCTTCGCGCTCGACTTGGCGGGGGCACTGCCGTGCCCCCCGATTACAGTTACAAAAGGTACATCCCTATTTTTAATATATTTTAGTATAATGTATTGCGCGGCCGCTTTTTTATGACATTCTAGATTTGGTCGGGTTACCACACATGTTACATTTTATTCGACTATCACGTTAATTTATTAGTGTACAAGTCTGAAATTTTCTGATGTAAAATTTAACTGTATATCTAAATATATCAATATTTAGATATATAAGTTTCAGTTACCACTACTACAGGAAACTCGGTTAATCGGTCGTCAAATAACTACGCTGCGCGCCGTGGCCGGAACAAATGTTTCATCATAACTTTTTAACTAGGTATAGGATGCTAATAAAACTAGGCAGTAATTACCTATATAATAACGTTTCAAGTTAGTCTTTGGAGCGCTTATTGGAAGGGCTAGGACCAATTAAAGCATATTTCTATTTACGAAAATAACTTCAAAACGGTGCATTATTGTGGATTCTTTCAAATTCAAATTATAACTAATTAGCCAGATGTCCTGTACAAAAATTATAATCATCCGTTTAGTCAATCACGAGATACAGCAATCGTGCAAACGTTACCGCAGTAGGATTTTAAATATCTTCGCAACCATAGCACATACAAACATAAATTAAGTTGTAACATTTATTTCAAATACATATCAAATTTTTAGGACATTTATTTCAACATACCCGTTAGAAAACAAAAGATCTGGCTGCGCTAACGTTACTCCAGCTGGAAGTGTTTTCATCAAATAATTAAATAACTTTGACTTTACCAAATTTAAAAATCTGCTTACCAATTACAGAAGCTGTATATCTAATTATCTATTGCACTTGGATGACGATTTTGGACATTTTTAATGAGCTGTGTGAGAAAGCTTACAAAGGCATTAACATATTGATTGTTAGCTGGCAGCTCATTGGGGGGTTCATCCAAAACACCTGCGTAGACTCTACATTTCTCTTATTCGAAGCCGCCTAGATTATGGTAGCTTTCTTTATGCTAATAGTGCTAAAACATATCTAAAGAAATTAGACATTTTATAAAATAGGGCTCTGAGGGTATGCGGTGGATTTATTCGTAGCACCCCTCCCTATTCACGTCATGGAGAGCGAACTGACAATTTCCCCATTATTCATTAGGCGGTATTGGCTAGGCTGTAGGTACTGACTTAGAGCCTCCTCAGTATTCGTATTCGTTGGCCGGCCGGTCTCCGCAATTCGACGTCTGGATGCGCCTATTTTGCGTACGGGGGAATACCTAATACTGCCACCCAAGCTCTTGGAGGAAACCGAGCAACTTTGGGATGTTGCCACAGGCTTCGAGGAGAGACTCCGGTCTTCCAAGGTGGGTGACTCGATGTGAGGCCACCTCCTCGCACTCTAAAAGCACGTGGGCGGCTGATTCTTCGGCCTCCATGCACGCTCTGCACAGGGAGCTGTCTGTGATACCTATATTGAACAGATGTTTGTTGTAATGACCGTGACCTGTTAGTGTACCCGTGATCAAACACAGCTGCGCCTTGGAGAGGCGCATGAGTTGTCGAGTGAGGCGCACACTCCGAGGTGGAATTGCCGCTCTGGTTAGCCTGCAGTCTACCCTTATGGTCCAGTCATTGTTGTGTAGCGATGTAGTTCGCTGATGAAGCCATGATTTGATGGTGGGCTCAGGGGCCTGCACCAACATTGCAGATCCCCTTCTCGCCAGCTCGTCCGCAGCGTCGTTGCCCCTTGATCCACTGTGTCCCTTGAGCCATTGTGTCCCTTGATCCACTGTGTCCGTTAATCCACTGAAGAGTTATGTCGTTGCGCGAGCACACCTCCATCAGAGATTGGTGACATTCTAAGATGAGCCCAGAAGTTATGCTATTGCAGTTCAGAGCTTGTAAGACGCCATGCTGTCAGATAGGATTCGAAAGGAGTAGTTCTGCACCTGTTTGTTGGTGATCGCTTTCGCTGCTTGTGTGATGCCCATACACTTGGCCTGGAAAACTGTATTATGGGTACCAAGAGGCGATGAAATGTTGATTTGTAGGTCCTCTGAGAAAGTCCCAGAGCCAGTGCCGTCCCTCGTTTTAGAACCATACGTGAAGACCATGAGCTCCTTGGAACTCCAGTCTCCACCTGGAGGCTCTTTAAGATGTATTTTATATTTCTTAACGAATATAAATTGCTTTGGGATCCTATCATTGCTAGCCTCTATGAGCGGTTGCTCCTTGACCACATCGTTAAGAATCCTAGCGTGATAGCACCCGCTGTCTTTCCAGAGTTTCAGGGTTCTTAAACGCCCTGCTCTAATGGTCGCTTCCTGTTGGATAAACAGGTGGAGCAGAGGCAAGTCTAGCATAATCTCCAGGGCCGCGGTGGGTGTAGTCCGCATGCACCCGGTGACAGCTACACAAGCCAATCTCTGGAAGCTTTGAAGTTTGCTTGCGGCTGTGGATTGGGTTGTTTTTATCCACCAAACCACCGACCCGTAGCAGATGATCGGGCATATGACAGTTTTATATAGCCGCAGGATGACCTTGGGGTTGAGGCCCCAAGTCCTGCCCATCATCCTGCGGCATTGGTAAAACGTGATACAGGCCTTGTTGATTTTACTTTCCAGATGTTTGTTCCAGTTCAACTTACTGTCAAGCACCATACCAAGGTATTTAACTTCCATTGATAGCTGGAGCGATGTACCAAAGAGTCTGGGTAGCCGGTAGTTGCCCAGTACTCGCTTGTTGGTAAACATTACCATTACCGTTTTAGTGGGGTTTACAGAGAGGCCATGGTCCGTGCACCACTTTTCCACGATACGCAGGGCTGCTTGTGTGATATCGCAGAGTACAACTGGCGTTGTTTCCAATCACCAGGATCACTAGGTCATCCGCATAGCCCACTGTAAAGAATCCCCCATCGTTTAGTCGAGTGATCAGGTCGTTGACCACGGCGTTCCAGAGTAGAGGGAGAGGACGCCTCCTTGGGGGCATCCTCTAGCCACTAAGGCTTTCCGTGACTCTCCCCCGGCGATTTTGACTACACACATGCGCAGCATGTTTTCGATCCAGTCTATTAATGGGGCGTCCACCTGGTGCTTTCCTAGTGCGGCGCCGATGCTTGTCGAAGGCACCCTCTATATCAATAAAGGTACCAAGGCATATCGATTTGTTTTGAATCGCTCCCTCAGTCCTACCCACCACTGCATGGAGAGCTGATTCCGTTGATTTACCTGAGCTGTAGGCGTGTTGGTTGCGATGTAAAGGTATGTTGCGTATTGCGTTGTCCCTCAGATATCTGTCACATAGCCTTTCCAGCGTCTTGAGTAAGAACAGAACGATGTTAGGCTGATGGGTCTGAAGGATTTCGCGTTTGTATAGTTGCTTTTACGGCTTAGGGATGAAGATCACTTCCACTTCTCTCCACAGCTTAGGCACGTACCGGTAGGCTAGGCAGGCTTGCAGTAGTGCCGACAGTATCATGGCGAGCTTCACTCCACCCCACTGTAGGGCAGGGAAGATACCGTCTGGACAGCTGATACAAAGCAGCAGCTTTGTATAGGTGGAAGTTGCTAATAGCCCATTTGTCTGTGTCTAATGTTACAATCTTTTGGGCGACGTGCCAACAGGTTTCTGTGGTGCTAAATTGCACTCTGCCCAGTTAGGGTCTTGTATTAGTTGACAGTCTGGGAAGTGTGTTTGAAGTAGAACCGAACGTGCCTCATCACAGGAGCTAGTGAAGGTGTTGTTCGGTTTGCGGAGTGAACCTACCCCCTGAGATGAACTTCCAGCTAGTGTTTTACCGACTCGGTTCGCCTCTGAGCAGGATTCGATGTTAGTGCAGAACTTGCGCCAAGCCGCAGTGCTCCGAAATCTTAAGCGTCTTTTGTAGTCGGACTTGGCTTCCTTATACCTGTCCCAGTCTTGGTCGCTGGTATTCATTGCTCTGTTTAAGAGTCTCCTAACCTTCCTTCGGATGCGCTCCAGGTCCGGGCCCCACCACGACTGCCCTGTTTTGGGCGTCGCAGGTGGACAGGTTACGGGACATGCTGTATGGTAACTTTGTGAGCCTCCTCAGTATCTAATAGTGCTGTGATAGACTCACTTCAGACTCTCTCAAGTAATACTGTGGCTCGTTTCTTCGTACCCGATAAGTATGTGAGACACCGGGCATGTCGCCGCCACAGGCTGTTCGCAACGCCTCATGCACGAACAACGGCGCGCGCGCAATCCCCGCTCAACCGCATGCTAACCGCCCTCAATGCTCTCCTGCAGGCAGTCCCTGACTGTGATGTGTTTGTAGATGGATGGGAAAGTATATTGTCTGATTGCCTGAGTTTCTGTGAGCGAGATGTATGAATGGAGATATTATTTTTAAGAATGTCATAATTGCATTGTGTTGTTTTCTGACATATAATTTGTATTCTCCTTGATTTTTATCTTTATTTTTTTCTTATCTTTTGTATAATTATTGACATAGACTTTATTTTATTTTTCTCTTTGCATTTTTTGTTGTTTAACTTTAACTTATTTGTATTATTTTATAGACATTTAATTAGCTCTTTTAACTCTTTTAATTCTTATTGTAAATTTATTTGTATTCTTTCATAATTTGTATTATTGTTGACATTTTAATTATTTCTTATAGTAATTAATTATGTAATTGGGAACCCTCCCGTGTAATTAATTAATTAATTAAATTAAAATAGTAATCACTTTAGTGAAACGAATAGGCCATTGCAACTTAAAGTTCACATGGAATGGAGAAGTGTGAAGATACATAGAAGTCCTCTATTGGGGCAGTATACATTGGATACCTGGATATCTAATATTGGGATTAATTCATGTATCAATGATAGCATATTTGAGGTGAACTCCTCCAAACGAAATATGTTAGATAGTCAGTTGAAGCAGCTTACCTTAAAGATGCTGTCAGAAACATATTCTCAACATTATAAAGTGTATACAGATGGTTCCAAAGACGCTATAGGTGGTGGAGCAGCACTATTCGATCCGCAAGAGAATTCCTCAAGGAAATTCAAACTCCATAATGATGCTTGCATAATGATTGCTGAATTCACAGCCATAAAGGAAGCTTTACAGTATGTGGATTCCTTGTCTAATAATAAACTTGTTGTTATTCTAACAGACTCGTGGAGCGCCCTCCAACACTTGGCTAGTTGTGTCTCGAAGCAACGAGGCACACCGATAGCCTCTTAGGTGGTTTCACAAGTTGCAATTAAATTACAATGGATTCCATTTCATGTTGGTATTTGGAGGAATGAGATGGCAGACAACCTAGCTAAGGCTGCTATTGTGGAGGGTTCTGGTGCTAACGTAAACCCTATGCTAGTGAACTCAAATATAAAATAAAAAAGAGGTCTCTTGAAAAATGGAAGTACCACTTTGGAGTACAGTCGCTAGCAAAGGGTATTATGGTCCTATATGGGCGCCTTGGTTTGACTCTGCCAGCCTACCCAGGGGAACTTTGGTCTCAGCCTTTAGACTGTGCTCTGGACACATACTAACAAATAAATTTTATCATATGATTGGAATTAAACCGTCACTACTGTGTACAGTTTGTGATCAACCAGATGACGTGTTACACTTTTTGTTGGAGTGTGACCGGAGTGCAGATATTAGAGAACGACTTAGTCTTTTGATTAAGTCATCGGAGCTATGCAATGGGCAGCTCAGCTGTGTTTTGGCTGATATGCTCTGTAGGAGTGCTGTCAGTCTGTATAAATTTGTTAGATTGTCCATTGCAAAAAGAGAGTGAGGTTTAAACAGGCGAATGTACCAACGGGGCTGGCATAGTCACCCAGGGTGTACAAAAGCCTCAAATAAAAACAAGATAAAAAAACCCATATTAAAATGAAAATTTGAACGAACTTATTTTTGGAATATAATTTTTTATAAAATAAAGCATTTACTCAATGTATATTTGACTTAATAAAACTTGAGCAAGTAAAAAGTTATCAAATGAATATTGACCAAGTGATTAAAATGCGAAATATAAATTTGCTAAAGATTCTTTTGGGAAATGAAACTAGTGCGATAAGTTTTTTGGGAAGTAAAATTTTACGAAAAATATTTTGCCAAATGGAAGGATATTGTTTTAGGGAGTGGCAATACAAATATCCCTATTTTTTATAACTGTATGTTTAATACTGCCAGAGGTATTGTCTATTGTCTTATACTTTAATTTAAATTATTTGGAATAGTTTCTAAGGTTTTATTAATAATTATTGGTTGCCCAATAGAGGCAGTCGTTGGATCGGTCACTAATATGACTCAATTTAAAATAAAATAACATAGCATATTTGCTAATTGTCTCCTAAAATATTTAATCTTCTGTCACATAAAAATATCTAGAATTAATAATTTATTAGTATCAAATATATGAAATTTATTTTCATGATGACATCTCAAAGTATGTAATGTCAAATTTAAATTGTGTCTAATGTCATTTTCAGTTTTCGTTTTTTGGCTATAGGGAAATGCGAAAAATAAAACCTTATTACCATTTTTTAAAGAATTTGTGTGTGTGCTAACAGTGTTTACAGATTAAACTTTCGGGTGCTAACTTTATTTTTCGTGTGACGTGTTCAACCCATTTTAGCTTTCTATTTTAGCTACCTGCATCTTAGTAAGCAATCTTTCTCCTCTGCTAACAGGTTATGGGCCCAGAAGAAAGGAAGTGAATATCGTTCAGAAAAATAATGGATTACTCAACGAAAATAGAGATAGGTAAATTAAATGGGAAGGATAACTGGAGTACTTGGAAGTACAAAGTTACTGCTTTACTAGATGGTACACCGGGCGCTTTAGAAGCAGTAGAAGGTACACTTCAAAAACCCACTCCACCCAACACTGGTGCAGGAGATGCCGAAGTAAGCGCTTATAATAAGGTACTGGCCAATTATCAGAGGATTGAATCTGGTGCAGTGCTAATGCCGACCACCATGACAGAAGAAACACTTAAAAAGGTAATGAGATATAGAACTGCAAAAAAAGTGTGGCCAGAATTACACATGCTATTTGATGGGGAAACAGAAGCTTTACAGCTTGTACCTAGAGTTCTTTGGCTTGAAATATAATAAGGATGATGATATTCCCACTCACATTTCCAAATTAAAGAATATCTGGAATTAAATGTGCTTAGAAGTTTCGAAAGTTGATAAAACCGCTAAGCTACTGAGATTCTGCTCGTATGTAAGGCCTTGGATACATCAGACGACAGATTTTTCAATTTTAAGTCAAGCTGGCTAATGCTAAAGCAGACTGAGAAGACTATAGACAGTTTAACGAGTCACCTATGCGCTTTTGAGAGAGATTCGGGTAGTCAAGAGAGCTCAAGGCAAGAAGCATTGGTGACAACACCCACTGAGCGTCAAGTAAAGCAAAGCAAGGATGAGCGGCTGATTTGTAACTATTGTTCTGGTAAAGAACATACAAGTTCGCAAGTGCTAGAAGTGGATTAAGGATGGGAGGCCACCTAAACCAACTCCAGGAAAGAATGATAAAAGGTCTTGCAGTAGAGGCGGGATGTTATCTTCATAAATATTTATAATCGGTTCTATTAGCACCATCCGGTGGAGTCTGTGACCAGGGCAATCAAAAAATATATGGTGAAGAGTTTGTTCTGTATTTAGAGAGCAATCTGTGCATAAAGGACATGTTATAATTACAAAGAGTCCCACACTGGTGCCGCTTTATAGCTGAAGATTATATCTTCAAATGTCATTTCAAATCATTGTGATACAGAAAAGATATAATAAACTTGAAAACTATTTACAATTAGGGATTCAGAAGATATTTGAGGGGGATGGGAGGAATGCTATCATTAAAGAGAAGTCGAACCTCTTTCTCACACATTCATACATAGGTTTGCTACATTTATCTCAAATGTGATATTCCGTATACATAAGGGTTAGTGCGTTATTGCTTGAATACAAATAATAAACTCATGTGGTATTAGATATAAACAAAATAGTAATCTAATAAACCAGACAAAATAACCAATTTCTAGATGTAAGCAATGTAGGTCAAGTATAAATGCAGCTTATTACTTTGTATGAAAAGAGGTCATACTATTTAAGCCTTATGTTCGGTCTGCTCTAATATTCTGAGTTTGTTTATAATCTATAAAAGATTTTGGTATTAAGTGCAATCCTTTAGAGGTTAGTTCAATTCTTATAACGCGTCGGAAACCACACGCACTAACCCTTTACTTGTGTACCTTTACGTTCTACTTACTCTCTTCCCGTTTTCATTCTTCTTAGCGACTCGATGGCAAAAGCATCAGTGTCCTGTCATCATAGGCATTCATCACGCTTCCTAAGTCTTCACAGAGTTATTGGGTGCGTCGGCGACCACGGTAGGCTGTTAATGTAAATAATGGAGCGTAGCTGAAAAATAAATGTTTAAATATTTAGTATTTTGTTGTTTGGTTTATTTCGATGACTCTTTAAACACTCTTACTTACCCATTGCAAAATCAAAATGTAAGTTTATATATTACGGGTCCAAAGCAAGCAAAGATCTACTAAATTATCAAAGGCTCCAAAAACATTGCGAAAACAAACAACAATCAGCCATAGCGGCAGCATACTATCCATTCCGACGTGAATAAAACATTGTTAAATGAAATTCTAATTATTGACTTAACAAGTCTAATTACTAAGACATTTTCAATTTCAACTTAGGAAATGTCGATATCTAACAATTCATAAAATAATATTAATTCAATTCATAAATAAAATATAAATTAAGTATCTCCACACTATTGCGTGAAAGGAACAATTATTGCGAGTATTGTATATGCGAGTGTTGTATTTTTTTCGAATGGTAACTCGACAAACCTTAATTATCCCCTCCTAAATTTACTTCTAGGAGCATACGTGGTACCAAATTTGCGGTCGGCCGCAAGCGAGCTAAACCTTAAACTTTTAAGGTTAAACCTAAACAATTCTACTGTAGAGCCCTCCAAGGTCATGCACGACGTTGGATGCAAGACGTAAATAAGCTCGCTGGACGTCAATAATTATTATTTTTACTTGCTGGACTTGCACGATGAATTTTGCGTCCAGCGAGACCCCTTCCACTGCCAAATCCAGCATGCTTGATCGTGTAAAAGCTTGCTGTACAGCCGATCCATCATTTAGAACTTGTAGCGCAAGATGACTGCATGTCATTATGTACCGATGTTAATAAATGAGATTGAGATTGCGTCTCAGTCAAAATTTTTTGATACTGTTTTAATATGCAACAGATTCTCATGCCTATTTAAGGTCATCTCAATCTTGAGAACGGTTTATTAATATGTGCCTAAGTTTATAGTAAAATATTAGCACTCTGGACCGTGAATAAGGCGCTTCAAATCGTTAGTCTGGGCACATGCGCAAATAGAGCCTTGCAATGACAAAAAAGTCTTTATAATTTGTGATCAGTCCCGCCTTGACCGTCACTCGGACAGTTACCTATTTTGTTAGTCGCACACTCAGACTCAGACTTAATAAATGTTCTCTGTGTGACTCCAATTGAAAGAAAGCACAGCACACTTTCTATATACGGAGTATCAACATCGCGCTTAGTTCAGCAAAAAATGGCTAATCCCGTCGTGGATTTATTAACGAAAGCCATCCTGGAACTACACGAGAAAACTGTGAGTACTGCCAAGACAGTAAATGCTATAGACGCAAAAATGGACTCACTGAAAAAGAAATTGCTAAAGGATTATATAGTATTGGCAAAGATCAATACATATCCACCTCATGTGAAAATTTACACTCCCGTGGGCAGAATGTACGTCTTGATTGATTTCAAGGACATAAAATTCAAAATAACCGTAAGGGAAATAGAGATACGGAGACGCTTAAGGTTATTAAAATGGCACAAAGATAATTTGGAGCAAGATTTGAAAGAAAGTCAAGACAAAGTCAAACGAATGGTAGAACTGCGAAATGGGAAAAGCGGAGCTTAAAAGTGCGCGACGGATTCATGAGTTACGCAATGTATTTCATTTCTAAATAACTTATGTCATATAACATTGTCAAAAATCCTAAAATATACTAATCTGTAGTGATCATGATATTTAGTTGTTAGAATCAATGGTAATAATATAATTATGTTTATATGCTGTGTATCTCTTGAGTGATGTACCTACATGTCTATTATTGGCACATATATTAGATCTGTAATATATTATATGAAGTAATAATTGAACCTGTTTGTTATTGTGAGTTTTAAATTTGTGCTGTTGCTGTCATTAAATAGATTGGTAGCAACCAGCCTATTTAAGTTGTACTATCCACAGTTCTCTAAAATAATCATCTGTGCTTGGCTGTTATTTCAGAGAACTGCAGATAGAATAACTAAATTAGGCACGATGCTACCATTAATCACTATAGGTTGACAATGCAGGGGTACATAAAGTAGGCAAAGTATAACAACAGAATGTTTGTTTGTTTATTTGGCCTACTGACACTCGACCTCTGAGAAAGTACTACCGTAAACGTTAGTTTTTCACAGAAAAAGTAGCCTCAATCGTGAAATATATACACCCGAAAAAATAAATACTTCTGTACTAGTACTTCATGCCAAAAGAGGCGATTTATACAAAACTGAATTTTATTTAAGTATCCTAGCCACACAACTATAAAAAAAATTTTACCTGACGCAAATATCCCGCACTTGCAGCTATTCTGGACCCCAAAATTGTTTTATAAGTTTTAAGCACAAATATTACGAATAGCTAAATTAAACTACATACGGGTTATTTGGCACACCTTCAGGGGTATGTTAAACGAAATATTTATTAAAAAATGAGGTCAAAATAAAAAATATATAATTCGCATTATTTTAATAGTCTATAAACAATTATCACATACATTTTAAATTAGACGATATATTTCAAATTAGGCGTTCTCAATCAACTAACTAATATGTGGTAGATAACAAACATACATTTGCATAAAATTTTTATTAGGAAGATAACACTTTTTTGAAGTAACTTCAAAAGCAAAATTATTTAAAAATAAAAACTGTCGTAATTGTTTGGAGAACATAATAAACAATGAAATTCAACTTTTACATTTACTTAACAAAAAGCTTACTTCAATAAAAGATAGAAAAACAAACACTTTTATAAAATTATGGCACATTTTCTTAAGTCTAGGCAATTGTATCTTGTATTGTAGGGAACTCAAAAATAAATGCTGTCCTCTATGAATCTGTTGGACGACACCAATGTAATATTTCGAAGATTTTCTGTTATTAATACCTTGTTAACACTTTGTCACCTATTATTCAGTTAGTCTTGTTGAATATCAATCCATGTTTAGTTTTAATTTCAGTCACAGTCTCATATGGTAATAGTTTGTCAGTCTTTGTTTGCAACTCCATGTTTCTTCCACCTGTGACCTGCACATTTTCGTCGTTTTCTTTTTCAACAATGTTTTTTCCTTTAGTCTGTTTTAAAACAGTCTTCTTTGGTAATAATAATTGATCATCAGTCTTATTTTGTATTTTTTAATGTTCTGTCATCTAACTTTTGCACAATCTCCTCATACTTCTTCGTAGAATTTATTGATTTATTCCTCCTGGGGTCATCTTTTCTGTCTTCTGTATCGCGCTAGAGTTGCTCTTTGATGATTCAACTTTTGGCTTTTTTACTGTTTGTGATAATGTCGCTACGGATTTTGTTTCTCTTCCATCCATAGTATCTAATTCCACGATTTTGTTCCATATTTTGGTTTCTATTTCCTCACTCTTATTTTAACTGAATCATCTGAATCATATTCTCGTTGTAACATGGAATCTGTACAGTTAGTTGCATCGCTGTCGTATTCGTTAATAAAGTCTACTATGTCACTACTACTGTGTATGCTGATATCAATATTCGAATTGGATGTTTCACTCAGCACTTTTTTTTGGCGTCTTTCTGGACTGTTTATTTTTTCCCGCACCCTTAACATGTTTACATTGCTCATTTTGTATTGCAGATACTTTGTATGACCTTTCTATTTCTTCAATTGACTTCACTTAAATACCCATGAATATTAACATTGACAGTTATCGAGTCCGTAGCGCCTAGTTTGCCAGTCATCTTTTTCTTTGTTTAATGATGTTATCTTCACCTCAGTCTTTATCACAGCAATATCTTTGCTTGTGATACTTTTCCCCGGTTGAACTTCACAACGTTTTTTCCTTTTAATCTCGGAAGTCTCCAGAAATCCACGTATTTCCTGTAACATGTCAATCACTACTTCAGAAACGACCACATTGACACAATAGGCGCCTTTTGTGTCGGAATCCTACTTTTGGGACGCTCAGGGTTGACAGGATATAGGCCACATTTTTTAATTCACTTTGAATATTTGTGGAAGCCACCTGCTTCTCAAACATTAAATCTGAGATTTTTTAAACAATCCAGCGAAGACAGATTTTAACATAGTTCTATGCTTTCTGCCACCATTAGCTTTCCATTCGGTCAATACTACAAGCCAGTAATGTTTAAGTGGCCCATAGAATGCAACATCTAAAGGCTACAATATGTGTGTGGATTTTGGAGGTAAGCATACAAATGATATTTCATATTTTTCACACGCTCAAAAACATTCTTTGTTCTTCAACATCTCCAAAAAATGTGATGACAAATTGTCACCTATTATGACTTTCTTTCTTGCATATGGAAGGATAACTTGAAAAAAACCAATCATTGAAGCAAACGGCATCAAACTATCCACTCTTACTTCTATTGTATTGTGTATTTTCTTCCCCACCTTCGACCCACTGGTCCCATAAGTGCTCAAGTATACAACGTAAACTGGATGTAAATCTCCACTTGCAGTTCCACTAAACATAAGGCTGACAGCTGTTTTTGAAGTGTTATAAGTCATTCAGGATATTTACCTCCCACTTTTAAATAAATATTTCTTTGCTCTTGAATCGTCGGTTTGATTGGTTTTATCGTAGTTGATGAAGTTGTCAGGGCTCACACCCTGAACAATTTTTGAGTTACTTAATTGTCGAAAAATGCATCGATAATCTCAGCGGTTACTTTTGCTCTGTCTGTTGATATATTCGCTGCTATTCAGTCAGACACCTGGCTTTTATGTCTACCTAGAAAGTTCATTACCCAGTCTCGTCCAGGTAAATTGTTCTTTAAATAATGCACCGTTTTTCCAATTCTAAATATCTTTGGGCAAAAATTCTTAAATCAAGCATATCCAAAGGAAAACCCCACTCGTAAGTACTTCACAAATACTTCTTCTTCTTCTTTGGTAAATAGTGTGGGCCGCCCCGTTCTATTATGCAATTGAGCATTTATTCTACAATGACGAGCTAATTTTAGCTCGCCTTGCACTTGCATTTCGGAATGTTATATTTATTGGCCGCTTTTCTGACAGATAAAAGTTTTGCATTTACTTCAATTATGATTTATGACTTTATCTACATCTTCTTTCTTGAATGAATTATATGGATTGAATACTTTGCCTTGTCGAAAATGTGTAAGTTTTCTCTCGTAGCGTCGTATAAATTGCTGGAACATAAATTAAAAACTCAGGGATGCTACCCTTCGATAGTCATCCAATTTAGCCTATGGGGTTAATTAGAACGCTGGCCCAAATATCCTCTAAAGTGACCCAAATAACACCCCGCCAAAAAAGTACCAAAATAACCTCGAAATACATTGTTGTTTTAACAAACAAATATACAGTTAAAATCTGAATAAACCACATATTTTATTATTAACTCCATTTTTACACTTACACGTATAGTTTTTGAGGTATAGTTGGAAGTAGGACACCTACGAAAAACACTAAAACTTCAATACCTTTAAAAACAATTTTGCTTCCACACGCAAGTAAAATAACCTTAAAACTATCTGTTGTTTTAATTTATCACAGCAAAGGATAGGCAATGGGACTAAGCCATACAGCCGTTCTTAAGTTTATTATTATTTGATATGGCTAAAAGCCAAATCTTTTATAATTATTTCTTATCCGGGTATTTTTCCCACTGCTATAGTGAATCAATAATCGGCGTATTCTGTGTTTCATTTTGAAACAGCCGATCTTAATATTCTCATCCAGGAGGGATATTCTTCTGTAGCGTCTTCTCGCATTTCTTCTAACTAATGTCTTATTTCCTCATCATGATGATCTACTAGATATAATAATATTAAAATATTCCATCGTTATTGGACTAATGCATCGCAGTACCATAACATTTATTTCATCCCGAGGCGATTTTCAATTATTTTTTTTGTAGCTTGTAAATTGACGCAGTATTGCCATTTTATTAGGAGCCCATACTGTCCCACTGCTGGGCAAAGGCCTCCATCCTCTCTATCCACGGCTCTCTATTGCAGGCCTCCTCCGTATTGCCATTTGCAAAATAAAAATACGACCATAGATTAGATCGTCAATCTCTGGCTGTGATTTACTATTTGTCTCTTTCTTGTCTCTATTGACTGACTCTTTCTTCAGAGACTAGAATGTGACATGGCGTCCATGAATATATATCACGGTCTCTTGTAAAACTGTTTTCATGACAGTGGTCTCATTTTGCATTTTATTACTGAGGCCGTAATAAATCGTACATTTGCATTGATGGTAATGCATGCAAGGAAACCTCAGCGAATAAGCGATGGGTATGATATGATTTCAGAGGCTTCGGTCCTAACAATCTGTCGATGGCGGTCGCCGCTAGTTTTGGTTCAAGCTAGGGTTTTAACGTTTTTCTCTGCTTGCAGGTACTTTGAGAAGCACCAGACCCATCCGTATCAGGTAAGCGCCAGGCTAAGCGGTTTGTCTGTGTGTACATAGTGATTATAATGTTTCTTATGACTATGGTCAAGTTTGGTCTAAAATTATATAGTTCTACGTAATAACTGTTCCTGACGATACTTTTCCTGTTTTGTCATCTATATTTAGTTAACTAGTGAATCCTAATTGCTCATGGAAATGAAATTTGCTGTGTTATGTTTACTCTCCTGGCAATCACACGAAAAAAGATCTCAGTTCTAATATGTTATTTTACAATTTTTTTCTCTGTTGCTTTAACTAATTATTTTTCGACATCACAAATCCTTGATGTAAATTGTTAATGTAGTACCAGTAACGTGACATGACTTTTTTATTCTCATATCCCTTTTTTCTGTACAGAAGTATTCCAAAAGTGAGAGAAGAAGCGGTGGTGAGTATGTTACTTCTGACAACCGGTTCGCAACGCTCCGATCCCCCAATGGCAATGTGTCATCACATGGACATAGCACACACACAAGTCATTCTGGCCATGGACACCATCACTACAGCCATATGGTTGATGACAGAGGATATACGACATCCAGAAATTCCTATGTGCAGAAATGTTCCGAAAAGGAGAGAGATAGAGACTACAAATCCTCTAGAAATAAGTATACAGGTAAGAAAGGATCCTTTATACTCATCTTGAATTATGTTATATATACTTAAGCAGCCTATTTATTAAAACCTAAAATAAATCAATGACTGACTGCTATTACTACCTGTAAAAATATTTATTAGCCACTAATAAACTAAAACACCTGCAGAAGTCTCCAGTAATTAGAATCTTTTCATATCACCTTACTATAATAATATAGCCAGATATGGCAAATTGGACCCAATTTATTGGCTTGAATAGTTAACAAGTTTGTGCTTTATAAACTGAACAAATGTAATTGAGATTGTGTCTAATGTCAATGATTATGTCTATTGTCTATGTGTCAGTTTTTGTTTGAGTTTCTTACTGAAACTCAATAATTGATGACTTACGCAGATGCGAATTGTTTAGATATGAAGAAAAATGCTACAAAGCTAAAGAAGCTACTGATTTTGATGTAAGCTTTCAGTTTATTAAAGTTATTAATTCAGTTTCAGATGGTGTCAGATCACCAAAGGAGAAACGTAGTAAAGACAGTGAAAGAGAGAGAAGTAATCATGAACGAAGTGAATCAGAGAAAAAGAGTAGGACTAGTGGCATGAACATTAGTGTTAGTAGGAGTAGTAAATATGACAAAAGAAGTGCACCTTCAGCAAGCGTGTCTTCTGGCAGTGAATGGTCAGAACATATTAGTTCCTCTGGAAAGAGGTATTATTATAACTGTATCAGTGAAGTGTCACAGTGGGAAAAACCTAGGGAATGGGACTCAAGGAGAACATCATCCAAAGATTCAACATATTCATCAAGAAGCAGTAAGTTTTTACTATTTATTGCTTACTAGAATGTAATGGATATTTACTTCACTTAATCTGTGTGGACTCTGATTCAACGGGTACAAGGGATTCCACATGGTGAGATTTTCAGGTGGTATGTTAAGCCTGTGACTTCTGCCTAATACTGTTTATGAGTTCTGGTTTTTGACTGGGTAGGTGTTAGGGTTGAAGTCCTCAGGATGCTGTTTCTGATGATGGTTTGCGGAATGCGCGCATAGGCTTTATTGCACTCACGGACGAAAGTGTTAGAAAATACTGATTTCCAGATTATCAACTCAGGATGGAAACAGTATCGCAAGAATCACTGGCAGGTTTGATGGTTGTCAACATAATACTTAGTGTCATGCTAAGGTAGAGAAAGAAGTTAGGCAAAAATATTCATGGAGCTGATGGAGGTTGATGTCAATTGTTATGATAATATTTATAACATCAACATTTATTTCTTCTTTTACAATGGCAAAAGCTGTCATGGCAAATAATTTTTTACTGCCATTAAGATTTAGAAAATTGGTATACAACGTTATTTCATATATGGTTAACAAGCCAGATAACTTATTATGCATATTTTCATTTGCCATATGTTGATTATGCATACTATGTGTTAACCAAAATGATTAACTCATCATCATCAGCCCATAAAGATACCACTGCAGGAATATAGGTCCTCCATCGTATAATGAGAGAGTATGGGCCATAATCTACCACACTGGCCCATAGCTGTTTGGGACTTAACATGCCTTTGAATTTTTATTTCTCTGACATGCAGGTTCCCATTTAAGAACAGTTGGATATGCACATAAAATTTTTAGAGACTAATTATACTTGGCCGGATCTCCCAAATTGGGAATCAGAGTCAACCGCTGAGCCACTGATGCTCGACATTCCTCGATGCATAACTCTCATACATTAAATAGGCATATTTATAATACACATATTATGTATTTACCTAAAATGTTAACTTGCATTATGTTCATCCTTATTGACACATTAGCCATCACTGTTAAGTGGAAATTTCTGTCTATTTATAAGACTTCTAGCTTCCCACCCATGGCATCGCCTGCATGGATTAGCTTTGTCGCAGATATTTTTAATTTGTTTATCCCGACGGAACTAGTCACTTTATCGGGATAAAAATTATCCTATGTCGTAATCCAGGGCATAATGTACCTATATATGTTCAAAACTAGAAAAATTGGAGAAAAGCAATCAACCCAAATACTCCAAAACTCGCTTTGCTAAGCTAGCTAGCTCATCTACACTGACACCGCACTTACGGCAATGGGGTTTTATCAAACCTAATCATAGGCAGACTTATCTCTATTCTCTAAGAATCTTATATAGACTAATCTATTCATATAATTCAGTTATCATAAACTTTCATATTCAATAAAGATTTATTTCTCAATAGTTCTAAATATGATACTAAATATGGCATCTGTTGATAGCAAGTCTATACAAAAAATGATAACTTGGGAACTAAACATTCTACTAAATGTACTTTTGCAATATATGAATAAAATACAAATGTTAAATAACTAACTGGTCCAAACAAAGTGGCATTTCTCAAAAGTGTGGCATACTGTTCATGTTTCACCTGTACCATTACACACACGTAAAAGTGATCGAAGAAGGTGATGCCTTGAGAAGGATGGAATTTTGCAGATTCTTGCTTAGTCTTATGGACCGATGAGTCAAAATTTGAGAAAGATGGCATAACGAAGGAGGAGGAGAGGAGGTTTTCCCTTAATATGTGGATGTGAATTATTGATAATAATCTTATTGGTGCCCACTTTCTTCCCAACAATTTAAACGGCGTAGTTTATGAAGAATTTTTAAGAAACACGTTACCTCACCTTTAGGAAATGTGCCATTAGCGAGTATACGTAATTTGACGTACCACTCCGTTAGAGATTGGCTTAACGAGCAATTCCCCAATCGCTGGATTGGCAGGGGTGGCCCCATACCCTGGCCAGTGCGGAGCCCTGACAACACCCATGGACTTTTATGCCTGGGGTCATATGAAGACTTTAGTTTACTACGACGAAGATCCTGTCCCCAACGTAGATGAGCTAAGAACACGCATAATAAAAGCAGCTCAATAAATTAAAAATACGTAGTCAAAATGCTAAAAAGAATGCGTGTATGTCTTACAAATAGGGGTAGACGTTTTGAGAATGTACTTTAGTAATTAATGAAAGAAAGTTTAAAACCCTCACAAAAAAAAAATATCTCTGGCTTTGTGATAAAAAAAATCAATGTGTAACATAAATTATTTTTTCAAATAAAAATTTAATTCTCTGTTTCGTGTTTAATGCTCTGGTTTCTTTAATTAAAAATAATTTTTTGCCTCATTAACTTCCATTTTGTAATTTACAATGGGTTTAGCAGACTAAGGAAGGATGTGTGGCCTCTGTGAGGAATAGTTGAATTGGTAAATGTCAATTGTTTGTCGCCTCATAAATAGCAATCACTCCAACTTTCAGCCCTCTATCTTGAAGAGATAATGTCAAAGATTTATTTTCAAAAAATTTTTTTTCAAACTCGTACATCTACATTAGTAAATGTACGAGTTATGTATTAACATAGCATCTAACCATCGCAACAAAATCACAGCTACGTAGTTTGAGTGGAAGTTAAAAATAAAAGAAATAAACGTCAATTAATTTTTTGACAGCTCTTTCCAACAAGTTTTTTTTAAAGTACAATTAAGAAAAAAATCATATACTTAATTGTTCATAGTATTAACTACTAGCATACAAAAAAATCAATTGAATATATTTGGTGCAACATACTGAAAAAAAAAACTAACAAAGTATTCAAGTATCAAAAGAGTCTCGCGAGTTTATATGATGTTTCCGTGTACCTAGAACAATAAACCTCCACGATAGATACCTATACGACTAAGGAGTTATATATTTTAGTATTATCTATGATAAACAATTGACATTCAATGTTGATCGCAAGTCAGTCAGACAGTCACCATTGTTATTTCCTCTTTCTGTTTATCTTGTTCTATCCACCGGTATTCCTAATCCTGTTTTTCTCAGTGTTTCTGTCAACCTTGACTTTGGCAGAATCATCGTCAAACACGATGGAGCCATAAAACCTCCAAAAAGTGAGTGTGAATGTTTGAGAAATCGACCGATTGCCATAAAATAAAAAGTTGAAGTTGAAGTTGAGAAATGCAAGATTTGTAATGTATGGAGGGCTAAAAGTTTGAGTGATTACTAGTTATGAGGCGACAAACAATTGACATTTACCAATTCAACTATTACTTAGAGGGGCCACACGTCCTTCCTTAGCCTGCTAAACTCTTTATGTCCAAAATTTTTTACCTAAGTTACCTGCTCCTATTGTTTTGGTCCTGTTTTTGTCATTCCTTTGCCAATTTCGAATTGGTATACTTCATTCAAAGGTAATAAAAAAAGATGTTTTTAAGTTATTCTGCACGAAATATTGTTATGTGATTTTTTGTTGTAAACTTTAATTTTTGTGTAAGTTTCAATTTTACTTTTTTGACATTTCAAATGTTTTTTATCATAGTGCTAAAATTTTATGCAATAATGTGTATTTAATGGCTATTATTTATTTTTTAGAATATTACCTATGCAAAACCAATAAATACCATAATTTTTTTTTTCTCTCAGTTTCATCTACAATCAGTTGTTTAACTATAAGTAGATTTTTTGTAGGTCCTTCACACATTTCGAGTGCATCCTCCAACGAGGATATCTACCCATATTCATATTACGCATTGCAGGTCCCTTAGTCACTAAAGACATCTTTCCGTTTCAGACGATTGTTGTAGGTACGGTTTGTCAATTGTGTAGCCAGTTCATTGGGATGTTTTTCCAACCTCTTTTGGTATTTAGCGACAGTGCTTTGGATTTCATCCTTTACAGTGCTGATATGTAAATTCTCGTGGATTTCGGCATTTGTAATGAACCAGGGTGCATTACTTGTTGCACGTAGAATGGAATTTTGCATTCTCTGCAATATTGCTATATTAGACTTGCTAGAGCTTCCCCAGAGTTGCACACCATACATCCATATAGGTTTTAGGATTGTCTTGTAGATGAGAAGCTTATTATCAATCGATAACTTGCTGTTTCGCCCCATCTGCCAATACAGATTCTTGTATTTGATGTTGAGTTCATCACGTTTCTTTTTTATATGTTGTTTCCATGTCGATCAAGATGTAGATCTAGATACCTCACACTGCCATGATGTGGGAGTGTCTTATTTTCCAGCTGTTTCCTCTTTTCAGTGCAAAAGTAACTTGCACAATTTTATCAAGTCCTCTTTGAAGGATCTGTGTTGCTGCTACAGGATCCTTACTGCTGGCCAGTAAAGTTGTGTCGTCGGCAAATGTTGCATTGGTAACACCGTCCATTTCTGGAAGGTCGGCAGTGTAGAGTGTGTACAGTACAGGTCCCAGCACCGACCCCTGAGGGATTCCGGCTTCAATTCCGTAGAAGTTCGAGGTTGTATCGGCCTCTTTGACTTGAAAAATTCGGTCAGACAGATATGAGTGGAAAAGTGTATAGTAACTGTGTGGTAGACTAGATTTTATCTTGCACAGTAAGCCACGGTGCCACACTGTCAAAAGCCTGTTGTATATCAAGAAAAGCTGAGGAGCAGTATTCTTTATTCTCTAGCGTTTGTCTTATTTTATTGTATACTCTGTGGACTTGCTCAACAGTCGAATGTTGCTGTCTAAAACCAAATTGATGCTCAGATATTACGTTATTAGTTTGAGGGATGGGCTTGATTCGGTATAGCAGGATCTTTTCGAACAATTTTGACAGGATCGGCAACCGGCTTATTGGTCTATACGACGTCACTGCATTTGGGGGCTTCCCAGCTTTATGTATCATTAAAATCTGTGATATTTTCCATAACAAGAGGAAATGCTAGACTCCTAGTATCCCATTGAAGAGGGTAGTGAGGAAACCCGTAGCCTTTCTCGGTAGCTCTTTAAGAATTTCCTTAGTAATGAGATCAAAGCCTGGTGCTTTTTTATCCTTAAGCTGTCTAATGGTTTTCCAGACTCCCCCACAGTAACAGGTGCCGGTGGAGGAGCCAATTGGAAATCCTGTTTTAATATTTGGTTAATCACTTCCTCAGATTCGTTTTCTGTTGCTTCATTTGGAATAAAAACTGCAGATAGGTGTTGAGCGAAGACATTTGCTTTCTCTTGGGCTGTGCGGGCCCAACCTTCATCTAGTCTCAGTGGCGGTTTTACCTCTATTGGTCTGTCCTGATTCTTGGTGAATTTCCACAGAGAGTAATCAGTATGTGCTGTAAAAGTCGAGGTAAACTTTGATTCGAGGGTGTCATTATTCCATTCCTGCAACATCACCTTAAGCTCAGCTGACGACTTGTTTAATGCGGCTTTGTCAACAGCTAATCTGCTTGTTTGCCAGACACGACGCAGCCTCCGCTTCCTCAATATGGCATTTTTTATTTCAAGAGGTCTGTCTAAGTGACGTCTTTTGTGTTCAATTGTGGGTGTATTTAACCAGCAAGCTACTTGAATTAGCGTTATTATGTATCTCGCAGCATTTTCAATATCTTCAGGTGTTTTTAGAGCTATTTTAAGTTAAATGTATTCTTCGATAAACAAGCTAAAAGATTCCCAGTCAGTATGTGCATTGCACAATTTCAGTGACCGCTCGTATTCTATAAGCATTGTGCTTATGGTTAATATTACAGGATTGTGATCCGAAGAGCCATCCACACAAGGTTCCGGCTTACAGTAGTGTCTGCAAACTCCTTTAACTATGAAGAAGTCCATGAGATCAGGAAGCTTTTTGGTGTGTGCTGGAAAGGGTGTTGCTTCACCAGTGGATATGACAAATAGTTTATTGCAATCTATGGCTTGTTTTAGCTATCTTCCCTTGGTAGATATCAACCTGGATCCCCAGTGCGTATGTTTAGCGTTCTAGTCCCCGCCGGTCACAAATTTGTTACCCAAGGTTTTGAAGAAGTGTGTGAACATTGATTCAGTTATCTTGTGTCTGGGTGGACAATAGACTGCAGAAACGTTTAGCCCTCCAGATCGGCCTTCAACTGAGACAGTCGTCGCTTGGATATGGTCAGTCCTGTAATGTGGTAGTACATGATGTTTGATGTTTTTCTTTATAATTACTGCAGTTCCACCATGGCCCGTACCATCTTGATGCTGGCTTGTATAACATTGGTAGTCTTTTATTTTCACAAATGTTGACTTTGTACAGTTTTTACAAATATTTGTATTAGAAAATCCGGATTTTGCAAGAGCTGCAAATCAAGGACCTTAAAGGGCGCCTCAGCGAAATGGAGCATAGCTGTCAGGAGAAGAGGACTAAGTAGAACGCACCTACTCTGTCATGTTTAGTCTGAAGATGGGCAAGCCAGCGCAACCAGTACCTAAAGTGTGTAAGCCTTTACCATGTGTAATAGCCTATCCGACTCCTGAGAAGGCCGCAGAGTTACCTACATCGGATAAGACAAAAGAGGCGATTCTCAACTGTACCCAACCGGCTGATGAAGGGTGGCAGATTGTAGGAGTTAAAAAGGCCGTACGATCCGGCGTGGTTCTTAGAGTGAGCAGTGACTCTCAATTCAAAAAATTGGAAGAATCGGAAGCTATAAAGAGGGCGGGTACACGTCATGAAAAGCCGAAGGGAAGACAACCACGGATCTTGGTGAATAGTGGATCTAGATGGCTGGGGCTCGAGATAGCGGCAAATATCCGGAAGCATCTGATAAGTACCAAAGAAAAATTATTTATTGGCTGGACAGTGTGTAGATACGCGGATGTTATTGAGGTTGTGCGTTGTATGCGGTGTCAGATGCTCGGACGAGTTGCGTTGCGTGCGAAGCACTGTGGTGAACGGAGCGCAATGTGGGCTAACTGTGCCGGGAGCCACGAAACTAGAGACTGTAAGGAAACAGAGAAGCCTGAATTTTCTTATAAATGTGCAACCTGTGCCGCATTTAAGAAGCCGGCGGCTCATAGAAGCGGCAGTGAAGAGTGTCCAGCGTTGAGGCAAAGAGTGGAGCAACTCATAAATGCCACATACTATGGATAATAAGCAGTATAACATAACACTCGATGAGCGAAGGACAATAGCCAGTTGGCTATTGTCCTTCGCTCATCGAGTGGAAACAACATTCTCATTGGCCCAGATATAAACGCATCCTCGCCTCTATGGCATGGACCGGTCCGGTGTTCTGACTCAGAGGATCTATTACGTAAGTCGAACGATGGGTCCATCGTAAACGATTATTACGATCATCGTCGTCAAACTCGCGAAATCTTATTACGCATTTCAAACGATTACGAATGCGTGTGTCATCGTTACGATTGACGATAAATGAATGATCTCTCATACAAAAGTAATGACATCGGCATTACCTATGCACATCGTACGATTCAAACGTTAACGATAAAGGTGAGTCGGGGTTTACCGCAATCGTATTCGTATTCACTATAGGTACTAAGAATTCTTATGATTCTTTTGTTATTTATTGCACAAAAAAATATTATTTCAAAAACGTGTTTTACGTTTATTAGTTAAGCTACTGCTCCTACTAATAATCTGTAGAACAAATACCTTTTCCAAAAAGTGAATATTTCGACAAATAACCTACTATTATAAAATTATTTTTATTACATGATGTATGAGTCATGTAGATGATCGAAGCATGTATCAAACAATATTTTTAATGGTTCCTACGTAATTTTCCAGAAATTTCCCCGAAATGATAATTAAAGAAGTACAATATTGTTTCATGTAAAATGTTTTTTTTATTTATTTATTTATAATTTATTGCACACGAGTACACATAAAGGTCAAATACATACTAGATATAGGATGTACAAAAGGCACTAGCTTATCTCTAAAAAGAGATTTCTTCCAGCAATGTTGTTTAATGTTTTACTTTAACTTAAAAACTTGTTGTTCTTATTACGTAAAAAATGTAGTAAAATGTAGTAACACGATTAGCAATAAAAATAAGTTCTTTTACAAATTTTATTGGCCTTGATTCCCCGACAAAGTCCCGATTTAAATTATTCTTCACTCTCTATTTTCCCACAAATCGAGGAATTTTTTCGTAATTGGCAGCACTGCATGTACAAATTTGGTAGGTTAGAAATTATGTAATGCAAAAATAGAGTGAGATAACGTTATTCTGCGTATAAGGGCATCCCCTTCTATTGCGCTCTTTAGCCCAAGGTGTAAACGAAAAAAGTACACAATAGTAACTTTTATACGAGTGGTCGATGATCGTCAACGATGGCCGATTGAAACGTTTAAATTTACGTATACCTAACAACCATGATCCACTGTGATATGCAATAAATACTTTGAGTTTGAAAAAAAGCAATTCGCGGATTCACCAAAATGATCGGTGTTGGACAGCGTGTAGACAGGCCAACGTGGGCTTCAATCGGTCACCTATGTAGAAGGAATTCAGATCGACGAAATGTCATGGAAGAGTTCATCGCGGAACATAACTTAATTATACATAACATCCCAAATACACCACCAACCTACAGCGGCCCTTCAGGTGAATCGTTCATTGACGTCACACTTTCCAGTGTAGACGTCCCAGTTAGAGACTGGTGTGTCCTACCGGATGCATCATGCAGCGACCATCGCTTACTATTGTTTGAGTTGTGTAGGGGAGGGCCCAGGTCGGCAGAGCCCCGCGCCGCGTTTACGTACCGCAGGACTAATGTTGATTGGTCCTGGTTCAGGGCACTTTTGGGTGAAACGTCGCATGAATTCGTGTGTCCGAACTTAACACTGGAGGAAAGTGTGAAAATTTTAACGCGTAATATTACATACGCTGCTGACATGGCGTTGGGGCGTTGTTCCGTTTCTTATACAAATAGATGCGACTGGTGGCATGACGGCCTTTCCAATCTTCGTAGTAAGTTTAGAAGTGCGCGGCGAAGGCTTAATAAGCTGCGAAGGCTCGGTATAGACGGTTCACATTATGATCAAACTCTTTTGGAACTGAGATGTACAAGGTCGCATTATAGGTCAGCGGTCACTCTTTCAAAATCTAAATACCTGAGAGAACTTGCAACTGGTATCGCAAATGAAGATCCGTGGTCTCCGGTATACCATGAGTTTAAAACTGGGTACCGTGCGGATAACCTGTACTTCAATAATGTCAAAACCCCTCACGGCCATTCCAGACAGCCGGGAGAACGACACGGCGCATCAGTGTCAGATACGGGGACCGATGTTAGATGTCCCGGAAACTCCTCGCTCCACTCTCGCCACCGTGAGGGAGCTCATTGAGGTGGCAGAATATTTACCGACTAACAAGGCCCCAGGCGCAGACAAGATTTCGAATCGCATATTGAGGGAGTGCATCAGGACAGCATCAGAAGCCGTTTTACACGTGCTGAATCGCTGTCTAGAGACCGGGGTCTTTCCTTCAATATGGAGATTGGGAATCGTTAGATTATTCCCGAGTCTGAGGATAAACCTCTCGATGACCCGAAATCCTATAGGCCGGTAACGCTTCTCCCAGCTTTGGGTAAACTGTTGGAGAGAATTATCGCCCCCCGTCGACTCCCTAATGGTCTTAGGCACCACCCTAGACAGTTTGGTTTCACCCCGGGAAAATCGACAGTGGATGCAGTAATGTCGGTAAGAAGGACGGTTCAGAGGTCAACAGCGAAATATGTCTCAGGAATTTTCCTAGACATTGCGGGTGCCTTCGATAATGCATGATGGCCTATGATAATGCTTAAGCTGAAGGTCAGAGGTTGCTCCAGCAATTTCTACAGGATACTGCTGGAGTATTTCGCTAACGGCTCGATAGAATTACGCATGGGTTCCTGTGTGGTATCGAAAGTACTCACACGAGGCTGTCCTCAGTGATCAGTGCTTGGGCCGTATTTGTGGAATGTGTGCTTTGACGACTTCCTGGAAATACCAATTCCGGGAGGTTGTCAATTGTTCGCGTACGCAGATGACGGCCTGCTACTGTTAGAGGGAGACTCGCGTGCAGCCTTGGAGAGACTGGCGCGGACGTGTTCGGAGTTGATAGGGGACTGGGGACAGAGGAACAGGTTAGACTTCTCTCCCCATAAGACCCTACAATTGTTACTCAAGGGTAACCTCAAAGTGCCACCGCGTATCCGCTTCAGAGGCGTCACCGTCAAAGCAAACTTCATGTCACCTACCTTGGAGTCATCCTAGAGCGAAACTTTGGTTTTACTGAAAATTGGCAATCGAGCCAAATCGATTTTTTATGCTTTTGCTAGAGTTTCCAAGGCGACATGGGGGCTGAACTTTCACACTCTCCGTATCATCTAGCCAGTAAAGCCACCTATGTGGCCAGTATGTGCTATGGGGAGCCGTCCTGGGTGGACAGGGCCACAATGGTTGCCGTTCGTCGACGCTTACTCCAGTCAGAGAATGGCACTGCTATTTCTCTGCAAAGCCTGCCGAACCACTAGTACCGAAGCTCTCCCAGTATTGGCAGGGGTATGGCCAGTTGACCTGGATATCCAAGCGCGCGCCGCCAACCACTTCCGAACCCGCGGTCTCGCGTGGACCGACTTTAGAATAGGCGACATGTCCCGTGTGTCTCGTCTGTTTTGTGGGACTTGTGCTGAAGTGGAGGACCAACTTATGGCCGAATGGCAGGCCCGTTGGGACTGTACAGATAAGGGCAGACAGTTGTACAGGTTTTTCCCTGCCATGAGGGACCGCACGGCAAAGGGGTGTTTAGAGATAGACCATTGCACATCTCAGTTCTTAACGGGTCACGGGAATTTTAAAGCCAAACTTTTCTCCATGGCATTGGCCGAATCACCGAATTGCGATTGTGGCCATGACAATCATCACATCCCATTTTGTGGGTGTGTGTAAACTGGAGGGAGGAAAGTGAACTCATGCTTGACGGTCTAAATTCAGTAGTCCGTCCGGTGTTCTACAACGACCTGGTCTCGAACAGACACAATTTCCAAGCTTTCAAGCGTTTTTGTCACTCATATTACTGGCACTACTACTCGCGGTAGCATTCTGCTACCTTCCCGCTCACTGCATCTAGACGCAGTCCGTGGTGTATACAAAGCAGGGGGCCGAGCTTCACTCGACCTCCTTCCCTATAGGGTTGGCATTACTGCCGTTTGCATTTCATTGGCTACACTACCATTTTCTGAGGGGGGAAGTGGGAAATTTCTTTTCCTACTTACACACCCTATTCTTTTCTTTAATTAGTCTGGGGTCCAAGGTATCAATAGAATCACGTAGGGCACCGTCTACCTTGTGTCGAGTACCACTGTTGATCCTGCCTTACAGGAGTTACAATGGGAGGAGTGTGGAGGCGGGATCTGTAACCTTATTATAAATGTGCAACTGAAAATATTTAGACATGTTAGTCCAAATGACATCATGAAAGCGTATAAATCACTGGAAATGAAAAAAACCACTGATCTATGTAGTCTTTCTGTTAAAATAGTTAATTCTATCATTGATTACATTGCACCACACTTAGCCTGCATCTTTAATAAATGTGTAGACAGTGGTGTATTTCCTGACTTGATGAAACAAAGTAAAGTAATTCCTTTATTCAAAGCTGGTAGTACATCGGACCCCACTAATTTTAGACCCATTTCAATTCTACCAACTTTTAGTAAAGTTTTCGAAAAACTAATTTTAAATCAATTGTTGTTTTACTTCAATACTAATAATTTAATGACTTCAAAACAATTTGGATTCGCACGGGGTCGCTCAACAACCGATGCCGGTGTTGCGCTTATTGAATTTATATTTGAAGCATGGGAAGATTCGCAGGATGCGATAGGTATTTTCTGTGATCTATCCAAGGCTTTTGACTGCGTTCATCATGATGGTCTGGTCAGGAAATTACGCTATTATGGCATTATGGGCCGTACCCTCAACCTTTTGGAAACTTACTTGTGTAATCGAGTTCAAAGGGTTGATGTCAATGATAAGAGGTCGTCAGGGTCTCCAGTTTGCATAGGTGTTCCACGGGGCTCAATTCTCGGGGCATTCTTATTTCTTGTATATATTAATGATCTACCTAATTGTATAAACGGATACCATGAGATAACAATATTTGCTGATGACACCTCCTTGCTCTTCAAAGTTAGGAGACGACAGAAAACTCTTGACGACGTGAATAGTGCTATCTCTAAGGTGGTTGAATGGTTTACGTCAAATAACCTACTTCTTAATGAAAAAAAAAACCAAATGCATAAAAAGTTGGAGCTTGTGGCCACTACTCTATTTCTACACCTCCACATATCGAAAGGTTGTCGAAACGTCTCAGTTCTGCAGTGTTCGCTATTAAAAAAATCCGCTATTTAACCGACGTGGACACCGCGAGGCTGGTATACTTCAGCTATTTCCATAGCATAATGGCTTATGGCATTCTGTTATGGGGAAATGCCGCGGACATAAATTGTATTTTTGTTCTGCAGAAGCGAGCGGTTCGTGCGATCTACAAGTTAGGCTCCCGAGTATCTCTGAGGAATAAATTTCAAGAAATCAATATATTAACTTTGGCATCGCAATATATTTACGAAATCTTAATGTACGTAAGAAAGAATCTGTATTTGTTTAGGAAAAATTGTGAAATACACAATGTTAATACAAGATATAAAAATAAACTTGCTGTCCATAGCAGTCGCTTACACAAAGTCACTAAGTCATTCAAGGGACAATGTATACGCTTTTAAAATAAGGTGCCGGTAGACATTCAAAATTTGCCTTTAAATAAATTTAAAACAACCATTAAACGGAAACTATGTGCCAAAGGCTATTATAAAATTTCTGACTATCTGGATGATAAGAATGCGTGGACATAAACCGCTCGCCATTATCCAGTATATTTTATTCTTATTTTTCTTTGTCGAATCATAAATTTTACAATTGGGTATCTCAAATTGTATGTGTATTGACTTATTTAAAAAGAGCAACCCTGGAGTTTCTGGCTCGTTCTTCTCTGGGGAGACTGCCTAGTGAATGAGCGATAACTGTATGTCATGACGATTTCAAATGTTATTCTTGTAACTTACGAAATAAAAATATTTTTGATTTTGATTTTGATAAAAGCGTATACATTGCCCCTTAAATGACTTAGTAACTTTGTGTAAACGGGTGACATGAACAGCAAGTTTATTTTTATATCTGGTATTAACATTATGTATATCACTATTTTTCTTAAACGATTCTAAATTTTTTCTTACATACATTAAGTTTTCGTAAACAAATTGCGATGCTAATGTTAATATATTAATTTCTTTAAATTTATTCCTAAGAGACACTCGGGGGCCCAGTTTTAAATCGCGCGAACCGCTCGTTTCTGCAGAACAAAGATACAATTTATGTCCGCTGCATTTCCCCACAACAGAATGCCGTAGGTCGTATGCTATGGAAATAACTGAAATAAACCAGCTTCGTGGTATCAACATCTGTTAAATAACTTAGAGGCGGATTATCCAAACCGTTCGTCCAATCTACTTATTAGCCCAAGCGGCGAAATGCGGCTTTTTCGTTATACCAGATTTTTTACTCATGTGGTTTTAAACTAAACTGGACAAATAATGTTAGATGTAAAAACATTAATAAAAATTATGTCACAATAATAACTTAGATACTTACATTTTTCTCACATTCTAGAAGCTTTCATTCACCAATAATTCAAAAGATCGTTTCGCAATATTATTTTATTCTTTTTGTTTACCATTTTTGCTACAAATCAATCTATTAAAGTTAACCTAAGTATTACTAAAAAAAATTTGACATGTCCTAACATATGAAATTGGCGTTTTGTAAGGGAGTAACCTAAAGTCGATTTTTTCAAGATATAATATATTTATTTAATCAAAGTATGTACCATTGCTATTGATGCACTTTTCCATCTCATAGGTAGTTCATTGATCCCTTTACTAAAAAAACCATTCGGAAGGGAATCAATAAAATCTTTATAGGCGCTTTGGACTGCCTCATCGGAGTAGAATTTTTTCCCTTGCAAGAACTTATCCAAATTTCGAAAAAATTGGTAATCTGTTGGAGCAAGGTCCGGGGAGTACGGTGGATGTCTTAGACATTCCAATTGAAGCTCTTCTAATTTGGTAACTGTCTATTGTGCAGTGTGTGGTCTAGCGTTGTCCTGAAGCAGCAGTGGCCTACGGCGATTGACCAGCCTCGGTTGTTTAGGCAGCTAGCTTTTCCATCATGGTTTACAATTGCTGACAATACACATCTGCCGTAATCGTCTGGCCAGATTTAAGAAAGCTGAAGTGAACAACACCGGCGCTAGTCCACCAAACGCTCACAAGTAACTTTTTTGAGCCAATTTTCGCTTGGGGAAGGACTTGGCTTGTTCGCCAGGGTTCAGCCATTGCGATGAGCGTTTCCGATTATCGTACAAGATCCACTTTTCATCACAGGTAATGATTCGATTTAAAATCTCTTCATTATTATGCCGGTAGACTAATGTAACACAGCAGTCTACGCGCGTTTGTCGATTTGCTCCATTCAATTCATGAGGGAGCCACCTTTCAAGCTTTTTCACCTTCTCAATTTGCTTCAAATGGATTAAAACAGTTTTGTCACTAACACCGCAGCCTGCATCTAACTCGAACGTGGTTTGCGATGGATCCGCTTCCACAATAGCCTTCAATTCTTCATTATCAACCTTGGACTCCGGCCGCACACGGGGTTTGTTTTGCAGGTCGAAATTTCCAGAACGAAAACGTTGGAACCAAAAACGTACTGTGTTTCTTTTGCGACACCACCGCCATACACATCATTGATCCTTCGAGCCGTTTCTGCAGCACTGGTGCCACGGCGGAACTCGTACTCGTAAATAACGCGATATTTTAAGTGTTCCATTTTGTAAACTGAGTGACGCAAAGAAAAAACCAAAGATGGAAATAACATATGGATTACGGTTTTCGAAAAACAAATGCCTGAGTAAATAGCTGTATAAATTTGAAATTGGAATTCCTAACCTTCTTTATTTATTTAATTTTTTGTGGAATAAGCTACAAACGCGATCGTCAAATGACTCAATTAAACCTTTTTTTTTTATGCACGACAGTTTCGTACTTTACCTCAATCACACCTGATGTTAAGTGAAGATGAGGTCGAAGCGTACGACCCGGAAACCCCAATACATTTGGGGGACTGGCTATCTTATCTCTGACAACCGGAACACAACAATGATATTAACATTGCTGCTTGGCGGCAGATTTAGATAAGATGGTGGTAGCTAGCCAGGCGGACATTTAAAATGCCCTACCACCAACCTAAACCTGAACCCTTTATTCGATGATGGTTTTGAGAAAACAAAAATAAACTACTGATGCCAATACCTTCTATTTCACTTACCTAATATGCCCTATTTTTTCCTTACAGTAAAGCTCGTCCGGTGTATTTTACTTTTGGATTGGAGCAAATTTTCTCGATAGAATTTTAGCAACGTTGACTGTGTTTGCAAACATTCACTTAGAACTTGGAAATAGAAATAGTTTTATGTATAATTTTTTGCTATTATTATTTATTATATTATTATTATTTCATCAACATTATCAAAATCTGGTAAGAGGAAATAATATTCCGTCCACTCCATTTTAATTTGTAGTCATTTCATTATTTGGCGCTTACATCGTTTAAAATAAGCGCATGGTGTCTTCGTTTCTCACGTACGAGTGTATAACTTCTGTCAACGTCAGAGGATCTATTACGTAACTGTAACGATGGGCTCATCGTAAACGATTATTACGACCATCGGTGTCAAGCTCACAAAATCTTATTACGCATTTCAAACGATCGACGAGCGCGAGTGTCACCGTTACGATTGACGATGAATGAATGATCTCCCATACAAACATGACAACATCGGCATTACCTATGCACACACCGTACGATTGAAACGTTAACGATAAAGGTGAGTCGGGGTTTACCGCAATCGTATTCGTAATCACTATAGGTACTAAGAATTCTTATGATTCTTTTGTTATTGCAAAAAAATATTTCAAAAACGTGTTTTACTTTTATTAGTTAAGCTACTGCTGCTACTAATAATTTGTGGAACCTTTACCAAAAAGTGAATAGTTATGTTATTTCATGTTTTACTTTAACTAATAACTTCGTGTTCATTTTACGTAAAAAATGTAATAAAACGATTAGTAATAAAAATACTATGGGTTCTACTACAATTTTTATTTGGCCTCGATTCTCCGATAATGTCCCGATTTGAATTATTCCTCACTCTCCATTTTCCCACAAATCGAGGAATTTTTTCGTAATTGGCAGCACTGCATGTACAAATTTGGTAGATTATAAATTATGTAATGCAAAAATAAAGAGAGATAACGTTATTCTGCGTATAAGGGCATCCATTTCATTGCGCTCTTTAGCCCAAGGTGTTAACGAAAAAAGTACACAGTATCGCCGTCTACTGTCGAGTAGCAATACTTTTAGACAATTCTAATATCATCTATTCATTGCATACGAGTGTAAAACGACGACATACGTAATGAAGTAACTTTTATACGAGTGGTCGATGATCGTCAATGATGGCCGATGGACGATTGAAACGTTTAAATTTACGTAATAGCCCCTCTGACCTGTGCCACGACAAAACGATTATTAGGGCAGTGTCTTGATAATTGGATTTTGTAACTTAAAAACTATTTTTATTTTTTATTGATGCATTCAAATATTAGGTCCTTACATATGAAATTGGCGTTTTGTCGTACTGGCCACTTTGATCTCAAATATAGCCTCTTTGGGTCGGAATTTCAAATTTATACAGCTATTTACTCATGTATTTGTTTTTCGAAAACCGTAATCCATATGTTTTCCATCTTTGGTTTTTTCTTTGCGTCACTCAGTTTACAAATTTAGTTTACAGTTTACAAATAATTTTATAAACTTATTGATAAATTGCTCATTAATTATTAAATATTCATTGGGGATTCTTTTAAATATTAGTTATTCAATTATTTAACTGATCTATCATTCACTCAAAGTGCATTTACTGCAACTCACTCCATACAGACGTTCGTACATTGACTGGACTATCTAGAAACTTGACTATCTAGAAATACAGCTGCTATTGGTGTGGCATTGTTTAAACTTTAATACGTATTAAAGCATCAAAAGCAAGCCAAAGTTGTCGAACTGTTTTTCTTAAAGCCTATTGATTTGATTTTAAAATATCATGTTCCGTAACGAAGCTGTATATCCTGTGGTACATCACTCTTTCAAATACCTTTGAAATTACTGGAGTGTGGGTTTTCGGTCTATAATTATTAATTTCAGTCATTCTGCGTTTTTTGAATAATGGTTTTTCTACGGAGTTTGTTTGTTTGTAAACGCTTTATTGTACAAAAAGGCAATACATGAATTTTGCATTAATATAGAATTTGAGTACAACGCCGGACTTATCCCATAGAGGGATTTCTTCAAGTCAACCATAGGGTTAGTTAGAAAATTGTAGATTGGGCGTATACAAATGACAGCAAATTCAAACTAAAACAAAGACAAATACCTGCACACTAATAAATATATATATATAATATAACATATGTTATGCCTTAATAAAATATATACCTACATACTAATAATACATATAAGTAAATACTTAAAGAGAGGATTTAATACGGAGATGTCATGCATCAAAAGTAGCTACCGCTCAAAACGCATTAGAAACTGAGAGCTTTTTGATGTTAGTTTTAAAAGCATTTAGTGATGGAGACTTTCTCATATGCAGTGGCAATTGGTTCCACAATCGCACAGCCAGGACTTGGTATAAGAGTGAGTATTTAGGAGCTGCTGGATTAAATAAGATGTTATACAGAAGAAAGAGTATGTGTGAGTTTCTCCGTGTACGGATAGTAGGCCACTTTAATTTTAGACGGAACGCAGAAATGTGGTCATATTTCCTTAATCCAAACACATAGCGTATGCACACGTTTTGCAGGCGTTCCATTTTATCCAGCAGTTCCTCAGTCAGATCAAGATATGCCACATCGCCATAATCCAAAAGGGGAAGAAGAAGAGATTGCGCTAACATACTCCTGGTTTCAACAGGCAGGAAGTTTTGCATTCTCTTCAGGGAGTGTAAAGAGGCAAAGATTTTGCGGCTCACCTCACCAATGTGAGCAGTCCAGGATAGTGTTTGGTCCATAATGAGACCCAGATTTTTTACAGTAGCTGAATATGGGATTATTGTTCCGTCAAAACAGATATTGGGTAACATTATGGCGTGTAGTTTCGAAACATAGTGGGGACTGCCAACTATGATGGCCTGTGATTTCGCGGGGTTTACCAACAACCCAAACCTCCCTGCCCAGTTGGAAACAGCTACTAGGTCTTCATTAATGATGTCGGTAGCAGAAGAGAAATTTGGAAACGTAGCCGAGGCGTAGAGTTGCAAATCGTCAGCATATAGGTGGTAGGAAGAAGATAACAAGGAAGTAATACCATTAATGAATATAGAAAAGAGAAGCGGGGAGAGCACTCCACCTTGTGGAACACCTGCTGTAAGTCGGCACCACTCAGACCGGTCATTATCAACTTTAACAAGCTGACAACGGTCGAAAAGGTATGAATGAAACCATGAGATGGCTGTCGGAGACAAACGAAGCGTTCTGAGCACTTCCAGCAACAAGTCGAAATCTACTGTGTTGAAGGCACTGCTGAAATCTAACAGCACTAGAAGGGTGAGCTTTTTGTCCTCAATATTAGATCGAATGTCGTCAGTGACTTTCACAAGTGCAGACGCTGTACTGTGCCCAGAACGAAACCCAGACTGATATGAGCTAAGAATGTTATGTCGATTTAGATGGCAGGATAGACGTTGGTGCACATAGTGCTCCAGCACCTTTGAAAGAACGGGAAGGATAGAAATAGGACGAAACTGAGAGAAGGACGAGGGATTAGGTTTTTTTGGAAGAGGAATGACATGAGCATACTTCCAGGAAGACGGGAAGACACCGGTAGAAAGGGAATGATTAAGGATATGAGCCAAGTAGGGAGCAATGTGGTCTAAGATAGGAGTAAACATGTCCATGCTCAATCCATCATTTCCCACCGCTTTCGTCTTAATAGACTTTAGGAGTTTAACCACATCTCCGGCAGTCATCTCACCAAGTTCTAATTGAGAAATAATGTGGGTATTCAGCGAGCCTGCTAAGAAGGACAAAGTGCCCTGTTTAACAGAGGGATCTAAAGAAACGGGGGAGGTACTAAAGTGCTTGTTTAGTGCGTTAAGGTCAAGATTATTGAGAGGAGAATTTTGAGATTTACCCACACCCATAGTTTTCAAAAACTTCCAGAGTTTATCCTGCGGACAGTTTTCGATCGAGGAGTGAATGTGGTGTCGCCTAGCTTTCCTACAAATCCTATTGCAGCGAGTTCGCAACTCCACGTAAATATCGCGATTCAAATCTGAAGAGTCCTGTCGGAATCTGATATGCGCCCTATCCCTTTTTGCCATGAGTGCCTTGATCTCCGTGGTAAGCCAGGGCGCCGGGAAATGCCTTACGCGTGTCGGTTTTAGTGGAGCATGCTTATCAAACGTATTGAGCATAATGGCATTAAATAGTTCAATCTTTGAGTCTACATGTGGAGCAGAATCCCAGTCGGCCTTGCTTATATCATTTTGAAGCGCCTGATGATCGATTCCACCAAGATTCCGTAATAGAAGGACTTTATGCCTACGTTTGGGAGAACGAATTTTATATGAGGCATAGGTAAGATCGTGTTTTGAGAAAGCGGGAGCGTGGAACTGACCATGCGCAGAAACAAAATCGGGACACGAAGTTATAACCAGATCCAAAAGGGACGGGGAACCATTGTGGGGAAAGTGAGTAGCATTGAGGGGCAAAATGTGAAGATCGACAGACTCGAAGAGCGAGACCAGAGATTTAGCCCGATGGTCATCCTTGATCAGGCACGTATTAAAGTCTCCCGTTAAAATTACATGATTATAGCTAGGACGAAGATCGGTCAAAAGTGCTTCCAGCTCGTTAAAATAATTTATCTGTAGCGAGGGACTGTAGAACACACCAAGAAGCAATTTATTGTGGTGAAGTGTTACCTCTAAGAAGAGATACTCAGGGGAGTTAAGTAACGAGGGTGACTGTGCGACTATCTGGCATGGGATATCACTGCGCAAGTAAATGGCAACCCCCCCACAGCCAACCGTCTTATTTGTCCCCCCAGTCACTCTTACACAAGTCCTGTCGTGCCTAATAAGGCGATAGCCTGGTAAAGGATACAGTGTGGATGGTAATGTCGGCTTCAGAAAAGATTCAGAAATGAGGACCGCATGCAAGTGCTTAGTGGAAAAAGTAGTTAGCAAATCTGTGTAATGGCCCGCGACACTTTGTGCGTTTATGTGTGTGTTCTTGGATTGTGATGACAGGGTTGTATGCAGATTATCTCCAAGAGTAGGAGTTTCCGGGACGTCACCCTCAGCACTAAGCAAGCTCTCTGATGATGATGATGACAGTGAGAAATATTCACTATCTGAATCCTTATTAAAAAGATCAGACATTATAAAAAATGTATATAAAAGGAATATATGTATATGTAATATATATGAATAAAATATGGATTAATGAATAAATAACTTCCTAACTAAATAAATAAATGTAACTATTAATTATATTGTGCTAATATAAAATTATATCTTAAGTAAATACAGGTTCAACTGTTTTGTCTAACTAACTCGCTATAAGCTATTCTGCGTATAAGGGCATCCCTTTCTATTGCGCTCTTTAGCCCAAGGTGTTAACGAAAAAAGTACATAGTAGCGCCGTCTAGTGTCGAGTAGCAATACTTTTAGACAATTCTAATATCATTCATTCATTGTATACGAGTGTAAAAAGACGACATACGTAATGAAGTAACTTTTATACGAATGGTCGATGATCGCCAACGATGGCCGATGGACGATTGAAACGTTTAAATTTACGTAATAGGCCCTCAGGACCCCATGGGCAGTCTAAAGTTCTTCACTCTACACTTCCCGGGGTATACTTTTATTATTTTACCTAATGGCCACTCGTTACGCGGTCTATTTTTATCACAGATATCATATGTCATTCACATTTTATTTGTTCACGATCACGGCCCACTTTTGACGTTGCTGGAGCGTTGGCAGATACTCTCGTCTCCATCGCCGCTAGAAAACATCCACCATGGCGTTCGCTTGGCGCCATCGAGCGCGTGCGTCAACATCCTTCAGGTCGGCTCAAGTCATTGGAGCTCCGCCCGCTGTTTACCGATCAGGAGGTGATTTGGTGTGATTATAAGTGGGGTGCTCAGGGTCATCAGTCACGTATGTGAATGGGCGACTGTTGACCACCAACTCTACTCGTCTAGCAGCGTCATCAATGTTTCCTCTCGCGGAGCTCGTTCTTTGAGTGTTACCCGTAGGGTTCGTTGCGACTGGCGGGCTATACTTATTCAATGCCTCGGTCATTGACTTCTCTGATGACCTTTTCTAGGTTCATTTCTTGCAGGGCGGCGCGAAGTTCTTTGTTCGCAGCCACGAAATTGGTGCCTCTGTCGCTCCAGATTGTGGTTGGTTAACCTCTGCGGGCAATGAACCGACGTAGACCAATATTATGAAGTCAGCGCTCAGTGATGCAGCGAGGTCTAAATGGACGCCGCGTGTGGCGAGGCATGTGAATAGTATGCCCCACATTTTCTCGCGTCGCCGGCCGATAGTCACTTCCATTGGGCCGAAATAGTCAAGGCCGCTACGGACGAAGGCCCGCCTCGTGTCTGTGAGGCGGACTGCAGGCAGGTCGCCCATCTTCAGGGTGATCGGTTGAGCACGTCGTACTCGGCACAACTGACAGCGTGCAACGATTTCCTTTACTGTGACGCGTAAGTGGGTCACCCAGTAGTTCTCTGTAATTGTGTTGATCTCCGCTTCATAATTTGAGTGGTTCGTGGGCTGGTGATGATGCCCGACTAAACGGCGGGCCTTGGGGTGGCCGCCGTCCAATATGACTAGATGTCGTTCCCCGAAGCTCAGGCCGAGCGTAGCGCTTAGCCTGCCGCGTACGTGCAGCAGGCCGTCCTCGTAAAGCATGGGGTCGAGTGTTTTAATACTGCTCGACTATGGCGGTGCTTGCGCATTAGGTAGCGCGCACAGATCGGTGGTGAATGTGGTAGCCTGCGCTTCGCGCAGCAGGCCCGTCTCGGCGGCAGCGAGATCGGCGGCCGCGAGCTCAGTGCTTGAGCGGCGATGCCGACAACGGTCGACTAAGATGAGCACGTGTGCCATCACGCGCAGTGTCCTCGTCCAGGCGAGGCGCTGGGTGTCGACCAGCGGCAGCTCGCTGACCGCGTGGACCAGCTGCACTCGCTCGGGTTCATCGACCGGCATGTCGGCTGTTGGTGCCGCCGCCGCCGATGACCATTGAGACTGTGGATTAGAGAGAAAAGAGGTATCAGAAAGCCACATGCTCTTCGTGTTTGGCCAATCCCACTGAGTGGCTTCATCGGCTGGTTTGTCCTGAGAACCCTCTAAGGACTTCACACGTTCGGGCCCTGCAGCACATAACTGTTTCCTCAGCTCGGGGGAATTGGTGACGCACCCACAAATATTGAACCCCCCGGCTGCGTGTATCGATGTGACATCAAGCACTAGCTGTTAGGCCTCCTCTACCGTCTACACTATTGAGATAGTCTTCCACATAATGTTTGTGTTTGATAGCCGCTCTTGGAAGTGTAGAGCTCTCTATCCCTATCCATCCATCTCCATAAAAACAATTGCGCTCCTCTGTCGGGGTATCTTATCTTAAACCGCAAAAACATGTCAGCGATATCGCCGCTAAAAGCGATCGGAGCGGCGCGATATTTGAATAATACGCTCATCAAAGAATTTAACAAATCTGGGCCACTTCGCAAGTTATTATTTAAACACGTTCCACAGTAGGTTGCAGCCACGTCAAAGACCAATCTCATCTTTTTTGCTTATTGGTATTGGTGACACAAAAATGGGGCAAATACCATACGGAGGACACAGACATTGGCTTACTTATCATGGCTGCATATCCTACGTTCGTATCGTGTAGCAAACGATCGATTTTGGCTGAATAGGAAACTGCATAAGATTTATTTTTATCCATCTATTCTATGTTAGACAATCTCTTCCTCGCATACCTTTAGTTGTCAGACAAATCAACTTGGTCTAAATTCCACAATAGACCGACACGAAAAGTAAAACACGTTTTTGAAATATATTTTTTTGCAATATCAAAAGAATCATAAGAATTCTTAGTACTTATGGTGAATACGAATATGATAGCGGTAAACCCCGACTCACCTTTATCGTTAACGTTTTCAATTGTACGATGTGCATAGGTAATGCCGATGCAAAACTTGACATGTAACCGTGTGTAGAGGCTCTTAAAAATCATGATAATCACATCGTAACATGCAGTCATACATCAATGCTACATAATGGATCCTTTTTATCCCTGTAAATTTAGAAACAAATTAATATAGAAATAATTGTAGCCTCCGACTGGGTGTTTGCGATGTGATAATCATGATTTTTTAGAGCCTCTACACACGACTAGGCTCCAAAGTAAATATCTAGACAAAACTGTTTTTGTCGATGTTTCAATTATTATACCCATTATTGGAACTTCACTAGCACTCTAACAAGGAATAGGTAGGTACAGTCGACAGCACGACGACCGTAACACTACCAATGTAAGCTGTAGATAAGCATCAATGCTGTTAATCGAATGAAGTCATATATAAGCAGAAACTACTTTCTTAACCATATTTATACATTGTTTAACTTATTTTTATTTTATTTTTCCGACACACAGTATACTAAGTTGGCGCTGTTGTAAAGTACCTATTTGACAGTGGCACAAATAATATATACTTCGGTACATACAAAGGTACTCATTTTTTGTATATAAGTACAAATAACTATAAATTGAAAACGCAGAAAATGTCAGTGCCGCTTATCCCAGCGAAAAAAAATAAAGGGTCTATGGTACTAAGGTGTGCTAATGGTCATGATGATCTGTCAGTGAGTGACAAAATCTGTTTATTTTTGAGAGTCATGATCTCAGAAACTGTTAGAGTAGCTAGTTTTGGATCAATAAAATTTACGCACCTAGGCAGGATGCGCATAACCACTCAAAGACTGAACTGATTTTTGCAAGGGGCCGCGGGAAGACAGTGAAATGTTACGGCCATGCAGTTGGTTCAAAGGGTTCAGTCAGAGCACCAGTTGCTTGTCAGTGCCCAAATTGTAAGGGGGAGATTGCACGTGGCTAACCTTAACGCTCGCAGGCCGCTTCCTACTTCAGCACCACGCAGAGGAAATCGTGGACGAAGATTACAGTGGGCTGGAGATCATTTGCTCTGGGAAGATAAACCAGTGGTTTGGAGTGTTTTTGAATGATGAGTCCCAATTCGGTTTTCATCCTGATTCACGAAGACTACGTGCATGGTGTGCTCCTGGTAGTGAGAACCATCTGCAACACCCTCAGGAACTTCCTCCACACCACGGTGGAACAATTATGGTTTGGGCGGGAATTCGTGTTAGTGAAAGAACAGACCTCGTTTGGATCAGACTTCATCAGACACAATGACTGCTGAAAAATACCGTAATTAGGTGCTAGCACCAGTAATCTATCCTCATCGACTGCAAATGGCGAAGTTTTCACGCTCATGCACGACAACGCCCGTCCGCACACTGCCCGAGTGGTGCCCAGCTGGCTACGAGAGCGCGACGTGTCGGTCTTAGACTGGCCCGTGCAATCACCAGACCTAAACCCTATAGAGCATGCGTGGAACATGCTTCAAAAAAGGGCTTTGAGGAACTTTGCTCCAGAAGTTGCGACTGAAGAGTAACTTTTTTTGCATTTTAGCTGGACCTGGGACAAAAGTTAAGTGATAATTTTAACTGTAGTCCAAATTACATGTTTTTGATTTTGGGTGAATTTAATATGCCTAGTGTTGTGTGGAGTCCACTTACTGCCGGCCGTTTAGAGCCTTCGGGAGCGTCTAATGAAAGCCAAATAAATTTCTTTGATATAATTATTGAATGCAATATTAATGATAGGATTTTGGATTTGGTATTCTCCAATACTAATCTAACAGTGCGTCCCTGTGATGATCCCTTAGTCCCTGTGATCTGCATCACAGATCTGTCTGTATAGGACTGTAGTTAGCCATTTTTACACCACTTTTGGAGAATGGAAGAACGTTATACTCCTACAAATATAGTGACTATGAGAAAATTAAGTCGGCCTTATCGGATATTGACTGGAACAATACATTATCTCGGGACTCTCTGGATGACGCTGTCAAGCGTTTGCAGTGTTCTCTTCTTGAACTTCGCGATAAACATATTCCACACAAAATTATCTCATGTAACACTTTTTCTGTTTGGTATACCACTTCATTAAAAAAAGTTTTAAAAGAGAAATTTAAATTTCTAAGTAAATTCAATAAATATAAGAATTCAGATGACTACCAAACCAAACATTTGCATTACTCAGGAACCGGGCCAAATAAATGGAGGAGGAGTGTTACCAGACGTATATTCGCAAGGTTGAAGAATCGGTAACCCAAAACCCTCGGTTATACTGCTCCTACACAAAGTCACGTAACAAAGCCTCGCACTCATTACCATCAGTGATGAACTGCGATGGCGTAATCGGTGACACAGGCGAGTCGGTGTGTAAATTATTTTCCACCTACTTTCAATCAACTTTTCTTGCGCCGCACTCCACAACACATTGTTTACCTGATTTCAGTCGTCCTTGCTATAATAACATTAGTATCTGCGATATAGAAATAAATCCTAATGAGATATTGCGATTACTAAAAACCTTAAACGTAAACAAGGGTGCAGGTCCCGACAATATAGCACTAACACTAATTAAACACTGCGCAGAAGGATTAGTATTGCCATTGTATATAATCTTTTTGCGCTCTATAAGAGAAGGTACGGTGCCAACAGTGTGGAAAACAGCTTTCGTTACCCCTGTACACAAGAATGGTAATAGGTCTAATATAAAAAATTATAGGCCAATTTCAAAATTGTACATTTTCGCAAAGATATTTGAGAAGATTGTACACAGGCAGCTTTACTCATCGCTACAAACATTTTTCACCCCAGAGCAGCACGGATTTCTGAGGCGTAGGTCTACAGTATCGAACTTACTGGTTTTCAATGACTATTCAACGTCACAAATGGACCTGGGTGCCCAAGTTGTACTATATTCACCGACTTTAGCAAAGCGTTTGACCGTATTGATCATCTGATATTGTTAGAGAAACTTTACTATGCTGAAGTACATGGAAATCTTTTTAGGTGATTTTCCTCCTATATTACAAATAGGTCTCAATCGGTTGCAATAAATGGTTACCTATTCCATCCGGTGTACCTCAGGGTTCATTATTAGGGCCATTACTGTTTGTGATCTTCATAAACGACATTGGATCGTGCTTTAAACACTAAAATTTTTGCTTTACGCCGACGTCACAAAAATATTTAAATCTATCAGAGTACTTGCAAAGTGACTTGGATAATTTTTGTAAATATTGCATTGATAACAAATTAGACTTAAATATATCTAAATGTTTTGTATCAACCTTAACCCGAAATCCCCAGCCTATATAAAGTTTAACTACTCCTTTAGTAAAAAACCCCTCGCCAAAGTTAATTTAATGAAGGATCTCGGAGTTATCCAAGATAGCAAAGTAGCATTTGATCATCAAATTTAGTATCTAGTTAAGAGAGCTTCAAAAATCCTCGGTTTTATAATCAGATCCACATCCGAATTTAAAAATATCAAGCCGATTAAAGTGCTCTTTTGCTCGTATGTGCGCAGTACCTACCCTCGAATATGCCTCAGTTGTATGGAACCCACAGTATAGGGTATATATTGATCGTATTGAAACTATTCAAAAACGATTTCTAAGATATCTCCAATTCAAAAGCAAAAAAATCGATCACGGGTACGAAACCCGATGCACAAGGTATCATTTCTTACCTTTAGAAAAAAGGAGAGAAATAGCAGATATTTTATACCTCCTTAATATTGTGAACAGTGTTATAGACTGTCCACCCTTGTTGGAAAAAAATAATATCCATATACCCACTAGATTGTCCATCCTATACAACGATCCCTTGATCTGCCACCTAGCAAGCACTAACTATCGTAGAAATTCATTTCTCATTCGAGTCAGCAATCTATTTAACAAACTATCTAAGGAACACAGAACTTTGGACCTATTCAACACAACACCCTCAGCGGTAAACCAAATATTCACAACTAAATTCTTTGGCCTCACGGCACACTCCTAGGGACCTCATCCCGGAGAGTTTATTTCTTCTTTTTTATGGTTGATAAGTCTAATCAGAAGGTATATGCGAATATCTTTTAATGGCTTTGTTGAAATATTCTATGTACCCAACCTTTTTATTTCTGCTGTTGGTGTTCCGAATAAAATAAAATAAAAATAAAATAAAATATCCCGCAGCAAGACTTTGATAACTTGATTCAAAGCATGAAAAACCGTTGCAAGACCGTGGTTAACATCATGGGTGGTTTTACTGACTAGTAATTTTTCGCATGACTGCAAGAAACCTGATAATTTAGCTTTACTTTTATTTTTTTCTTAAAAAGACATTCATCCTTAGGTTTGCCATTATTTCACCTTTTGTCTTTATTTCATTAAAAAATTATTTACCCAAAAAAAATATTTGTTTCATTCTAATAAAGTCTAATAAATAGGTTTTATAAAAATACATACATGTTGTATTTTAGTTATAACAATTTTTGAGTAAATTGAGAAAATCAGAATATCCCTAGACAGTGTTGATGTGTGTATATTTATTCAGAGTTTAATTTATTTTTCAGTTGCCTACACACGATATTCTAAAGTGGCGCTGCTGTATTCTTTTTGACAGTAACGCCACAATAAAATTGTTATTTTCGGTAAATACAAAGATACATATTTTTTGTATACTAGTACAAAAAAGAACAATAAATGTGCATTTGTTCCAGTTAAACAACTTGAAAATTGGACTTGTGGCGCTGCTGGGAAGAATCACACTCAGATTGCTCACCGATGCCCTTTACAGAGAGACAAAAGTACTGAACGTAAGACACTTATTTTTTTTATTTCAAATTACTATCTGTATGCATTCAGTAGTCCTCCATTCACCAGAATATCCATATATGCCGCAAAAATGTGTTTTCGGAGTCCCATCCTGCAGGGTGCAGACTTCTTATGCTAAGCGGTTTATTACTTTCTTTTTTTCTTATCTGTACAGTTTTAGTTTTCATCAGAAGCGGGCCCGAGAATCCTTGGAGTACTTTTCGCTATTCCTCCCACTTGAAAATAATACCACTTGTAATAGGTATACCGGTATATAATAATATATATATATATATATATATATATATATGGGAAAAGGTGGAAAAAATTCAAACTATAATGGGTAGTAAGGATGTACAAGACCTTTAGCATAATAAACTTACACATCAAACTTCCCACCATCCCAGAACCACTAATATAATATAATTTTTTTCGCGGTCGCTTTTAAACAAAGCTAATATTTTTTTTTGTTTTAGATATGAAAAATAACATTGTATTTTTCTGTAGATTAACAGGCCATTATGATAAATTTTTGAAAATTTTTTTGTCAAATTATCGAACTACGTGTACTATCTTTAGCTCAAAGATTTTGGCCTATAGTGGGCAATTCGGGTCAGTTTATTGGGAAGGATCCCGTTATGGAGGGACCTGGGTCAAATTTATCATTTATTAATAGTAGGAAGGTAGGTATGTAATATAGCCGTAGAATTGTTGTTTCCGTATCTTGAATAAATAAGTTTCTTCAATATACGGCTTGGGCGGTGACTCTGGCATTAAGATCTCGGCACTGCGCGAAACTAATCAGTTTTGGTAATTACCAAAATAAAGCGTATTTTAATGTTGATCAATCAATCTTCAACGACTCAAGTCGAAAGCACAGTAACCGATCGGAATGTGCTCAGAACGGTGCACCACTTGCATTCAACTGCATCCGTACCATACATTTTGAAATAAAAAGAATACCTAAGCGTTTTGTTAAGTAATTAGTTATAAAGTTATCCTCTTATCTTACCGATTTTTCTTCCACAGATCGTGATAAAAGGTCAAGTTCTAGGTCAGGTAGACGAGAATCAGAAAAATCTAGTAAAAGAAACAATAGTTCATCAGATAGATACTGGAATAACAGTGCTAGAGATGAGGACGCACATGACCGAGCAAGACCAAAACATTCGTCGGCGGTACACGAAGGTAAAGGTAGGTAGAAATACTTTGTTGCTTTTATAGACGGTCGATTGGGAATCACCCACTAGACAAATCTGTTACTCCTGCTTTCGAAACTAACGGTTGCTGGTTCGAATCCAGCTTTCGGTAAATGTTTATGTGATGGTTGAATACGAATGGTAGGAGATCGACCTTCACCCATCTGTTTTCCCAATTGAAGGTAGTTTTTATTAAACGTAATAAATAAACCAACAAATCGCGTATGGGTTGTTTTATTATGCCGGATGAAGCCTATTCTTAATTAAATTTAATTTAATATATTTTTTAGTGCTACCTCCCTATTTATTTTGGGACGACCTGTTTGGTGTAGTGGTTAGAAACTCTGACTGCTATACAAAAAGGTCGCGGGTTCGAATCCCGCTAGGGGCATATATTTGTATGATGAATACGGACATGTGTACCCGAGTTATGGATGTTTATCTTTTATTTCACCGAATATGATTTATTTTTTGTTGAACTGTAATCATGCAACTCTTTATTAAAACAAAAAACTTGTTTAATTTTTGACAATAAAGACCTGATTATATTAACATATTATTTTATTATAAAGAATTCACAGTACCTTAATCTCAAAGCAGCTACATAGTTATATTTTGTTTTTAATTAAAAACCATCTTTTTATCTGCTGTTATTGGAAATAAAGTTACAGTGTCAACAAAAACATAAACTCACTGTAGCTCATAAAAATAACACATCAATACAGTAAAAACTTCGCCGAACATTCGGTGATTACGAATATTTGGTAAACCTGCCGAATACCGAAAGGAAAACGAATATTCGGTACATCCCAAATTTACATATATATTTATTTACAAAAAAAAAATGTGTAGTGTGTATGTGCAAAGATGTTTATTATTAATTTATTTATTTTATCAAAGAATTCTGTACCGATCGTGAGAACAAAGCACGAGGAACCGGGGAAACTGAGGTTGTCTATCTGTTACTGATCTTATCACAGGGTTATCAGCTCTAAATACATACATTGTCTGATCTTATCACAGGGTTGTCAGCTTTTTAATAAGGATAGCCGTGACATGAAATAATTAGACAACCCATGCGCGATTTGTTTGTTTTCTTGTTATGTTTGATAAAAGTACCTTCCATTGGGAAAGGAGATGAATGAACGTCGGGATATTAGACTAGAATTTTTATATGCCAGTCATATGTTTATGTAATTATCGATATCCAATATCATGAATAAATCAATATGAATATCCATAATCTGTCTAGTATAGGCCACTGTAAGTTTTTCCTAGTTTGGGACTAGATAATTGGTGTTAACTCTCTGAAATATTACCACCGCTGCTTGAGCATATTACAAAAAAAGCCCCACTATTCAGCAAAATTAGTACTAATAATGGGCCCCTCTAAGACTCTGCAGAGTTTTCTTTCGTTCTTTAAAAAGTATAAATATATTGACTTTTTTGTCCCATTAACAGATGGTCAGTCGTTGCAAGACATGGATATTTCTCCAGACCGGAGCACACCTCTTTCGGAAAACTCTTACGGAGCTAGAGAAACCAATTCAACTGCACGAAATAATTCGGAAAGCAACGCTGTTCCGCCCGTTGTTGTATTGGACAACTCTAATCAAACTGTAAGTATCACTTTCAAATTTAAACAATATAACGACCGGCCGATTGGATATTGCATTGGTCCGATATTCGAAAATGTGAATCCCATTAGAGATAAATGTTCATGGGATGAATACCTACGAACATATATTTATGTGTCCGTTATCTAGTATCCACGGAACACACTTTGCCTAATTTGGAACTAATAAATATTTTAGACCAATGCAATGAAGCATCTAAAATATTCATTTATTAAACACGGATGTGTTTTTTGGTAAGACAGTAAACGGTCTTTGGAATGGCTCGTGACTAAGGATTTTATGGTAAAATGGTACATACTAATTCGTGTCGATTCACTTTATTATGTTGCTATGATTTTGTGTCCACGGACAAATACAAAAGAGAAGACTTGTCCCGTAATTCTAAATGAGCTAAGAGTGTGGTTGTATCTCTTATCGCGTTAACACGAGTCGCGATTAATACCGACCGGTAAAAAAATATCTGCAAAACGATTGAACTGCTGTAATTTGTCTTGTTTGTGGGAGACTCTCAACACTATCTGTAGAATTACCATGTCTAAATAGTATTATTCAATGAAAATATACAAAAGTCACGTTGCACAAAAATCTTTCACTATTTGACAACAGGTGGCGCCATGTAATTTCACCTAAAATTATTATTACTTATATTAAACATACAGTTTTATGCTTATGTGTTATATTTATATTTACTGATCCTAGAAACGCTTAAAAAGTAGATTATGTAGTCGTATGCTTTATTTTATTTTTACGCCACTCTGATTTGCACGCCGTTTGCAGCGGAAATGTCATAGTTTGTTGAGATCAGTCGAAGGAGGTAGCGAATTTGCTATTGACCGCTAGAAACGCTACTGAGTTTAAAGGCGATTACAGTATCTGCAGAGGGGCACCGCGAAGCCGCGATAGCGAGCGACGCCCAATACGTCTTATACGCTCCTCGGTGATTATGTCACTTTTGCATCAGTTGTTGTTACGCATAACATTTGCACTCTCACAAAGACGCTGCTTCCATTAATGGTTTATGAGACGTTATCATGGCTGAACTATGATGGGCAAAAAGATTTCATTTATAAGTTTAGCATAAAAAGAATTGAACCAACCCGTTTACTTTCCCATGGTTGTCGTAAAAGGTGTCCAAGGGACTTAACAACTTTAGATTATTGCATATTTCAACGGCGATGGGCTTACCCCCCGTCACGTATGCATTTCTGTATATTTCGAAAGGTGCATCGCGGATGTTACTTCCAGTTTATGTCAGAACCCCTGGACCAAATTTGATACTATTTGTTACCTAAATTCATTTATCTAGTGCCTCGATGAACAGTGAAAAAACATGAAAAGAATATGGCCAGACATTGTGACGGCAGATTGTCTGGACCGCATTTTTTACATAGAGACAATATATCTTAATTATTTCTTTGTAAATATTTAATACCTTTCCAATCCTCCCACATATATCTTTTTTTAAATTTTATGGCGTCCAAAAAAATTTACGGATGAATGAAATTTTATAAGAAGCAAAATTTATTTTATGGATATTCAATTTGTAGCATATATAACATATTATGTGTATGACTGGATGGGACTGGGTGAATATGGCTCAGTATAGGGCTCGTTAACAGTGAAATAACATGAAAAGAAAGTGGCTAGACATTCTGACGTTAGGTTGTCTGGACCACATTTTTTTCACATAGAGACAATACAGGGTGAATTTGAATTCGTGTAAGTATGTTATCGAATTCTGAAGTGTACATTATAAATCACATTGCCGACGGAGGTCACAATGGCAAAATTACGACGATTTGTCAAGTAGAGTTACTGTAAGTAATAAAAACATGTTTGTTCATTGTTTAAAATACGCCAAAAAAGATTAATTACTTTTTCAATCATAAATAATATCATGTTTAATACAATTCTAATTATTAAAGTTATTCTTTATAAAAGAGTGTATTTATTTCTAATGCACAATGCAAATATATATCCAAAACTACACAATATATCATCCATCATCGTAATCATCAGCCTATATCAGTCCCCTACTGGACATAGGCCTTCCCCAAAACTCGCCAGCGAACCCTATCCTGAGCCATCTTCATACAGTCCCATCCAGTCAGACATATAATATATTATGTATGCTGCAAATTAAATATCCATAAAATTAATTTTGCTTCCCTAAAATTTCATTTATCTGTAACTTTTTTCTGGGACGCCATAAAATAAAAAAGAGTATGTGGAGGTATTGAAAAGGTATTAAATATTTACAAAGAAATAATTAAGTTATATTGTCTCTCTATGTGAAAAAAGTGTGGTCCAGACAACCTGACGTCAGACTGTTGGGCCACTTTCTTTCATCTTTTTTAACTGTTCATCAAGGTACTAGATGATTAAATTTTGTTATTAAAAGGATTGTAATTTTATAGTTTCCAAACATAAAACATCGCACTTGGTCCAGGGGTTCTGACGTAAACTACTTCCATTATTAAACTTTTCATGTTTGGCACACTCAAACAGCGCACTTTTCTTGTTTGGCATGTCACTGAGCACCCCATTTATGATAAAGGCCGTAAATGAAAACCCAATTATCAGCGAGCACAGTAAATGTCAAAAAAAATAAATTGTCAATAACATTTAAATGCCAACACGATAATTGATTAGTTAGAATATACAGGGTGATATCGTGTAATTCCCATTAACTGGTGACACAACTCTTGATTACGAACAACTTTCCCCAAGGAACCATAGTCGAAATCGATCAAAAAGATTTCGATTACCCGTACAAAGTAAACTATTCTGAAACCACCTTTAGAATCGAAGTCCAGCAAATTTCGGCTGGAAACTCCACTCCTGATTACGAACAACTTTCCACTAGGCATTATAGCCGAATTCAGACAAAAATTGTAAGGTGGTTTCAGATAGTTTACTTGGTATGGGAAATAGAATTCGACTAAATTTCTGCGGCGGTTAACGGTTGTTTAGGGCGTTTAGCGCCAGTGTAGCCGCCAGTAGATAGGTAATACAATAAGAATACCAATTTGATTTGAATACAGTGGGTTTATTGTACATTTAGCTCACTCCCCCGCACCCCATCGGGAAATCTCCCCGTACGGTTACTGGCCTGAAGGTCTTGAAGCTGTAGTGGACGTAGCACTCGAGTCCTCTCGTAGACGAGGACGAGGTAAAGGCTGTATGAGCGGAGTGGTTTTCGGGGGAGGGTAGATCTACCCCGAAGGTCTCTCAGGTGCAGACCAGTACGTCGACAAAAATAAGTCACTGAGGACCTTGATCCTCTAGAGCACATGCAGGCATTAGGTGTTACCCTCGAGTATCCTCGTCCACAGCTGGTGTTCACAGCTCAGCAACCATAGCGAACACCACGCAGTTGACAGGCACAAAAGCAGAAACAGCTTTCATTAAAAATAGCCAGATTATAATGGAAACTCACCTTAGAGGGACCTTCCGTAGTTCAAGTAAAACTTGGTTGAGGGTGTCAAGTGGCAACCGGTGGCGAGGTCGCCATCAAACAGAGGACGATTTGGGCACCCCCACTCAATTTAGAAATCGTCTTAGATAATATATGTCATTGCAATTTGTAGTTTATTAGGAGTAGTATGTGTAAATATAATTAGTAAATTAAAGCTAAAAGCGTAAGGGTGCTAGACGCAGCTTTTACAATATTGTATTGTACAACAACTATTGGAAAGTTGTTCGTAATCAGGAGGGAGTCACCAGTAAACAGGAATTACACGAATTAAATTTCATCCTGTATACTTATACTTGACACGAAGACTTGAAGTGCAAACGGGTGGTTGTACTGGTCCTAGAGAAGTTACTGCTTACTGACAATGTTTTGTACACGGAGCTAAGAACTCGAAACTCAATAAACATCATTTGTGGTGATAATAAATAAACCATAATTTCAAAGACAATGAACACAACTTAACTTCTCTGAACTTACTTAATCAAAAAGAATATAACATTCCTTGTCATAAGCGATTGTACCCGACACCTTTGAGCTGCAGTGACAAATCTCTAAATAGTAGGTATCTAATTTCTCCAATTAAGTGACGAGTATCCGATTTTTCAAAATATTAAACTCTTGATGAGTTACTATTTTTTAAATCTGAAATTTGACGAGTGCCTGAAAAAATGAAAAATATATGATCTCACGCGTACTATACAAGACGGAGGAACAGACTGTCAAGTGGACTTTGACACGACAAATCGCAACAAAATAAATTCTCCTTTTCGTGCTGCAATCTTAAGATAATATAAATTTTACTGTTTTCATAAATAAATTTGCCCACCTTTGGCGGCACTTTAAATTAAATTTTGACTGTATCATAAAGCTACCGCTATTGGCGGTATGTTTCACCTTTAGTCTTTGTGCTGATTCATGTCGATCTGCCCTCAACTGTATCACGCTTAGGAAGTTGTTTTGGATGCTAATTTCCGTCGCAGAGCGGGTCGCTGTTGGCTGCGGCACTACCACGCATCGTGGCGGTACCGGTGACGGTGGTGAACGTGGTGCCCGCGGCGGTGCCGCCGGGTCCCCTGGCTGCGAACAATGGCGGCGCGTCGCCCGGCGGTAGCAGCACTGGCACCGGCACGCCGCAGCGCGACCCCGGACCGCCGACTCCCACGCACTCTGAAAATACAGACCCTCATGCGCCGCCTCTGCATCTAGATCAAGCGCTACCCAGAAAAAGTATAGTTGCTGTCAAAATCAGACTAGTCTTATGTCACTATTCATTGTTTCTTTTTGTTAGTTATGGTGTGGCGAACGTGCAAAAAATTTAAAATGATCCTGATCTCTACTACCCATGTCACCTGTGCCCAAGGGGCCTCAAATTTACGAGTGTACGCTCTCACCCTTCGTACTGGGAGTAATGGCTTCACTGGCTCTCTCAGCCTTCACACTATAACACAACAATGCTACAGCCGACCTCCTGTCAAAGTTAAAAATGTTTGGGGTAAAATAATATTATTGTAAAAAGATGGTTAATAAATTTCTGAGATTTTATCACTCTGAGATTCTATAACTTTATGTTCCCCTGATTTTATTCAATTTCGACATAGACTACATATGGTACAATCGCTTTTTTAACTGTCTGCTTTTTATTTGAGTTTGCCCTTATCGCCAACTCTGCAAGGCAAATTGTCGATCGCAGACAATATGTGTTTTGCTGCCCAACAATGGTCTGTAGTGATTAGATATTGCAGGATAAATCCCTTCAATCGCCTTTTAACGACACCCACGGGAAGGCATGTGCTGATCCTCCTCTTTGCCGAGACCCGCACAAAACGCAATATATTCAATTAGTTATAGATGAATGTTAGACCATCATTATCAACTAAATAATTCTATTTAACATTACCACCCTCACCACATTTCGAAAATAGGAAGTAAACAACAATATTCGTAAGGTTTACAAAAAGGACGATGCGGGTTCGATTTCCTGCGGGGTACATGTTTAGTGCTCGGTTTGGTTGGCGATAGCCAGCTACCGCTATCTTATATAAGTTTGCCGTCAAATAACAATGCTACAGTTTGAAATAAGGTAGCCAGTCCCCCAAGAAAAGTCGGGTTTGAGCATAAAAAGTATCAAAATCACCATCACTCCGTTTATTTTAGTACAAATCTTTTTTTATTTTACAACCAAACCAGACACATGGTCAGAAATTGTCCTAACTCATAACCGAAATCCAAAAAATTGTCTCTCGTAAATGAATGAAGATATTGCCCTATATGTGAACCACTCAATTCAAATATTTGGCAAAATGGCTAGAAGCTGAATCTCAGCAAATACAAATTTTTTTATTGCAATAATTTTTACCGAATTTGTCACATTATTTAACAAAAAATCAAGCCAAGGAAAATTAAATTCAGGAATCTATGACAGTTTCATTGGATCACTCAATCCTGAATACATTTCGATTGAGTGATTCTAGAAATGCGGTATTAGGAAGACATATTTTTTTTTATTCACAATAAAGTTAAGTTTCGTATATATTTGTATAAAATCACACCACAAGTATTTATACTTAAAAAGTTATTAGCAATTAAATCCTTAAAAACGCATGTAGGCTAGCTAGCTCTTTAACATACTTCATGTATGTACTGCTTTGTGATTAATATTTGTCATATAATTCATTTGCTTGTCATTTCAGTCACGAGGTCTTCTTTTATTATTTTATTTTCAAAGAAAAGTTTATTAGGGTGACCTTAAAAATATAAGATCATTGGAAAAATAAATTGGAGAAATATACCATATTTCTAGAATAACTCAATCGAAATGTATTCAGGATTGTGTGATCCAATGAAACTGTCATGGATTCCTGAATTAAATTTTCCATGGCTTGATTTTTGTGGAAAATAATGTGACAAATTCTGTACAAATTATTGCAATTAAAATTACGTCCACCGAGTTAGTATTTGCTGAGATTCAGCTTGTAGCCATTTTGCCAAATGTCTGAATTGAGTGATCCACTTATTGGGCAATGCCTTCAATCCCTTACGAGTGACACATTTTTGGATTTCGGTTATGAATTTTGACAATTTTTAACTAAATTGTTTTGTTGAAAAATAAAAAAAGATCGCTTTATCCAGATGCACATAACATTTATCATGCGCAGAGAAAGAGTGTAGGTACTGGAATGGCGCTAGCGGCATTATAAAAGAAGCTATAGACGTTTTCTTTTGCTATGTTTTATAGAATATTGCGTCTCATCGTGGCGCCGCCGGTTTAGACTGACTAACTGACAGATTGTACAACATCCTGTCAAAATTAATTCTGTTCAAAATTCGTTGTTTAATATATTTTTCCTCGTGTATTTAGTGGAATGTCTGGGAAGCTATTCATCTGTGGTTGGCGGTACTCTCCAACACGCCCCGCCTATGCTGACGCCGTCATTGATCAACTACATGCGCAATGATTTAACCAGTCATGTGACTGGCTGGCCTGCCGATATCCTAGAGAAACAGGTAATAAACTCCCTAGCAACTATGCATAATGTCTAATTTCGAATTCACTTTTTGCTGTCGTTTAATACATATTTTATGATGTTCCATTTCTCTTATCTGCTATTGCGATATATCGAGTTGCGCATTTTTCCAGAAATTTATTCCCAACTAATATACAGGGTGAATATGAATTCGTGTAATGCCCATTATCTGGTGACGCCACTCTTGATTACAACTTTCCCCAAGGAACTATAGTCGAATTCGATCAAAAATACAAAGTAAACACTTCAGAGACCGGACCCATACTTAAAGGTAGTATGGAAATCCCACAATTTTCGGCTGAATTCGGCTATGGTTCCTAGAGGACAGTTGTTCGTAATCAGGAGTGGAGTTACCAGTAAACAGAGGAATTGCACGAATTAAATTTCACTCTGTATACTTGCGATCAGCCCCGGCTTCGCACGGGTTGCACGGGGTACTTTCTATAAATATAGTCGCCATAAATACAGCTACAATAGAAAAAACAAATACATTAGAATTTTGGCGCCAATCGTAGTAAAATATTAATTGTGATGGAATGGGGTGATAACATGAACTGTCTGTGATAGCGTTACACAGAGTAGGTAGATATTAGACCAAATGCAATTTTAAAATCCATCCGCTTGGTATTAGACAAATGTTTGACTACCGGCCTATTGATAAGTAAAAGGACCGCCCACGTAGCGTTCGTACTAAAAAAGTGATCAAAAAACTGAAGGAGAGAAAACGACGATATTTCGTCCGGATGTAAGAGATTTTAGCTATGGAAATTAATAGGCATCCAGAACCATGTCGAGTATATTAAAATATGACTTTGGACTCTCAGTTTATAAAAGATGTACAGCCGTCGTACACGTAAAAATGTGTGTTTTCGATCGCTAATATTTGCCTTGTAGCTCCCTTGCATTTGATCGCTAAATTTGGCACCACGTAATTGCCCTAGAAGTAAGGCTGAGGGGATAATGGATTGACCTATCGAGTTACCATAATTTACTTCTAGGGCGCTAAAACCTCTAGAGAAGTATCCCAATTGGTCAGTTTGGTGTGGTATTAGGTATCAAGGAGTGACTGAACTATATTTCTGTGACCAAAAACTTCGGCCCAAGTTGAGACTGTTGTAAGCCTCTTAACAATGATACCATGTACATGTACCCTTCGGCCACTTCCGAAACCAAAGTTCGAAACCGGTTTCTAAATAAGAATTTTTTTTCTTCTTTCGAAATTGGTTTCGGTAAAAGAATAATATTTCTTATCTCGAAATTCGTTTCGAGATAAGAATATTGTTTCGTCTTTCGAAACTATCAAATCTAATTTTATTTCTTCATCTATCTCCATGTTGTTTATCAATGTTCAAAGCGAGTGGCCAGTATTATCTATGAAGTATTGTGCGTAGTTGTGCATACTACTCATTACTATGATTCCACCCAACTGTATGTCTTATCGATATGTGGTCATACTGATTAATAGTTCAATAGAGATCTGGTCTATTCGCTATATTGTCCCATCACGATCTAGTCCAACTGAGACTTAGTCTAATGGCGATTTAGTCATAAACACTACCTAGTCATATTGAGATGTGGTCTTAAAGATCCTAACCCTTCGAAACTATCAAATCGTAATCTAATCCTATCTATTTAGATGTATAAGAAGTAAGAATTGAAAGTTAATATATATAATATTTATATTTAATTCAAATAGAAAATAAAAAACATTTAATAATGCAATGAAAACGGTGCAATAATTTCAAGGCAATGGCCAACCGTGATTTCTTTTTTTTTAAGCTGTTGGATTGCTAATTTTATTTCTTCATCTATCTCCATGTAGTTTTTGTTCTTTTTAGTTGCTTTTTTGCAAACGCCAGTTTCATTTTTCAAAACATCCAGGACTTGAGCTAATGTAGGATTCGTACGCGCAATGAATCTGTTTAATTTGGAGTGCCACCCCTCCAAGTGGTTCGTAGTTCTAATTTCTTCCTCGCTGCAGCTGCAAACTTTGTGAAAATTGTTTTGCTCAAACCATTGCCTTTTAAAATATTTGTTAAACTTTTGAACTTCTATGGCATTTGGGCTTTTATTCATAACATAGTTATATCCTTTAGTAATAAACTGTTGCGGCAAACGGGCTAAGCCTGCACAACGAGCTACGTGTCTCTTTTTGACACTGGAGTTTAAGTTCAGTTTCTTTGCCTTTCGGAATAATGCCCTGTTAAAATGGAAGTAGCATAACTTTATTTCGATCATTGGAAAGACATCTCTGATTCCTAGCATTGCTGCTTTCTCAAAATCCAAAGTAATCTTCTTTGGTTCAAATGATGGAATTTGTGATTTTATTAATCGGAATAATACTTTGTATGTCTCCTTTTTTTTGTTTTCGAGAAAGGCAAAAATTAAAGGGGTTAATGAAAGAGTATTTTCATCATAGCCGTGTATAGAATATAACTGTTTAAAACATCGTGGGCAAGATTTAAATGTTCCGTCGCAGTAAATGTGTTTATAATTTGTGATTTTTTGTCTTGCATTTGCTGTGCAAAATACTAATATGCGATTGCCGTCATCAATGAAATCAGCTAAGATCAACTTTTCAAATTTTCCGGGAACAACTACTTCGCTAGGTAGTGTAAATCTCTGTTTTTTGACACCTAACACTTTGTTGCGTTCGTTGTATAGCCCGCTTTTAACATTACTAAAACTTGGCAATTGATCACTTATAACCGTATATCCCAAATTTTCCATATCGGCCATCATATCGTCATATTGTTTTTTTATTGATACAAAGTTAGTACTCACTTTTTGTTTTAAATTATCCATGTTTTTAAGATATTCTGTTTTAACAATATCCCCTTTACAGTGACTCTTGTGTTGATTTATTTTTATAATTTCTTTCTTAGAATTAATAGTAAAGTTACCTTTGCATCCCAAATGTTCTTTTACGCAATAATAAAATGCGTTGCCGCTTTTGTAAATTTTCTTTCTATGGTACTTCCGCCCTTCGTACAGAGCTGCTACTCCTCCTCTTTTAGTACTTATAAACTCTATTTGTGTTTTATCCATTGTATATAGGTACTGCAATTCTGAATACCACGTAAATGAATGCTATTAAAATAGCTTCGTTGCACTTCCGTACTTTATCAGCACTTGACATTGACTTGACGTATATCATTGATGATAATGGCAATATATGTCATTTTAATTAAAAAGGTTTCATATTGTGTTAGTGGATAGTAAATAGCAAAAAAGCAACTAAAAAGAACAATAACAACATGGAGATAGATGAAGAAATAAAATTAGATTTGATAGTTTCGAAAGACGAAACAATATTCTTATCTCGAAACGAATTTCGAGATAAGAAATATTATTCTTTTACCGAAACCAATTTCGAAAGAAGAAAAAAAATTCTTATTTAGAAACCGGTTTCGAACTTTGGTTTCGGAAGTGGCCGAAGGGTTTTTTTTCGGCTCAGACTTAGCACCAGATCATAAATCTCGATCAAAATAAGTGTGTCTTTATTTATGGTCACTTGGATCCCCCAAGCTCTCTAAACGCCATGATAATATTGAGTCCCTAAAACATTATGGCAAATTTTCCCGTAGAGGAAGTGCGCGTTTCTAAACATTTACAGGATTGTATCAAAGCATTTTTAAAATGCTATTATATTTATTAGTAAAATAATACAAACTGTTGTAATAAATATTTCATGTACTAGAAAAGAACGATGATTGCGTTGCAACAATTTTTATGTTAGATCTATGCGGTTTTGGCACGTAAAAAACAACCTGTCACTTTTCATGGGGGTCGTGAAAGGCAACTGGGACTATCCACAAAAAACATCTTGTTTCACATTTGTATATATTTCGAAAGGTGAAGCTTGGTTATTGTTTCAAGCATTAAGCTTAGCGATTTCCCGTAAAAATTGTCCAATAAATAAATATACTTGTCCAACAGGCCATCAAGTTCACAGAGGAGGCGTTTCAACTGTGGTGCCTGCAGTGCACGCGAGTGTCGTCCGAGCTCAAGTGCTCGCGCTCACTCGTGCGTCACACTGAGATTCAGGCCACATTACAGGAACAGAAGTGAGTCACTTAAGCTAGTCAATCTAAGCTTTATTGTTTAAATAAGGTCAATGTTACAAAACTAATATTAAATACCAGTAGCGAGGGGTGGAATTACAGCGAGAGTAATCCGGCCTAAAAATAACACTCAATGCGTGATGCAAGCGTCAATTCTTGGAATTCTTAAAGTTTCTTCAGAAGATAAGTCACCGCCTTCACCATACAAAAAACACTGATAATTTGCAACGACGTTGGTGACGATTTTGAAGTGGCCTCTAAAAATTTAATTTGAATTTAGAGTGTATAAAACCGATTTCCTATTCTACGAAGCATCTCTAAAATTTTAACGTTTCTAAAAGTTTAAGTTTACGCTAATCAATTCAGGTTTTCGACGTTCTATAAAAGTCTTTTGTAGGGATACAAAGATTTTACTAATACGTTTTATTTTGAATTTAAGGCCGCTGTTTACTTTAGTAACTTATTAGTAATCTGTGCCGCTGTGAAAAATAATGTCTAACCTAATTTTTTTAATGTAATTTTTTCAAGGCGAGACTTATAGACTCTATAGTCTTATAAACAAAGACCTACAAAGATATAAATTGAGATATAATGATAGGCTGCTGCCTGTCAAAGCATTTAATCCACTTAATTGATCTAAATTGTTTGCTGAGACTGGTAACACTTAAGTGATGGGCCAAAGGACTGGATTCCACAGAATGAAGAATAATTCTAGCAACTCTTTAAGTATCAATGGTATCAAACAATTATTCTTGGTTTGTAATATAAAACAGTTAGTTGTCGAACGATAAGAATTATTTTGATAAAAGAGATCTTTTTTAAAAGAATATTGCCATTTTCCCAGTATCGATAATAGGATAATTATTTGGAGTCAAGAACGAAAGCCAACTTAAATTATAAAATACGGTAAAGCAATTCCATATATTAAATCATTGATTTACAAAAATTTAAAAAACCTGTTCTGAAGGAAAATATCCTATTTTGACTATGTCAATACAGTAATCAATTCAATTTAAGCGTCCGGTCCGTAAGATATATCAAAACCATCTCAAAATTTAGCGATAGCGATTTAAAATTAGAGGATATTAGATTAGTTTAGCGACTGCACGTTAGAATCGACACCAGTGTCTTCGATCGAAGTATGATAAAAATGGCTTTTATTATAAAATTATGCTTTTCGAAGAAAATATCTAAGTTCGCGATGATTTTCTTCTATTACTTATACTCTGCTACGCAGCAGAAAGAGAAAGGAAACGTTAAAATCGCTCTAATTAGAAAGTGAGAAAAAATGGAGGCGATGATGGCGCCTCCCGGCCTACATGAATAGTGGATCGGTGGGAAGTCTGCTGATTTCTAAAAGGTGATGGTGAGAAGATAAGTCGGCTTTATGTACCCTTCGCCACTGCTAAATACACAAAATAATTAAAAACTGACTATTAGGTCCTTACATATGAAATTGGCGTTTTGTCGTACTGGCCACTTTCATCTCAGATATCTCCTCTTTGGTTATAAATTCCAATTTCAAATTTATACAGCTCTTTACTCATGCATTTGTTTTTCGAAAATCGTAATCCATATGTTTTTTCCATCTTTGGTTTTTTCTTTGCGTCACTCAGTTTACAAAATGGAAAACTTGAAATATCGCGTTATTTACGAGTACGAGTTCCGCCGTGGCACCAGTGCTGCAGAAACGGCTCGAAGGAAAACACAGTGCGTTTTTGGTTCCAACGTTTTCGTTCTGGAAATTTCGACCTGCAAAACAAACCCCGTGGGCGGCCGGAGTCCAATGTTGGTAATGAAGAATTGAAGGCTATTGTGGAAGCGAATCCATCGCAAACCACGTCAGAGTTAGCTGCAGGCTGCGGTGTTAGTGACAAAACTGTTTTAATCCATTTGAAGCAAATGGGAAGGTGAAAAAGCTTGAAAGGTGGATCCCTCGTGTATTGAGCGGAGCAAATCGATAAACGCGCGTAAATTGCTGCGTTACATTAGTCAACCGGCATAATAATTAAGGGATTTTAACTCGAATCATTACCTGTGATGAAAAGTGGATCTTGTACGATAATAGGAAACGCTCATCGCAATGGCTGAACCCTGGCGAACCAGCCAAATCCTGCCCCAATCGAAAATTGACTCAAAAAAGTTACTTGTGAACGTGTGGTGGACTAGTGCAGGTGTTGTTCACTTCAGCTTTCTTAAATCTGGCCAGACGATTACGGCAGATGTGTATTGTCAGCAATTGCAAACCATGATGGAAAAGCTAGCTACTAAAGAACCGAGGCTGGTCAATCGCCGTAGGCCATTGCTGCTTCAGGACAACGCTAGACTACACACTGCACAACAGACAGTTACCAAATTAGATGAGCTTCAATTGGAATGTCTAAGACAAATTTGGATAACTTCTTGCAAGGGAAAAAATTCTACTCCGATGGGGCAGTCCAAAGCGCCTTCAAAGATTCTATTGATTCCCGTCGGAATGGTTTTTTTAGTAAAGGATTCAATGAACTACCTATGAGATTGCAAATGTGCATAAATAAAATCGACTTTAGGTTACTCCCTTACAAAACGCCAATTTCATATGTTAGGACGTAATATAATGCCTTCTGTCGAAACTCTGTTCAAATAACAGAATTCTGTTGATTTGAGAAAAAGTTTTTCGCATTTCATTTCCATGACTTCAACGAATGGTATTGCATTGGCACTCGGTCGTTTTCACTGCGACACTGTATAGGATACCCTGTATATATGATGACTGTTTGTCCCAAATATAAAATCGAATTATGTTGACAAGTTGATCTATACACCCAAACTAAATAAAACTTTCCTGTCCGTGTTTTGTTTATGCTACAATAGAAATATGTATTGCCAACAGAATAATGTACCTGCGTCAGCAGATATCCCGGTTGGAGGAGCTCAAGTCGCAGAACTCCTTCATGTCCGACGACTAGCGGGCGCATGGGCTGCCTCCCCCTCCTGCCACCACCGACGACAACGACGCGCATATACCACACAGTCCCTAGACTCTCAATAACAGGCGAGAGGCACCTTTCGACACCTTAGAGGTGGGTCGACCAGAGAGTACTCGCTCCGATGTTTTCACCATCAAGACATGGTCCTTACGAGATTAGATCAGGGTTCTTCGGATCGAAAAATTTAATTAGAATAAAGACTGAATTGCATTTGTCTAATCTTTATGATTATTTGCTAATTCTATCATTTACAGTTTGGTTGCGAATGGGGTAAAAAATTTGTTGATCTGTCATTATAAACTAATCTTTTTGATGCAATTTTGTCGAATTCGATCCTGCTTTTAAATGCGGTATTAGATTTTTGGCCTAGGAACATCGGATCTAAGAGATCGAATGACCGAGGTTTTGGATCGAGTCCGCACAAGGGGGAGTTTTTTGGACACTGGAAGTGTATCTCACACACAAAATATTTTGTAAGATATCGAACATCTGGATTGAAAAGCAATTTCTGTGTATTTTCTACCCGTACACACACATAGAAAATATAGAACATATAATGCTGCTGCGGATGGAAAATACAAAACTTGACTTTTCATTTCAGATGTCCGATATATTTTGCATGTGAAATGCATCTCGATTGACCGAAAATCGCCTCCTAGATTCGGGCTGGTTCGCCATTTGTTCCTATGAGGTCAGATGCCTAATAGGATAGATTCTTAAATGGACGGAGGTACACTCGTGAATATATACTAAATGTCAATGAATACTTAAGTAAAATTAATATTCTTACAGAATGGAAACAAAAAAGTCTTATCTTGGGGAAAGTTGTTTGTAATCAAGATTGGCGTCACCAGTTAACGGGAATTACACGAATTCAACTTGTATATCTACAAAAGAACTGCTAGTTCAGCCCTTAGATTACGTAACTTCATCGGTATCGTTATCGATTACGTTGACCAATGAGAAACTGTCAAATTGCCGAGTGAGCAATGGGCCAACCAATCACATGTCAGAACGTAACTGATGACGTTAACGATGAAATTATGTAATAGAACCGCTGATTTACTTGCGTGCTGGTTGGGTTCGCACTGGTAGTTTTAAAATGTGTGATGAATGTATTTTTTCCGTCCTTTTACGAATCTGGCCTAATAAGAACAAATGTGGTTCGCGGATCGAGTCCGAAAATGTATGGATCGACCCACCTATACAGCACACAGCAGGCCAAAAGCTTAGAATTGGTTAGCCCTGTCAGCCTATTGCACTCTGATTGGCTCTGTCAAGGACACCTAGGGCCAACTCGGTTCATATATCGGCTAGTTGACAGAATTCATTTGGTATAGTAAATTAAACATACACTCCTATATGGGCTGTGTGGTCGATGAGGCCGCGACTCGCGCACGTGCGCTTCTTTTCCCACCCTCTCGAGGGCACTTTCACCCATCAATGCTGTAATACATTGTTCATTCCGTTCTTTTTCTTTGTAATTTAGATTGAATGATTACCGTTGTGTTGTGTGATTTGATGTTAAATTTTAAGCAATCATTCTCGTGAATTCATATTTTCATTTTACTTTCCTGACATGATTTGTAATTAATTATTTGTCACCTGTGGATACTATGTATTTTTTTTTACTAATAACATTGAAAATATGATAATGGATAAATTTTTCCAATGGTGTACAAAGGTACTAGAGCGTGTGAGACTCGTAGCGCGGCGCGCGTCGCGCGATTCACAGAATGGTTTTCAACTCTTTCATATTCAAAAAGAATATTTTATTTTATAATTTCTTTGGCATATTGTGTGTTTAAATTTTATCTATAATTAATTAATTACAAATATGGTTTATTTTTCTACTTTTGAGTCACTTTAATTGATAAATGAATGTTCATCGATCAGTTTTAAGGGTAACATGTTTTATAATATGTTTATTATAATAAATTATTAAACAATATTTTCGTAGAAAACTATTGTTTTCTATATTCGTATATAGGCATTACATAATGCAGTCGTAGTGACCATTTAGAAAATCGTTCATCGCTCGCGTTCTCACATACATACCTACAACCGGGAAAAATTAAACCTTATCACAATAGATGTTCATTTCTGACCAATCAATGTATAAACTTTGTAAAGAACCAGGTATTTTGTAATAATAATTTTATTATAGTAACCAGAAATTCTTGTAGTTATATTAGTTGATTTTTATCGGAAAATCATATAAGCTTAAATAAATCTTAGATCACAATTTTGAATACTTTGTGATTTAAAGAGAGCGACACAAATGAAAGTGAAGTCTATGGGAAACCGTATTTGTTTTAAACAAGTAACATTAGCGAATTGTTAGTTAGGTAAAACAAACTCCGGTCTAGGTCTTTTATTTTTTTAATAATTTAGGGCTAATGTAAATTTAATTAAATTACTAAATTTGGACACCAACTTGTATAATAAATAAATGTACCTACAGCAAATTAACAGAAGTAAGTACTGTGATATTCATTCACTTTCACTCCTAATGATAATGAATAATTATAATGTGTATATGAATGTAGTTCTGTGTGGAGTTATGCCTGTAATTATTTAGGTGCACGTTGTTTATAAATCACTTAATTTATATTATTTAGGGCCCAAAAGAACAGGTCCATAGTGGTCGTCCATTTCGGCTATCGTTTTAATATTATGTATTTTAATTTTCTATAGTGTTAACCGAGGACCTGTCAATTTGCCCGCCGTGAATTCTAGTGTAGTATTTGAAGTGCGACTGCATGTGTGTCGCCTCCACACAGGGCTCCCGTATTTTAACATTTTCATTTCATGTTCCACATAACATCGTGACTTTATTTTCTGATAATGTTCGAAAATGCGAAGTTTAACCAGTTTAAATAAATCAGTTTCAAATAAGAAGTTTCAATTTATTTATGGAAAACATGTAGGTACTTAGCATATTTTGTTTGCCTCTATTAGCTATATGATATGTTAGGAACTATAATGCAAAATTTCAAAATCAACTGCCTACATCCCCATTGCTGAGGCATATCTATGCTCATATTCTGTTCTATTCATATAATGCGAGCTAGCTACGTCGCATTTCTACGAGTATTTTTTTACGATTACGTAAAGCCAATGTTATATAATATTCATTTTAACATGTTTTAATGGCCTACATCCCCATTGCTGAGGCATATCTATGCTCATATTCTGTTCTATTCCAAAGAGACTAAGCTTGTCCGTTTGGTCCGCTATGGACCATATGCGGATTGGTCGATAGAGGCCACCCCATAGACTTGCGGCTGTGCCTGATCATCCAGGATACTGATGATAAATATTTTTTCCTCTACTCCCATGTTTGTAAATTCCTTTATGAAACCACAATCGTTTTTATGGCATAGCTTCCTACCTCGTGTAATTGAAAATAAATCTACTGCTAAACCCCAAATTTACTAAGTTTCCTATTTCAATGCTCAGGTTGGCTGGAAGAGATCTCTTAAAGAGATAAGTCCACCTTTGTACGTGACCTATTGTTTGTGCTCTGTTATTGTAATATTTTGGTGCAATAAAGAATATATATAAATGTAACATAGAAATGGGTACGCGCATGCTTACAACCAACTCCATTCTTGACCTACCTGCCAAAGAAAAATTATTGCCGAAAAAGTAATGCAATAACACTCGTGTTGTCTATTATGAAACTCATATTCTAATGAGTATGATATGGGAGGGTTGTTAGTGGCCAATGATAAGTACCTAGTACATGGATTTCATTATATTTAGTATTTTTCAGTTGGATTGAAATGATTTGTTCGTTGCACTTTTTTTTATGTACTGCTCGTACGATATTGACAAGAGAATGAACTCTATTGTCAACCTTTTCGTTCGCCAACTGTACATACATACATAAAAATAATATTTATAGAAGATTACAACAAATCAAGAAATTGCTCGAGTAATGAATAAATAAAATTGTATCGAAAATATATATATAAATATAACTCTGGAATAAATCACTAATATTTAACCCTTAGCGGGACTCGATACCACAGCCGCCGTTTCTTTCAAAGGCTCGCTACCCGCTAGGCCAAGTCGTCTTGTATTCAATATTATTTAATTTTATACAATATCAAATTAAAAACATTTCTACGACAATTGCACAAACAGTAATCTTGACATTGAATAACTGACAATACCTACTAAGGGAAAGATATCGTAGTAACTTAAGTAAAAAATATCAAAATAAAATAAGATTTCTCCTTTATGATGACCTTGTTTTGTCGTTGTTTACACTACTATTACAATATAAATTAGGATAAAAAATTAAATTTAGTTTACACTCTCATCACTCATCCATCACGAATTTCAAACGGCTGGCTTTGACTTTTCTGTCATATTTCATACTATTGTAATAATGTGCAAGTAACGCAGCATCGGAAAAATATGATTCAAGCAAGGAAATGGCTGAATTATAACACGAATAGGTACAGCCAGTTTTAAAATTATAATAACATAATTATCTTAGACTAATAAAACCTCGGGAGGAATAGGACTGTGACTGTACAGGCGGGCGGGCGGCGATACAGAATAAAAATGATCGTTTATATCTAGACTGCTCTGCAAGGTTAATGGGAATGAGGGTAGGTACTAAGCTACTACTTAGGTATCGTCACAGAATAATATTATTCAGTTCCCTGTACGAAAATACTACAGTTTTAGTATGTAAGCAAACTTTTTCTTTTCGCGTTAACTAATAAACCCTTAGTAACCCCTCACCCTTTCCGACTACGTTATATACGTAGGCACTCGATGACACTTTGTCATGCAGAAAGGTTGTGCCCCCTGCATAGCTACTCCAGTCGTCAATCCTCCATGGGTAAAACAAATGTTGAAAATACAACTATTAGTTTAAAACATGATTATTATAATAAATAATATAACAAAATCCACGACAACACGTGATTGATTAAATAATTGATTATTATAAACTTTAAAAAAATATTAAGTTTGAGTTGTCTCAGATTACATATTAAAACAGGTGTTCAAAATCTATGGAATATGAAGAATAGGCAACTACCTACCGTAAACTTTCCCTCATGGTTTATTGAAATTGGACATCTTGTGTACTTTCAGAGTGAAATCTACAACAGGAACAAAAAAAAAGGTCACATTAACATCCAGTGTACACTGAAGTACGGAGTACACTGAAGTACGGAGTACACTACAAGTGGTGCACATTCACATCAAGCGTACACTGAGGTACGGAGTGCACTACAAATGGTGCACACTAACATCAAGCGTACACAGAAGTAAGGAGTACACTACAAATATTGCACACTAACATCAAGCGTACACTGAACTACGGAGTACACTACAAATAGTGCACACTAACATCAAGCGTACACAGAAGTGCGGAATACACTACAAATGGTGCACACCAACGTCAACCGTACTAAACTACGGAGTACACTACGTATAGTGCATATTAACATCAAACGTACACTGAACCACGGAGTACACTACAAATCTACATGAACTGAATTGCACACTTAATTTTTTGTTCCTGCTACTCTGTATAAATTGCGCCACATAAGGTATTTAAATTATTCTACAAAAAAAATATAACAATACAAGTTTACCAATACCTCTCCTAGGTAGTTTCAGGTTACAAATATTATAGTTCCTTTTATAGCGGTTTCCAAGATTGCATGACTTTTACATTGTTATTCATCAAAACTACAAACATCTAAAAAACCAATAAACTTAAAATATGTTTTGTCTGTTTCTAAACTAACTAAAACTTAGTTTGAAAGAAAGAGACAAAACATTTTAACTAATATAGGTTATTAGTTCCTTGCAGTTTTTATGAATAACAGTGTTAGTGTTCGTTTATTTTTATATGACCTGACCTACAATTAATTCGTTAGTCTGTAATCTGCGTAAGGAGCGCAGTGCCCCGTATGATCCAGAACGGTGCGGGCTGAGTGGAAGGAAGCAGAACCGGCAGCACGAAGTTAGTACTGTGGCCTGTCGTCGAAAGCGTACCTGTATACAAAAACATGAACATCCACAAGTCATCAAAAAAATTATAAAAAGATGGAGAGTTAATAGTCTCTTGAATAATTGAAAATGTGTAATAATAAAATCTCATGCCTGCACGTTCCGAAGTCTTATATAGGGGTGCATCATAGCGAGGATCCGGTTTAGGGAGCACCGTGACTGGCTTAAACCATACAACTGGCAACGGAGGATTCATTTGACCTGTCGAATAAAGTTTAGAAAATGGTATCTTACATGCATTTCGTCAATTATCTGCTTTGTGTAGCGTGATTCTAAATATTTCGCAATATTTCCGGCAGTTCGCCAAAGCAAAAACCTATTGATGTAAATAAATTTTAGGTGACTCAGTCTTTCTGTGGTGAGTAGGTACTTTAATAGTGCGATTATAAACCTGGCAACGCGTCGACGAGCACGTTTGCCTTCATGTCCCAGCGACCGGCGTCAATGAACAAGCCGTGGATGTTGACACCGTCCTCCGGCGCCTGCAAACTGCCATACACGTCGGGGATGCTAGCGTCGTCCTGCATGAGGGACATACAGTAAATAATTCTGCGAATATACATCTTATGTAGATTACTATAAAACCTAAGCATGTCTAAAATTCACATAAATCTCGCGGATGGCCATTTTATATCTAATCTACTATTTTATACTTAACAGATAACGATTTTTTTATCGACCGGTCGAACAATGCGCAAGGCTGATCGCATTTATTTATGTTGAAATAAATAATTAGCGTATACCTATATAATAACAAGAAAATTAAAAATTATTTTTCAGGAATTTGTCCTAATGGAGTCCGGAATCAGTACTTCACTTTTATTTGTTATAAAGTGATTTTATCTTTCTCTTTGCTATTTACTACTATATTAATTCTGTGCTATTGGCTAAGCTCTGTAACTTACAAATTAATGTAGCGTACAAATTAATGTAGGTAGGTAAACAGTTCTTTAACTGTTTACCTACCTACATTAATTTGTCCGCAGAAAGAATATCGTTTTCCATCCATTTGGTCGACGTCGCGGGAGATTAGGAAAGGTGAAGATGTTTGTTACTCAATAGCCCTTAAATTGTTGATCGTATTTCGATGAAAGGCACATATATAGTCAAAGTCAAAAATGCTTTATTTTGTAGGTATACCGGATACACTTAAAATAGTCAGATTTTACATTTTTAAAGCTAGGTACTGCTTCTTCAAGTGCCTGAGAAGAACACGTAAGAAACTCGAGGGATTGCTGTTTTTAAAAACAGGTTTCTATATAACAAAAAGGCATAAAAATATTTCATTACTAAGGCCCACGGCCGATAATCGGTGAGCGATTTTTTGTATGTAGGAGAAAAATGCAACGTACTGATTGCAATATTTCAACATGTTCAAATGTAGGACGTGGGCTACAAAAAACCGGTCACAATATTGATGATAAAAATGTTGACTAAAAAATCGGCCCGATTATCGGTTCTACAAAAAGTCGGTCGTGGGCGGGCACACTCCTGATTATGCGAACGAGCCGGTATGTCCACGGATGTTTATCATTTAAGTAACCTGATATTTTATAATATGCTTTCTTAATTTCTTTTTAACGTTTCAGTTTTATAGTATCTTTAAATTTATTGAAAGGAAGATATTGTAATATCAACAGGAACCTTGTTGAAAAAGCGTATACATAACCTTAGAATGAATTACTGACTGTGCGGAGACGACTTAAGTGATCTGCAAGTTTATCTTTATTTCTTGTATTGACATCATGTTTATCACTATTTTTCCTAAATGATGCTATTTTTTTTGACATATAGGTACTGCTAAAAGGTTAGAATATTTTTAGTTCTTTAAAGTTTAAACCTATCTCTAAGTGACACTGCAGGTCTCAATTGATAAATTGCCCAAACGACTCGTTTTTGTAAAACAAAGATTATATTTATATCCGCGGCATTTCCCCATAGCTAGATACCGCAAGACATCATGCAGGGTATGGACATAACTAAAATATACTAATCTAGCCAGTATTTAGGTACGACCGATATTTGTCTAATTTTTTTGACTGCATACGCTGCAGAGTTGAGCTGTTCGCCAATTTATGGATATGGGGACCCCATTGTAATTTAGTAATACAGTGGTATCGACATGGTCTAAACTAGAGTGTCATTTTTTATCAGTATGGTTGTGGGCACCTCCCTGACATTAAGCAGTACAAATTTAACATAATATTTAGTAAAACAAAAATGGTCCGAGAATGGAGCCTTGTGGGACGCCCATACAGACTCGACCCTGACGATTTATTGCCACTGATATCAACCCTCGAACCCGGTCACTCAAATAAGAATTCAGAAGGTCGAGAGCGCGGCCGGTTACACTATAATGACGTAATGCCATAATGGACGCAATCAAAGGCCTTGAATAAGTCGCAGAATACTCCTATTGCATCCCACGTATTATCCCAAGTCTCGAAAATATACTGTAAGAACTCGACACCTGCATCGGTTGTCGAGCGGCCCCCAGTAAAACTGAATTGCTTATATGACATTTGATTGTTATATGACATTAAATAAAGGTATGACTTTACTGTGCTTCATCAGATTAGGAAATATGCCATCATCAGTACATTTACATACATAGTTATTTGAAAATACAAGCTAAACTTTTACCATGCCCAGTACCAGCTAAAGTTTTACATGAAAACGTAGACCGACGAACACAGTGTATTTCTAATTCTGTAGGACGATAAACTGATTCCAGTCGGCTGAAGGCAATTGTAAAATAAAGACGTTATCTAGAGTGCAGAACGGAAAAGGAAGTCTGATGAAATCATTTATTAATTATTAGGTGCTATTATACCTATGTGGGTATTACCTTGGACGCAGCTTTTCTCTTATTCATTTTATAAACGTCCTCCTGCGATAATAGGAATGGGATGGGGAAGAAGTCGAATATGAGTGCGTCAATCGGTACCCGATAGCGACGGGCGAAGGACTGTAACGACCCTGTAAGTAGACCTTGTGGGAAGAACAGACCCGACACCCAACTGCTCGGTTGTCCGCCATCTACTAGCCATTTCTGAAAATGTTAATTTTGATTTATTAACAGAACATACCTACTTTACAATACCATATTCCATTATTTTAGCAATTGATTTCATGTATCTTACGTTGAAATAAATGCTTGAAGTTTGAATTACCTCTATAAAATCAACCCTGAGTGTAAGGTCGTGAATCCAGCTGCCCAGAGATTTCAGAGAATTGTATCCCTTTTTATGCCACATAGCTGGAACCTTGTTGTTCATAAAGGCTTTGAAAACTTCCTCGAAAGCTTCTGACATCACCACTATCCCCTAAAACGTGCGTTTTATTTAAGCCAAAGCATCACAGTCTACCTACCAGATTAAGAGCTTGAATTTAGGTACCTACTAAAGTAAAGCACATACAATTATTACAGCTTTCAAAATTATCGTACCTTGATTGCCTTCTGTAGTTCAGTGAGAGATGAATGTATAAGGCCGAGTAGGGTATTAAATCTATCTGTCTCGTGGATAAGGACAATTGTAAGGGAATTGAGCTGGCCCATGTCATCGGGGATCATGAGGTTGGGGTTGATTAGAGTTTTGTCAATCTTGGTGGGTACTGTGACGCGCGTCTGGTCGCACACGCGCCACACTATCTGATCGGGTGTGTCGCCGGTGCCACCGCCGCCCTCCCGCGGTTGTACATCCACTATTGTCTGAATCACGGTGTTTGTTTCCTTATTCTATAAAAAAATCACAGCATCTTCAGCATGGCGTTATACAAAAATTACTAATAAATAAGTTCTATGTAAACTAGTGGAAATTGTAAAATATATAATTTAACCCTTCAATATTTGCACGCCTTAAATAAGTAGTTGCGGGAATATTATAATGTATTTACCACACAAACATCCAAAAATCATATCAAAACGTTTCATAAATATTTTGTTATATTTTCAAGGTAACGTTACCTCAAAAGCAATATTTGCATTCTCGTGCATACCGAATACCTCCGGGTCCTCTATGCCCGGTAAAGTTTCAATATACTGGCGATACTCTTCCAACCTCTTTACTCTAGGGCAGTAATAGTTGCCAGATGAAGAGTATGCATAGCCTTCTTCCAGAGTCGGTGGCGAGAAGAACAGCTTTAAAATGGTGGTCAAGCAGCGCTGGTCCCACATATCGGTTACACGACCACCATATGTAATTGAGCCTAAAAATATGTTAGTTTGTAGTAAGTGTCAGAGTTCTCAGAACATATTTTGTATATGAGATACCTAGTTACCTACTTCTCGAAATTCCGATAATCGTGACCGTCAAAATGAAGGGATCAAGTCTTAGATTTCTAACATACAGATTAAAATTTAGATTAATTTTGCTACCTAAACAATAATTTTATTTACCTCAACTATATTACACAATGCTTTACCTAACTAAATAAAAGAAAGACTGCTCACATACCTAAAATAAAGAATTTGATTGTCCCTAAAATAACCATTTGAGAAACTTAGCTTAGCCCAGAGGTTCGTAGTACTAGAAATCAGTAATTTGCCATGGGTATAATACTAATCACGCCGACAAAGTGGTAAAATAAAATCTTGAAAAATAATTTTTTTTAGAGTAGGTAAGTACCTTCCCTCCACGTAAGTGGGTATGAAATTTCTTTAATCTTTGTACTCCATCGTGTGGTGTGTTGTAGGATGGTCATTCCAAAACATAAACCGTTCAAGAACAGTCTTTCGATACAGGGATCCGTTTGAGATATTTTATTCTACAAGAGGGTTTGTTCAGTCCAGTGGCGCCCCTATTAGATAAACACAGATTTCTTTTTAAACATAGAATGAATCTAAAAAATGGCTCTGACCTGCACTCAAAAAGCCTAAAAGCTAATTATAAATAATACCTAAATAGCTTTAATTATACGGTTATTTTCGAGAATTTTAAATTATTGATAAAAAAGCCACTTTTTTAATAATCGTGAATTCTAGAAAATAACCCCCATCAAAACTATTTAACCTTTTAGGCTTCTCGAGTGAAGGTCAGAGCGATTTTTTTATATTTGACCTATGAGGGCGCCATTAGACGGAATTAACCCTTATACAATTTATTATTTCTCAAACGGAAACCATCATCGACCCAGGCGCGCCGGTCGGAGATTGATATGCGACTGGCGGGATTCGTAGGGTTCCTATCACGCGAAATTTATTTGGAACTCATATTTTCGCCAAGTTTAACTTTATTTGAACGATGTAATTGTGTGGAATAGGCTACGAACGCATGACAACCTTTATAATTGTTTATGGTTTTGAAAAGCCAATACCTATTTCACTTACCTAATATACCTTATTTTTTCCTTACGGTAAAAAATCTTATCCGGTATAATGAAGTTAAAAGGAAAATTATCACAGGTAAATAGATTGAGTGAGTAATATATTATGTATCCCTTGAAAATTATTTATCACACAACAAGACGTGTGGCCTACACGAACTTGGCCGGTTTGTTTTTGTTTTTCAAGCAAATTTAATTCTCATTTACTACATTTTGATTATCTAACTTTACTTATGTTAGAATTAAGCTAATTATTAAAAAACAATAAAAATGCGATGCGAAACGAAGGGCAAAGTACCTTAAATATTGTAGATAGCATATTTACTTTATAGAGACATTATTTTATTCAATACTGTATTCCGAGATTAAAAAAAGTTGTTTGTATCATCTGGGTTAACGATGCTCCCAAATGTCGAAAACCACAATTATCGATCAAAAAGGGTCAAATATAAGGATTAATTCCTTCTTATAATATTCTTCATTGCACCAACAATTACATATAACAGGTACAAACAATAGGTCATGTACATATATGTAGCAAATAGTAGATTAAAGTACAGTTATTAAACTTAAATATGTGTAGGTTTGAAATCTAAGACTTGGATCTTTCATTTTGATGGTCTCCGCAAATCGCCCCCCTGCAATTGGAAATTTTAGAGGTACTAACTAGTAATATACTCTAGCGCATCCCAAGGAATATGACCGCCCTCGCAGAACATTTGCAAATTAAGCATAGCGCACTCGCGATCGCTGTTGTTGAACTCGTATGTTATGTTCCAGCCCAGTGGGCCAAACTTCTTGCGCTCTTGAATTATCGCATGGAACACGCAGATACCAAACAGCATAGTACGCCAATCCTGTTCCAGAACTGAAACATATTTATAGATTACCGTCAGCATTGGCTGTGTAACCACCTCTACCATTTAATAAGAATTGTAGGCGAGTTGATTTAGATTGCTCACGAAGTTAATCTTTTATTACCCGACTACGGCAAAGCCAAAACGAGTGCAATGTACTCAACGCGTCTGTATGCAGGAATGTTACTGTAAGTGGTAGCCTATAAACGCCTCAACCGATTCGGACAAGAGAGATTTGTACTAGTCCCGGGAGTATCATAGGGTATACGCTATTTTAAATCCAATAGGGCGAACGCTAGCCGCGAGTTAAACAAGTTAAAGCCTAACAAGAAATAAGTTAATTTTAAGCTACTTAAAACGAATATTTTAGCGACTTGGGTCGGCACGTAACCTTATCTGACGGGTTCCAATACCCTATGAGCGAACCGCGTGCTGTGGGGCTCGTTATTTAGATAAAAAACACAAACTCACAAAGCGTTATATGTTTTAATGAAAAATTAAATGTATTGGACAAGCAACGTTGATGAATCGATTTATACCGCAAAAATATATTTATAGTACCGAATGGCCCTTATATTTTTGGAATATTAATATTGTAGTAGGGTTAGGAAAAGAAGTTAGTAGTAGGTATAATAGATAATTAATTTATAACAATAAGGTTTATGTTCTTCTCCTATATTAAATATAATTTTTTGGGATTTCAGACCGCTTGATTGAGATTTTTCTAATTGGCTACTGCATTTATTTTCATAAGAAGACGAATGTTATAGGATAGGTAGGAAACACTTAACTGAACAGACCCCGAAATAAGAATTAGTAATCAATTCACTAAACGAATCTACTGCTAGAAATCACAAATATGAAAGGGCCCCACAGGCTAACGTTCATGATTCTCGCACGCTCGATATTTCACTGTCGATAGATATTGGCATGTCTATCTCTTTCACACTTATATGCGTGTGCAAAAGTAACAAACCTATTGAAGTCTATCAACAGTGAAAGTCGAATGCGCCAGAATCGGGGTCCTATTTCATAACGATTAACAATAAATAATAAATAGATTTAAAATTTCAGTGTACACGACTGTACCAAATAAAAATGTTTACATGGATTTTTACATACTTGTATAGAATAAACTAGGTTGAAATATTTCATAACTATTTTTTGACACCAAGTTCAAAGTGAACTGTGGACTACTGAAACTTGGTCTCTTACTATGGGCCTCATATCATAAGAAAGCTCAAGGTCACGCAACGAGTTTTGGATATGACCATAATGCTTGGCATTTCAGGATCGAATCCGCAACGAGCAAATATAGCCTACGTAGAAGAACGAAAGTCAAGGATATAACCTTGGGCACTTTGGGCTATGGCCCTTTAGTAAGTTGAAGTGAATTACTTCAACATTTTAAGTAGGTAGGTAAGTAAATTATTTATTGTTTCTTTCCATAACAAAAAACTTTGTGGGTATTCTTAAAACTATTGTAGGGTATTTTTACAACAGCAACATTAATGCCGGCTTCGAAAGATTCTTTCACCGTAAGGAAAAAAATAGGGCATAGGTATTAGGTATACCTAAGTGAAATACTTAGGTAGTTTTTTTTTCAAAACCATCATCGAATAAATCTTACTTATTTGACGGTGGCGTTTGTAGCCTATTCGATATACCTACCTAATTACATAATTGTATAAATAAATAAGAAAAGTTAGAGAAAATATGAGTTCCGAATCGATTCCAAATTTTCGCATGATAGGAACAAGGAACCCTACGTAGGTGTCCCGCCAGTCGCAATATCAATCTCCAGACGGAGCGTGCGTCGATGATGGTTTTGAAAACAAAAATGAAAGTAGGTACCTATGCCTTTAACTGCTATTTCACTTATCTAATACATATGCGAATTTTTTTTCTGTACGGTAAAAAAACTCATCCGGTATACCTACTTAATTATTACAACAGTGAACCTAAAAAATAACTAATACTAAATAAGTGATATGAGCATTTCCGTAAAAATTTTTTTACTTTGTGATAGCTGGAGTCGATTCCTTTTTTTGTTAAAACGTTTTTATTTTACTCCTATTTTAAAATAACCCTGTATGAATACCTAACTCTGGAGTTGATCCTGCTCTACAGGTAACGAAGTACACATACCGTGGTCCTCAAAAAAGTCCTCTTCCATTTCAATGAGTGCTCTTTTCACGTTAGCTTTTAATCCTTTCGGTGGCTCGTTGGTAACTTTTACAGAGTTTTGTAAAACCGACACCGGGAATTTGGGAGTCGGCATGGAGCTCAAGTACAATCTGAAAGCAGGATCAAGTGTACCATGTTCACCGCTCAGGTTTGCCACAATTAACTCCAAACTCATCATCCAAGAGGCAGCCAAATGGCAGTTCTGCAAATAGATAAATAACAATATTAAGTGCTAAAGTAGGTAATATTAGATATTCTGTGGTACCTACTAATTATCTTTATTCGTCAGCTGCAGATAAACATGACACCCGTTCACCTAACACTCTAAAGTCCGTATTAATAAATCGTTCTTGAGATTGAGATCGCGTCTCGGTCTCAAGACCATTTTTTCTGATGCTGTTTTAATATGCAACAGATTCTCAAGCATCAACTTGAGGCCATTTCAATCTTTAGAACGGTCTAGAAAATTACAGGGGTTGTTTGTTACATTAAAAACAGCGCGACCACAAAAATAAAATCCGGGTGACCGCGTTTCCATCTTCGGCCACATCTTCACTTAACATCAGATTTGAAAAAAGTTGATAGTCTTAGGGACCTGGACGCGCAGTCTCGACATAGATAGCGATCGCTATACCACCGATTTCGGTCGTTAAGTCCTAACAATGTTATTTTAATTGGAGAATTAGAGTCTTTAGTATCAAAATATCGGTTTCCATTGAAACTACGATTCAGGCTTCCAACAAAAACCGATATGATTATGAACACTATAACATTTAGAATAAGATCGTTAGGAGTTAACGACCGAAATCGGTTGCTATCTATGTCGAGACTGCGGGCCATGTTAACCACGTTATGAAGGCGTCAACAGCACTCGGCTTCATAATTAGATTCTGCAAGGATTTTTAAAAGTCTTGCATTGTAGCTACGCGCGCAGTATCCTTGAGTAGGTAGGTACTTATAGTTCTGAGTTAGGGAATCCCTGTTATGACAGCTATAAAATAGAATAGAATCAATACAAAAGATTTTTTTTTCTAATATTAGCAATACAAGTGTATGGATACAATCTCGCCATAAAAATAGATGTAAGAATAGTACATTGTTATCCTAGAAGTGAAAGTAACTTATTTAGTGTAGTAGTAGTAGTAGCGAGGGTGCCTAGTTCGAGGGATTAAATAAGTCTTTAACCCGAGGTAAACACTGTGCTTTTAATTACTAATACAAGGAAAGTGAAAATAAAAACATGAGTTAATATAAATCTCTGCTATACGGAAGTATAAACAAAACACTACAAACAAATGAAGATCGGATTGCCGGAAAAAACAAAATAGGCGGGCTATTTTGTTTTTTTTTTCAGCGGCCGACCAGCTATTCAGCCACTATTTTTCATTTTCATCATTGAAAATATGGTAAATATTTTGCCCAATGTTATTTTCATCAATAATCAAAATATAATATTCCAATGTTCAATAGAAATTTGAAAATAGAACTTGTTTTTTTTTTTCATTTGACATCGGGTTTTGTGGCGGGATCTCAGCGTTTCTTATAATTTGTGCATTCTGAGTTTTGAAGCTTAATAATAGCAGAATATTGTGTAGCAAAAGTCCGTAATGGTGTACAAGGTGAAGGGAAGTATAAATTAAAGTGGGTGACAAAGCTTTCGGATTCCTACGAGAAGCCGCCAAAATCTTTCGTAAAGCATTCTGCCAATTTACTGAAGAATGACTTGACCGTAACTAGACTCTGTATATGCCAAGTATACGACGAATGACTTGTTTTGACTGAGACCGATTTCACAAAACTGAAGAAATAAGAGAAATAAGACATGGCTGTAGGATGGGAATATTTAAAATTGGTACCAAGCAATAAATTAATTTGTTAATATTTATGCCCAAAAAACTGGTGTTCGAAATAATTTAATTTACCTACTATGACGTCCCTTAACATATTATTGAGCCAACAAAAATGCTAATTTTACCTCTAAGGGCTTGAGAGGTTACTAGATACATGAACCTAATTTGTGATTTTTTGTTATTGAACCGCACGACAGTGCTCAGGCAATCTCTCTCTTAGGTTCTCAAAAAAAACTGGGAGGCGAGATATCTCTATTTCGAGATAATCTCTGTTTTAAAATGTCTACCGAAAATGTCACAAAAATCTGTACTCTAACAATTAAACGTATTCTCGGGGTCGTTAGATATAGATGTCGCATTGCGCTCTAGATGTCTATCACTGGTTACGTTCCGTTTTCTCGATTGTGTTAGTTCGTAATCGAGATTTCGTAAATTCGTAATTCAGCCCTTTAATAGGTTTTAAATTGTAAAACATTCCTTATTAAACAATTTATTTACTTCTTTAATTTAATTTTATTAAAGAAACTCAATGACACACAATGCAAAAGAAGAGAATTGAATATTTTTTCAAACAAATACGCATAAAACGTAATGTAATTTTATAATCTGCCACTGTTGTTAGCGTTATATTCTCTTTGGTCTGTCACGCAACTTCCAAATCGAAGTTCAAATTATTTTATGCAAAACTTCTTTCGGCACAGAATTCGGCTAAAATTATGTCTAATAATAATAATAAAAAAAAACAGTATCCCACCCTTGTACAGAAAACAAGATTAATTCAACTATTAGAAGCTGACGAAGAGCTTCGCCAAACCAAGTTTTCGTCAATTTTCACAAAAAAAGTCGCCGAAGAAAGGTGGAAATGCGAAATCTCTAATGCGACATTCAAAAGTCGACGGGCCGAGAATCGGATCCAACCTTATAATAGGTTCTGAAATATAAGACTTAACCGACTTCATTTCAGAGTATAAATAAACTACCAAGTATTGCTTTATTATTGAAATCTAACGAAAAAGATTCCACAGAATGACTGGTTTGTTAAACAAATCCGCGTAAAACGTAACTCAAGCAAGTGTCAATCTGACATAACCAAGTCCTTCGACAATCGGATTTTTTTTTTAAAAAGCATTATCCCGCATTTCATATGGCTCTTGGCGCCATAGGCGTTGTCTACGAGGAAACTCTGCCAAGATTCGAGCTTCTTCTACGACATCACCAATAAATGAAGATATAAAATTGTCAACTCCTATTACTTCGTCACCTAACATTGTCGAATTTGTCGATTTAAGAGCTAAATAAATGGCACTTAAACGATAAATCACACAAAAACACAAACACTTTTCCAATACCAAACGGGCAGAAAGAAATGTCACTACGATACCTACGATTTGACGATTAGAGATCCAATGTCGACTGATATTTACCACTCGTTGTAAGTCGAGCGCTGGGAATAGACAATTCTCTAACGTGACATTTTGAGAATACGAAAATTCTGTTTCATTCGACATTCGCCATTTTATTTCGAGATATTATGTCGAATACGACATAATGTCTATTGCGCGAGAATCGCCCCCCGGTCGTTCGTTCGTTCGTACGCCGTGCACTATTTCATTTACACGAACCATTTCGAACCACTTTTTCACCCCTTCTATCTCAATAACTATTTAACATACGAGTCCGTTACTGAACATTGAAATACAACGTGCCAAGAACTGTGGTTCGAAACATCGTAGTTCCCATACTCTGTAAGTCGACATATTGCTTTTGCGATAAACTATACAGCGACATGTTTGCTGATGACACTTCATTTATATTCAAAATAAAGAGAGGGTCGAATAATATTGACGATGTAAACGATAGTCTTTCACAGGTTTCAAACTGGTTTACTGTGAATAATTTAGTCCTAAATGCTAAGAAAACCAAATGTATTAAGTTTTCCTTACCTAATGTAAGGCAGGGGAAAACAACCTAAAGTTGAATAGTGAACCATTGGAATTTGTTGAGAACACTGTTTTTCTTGGCATCACTTTGGACTCCACACTACAGTGGGGGTCGCATATTGCCGTGCCGTGATTCTCTAAGAGATCTGTTTCAAGAAATAAGTATTTTAACTGTTGCATCCCAATATATATACTTATGACAGTATAATGTATGTACGCAAAAATATATGCCTATTTCGCAAACATTCTGATAATCATAATTTGAATACTAGAAACAAAAATAAAATTGAAATTCCACAATTTAGACTTAGCAAGGTTAGCACATCCTTTGTGGGACACAGCATACGCTTTTACAATAAAATACCAGAACATGTATTAAGTTTAACAGAGCAGAAATTTAAACGCCACTTAAAGAAACTCTGTGTAAGAAGGGTTATTACAGGATAGATGATTATTTAGGCGATAAGGAGGTCTGGCGTTAGCTGGTCGTTATGTTAATTGCTATTGTTTTGTAATATGTAATATAAAATGTAATATTATTGTAAAGATGTGTTGTTGCGGAGTTTCTTGTCGCTTCTTCTCCCTAACCATAACACCTTGTGAAGCGATGTAGTTTAAAAAAAAATTACATGTTGACTTTCAATAAGTGATATTTTTGTATCCTACATTGAATAAAATATTTTTGATTTTGATTTTGATTTTGACAGAATACTTTTTCGACGAACGCTAGTGTGTAAAACTCGTCGGGATGCTCCGAGTCCGACCCATCTTGCTCGCTCGCTAGGTTTCTTTCGCACTATGGTTCGTCGAAGAAGTATTCTGCCGCGTAAGGTTTCTTTTTTTTATGCACAACGGGTTAGCACTTGACCTCAATCACACCTGATATTAAGTGAAGATGAGGTCGAAGGTGGAAGCGTACTGCCCCGGAAACCCCAACACATTATCTGACAACCGTAACACAACAATGCTATTAACATTGCTGTTTGGCGGCAGATTTATATAAGATGGTGGTAGCTAGCCAGGCGGACATTTTAAAATATCCTACCACCAACCAAACCGAGTACTTAAACATGTACCCCGCTGGGGAACGAGCCCGCGACCTCCGAATCGTAAACCCAATGTTGTTTACATTGAGCCACGGAGGCGGTTTATCGCACAAGCAACATCGGAACTAGGTACGACCTTTCGAACCACAAGTTCTTCTCATGTTTGTATTTCGAAGTTCACTGACGCTACCTTAACATACATTCAATTTACGAAAGAGTTAATGCATTAACTTTCCAATTAGGTACTTATAAGCTTTAAGTGAGTGGTAAGTTGCGCTAAGATTTTGACTACATTATAATGTTGAAATAATTAGGGTTAGCGCACAGTTATCGTCCGGCCCTTCTTCAAAACTCCTTGTATACAAAGGCTGCTACACAAAATACATAAAGTATCTAAAGTAGGTACCTGAAGTTCCTAGATGTAGTATCTAAAGTACAATATGTACATACAGTACCTCATCATAAACAGCTTTATACGTTCCCACTGTTGGGGCTCAGCCTCCTCTCACTGGAATTCACTACGCCGCCGGCTCAGTGCCGAAAAGTACCTAAAGTACCAATACCTACCTAAAGTACATAAATTACCAAAGACCTAAGTATCTAAAATACCTGCAGTACCTAAAGTCTTTAGAGGACCTGAGTACTTGAAGTACGTTCCTGGTGGACCGATTACCTGGAATACCTACGTAGAAACCTGGAAACCTACCTTACTCGGGCCTATTTTATAATTAAATAAATTATGTGTTACGTTACATACAAGCCTAAGATAATGTTATGGGTAACTATTTGGTACGCAGCACGCCATGGCTATAGAATTACGTAAGTTAATCTTACACTTAAGAGCAATGGTTCATATAATTGGCCATACTTGCAAGAAAACCCAATCTCCTTTGGATTTGGCGTTACTAATCATCTTTTCAGCAACAGGACCCTGGCCCTGGCCAAGTGAAATAGAGTGGACACGATCACGATACGACATCTCCGTGGCAAACTTCTGGAAAGCGCCAAATGGGTCGGAACCTGTGCTGAGTACAAACACGAGGGGTATGGTAGACGATGTATCAGCATATCTGAAAAGATCACATATTACAATATCAATTAGGTACAGTATTTATTTACAGTGTTACACACAAATCAATATTTAATGCCTTGCACGACAACGCGCGACCTCATACTGCACAGCAGACGGTCTCCAAGTTGCAAGAACTGGGGTTGGAAGCTCTCCGTCATCCGCCCTACTCACCAGACCTTGCGCCTACAGACTACTACTTTTTCCAGAATTTGGATAACTTCTTGGCAGGAAAAAAATTCAATACTCGAGAGGCAGTACAAAATGCCTTTGAAGAATTTGTTGCCTCCCGTCCAGCTGATTTCTTTAAGGACGGCATCAATAAATTGCCACTACGTTGGCAAAGATGCATTGATTGCATAGGTGATTACTTCGATTAATACAAATAAAAAATACATGAAAAAAAATCGTTTAAATTTTTTCATACAAACGGCAATTTCAAGTAAAGACCTAATATCTTGCACTAGTTTTGACAATAAATGATTCAGATCCACGTTGTGGCGTAACCAAAAACAGAGTGACACGCTATACTTTCTCGATATTTAATTCTTTGTTAAACTGACTGTGACTTAACAATCTTGTTATATTAATAGAATACGAAGCAATATAAGTAGGTACCTAATGCGGGATGCCGTATAATAATAGATTAGTTGGAAAGGTTTACTGCAGTACCTATGTGCTGTTGTAAATCTCCATAAGGACAAAATCTTATTTAGGTATATACAGGTTGTCCCAGGAAACCTGTACCAGCGAAGGTAAGGTCAGGTCAGGCATGGGACATCCCCATATATGTGGGGGGGGGGGGGGATGAATTATGATTAAACTAGCTGTTGCCCGCGACTTTGTTCATATTGCAATATTTCATCAACATCAGCTCAGCAAAATAAGTTTAAGGAAATTAATATTTTAACAATGGCATCTCCATACATTTATGAGAATTTGTTATTTGCAAAAAATATATAACCTCTTCGCTAAAAATAGTGATAGGCAGAATGTTAATACAAGGAATACGATCCAGTTATGTTTATGTTAGCCGACTTCACAAAGTTAGTAAATCCTTCAAAGGGCAATGTATACGCTTTTTTAATAAGGTTCCAGTAGACATTCCAAATTTACCTTTAAATAAATTTAAAGCAATCATAAAACAGAAATTATTAGCAAAAGGCTTTTATAAAATCACTGACTATTTGAATGATAAGCAAGCATGGACATATGTAGCTGTCTTATTATTATAATTATCAAATGACAAATTGTAACCCATAATCTGTTAACCCTTGAGTTTCTTGCTCGTTCTTTGGGGAGTCAGCTTTGTGAATGAGCAGTAAATTTAAATGTAATATTAATTTTAATAGTGATGTTTTTAAGTGATAATTTTATCCTGTGAAATAAAATATATTGATTTGATTTGATATTTTGTAGTTTTTTGAAGTTGTATGAATTTTTTGTTATATTTTCAGATTTTTCAAAATTTTAGGCAGTTTTAGTTTAACTCTTTTTGAATGGCGTTTCTTTGCCATTTATTTATCCAGCATGATCACGAGATGTAATTGATAATATGAAGCGTGCTAGTCTCGGAAGTTATTGTATGAGGTGGTTATACAACGTGAGATATATGTCATACTATTTAGTATTCTTGATGAGGTTTATAAAACGTTTAAATAATTTCCTTGCAACTTTTGTTTTTGTTGTTTGTTTTAATTCAATTTGCTTTGTTTTAATAATGTTTTCTTTGTCGAATCATCATCGTCATCTTCTTGCCCTGGTCCCAATTTATTTGGGGTCGACGCAGTAGGTAAGTACATATATTGTAAAATTAAATTTCAGTTTATAATTCAACGCTTATAAAACCACTATTCAACTAAAAGCATTACTTGGACCTCTTCCGTGTTTTTTTATTGCTACCTACTTTTGAAAACAACCCAAAGTTTATAAACGTCGTCGTGCTTATGATATAATTTTGCTACTTAGGCCCGTATTAATAAGACTGTTCGTCTTGTGACCGGTCTCAAGTAAACGTGTTGATTAATAAACCTAACTTGACACCTGAAAAGCACGTGCATACTCAAGCAGTGCTCACTTGAGAGGTGAGCTCACGTATTAATAAACGAAACACAAAACTATCATTCATTCGCCGCTGGGGCCAATTCTTGAGAAGTGATCTCAGCCGAGTAGACCTCAAGATTCGTTTATAAATTAGCACGTAGCTTGAGAGCGTCAACTGCTTAAGACGCATCTCGGGTGATACAGCCTCAACACTTGCCCATAGTTCCTTAGCTCAGGGATCCCTTTGGCCCTGAGTAAATAGGTTATTAGATACTCGCTGCCTTCGGCGCGCAAGTTCGACTCGGTTTTTTCCGTTGTCTAATGTTCATGGGAGGCAAAGTCTCATTCACCTTTATTTTGAAATTTTTTGTGGAGTTGACTTCGGAGTGGGTGATTTAGGAGTTGGTGGCACCCTCATACATTTTTTAGTTTTAATGAATGACGAACATCGACCACACATCCAAATATTTTTATAAGATTGCTATTGTTGGGATTCCTTTTATTCGCTGTTCGCGAGACAATTCGTGTTTTTCTTTCATAGAAATCCGGATTTTGCAATTCCCATTACCTACTACCACGCACAACAGGAGAGGTGAGCGGAGAGAGTTGACCTCGTAATGGCTCGGATCCTCTCGGTGCTCAGCAATACATCTTTTCAGACATAATATCTTTTCCTGTTCAAAATTCATGTTAACTCCATCAGTCCAAAATACTGTGGCACAGGTATGTACAGTTGTTAGAAGTTACAAAATCTCTGAGTGATTTCAACATTTTTAGAATTATGGCCCTCTCCCCTCACCCTCCTCTAGGTAGGTAAGTGCCCGACAGGGTGTTCCGTCTGTGCTTTCACCAGGGCCCGGGCAAACTACCCACCTACATACCTATACCGTAGTGCAGTTTCGCTGCATTGATCTGTTTCGCCGTTCAGTGTTGCCTGCTGTTAGATTTATCATAGTATCAAGGAAATCACTAATTTACCTACAACTTTCAAATTCATAGTGGTTAATTCTAGAATTTCGGCATTTTCTAGGAAAGTCCTATTTTGGTTTATATATTTTAGTATAACCAACATTTATTCAGCTTCCGCTCGCAATTTCGTTTGCGTGGATAACTAAAGAAAAGAAATAGAAAAGAATAGACAGTAAAAGGAATCTATCGAATACATGAAAAAAAACCGCACTGGGCCTTCGTGGTGATATGACCTATACCCTCTCTCAATGAGCGAAGGCTGTGTCCCAACACTGGGGATGTGTAAGGCTATTAATGGGAGCATACCCTCTAAAAAGGCCATAAAGCATAATCGAGTGAATTAAGATTGGGACTAGATGATGGCTAGTCTTCATGACATGTTGCTGCGTCTTACTAAAAAGACTTCTTGGTTATGGAACATGGCATTGTTATGAGACTTAACCTTCTCAAGAATCGTATCTTGATAAACTTGGGCTGAAATTTTAATACCTTTTTCACAAAATATGGTTCAATCAGTCCTAAATAGCAAACCATCACTGAAACCGGATAATGCCAAAGTTGTAATTGAGATTCTTTGAGATTTTAGCATAAATTCTCCCATTTTGTTTGTTAAAATGTTGCTCGATAGTAAACATTTTCTTTTAAGCTTTTTCGACTACGGTTATAAATACCTAGCTATAAAAATCAAAAACAAAACGAAATAACTCAATTATTGTAAGCAGGAATCCGGAAGCCTCCATGCGGTTCCTCGTGCTCTCAGACGCAGATAAAACACCTTAATGTTCCCTAGTGCCCTAAATCTATTGCATTAATATGGTTCGTATTATTAAAGCAATCTTAAGATGGAAATCGAGACTCATATACTGTTTAAATACGCAAGAGTATCTCAAGTATCAACTTAAGCTCACGTCACTCACAGATATGACCTTAGGTTGACGCTTGAGGATCTGTTGCACATTAAAACAGTATCAAAAAAAATGTATTGAGATTAAAATATTCATTAATACGGCCCTAAGTCTTGCAAAGAAAATGAAGCCTGTGCGTAGTGCACCCCACCCTGCATGAGCTGTGTTATCAGGACATGAAATTTCGATACCCATGACCTATTTTGCCTTGGACGACATAATTAACGCGACAGATCTAGCGCGCTTAAATAGGTACCTACCTATACTTTAAGTTACAGATGTTCTTTCGTTTTGTTTTTGATTTTTATAGGTACCTAGTTATCCATAACCGTCATCGGGTTTATATAGTTAGTTTTTTTGTCGATCGAGACTTATCATTTAATAGTCACCTCGATGGGGTGCTGGAATTACACGAATCTAACGACGCTTCGTTTGTCCAAATTGGCTGAGACGTTAAGGCTGTATGTGGTAACATTACATACATACAGACGCGTTGAATACATGTACTCCCCTTTTGGCCTCACCGTAGTCTGGTAGCAACAAATAAAAGAAATAGGTACAATGTTTTAAAATGGATCGGATTTTATAAAATTGCCACGATCCCTGGTATCACTGTTGCAAGCTGCAGTTGCCATTTTATAGAATTTTCCCAACAATTAGGAAATATTAAGTGCAAAATAGTATACGGACTAATATATAATGTAAATTGATATCATTTTAATAACATAATTGGCTTTCTGATATGTATGTAGGTAGGTAACGTAATTATGAAGTTTATGAGTTAATTTGAATTGAGGATTATTTTAGGGGAGATAATTGAATGTCTTAACTAGCAACACTATTTCATTTCTGTTTGATCCGTTTGGAGTTGGCGGTCGTTGCACATTAAGCGGGTTGTCCTAAAACCACCGAAATATTGTTTTAATAACTCTTACAAAAAGTGTGTGTCTCCTTATATTTTTTCGGCATACTAGCGTAATGGCTGCCGCTGCAGAGTATAGTACCTCGAAGAAATTTATTTTAAATAATGGGAATACCATGCCTGGTGTTGGATGTAAGTGCAGTTTGTCTATAATGTTAGATACCCATGTTTTAATATATCATTCCTCCATAAAAAAAGATTGTTAATGGTTGATAAATATTTAAAAAACTGTAAAACTAAACCTTTATCTACAAATAAAATAGGGCTTGCATCTGTACCCCTGAATATTGTTTCTCGAGCTTTTGGGTTTATTACCTATATAGGTATTCCTTACTACCTAATAATAATATGTTTCCATAGGTATTTATCTTGATTTCAAATTAACGAATCCAGACAAACACTGATTACAATAGGTATACAAGTAATTAATCAGGATTATCATAGTGCAATATTAGGGTTGGGAAATCAATAAAATATGTAATATAATACACTTAATTTCAAGTACCTACCACCTACAAAAAATAAATTATCTATGACCTACTTAAATATAGGCCATACCATATAGATGTACCATCCTTGACCTATATAGAAATAGGTTACCCAGACTAGGGCCAGTTATTGATTCAAATTTTAGTTGACACTTTAGAAAATTAAATCAAAGTATAGATTGGTTAAGTTCAATCTCAATCTTGAAATCGCTTTATTAATACAAGTTTGGACACTGAAAATTTCAAACCCCTGGCTATCATAGAATGTTTGAAATTGGGACTTGATAATTTGAGCACCGAAAATTTGAACCCTTATTTGTATGTTCGGATTTTAGTGTGGAGGATCTTTGTTATGGCATGTTTTGCAATAAAACAAACATTCTATAAAATTAGGGATATATTTTTATAATACCCTTTATTTTTAAATTTAATCAGATTGTGGGTAACCAGTATTACACGGATTTGACACTTTTTGAAAAAAGCTAAAATTGCAGTTTAGCAGGAGGTATTCACTGACATTTTATGTAAATAGCATTCAGATTATAGCGCCATTTGGAGTACTTTGCGTTTCTGAGTGTAAAGGCTCTACTGTATTGTTTAAAAAAAATAGAATATGAATAATAGGTTACAATAGCTAGGAAAGATTTTAACAGCTACACTCAATATAATGTATGAATTACTAAAGATGCCAAGATGTGAACATCCATAATTTTTGGGAAAAGAAATAGAGTGTTCAAAGCCTTTTGCAATTCAGTTATGGTATTTTGCTGGCCACAACCTCTGTAGGTTCACTTCGTCTGTTCAGCTCATGCTGTGCTCACAAGTAAGTTATTACTTGGTCCACTTCAAACCAAGAGATTTAAAGTTTACAATTAACTATATGAATAGTTTAGTTTGAACATATCCTAAAGTCGAGCCATGGATTTAACATGTCTGGACTTTAGAGCATTCATTTCCTATATTTTGAAACAATTTGATAATTGTTAACAATGAAATAGACAATACTGCACGTGAATACAGGGACAGACCATGACATCATTCATTAGCATACATTCTAATGCTTCCAAGACAGACTCCACCCAGGCATCCAAGGCGCAGGTTGGAGTGCAGTTTGCCTCAAGATCTACGATTTAGTAGTACCACCATGTGCTGCTATGAAACTAACTCAGAAAATGAAGGCAAAACCATTGCAGTGGCCATGGGTTCATTTGTGTGTCTACAGAGCGAATAAGTCACTGAAGTAACTACTAGCCTTTTAATAGAATAAAAAAAAAGCTAAATAACTTGATAATTAAGCAACCTTTCAATAAGACGCTGATGACATGTCTCAATAGAACTGTATCCATAATAAGCTCTTTCAGATAAATGTAGGTAGATTTGAAAAAAAGATAACATTATATGCGTCTTAACCCCTGCCTGTTAAATTATAAAAAGTAGTTTGCTATTAAAGTTTCGTAAGACGCTTTTTATATTAACATAAACATATTTTCAAACAATTGCTACTGAAGAACAACTGAGTTTAAGAGACAGTAATCAATGCTTTGAAATTTACTTATTACACAAATCTGTGATAATTAACTAGTACTTATGATAATAACTTTTTTTTAAATTTTTTTTTTTATTAAAAACTGGTTTCGCGTTTGACTACAACTGACTAACTGAAGTTATATATATATAAATTATATTTGTAAATGTATATATATATATATATATATATATATATATATATATATAAAAAGCTAAATAAAAGTAGCATGTGTTAAAAACGTTTAGATTTAACTAACACTTATTATCACTCAGTTGACGGGCTGAGGAGCATACCTCCCAGCCAGACATAATGTCTTAGAATTGTTAAGGGAATTTCTTATATTAAATTTGCCGTATGAAAGGTAGATATAAGATAGATTTTTTTTTACGGTGTAGATACTGTGAGTTCATTTCATACCTTTCATGATAAATGGTGGCACAGCTGGCCAGCTTTACCGCTATCAATGTTAACTATTCCTAATATTTTTGAGGTACTGTTTTATTTCATGATAGGTGTAAGAAAGTAGTGTTTAAGTATCTAGTACTGAGTAGTGGTCCGGCCAGGGATCATCACCTGGAAATCAATAGATGAAGCCTATGTTCAGCAGTGGACGTCTTGTGGCTAATATGATGATATATCATGCCTGCCTGAATCAGGCATTTCAAATTCATTCTGACATTCAAAAACCGTGAGGTTAGGTTACAATGACTACTAACCACAGTCCACATACCTCGTATTTAATACGACGACGTGACATTCGAATTTAGACGAATTAAATTATTAAAATTTTGTTTGTTGTGTTTTGTGGTCAGTTTCAAAGAGGATAGTATCCAGTTTGCATTGTTCGCATAAATTGCTTCTTGCTCCTTCAAATCACATGTTCCAATTGACAAATATACAGAGTGTAACTTATCCCACCTGGATATTAAAACATATCACAAAAAAACATGACTTGAAATTAAAAAATTGCATTTTGGTTCAATCAATTGCACTGCAAGTTGATTGAACCCAAATTTTTGTATTACACTTGACATGACGGAACATCCATATGCATAAACGCTACGTCAACCATACTATTTACATTCACTCTGATATCCAGGTGGTCCTTTCAGCGCTAGCCGCAGACAAAATTTGTCTCAAGGCTGGTTTAGAACTGCAGGCTTAAATATAATTACTTAAGTGTTTCAAAACCAAAACCAGAACATATGTTTTGTATTTTGCAAGCTACATGCAAATTTTTTATCATAAAGAGATTAAGACGAATCGAACATAGAAATTTACTTATATATTTACATTTTACAAACACTTGAAAAACATTACCCTCCTTATTAGGGTAGTTGGGTAAAATATCTAGTAGAATTGGTTGATTCCAGGACACAAAGCTTTTATAGTAAGATAAAATTGTGTAGTTTAGAAAATATAATATGTGGTACAATATTTCAATTGATTTATTGTATAATTTTCATATAACATTGGACACTTGCACCAATTATCCAGATAATTTAAAAAAAATGTGGTTGCGCGCGAAGTCGAGGGTTGGCAGGGCTATAGAATAATGTAGGTAGTGGTTCGCCAACACCTCAATAACTTTTTAGATGGTGCCAAGGATTTTAACTGCAATTCCTCGGGCTGACAAAACGTTCCATAAGCAAGGTCTTCGATGCTGGTCTAGTGTGCCTTTCGGTCGAATATACATATATTAATAAATAAATATCTTTGCACATCTTATCTCGATAATTGGTGTAAGTGGCCAAAGTTGTATAAAAATTATATAATATATTTTATAATAGTATATACAGTGGTGGTCATGTAATTAAAGATAAAGTAAGTTTTATTTTATGCACGACGGGTTCGTACTTGACCTCAATCACACCTGATGTTAAGTGAAGACGAGGTCGAAGGTGAAAGTGTACTGACCTGGAAACCCCAACACATTTGGGGGACTGGCTATCTTATCTCTGACAACCGGAACACAACAAAGCTATTATGCTTGGCGACAGATTTAGATAAGATGGTGGTAGCTAACCAGGCGGATATTTAAAATGCCCTACCACCAACCAAACCGAGTACTTAAACAAGTACCCCGCTGGGGATCGAACTCGCGACCTCCGAATCGTAAACCCAATGTTGTTTACATTGAGCCATGGAGATGAAAGGTGGAGGTTGGTGCATTCCAGTTTTATTATATTTAATATTAAGCACTGGCCAGCTAATTAAAAACATTTAAATTTCTTGTTCGTAATTAGAATAAAAAAATATTCCTCTCATTTTACCGATAATTTAAAGAACGTTTTATCTACTACACTTATTTTTAATTTTCTACTATCGCTTTTATTTATCCTGTATGGGTAAAAATAAAATTTGCGATTCATCTACGAAGAAGATCTTGAATTTTGATGAATGAAAGGTTGGTCATACAGATAGATTGCTCATCAGATGCAATGTTCTAAAGACATGGTTATGAATGCTATAAGGCATTTTAAGAAGTACAATACCTACTACAGAAAACATAATGTTCTAAAGACATGGTTATGAATGCTATAAGGCATTTTAAGAAGTACAATACCTACTACAGATAACATACCGAGAAAAGTCAGGCTTAGGAAAACCATATCTCCTGAAGACTTAAGAATTGTTTTGTTGGCAAAAAAGAACCGTTTAAGCATCGGGCAGCAGCAGGAAAACATGGGAGCAAATTTCAATAGAAACTTGCAGCAAATTGATGGCATCAACGCCAAGCCTGCAACGTAATATTTAAAAAATATATTAAATACACTTTAAATTTCATTATCATTTTTGACAACATTTCTCTATTTTTACGAGCTTTTATTTAAGTTTCTTCATATGTATGTATGTATCGGTCCATTCAAAATTTGTAAGTTAAATTAGAACCATTTTCTATTTACATAAGGAGCGGAAAATTGGCAAGCTCACCCAGTTCTAATGACAATACATTTATGATCTTCTTCTCGAGCTTCTACAATTGGTTAAACTATGTGCGCACCCGACACGCACTCGCGGGTGCGGCACACGGGGCTACTAATTACGTGTCCAACCAACTCCGTTTTGCCCAGGGCTATCGCAACCTATGGGAGATGTTTCCTGATTTTCATTCCCATAATCTTTCATATGGGGAGGCACCAATTTACTAGGCAAATGATTCGTACGCTCCTATCACTATAGTACGTACTAGTATTTCATATTATACAACAATGATTGGAAACAGCTTATATCTTTTACTATAAACCATTAATACCCCCCATACACTTCGACTTACGCACACACAACATGGAAGAACAGGTAAATATTAGGTCTTTACCTATGAAATTGCCGTTTTGTATGAAAAAATTTAAACGATTTTTTTCATGTATTTTTTATTTGTATTAATCGAAGTAATCACCCATGCAATCAATGCATCTTTGCCAACGCAGTGGCAGTTTATTGATGCCCTTCTTAAAGAAATCAGCTGGACGTTAGGCAACAAATTCTTCAAAGGCATTTTGTACTGCCTCTCGGGTATTGAATTTTTTTCCTGCCAAGAAGTTATCCAAATTCTGGAAAAAGTAGTAATCTGTAGGCGCAAGGTCTGGTGAGTAGGGCGGTTGACGGAGAGCTTCCAACCGCAGTATGAGGTCGCGCGTTGTCGTTGTTGTCGTTGTCGAGCAGCGGAGAGGAGCGATTGGCCAATGCTGGTTGGAGATGTGCCAGCTTCTCCATCATTGTGTTCAGTTTTTCACAGTACACATCTGCAGTAATGCTCATCCCGTTTGGTAAAAAGCTGTGATGAATCACACTGGCGCTAGACCACCAAACAGTGACCATCACTTTTCTAGGGGTAAGTTTTCGTTTAGGGCATTGTTTAGGTGCTGAACCAGGATCCAACCAACTTGTTGAGCGCTTGCGGTTATCAAACAGAATCCATTTTTCATCGCAGGTAACAATGCGGTTCAAAATTCCTTCATTTGTGTGTCTGTTGAGCAGTGCAAGGCAGGTCTCGACGCGTACTTCGCGCTGGCGATCATTGAGTTCGTGGGGCACCAATTTGTCAAGCTTTTTTACCTTGCCAATTTGATGCAAATGGACCAATATTGTTTTGACGCTAACGTCGAAAGCTGCTGCTAATTCAGCCGTAGATTGTGTATCATCAACTTCCACAATCGCCTTTAATTCGTCATTGTCGACCAAAGTCTTCGAACGACCGCGAGGTTCATTTTTCAGGTCGAAATTCCCAGAACGGAAGCGAGCAAACCAATAACAGGTGGTGCGTTGGTTTGTAGTGTTAGCTCCGTAAACGTCGTTGATGTTGCGTGCCGCTTGTGCCGCGTTGCTGCCACGACGGTACTCATATTCCATAATTACTCGAATTTTTAACGTATCCATGATGACGAAAAAGATTGAAATGCGATGAAAATGTAACACTAATCAATAAACAAATGACTACTTTTGGAAAAAGAATTCCATGTTTTTAAAATAAAATTAATTTGAAATTAGAATTCTTAGCCAAACAAAAAATATTTTGATTTGAAATGGCCAGTACTGCAGAACGGCAATTTCATAGGTAAAGGACCTGTAGAAAATCTTCTTTGATATTATCTGCTATTCTACGAGTGATGTCTCCGTGTTTTACCTACAGTATGTGTAATGCATAGGGGTAACAAATAATTCTACCCAGTGTTGTATATTATTCTTATGCTGCATAGTAAACTTTATAATTGGCTTAATACGTATGTAATTTAATTTTAAGTAATATATAAGGATATGTTGAAAAGTTTGTGGACAAATTAAATAATAAATATGATAGACAAGAACTGATGCTGCAGCCAGGATTGTCTCCTCAAAAGGGAAACTCCTTAACGGTCAATAGTACGGATACGAAATTTTGCATACACGGTCAGTTTTGATAGTTACACATGATTTTCGCGAGGAACTGATGCTGCATCTGGGATTGACTCTTCAAGATGGATCTCCTCAACGGTTAATAGCACGGTTACGAAATTTTACATTGATGGTTAGACTAAAATAATATGTCATAATAATCTACTAAGTTTATTGTGTTAATATTTAAAAAAATATTCCCTGAATTTAGTAGGAATTTTATCGCAGTTTTTAATTAGCGCAAGCCTAAGACGTAATATTTTCTTAACAATACTTTTCATTTGCAGTTGGTACTTATCGTATACGGCAGGAATCGACTATTATGGATGTTGTCAATTACGCATTAGATGCCGGATATAGAATGTTCGGTAAGTATTGTAGTGTAGAACATATTATGGCGTGCATAACAGTAGTGGTCAGATCACTTTATAAGTATTTTAAACAAAAATTAATTAGAACAATTATGTATATGTGTAAATTTGTGTTCTTGCTTTATATATCTAAACATTCATGTGTGAATGTTGTAGGGTGCGAAACAAATCCGATTTATATAAATAAAATTATAAACCGGATTGTTGTTTTATTAAATTTTATTTTTATTTTGTTTATTCATACAGAATCAACAGCATTATCACAAATCATTTATACATTATTATATTACTAATTTTAGGCCAATTACAGATTCTTACTCCATAACATTAATAAGTTTATTTTGAGTATTCTATAATAATTTTCATTTTAATAAAAGCAGACAATTTTGTTGATAGTGTAATTATATTGTAAGTAATTAATTACCTTTTGATATTTTTCAAATGAGTTTAATAAAATTAATTAATTAAATTTTTATTAACAATGAAATCAAAACTTGCTCGTCTCATTATGTAGGTGTTGATTTGACATCAGGCATCTCAGAAGGTGTTTATAAATACAAGCGTGAATGGATTTAAAAAGAAAAAAAAACATGTTTAATCGCCGGTACGTTAAGCGTAACACGCCCGCGTCGGTCGGAGATTGATATGCGACTGGCGTGATTTGTAGGGTTCCTATCATGCGAAATTTATTTGGAACTCATATTTTCGCCAAGTTTTCTTTATTTATTTAATTTAATAATGTAATTGTGTGGAATAGGCTACAAAAGCGACCGTTAAATGACACAATTAAAGCATTAATACATTATGGCTTTGAAAAAAATAATTAAAGTACCTATGCCAATACCTTCTATCTCTCTCTCTATCTCTCGAACGATCTCCCGCCACCTCTGTGATGCATTACGAGTCGAACTGGTTTTAAAAAGAAATACCGCGAACTTATTCTACTGCAACAGGGATGTGAGTGAGGCGGACTGCCCTGAATTATGTTGTTCTTCTTCTTCTTTTTTCACTGGTAATGCTAGGAGGGTCCGGAGGGAAGTGACCGGGGTTCATATAATGGCGTGGGTATTGTGTGGAAGTGGCATGTGTCCAAACATAGGTATACTCTTAGATTAATGATTGGTCTCCGCGCCGCTACGACTGGATACCGTCGGCGTACTCGAAAAATGCGGCAACAAATACTACGCCGTATTCGGCGTACCCGCGCCAGTCACGCCACAAGTTCAAATTTCAAATTTTGGTTTAAGACTGAAGCAAAATGCCGGTTTGCGTAGTCAAACTATGTAATAACAATACTACAAAAACAAGAAAGATACTGGCATCACATACCATCAGTAAGTACTGTATAAATCTACACACTACAATATTGAGTTGCCGCATTCAGGAACCAGTTTTTTCTTCATAGTGCGGTATCTAGTCGTAGCGGCGCGGAGACCAATCATTAATCTAAGGGTATACTATTATTTAACTCGTATTTATTAGCTTATTTGTAATTTATCTATTAACTAGTTTATATTATTTATCATCTACTAACAAATTAATCTTAATTGATATTAGTTAAGTCTTACAATACAATACAAATACTCTTTATTGCGCAAAACAATTTACAGTAATTTTTAGTTAAGTAAGCCGCGAAATTGGTAAAATAATTGTACGATTGTGATTTCTATTGTTCTTTTCCCATGTTTGTGAAATCATACAATTTTGTGTGCCCTGAGATGCGCACATACGAGTATCTCAATAGTTCTGGCAGAATGAACAGCGCTGCGGGTTTCTAACCCACAGCACGTGCTGAGTCTGGACCATTTCGTGGCCCCTGATATGGGTCACGTCTCCGATATTACTTTTAACTGTATACCAACCTATATTGTATGTGTATAATGTAGGTTAAGTGACTTGTGTCATGGTCGACGAATAAATGTATTCTATTTCACTTACCTAAGAAGCTCTATTTTTTCCTTACGGTAAAGAACTCATGCAGTATAGACATCCATTATAGGAATACATGTTCATATTCACCCAAAGATATTCAATTACTACTAACAAACAAACAGGAACAGAGCGAACAAAATTGCAATCCTTGTTATGGTAAAACGACTGCACGTGACTTTAGTTTATTTTAGTAAATATTTTAATAATAATCCGAATACAATAATAATTTTCATACGCGATTTTACAAAATTGGCCATTATTGTAACAAACGCCCTCTGTTGTTCAGAGGCTTTACATTAAGCTGGTCTTATTGAACGATTTGTGTTTTAAACCAGAATAGTCACCTGATTTCTTTCACTTTCTGTCAACTTGGTGTCAAAAAGCTGTCTTGAAATAGTTGTTTCAAACCATAACAATTTCGACCAAGTTTATCCTATAGAACTATTTTAAAAATCCACGTAAACATCTCCATACATTTTTTGTTAGTCTAAGCTATGCGTCCGTGGGTTGGTGAGCCTATTGTATCAAATATCATCCAAATCCATTCATCCGCATCATAGATAACCTAACTACTAAAGATATCGGTAATATATGTGGACGACTGTACTTGACTTGAAAAGTGTATTTAGAAGTTTACATAGGTTTTTGACAAACTAGTTCAAAACTGTTGTCGTTTTCACGCCTATTTTTTGACACCAAATTCAAAGTAAAAAACGTAACGTCCTGCAGATATCAGATGAAGATTCCGGCTTGAAAGGCTCAACCCAACATTCTCACCAACCTATTGCTATATCTTCGGAATAGTAACGCTACTATTTTTTTAACTTACTATTTATGGACTATTTTTTAGAATAGATGTAATGTGTTCTAAACGTGTTAATACGTGTTTCTAATATTCTAAATTAGATTTTAATTTAGATTAAAGTCCAAAGTAATTAAATCTCTTCGTCTTCATCACACAACCATTTATTCCTAGCGGGATTCGGATTCGCAAGCATTGGCTTCGAGCAGACGAGACCAATCGGCGGCGGTCAGAGGTCACGATATGGTGCCATGGGGCTTCCGATACGCTTACATCTTGATTCGTCGATTCACTGTCTGTTTGACAAGATCTTTATGGTAGCCAACAAGGAAATATGATGTATAATAAAATTAAGGCAATGAGTTCGCCTAATCACTCCTTACAAATTATTGCAGATACTGCTGCTGTGTATGGAAATGAAGCCCACTTAGGAAAGGCGTTTCAAGCTTTACTGCCTAAATATGGTCTTGAGAGGGAGGACATCTTCATAACGACTAAATTGTGTATGTATTAATTTACTGATTATACAAAGTAGGCGTATCCTTACAAACGTAAGGGGATATGGAGATCGGAGCTTACCGCGCGATGCGGGGTTAAATCAAACTATGACGATGCAACTTTAATGAAGACTGTAATTTACAAATGTAATCTATTGTTCGAATGATACGATTGTCGGTACAAAATGAAACGTTCGAGAGTGTATATATGGAGTGTATGTGTATATGGCCTACGGACAGAATGCTGCGCGAACGCCCAATAGGGAAGGATTGACGAAACTTATTTCCATTGATTAGAATTAAGGCAAAAATGAAATAATAAGATCGGAACACAAAAACCGGATAAGTGCATTTTGGATTAGGTGCAGTAGGTATCGTAATCAAGTTATTAGTTACATATTAAAATACAAAGAAATGTTTGCGCCTGATTTATTATATTGTATAGGGTTTCTATAAACTTGGTAACGATTGTATTTAGCGAATATTTCGCAACGTAACGGTACAAGAATAGCTATAACGTTCAGAGTACTCAACATGTACCATTTTCGTAACTCCTAAGTAACACAGTTTATTATTTCGAGCGCAAATTCCAACATGAGATGGCGCTGCTGTCCTGAATAAAAAATCGTTCAGAAAATTCATATGTATGAGTAATGTATATTTCTTTTAAAGAAAATAGTATTGTAACATTATTACAAGTTACCTAAGTATTGTTTAGGTGAAATATAAAATTAAAAGACTATTAGTTGTAGGATATATTTCGGAAAAAGTAAAAAGGCATTTTTTATAGAACCAAATAACTTACTTCACATTTTAAGCTTTTTAACATTGTTTTCTATATCCCTTAGTTTCTTATATTTTGATATTTGACCTTATATTCAAAGTTGGCCAAGCCAAAAACATGAAATGACATGGCTAAACAACTGCCCTTAGCATGTATAGAAATTTCTCACTAGCTGGTAATAATTAAGTATCGATTCATCAATTATGACGTATTTATTATTTCCCTAGAACTTTCGTGAACTAATCAAAAATTAAAAGTTTTCAATTCTCTTTTCCGGTTTTTTGCATACAGCTTAGTCTTTGACAAGTGGAATATACGATTATGATGATCGCTTTTACGAAAAATGTGGACAAGAAACCTATTTTGAAGGATGCGTGAAACAAATATACCTTATTAATAACGTCATACAAAAATATACGTCATGCGCTTATTTCCCATAGAGTTGTAAGCAGTTACGTTATGTTTCTCCGTTTATAAATAATGCATGTACGCACATAATAAATAAATGTGATAGCTGTTGTTTTATTGACGACGACCTCATCATTGTTTAATCAGTGCGTGTAATATGTATATGTAGGGTGATTTTCCTAGCAAAATCTTTTTTTACCTAACTCTTGAAGTGTGTATGCTAACGCCAAGCTAAAAGTTCATATCAAAATATTCTAATTGAAAATTTACATTCCAATGATTTTATTTTCAAGATTGTAACGGTATGAAAAGTTCCTGAAACTTTTTTCACACGAAATATCAATATAGAGCTGTTCAGCATTATATATATTACTATCTACAATGTTTATACATTGCTAGTGCAGTCGCCCATACTTCTATTTAGCATCATTTGTTTTCCCGGGGGTTTTCTGAATTTTCAATAAGTAAATAGGTGTGCGATTGGTCGTTAACTTATGCAGGTATTTATACCTAACCCATATTACGTATAGATTCGTTTGGTTCTTCTTGACTGGTTTTTCAAGGTATTAAAGCAGTTTACATATTATAAAGTATACCTTAACTTATTTTTGTTTACAGCTCCTGCAGATCACGGAGGCACCGATGAAACCGAAAAAGCTTGCTTGCGATCTTTAAATAATTTGGGATTAGATTATGTGGATCTCTACCTTATCCACTTCCCAGGAGCTGCTCGACTACCCTCTGATAATACAAAAAACCGAGAAATCCGCAATACCACTTGGGCAGGACTCGAGCAGCTCTACGATGAAGGTAGAGTGAATGCGATTGGTGTCTCGAATTTCACTACCAGACATTTGAGGGAATTGATTATGTCAAACCATAGCGTGATTCCTGCCGTAAACCAGGTAATAATGATATAAATATTATTTTAAGACTAACTAAAACTAACACAATGTGCATAATTTGGTTTACATAAATATAAATAATGTTACAGGTGGAATGGCACCCTTATTATCACCAAGAGGAACTCCTGCAGTATTGCAACGAAAAAGATATCGTTTTGCAAGCATATTGCTCATTAGGAGGCACATCATGCTCCAACTACTCCTTGCTTAACGAGCCTGTAGTAATGAAGATAGCAAAGAAGCTGCAAGTTACCTGCGCCCAAGTACTACTAGTTTGGGCTTTGCAACAGGATGTCGCTGTGATTCCGAAATCAACAAATCCAGAGCGTATCAAGGAAAATATATCACTTGATTTTACGATACCCAAAGAAGATATCAAAGCTCTAAATGCTTTAGGAGATCGTAACACCAAATATGCTTGGGATCCCAGTACAGTAGTTTAATTTTGTATCTATTTATTTATTTATTATTCGTAGTTTATTTTTATTTTGTATTCAGGCAGTATTTCTTGACACCAGCACCTGAGGGAGACTGACCATGAAAAATTATTTTTTCAAAATTCTATATTTTAGAAAAGTTTATAGTAATTAATTTATTTAATGATGTGCATATCCGGAGTGAAGTATTCACTTTATGAAATACTGTGTTAAACGTTTGGATGTGATGTAAGAGATATATTTTGTTGCATAAGGGGTGGCCATAGAAAATGTATTGAAGGTTTTGGTAAGTTACTTAGCAGGGAAAATGGTCTGTATGGAGGAATGTTGATCGATTGCCTTTTATTATTTATGAAGTATGGGTTTTATTGTTTTTATTAAGTCGTTGAGAAGCAGAATTTGCGCGATGATCGGTTTTATAGAGTTCGTTCATCGTATTGATTATAATTAATTGAAAGTCTTGAATATATGTCCTTAGTGTCACATTTTTGGCGCCACCTCACCTGTATAAATGTTCTAATTAATAAAATATAAATATCCAAAGTTGATGTCGAGCTTATGTAGACCATGCAGTTGTAGTGATGAAGTAGTGATATAAATGTTTATAAAATGTTTCATCCATTGCGAATTTATTGTGTCTAATTAAGCAAACTAACATCCAATGCGAATTTATTGTGTGGAACACATGTCGTCATACTCTTTATTTACTAAGTTTTCGCCTGTGATCTGTTTGATGTAAAATTTATGGATTATGTGTATTAGCTCTAAGCGTAGTTTTTAATGTCCGTATGGAAGATTTTAAAGTGCAGCACACATCCTTATTTAGCAGCAAAGTAGTTGATTTTGCACCATAAATTCTGGATTTAGCAGCAAATATATCACAAGTTATACAATGTTATATTTTGTATACCATGAAGCCGATACACCCCAATTAGATCATATATTTCGTAATTAATATCCGACGAAAAAATAAAATATTGTTGCGAATTCAGTTACTGTTATGATTCCGTTTTTCCATAGTAAAGTTTGGACAGTGTAGTAGTAGGGTCACCTATACCTGAAATAGCTAGCTAATGAATCTGAAATGGCTCCTCAATCCATACGGACATGTTTTATGTGTCTATTAGCTATGGGTCATCTTGGAAGGGCCACCATCACCAACTCCAAATCTGATTTTATAGAAAATTAGTCGGTAATTTGTCACAAGATATCCACTTAGAAGGAGGATCCTATGTCTATATGATATCTTGTGACCAATTTCGACAAATTTTTTATAAAGCCAGATTTCGAGTTGATGGTGGTAGCCGTGCCAATATAAGCCATCGTATTTTTCAAATCACAAATTTAGAGAATACAGGGCGTCCCAAAGTTATGGGACATGAAGGGGAAGTACCTTAAATATCGTAGATAGTGAATTTTGCTCAAAGAAGACTTTATGTTATTTTTAAAAGTTAGTAATTCTGCATTCATAGATTTTCTAAAAATTATTTGCTTCGGCTGGGAATCGAACCGACTCAAATGTGAAAAAAAAAACACCCTACTTTTATGATGCCAATCGAAAGAATAGCTAAAAAATAATAACTCTGCCTAAGTAACATAGTATTTTAAAAGAAAGGAACAACGTGAAATTAATCATTTTAATCAAATAAAAAACATACATGAAACTGCCGTAGTCAATTAAGTAGGTATTTTTTTGTAAATTAATTAATTAAATGCTCAAAATGTGATCCCTCTTGTCTTACGCAAATCGCCAATCTTTTAATGAGCCCGCTGCCTGTTGATTTTCTAATCATTTTATGGTGAACACTCGATGTGATATGGCACAATTCTGTTTGCAACTCGCCTACGTTCTCGTATCGCTTTTTGTATAGCATATCTTTCACGTATCCCCAAAAGAAGAAATCTAATGGTGTGAGGTCCGGGGATCTGGCCGGCCATCTAATCGGTCCATTTGTACCAATCCATGTAGGAAAACATTCATTTAGAAAATCTGCTGCTCTCCGACTATTATGAGCCGGAGCTCCATCTTGTTGGAAAATTAAGTTTTCTTGCTCCGCCGCGGAATGGTTTCTTATCTTATCCCTTAAAATTTGAAGTATTCCTAAATACTTTTCTGTGTTCAAGGTTCCTTGGTAAAAATGGATTAAGAAAACCCGGTTTTTTAAAAGTCCGCACCAACAGTTGAGTGAAAAACGCACTTGGTTATTAGTTTCAGTCACTCGTAGGGGATTTTCTTTAGACCAAATACGATTATTGTTGCGGTTATACATACCGTTATTGCTAAAGTTAGATTCGTCTGTCCAAATAATATTATCCAAAAAATTTGGATCTTCGAGCAATCGTGCCTGGATATCAAGACAGAAATTTTTTCTCCTTTCTGTATCGCCCGGAAGTAATTTTTGAACCAATCGTCCTTCAACATAACTCTTAAAACCGTGTTTTTTTAATACACGGTGTATTTTACTTTTTGAAACTCCAATTTCATGTTCTCCTTCTCTCACCGATGCTTTCGGAAAAGCCGAAAAGTAAATTAAAATACCAAGTTCTTCGTCGTTGATCGTATGGTTTTCTTGCTGTGGTTCTCTTGGGCGTTTATCGAAACGTCCCAGAGTTTTCAAATTGTTCACAAGCCTTTTCAAAACTTTACGAGACGGTATTTGTCTATCAGGATATTTTACGCCATACCACCGCAAACTTCTAGAGATATCTTTATCGTTCAAAAAATATGCTTCCATTAGATCAAAACTTACTTGATATGCCATGTTCGCAATAAATTAACACAATAACACTTGTGTAAGTGAATTGAGACTAAACAGATCAATATCCGAAAAACAAACGCTCGCACATACTGTTCCATTTTCAAATTTAAGAACAACATTTAAAAATATCACTTCTTTTTAAAATATCTTAAAAAGTATGCATTCAAACAAACGCTGTCATAAACTGTTCCATTTTCAAATTATAAATTATTTATTTTTGTTTTTAATTTGCCTTCTGTCTAGCTTACAGAGGACGTATTGAAATACAAGTTTTATCATTTCATCTACACGTGCACTTATAATAAGGAAAACTATGTTAGTACCTATTTTATGAAGTGGGTACTTATTTACGAATAATCAATGCTATCTTTGGAATGATAATATCGCTACTTTTCGAACGTCGTCGGCAATAAATAACTTTCTTGAAATTTGACTCAATCATTTTATGTTGTTCCTTTCTTTTAAAATACTATGTTACTTAGGCAGAGTTATTATTTTTTAGCTATTCTTTCGATTGGCATCATAAAAGTAGGGTGATTTTTTTTTCACATTTAAGTCGGTTCGATTCCCAGCCGAAGCAAGTAATTTTTAGAAAATCTATGAATGCAGAATTACTAACTTTTAAAAATAACATAAAGTCTTCTTTGAGCAAAATTCACTATCTACAATATTTAAGGTACTTCCCCTTCATGTCCCATAACTTTGGGACGCCCTGTATATGTGTACATTTGAAGTCAAAAAATATAGAATCTATTTAGTGAGAATAGTTCTCTATGTCAGACTTCATCATAGTAATAAATTACATAAATTATGTATATAACTTCATATTTTATTAATATTTAATCTCCAATATATGAATGTTAAAAATATCAATGTCACAAATTTATCGGCTCAATTATTTTAGCCTTATAATGTGTATTTTTTTAAATAAAGATGTAAATGTATCGGCTTTATTATTTATTACAGGCAATTTGTTACACCTATATGCTTGGCGAAGGGCAGGGTAGACGGCGACTATGTACTTATTCAATGACGTCGCGAGTTACACATACACACAATGGGAGACTGGTTCTAGGTTAACCACTGTAAATTTTACAAGTTTTCAGTAGGTACCTTAGTTCGATTTTCTAATTATGATAAACTGCATAGCTACTACGGCGCCACCCGCTCTCGTCCTGTTGTCAGACACCTAACTCAAATGCTTTGGAAATTGTTATCGTTTATGACGTCAACGTCGTCCGTTCTTGTCATATCGTAAAGTCTATGGATAAAATGTATTAAATTGTGGGTTAAACTAGGAATTGTCAAACTAACCGTAATTTAGACAATATAATTTAATTTTCCAATGTAATTTCCAAATCAAGTTCCCGAGATCATAAACGTTACCCCAGCGGCATTTTTAATAACTTCGGAATCTTTCAGATAAAGACTCACATTTGCAGCACGTTCCGGGGGTTGATGTTGCTCACGTCCGTAGGTTGTACCCTCGAGACCCTATACGTGGCCCCTCGATGGTGCTAAACAAGCAACTACACCTGGTGGCAGGCTTCGGCCGCGGCTAGTTACCACCCTTCAGGCAAAGCCAAACCGCCAAACGACATAGTCGTATTCCGGTTTGATGCCTGAAGCAGCCAAACAGAGAACGGGTCTGAACAGTTGCGCTCCTTCACTAGACCGGTCCGGACATTGCGGTGCTGCTGGGCTGGTTGCCTCGTCGCGGAGAGTAGCGGGATCCGAAGCATGGTTCTCGGCTGGCCGACCGCAGTTATTAGGGGGCCCAATTAGTATCCCAGCCAGAAATGAAAGGCTGCCCCGCCAACTCGCGAAAAATCGCGAAATGCCCCATTAACTGTGCCGATTGACGACCGGATAAGAGGACCTAATATCTCTAAGGCTTTCGAAGGGTAGTCATTTCTTTCCACAACTCTCTTTCTATTGCATATCAACGATCTGCTTCAACCCGGAACCTCTGGGTATTCAGACGACACCACTATTATAGAGAGACGTTCACACAGGAAGTCTATGGTTGAGCGCACGAATTTGGCAGTATCCGATTGGGGTGACGCCAACCTTGTCAAATTCAATGACACCAAAACAGGCGTGTCTGTTCACCAGCAAACGGAGTCCATTTCACCTGACTCCCGGGATGTATCCATACAAATATCTGACCATCTCAATCTTTTGGGTCTTGAGTTAACCTCGAACGCTAAATCAGCAGCTAAAAAGCTTGACATTCTCCTCTCAAGGTCAGGCGATATTTTACCCCAAAGCAGCTTTTGGTACTTTACCATTTTTTTTGTGACGGGTGGGACATCTTTAAAAGATACCCAGACTCCTGAGGGAGAGCCTGGATTTTGGGATTTTCACCCACTAAACCCCCCTCCCCCCCGGTGGTCCTGCCCAGCGCTTGTCGGAGAACACCGGGAACTCAAACGACCAACTACCGGTGCTCCCCTAGCGCTCAGGGGCATAGACGTGACGCATCGCGAGGACTCTCGCGGTCTCGCTCTGCGGTCACCTTCTGCAGCATTACTGCTTCACAGAAGGCGATCGCGGCATCCCACGACGCCCGGCTCCCCAACATCGCCGCTATTAGGGCCGGTGGGGAGACATCGTCTCCGGTCTCTTGGACGAGGATCCGCCGCTCGGTCGTCAATATTTCACACCAAAACAACTCTTGGTACTTTACCAGGCTCAGGTTCGCTTATGCATGGAATACTGCTGTCACCTTTGGGATGGTTCAGTCAAGTACCAGCTGGCTGCACTCGATTCTGTGGAACGACGTGCTAAAAGACCATTCGATCACTGCTAAATTGCAGAGCTTCGAACACCGTCGCAAGGTCGCTTGTCTCTCAGTCTTTTACAGGATGCACTTCGGTGATATGGAATTACATAATTGTATTCCACCATTGCCATTTCATCTTCAGACTACTAGGCGTGGGGAGGGATTCCACCCGTATGTAGTTAACATACCGAACATTATAACTAAGCAGTTCGACTCTTCATTCATAATGCGAACAGCCAAGGCATGGAACTCCCTTCCGGCGTCAGTTTTACTTGAATCTTACAACCTTGGGATCTTCAAGAGGAGGGTGAATAGGCATCTACTGAGATCGCGTGCTTCATCTTCGGTCACATCGTCACTTTCCATCTGGTGAGATTGTGGTCAAACGCGTATCCAGTTACCTAATCATAAAAAAAAACGAGAAGATCTATCTTTGTGGCTAATTTGTTTTTAGAAAAGTCCACTGGGAAAAATACATTCCGCTGCTGGGACAGTAACTATTTAGTAATTTGTGGCTGGGGAAACGTTCCCCCAGCGGCAGCTGTTTTTGACGAATAACCGCTGGACGCACAAATTCAAAATTTCGTGCACATTTACACGAAATGACACTAACGGTAAGTATGTGCAAAGTTCAAATCATCAAATTCGACTCTTTTCCGCCGCATTAACGCACACGATACGAATATGGGTGTACAGTCGAAGCAGATGCACATCTGCCCATAGGTAATACATATTAAGTTTTTCGATAGTAGGTAGTTTATTATATTTCGACCACCTGTGTGCTGTAGTGGTTGGAGTCTCGGTCAGGCTAGAGGTCTAGAGGTCGCGGGATCGAATCCCGCTAGGGACATGAGTTTATATGACGAATACGGACATGTGTACCCGATTTATGGATGTTTTTATGTTTATTATCTTATAATACATATTTCCAAAAAGGAACGTATTGGTGTATCACTATTACACATTAAATATGTCCAATTATATTTATTTACTAGCACTCCGCTATCAACTTCAACAACAAAAATAGAAATTGAAATTTCCGTGGGAATTTACCAAAATGCGAGTGGATACCTGCAGCGATACCGTTTTTTTCATCCCATGGGAATTCCTCAAAACCCTAACCTAAGCTAACAATCCTAGGAATAGCTATATATGAAGCGACCAACATATTACATCTAGTGCCACTTGAAGTACCTACCCAAGTCATTCCCATTTAATTTTTTGTTTTTTCATAGTTTCATATTTTATTCATTCTATTGTTTCTCATTTTTCACTTAAATTGTAAATTTATTCACCGCGGAGACATTAATCATCGGAATGGACAGCGAAATAAATGAACGATATTCGCCTGTACATGAATTTGATAATGTGACAAATTGCGGGCGTAATCAGATCTTCTCTAAGACCTGTGATTTTGGAGATATTAACGCCACGCCGGGGTGCACGCTCCTCTTGGTATGGCCACGAGCCATACCGAGAGCGAGAGTAGCTCTCGCCTCTTCTCGCTGTGTCGCGGTGCTCCGTGCTAGCTCTCTTTGTCAGTGTTTTGCAACGAGTCAAAGAGTCTCGCTTGGTTTATTTGAGAGAAGTTGTAATACACTCTCACGCCTCCCATTATCATATCAGCCGAAAGACGTCCACTGCTGGACAAAGGCCTCCACGCCTCCCATCCTATTTATAATAACTTACACTCCATCCATCTGTTCATCATCATCCATCCAATACCATGCACTCTCTAATCTGGTCCAGTTTTGCAATTGTGAACGCCAAAGAGATGGACGTGTATTGGAATAGAGGCACTTCTCAGAGTGTACAGACAGCGCGCCCCGGTCGCAATCTATTACTTTACTTGAATTGGGACCACGAAGTTCGAGACCCATATGGGCATAATTCCTATTTCTGTGGCTATTTCAACACATAGTTATTCTTTCAGCGCTGTCCATACTTTAGGTACCTACAATAATTTATCAAAAATAATATACTCACAGCGTATTGAGCTGAACTGTAGGACTTTCGATAAAGACTTGTCCGAGGCTGATACTAACATATTGCGCAATAGCAAACACCAGTTTCTCTTCCTTGAGGCACTTGATAATCATGAGTTTTTCAAATGGACTCAGTATATTATTCCAGTCTATTTTAGGTTGAGCTAAATTTTTTTTTTCAACATGAATATCCTGTAATAGCACTTTGACAATTATTTATTATTAGATACAGTTAAGTTCTCTTATTTATAGTATGATATATTATAGTATAGTATAGTATGATATTCAGTGAAATCTGGTCACTTGCGTTGCGACAGAACAGAAGACAGAACAACCGTCATGAACCTTATTATTTCTGCTTTCTAGGGTTTCGTACCTGAAGGCCAAACGGACCGCTATGCTCTCGCTCATGTGTCTGTCCGTCTGTTAAGTCCTTCATTTTCCTACAAACCAACCTAATTTTGCGGGTAAACGCGTAGCACAGGTAAGCCCAGCCCCTTAGTCGGAACCCTAAATATGTGAAGTCCGACACGCAGTTGGCTGATTTTTTTATAGAGAGGAGTATGGTCACGTGCTAATTGAAATTACATTGAGGCCGTATTACAGAATGTTAGTCAAGCAGATATGTCCGTTTGAGGACAGTTAAAAAGGGAGCAGCTATATGTAACTTGTATAGCGGCATCTTTTTCTAACTATGCTCAAGCGCAGATCAAATACGGGCCTTAATGTTTTTTAATCAGTGTTCATCATCCACACACCTATAGTGAACCTACTACCTTTACAATAATAGTTATTGTATTACACAAATCCGTCGTTATCGATATAAATTTTTATCGATAATAGTGAAATGAATTTATTACACTGATCACACTTTGAATCTTCAGAATTCCATGTAATTAGAAATCAGAGTATACATAATATTGTCCTAAAAAATATTCACTTCTAAATACTAAGTACGAAAAATATTTACATACCACACTGTAAGTGCCGATTGTAATGGGTATTTTTTTTAAACAATCTTCCACAATGCCATGGAAATGTTCATCTGTTTCCTCCAAGTGATGAGCAGCCAGCCACATTAAGTCTGTAAGCTGCTCAATTAATGGCTTTTTGGGGGGCACCTAAAGAAAAAACTTTGATTAAGACATGCGAATGTTTTCTGTAACACGATACTTCGTACATGAATTATGTTACCAACCACTTTGGTGCCAGCAGCCGCGCGTAAAATGAAATTCCACTGGTCAACGGTCACGAGGCCAGCGTTCAGATATATTGCCATGTTCAGTAGAAAGCTAAAAATCAGCTTATGTCTCTCAAAAAGGCCTCGAGATACGTTTCGGTAGACAGATAGAGTGATTTCGCGGTGAAGGATCTCGAGTCGAGTTTCAAGCACATCGCTTTTTTGACTCTTCTCTATAACTTGATTGAAGATCTGCAGAAATAAAGTGTGATGGAATAATGAGAGCTGGGTAGATTAAGATTTAATTTAATGTGTGCGTTAGGTACACCAGCAGAATATTGACTTTAGATTTGGGCTTCACCTACAGATATTTAGAGCGTCGTCGCCATCTGAATATATATGTTTCTGAGATATTTGGAAAAAACTTATTCTGCCGGGAGACCTTCTTTAATTTAAAAGCTATGTTCGTGTCGGTGGAGTAATCACCACGTCTCTCTGCTTTCTTTGCCAGAATTTGTTCTAATTCTCGAACTTATCGAGATAGAACAGCTTGTAATTTGAGCAAAACTCGACCATAAGTAATGGATTTTCAAAGGAAATGCTCGTGGCAAAATATCACCAGCAAAGAAATTCCTTATAACTTTGCTGGTGTCTATTCGATTAACGCGGAAAGCTTGACTTTGCTTTTGAGCAAATTGAGGTTGTCAAAATAATGACCACATCACAAGCATGTCTGAGTACCTACCTAAATGAAATTTATGCGTCTTAAGATTTCGAAGTTATTCAAGTTTCAGCTGAAATTATGTTAAGTAAATGGTTTGACACAAAGTTATGAAATATTGTTCATACGTGTTTGTGCAAAATTATTTTTTTATAATCGCACAAAATCAATTACTTAGACATTTAAGTTATAAAAAAATTTTAAATAGTTTTTTGGGAAACCAAAGAACTTACTAATAATGGCGACGTATAGGTATCTACATATTACAGTTCAAAACTTTTCTGTGAAAATTCATAATCCTAGATGAAGTTTTATTCGAGTTATGATTTTTTTTTTCAAAATGCAGTCAAGTCATCACTTTGACTCAACTCAAACAAATCATTTATTGCACATCTTATGTTTTTTTTGATGACTCTCAAAGAACATAGTCTAATTCTGGGGGCCGGATATCGCAAATTACCTACCGTGTAAGCGCTACGGTAGTGCCACGCACTATTACGTAGTCGGTCTCTGCTATAATTTACCACATTGAGTATTGGCGTAGCAAATCGTAATATACCTAGATTTCAGACCGCTTTTATGAAGTCGTTCGATTTGGTATAAATAGGTTAGGTTTCTTTTTTATGTAACATCTCAGTAACTATATAGGATAATTAAATAAATAAATAAATGTCTTTGCACAAACACACAGCGCCATCTAGGTCCACAGTAAGCAAGGCTTGTGTTATGGATACTAGATGGTTGATAAACTACACAAATACATTTTTTTTTGTAAATAAATATATAAATGAAAAACATCCATAACTCGGGAACACATGTCTGTATTCATCATCCAAACATATGCGCCCCTAGCGGGATTCGAACCCGCGACCTTTTGGTATAGTAACAGAATTTCTAACCACTACACCAAACAGGTCGTTTATAGTGAAATTTTGTAAGTGCATAATTCAATAGGAACATTATATTATACTGACTAGTCATGCTTGCTATGCTATATTATACAGACTCATGCAGCCGGGCTTCAAACTAATGGCTTGAATCGATTTTGAAAAAAGTTTTCATAACTCTAATATAACTCGACCTAGGATTATGAATTTTCACAGAACGGTTTAGGTCTGTAATGGGTATACGTCGACATCATTAGTAAGCTCTCAGATTTCTTAAATCAAATGCTATAACCACTTTTTTAATATCTTGAATGGCTTTTGATTTGTACGATTTAATAAAAAAAATATTTAGCACAAATAAGGCTTCATAACTTTCTGGCCGGCCGTTTAGGAGATACAGAAATTGCTCAAACGTGGCATACGGCAAAATATTAAACAACGATGCACAAATTTTATTTGTGGCGCACTTTTAGCATAAATTATTAACTGTTATCTCGATAAGTCCAAGAATTACAAAAAAGTTTCTTGCAAGTATTTCGAGAGCACATTAATTCTTTACATACATCACGAAATATTTAGAGGATGCTCTAAACATCTGTAAAGCCTAGTCTAAAAAGAAAAGATTTTGCTGAGGTAACTTATATTAGTAACACCGAATAAGGAATCTACTTGGAAGTGGAATTGAGTGCGCTTTCACTTAAAATGTGTTCAATTTTGACCCCCTGGCCATTTTCAATTTAGTTTTCTCGCTTTTCTCTAGTGGATGTAGAAACATCCAGAAAGATAAGGGAAAATTATTTTAATTGCCTACCCACCATATTTATTATTTTAATAATTTAACACATTGAAATACACATTAACAAGGACTAAAGGCAAGATGTGTAAAGGGAGGACTTATTTCTATAAGAGATCTCTTCCATCAAACCCACGAAACATACATAATGTGTACATGAAGAAGAAAGAAAATAAGAGTAAATAAAAGGTAAACAGAAGAGGAAAAGAAATTAATAATATCCTTATTTCAATACATGCATACAAAAATAATAGTTTTGAGATGTAATAGTAGGCCGCCTTTTTGTGCGATTAATGATGTACATGTAGTTTTTGTTAATTGTGCAATAAAGAGTATTTGAGTGATTAATTAATTATAGTAGATAATTAGAACAGGTACCTATACTTTTCTAGTTAATTTAGATAACAAACCTGATTGAAATATTTCAACGAGAACTGATACATGGGATCTATGTCGGCCAACTGTGCAACGGCGAAATACAAAACTGCTCCTCGTGTCGCCACTGTTCGATATTTCTCCCTGGCCGCCGATATACTGATTTCTGTGGCCTCTGTCTCTTCTAGCCGAGCATTTATAATTTCAGAAGTTTCCTAAATTCAGAAAATTATATTACAATACCGGTAGTATTTTCTTGATGAAACTTATGATTTATACCGGATGAGTTTTTTACCGTAAGGAAAAACATAGGGCATTTTTTTAAGCACAACGGGTTAGCACTTGACATCATTCACACCTGATGTTAAGTGAAGATAAGGCCGAAGGTGGAAGCGTGTTGATCCGGAAACCCCATCCTTTTTGGGGGACTGGCTATTTTATCTCTGACAACTGGAACACAACAATGCTAATAACATTGCTGCTTGGCGGTAGATTTAGATAAGATGGTGGTAGCTAGCCAGGCGGACATTTAAAATGCCCTACCACCAACCAAACCGAGTACTAAATATGTACCTCGCTCGGGAAACAACCCGAGACCTCCGATTCGTAAACCCTGTGTTGTTTACATTTAGCCACAGAGGCGGCTGTAATATTGGGCATATTAAGTAATAAGTGACATAGAAGTTACTGGCATACGTAGTTTTTTTTTTTCAAAACCATCATCGACGCTTGCGCCGCCGCGCTGGCCGGAGATTGATAAGCGACTGGCGGAATTCGTAGGGTTCGTATCATAACAAGTTTATTTGGAACTCATATTTTCTCCAAGTCTTTTTTATTTATTTAATTTAATGATGTCATTATGTGAAGTAGGCTACAAACGCGACCGTCAAATGACACAAAGCTTTATTCGATGATGGTTTGAAAAAAAAAACTTTCTATTTCACTTTCTAATGAAATAGAAAGTTATTGTAATTTATTTCCTTACGGTAAAAAACCTCATCCGGTATAAAGCCAACTAGAACTACGAGGGCGATACTGAAAGTTATTAGAAAATGAAAAACTAAACAAACTTATAAAGCCAACTAGAACTACGAGGGCGATACTGAAAGTTCTTAGACAATGAAAAACTAAACAAACTAGCAAGTTATTAGTTTTATTATATCTTTTCAAAATAGCGTCCATTCACATCAATACATCGCTGCTTCCGATGGAACCACTGGGTAAAGCACTTTGCCCACACGTCCTTAGACGTCTTTTCGACGGCCTTTTGAAACGCAGCCACTGCTTCCTAGGCGTCCATAAAATGTTTTCCTCGAAGTTTTTCTTTTATTTTCGGGAATAAATAAAAATCGCAAGGTGCGAGGTCGGGGCTATACGGCGGGTGACCCAATAATTCCACATCTGACGTCGCCAAATAGTCGATCGTTTGCTTGGCGGTGCGACGTGGCGTTGTCGAGGTGAAGGAAAATCGTACTGCGAGGTCGTTTCTCCCGAACTTTTTCAAGACAAATGGCAAACAATTTTTAGTGTACCACTCTGCAGTAACTGTTTCTCGATCCTCTAAAACAATTGTTGCGTAATGACCTGTCCTTCCGAAGAACGAGGCCACCATCTTTTTTCCCATGATTCGACCTCTCTTCACTTTAGTTGGCAACTCCTCGGAAGGAAACACCCACTCAGCAGCAGTCTTTTAGTTTCAGGATCATAACAGTAAATCCAGCTTTCGTCACCCGTCTGTATGTCGAACACAGCATTTGAGTTGCCTCCGATAAATTTTTGAACCATTTCACGGCACCAATCACCACGACGGAGTTTTTGGACCTCTCTCAAATTATGAGGTAGCCACCGGGCACAAAGCTTCCTGACTACTAAATGTTCATGGAGGATTTTGTGCACTTGACTCATACCGATGCCTAATCTTGTCCGATCCACTGACAGGTCACTCTTTTGTCAGTCTCTATCATACGCCGCACAACACTGATGTTATCTTCGATCGTTGCCGTAGAAGGCCGTCTCTCACGCAGATCATCGGTGAGATTAGTGCGACCACATTTAAACTTACTAAACCAGTTGTAAACAGTGGCACGAGAAGGGGTTTCATCGTGAAAGGCAATCGAAGTCTATCATAAGTTTCTTGTTGACTTAAATGATATCGAAAGTCATAAAAAGTCATTACACGAAATTTTTCTCGCGGTAAATTCATGCTGACGTGACACAGACAATTTTCAATTTGCCGCCAAATCGTAAAACAAATAACAAATGAATGAAATACATACACAGTAATATGTAATATTGGCAAAGAGTTCCATTTTCAAAATATGAGCTTATTTTTTTATTATAAATCGTTTAAAAGTGGCCAGTTCTAAGAACTTTCAGTGTCGCCCTATTACACCTATGATAGTGTAATGCCAAAACATAGCTTTTGCTTTGTCGGCTTTAAAATAATGCAGTTCAAAATAATTTTCATGTTGTGTTATTCTTGTCCATTAAGCGAACCATTTTTACTTTCGATAAACTTACTTTCTAATTTTTTGCACATAGGTAGGTACCCACTACTACAACTACGCAATGCAGTTCACAGTAGTAATTTTAAGTGAAGATTGTAGGCATTATAATTAAATACCTATATCACACCTAAAGCAAGCTACCGATTTGTTAGAAAACATTTCTGATGGTAAGGTACAGTCTATCCAAGTGCAAAAAATTAAGATTATAGGATGGTACAACCCAAAATTTAGGAATCGTTATATACTGGGCTATGTCACTGCTATCTATTTAAATGATCTGTGAAAATGAATAAAATGTTTTACAAAATCTACGCTCATATTGACAACAGGCACGTCACTCTTTGATTTTTCCATGAAGTAAAACTCAAAACTCGTTGTTGGCATTTTTCGTGATAGAAGGCAAGAGACCGCATCACCGATTTCTAAGTTTTTCTTGAAATCATTCAAGAAAAACTTAGAAATCGGTGATGCGGTCTCTTTATCTTCAACAATTATGATTAAATATGAAGATTTCAATTCCATGGCGTCATGTTTCGTACCTCGGGTCCTACGTGTAATGTACGTAACCTTTAATCTGGCGTAATTAAAAAAAATATCGAAATATATTGTTTTGATGAATTATACATTTTGAAAAATTATCAGTGTGGTGGCCCATTTCAGCCGAAAACTGTATTCTGATACCTTGCGATAAATTTCGACAAAGGTGTCGATTCTGATGTGCCAAAACGAAAAACGTTTTAGACTGGTAGGTACACGCTTTCCTCATGAACCAACTATGTATGCACAACTAGATGTGTCACGCATCTTGCTATTCAAGAAAAAATGGACATCGCCACTTCAAAACCGGTTTTAGTTTAGAGAAGCGGCATCAGAGTCGGCACCAATTCCCGAATAAAATAGATTTGGTGATGGTCTTACTTATCTTGCAATCACGGAGATTCCATTATAAAGATGAGCACTATTGACCTTACTCTCGTTGAGCGTTTCGATGAGTTCCTCGTCATCGAGGATGTTCCCGGAGGAGGCGTACAGCATGCGGAGAATCTTGTCCTCGATCTCGAGCAACGTCGCCTTGTCGGTGTTAATGCGCACGATCAGCTCCGTGCGGATCTGTTCTAAGTCAGGTCGCTCCAGCCGCACCACGTCGCTGTTAAAGGATTGGCATCATCAGCCTATATCTAATGAGGAGTAAAGATTGGAGAAGCCTTTTTAGTTTTCTAGGGCCTATATCACCATTTTCGGGATAATCTCAATGCAGAATTTATTAATTTACTTGATAGATGATGTCTATAGACATTCATAAATAAACAAGTTTAAGTAGCTTTTATTTTCCATTTGACAAAGTGAGTAGGTGAAATTTTACGTTAATCAGGGCCTTACGCGATGTAACAAAAAGCATTATCAGTCACTTTTTACTAGCAGATCTATCAACTGTCAGATTATTATCTGAAATCCCATCAGCCAGTAGTGCGACAGGCCCTACTCGTCATCAGATCTTCATGATCAGCCCGTAAACATTCCACTGCAGGGATATAGGCCTTCCCTCGTATTTGAATGAGTATTGGGCCATAGTTCACCACGTTAAATTAAATTTAAAAACTCATTGGTACATGGCCTGTCTGGGAATCGAATCTGGACCTCCTAAATTGGGACACCGGGATAATAAAAGGCCGCATCCTTGCACACAAATAGGCAGATGCTACTTTAGGTACCTACATATCTAAACTGGAATGTATGTAACTAAAATTATCGGTAGTGAACTGTTTTATTAACTTTATTAAGCGCATAATCAGTTGTTGAGAAGGTTATCAAAAGTACCCACGGCACAAATAGTTGACCATAGTAGTTGTGCCTTGGGTCCGGAAGGCATCATAAAAGACGAAGATAGTATATTTTACACTTGTTCATGTCTTTTACACAGAGCGATATGAAAGAGAGATCCTTTTTCACCCGTCCAATCCAATTAACAAAATTCCATGTTCGTGAAAACCAATGTATACTAATATAAGTAGGTGTAGGTATGTTTAGTGTACAGCCGTAGGCAACCAGACATAACTAAAGCGTTTTCAAACAAACATAGTATTTGTAACGATCATATCTACAAACATACAGAATTTTCCAAATGAATTACTCGCACTCGACATTCTGTACTGGGGGTGGAGTGGGTCGGTGTAATACACATGCGCAATAGGTATGCAGAGATGGATGTTGAGTTGTGTCGCATTTCCAATTAGTTCCAGCGGATGTACTAAAATCGATAAACCTAGGGTTTGCGATTTGTAGATTATCTTTAAAAGAATACCTTCTCAAGTTTTTGATGAATTTTTTAATGAATTGGATCAATTTATTCTATGTCGAATTCGGTCTCTGCGCATGCGGTATGAACCTAACCTTTAGTATAGCAGCATCTTTAACCCTTATTCCGGTAGGGATGCGGGTAGGGCTTATTTTTTTTTATTTATTGCAAGTCAAATACATTATAGCCTGATGTGGCTAAGAAATAAATGGTTGTTCCGGTATAAACATCCATTACTCGGGAATAAATATTCGTATTTATTACACAAACATTTACCCCTCGCGGGATTCGATTCCGCCACCTTGCTCCACCTTGCACAATGCTTGGCGTTATGCTACGTGATCCAATAAGGAATGAAGAAATCTGTTAAACAACAAAAGTCACCGACACGTACTAGCGTACTAGTTGAAGTTGAAGTGGCAGTGGGTAGGGCTTAAGGCCGGTGGGACATTACAGTTCTCGAGTTGAGACCACGCACCGGAAAACGCAGCGAACAGACCACTCACAAGGTGGATGGACGACCTGATGTCGCTGGTTGTAGGCTGCATCCAACAAGTCGCTCTGGAAATTGTGGCTGATATGATGATGAACGCATAAATAAACATACGGATAAGGCACTGGTGCCACCGACGACGATGAACGAGAAGCGATTAAAGCTAGAAACTAGAGAAACGAGTTAACAAACAACGAGGAGCGAGTGTGTAGTAGTATGTATGTCGCTCGACTGTAAAGCGAATGTTCGAGTGCGACGTGCGATTAATGTACTAAATACATGCTTTTGTAAAAAACATCATCATCCTTGTCCGAACTGGACACTAATGATAGGTCATATGATTCTTTTAAATTCATAGTAAATATGTCCACTCAAATCCACTTTGTACAGTAGAATGATCGCTCTGACCGCCAAGCGAACATCGCTTGACGAGTTCTGCTCAGCGCGTTTTATCGTTTATAACTTTTATCGCTGCGATCAACTAGTGAAGAGAGAGTCCTCGTCGGCAGTGTGACTATAAATTATATCTGTCTTTAACGGACACGGGATTTTTATCTTTTGTTCGTTTCTCGAGTGAGAAAGTAGTTAATCGCTTCCCCGCCTTTAGCGGGACTAGTGCCACCCTTTGGAATAAAAAAATCACATGTGTGTAATCAATCTAATCAAATCAAGCGCTAGTAATCTAGCTCTAAAAAGTTTTGTTTTTTTTTGTTGCTCATACACGGCGGAACGGATGCCCATATTTGGATGAAATTTGATATATAGGTATAACATACCCTGGATTTTAATCCTATGTTTTAACATACGATATTTTTTATCTCGATGAAGTGAGTAGTTTCCGCGGGATAAATTAAACATATCTGCGATAAAGTTTCCACGCAGGTGAAGCAGCGGACGGAAAGCTAGTAGGTAATAAATAAAAAAGTGTAGCGTGAAGTAATGTATAGTAGGTATATGCCACCATAAAAGCATTTATGCTAAATAAATCAAACTGTGGCTATAAACTAAACATTCTACTTCTAAATAGGTACCAACTAAATGAAAGACATAGCAATAATAATATCTATACTTTATTCTACAATTAAATAATTAATTATTACTTATTATAAGTGTCTACATAGTGCTTACATTAGCATATAGTACTCTGTGGTAGTGCGTACCTATAGTTGAGGTAGTCGCTTAGCAGTTTGGCTTCGGCAGCCGCAATATCAGCCGAAGTATTGGTAGTGGTTAATACTTGTTATTTATCCTTGGTTAGCAAATGCTTTGTTTGACACAAAATAAATGCACAAGTAATTTAAAGTGTAGTAGTGTAGAGTTGTTTTTAGTCAATCTTAAACACGGTACAGTCGACGTCATAGTTATTATTAAACAAAAAATAAATAAATTTTTAGTACCTACACAAATTATCTAGTCTAGTTGATGTGTCTGTGAAACTGTAATGTGATGGAAAATGGATGAACATAAATAATATTTAAATAAACATCAATCAAAATTAATTGATCATAAGGCGGTTTTCAATGTCAGACGAAAAGCGCCCGCTTTGCTTGTATATACCGTTCGTAAAGATAGTTCTCACAGAATCCACGCCGCAACTTGACACTAAAAAGAGTCTGAAGGTATTAAGGAGCACTAACGCGAGCAGTTGGTCCTCGAGGCCGGAGAGCGTGACCGTGAAGTTGACGAGGGTGACTTGGATGCACACCTCGGGCAGGTAGTGAGGATTGGCGAGCTTCGTGGTGAGGTATAGACGGAAATTGGTGTCGTATTCGATGTCGCTGTCTCCCAGGGTTATGAGCAGGCGACCCGCCTAGAAAAAAGTATTAGAATGTATTGCATTATCTAAGTCTTTTACGTTTAATATAAAAAGAACAACGGAGGAACAAGGACTGAATTAAGTTTATCCAGGTAGGCAGGCTCTGAGTACATAATCGATCACGATAAGAGCCCGATCACCTAGCCTAGAATAAACACAAATTTCATCAAACATCATTGCGATCCGCTTTGCATGCTCTATGCGATTGCCCTACTCCCACACAAAGATTATATATGGCTTCTCCAGTCCTTATTCCTCTAAGCGTAGATCTTTCAAGTATAGAAAAATCCGCTCTTTTATTATATTACAATTCTTTTTCCGCGCGCAATACCTCATAGTTCATTCTCACGGATGAACGATCGCCTGAATAGCAGTAACTGTCAGCATGTGTTGCTCATTGTTTCGTGAAATACTTTGCTAACTGAAAGACTAATATTTATACATGAAATCTAATTCTCCTCGCTATTGTACGCTTTCCTTGGTTATTGGTTGAAATCAGATTACTCGTAAAAATGCGGTAACCAGTTTTTATCTATGATAAAAATTAAGAACCGTGTCGTATTCGATTATAATGTACGGTTGTCACTTGACAATGTAATTAATATACGTTTTAATTCCTTGCCGTACGTGACTACTATCATATTATTGATAAATATTGCAATATTGATAATATTTCGAACTGTTACCGCTGTCATCGGTGGTCCCTGGTGATCTCCACGTCAGAATTCATTATACCAGAAGTACACAAAGCTCGTATGAGGCCTCATCATCATCTAATTGAAATCCCTGGCAACTTCATTCCACGCCCACGATGAAATTCATTGTACAACATTCATGTCGTAAAAATAATTTAATCCACCATAAGGCGAACACGCAATTTCAAAATGACGCCACAACGAAAGAACAAATTACATTCACAGAAAATATACTGTATTTATTCTACAGAGAATTCTCCATTTCAAGAATAGGATTTTAAAATGGCGTCATTCTCAAAAAATCGTAGAACCGTTTAGGGTATATTATGATGCCTGTAAGAAGATACCGTTTATGTGATACCTGTAAGAACGTTTGTTTGAGTAGCACCGGCGCGAGGGTGGCGTCCAGATTCTCCCCTAGGTCCTCAATAAGCATGGGCCAGCCGAGGCGGATACAATTCTCTAGCAAGCGCAGATAGCTTGGATCACTAAGTTTCGTGATCTGCAGACCGTTATCATGTTCCATGTTTTTTATCCACCTGTTAGCCTGTAAATAATTAAAGTTATAGTGATTTTTTAATCACTATAAATCATTTCTTTCTTTGTTGTTGTAGCTTTCTTTTGAAAGTAATGGATTATTTCAAAACATCATAAAAACGAAGGGTACCAGAAGTCTAGGGTTTTGTATCTACAGTAGTGGTGAAACTTGTAACACATAAGCAATCACTACTTCGCATTTCCACGGGAGATCGTATTAGTATTGTTCATGAGATGTTCAAATTCCAGTGTGATCGGTGATCACCTTGCCATAATTTAACTATATGGCATAAGTGTGACACATTACACTCGATTGCATGGCTGGTCCAGAGGCGGGTCACGTGGCCATAGTTTACAAGCTTAAATGTAAGTATATTAGCACAGCGTAACATTTACATTATCCTTACAGGCAGTGGGAAGACTTTATACACAAGTTTCGCATCCCTAGCATATATCAGGCACATTTAAGTTTGTGAAATTTTACATTTATGTACGAGCTGTTGTAGCAGCGTACGAGCAGGTCCGAGGTACCACTAAGATACGCCTCGCCACCCGAATGGTTACCCTTCGAAAGGCGAAAGAAGTTAAGCTCTAGCATTAGGTTACCTGCTCCTGTGGGTCGATGGTAAGGGGCCACCGGCCGGCCCTCGTGACTAGGATGCCGTTCTCGGTGGACACGGCGTCGCGCGGCAATCCCTGCGCGTTCCACACCCGCACAGTGTACGAGTCCGCCATTATGGCTATCAAGCTACACACAAATGGGCATTGGCCATGAAATTTCACTTATTATAACATATTAAAACATAAAGTAACATGTAAACCACATAAAGTTTACTAAACGGGCGACGTGGAGAACAAGTTTAATAGGTAATCGGTTTAGTTGATGGTAGGGCATTTTTTAAAGTCTGCCTGGCCAGCTACCAGCGACTTACTACATACAGTCTGCCGCCATACAGTAATTTTGATAGTGTTCCGGATGTTTGAGATAAGATAACCAGTTCCGGGTTTCGAGTGACTACGCTTCCACCGTAGGCCTTATCTTCACTTAACAGTAGGTGTGAATGATGGATGGATTGGAGTGCCGATAATCAGGTGCTAGTTGCTACGTCGGTGGAAGACCCACAGAGCAAGTTGACTCTTATGAATCGAGAATTTCAAAAGAAAAGAATAAAATAAGACGAAGGTTATGGTTGTGGAAAGGGAAGATTGTTGAACAGGTGTACTTTGGAACTATGTTTGCTAGAGACGGCAAATGAAAGGAAGACATTGAAAGGGGAGTGAAAGCAGGAAACTGTTCGTGGCATTGTGGGCAATCAGTCATTGTCAAGCAAGGCAAGAGTAGCGATCCACAATGGCGTGTTGGTGCCCACGCTGATGTATGGGAACGAATGTTGGGTATGGCAGAAGAGGCATGAAAGCAGAATCAATGTAGTAGAAATGCATTCACTGCGTAGTATGTGTGGAGTGACTGAATGATGATTAAAGAAAGGTGTGGCGAGCAAGATGACGTAGTGAGTGAGATAGAAAGACGTATGGTAGGTTGGTTTGGGCATATAGTACGAATGAGTGAAACGAGATTAATAAAAGCAATATACCTATAACGGAAGCGTGAATGGAAGAGTCGGTAAATGTCGACCAAAAAGACGTACGTCAATCAAGTGGCTGACGTATTCACAAAAAGTCAGGAGCGGTCAACCACTAATCGACGGGCGTGTATGAAGTATTTGATGAGAGTAGAAGAAGAAAAGTAGTACGTCAGGATCGTTGCAAGTGGAAAGCAATAGTTTATACCTACCCCAACGGCAAACAGACGTGAGCATATGTACGTGAATGAGGTCAAGCGCTAACCCGTTGCGCATAAAAAAGGACGTTGTTACTGTATCAATAAAAAGTAGTTAACAGTTATAGTTTGTCTCTGAAATGCTTATGCAGTTGGGGCAGTAGTTCACTAGTGAATGATAAATAATATAAATGAAAATTGTATCCATGGCTTAAATATATAAGCAAGGAATACACTACAAATGCTAGATAACAAATTTTCCAGAAACACTCAAGCAAAATGTCATTTTCCTCGATGAGTGTTCATTTGTTCTAATCTGTGAATGCAAAGTTGACTTACAAGTTAGAGTTTAGTCTCTTAAGAACATTTTTCCATAGACATGTAGTATTGTTTAAAAAAAATCTAAACAGACTAACTCGAATTGATCGGAGGATGGAATCTCCAGCTCTTTGCAGCGGCTGACCCACTTGACTTCGGTCTCGCGACGATACTGCGATGGGAACGCGCCGAAGTAGGCGATGCAGCCCGACGCTATGATTATGTCACCGGTGGTGCAGTACAGCTTCTCGTTTGCTCCCTGCGCACGAGTGGGTAAAATAAACCCAATAAATGTCAATAAAAGGAGCTTGCTACATAATTTCGAATGTTGTTTGTCGATGCCGTTTAATCGATCGTTTTGTAATGAACTCCTCATTTAATCGATAATTCTATGCATACGACCTTTCATTTTCTTTGATCGGCAAGGATAGATTTATCGGATAACTACATTTTGTCGTTCAATCGTCTATGAATGGAATCGAAATGGGTAAATTTTACTTTTCAATGCCTTCATTTCTGTCGCGTTAATTATTCTCTCATGCTTCTTGTGCCATATTCAACTTGCGCTACTGTACATGAGTGTTGAAACTATTCTATGCAAAGCCAGGACCGGCTGGAAGTTCTTGGAAGCCTTTTAGTTGCTCAAATAGATAAAAGGTTCTATAGATTTGATAAACTTGCTTAACAGATCTATCGAAAAGTCAACTTTTGTCCAATAACTTCGATGAAAAAAATCGATCTCGATCAAATTTCACTTCATAAAACAATCAAAGCATAAAATGACAAGGAAACACTATCAACCAAATAAATGTCGTTTAACCAGTCGCACTGGAAATCTATGGGGGAGGCCTATGTTCAGCGGTGGACGTCCTATGGCTGATGGGATGATGATGATGACAAATCAATCAATCGAACGATAGACCTTTCGAGTAATAATATTTTCGAGCAAAAGGTATCAACAATCGATAATAGTATTCCCGAAATCATGTAGCAAACCCCAATGACAGTCAAACCACCAACACCAACACTCTAAGATAAACAATGCACAACATGTGCATTCAGTAGCAATCTTGTTAAAACATTGAAAGAAAAAGTTTTATTGTCTCCATCTCACCACACAAACTATTTGTTTGGTAGTAAAGGATCTAACCCGCCACCACCAATGGCTCCTTCAACCATCTTTGTTTATCGGACCGGATATAGTACTTGCTCGGGAGTCTTTCCATATTTCTTGGGCTTTTATATAAAAGGGCTAGTCAAACTTAACCATCGCAACAGAACTAACTTTGACGCTGTCCTCCCATCTCGTCTGCTCGTCAGCAAGCGCCTGCGTCAGTTTGCCGGCGCGAACCAGACGCGCGGCCGCCAGATCCACTTCCGCTTGCAGCTTCTCTCTCTCCTCCTCTACAACCTAAATACAACAACATGTCAATAATATGGAGGAATACTCATAGGGGGACAAGAAAAGAAAAAATCTAAACCTTGTATCAAATTGCGCATGTCGTTAAGAGGGGCGTCCACCTACCTGCGTAGCATGACAGCGTTTGTCGCGCGCTACGTAGGTGTGAGAGAGGAATAGTTGTATACTTTGTCCAAGCGAATGAGCAGGGAAAACATTATTTTCGCGCGACATAAACGTTTATCGCGCCTATCACGCTACTAGTGCTGGTGGCGCAGCAATAAACAAGCCTAATCGAAAAGGCTTGAGTTTTGCTACTGCTCACGGTGACCACAGCTACACATAAATGTAACTTGGGAATCTATACTGATTACAATTTATAAGGAAAATTATTAAAATGTTGTGTACTGTCATGTGAATCACTCGTCATATTCGTTTACGATAGGCTAAGTTAAGCAATATCAGCGGCAGCCAGTCCTTGGGTGGGTGACCACTAGTGGTATCTTCATATGCGTTTAGCAGTACTTTGGATTGTTAGGAACATTAAATAGTTGATCCCGGGTGTTTTAAACTACAGGCAGTGGTTTAGCTAAGTTGTAGCCTATAGAAGTCGCTTGAAATGAATGACAGTCACGTGGCCACAGGACAAGACTAACCCACCAACCTGGATTATGTCCCATAACCTCTCTTGCGAGAGGATACTGTGCCCCAGCAGTAGCGACAAAAAAGTACTGATTAGTGTGTGTGTACTGTGACAGTAATTAATTACGCAATACCACAACAATGATATCGTTTTCTATATCCATATACTGACTGTATCGACATTTTAAATTGCAATAACAAAAAGCACTAATCATATAAAATAACAATATCGTTCAATAGAACGATGTAAGTTATTACTTACCCTTAATTCGTCTAACATTTTGGCGAGTTGCGCTTCGATTGCTTCAACTTCCTTTTGTTTCATTCTTAGCACATGCATTACTTGTTTCAATATTGCTGCCGCTTCTTTATGTCTGTTTAAATAAAGCTACAGTTTAACATTATAATCTTTAAAATAGGTACAAATATGAATTAATGCAAGATTATAACAATATGATATCAATTTAATGGCTGTAAATACTGCCACTTACGCGAGAATCTTAGGTTCCACTACCCTGAACACTTTGGCGTACATATCAATTGCCTGTACCCACATCACCATAGATCGGCATACCTTAAAAGTTAACATGGAAAAAATAAATATTATACACTTCAGACATATTTCGAACTCTGAACTCCTCAACAGTTAATAAAACGGATACGAAATTTTGCATACACGGTTAGACTAGCATAATATGATAATCCTGATGGGATTAATAAAAGCTTGTTTAAAAATAATATCTCTTGACTTCTTAACAGACTGTACCCAGTTTCATAAAAATATTTAAAATTATTTCGTGGCTGTTAGTGAGCAGCCAACAAACATATAAACTTCTCACGTTCCAATTCGTATTATAATATTGGGATAGATTATTAGATATGGATAGATAGATATTCGTATTATAATAATGTTTCAAGGGACTGGGAAATTATGAGAAAGGTAACATTTTGTCCTTTTATTTTTAACATACCCTGGATACTTTGACAACTGTGTCCGGATTAAAGTCCTTATGCGTCAGATATACTTTAATCTTCTTAAGCGTTGCATCAGGAATATGATCCTTATCGTATTCTTCTAAGTTTTTAATAAAATTTACGTCTGCGAGCAACTTTTTTGTTGAATCCCAATCAGGTCTGAAAGTATAATTTAAACATAATGTTAATTCTCTCCTCTTTAAACAATATTTTTGATCCATTTCCGTGCTTCGGAGGGCACGTTAAATCAGTCCTAATGAAACAGCGCCTCTGTTGGTCACAGACTTGACTTAACAACTGCCTTCGGTGCCGTCGAAACAACGGGACTGATTTAACGTGCCCTCCGAAGCACGGAAATGGATCAAAAATATTGTTTAAAGAGGAGAGAATTAACATTGGTGTGTGTGGCCACTAGTATAGCACAAATCCACCTATCTGCACTGGGCTCGTATGGTGGATTATGGGCCAAACCTTGTTCCACGGAGAACTATTATATTTAATAGTAAGACGTTTTGCATTCTGGACGTGAAAAAGGAATTTGATCCCGATGGAATTTCAACCATTATTGTTTTGTGGCACTGAGTGGAGATGTCTCCATCTTGACACGCTTCTTCCTGACTTCTGAAAGCTTACAAACGTGTAACCTGTACTCAAAAAAGGGTAATTGTAAGAATCCTGTCAATTACAGATACTTCACAATCACCTTCTACCTTATTTGGAGGGTTGTGATGTGCTTTGTGACAAGCTACTTGCCATTTCTCTTGACATCTCTAATGACGGCCACACTTTAATATGAATTAGAGTAGTGCGAATGCGTACGAAGACGCACGAAAGTTCCAAATTCTATGGGTGTTCGGGGCTCGGCACACTAGAAGAGTTAGTCGTACGTAAAGTTTGGACGTCCCAAATCAGTACGAACTTATAGGGACATCTCGCGTTTACGTCAGTAGAAAATGCAAAAATACGAAACCAATGTTGGAGTCATTAACTGAATTTGCCCACTGAAGGAGCAGATCCAGACAAGTGTCGTATATCTATGTACGAAAAAAAAATGTGTATAAAGTGCAGCTGCACCTAATGCGGCCTAAGGCTCTAGTCAGGGTATGGCAATCCTTTGTATGGAATGCCCTCTGGTTTGTTATTGGTGGAATATCTGACTTTCTGAACGGTTAATCCGGGTAGTCATTCACAGCTGCTCGTTTGATTTATTGGCTATTAGGGTCTCAACGCATGGAGTTCCATGCCACCATCTATGATCCATAAATCCGACAACCTTCGGATCTTCAAATTATGGTAAATAACGTTTATTAAAGTCAACTGTTTCATCTTTGACCCACTTTCCACCACAGGAGATTGTGGCCAAACGCGTATTCAGTTAATAATAAAAAAAGGGTTCGGTCCAACTCCGCGCGCAGTTAAAACTCGACTAAAAGCGAATTAGGATTTATTGAAGCCGGACCGAACCCTAAATAAGTGCTAATTATTAATTCGAATCCAATTCTGATAAAACGACATGATTTTTTTGATAAATACATTATAGGTATTGTACAAACTTAGCGCCAAGAAGTATGCAGACAGGCTCCATGACGAAACGCACAATCTGCGGTGGTTTCTGGAAGGCTTTCAATTCATTAATATCCGCCTTGTTGAGCGCCTTGAGCGCGTTCTGTGCAGCTTCCATGGCCGGCATCGCTAATGCTAGGTCTGCTTTAGCCTCATCAGCAATCTCTCGCACTTCCTCCGCTTTTATCTAATGACAGAAAAAACCATCACAAAACAGAAATTATTTACAAAGGGCTATATAAAATTTCTGACTAAATAGTATAATAATAATAATGGATTATAAGTAAGCATTGAAATAGGCCGCTCGGCGATATTCAGTCTAATTCTACAATATAATTTAATGTTATATATATATTGTTCCTTGTTTCGTTCGTAATTCTAAAGCAGAATCCAGAGCGTACCGAGATATGCAAAGGCACGAGATGCAAATAAAATTAAACTACGGATTTCCGTCTTTAAAAGAAAGCGCAATAAAGTATTCCATAAAATACGCTAATATCACAGTTTCCGAACAAGTCTTCAGCAAGTGTCGCAATCATTGAACCAGCATAAAATTTCAGACATTTTTCAAGCACTTTCTCCAGTCGAAAACTCAGTTCAGAAATAGAAACTTGTTTTTTCAACTCAACTGGCGTCTCTAACTCTTTCGACAAAATAAATAAATATCCTTAGACATACACACAGCGCCATCCAGTTCCACAGTACGCAACTATAGGCTTGTGTTGTGGATACTAGATGATTGATATACTACATTTTTTTTGTAAATAAATACTTATTATAAATGAATACATCCACAACTCAGGTACACATGTCCGTATTCATCACACAAACATATGCCCCTAGCGGGATTCGAACCCACGACCATTTGGTATAGTGATCAGAGTTTCTACCCACTACACCAAACAAATAAAACAATTGTATGAAATCAGAAGCAAGAAAATTAGCTTTCCGCCTTTTGACGTTTTTATTTTTTAGATGAGCATTCAAAAATAAAATTGTTCTCCGTTATCTCGTTTCAGAGTTAAATAATATTGTTAGCTAATAAAAATATTGCAAAATAAATAAAGACTCTTAAGGCGGAATGAGTTTCTAGATGTCTTTTTGCTGGAATATTTTATTGGGAAATGTAATTCGTTGGGTTCTACATTCAAATGGAGTTAACTTAAACGAATCCTTTAGACAAATAATTGAAACCATAGCTCGCACGCCAAAGATATGCATTTTATATGTAATTCGCAAATGTTAAATAAATTGGAGGATATCATTAAGATTTATTTTCTTCAATCATAAAATACATTACCAACATCGGTTGCTAAAATTATCATTGCATGTATAATCAGTTATACACCGTAACTGTGTATTAAGTGCGAGTCACCTTAGCTGCGGCCTCGTCTTTCAGCACGGCCTGTTTGACCTCGTCAGCGGCCTTCTGTTCGATCTTGAGCCGGTTGACGAGCGCGACTCCTTCCTCGGCCTTGCGCGCCAGTATGGGCTCCATATCGCGCACCTGCTGCTCCATCACGCCCACCACGTCGTATGTCTCGTACAGTTTCTGCGCACATTCAGTTCATCATATCTGCCACAGGAAATCGAGTGCTGAAAATAGGCCTCGCCCATAGGTATCCAGAAAAACTGATTACATGGAGCCTGCATCCAGCGACTCCCCGCGTCATTCATTAGGTGCGTTTGCCGGTGCGTGGCCTCCACTTCAGAATTCAATAACCCACCGGCCATCAGTTCTTCGAACTCTGCGTCCTACCCACTGCCACTTCAAATGACTAATCATCAAGGCTACTTCGGTGACTTTGTTATACCGTAGTCTTGATTTCGTCATTCCTGATAAGAAATAAAAAAGCGCCATTTTGACTCTTTCTCTCGATTTGAAAATTTTACTAAAGTGGCTCCCTAAACACGCACCGATACTTCGAAAAAACGTAATTTTCCTAAATATAATTTATAGGTATACTCGTATGAGTATGTATATGCTAACGTATTCTCGAGGCTTTACCGGGACTGGCATTAACTATAAAATTCAAATATAATATATACCTAATGTAACGACGACTTGACGACGTAAATAATGCTATCTCTAAGGTGGTTGAGAATAAAAAGTTTTTGAATGTACAAGTTAACTTCACCTACATATATTTCATTAGGTATGGTTATTTTAGGCATAACGGGTTAGCGTATGACCTCAAACATTCCCAATGTTAAGTAAAGAGACGCCGCACTTAGCCGGTTTGGCAATATTATCTCAAACACACGGAACACAGCAATGCCATCAACAATGTTAACAGTATTGCTGTTTACCTCAGATCTAGATAAGATGATGGTAGCTGACCTGGTGGACATTAAAAGTGCCCTACTATTAACCAAGTCGAGTACTAAACACCTATCCCCCTGGGAATCGTGTGCGCGGCCTGCGTTTTGTAAACCTTGTTGTTAACATTGTTAACGGCGTATCACCTTGCCTGTACCTACAATATTTTTTGTTTATTCTATAACTGTTGGTGTATGTACACTAAAGAATATTTATATTGTATTGCATATTTTATTTATGAATCAAAGTCACACACGTCACCTGCAATCCACATGAGATTCTGTCCCTGCCACGAATTATATCTTGTTGTTTCTTATCCAGTAACTGTAGGTAAAGCTTCAGCAAATCCAAGTAACTGCTAGGCGTAGTATAGAAGTACCTTCTCATTTCATTATACAATCTATCAGTCATTACGTCCACGTCCTGCGAATATGACGGTTACAATCAAATGTAATTCCACAATAAAATAAACAATAGAGATGATATACCTTGGAAATTTACACGTAATTACTTAATAAATTTATGTTTACCTGGTGCATAACAACGCAGAGGGTCGATATTTTCTCGATTATGGTTTGATTACCCATCGGACTGAGACATTGTTCCGCGACTGACAGCAGCGCCTCTGGCGGCCATTTTGTGAACCAATCGATAGCGCAGCAGTTTACCAGGGACGGGAACATTCGACAACGGCGTCTGTAAAGTAGTATAAGCAAATACTAAATTGCAACATAGCATTAAGCAGTTGAGGGATATCCCTCAATTTGAGGGAAGGTCTATATCTCTACAGTGGGATGTTTACGGACTAATGATGATGATTAAGCAGTTGCCTACAACATGCTACGAGCCAACAATAATTTTAATTAAAAAAAATACCATCTTCTTCTTTTCGAGTTGAGGCAAGTTTCAAATTTTATTGGCCCAAGACTTAAAAATACCATAAAAATTAAATGAAAAATTTAAAAAACGCACAACACAAAGTAGCAAAAGTTGAAAGTAACAAACAATGCCAACTACGCATGTCTTAGTTCTCGGTTAGGTGATTTTATTAGTTTGTTACCTATTTTTATTTTAAATATTTAAATTATGAATACTAATTGCGTCGGAGCCCACTGACAATCACTAAAATGCCACTTTGATCTATACTTACACGAAACTGATTCGAGTAATGTTAAGTAAGTAGGTATTGTTGTTTTATAATATTAATAATCTCTCCTTGAGTGAAATTTCACGAATTCGATTTCGCCCTGTATCTGTATCTATCGTGGTTGACTAACCTGAACGCTTCTCCAACGGGGCTCATGCAAATGCACAGGTGTAGTTTGGACCGCACTCGGTTGATAAAGAAGTAGTAGACTGCATCGCGGTCGGCAGGGTTGATGGCCGACTTGCCTGCGTCCCCGCGACACCCAGTCTGCACCGCCTCGTATGTATCGCCTTCAAATAAGTTCGGTACTTCACCTGGAGAGCAAAAGAGAACCAGTAAAGCATTTACAGACCTTTTAATAAAAATTGGAAACTTCGAAAATCAATGGACATAAGAATATCTCAAACACAAAATCATTTTTAAATCTGTTCAGCGGTTTTCGTAACTTATAATACCTCCCTGTTTCGTTGGGGCTTAAAAGTATCTCGACCTAAAAAATACAATACAATACAAATACACTTCATTGCACAACAGAAAAAAAATAGCACTTTATATAAAAAGTAGTTTGACTGTCCATTTTGGCACTGATAATTTAGTGCTCCGTAGCGGCCTAAAGACAGGCTTACCGGAGTTGAGCAGGTTGTTGATATCCTCGAGGAACTCCTCCTTAGTGATCTGGGTGTCGGTGAAGAGGAACACGGTGTCCTCGAAGCTGACGCCGGCGCGCATGTACATTTTGCGCAGGTCATCATGGAACTCCGGTGTATCGTAGTTCCGTTTCAACTCCATGCCCATGCATCTGTGCAATTAGAGCCTCTAGTTTCTATTTGTTTGAGAGTTTATAAAAGAATATCCACTTGCAAACACCAACGCATTCGTTTGACTTTTAAAAATAATAAACGATTAATTTGTTACTGCTTCCAAGAGTTTGCATTGATCGATAGGGAGACAGCAATTAAACGAATGATTTTGTATGAAATGACAAGCCTAGATGACAATTTTCGTTCATAAAAAATCTAGATACCGTATTTTGCTCCGAATTGATCGGCTACCAAGCTAACGAGAATAGAACAGAGAGCAATGCAAAATGAACCTTGTCCTATTTCATCATCATATCAGCCACAGGAGGCCCACTACTGAATATAAGCATCCTGCACAGATTTTCCTCTTTCGATCGACAGCGGCTTGTATTTCGATAGTATTAATCACATCGTGCAAATGTAATGATGACTAAATAATACGTAGGTACGTAGGTAATGAATATGAACTATGCAGAAAACTTAGTAATTATTATTATCCTCTATCCTGTATTGCTCTGTGGGTTACTTGCGCCGCCTCTGTCCTCACAGATGATTAACTAAGCGGTGGTAGCTTGGACATACTGACTGACAAATAAATGCAAATAGCTCTATTATTATTTCTAGTAGATTTAAATTGATATTCAACAAATGATAGCATGAATCTTACGTTGAAATAAATGTTTGAAGTTTGTGACTATTGACTATACTGAAATCAATACTAACTGAAAATTTGCAAACTATCGATAGTATTGTTATTCAGAACATCGATGAAAAAAAAAAAATGAAAAAATTTTTTTCGACTCTAATAAGTAAACTATAAACTAAGGTTAAGGATATTTTATGTGTGTGTTTGTTCGAGCATGCGTTCAATTGTTAAGGAATGCGTGTGTGCATATTTGTGTGTGTGTGTGTGCATGGAGAGTGTGGAAATACAATTATAATAGCATAGTTAACTCGGAAATACTATCGATAGGCAACACTAACTTGCACTCGTTGACGTGTCCCGCGAGGGTGGCCACACTGCGGCGACCCGAGCCGCCCGGCCCCACCATGAGGCAATGGCCGCGCTCGGCTCGCAACACGCGGGCCATGCGCACCACGTGCTCCACAGCGTCCTGGAACAGCACCAGGTGCATCTCCGCGCGCGCTGTGCTGTTGTACTCCTCTAAGTACTCCTGAGGACAATGACACAATACTCGTAACAAGTGGCCGGTAACTATTGTGTAATAAGACTCGTATCGAGTTCGGAACTTTTAAGTTGTTTTTACCGGACTAACCAGATAATAGATAGGCAGTGACTGGCTTCAATGATCATTGCTCGTATCAATCATGAGGTGCAATTTAAACGTTGATTATACGTACGTAGTAGAAACCTTGCCTTCAGTACCAAAGGATTTCGGAATCAAATCCTGCTGGAGGTAAATGTTTGTGTGATGAATACCCGTATTTATTCCAGAGTCTTGGATGCTCATATAAATATTTATGTGTGTTCACCCATTATCTAGAATCAATAGTATAGGCTTTGCCTAGTTTGGGACTAGATAATTGGCATAAGTGTACGAAATATAGTGGATGGTTTGATGTGATGGGTCTTACTGTAAGTCCTGTCGGATCCATTTCGTTGGCTGGATACAAGGCACCTCACTGCGACATTCATGTATGTTGTTTCTAAACTGTATGTTGTATTCTGTTGCATATGTGCTCAATCTTTCATTCTCAATTTAAATAAAGTGATGCTATTTTAAATATTTTTTTATTCATTGTCGAATTTAATCATTCAATCTCTCATTACACTTTAGTTACCGATCACTGTCCCAAACTACCGATGTTTATATAACATTGAGCTCCTTAAACATTATACCATTTCGCTTTGATTGTCACCGAAATAAATAATAATAAATAAATATCCTTGGACACACACAATATAATCCCATCTAGTTCCACACTAAGCAACTAGGCTTGTGTTGTGGATACCAGATTGTTGATATACTACACAAATTAAATGGAAACATCCATTACTCGGGTACACATATGTCCGTATTCATCATAGAAACATATGCCCCTAGCGGGATTCGAACCCGCGATCTTTTGGTATAGTGGACAGAGTTTTTAACCACTACACCAAACAGGTCGTATATAATATAGTTATTATATCCACCAAATGTGTTTGACTTTGCATTTCATTAATATCATTCCTATTTATCGACCTTTTCTTACTGTTGGTACAATATAGTTACACTTTCAATATTTTTTTTAGTCTGCGTGTGACGATAGCAAATAGACCTATGCAACATTTGACTTTTATAAGCTTTTCATGAACAAGTAGCACTAGTGTCTACCTTCAGGAGACGCCGTCGCGCAAAGCTCAGTTTACAGGCGTTAGAATCTCACTGTTAGATAATGGGAAGAGTTTTGAAACTGGGTACGTCGCTAGCTTACTACGGGTGCACTCATTACTGGTATACGAATTTCTTTATATTACTGTTTGTCCGCGAAAGCTAGACCGCCTAACTGGATGGACCAAGGCTGGAGAACGGAAAATAAAACAAAATAATAATAAACTTAATTCATAGATATAATATGCTCGCCACTTACCTTTAATACTATCATAAGCTTTTTAATGTCCGGTATCTCAGCGTAGACCCGGTTCTCTTTAGGTGTCGCGGAGTTGATGAAGTCCCCAAACAAGAGGAGTGGTGGATGCTCAATGATGGCGTCATCGGGAACTTCGAGTATTGGCTGCTGGAAATTCCTTTGACACACATTACTCATCAGGTGGAAGAAGTAGCTCTTGTCCTCGATGTTAATCAACCGGTCGTGGAACACCCGCATGCACTCGTGGTAGAACAATCTAAGACAATAGGATATTTGTCAATATTGTGTAGATTACAAATTTATTATTTTTTTAAAATTACTTTTTTATGTGGGCTTCATTTATCATCATACACTCACGTTATGCAAAGCCTACAATAATATAGCTACAACTCGCACTGGGGTTTACAACAACACCTACTAATCTATAAAACCTACAATAACAGGCTTATTAGCCACTCGCCAGCCCGGTATGCCATTATCACTCACTAACTTGCTCAATGGAGCCTTAAGATAGTACGTAATTTGACTGGATAAACTATATTCAATGCCCAGCTGCATTTTAATACGGTTTGGTTGGTGATAGTAACATATTTTTAAATGACTGCTTGGTTACCTCATCATAATCATCTCAGCCCGTAAACATCCCACTGCAGGGATATAGGCCTTCCCTCGTATGTGAGGGAGTATGGGCCATAGTCCACCACGCGACCCAATGCGGGTTGGGGACTTCACATGCCTTTGAATTTTTTATTTCTCTCGCATGCAGGTTTCCTCATGATGTTTTCCTTCACCGTTTAAGAGCAGTCGGATAAATGCACACAAGTAATTAAATTTAATTTAAAAACTCATTGGTACATGGCCTGCCTGGGAATCGAACCCGGACCTCCCAAATTGGAAATCCGCGTCTTAACCGTTGAGCCACCGACGCTTCTCTTGGTTACCGACAAACAAGTTATCGGCATTGTTGCATTTAGATAAAATTCCTCAATAATTTCGAGGTTTCCACCTTCAGCTTCATTTTCACTTACCATCAACTGTGAATCCACTGCACATATCGGACCAATAAAAAAGTGAGTAAGTATGTTGTACCTTGCCCTCGTATGTACCTCAACATCGCTTGCGGCATCCGCATATAGCCAGCGTCGGCCTGCAGCACGCCTTGGACGAGCTTGGACAAATCGCGAAGATTGAACACATAGTGAGATTTCGCTGGCGTCGGCAGCAACTCCGCGCAGATCTTCAAGTATACGTCCACTGCTGCGTTCACTATCGGCTCACCCAACACAGACACTTCAGTCACGAAGTCCTCCATGTGCCCTTTTAGGATCGCCTGGGTAATTAAAAATATATGTTTTAAAAGATGGCAACAGCGATTTGTATTATCAATAAATTAACTAATATTTTAATTGCTTATTTACATACTTACTACTCCTTGTCTTTCTACACAGACTTCACGATTAGCATGACTGTGGTGCGTTAGTTTAACAGCGATATTAATGTAAGCAGATACATAATTACTTGACAGCTTGTACTTCCATTATGCAAGTGCAGTGATGGTTCATATAACAACTTAATGTGAATAGACTGACTAAATATCACAAGTAAAAGGAAGTTTTTACATTTATATTTACTTATTGAAATGAAAGAGCTAAAACAATAAAAACAGCTAAAATAATTAGCCATAGTTCAAATTATTTTATAGGGAGGATCAGTTTCGTCCGGAGATGGTTTTTGAAAGACGCAAGATGTCACAAGCCGAAGCTTCTGTCGGACATAACTAAAAGCCAGAGAAAATATTATTATATTGATTTCCATTTTTCTTGACCAAGATCGAATTTATGGGATTAGGTACGAGCTTATGCCAAGTCACCTGATTATATTGTGTTAGTGTTGGTGCGCAAATGAATGGAGATGTACGGGTATGTGTTCTGTGTGTCAGCATGAGTGTTGTTAATATTTGGATAACGTGGTGCGAGAAGTATGAATGGATCCTGGGTTGTTTGAGGTTTAATAACTTCATTATCGTCAACATCATTATCGATAAAGTTGACAAATGAGAACATCTCGTAATACAAAAGCAAGTCGGTCAATTGGTTCGTGCTTTATTTATTAAAGTCAAGATGTAACTGGTAGACAGAATCGTAGATGAATAAATATTTTAGAAAACAAAACTTATATATGATTGGATTATACGTCATACACGATATATACAGATTGTATCTATGAGTCAGGGTAACAGTTGTATGTAATAAATTTATTGCGTTCATAAATATTGGAAATAACATATTTCACATTTACTGTCAGGTATCTTTTTTTTTTATGATTGACTGGATTCGCGTTTCAACACAATCTCACCTGCTGGAAAGTGACGACGTGGTCGAAGATGAAGCATGCGATCCCAGTAAATGCCTATTCACTCTGCTCTTGAAGATCCCAAGGTTGTAGGATTCAGGAAAGTATCAAAGAAAATAGAATGACACTCATCACTACACACATACGCTGCCTGGGGGCTAGGATAACCCGTAGTCTCTCTACAACGGTACGAGATAGAAGCAACTAAGAGACGCAAATTTTTTATCTCCTGTCATTGTAGAGAGACACAGGTTATACTGCCTTCTTAGGACTAATTGTACACTACAGGACCTCTACGATGCCATAGACTATGCGTTATGGTCCTCAAAAGTTTTATATTTCTTGCCGTCGATTCGCTGAATGAGAGAGGACTAAAGAATATCTGTGTAACTTAACTTACTTTAAAAATAGTCTTCATAGCGTCTGAATTGGGCGCGGATATAAAGAACATCGCGAAGTGCCTCACGAAACGCGCAGTGAGTGGGTTACGCCCGCCGCCGGGTGGAGCGCACCCGCACGACAGCACCACGTCCTGGATCTCCTTCCAGTACAGCTTATCGCGGTCGTACAACCCGCCGAAGTCGAGGAACTGCCTACGCGACGACACAAACACGCATTCGATACAATTTTATACAATATAAATTTACTTTTCTTTTCTCAGACTTTCTAGGATGGTTCTGGTTAGCAATAAATTGTTTTTTTTTTTTTTAACTTATCATCGCTTTAACCGTTATGGAGCTTACCTGAGGAGTTCGATGGTCGGTTGCGCGCCGTAGACATCCAGTCGCGGCATGTTCACGTCGTCTATGAATATTATCACTTTCTTGCCGATTGGAGCGCCAATGGCTCGACGCGGCCTCTTGTCTAAACGCAGCTCTATGACTTCCTGTATTCGGAAATTCAGGTAAACTAAACAGAAATTTGGTTTATGAAGGATCATGGTCTAATAAACTTTAGAAATTAAAACGGTTTCCATAATAACTACACATTTACATTACGATGATAATGTTGTGTGATATTGTAAAGATTGTGGCAAAGAAAAGTTAAATTCTAACAAAATGAAAAATAGTTTTATTATTCCTTATGTTTATCATCTTCATAAGTGATACACATTCTTTAAACCTTATAGAAGGAAGCATGGTAATCAATAGCAATGAATTAGGCCGTTAATCATATTTGATTTAATTATAACTCAAAGTTTCGCGGTTCCATGTAAGGTAAAGTATGTAGGTTAATTGTACTTTCAGGCGTAACCTTGCTTTTTCCATCGACAAAATGGCTGATGTGATGATAAATGCTTAGCGCGTTATTGATAAAACGGGGCAGATCCTAAGCCAAGTGAGAGCATGTTCCGTAAATATTAATGCTTTTCGGAGTACCAAGTAAATTAGTATACTTTGGCTTGGGTGTAATAGCTTAATAAACAGATAATAGCTTACCTGGGTGCGTGGACTGCTTGTTTGAGCCGAAAAATTCAATATAACTGGTATATAAACTCCAGTGAGAGACATTCTGTTGAGAATTTCGGAAGCAATACAGGTTTTGCCGACACCTGAAATAGAAGAATAACATACATACATAAAGTCACGATGTTTCCCGTAGAGGCAGAGACCACAGACTTCTACTTGCTAGGATCCTGATCCCTACACCTCTTTTGCTTCATTCACTCTCATAAGGCTGTTCATACATGCTCGTCGGTTAATAAAAAGTTACAAAAAAAAATAAAACCCGGATCGGAGCTAGTGGGACTCGTGCGCCTAGGGTTCTGTACTCGATTACAGTGCCATTTGGAAGTAGCTATTTCAAAGCTAAAGCAAATAAGTAAAACATAACTGACAGGGGAATAGCCACAAAAGCGTAAAAATAAAGGTTCCGTTTTGTACCTTTTACATACATACATAAAGTCATGCGTGTTTCCGTAGGGGTAGGTAGTATTTGTACCTTAGAGGTACGAATAGTACTTATTATAAATAGAGACTCATCAAGATCTTACGAAGACTGAAAAATCTAGTTATAAAAGCGTTTACCTCTTGTCCCGGTAAATAAACTTTTGTAATAATTTTTGGCTGCATTACTCTAGTTTTTGGGATCGTTGTAGAAATAAACCTGTCGTATATGTGTGTCGCTAAATGGGTCAAATAAACGATTCTTATTCTTATTGTGTATGTTGTTAATGGCCTTACCCGAACCCTTACTACAGCCATCACACCTTTATGCATTAATTTATATTTCGTTGTAATCACAAAGACCGCCGATAGCTATGAATAACTTAGACATAGTCAACATTTTATTTTTTTATATTATTATTTATTACTTTCTATGACGTTTGAAGAAGGTTTATACTTCAGCTAAACATACTTAACTGCCCATTAAAGACGGAACTGAGAGACAATATTACTGTTCGAAAGGGATAGAGATATGTCTGTCAATTTCGATGTAGTCGCAAGTTATCCAAAGGAATGATTCGCAATTCGGTAGTATTGCAACTCTGTTTTATCGACTCGACAAGCAACAATAGTTTAGCCTTAATTTAGGGTTCAACAATAAATTTAAAAACATTTTTAACTAGAGCAAATTAGCAACGCCTATAACTTGGTCGAGCAGTCAATCGCTCTTCATGTCTAATTAAGACCAATACCATTTTACGTTTTTTTATTATTTAAAACACATGCAATAAATGGCTATAACAAAATTGTTACTTCATTTCTTCACTATTAAGAGTTTTCCACTATAATATATATTAAACGGTTCGCATATCTTTATCTGTCTATATCTTCAAACTCCCCACTATAAATATATCCTTTCTCTCAACTCAACAAGAAAAAGAGAACCCTATACTATGGTTCGACACAATCTTGACTTTTATTGGAACTTTTACTTAGGTAATACTTCACGGTTATCTCAGACAAGAAACAGATAAAATATAGTTTTTACTTCGTTTGCGATGGTTATTCTAATTATAAACTGCATGGATCATAGATGCAGTCTCAACTTAAACAAAAATCCATATATTCTGTCCTCGATCCTGACATACCTGTCATCCTAAAAATGAAAGCCATTTCTTAAGACATTGAATAAAGGCTAATAATATTAAATTATTAAAAATGCCTGCACGTCTCACTGCTTCGGAAAGAATTCGCATCGTGATGCTAAAAGAAATGGGGATGAGAGTTGCCGAGATATCCCGGGAACTAAATGTGCACGTAAGTTTTACGTCAAATTTTATTTCTAGTGTTTTTCGGGTGTTTGTCTAAGTAAGTACATTTAGGTGATGTCACGCCTGGTTCTGGTTAGCAGCATTGATTGTGTTTTTAGAGACGGTCGGTATACACATGGCTACGACGGCATGAGGAAGGCGGAGATGAAGCGCTAAGAAGTTACCATTAACGGAGGCTGAAGATGCTGCCATGGACGCTAGCCATTCACAGGACCCCTTCCACCCCACTCATGATACTACCCCTAATATCGTGTAAGTTAATATCACAAATGAAATTGTGTATCTTGTAGTTTCTATGTTTCTGTCTATAATCATACCTACTGAGTCTTAATGCTAATTAGAGATTTCAATGCAGACAGTGCGTAGTCGCTTGAATGAAGGGGGCCTGCAGCGACATATACGGGCCCGAAAAATCTTGCTTACCCAATCGCACAAAGACAACAGAATAGCTTTTTGCCTTGAATACTACAATTTTGACTGGCAAAATAATATAGTCATATTTGTAGACGAAAAGACTTTCAAGTCAGATAAGCATGGTCGGAAAATATTATACAGACGGAAAAACTAACGGTATGCAAACACTTTGCCTAATAGGTCAAGTGGAAGAATAAGTCTGGGTTTTTGGGGTTGGATGAGCTCCATGGGTCCAGGAGAAGTAACAACATCGACACGATAGAAGAACGAATTATTCGTAGAAATTAGCAGATTGGATGCTGCATGGACCGGGGCGTATTGATTTATGTTTGCTTGTAAAATATTTTAAAATAACTCAACACAATGTTGCACATAAAATAAAAATAATGTGAATAAAATAATAATGATAAACGATTGCTTTTATTTAGAGTGTGTTGTTATGATAGTCGATAAAACAGTACCGAGTAATATGTCTGATTAATGTAAAACGAAAACAAACGGCTCTATAACCGAATTTACCCGATTTAACAACCCGACGAAATTAAGTTAAGTTGCTTAGCCACTAGCTAGAATTCATAACTGTCAACGTCAAATGCGATTCTCTTTCCTGCAATGAGTTGAAAGAGGTGTCAATAGGTAATTAATATGGACTCGTGCGATGGAGTATAAATATAAATGGAGCCAAGTAAAGAAACTAACCTGTGTTCCCAGTGAACATAACTGGTTTATTTGCTCCAAGCAATTTCTCGAACATGTACCCATAGCGGACAGTGTCTATGGTCGGCACGAGGGTCTCGAAGAAAGGCTTGTCGCAGTCATATATAAACTCTGGTATGATTTCGGCCCAAACTTTCAACCTCCTCTGCCTCGTGTCCATATACATATCAAAAAAATTGAAGCCTTGTGGAAAGCTGTAGAAAAAGAGTATATTATTTTTACAGCAAACAATTACGATTTCATTTACCAATCTAACTAATATTATAAATGGGAAAGTTTGGATGTTTGTATGTTACTCAATCACGGCGAAACGGATGAACAGATTTGGATTAAATTTGGTATATAGGTAGAATATACCCTGGATTAAGACAGGATATTTTTTATCCCGATAAAGTGAGTAGTTCCCGCGGGATAAACAAATTTCCGCGATAAAGATCCGTGGGTGGACGAGCCGTGGGTGGAAAGCTAATTTGTCTGTAAATACAGGTGATATTTCAATTCCAGTTAATCCAAATTATAAAGGTAACTTGGAAAAATAACTCGCAACTCGTTAGTTTTGTTTGACAGACAAACGTCAATTTAGATTCTATGATTTAAAAACATTGCAAAGCTCGTAGAAACTGATCGATCATGTGTTTACAGCTGGGGTTCTATTATGTAACCTCATCGATTACGTTCTGATGTACGATTGGTTCGTGCATCGCTCGCCTGGCAATTTGAGGGTTTCTCATTGGTCAACGTTATCAATGACGATACTGATTAAGTTAATTAATTTAAGGGCTGATCCAATTTTAATGTCAAAAATCGAAAATTTCATTTCTACTAAGGTGTGCTGGTTATAAAATAGCGCAATAGTCCCCTTGTCCTCTCCTGAAATTGAGGGAAATTGTGATCCACAGGATACTACGCGAGCCCAGTGCGAATGGTTGGGTACATATGCATTTGTATATCGTTTCATACCATATGGTATCCTCACGATGCTTTCCTTCACCGAAATGTCAACAGTATTTCCGAACTTATTACAACAATACAAATTACACTTACAATTCAGCTTCCTCAAATTCTTCGAACTGCCGCTTGATAGCTTCCTCGAATATCTTCCGATTGGACTCGTAGATGTTGCCGCCAATGCACCATATGTAGCAGAATATAAAGCAGTGTGCGATGTAGACCTTGATCGCCGCCTTGTCTGGGAACCTCTCGCCTGGCTCGGCCAACAGTGCGCCGAGCAGAGAACACAATGCTGACACCTTGCTTATGTCCACCTATATGGAATAATGTTCATTATACATTATGAAAATTTGACAGGCCAGCAAGGCAGCTGTAACAGAAGATACCAAACATAAATCAACCAACAGTTGTTGTTGTTACATAATATTTTGATGGTTTTTCTATTTATAGTTATTTACCTGTCTAATCCCAACACTGCATTTCGTATTAACGAGGACGAGCGACGGTTCGAGCATTTGGTAGAGTTCGTAGAGGAACTCGGAGTTCTCCTGGTTGAAGAGGTTCTTCTCAACGTTCTCCTCAAGCCAGGAGCGCACGAACGGCAGGTAGCCCAATTCATTGGGGTCTATGTACACCATGCCGCAGCGAGACACAGTGGCGGGGGACGCTTGCGCCAAGTCAGCAACCTTCGTACGGAAATAATTGGTACAAACAAACAAAGTGGAACTGTGTGGGTAGACGGTGAATAATAACAGTAGGTAGTGCGTAACTCTAATCTGTCGTAGTGCCTAAATAGGATATTATGTATCCTGTTTTATGGTCATATAACAATTTCAATAAAAGATAGAAACAAATAATAAACTAGGGCGGCGCATGTGTGTTATCCGTCGGATCCGGGCCGGGCGTTGCGATAAGGCGTCACTGTTCAATCTCTTAGTAGCTTTTTCTGGTGCTATTAAGTGAATCGCAGTATGCAAATAAGTCTTGTAATTAAAATAACACAATACTAACGTGGAATAGAATATTCTCTAGCAATACCCGATAGACTACTTGCGTATACTTATTAGTGTAATCAAGTGTCTACCTACCTAATCATACATACATACCTTGCAAGGAAGGCAGGATAGCCCTGTTAACAGATAGTAAACGGGGTTGTGGTTGACGCACAACAATCACCTCGAAAACCATATGCACATATGGAGTGAGCTTGATTCGCTCCGAGTTTGAGAGGCAGAGCATCTTGTTGTCGTCTAGCACGGTGTTCATGTTCTCGATCCACACTGCGTCCACAGGTCCATCGCAAATCAGCCACTGGTGATCCGTCGTCTCCGACTGTAATGCATTTACCCATAGCTGTTACATGCCTTACTGATATGTCATGACTGTTCTATCACTAGATGAATGTTTCCAAAGTCAACAACTTAGCGAAAGTCAATGAAAAAAATTAAAAAAAAAGAAGAATAATACCCGACTACGGTTATAAATACCTACCTACCCTATGTCTATAGGGTGTAATTGAAGTTGTGCAAATCGTTTGAAGGACGGTGTAATTTTTAAGGGTAGTCGAAAAATTTTTGGTGGAATTGTGGCATGCAAGCCCATACGAGTATACGTAAATACAATAATTAGAAATATGAGTTATGTATGTTTTCCTTTCTTCACGCCAAAATATAACGATATGTTATGAAAGGGAGAAAATTGAACGAAAGAAAGAGTAAAAAATAGACTACATTTTATACCGGGCAAGTTGGGGTGCAACTGTGTCTTCTGTTGGATACACACTGAACAGAAAAGTAATAAATATTTGGATTTATCAAATTCTAAAAATTTAATTACATTTTTTTTAATGATTTTATGTTTTTAAGTTTTTTGCTACTAAAGAAAGTGTTTCTTTTTCCTTTATTTCCAGCTAGCTAATCGCCCGCGGACCGCCTGCGTGGAATAACTTTGTCGAGAACTTTTTTCAGTGTGCACAGTATTGATTATAAGAACATTCTAAAAATAATATCGCATACAAATGAAGAAAATTGAATGAAACGATGGAAAAATAGAAAAATCCAACAATTTAGTATTACTGTGTACAGAAAACTATATTATCCACACCGATATATAAATCGGGATGTAAATTTGTTTACTTGCTTTGTTTACTCTGTTTGTTTGCTTGTTTATCCTGTGGAAAGTACTCAATTTATTGGGATAAGAAGTATCCCATGCTCTATTCTAGGGCATGTTCTATCTTCACAAAGTATCACTGCAAACAATATATGATCCACATCCACGCTAATAGATATATGGCAAAGTAACAGTCTGTTTGTACTTTTTCAGTTATAAGATTCTGAACGGGTCGTATCAAATGAAAAAAAAATGGGCAGAGAGACCTGGACCAGGACACAGTCTACTTTTTATTTTAGAAAAAGTTGACGATAAAGTAAATCCTCTCGGGCGAATCGGGTGAAAGTTTATGTACATATAATGTTTATCCTGCGGGAACTGCTTATTTTATCGGGATTCTATTCCAGATCATAATCCATGTGTGTAGCAAATGTAATTAAAATCCGCTATTACGTTTCGCCTTGATTAAGCAACAAAAACACATCCATACTTTCGCCTTTATAATATTAGATTTTATGTATTAACTTGTTTGTCCCGTGAGAATTACTCACTTCACTTTATCGAGATAAAAAGTATTCTATATTCCATTTCAGGGCATATTCTACCTGTGTCCACAAAGTCCCTCTGCAAACAATATATTATCTACATCCAAACTAATATACAAAAAATATTCTGTGTCCTATTACGGGGCATATACTACCTGCCTACCAAATTTCATCCACATTTATAATGAAAATAAGAATAAGAATAGTTTATTATGAACGCCACAACACGATACAAAAACAAAGAAGTAGTAAATTATAGCTAAAATAGAAATACAATTATGAAGAAGATCCCGACAATGCTGTCACGTGTTGCGGCGTGCACAAATGGGTTAGCACTCAGCTCATGCAGCGACGAATCACAGCGCTGGTTTTGTTGTAAACGTCTAATTTAATTTTACTTTTTACAACTAATGTTAGTAAAAAGTAAAATTAAATTAGATAGATAACATACCTGCACAGCGGTCCTCAAGCATAGCGGCAATATACCATCGTGCCACTCAAGAGTTTGGAGATTGACCTCTCCGTACAGTTCGCCAATGGTAAGGCTCTTCGGGTTCATGATGTATTTGCGGACAGGTTGATTCTGGTTTCCCGCCACGCCTTCTTCGTGAAGTGTCGTGTAAGTATCGGCAAGCACCTATGAATTGTTACATTATTAGACAGCTTAGTGGATGTAGGGATAAACGAGTCAGTGTTTTAACCTCTCGTCTTATTCGTCTCAAGGGTACTGCTGTGAAATGTAATCAAGAGGTATACCACCTACATTAGTTCACTGCTGGACGTAAGCTTGTAAAAGCGGTAAAAGTTTGCTTTTCGCAGACATTTTGGAAGGCCTTCACTGAAGACCCTGCTTCCTATCACTTTTGCGACACCTATTCCTTTTTAAATAAATATTTCGTACACTTACACCAATCATCTAGTCACAAACTAAGCAAATATTTATATAAACATCCATGACTCGGGAGTAAATGTTTGTATTCATCACACACACATTTACCCCTCGCGGGATTTGAACTCGCAACCGTTGGTTTCGCTGACAGGGTCGCTATCCACTACACCAATTGAAAAAGATTTGATCCTAAATAAATATCCTTAGACATACACACAGCGCCACCTAGTTCCACAGTAAGCAGCAAGGCTTGTGTTGTGGATACCAGATGGTTGATATACTACATAAAAACATTTTTTTGGAAATAAATAGTTATTATAAATGAAAACATCCATAACTCGGGTACACATATCCGTATGCATCATACAAACATATGCCCCTAGCGGGATTCGAACTCGCAACCATTTGGTATAGTGGTTAGAGTTGCTAACCACTACACCAAACTGGTCGTCCTTTGTGGTTCCTTTGTAGTTGATTAGGGGCATTATAGGATTCACCACAAACCTAACAAGCTCTATGCACCCTTCGAGCGATTGTCACAGCCTCAGGTTCAGCGTATAAAATTGGCAGATTATGGGGACAAATTGTATTACCTAAGGTTGTCGCTCTACTGTCATCCGCTATGTGAAGGGACAGGTCGACCCAATCTGAAACTTGTCCCAGAGACCATTTACCCCTTCCACATTTGATAATGGTCAACTGGGCCAATATTATCTAAAAAAACATGAGCCCAATTGCATGGCGGAATGCATTTTTAATGATACTACCTGGCGGCGCTGACATTAAATTAATTTATTATTTGGACAATATTTATCTAATATAAGTTTTTGATTATCAACGGCATTATCAACAGGCAAAATTAAAACAAATGTCGAGTAAGTTCGGTACAATTTTTCTAGTTGCTTAAACTTGTGGATTTTCAGTATTATTCTATTCCTCTTATTAAAATTAGAAAAGGGCTTGGTTTTAACCCTTATCTAACTCAACACTGTTAAACATCTGTGACTATGGCAGGATTTCAGTAACCTAATATATTATGGTATAATCAAGCACATACCTAATAGCTATAAAGCATAAACTGTTCATTTTAAAATGTCAACAATATCATTATTATGTAATAATATGTAAACTTACATGCAGAACGACAGTCTTGCCACCTCCAGTGGGGCCCACCAACATAACGCCCCACCGTACGATCATCGTCTCGTGTAACTGAATGACCTTGCGGATCTGACAAACTTCGATCTGTAGTTTGCGCCCCAATAGGATTCTTCCTAGATATATTTATTAAATCGGGTAAAGCGGACATGGATGAGTATAAATTACACATATTTAATAAGTAATATGTACATTATATGATAGAATGATAGTTCCGTTTCAAAAATATGAATACAAACAATTTTTTAAACTTGTAAAATTGGACGACAGCAGCTTAAACTTTTGTTGTATGAAATAAATATTCCAAGTTGGTACAGTGTACAGTTGACCGCAAGTCAAGCATAACAGAGTTAATTCTTAACTGTCACTAAGGTTTCAAATTGAACTGAAGTGTTACTCTTGAGCTGCACTACCCGACCGTTTAGTTGGCAATTAGGGAAGCAGAAAGGACGAAATACAAAGTAAAAATTTAGTATCGCGTTGTTGAAACGCTGTACGAAACCGAAATGGTCAAAAGGTCAGGTCAGAGCATACCTGTCGGCTTTCTGAACTGTCAACTCAGTCGCCCGATGTTGCCAAAAATTATACTATTGTAACGTATTAACGTTAAATAATAATAATACATTTACTATTAAGTAAATGTATTATTTATTAATTGTTGTGAGTGATATAACAAGACTCACTGATAACATCCTCCATGACGCCGTAATCTCTTATCGGAAGATTCACACCGGGAAACAGATCTGATAATATTCCAGCGAATAGTATGGCATCTGCTGCCAAGAACTTGGGCAAGTTGCTGTCGTTGAGGGCACATAACAGCGTCATCTCTTCATGCTGGTCGGGACTGGCACGCTTCAGTGCGCCGGCCATCACCTGAATACAGATCCAAAATATTTAAAGGTACCTATTTTTTTTCATATTCTTTGTAAACCACGCTGCAAATACAAAGAGGAGGTGGTATATATGTCTGTGTTCCGTTATTCCAAAGGAGCTTAGTCTCTATATATAAGCATTTTATTAATTAAATTTGTTGACCTTACTACCTGCCTATAATGTATGAAAGCTTCATATGTTACACCATACAATACTTATGAGTACACCTCAAGAACTCGTCGATACATGCCCATACGTTGTTTTACACAAGACATTTTTATAATTTGTCATCCGAATCAAAGAGAACCTTTCCTATCAAAAACTCGTCCTGTCCTAGCTGTATTTCAAAATATGTTTCGGCATTATGGAAATATTTTTATAAGTCCCTTCACTTCCAACGTTTCGGCGTTAACCTAGTGGCTGATGCGTGAACTAAACGCAGCATATGGACGTTAGTAATTGCGCTTGCGCGCACCAAATAACACGGTACGCAATGTATTCGCTTCTGCGTTTAAACGCTTCGTGTATATTGCATACATAATGCATCAACCAAGGAACCTCTACACCTACCCCCGTAGCATGACAGGCGCGATAAACGTTTAAATCGCGCGAGATAATATTTGCTCTCCTCATTCATTCGCATACCGCACTAAAGTGAAAAAATCTGCGGGCATCTCTTTGGGTTATATGCTTCGTGTTATAAACAAAAGTTTGTAAAGACTATAAGACAAGCATTTACCTAGTAGGTCCAGAGGGCGGAGTGTGAGTTTTGTTTCGACTTAACTTTACCACCGCGTTCACGTTTACGTGACGATTTGTATGAAGAAATGTGCAGCGCCTCTAGCGGATAGTTTGCAAAACGATTTTTTTCATAGATACTTTTTGCGTAAACGCGAACGCGATGGTAATGTTAAAAATGAGACAAAACTCGCACTTCGCACACTGTACCTTATTCTTGCCTACATGTTACTATACTTATGGTCGCGTGCTGATGTGATTATTAATCTCTATAGAGATAAATAACTATAACAAAACTACTATTAAAACATGGTGCATGATTATCTACGATTAGTCCTTACTCTCTTCATGTTTGGATATACTTGTAGATTATAAACATACAAAGTGCAAGCTACAATGATGAACATATTTGTATATTGCATAGGTAAGTTATGTTTGCATAACGTAAATGTGTCGTGTTAAAAATTAACTAATTAATTTGAGCAGGATGTTACCAGCACGCTTTTGACGGCCCTCATGCCGAAGTCATAGTGATCTTGTTTAGAGAGCTGTTCGCTGGAGAGCTTGTACATCTGTACCATTTTCTTTGCTAAACCACGAGATGACTCGAATCCTTCCGAGTAAAGAATCACCTCCGCGATGAGTGCTTTAAAAAATGCTCTAGTTATTATAGCTTTGTTATGTAATAAAATGTAGGTAGATAATTCTAATCTTGGACTAGGCTTTATCCTGCATTATAGGTTCCCTTAACAGACTATGATATACCATCTTGCTTCAATCACCTAAAGTGAATTTGTATATATTCTTTTTCGAAACGATCGTCAAACACCAGTTTTAAGCTTGGTTTAATATTTGTGTAGCAGTCAGAATGATTATTATGTTTCAATCGTTATGAGCCCCAAATAGTTGACTTTAAAGATAAGCTAAAATGACTGTGGCAAATACGAGTTTTGGCTGAGTAGATCGAAAATCGATCGAATCGCGTCCTTTATGACAGAAGTATGAATAAAATATAACGAAAGCAAACCTAGATAACTCCGTATCGCAGTTATCAACCAGCATTTTACGACAAGCAATGTTCGTATTCTAATCGCACTGCGTGAACTCTACTTTTGCATATCTGTGGTCACTAATAAACAATTATTATAGGGGCGTTAAACTATGAATTGCACCCACAGAAGTTCGTACTTCTGATTCTCGTGATTGGCCAACGATGATTGGCTTATATTATTTAGCTCTGGACGAATGATGTTAATGTAAGGCGATTGTACAATTCAACGATAAATTTTAGTCATAGTATTTTGTAAATAAAATACTTCATAAAAGTTTAACTTACCATAATCGGGCACCATCATAGATATAGGTCGAAACAGTGCCTTTAGGTTATCCGGAAGTTCCGTTCTGCCGGCGTAGCCAGGATTCATGGTAATAAAGGCAGCGCATGTGCGCACTAATTTAATCTCACGGCCTTCGAACATAAACCTGAAATGGAGAACACAAATGTCTTTTTGTGTACAATCTTATTACAGAAGAATAGGTAGCGATAGGATTATCGTACTTGCTTCTAGTATTGAAAACTTCGGGCTGGACATGGTGTGAATGAGATGATCTAGCTTGGGTTCGTCCCATAAGGGATCTGTTCCAGTGCACCTAAAATTGTTTTATGGCACAGGTTTAGGCGTACACATGAATATACTAATTAACTAAACTCATCATCATCAGTCCGTAAACATCCCCCTGCAGGGATATAGACCTCCCTCATATTGAGGGAGTATGGGGTCATAGTCCACCACGCTGGCCCATAGTCCCTGGCTTGGGGACTTCATATGCCTTAGAATTTTTATTTTTCAGGCATGCAGGTTTCCTCACAATGTTTTCCTTCACCGTTCAAGAGCAGTCGGATAAATGCACATAAGTAATTAAATTAAATTTAAAAACTCATTGGTACATTGCCTGCCTGGGGATCGAACCTGGATCTCTCAAAATGGGAGTCTGCGTCTCCTCCACTGAGCCACCGACGCATTAACTCTTTGACTCTTATTTCTTAAATTACTTAATCTTCTTCTGGGCTTCTTTGGACCGGACTTACCTACATATGGTAAACCTATGGCCTAGCCTATATTCAGCATCTATCGCGATTTCGACAGCTATCTGAAGGCATCTATATCTACACTCATATTAAAAAGAAATAAAGTTGCTTGTTTGTATGAGGTAATCTATGGAACTACTGATCTGATTCTGAGAATTCTTTCATTAATAGACAGCTACATTAATGCCGAGTAACAAGCTATGTTTGATCTTTGGATACAAGTTTTCAAATGTCAAACTCAAAGGTTGTGCGTTTGGTGATGAAGGTAGACAATAAGGCTTCTAGTTGCATGGAGACAAGTTCGAGAAGCACATTGTCAACAACGGGCGTGACATATTTTTATGTTATAATACTAATCACAAACGAGCTAGCAGATTGTTGATCGTGGTTATTGAGCGGCGTTAATAACATCTGTATCCTACCAGAGTTAAAATGGACGCTGTAGACCTTCAGGGGGTCACAGTTGGGTTGTGACTCTAAGAAAGAATGTCTTAACTATCTCTTTTATCCTTCCGGACCGGACCACAACAGTTAAACATGTTAGCATTTTCCAGCCGGCCTATTGGTAAAGGGAAAGAGGCCTACCACTTGGTTACATCACCATGCATACATATCCATCGCTAGACTTGCAAAATATGATTTGTTTTATGAGAAAATTTAAGTAGGTGGGTTACTAATAATAGATTTTGAAAGCTCCGGAGAAAACGTTGCCCATCTACAGAAACAATCTTACTACAAAAGCAAAGGAAGGGAGTCAGCTTTGACGCCGTCTACGTGAAAACTACGATGTCCTCTACTCAAGTTGAGCATCTAAGACGAACACACATGGGTTTCGTGACCGGGAACATGCCAATAAATGCCATCTTTACCAACCAAACCAGCTGACTGAATATCAGTGCTGCGTGGCTGATGCCGCTCAGAATACCCTGTTTTCCCACGCTGTTTTATTTAATAACTTTTATCTATTAATTATTAAGTACTAAGAGCCCTATTGGTAGGGTTCTCTCAAGATTGAGATCACGTTTCACTCCCAATACTATTTTCTTATACACGCAACTTCATCTCAAGTTTATCTCAATCTGGTGATCGTTTTATCAATACGAGCTTTACTTTGTGTGTATTGCTAGAAATCTAAATTTTATTATTTTTGTAACTTTATAGTTTATGTGTGTGTGGAAAATAAATGTATTAAAATAATTACAGATATTCAGTTTTTAAATGCTCTGGCAGTCTTATATTTTTGACTTTGCAGGAACTGTTTATAAGTATATTTGCCTTACCTAGCTTGTTTAGCGACTTTAGCATTCCTAATAGTGATGAGCTGCTGTGCAATGACAGACAACACTTCAATATCAATTCGGTTGAACTCGTCGAAACAACACCACGCACCCGAAGTCGCCAACCCGGAGAAGAACCGTCCCATCATTTTATAATCGAGACCTAAAAAAATGTATTAAACAGCGTGTTAAATTACGTACTTTTAAGCTTTAAAGTTATAGTTACTTGAGTACATTTAATTACTTGAGTACTATACTATACAGGACTCCACCGACAAGAGCATAGGTCTTGAATATAAGAGAAAGAGAACCCTATACATGGTTTTGCGCTGAAAAGTCAAAGTTACACCCTGTATATTAAAATATGTGATATATGAAATGAGTTGTTGTTAAAATTGATGCACTTTATAGCCGCAACTAGCCTCCCACCCGCGGCTTGGACCACGAAAAATTCCTTTAAGGCGGACTTCTTCAGGATAATAAATATCGTATGTGTCTTGCCAGATCACAGTCTACCTCTGCCAAATTTCAATGTGATCGGTTCTATGGTATAATAGTAAAGATATAAACGGACAGAGTTAATTTCACATTTATATATTAGTGTGGATGTGGATAAAATAACAACAATGTTTTGTATCGTGAAATTGTAACCAAACTTCAACCATTTATTTCAATGTAACATTTGATGAGTGCAAATTTAAACACACAAAACACAAACACATATTATGTAACCTTTTATTGGATAAAATTAATATTTGTAACACTATTTATGGTTTTTCATGTATGACGACCCCTCATGCAGTTCAAATAGGTAACTTATTTAAACTTCTTGGTCATAGATAAAATATTATGTATGTAACTGCATGTATAGTGCAGTATTTTGTTGTGTTTTAATTGGGCTTACTTTAAATTGAGAATACTTGATATATAATAAGTGCTCCAGATGCAAACGGTGTATAAAATACTATTATTAATAGTTAGATGCTGATTAGTAAGAAACTGTATGTATATTCGATTACCTTCGGAGCAATTAAAGACGACACACTGAATCGCAAGGGATTTTGCTAAGTCTTTAGTGGTCTCAGTCTTGCCGGTGCCTGCCGGGCCGGCAGGCGCTCCGCCCAGGTCTAGCTGTAAGGCTCCCATCAGGCATAAATAGCATCGATCTGTGAGCGGCGTTATCACGAGCACACCTGTGTCGATTTAGATCCCATCAAAAACATTTCAAATAACTGGTTTTACATTAAAAATACATCTTAAAAATAAGATATTAATGTTCAATTATTACAAATGAGCCCACACTTGATGACGTTGCTGACCGTACTCCATTTACGTATGCAAAATTTAAGCTCGATTGTAAACCGGGAAATGGGTCAAATTTTAATGTTCTCAGCAATTTAGCGTGAATGTTTGAGAAAGTTTTGATTAGTTACCTCCAGCGCCCAGGTACTCGTGTCCGTAGATATACATAGCACTGGACATCCTCGCCACACAGTTGTCGATGTCATCTTCCCAATAGTAGCGGATCATTTTTAGCCACTCGAAGTCAGTCCTAGAATATTATGTATGTATGTAAGAGGGTGATAATAATTGAACCGACAAAAATTGACAATACCACAGAATTCACTAGGGTTCCGCTCTCTATCTTCGGAGTGGAACATCCGATCATCGCCAAGTTACATATGGACAACGCGGAAGGTTACAAATAAAAAATAAATATTTTAATCGGTTTATAACTGGCGGAGATATAGCGATGCGAATAATGTATCGCCATGTATTTCTAGAATGCGTTAATAATTCTCCCCTGACTGCATCATCAGCTCTATCACATTATACAAAATCCTAATATACAAATCATATGCAACAACGTATAAATATTTATTGTAGCAACAATCATGTACTCTGGCGTTCCCGTCTCCCTAAGGGTACTCCATCATCAGATCTTGATGACACAATATAAATAGGAACACCTAGAATGAGAGCAATTGGGTAGTTCGAAATAATCGGGCATAACAAACTGAGAATTTAGAAAATACCCGAGAAACTAAACATAATAATATACATTGCCGAAAGAGGTCCACTGCTGGACAAAGGCCGTCTTTATGCTAATACGATGATAATGATATAGCAACTATAAAAGCTAAATAGCTTAGAAACGGCTTAACCAATTGTCATCAAGAATGGCTAAAAACCCCTTCTACTAGTTTAAACCGCACAGAAATCGGAACACGCATTATTGAGATACATCCGGACAAAGACTGGACACAAACACACAACGCCGTCAAAACATCATAACACCTGTGGTTTTTCGACGGGGGTTAAAAATATGTCACAGATTTGTCACTCCTCTATTTTGAAAGTAAACAGACTTCCAATCAACGTCGGTATAAAAGGGCCCCAGTAGGTTATTCCTCTCGTAATTAGGTATATGAGCTGTGCTCCAACATGAAGACCCAGTGCGAAGGTCCAGAAGATATTACAATTTCTTCTCAGACAGGTTGAGCCTCACGATGTTTTCGTTGACTATATTATTTATAATTTACAGCTAAAATAAACGGTAAGAAGATGTGTGTAGCCAATAGACTATAGATTAAAATGATTTCATTGGCTGACTACGAACATTTACTCAACGCTTTGGTGGAAACCGGACCAAATACTAACGCTTTTTGAACGTGTTTTTCCACCATGTGAGATATGGTGTCCCTCGCATGCACGTCTACTGTGATGAGGGCGCACAGGATTTTTCTAAATAGATTGCTGAGGTCTTCCCGGGTGAGGGCGGCTAGGTCGTTCAGATCTGCTATGCATTTCTTCTCGTAGTTAATAAGCCCGACATCGATGCGCAGAGGCACGTCTATGTCGAATATTTGATGGACTCCTTTTGCCCACATTATTTGAGACACAGTAAGGACCACCTGTGTAAATAAATTTCAATATATATTTTTATTGGGGTCAACCACACTGTTTTGAATTAGGTACATGTTACGCGTTTGTTTCTCTCGTACTTTCGTTAATTCACGATTGGTTGTTCATTCGCTATAATTTTTAATTGCGTAGCCACGCCGACGAAAAACAATAACGCGCAGCCGCTGGCTCTTACAGACGCGGCGTTTTTATACGGGAGTATAAAGTAAAAACAAACAGTCGTATAATTCGTATGCAATATAAACCGTATTCTTAAAGACCTCTTAAAGACCTATGGTATTCTTAAAGACCTATGGTATTCTTAAAGACCTATAGTATTCTAAAGACCTATAGTATCCCTAATTAGGTGTGTAGACGCAACACAATATTAAATGTAATGGATGACAACTGTAAAAGTTGATAACTTATTAATACATAAAAAGCATACATTTGTTTATTGTGACAGGATTCTGCATTTAAATTTGTTGGGTTTCCTGGGTTTCCTATACAACAGTTTACCAAAATAATTAACTCATCGTCAGCGTTATAATATTCATTATACCGACAACAATACCGTTTTGATTTTGACAGTTCGTTTGTTCTTGATGGAAAGCGATCAGAACTAAATTTAGTTGGATAAACATATTACATTTACTCATCATAAAGATGATACAAAATACACAATTTACTATGACATTCACACTAAGCTGAAAAGACCCCCTAATTGTCTTCCTTGATCGAAGTCTTCGGTCTACTGGAAGTCCATTCGACTAGATAACAACTGTGCTCAAATCACAGCTCGAGGAGAGATACATGGTTGCGTGTCAATTGTAGACATTTCTATGTTGTATGAAATCGTAGGGTTTTTACGGAACGTCACAAAGTGCGACCGTAAACTATCAGTGATTGGTCGACGGTTTCGCTGTGTTTTGAATCATAATATGTTACGACAAGTCTTACTCCCATTAGGAAGGGTATTCACCACTCGGGTGCAGTCCTCTAGGTGAAATAATAGACAAATGAACTCCATAACTAAACATAGGTCTCGCATCAACGAGTACCTTTTGTAACGGCTCTATGCCACCTACATAGTATGGCTGCCAGACATCTTCTCCAAGCCGTGTGTTCATCATCATCCAACACTGCACCACTACAGTCACCATTCGATAACTAATACCGTTTACGGTTGACAGGAACAGCAAGGCTGCCGGAGATCGAGGCCGGTTTGTAAGTGAAACCATTTAAGGATCGTGTTATAATCGCCATCCTTCTTGGCAAGCCGGTTGGCGAACGCAGACTTTAAAAGGCCTAACGAGACCAGTGACACTGCTGGCAGTTGTCTATGGCGCCTTTCCCTAATACTAAATTTCTTAATAGCTATTCGCCTAGGCCAAAAGGACATGGGAAGGTTCTTTCTACTGTGCCGGTAATAAATGACAAATATGAACATAATTAGTCAGTCAATAAACATTACAGACAGTCAAACAAAAGATAAACTCTTTTGCTCACCTGATTAGGATGCAATCTGACCCATTCAACACGAGTGCGTGCCATAAAGTCTTTGAGGGCATGTTTCATGCACCGCTTTACGGACGCAAACATCGCCTCCTCTACTTTGCCCAACCAATCTTCCACATTGCCGCGAGCTTTGAGACCCTGGATAGGAGATAAAAAGTACGTAACGATGTTTGAGAAACATTCATGAGATAAGAAAATAGAGGTATAACTTTCTATATATACCTCTTATATCATGTAAGTGTCATTATCACAAACCTTTCCTAAATTCACTCGCTCTCCTTCTGGCGATAACATTGCTATGATATCGGTGGTTAAATCCTCAGGCCTGGCATTCTTGGCTAGTCTAGCCTGCAGCGCATCTCTGGTGTTGAAGGACATTTCGCGCTCGACCACAGAACCGTCTTCCAATACTACCATCTCCGTTTCTGGCAGTTTCACACCAAACTCGAGTTTTGCGATTGCATCGAAACACTTGCGTAGGTGGGGCTGCACCGCGTGGGGATTTCGTGTCTGTAAATAATTCCACTGTGATGACTCTTTGACTTGCGGTAGAATGTACTATTAATTTTAATGAGCTGATTTAGCAAACATGATAAAAAATCTTTACCAGAAATAATAAAAACTTTATAGTTCTACTTTAGGTTAGAGAAGTGTCATTAGAATGGACACCATTCATTTAAATTATACTGTACTAATATTCCGCCCTTCAAGCTTGGCTTCTGCCGGAGATTCTTCGCAACCCCTGCCCCGTAGTTACCATGGCCGTACGTTGGGGGATATACGTGGTGAATTAGAATGAGTGTAATTCCCATTAACTGGTGACGCCACTCTTGGTTACGAACAACTTTCCCCAAGGAACCATAGTCGAGTTCGATCAAAAAATGTTCGATTACCCCATACAATATAAAACCATTTTGAAACCACCTTTAGTATGGAAGTCCAACAATTTTGGCTGGTGACTCCACTCCTGATTAAGAACCACTATCCATTAGGAACCGTAGCCGAATTCGATCAACAAATTCGTCCGAAAATTATTGGACTTCCATACGAAAGGTTGTTTCAGGATGTTTTATTATACATATATGGGTAATGAATAATGTTTTGTTCGAATTTGACTATGTTTCCTTGGGCAAAGTTGTTCGTAATCAGGAATGGTCACAAATAAACCGAAATTATATGAATTCAAATTCACCCTGTGTAGATAAAATCCTTGGGGGAGGCCTTTGTCCGGCAGTGGACGTCTTTCAGCCGATATGATGATGATGAATATTCCGCCCGCAAGTTCGTCAAAATAACATAATAAAGCTTTCGGTAGCAATTCTCTAAAAACCGTAACAAAATCCTTGTGTAGTTTAGAACAACAAAACGCACAAACAGACTGACGCAGATAACCATTTTGTGTTAGAGATATTTAGAGCTATTTATATATTTAACAAACCCGTAGGAAGTTCCGTTATGTATACAGAAAATGCCAAGGCAATTTTTACAACTAATTACCTGGGCTAATATCTCAAGTAATTCGTCATTGGACAAGAAGAAAAATCTTGGAAATGCAACCCGTTTAGTTTCCAAATACGCTTCCAAACACTTCATTATCTGGTCTAACATTTCATTGTTACGGGTGAATTCTTCGTATAACTTCGGTTGCGTCGCGGCTGGCATTGCCAATGGAACCTGCAAAAGTTTCTCCACTAGTAATTTATTTTAAAAATAAAAGTATTTGTATGGAATGGAATATTTGTTGGAATTAATTAATTAACCTTTGCCACTTTTCTCATGATATCTTTCCAAGACTTGTCAACCATTGTGAATAATCTAGTTTCATTAGGCAATTGCCTCTGAATATCTGGAGCGGAGAATATCACTTCCAAATACATCCATGTCTGTTGACATGAATACCATTGGTCCTGAAAAGATCATTCAAAATGTAAATACATATATCATTGAGTACATTGTTCACCCAGTAAAATAAGCAAGAGTAAGTATAGAATGGCCGTTTGAATTAAGTACACATAAGTCTGTATTATGAGCCAATATCCCTACCCATGTTTGTTTGTTTTTTCTAAAAACTATACAGGCTGTGGTTTTAAACAGTTTCCATATTATACGAAAGTCTACAACAAATAGTATAAATGTGCTTAAAACTATTAAATAACAAATTAACAACATGGTCAGTGCCCTATTCATCTTGTAAGGTTTTATGCTTTATACCAAAATTTGCGTATATTATACTAGCCCAGAGGCTCGACGAACGACCGATACAATAAAGTCAACGAACATAAACATTTCGATCGTCTAGTGCCGTGTGGTGTCGGCACATAAAAAGAATAGCACCAACCCATCTCTTCCCGTGGATGTTTTAAAAGGCGACTAAGGGACTTTCCATAAAAACATCCATAGACTTGCAGGTTTTAACGGCGATGGGATCACCCCCTGTCACGTGTGCATTTCTGTGATTCCTAGGGTGAAACATGGATGTTGTTTCAAGCATTAATCTTTTAATGTTGGGAACACCCAAACGCTTCGTTTGGGATGTCTCTGACCACCCCATTTGGGATAGAGGTCGTGACTTTATGTATGTATGTATACCCATTGCGTAGTTTCCTTCTCTCCCAAATTACCAATAGTGTTGAAGCCAAGTAATGTTGATTAGATTTTTTTTATTGGTACGTGTAGCGTACCGACATAAAGACATTTAGAGGTTGAGGTGTTCGAAATAAAATTTAAGGTTGTAGGTACTTACGTAATGTGACTTATGTTACTCGTAACAACTGCTCAAAATGTGCGCCTCCACGAGCAATACACAGTTCGGCACGTCGCCTAGAGTTTTCTTTTAATTTTCGTAAAACGTAAACGTATTCGTTAATCGTTTCAAAGGCAGACACGACTCGCGAACGCAATTGCACTACACTGGTAATTTCCTCGTTGTACACTAGTCTTTTCACATCACCCCATAAATAAAAGTCTAAAGGTGTAAGGTCCAGAGACCGAGGAGGCCAAGCCACTGGACCACCACGTCCCACCCACTGTGCTCCAAACGTATCATTCAGGTAGTTGCGCACAATGTTACCGTAATGTGGTGGTGCACCGTCCTGCTGGTAGTACAAGTCTCTGTGGAGTGCCAATGGGAAATCCATCAGCATCTCATCGACAACCTGATGCAGCAGATCCAGGTAGGTAAGGCTGGTGAGACGACCTTCTATAAAATAAGGTCCTAATAAATGGGTGCCGATAATACCAGCCCATACGTTCAAACTAAAACGAGTTTGGAACGAGTCGTTTTTGGTCACATGAGGGTTGTGCTCCCTGTGCGCCCACCAGTGTTCATTATGCACGTTGTAAACGCCAACCCGCGTGAATAGCGCCTCGTCGGTCCACAAAATGTTCACATGCTGATGTTCGAGGAGCCATCTACAAAACTCGACTCGGCCGACGTTATCAGTGGGCAGCAAATCCTGAACTCGTCGAAAATGGAACGGGTGCTGCTGGTTCTTCTTCAATAGGCGCCAAACTATGGTATGATCCAGGCCGAAGCGACGACCAGCTTCACGTGTAGGTACTGGCGCGGGGCTCATCCTCAAAAAACTGCAGGATCTGCTCTTGTACGTCGACGGGCAGGCCCACGTTGCCACGCCCACTAGCATGCGCTGGAACTGCAAACTGCCCGTAGTCGAGCAGGCGTTGTGTAGCAGCCAGCATTGTTTCCCGTGACGGCGTCGGACGATCCGGGTACCTCTCCGCGTACATGCGTACTGCTGTACTCAAGCTGTCACCAGCGAGGGCATACATCCGCACCATCTCCAAGTAATCTCTGTTAGAGTAACGCGACATTTTATTTTAAGCAAAATTTACGAAAGTCGTACCACGTGTGCATGTGCTTTCGCGGTGGCGGCAGCGGGCAAACTAACCGGAGTTTAGCGAAGTCGCTTGCATATCCGCGCGGCGCGTGCGGCCGTAGATGCCGACAAAGAAGCCGGTCCCTTTGTCGGCGCTGGCGGCGTGTGGCGGCAGCGTGGGAATTTGAACTTGCCGATACCTTAGTATAGTATACGCAAAAAAAATAGATGCTTCATAATAAATTCGATATTTTGATTTTTTTAAGGTATACTTTTTTTAATTGATTTATAATCACTTACAGCAATACAATCCCCTCCTTCAATTTGGAGACTGTTTAAAACCACAGCCTGTATAGCAATATAATTTTATACGCAAGGTTTAATACGTGATTCACGAAACTATGAATGCAATTTTTGACACTTTATGATGATGATGATAGTCACATGATATTATATTCGCAGTAAATTACAAAATACCAATCTGGCTCAAACAATCCACCATACACACCTACTGAACCCCAAGGTAGATCGATTCTAAATAGAAGATATTCCCTGATCAGATAGAATTACTTACTAGAGTTTTAGAAAACAAATCCAAGTTCTTCGCCCACTCTTCAACCCTGCTCTTGATTGGTCCACAGCTTCGGGAGCTAAGTATAGTACTGACGTGAATATTGCTCTCGTCAACGGCGGCCTGGATCTCGTCCAGCCCACCCAGCACATACACGTCACGGGAATCCTTGTGGAGGTGCACTGGAAACTCCAGCGCGGCCCATATCTCTTCAACCTTTAAAGAATTTCCTCTCGCTTACAGTAATAGAACAGTTGAATAATATATCGATTGAAGCGACTACGGACTAAGGTAAACCTCGAATCTTTTTTCTAGTTACTTCGTGTATTGTATTGTAGACGTTTTCAGCGCGAAATCACTCACTGCACAACGCCTCAATGATGCGAATCTTGTTATCCGTTCCTAAAATGTTTGACATGAATCGCACTACTATTTTATTAGATTCTAGCAGAATCAGAACTGTAATTCTCGTTGCAATTTGTTGTTTCGTTCATAAAACAATGTAAAATTTACAACATGATTTTAAACTACTGTTTCTTCTTCAAGAATTGTGTCTATCTAAAATATTAATTTCAAACGTTAAAAGTTAATCTAGGTCACCTTCTTGAGTAGGGCTTCGAGACCAGCTTCGGAGCTTGCCTGGCCGGCTACCTCCATCAGTTCCTCAGCGTGGGTAAAGGCGTGCAGATCCTCCAACATCTTCAATGTCAACACCATATCCGGAGTGAACCGGGTCTTTAGGATCTCCTCGATCTTCACCCAATGCCGAGACTTCAACGCCGGATTGCGGAGATAAGACATCACTGGCAGCTGTTAAATACAAACATAATATAATTTCAATCGCCAGATAAGATTTGTACCTACCTTATTTTTAAGTTCCATGTTTATACTGTAACTACTTACTGTTGGTGTACAATAAAGGAGATCTGTATTGTATTGATTTATTTTTCAAACAAAATTATAGCGTAACACATTACCTTTTCCTTCACAATATCTATGGTTGCTTTACATTTAGGTACAATTTTATTGGGCGGCAGTCCTTTGTCCAATTGGTTGAAAATCTTCCCAAAATTAATAGTAGTCGTCTGTATATCATCAACGTCTAGTGAATTAAACGGAACTTCATACCTGAAGTATATAAACAAAAATGTTTAATAATAAATAAATTGTTAAAAATTAGGTAACACGGTAACAATAAACATATTTCATATTTACCAAGATTGATACATATCAAGCCATTCTTTCGACGATTTCCACAGCATTTGTCGAAGTTTTACGTCGTTTATAGCCTCATCCAATTGTTCTAATCTCGCGGGTGGAATCTGAGTATTATTAATATTCAATATTTTAATAAGAAGCCAAAGTGCTTTATTTTGTAGGTACACGGGGTACACTTAAAATAGATGACTGTAAACACACTATTTAGGGGTGGAAAATACAATTATTATGTTTAGATATTATTCTAGTTATTGAGCTACCTTGAATGACAAAATATATAGATGCCTCAATAAATAACATTTGTTTAACAAAGTGACAAAATTTACATGACGATAGTACGGCGAAAGGAAAAGAAGAAAGAGTTTTAAGTTGATAGATGTTGGGTTGACTGAAGGTAATTTCAGTTTTGGTTGATCAACGGATTTGTAGCAGACTGTACAAGATTTCAAAAGGGTTCGTTATAACCCATCCGACTTACTAATGCTAATTACTCACTGGGCTGATACATACGAGAAAAAAAACATTAGCAATGCAAACTCTAAACACACCTTAAATATTTTCTGCCATTCGCGAATCTGTTTGTCCCTCGCAGTGCAAGCTGCAAGTTTCTCTGTCAAGTCATCAAGAACTTCCACCACTTTTTCCATATCTGATTTGTCGTCGTATAACCAGGTTTGCTGAAAATATTTAGGTATAAGTAGTTACAATCTAGTAAATCAGTACGATAATATCGCTTCGGATGACATCATCTATTATATTCTAATGATAATTTTAACAATTTACCGCAACTTCTTCCCTGAGCTTATTGACATCAGTCATGAGTTCCATGATATCCTTTCCGATCTGGCTAGCGAATTGGCCAGCCAATTTGGTGCGTGTCTCCAAACGAGCATCCACATTCGTTCTCAGAGTGCCGAGCGCTACACTCAAGCCTACAAATGAGGTTGTAGCTTAGTTAAATTATTTATTGGTTAGTGAGATTTTATGCATGATGGATGGACGGATGCACATGCGATGTACAGTGAAGGTGGCAGAGCACTTAGCCGGAAACCCCATGGCTATCTTATCTTTTGAGTTAAGTAAATACTTCTTCATAATCGTATATTCCTCAATGTTAAAGTAACTCGGCTCAGAGTACCGGATTTCTCTAAATATTTAGACGTAGATACAAAGCCTTTAGTACAAACTAGTATGTCAAAGCAATTATAGCGTACGTTTGAAATTCTACCATTCATTTAGTATTTTTTATAAAATTACTAGCTTACGCTCGCGGCTTCGCCCACGTGGAAGTTGTGGATAAAAATTTCAATCCAGGGTCTACCTCTACACCAAATCTCATACAAATCCGTTCATCCGTTTCGCCGTGATTGAGCAAAAAACAAACAAATAAACAAACATCCAAACTTTCGCATTTATAATATTAGTTAGATTGTATAGTCGTAGAAAAAGTAATATATGCAGCTGCGTATACAGGTGCCAATCTCGCTTGCGCTGCGGATTGTTTCATAAAATCGCACTAGCCTTGTAACAAGTTTCTATAATTTGTATACAAGTTTATTATTATTATAGATAAATTAAAAAGGTGGCACTTTAATATTCATTATTACAAAACTTATTGGCTGGTCGGTTGTTGATATCCACAATAAAACTGCGAGTACAAATATACGAATAATAATTACTTCTACTAATGCAGAAGCAACTGTACTGTAAAGTACTGTACTGTGTCTTGAGTGAAATCCTGATTAGTATCTGCGAAGATGCACGCTGAGGCACCTATAGTTTTATTTCTCAAGCATGCAGGTTTCCTCACGATCTTTTCTTTCACCGTTTAAGAGCAGTCGGATAAATTCACATAAGTAATTAAATTTAAAACTCATTGGTACATGGCCTGCCTGGGAATCGAACCCGGACCTCCTAAACTGGGAGACCGCGTTTTAACCGTTGAGCCACCGGCGCTCCTCGAGTAATGGGTAATTGTTAAATAAATCCATCTTAGACGAGTCTACGTCAGACGACGGCTAAAAGATGAGAAGTTTAGGTAACTCAACGACTGTTATTCGTCTCTGTCAGTCACCCACCAATGTAAATGGAGTCGATAGTTGAAGATGTCCAACCACTACGTATAACCGAGCAATAAATATAAACACTCTCCTTGTCATTTACTCTTTCATAATAATTTCAGAAAGTTTACCTAAAAATTCGGTCATATCATCTGGAGGTATGGGACAGTTGAACTCTCCCATGAGATCGTAGAGCTCTCTCAAGTACTCGAGCCTTTCCTCCAGGAAGGCGACGCGGGACTCTAAACCATCGAGCATATAATTAAATGCAACCAACTCGGCCGCTGTCTCTGGATCCTTGCTGATATCCTCAGTTATGTTGTCGATGCCATTCAAAATTTCTTCAATACAATCATGGCCAATACTGTAAAAATATATTTTTAATAAAAAGCTCTCTATGACAGAAAATAGAATAAAAATATATAAAGTACTCACTCTGGTGTCACATTGACAATAACATCGAATAATCGCTTTGGTTGAGGTCTAAACAATTCCTGGAATGGACAGAGATTTAAGAAAAACACACCCAAGGGTTGGTAACTCACGACTTCTTCAATTTCTTCCATTTGTTGTATAAATTTATCACCGAGTTTTTTAAACTCGGGCAATTCTCTTTCTTGCTTTATTAGCTCTACATCCATTTCGTGTGCCTCTTTAAAATGATCCATAAAACCTTGCATTCGTTGCAAGAATAGCCAAACGCATTCATATCCATTTTGTGTTGCATGTGGTATAAATGCAATGTCATCTAATAACGACTTATCTTGATTCATAATAAAGTAAAGGTTTGGAGCTTCGCCGGCGGACCACTCTACTTGCTTGCCCATTATCGTGGGCTGTACAAATATTTGAAGAGAATCTTCATTCAGATAGTTATGAAACGTTCGCACATACTGATCCCAATAATTGGTTATCTTTTCCATATAATTAGTCACAACTTCTTCACTTGGATTAAGTTCTACTTCGCCGCTCGGCAAGACATATGTATCCATTTGAAATAAGGCCCACTAAAGCAGAAGATTCGACATTAGCTTTCAAAACAGATATTGCAATAAGTGTGGTTAACAAATATATTATTAAATCTCTTACCTTACAGGTATCAACCTGTCGTGGCACTACTTCGAGCACTTCGTCAACTACAGTTCCAGACAAAAGTTCATGGTTAGGAGTATGAGCGACATGAATACGCAGCATGTCTGCCATCATATAATTTGATCGTTTGGTCAGACGATACAGCATGTAATTAGTCATATAATCAGTGAGTTTAACAAAACTGGGGAAATATATTAGACTCATTAACAAATCTGACAATCGTTTATACTTGCATAGATATTTGCAAAACAGTATAAATACGTACCAAGCTAGTCTTTCACAGTACTTTCTTTTATTAGCTTTCTCAGTGTAAGACATGCCTCCTGTAGGTTTTCCACGAATGATCTGGAAAGGCGGTATGTTTCGGTCGTCATATATGAAACCTTGTTGATACAAAGCTGTATGACAAGCTTGTGTGATTATATCTAGCACAACTACTCGAAACTCCAGTAGTTTCTCCCGGACATATTCTACTTGTTTCATCTGTAACATAGAAAACAGTTACACAACACTATTAAATAGCTACCTGATAGATAATAGAACTCAAATTTTTTTAATGAACCCAAATCCATGAATTCTGAAGTAAATACTTGCATAATTACATTGATGTCGATTCGGATGTACACCAACTAAACTAAACTAAAACCAGTTTTAAAGTAGTACTGTTTCTTTCTCCCTGTAACAGTATGATGCGACGGCACCACTCCAAAACTGGTTTTAGTTTAGTTTAGTTGGTGTAAATCCGAATCGACACCATTATCAACATTAAACTATTTGTAATAATATTAATAGAAACTAGTAACGTAACAAACCTGCACTTCAATGAAATAGAAGAATGCAGTGTCCATATCTCTGGATAAATCAGCAAAGCTTTTCATATACATTTCGCAGCACATTGCTTGTATATTGAGCAAAGCTTTACCCAGAACTGGAGTAAGGATAAATAAATTTTTAGCTAATTTTGAGCGAAGTTTACTGTACTTTCTAAATATAATTGATTTTCGCCATACATAAAACGCTTTCCAAAATCGGTATACCTTGAAAAATTTTATCTGAAACAGTTGATTTGTATTAGACAAAGAATTCCATGGTTACCTCAATATTCATATTGTAATATCACAGTATTCTTACATCAGTAAGTTTCACAAAAATGGTGTACTCTTGTTCCCAGTCAGGTAGTTTTGTGAAGACCATTTCATTGGTGTAATGAGTGACTCCACATGGGCTTATGGTCAGATAATTCTTTTTATCAAGCTGGTCATAAGGTACAACTCTGCATAAAAAATACACTATTGTAATGATACTTTTAATTTAAAACAATAATTAGGTAATTATTTCCATACTATTAATATTCCAAACTTACTTCAAATAATAAGGAGTGAAGTAAACATTTTGAGGATGAACTGCATAGATCATGTAGAGAAATCCGCATGATGGATTCTCTCTGACGTAGTTAATAACTTCCTTTTGAGATGCCACTACCGGCTTCACCTTTAGTGGATCAGAAGTTTGCTGTTCATAATCGATTTGTGTGTCACTGAGGGATTCGCGTATTTGAATTCTCCGTTTTTTAGCTTAAACACAAAAATTCTAAGTAAAGTGGAAAATAATTAAAATATCAACTAAAGCATTGCAGGAACAAGAAATCGTAAACATTACCAGCGTATAGAAATATTAATTTTAACTTTAGATTATGACTTACGTTGATCTTCTAATACTATAGGTTCTAGATGTAGTTTAGAAGGTTTTTTCTCTCTTCTATACCTTTCTTCTTGTGCAAAAGTAAATCCAGTCTGAAAACAAATATTTGAAAATTAACCTTATGTATTAACTCAATAGGTACCTAGTTGAAAGGTGCTAGGAACCAAATCCTAGCAGAGTCAAACAAAATATAAAGCGGAGTGGAATCGGTTATAGCTATAGGTTGGTGTGGATGCTGGGACGGAAGTCAACACAGAATCCTCGCCTTCAGTCTTCAGTTCAGATTTTCTATCAAAAATTATAATTACATAACAATTTCTTGACTTTGATAACCAATTGGTTAGTGGATATTGACCCTGTGTCTGCAAAAACAAGGGTTGAGGCTTCAAATACAGCGAGTGGTAAATGTTTGTGTGATGAATACGAACATTTATTCCCGAGTCATGGGTGTTTATTTAAATATTTACGTATGTTTATCCATCGTCAAGTATCCATAGAACAAGCTTTGCTTAGTTTGGGACTAGATGGTGTAAGGGTCCGAAATGTTTATGGACTCCCTTAATGTTGCTTGTCAATGCATTTAACTAACATTTTATTAAAAAAGAAGATAGCGCTGCATGTCGACATCAAACATCACTACAATATTATTCTAAAAACAATAAAAAGCGCTTTAAAATCAATACAACGTAACAAATATAGCTTTTAACTTTTTCTTTCATTTCCTTATTTTTGGTTCAGAAATAAAAATAGATACATACGTAATATTCCGTAATTCAATGCTTTAACTACCAAAAACGACGTATAGTAAATAAAATGTATGTTTGTATACTTATATATGCAATAAAGTGTTAAATAAATAAATAAAAGAATTAAAGCTTAAAAAATAACCAAAAGAGATAACCACTAAAGGTCGGTAATGCTGAATGATTTGAAAAATGTATGAAGTTTGTAAGGGATTTTGCATACCTCTGCAGAAGTATACAGCATACTCACCACTCCACGGACTATATAGGTAGGTACTCACCAACCTATAGGTAGTCTTTACATTTATAGAGCGACAATTTTTTTTTAACATTTGTTATGACTCAGCAATCATCATCATAAGCCTCACACATGCCCCCTCACTGGGAGAGGATATGGTCATAATCCACCACGCGGGCCCAGCACTAATTGGTATCCATCAATCCGCGTTGGGCCCGCGTGGCGCATTATGTCAGATTATTAGCCACCTAACAAAGCCGCCCATGTAGGCGAACAACTTGCCTTAACGACAGTCTACAATTAAAAACAACCGAAGCGAGGAAACTCTCGTAATAAAAGCCACTAGTGGGCACCCAACCAAGGAATGATTGTGCCAGACATTGCTCAACTTCGCTAATCAAAAACGACTAATGAATGCTTTGCTAGCTACTTATTACTACTTTTTGGAATTGAAACTAAATCTGTAGGGTATTCTGCGCCCTATGTTCGCATGAGTGTTGAGGATTCTATATAACCTTCATCCCAGCGTCCTCACCAACCTATAACTAAAGATTTGGAATACCTATGTGACCATTTTTTTACTTTGGTGACTATGACTATTTCTTGACAATGTTTTGTAATTTTGAATTTTTGACAAGGTATGGCACAAGGGGCTTCTATATAAACTCAAATCAAGCATCCCACACAACTTATATACGATTATGAAATGATACTTGTCAAACCGATGCTTTGAGGTTACGTTTCAGAATGCAAACTCGGCACTATGTACCATCCAATCGGGAGTTCCACAGGGATCTGTTCTCGGTCCAGTACTCTACCTAATATTCACAGCGGACTTACCTACTACTACAAATACAGTGACCGGAACATTTGCAGATGATACTGTTATTCTGGCTACACACAATGAGTTCGAAGCTTCTAAACATCTACAGGACAACCTTGATCAGATGACTTTGTGGTATCAAACATGGAGGATAAAGGTAAATGCCGAAAAATCGACTCAAGTGATATTCACACTGAGGAAACCAACATGCCCTCCAGTCAAACTCAATGGACGAGAAATACCCCAAGCAGAAGTAGTAAGATACTTAGGTTTACACCTGGACAGAAGACTAACATGGCAAAAACACATATGGTCAAAGAGAAAGCATCTGGACACCAAGGTCAGAAATATGAGCTGGTTACTGGGTAAGCAATCAAGGTTGTCATAGGAAAGTAAGCTTGCTACATACAAGATCATACTAAAACCAGTATGGACATATGGTATTCAGCTCTGGGGTACTGCTGCCAACTCAAACAGTTTTCAAACAAAAATGCTGAGAATGATTTTCAAGATACCATGGTACATAAGCAATCAATGCATATACCAAGACCTTGAAATACCTACTGTCCGAGAAGAAATAACTAATTATTTAAAGCGATACATCAACCGGCTCTCTAATCACCCCAACATAATGGCTTATGCTCTAGCGTCAAGTGAGGACATAAGATTTACGAGACTGAGAAGGCACAGTGTAACCAGTCTACTGACCAGATTTCAGTGACAAAGACACACATGGGTGGAGAAACGGGGTCGCTGGATCTCTCTCCATAACCGAACACATAACCAGCGTAAGCGGTCACCAGTGTTGATTCTTGTAGCTATGACTACAGATGGCAACAAGCAAGACACAGAAGAAAAAAAAATTTTGTACATGGATTTTCATGAAGTTTCCAGAAGTGAGAATTATGTGTTGAAGAATAATGTTAATTTATTTTTACCTAAGATACATGATATCATATTAAGGGGCCATTTTGCCCACTGTTGGGCAATCATAATGATATCATTTACTTGGCTCACGAGGGAATCCTTGCGCGAGGTAACCAGTCCAGCCATGTATGACAACACCGCGGCGATTGATTCTCACTTAAACCAACTTGTATCAACACTTACAAACTGCTTTGAACAGACATGTCCCCTCGTGACCCCGCGACAGGCACCCTCCCGGACTGGTCACAGTTGGTGGGGCCCGAAATTGGAGAGGCTTCGTCGCGAGGTCAGAAAACTTTTTAACAAAGCAAAAAACTCTCGACTAGAACAAGACTGGGACCACTACGTACAGACCCGAAAGCAATATAAAAACCGCATTAGACTCAGGAAGAGCGAATGCTGGAGGCACTTCTGTACGAACATAGAAACAACCAACCAAGCAGCCAGAGTTAAGAATATCCTTTCTAGCGAACCTGAGCGCAGCATAGGATGTCTTAAAAAACAAGATTGCTCCTTCACCAACAGAGATGCCGAGACTAATGCGTTATTACTTCAAACGCATTTTCCGGGGTGCCTTATTATGGACAACCCAAGTTGGGCAGACCAACTAAGTCACAATCCCGAGCCCTCGGACTGGACTACAGCCCGTAGAGTTGTCGATTACGACAAGGTCAAATGGGCAATTAACAGCTTTCTCCCTTTTAAATCAGCTGGCCTGGATGGTATATTTCCTGGCCTGCTCAAGTGGTGTGACGAGGCGATCGTGGTACATCTGGTAACCCTGTATAGGGGATGTATCGCGTATCGTCACATACCACTTCAATGGAGAGAAATCAAGATAATTTTTATACCAAAACCAGGTAAGAGTGATTACACGCAACCTAAATCATTTAGACCCATTAGCCTCACATCGTTTCTTTTAAAGACCTTGGAGAGGCTATGTGATAAGGACATTAGAACGCACTCCCTAGCTTGTAATCCACTACACCCTTGCCAACACGCCTACTGTATGGGCAAATCAACCGAATCCGCTCTACATAGTGTAGTGTCATATATCGAGAACGGATTATCAAGTAAACAATCAACCTTAGGCTGCTTCATTGATGTAGAGGGAGCCTTTGACAAAACTAGTTTCACGAGCATAGGAATGGCCCTAAAATATCATGGAGTGGATCGCGCGATTGCCGGTTTTATCGACAGTATGCTGCGGTACAGAGCCATTCAACTCACTGTAAACACAACCGTGAAGGGAGTAGTCTCTCGGGGTTGTCCACAAGGAGGGGTTCTATCACCACTCCTGTGGAATATAGTAGTTGATGAACTAATTCGTCAACTAAATACCCGAGGGATATACAGGGCGTCCCAAAGTTATGGGACATGAAGGGGAAGTACCTTAAATATTGTAGATAGTGAATTTTGCTCAAAGAAGACTTTATGTTATTTTTAAAAGTTAGTAATTCTGCATTAATAGATTTTCTAAAAATTACTTGCTTCGGCTGGGAATCGAACCGACTTAAATGTGAAAAAAAAAACACCCTACTTTTATGATGCCAATCGAAAGAATAGCTAAAAAATAATAACTCTGCCTAAGTAACATAGTATTTTAAAAGAAAGGAACAACATAAAATGATTGAGTCAAATTTCAAGAAAGTTATTTATTGCCGACGACGTTCGAAAAGTAGCGATATTATCATTCCAAAGATAGCATTGATTATTCGTAAATAAGTACCCACTTCATAAAATCAACAGGCAGCGGGCTCATTAAAAGATTGGCGATTTGCGTAAAACAAGAGGGATCACATTTTGAGCATTTAATTAATTAATTTACAAAAAAATACCTACTTAATTGACTACGGCAGTTTCATGTATGTTTTTTATTTGATTAAAATGATTAATTTCACGTTGTTCCTTTCTTTTAAAATACTATGTTACTTAGGCAGAGTTATTATTTTTTAGCTATTCTTTCGATTGGCATCATAAAAGTAGGGTGTTTTTTTTTTCACATTTGAGTCGGTTCGATTCCCAGCCGAAGCAAATAATTTTTAGAAAATCTATGAATGCAGAATTACTAACTTTTAAAAATAACATAAAGTCTTCTTTGAGCAAAATTCACTATCTACGATATTTAAGGTACTTCCCCTTCATGTCCCATAACTTTGGGACGCCCTGTATACAGTGGGCTATGCAGACGATTTGGCCATCCTAGTCAGCGGCCCAGTTGACGGCGCACTCTGTGACATTATGGACAGTGCCTTAAAAATCGTCGAACAATGGTGCAACAAGCACGAACTAAAAGTGAACCCGTCTAAAACTGAATTAGTCATGTTCACAAACAAACGCAACTTGGGTAACTTGAGATTACCTAAATTGTTCAACACCAGTCTGAACCTAGCACAGGAAGTCAAGTATCTGGGCATAATACTTGACAGTAAGCTTAATTGGCACAGACATATTGACCACAAGCTGGAAAAGGCTTGTATCACCTTTTGGCAATGTAAGAGGCTAATAGGCAAAAACTGGGGTCTTACACCCAAAATCACCCTATGGCTATACACTGCCGTAATCAGACCAATATTAACCTATGGTGCCATAGTTTGGTGGCCCAGAACCGAATTAAGCACTGTTATCAACAAGCTGCAGAAATTCCAAAGACTCGCCTGCTGTGCGGTGACGGGCTGCATGCGCACGACACCGACAGCAGCCTTGGAAGTCCTACTTGGAATATCGCCTCTGGATTTGCATATCCAACAGGAAGCAGCTATGTCAGCCATAAGGCTTAAAAAGTTAAGCTTGTGGCATCACCGCGAGGGACCACACTGTAGAGTGCTTGGAAGATTTGTTGAAATTCAACCTCTCTTCGGGGCACCTTGCGATAGAATCCCCAAGACACAAGTGTTTGGTAGAAGCTACCGAATACAATTACATGAAAGCGAACAAGATCACTCGGGCATCCATGAAGTCCGGATTTATACGGATGGCTCCAAAACCTGCAACGGTAGTGGAGCGGGTGTGTTCTCGTATGATCTAAATATTAATCTATCACTAGCATTAGGAAAGCATAGCTCTATTTTTCAAAGTGAATGCATTGCTATTACTAATGCAGCCAATGCGGTCCTTCAGAAAGGGATATCTGATTACAATATCAGAATACTCTCTGACAGTATGGCCGTACTCCGAGCACTAGAGAGTAATACCTTTACCTCTGGGCTGATACAAGAATGTCACCTTGCTCTGGAATGTGCCTCGGTATTAAATCGAGTAACATTACAATGGATAAAGGGGCATAGCGGCTCACTGGGTAATGATGCTGCAGATGAACTAGCCAGGCGGGGCTCGGAGAGCCCAGCCATAGGCCCTGCACCATTTCTGCCCATTCCTTACAGTCAGTTAAGGACATGGATGCGTAAAATTACCCAGGACAAACACAATACCCTATGGACTAATATCACCAGCTGTAGACAGTCAAAGGAGGCGGTATCTTCTCTATCGCCTACACTAACACGACGCCTACTCAGCCTTAACCGTCAGGACCTTAAAGTGGTTGTTGGCGTGGTTACTGGCCACTGCCCCCTGAACAAACACTTGTATACAATGAGCTTTACCGACAGCCCTATATGCAGGGGCTGTCTTAATGCTGAGGAAACAGCCGCCCACGTTATCCTGGAGTGCGAGGGAGTGGCATCACAACGGGTACAAATCCTCAAATCGCCGAGGTCGCTCCGAGAGGCCTGTGAACGTCCCAGGAGACTTCTGTGCTTCTGGAAGGAGCTGGGCTGGCTGAGCTAGCTGGCATTCCCACGCATAATGGACCGAATAGGAGTCTAAATGCGGAAAAGGGAGCCCACCATCAAGTATCAAGATATCATTTACTTACAGTACTTCAAGTTATATAATGGGTATCGCAAAACATCGGAAACAATCGTACAGCATTACTAAAACAATTGTCAAAATGTAATGTAGTCGTAAAAACACCCCTAAATTCAACTTTATCGCAAACAAATAAATGTCAATTGTAATTTGCAAAAATAGCAAATTAGTTGTAAGCCAATCAAGGGCGCAGCTAATGAGTCAGTTACATTTTTAATAGACAGCAGAGAAGACATGCGCTACCGTTGTGGAATCATACAGAGCTGATACAACCCCTCCATCGTGCTTTAAGGAAAAAAAAATGATATTTTTTTGTATTATGTTTTTAAATAATACCATAATACATAATAACTATGCCATTGGACCTTTGGATTATTTTTATTTTATTACATAAATATCTCACAAATTCGGTCGATTATCGTCCGAAACACGAAGTTAGTCGATGCCCATTATTTACCTTGAATTATTGTAAGTAAAATAAAAGCGCCAGTCTCTTGGACGCCATCCCACAGTGTACAGATTTCAAACACAGTTTTTACTTATCATAGACATGGAGAAAACATGTTCTAGTCCATTTCAGTTAATGTACTTTAATTTTGTAAATGGCTCATTCTTTACATTCTACTTAAATTATATTATCTCATGTCGAAATAAAGGGTAGTTTGGTAGCTCTGTGTTGTTGGTCGACGCACGTGATCGCGTGAATTATTCATATTTCCAGTATATTTTGTGTGGTGTTGGGTTTTTTGTGGTAAGTTTATTTATCTAACATTCGAATAATGTTTATTTATGATGGAGGTGGACGACAAGCTGCCCCCTGATAAAGATAACCCCAAAAGTCATCATGACGACAAACCCGAGCAGGTGGAATTATCTCCCGACATCTTCTCCCAGTCTCAACAGGGAACAAAGATCAATAGAAAACGTCCAATTGATTCGGACGCTCCGTCCAATCAAAGTAAAAAAACAATAATAGATCCCGACCTTGCCTCTGCTTCAGTCCAGGATATTTTTAAGCACGCTAGCCTTTCTGAAGATAAGTTATACTGTAACGACGATAAAGCCCCATACATCGTCCATGTCTCTCGATCCTCCCCTGACCCAGCTGCTGGGGATACTATCCGCCCTATCAAATTCGGTCAATTTCTCTACAGAAATAATATATCTAATATCACTGATGATGGTGTGAAGCCCGTTGGACGGAATAGAATATCAGTTGAATTTAAAACTGCTGATGCTGCCAATAAGTTTTTGAAACACTCAGCTCTTACCAACAACAACTACTCGGCCATCATCCCATCATATCAGGTGACCCGTGTTGGTCTCATTAGGGATGTCCCAGGCCAGTGGTCAATGATCGAACTGGTTGAAGTCCTCAAAATCCCCTCTGGATATGGTAACATTTTGAAAGCTAGACGTATTAAGAAAAAAACTTTCATAGACGGAGGGCCGGTATTCACAAACACCCCCTGTGTAGTTCTTACATTCAGTGGACAAGCCTTACCACCTCGAGTTTTTTGTTTTAATAACTCCCTCCCCGTGGAACTTTACCAACTCCCTACTATACAATGCAATAGATGCTGTCGCTTCGGTCATATACAAACCCAATGCAGGTCAAGACCCAGGTGCTTCAAATGTGGAGAAGACCACATTGGTGACTCCTGCCAAGTCCCAGAGTCCCAAGCAGCCTGTCTCCTCTGTTCCAGCAGGCATTTCGCCAACAGTAAAGAATGCCCAGAACTGGGCCGACAGAAATGCATAAAAGTGTTAATGTCACAAGAAGCAATCTCTTTCTCTGAAGCCTCTAGCAGATGCCCTCCTGTACGCAAATCATATGCTGACGTTGCAGTTTTATTCGCCCCTCCAACCCCATCCCCTTATAATTCCCCACAATCCCAAAGTTCTTTCCAAATTCCCCCTCCAACCACCCCCCAACGTTCTTATAGAAAAACCATCTTCCAAACCCCCCGTCCCAGGCCCCAAATGCAAAAAGGTTACGATGTGGAAGCTCATCGCACTGCTGTTGGTAATTACGACCCCCCCTCTCCATCAAATGGCTGTGCTCTCAAGAATCCTCAACCCTCTGAAATAACCCCGAATGAAAATTTGTTAGACATCATCATATCTCTGTTAATCAATATTTTCGCTAAGTTTAATGATATAGAGTTACCGACCAACGTTGCCCAAAAACTTACCACTCTTCTTTCCCTTTTCCCCAACAATGGACTGTCTTCTTCAATGGAATTGTAGAAGTGCACACCCAAAAAAACATGAACTAATCAACCTCACAAATATGCATAAACCCTCTCTTTTTGCCGTCTCGGAGACATGGTTCAAACCGGGTTCCCGGTTCAGGATCCCGGGGTATGCATGCCTCCGTAGCGACAGAGATGATGGATATGCTGGTTGTGCCCTCCTAATTAAGAAACCCATCACATATTCGAGACTCCCATTACCCACATATAGTGAAGAAATTAATGTTGTTGCCGTTAAAACTTTAGAATTTTCTGGTATCTCCATATATGTCCGTCACCCTCACTCTTCCTTAATACCAGATATTAGTCGAATCCTATCTTCTGTTCCCAGTCCTATCATTGTTCTAGGTGACTTTAATTGCCACCATGTGGGAACCAATCGATCCGATGGCTTCGCTATCGACTTAGTAGAAATCTTTGATCAACACAACTTATGTATTTTGAACGATGGCTCCCCTACTCTCAGATATTATCCCTCAAACAACCCTAGCGCTGTTGATCTGTCACTGTGCTCCCCAAATTTAGCCTCCCTGCTATCATGGAAGGTTATATCGGATTCACACGGTAGTGATCATTACCCAATTGTCATCACAAAACCTAGCAACCAAATTCCTGCTAGAAACCTCCCCCCTTTATTGAAATACAAACTTCAACAGGGCAACTGGGAAAAGTTCTGTGAAGGTACAGATGAGAGAACCCAGGATGTCCCAACGATTACTGAGGAGAATTTCTTACTGGTACAGGAACAATTTAGCTATGCAATTAAAGCATCAGCTGATGAAGCATTTCCAATAAAAAATCCATCCTCGAACAGAATCATGTCCCCCCCCATGGTGGGACGCCGAATGCACACAGGTAGTAAAACGTAGGAGACAGGCCGAATTGCTTTACAACTCTTCCATGACCCAGGAAAACTTCAACGCATACCAGAAAGCTGCCGCACAGACCAGGAAGCTAATTACATCAAAGAAAAGGCATGGTTGGTTTAGATTTTGTGAAAGCTTATCACCCGCTACCCCCCCCTCACTCGTTTGGACAAATATAAAACGCTTCCGAAAAGCCTCCATGCACTCTATTGATCTACCATGCAATGATAGTTCTCTCTGGCTCGATGGGTTTGTGAACAACTTGGCCTCCCATTCAGCCCCAAATATTGACTCCATTCCTTCACCTACCCCGATGCTTTCCCGTAATCCATTGGACAATCCGTTCTCGTTCAATGAACTAACCCTTGTCTTAAACTGTCTTAAAGACTCATCCCCGGGCATCGATGGCATACCATACTCTTTCATTTCTAAATTTTCCGAACGTACCAGAAAACTCTTCCTCCAAATTATTAATTATATTTTCGATTCTGGATGCCCTCCAGACACATGGAAAAAGCAAATCATAATCCCTATCTTAAAACCTGGCAAAGATCCCGCTTCTTCTTCCTCCTACCGTCCCATCGCATTGTCCTCTGTGTTAATTAAAATCTTAGAACACCTCATCAAACTGAGAATGGAGTGGTTTGTGGAACACACTGGTATCTTGTCGGAGAGACAATTTGGCTTTCGCAAGGGAATGAGCACTATGGATAGCGTGAGCCTACCTAGTTTCTGATATTCGCCTGGCTTTCTCAAAAAATGAGTATCTAGTTGGAGTATTTTTAGATATTGCCTCTGCATACGATAATGTCCTTCTTCCCATACTCAGGCAAAAACTGCAATATCTGAGTATTCCTCCGAAGCTGGTCCATATCACTTGCAACCTTTTAATGTCTAGGAGCATCCAAGTTCGATCGGGACAATCAATCTCCCCCGCTAGACTGGTCTGGAAGGGTCTCCCCCAAGGATCAGTTTTGAGCCCCTTATTATACAATTTATATACGCATGATCTTGAAGAGGTTGTTTCTTCGTTCTGCAATCTACTCCAGTATGCTGATGATTGTGCTTTATATTCTAGTGGCAAATCAATCGAGAGGTTAGCTGCAAGTTTAAACCAGGCCATGGGTTACCTGAACGATTGGCTTTATAACCATGGTCTTTCCCTGTCTCCCTCTAAAAGCAGCGTTGTTATCTTCTCCAGAAAACGTACACTCCCGAATATAGAAATTTTTTGTGGCAATCTCCCAATCCCAGTCACCACCAAAGTGAAATTCTTGGGGGTAATCCTCGACTCCAAAATGACGGGAACACATTATATTGACCACATTTGCAACAAATGCGAAAAAAATATTAACATCCTGCGTGCACTCTCTGGTGTATGGTGGGGTTCCCATCCATACTCCCAAAAATTACTATATAATGCTATCATACGCAGTGTAATGGACTATGGTACATTTCTTTTAGAGCCTTGTAACAAAGCCGCTCTATCGAAATTGGATAAAATCCAGGCAAAATGTCTACGCATAATTATCGGGGCTATGAAATCTTCCCCCAATAATGCTGTACAAATTGAATGTGTAGACCCTCCATTACGTTTGCGCCGCCAATATCTTTCTGACCGGTTTGTTTTCAAAGCCCTCCAAATCTCCTGCCACCCACTCCGCTCTACTTTACAATCTCTCGATCAGCTCGTCCAGAATGAACCCTACTGGTTCCACAAAACCCCTCCATGTGTATTAATTAGTTTCCGCAGGCTATCTCAATTAGAATACCCTCTTTTCAAATCACCCAAATTGCCACTCTATCTCTCTAGTTACGAATCACTTGTCTTTTCTCCACATATACTTACTAACCTTGCTTTAGAAAAGTCGTCCTGCGAAACCAATTCCAAATTTAAAAATATTCTGCTAGCGAACTTCAAAAACTGGCTCACAATGTACACGGATGCTTCCAAAATGTCTGACGCTGAATGTGTAGGAGCTGCAGTTTGGATTCCTAGATACAAAATTATTTTAAGTTTCAAACTTCCTCCTTTAACATCTGTCTTCTCTGGCGAAGCTCTGGCTATCTTAGAAGCCATTTTATATGCTGAATCCCACTCCCTATCAAATTGTGTAATCCTTTCTGATTCCCGCAGTTGCCTCCAATCCATCTCTGGGAACCCATTTAAACACAAACTAAACTTTCTAATTATTTTCCACATTCGAGAAGCTCTTTGGAGATGCCAATCTAAACAAATAAACATTGTGGTGGCCTGGATTCCCAGCCATAGCGGCATCCTGGGAAACGAGACTGTGGACCAATGCGCCAAGTTAGCTATCAGCTCCGGTTCCCTCGACCATTATAAGCTATATCCCCACGACTTTTGCGCGTCAGCCAAGTCCCAATTAACTAAGGAGTAGAGTCTAGAATGGGCTTCCTCAAAACTAATTAAAGGGAAACACTACGGGGAAATATAACCAACCATCCCCATAAAACCATGGTTCTTCAAGTATCCTAACATAGACAAAAAGACTTGTTCGACCATCTGCCGTCTACGACTAGGCCACTCCTGCATACTGGTTCATCTCCACAAACTCAGGGTCAGGGACAATTCCATTTGCGAATGCGGATTGGATGATGGTACCACAGATCATATATTTTTTAATTGCCCTAAAAACAGATTCTCTTTGTATGATGTCCTTTCCCCCACCGAATTCCCCCGCCCTATAACATTTAAATCCCTCCTTACACATGCATGTATTATTCCCACCTTATCTAAGTTTATTTCAATTAACAATATATAATTATGACCTACTAACAAAATTGTGATCGTCTTTGTGTTGTTTTGTTTGTTCTAGATACGCAACGTGACTGGAAATACTGGCTCTTAACTCAAACACTTGCCTCTTCAAACACCAGTTTTTGGCAGAATTACTACAAAGTAGTAGTAGCCATTAATTAAAAAAGTGAAGTGAAAGGGTAGTTTTTCTTGATGTACCCTAAAAATGAGACACCCGGCTCGGTGACTTTGGACAAATTTATGTCAGATCTCAGATATCTCGAATGAAAATTTTTATTTGGTATTATGGTCCACATACAGAAAATGCCTCTTAAACTATTTACCCTTTCATGTGCAGCGAACCAGACACAATAGAAGTTTTATTGTTATAGACGTTCAGTGTCTGCAAACATGTTAAACTAATACCATAAAAGACTTAATTCATCTATCACACAAAAATACGATCAACAACATACCAAAGGCTCTGGTTCCTTCTTCACATATTCGATTTTATCCAACAATTTTTTATGTGGTAAGTGAAAAGGTATATCACGAGGTTTTCTGAAACAAAATGTTTCTATTTTATATAACATTCAAAAGAACTTAACCCATGACCTGTGAGTCAATATATGACACAGCATGTAGCAGCCACCTACACAAATAGAAATTATTTTCTCTGCTGTAGTGAATGTCTCAAGTGTTACAGATTTTTTTTTTGGCTATATTACATTCATCTATATGCCACTTACAATCAATCCAAGTCATCAAGAGTTGCCAATTGTAAGTAAAAAATAATCTCTTACAATACAGACTGCAATAGAACCTGGACATAATGAAATCCACAAATGATTATCAAGCAAGATGTTAATGCCAGCAATGCTTGTGGTAATCTTCTTTTGGAATTTGTTAGCAAGCCTGTTAGAAAGATGTTTCTAATTGTTCACAATCTCTAAGCAGTTGTACATAACATGGACTGATTCAGTGACAGAATTTTCTAATTTTTCCCGGACAAACCCTCCTTCCGATGAATTATACAATACAAACATCCTTTGTTGTACACCAATGGTAGTTACAGTATAAACATGGAACTTAAAAATATAATAATAATAAGGTAGGTAGTATATCTTTCTGGCGACCACTGGGTAAAAGGATTAGGTAATACTAATTTCAGATTAAGCAGTTAGGTAAACAAATCTTAAATTTATGACTCTTATAACGATGCTTTCTCTGCGGCCCACTACTGTCAGCTAAACTTATACATGTGTCCATATTTAAGAATCGTCCATCATCCATTTCTCCTTAGATGTTTACGTTTATTTCTATATTTACCTTATTTATATTTATTTATATATTAATTATATTTATATTTATGTATATACTTATATATATATATTTTACATTATATATATAATGTATTTTATTGTATTATTATTACTAATGTTTATGTATATTTAATATTCATGTATTTGCTTGTATACATCTAAATATCATCTGCTAATCCTGTAACGCTTTCTACATTCAATTAAATATCATAAAATGTAGGTACTATTTCCCAAACATATTTTGCTGTATTTCTGTGTATGACTATCTGTGGAGACAATTTTTGTCTATTTTGTTCTACTTTATATTATAATTTAACAACTGTCAGTTTCCCGAAAAATAAATAAAGAAAATCAGAAAAAAGATTATTATAATATTATAATGACTGATTAATTTTTTTTTAATAATTTCCAAATAAATAGCATTTTATATAGATAGGATCCAGTTTTAGAGCGTGTGTAATAAGAAAATTCTAACAATAACTAACATAACTCATAAGTAAAATCATACTAATACTAACAACATTTGATATGTAATTTAGAAATATGGAATAAAAGGCTCATTTATTTATTTATTTATAGATAGGATATAATAGTGCCATGTATTAAAATATCAGCCATTCCACAGCCTTCTTGTGAGTGGACGTTCTGGGCTTGCTGGCGTTTGGTCTCCACTCGAGAACTTTAATGCCCCAGCGGCCATCAGTTCTTCGAGTTATGTGGTTTGGCAACTGCCACTTACTAATCTGCTGGGCTATGTCGGTAAAAATATATGATCCGGGCTAATATAGGATCATGAAATAAATTATTCTAGTCAAGATACAGGATATTTTAAGCCTAGGAGTAGCCTAAGGAAGAACCTGGGTCACGGTGTAGCCTTCGGGGCGGGTTAGAACCTGGTGAAAGTTAAAGTAAATGGGTTTTTATGTACCTGACAAATGGTGTGGGGACTGGACGAATATTTCTCTGTAATACTTCAATTGCCGGTAAAGTTGATAATTTTCGCCGAAGTTCTCTATTATGCGACATGGCGTACAGAGTTTACGATGAGAACTTTTTTAAAACTCTGCTTGAACTGTATTTCATAATAGATACCTAATAGACACAATCGATTCTCATTTTTGTTTATTTCCAAGGAAACAAAACATTTTTTTTATCCAAAAAGTATAGGCGGAAACGAGGCGAAAACAAAACGAGAAATAAGTGCAATTTTTTTGGAAGTTTATTTTATAGATCATAAAAAAGATTTTCTAAAAACAACAGAGAAGTAAGTACCTAATAGTCGCTATGTTTTGTTTACACAATTAATTATAACAATACGGGTAAGAGACATTGATGTTAAAAGTAATATGAAACATAAACCGGTCAAGTGCGTGTCGGTTCAACTCCGGATTCCCAAATTCAAAACAGATTCCACTATTTTAAATTAATTTGAATTCGTTCACTTAAAAGTTATATTACTCTATGACTAATATCAAGGCTTGATAACGTTACCAATTCTCATTGAAACTTACGTTACATAACGTTATTTTATGGAGATACTTTGGATAACGGTACGTAGGTAATAGCAGAAAGCTAATAAAAAGAATAATATTCCTATTTGCTACTTCTTTTATTTTAATTCTGTATTGTAACAATACCACAAAAAAAAAACACTAAAACGATGTCTTACAGGTAATTTTAACAGACATAATGAGAATTAATATAAAACACAGTCTACGTATCCAGTGTGCGCACCTAGTTGGCCTTCTCTGATATTTTTTATCATTCTAGTTAAGAAATGACGTGGTGCCGCCTTTTGGAGATGCTAAATATTATTAGTTTTTGTGGATGTATAGAGCCCATAGAGCCGAAAAGACTTTAGTTTTTTCAAGGTGAAAAGAATTTAAAACTCGTGTGGAAACAAAACTAATACGAAAATTAAATGTCTACATAGCGATAATGAGAGTATATAATCCAAAGGAGACTTCCAAAATTTTCTTCTTGAGGTATTCGACACCAAACTAGTGTTGCATTATATTCCTCAGCCGAAGGGAGTTGCTGAACGCACCATAAGAACAATAATTTTCAGGATTGAATAAGTGATTTTGGGATGAAGCTTTGAATGCCACAATATATTTAAAGAATGGATTTCTAACAATGTTGGTTGGCAATGCAGTCCCTGAGCAAATATAGATGGGCGATCGTTAAGAGTATATCGCTAATAACTCATCTTAGAGTTTTTGGAAGTAAAGCTCAAGTTCTTATTAAGGAGTCGAGGAAGAAGTTTAATTTGATTATGGCGGGTTATTGTGAAAAAAGAGCTTAGGCATAGGTTTAGGAGCTTGGACAATCCGAAAGAAACTACTGCAAAAGCTATAGTATTTTAGGAAGGGATTCCAACAGTTGTCTCAAGCGCGAAGTAGGAAGAAGTTTATGTGGTGATTTATTGTTCTTCTGACCAGCTTGCAAATCACTCTTCTACTTCGAACATAACCCATAATCCTCCGCTGTAGATGGAGCAGATATATGTGAAGACTCAGTGGATTCTTTTGAAGAAGTGTTAGAGAATTTAGTGGGGGAAGAGACACAGGCTCTAATCACAGAAGACGCTGAAGAACAAGTTTTTCTAAGGTCTAATGCCACTGAATTGGAGAGCGTAGAAGCAATTCGTCGGTAATGATTACCTACTCTCAAAAGTTTGGCGAGGATTATCTTAAAACCTTTGCTCTTAGTATAAAACTATACTCTATATGACTTTCACTAGGTTTAGCAGAAGTAATGAATATAAATATACATTTCTAAGGCCTACAGCCTTAGCGAAGAGTTATATATGGAATAAACTGATATGTTCATTGAAAAGGGTACTGAGAGGAAATTATGAAAATTGCCTGTATTAATAAACCGCAAAGATTGAACTCGTGTCTCAGTCTCAATATTTTTTTTAATACTCTTAATATGCAACAACAACATACAATACATAATAATATGGGACTACAATAAATGGGGTGTTTAAAGAGGCTACAGATAATGTAGTCCTATGCTTATCTATCGATATGACAGTCGGTTGTCTGTATTCAATTTGTTTTCTCAAAGTCAGTTACACGCGCGTCGCTCGCGAGCGCAAATGCAGATTCATGCCGTAAGAAAATGCGCCAAAAAATTATTTATATACACGACCGCATCTATAGCATATAAATCAATATGTGATATAATTTATTTCGATAGGATTTAGTGATTTTATCTAGATTAGAAACCAAATCGATAAGTACCACAAATTATTTTAAAAATCACCAGAAGAGTTGTACGGTTACAAGTACGGTAACGGTTAGACGGGTGAACTAACTGAACAAATAATCATTAAATAGGCTCAGAAGGATTGACTTAAATCTTGTAGAGCAGTATTTTATAATCATTCCATATATTTTGAGAAATGTTCGTCACATATTTTGAGACTTGTCCTATTATTAATTTATACGAGAACGCTCCCTTGGATAAATTAATTCCTGAGAACGTACCCTTCCTTTCATGGACTATCGATCGATCCTACCGGCCGTGACGACATTTTGTTTTGATAATTCATTTAATATGGCAACACCGTGGCAAAAAAGTGAAACGGACTCGCTGAAAGCTGTTGGCGCTATTTTGCATCTAAATTGATAAATAATTGTCTAAAGTTCTTAAAAACTGGTTCACGTACACGTTTCCCTGATAACTAAACGTATCTTGTAAACAAATACCAATAATTGGCAGCCCCCAGTTTTTATCAAGGTAATAGAAAATCTTTTCATGTAGACAACTTTCACCTAACACCCGCCTTGCCTACCTTTTATTATTTATTTAGAACACAAGTCGATATTGATGGAACGAAATTCTAAACCTATGTATGCAAGAAAAATATAATGTGTGATAACAGGTAATCTAATAAAAGGTATATCTTAGATATTTTGATTCTTGTCCATGTTTTTATATCCGCATGGAAGTAATGGAACTAGCGACTTCAGACTTAATTCATGTAGCAATGTATTAGTAGTATGTATTTGGAGCTTTAACAGCAAGCTTGGCGGTGAGAGAGGGGCTGGCTGAAAAGTTTGTTTTAAATTCATCACTTCTGTCTTGTTTATTAATTATTATGTGAATTTGCAGATAGCGCCATGGGTTCTCAAACATAGCTGAGTGATGAAGTCTATGGTGCTAGCTGTGTTGAGGAATTGAATGGCTATGTATTATTACGCCAGTAAATTAAACGAGGCCTCATGTAGCGGTTGTAATATCAGAGTGCCACCAGCCCCAACTGAGCCTGCACCAGCACCTCCACCACCAACCAACCATGCCCCCTTGCCTCCCGACCCAGCACTCTTGCATGGCACTGGACTTTCTTATTATGATGTAAGCCAAGTTAATCATTTTCTAAGATGAAATCTTTAATGATTTAACAGGGTTTGTTAAGCCAACATTGCATAAAATTTTTCAGAATGATGACTACTATTCAATGGTGAGGGGTAATAAGTTCATGTCTGAAACAGCCTGCAAACACATTGTGATGAATGGTGCAATCAATTTTGTCACAACACAAAAAGTGGACCCACCTCAGGTATGATAGACAACTACAATTTTTTTGTATTATTCAAAATATATATGCTATGCTTCAATGCCTCTTAATGTTGTTTCAGTTGTCAGCTGTCCTTGCACCAGGAGTTAAAGCATTAACAGCTTTGCCATATGTGAACTCTTCTAATGAGAAGCTTGATATTGAGTACAAAGATGGCCAAATAGTCAGTGCCACATTGGACACATTGATAGACATGCTCCGGCCTGGGGCAAGCAAGTCTTTCACATTTACTTTTCTACTATGCTCACGCCTCTTTGTTAAACCACATGAACTTCTCAGCAAACTTTGTAAACAATATTTCAAGAATTATGATAAAATAGTAAGTATGGCTTAAGACAAAGTTATAATGACATTTGTAATAATCCAATTACTTACTGATATGCAAATGACAATAGTAATGTATGGATTGAAAATAATATCTTATTTTATTATCAGGGTAAAAATGAAGTTAAAGATCTAGTTGAAAAAGAATTAACAGATATGATAGCACTAGTTAGAGTGCTCAATCAGTGGACCAGTATGTTTCCTTATGACTTCCGTGATGATCGGGTTATGGCTCTTGTTCGAAGTATAACACAAAGGTATGTTTTATATTTCTATTACTTTTACAATTATATTGCCAATAACATTCTGCAATATATGAATAAAAGATAAATACAACTCTCTTAGAAGTTAAGTTGCTTTCTAAGTGATTTTGAACATTCCACCCATATCTCTAATTTCATACAAATCCGTTCATGTTTCCTGTGACTTGAGCAACAAATCTGTTTAATTTTTTTACCCCGTGGGAACTAAGTAGTTCTTTATCGGGATTAAAAGTATCCTTCGTTCTAATCCAGGGCATATCTTACCTGGGTCCAAATGTCATTCATCTCCGCTTATCCATTTCACATTTATATTAGTTTATATCATTATTATTCTACCCTTGGCTTTGCCTGTGTGGAATTACTTTATTGCTGATATGTTTAATTTGTTTATCCCGCGGGAACTACTCCACACCAGGGTGTGTCTACCTATAACAATCTTCATCCAAATCCGTTCATCCATGTTACCATGATTGAGCAACAAATAAACATTCAAACCTTTGATTTATAATATTAGTTAGATATATTATATACTAGAACCTGTATTGCCATTGTATCAAGTGCAATAATATCTCCAGTAAATCTGGTGGAGAGCCACAAGATCCAGCCACAGTCTACCCACAGTCAAATAATTTTTCAGTAAAGTGACAGTGTTTGATTTAAGATGTTGGCAGTTTCTTGTGAGAACACAAGCTTTTGTCTCATACTTGTAAGCTTACACCTGAAAAATTTTTATATGTTCAACAGATGTGCAGCTGAGCATATGGCTTCAGTTAGAGTGGAAGTGTCTACAATGTTGGAAAAGTTGCTCGACAAGTTAACAGCTTTGGAACAATATGAAGAAACTCTTGTGAACATACCACAAGTAATGTCAGTGGATCAACTACCTCAGGTGCATACTTTTTTGTTCAGTTGTATGTAACTCCTGTTTGGGATTTTTTAGTATTGTGTAGACGTATTAGTCCAGTAAAAATACGCAATTTTTGTGGTGTAACTTCCTATGATCTTAAAGTTCCTGATTTATTGAAGAAGAATAGAATACCCATCAATAATAAAATAAAAATATTTTCTAACAATTCTGTAGTTAGCTTTAGGTATAGTCATCATCATCATCTAATTTCAGAGCCATGCTCTTGTAGGTGGAGATTTTAAACTCCAAATTAGGGAAGATTGTGTGGTGGTTTCCCTCTTGCCTTCCACACCGCAGTTTAGGTATAGTATAGGTATTGAAATTAAGGTTTTAATTTAAATATGGTTTGAATATTATGTAATAGACAAAAGGTCATATTGCTTATGCGAATACATTTGCGAATGATAATTTTTGTAAACAAACAAGTTCAAGTGGTGTGTTGGAGTTACATGTTATATGCCTCCCCATCCCAATTATTATACTATGCTTCTATTTGTGTTCTATTCTGGCTTAAGTATTGAGTGATATGCAGCATGTATCATAAAGCATGCTCAATGATGTTCATATTTTACTTATCATAAACACATTAATATTGTTTGCTTTTGGTATAATCTAGTAACCAATATTGCGAATTTTATTTTCACAATTGAGTGTCAAAAGAATTATACCTGATCAAGAATCCTGTATATTTAAGAGGCTAGTTTAAACATCTGGGCCACAACAATACTGTTAACGCCACTGCTTGACAACAGATTTAGATGTATGTAAGTATGTCTGTCTGTTCCTTTGGGGCATCCTGCAGCCTAAACGGCTTGAGCGACTTCGAAGTGCATGGTGTCGTTAGATTCGTCTCGATACCTGGAGTGTCATAGGCTACATCTTATGGTGAAAAATCCAACATGGTATCCGCAAAATACAAACATGCTCTTGGGTTTTTGGATTTTATAATACTTAAAATAGTTATTTGCTTATTGTGAATACAAATGTTTATTTTGCTAAACTCAAATATTACAAAAGTAATAATTATACTCATTTTAATATTAGATAACAATAGATAACAGTTGGATGTTGCGAATGTATATATTTGTTAAACCGTAATTAAAGCCCCTTTTCTTTATAACTACACTACCGACCCTCCCAGGCTTCGCACGGGTACAATTAGTTTCTCTAAATGTAATGTGTATGTTATGTTAACTTATTATACATATAAACTTTCCAGAAGAAATTCTTGAAATGATAATGTAAATCATATCAAAATCCGTTGCGTAGCTTAGGACAACTAAATGCTCAAACAGACTGTGAATTTGTTTTAAGGTATTTAGAGATTATAATACCCGTAATTTTTGTCTACAGATATTTCTATAAATAGTTGTGTTTAAATGTGATGGAAAATAGAATTGGTAAACTTACAGACTATTCCTTCCTTCTTAGTCCTCATGTTGACTACATATCTTTTCCCCTATTTGAGATTCGAAACTATCAACCTTACAGATGTAGTAGGCTTAATGACAATCCAGCAAGTAATCTGCACGCTCATTTACCATACCCTAACTTTGAAAAAAGTTAGTGGGTCAAACATTTTATAATTATTCATAATAAAATAATTACTAAGCATCTTCATACAGATTGCTAGAAAAATAAAGTTTTTAGAATTATAAATAACTCTGATTAATAGATATTTAAGAAAATAGACTGGCGAAAATGATAAGTTAAATAAATAATGTGTGCATGTGCGTTGACACTTCTGTTTTACAAACTGACCTGCATAATAATTGAACCCACTGTATTATAATATAACACTTGTATACATTTTTCCAGGGCGACATCTTAACTTTAGGATTAACACCTGTAGAATTGGCGAACCAGTTGACGATTGTTGAGTTGCACAAATTGTCATTTGTTGGTCCGGAAGAGTTTGTCCAAACATTTGCACCATCACAGCCACCACAGCAGGCATCCAGTGGAAATAGTACTATCAGTTTGCACCATGTTGAAACAAAGAGCACGAGAAACCTGGAAGCTTATGCAGATTGGTTCAACAGACTCAGTTATTTAGTTGCAACTGACATATTAAAGGTAGTGTACTTTTTATTTTCGGTAATTACAAATTTATTTACTTCGCAATTTAATAAAACTCAATTGATTACTTGATATTCACTAATTTTATATAGCTTTTACATAGGGTCTAACAAAATTAACCCAACAAACTTTGGCAATTGCACGTACATGACAATAAAATAATATATTCGTTAAAAAAACTAGCCTTAAAAATTTTTTTTCCAAGTAATAAAATTAAATGTAAGTGCAAATGAAAATACACATTAACAGACTTACTTCATTTCGATTGTATCTTGTTTTATCAATGAGAAAAAACAGGCAACGTTCCATTGATATGAAAGACGTCAAAGGGGGTGACGGGTGGCGGGGCACAGGGCGCAACCAATCACAGCAAGTCGCGGCGGCGTTGGGGCAAGCGCAGGCGGCGAGCGGCGAGTTGTTGCCTTTCGGCGTCTTCAAAGATACCGCTGCACGTGTTTGTGTGTTGTGACAAAGTACTTAGAGCGCGCGGCCATTAATGTCCAACTCACAAAATTTACATTTCTAAATTTAATTTTTGGAATAAAATCTGTTACTTAACTTTAATGTTTTATTTTTTTCGTAGGAGAGAGGAGGGAGGCCTTTGCCCAGCAGTGGGATAGTATGGGCTCCTATTAATAATAATAGGTACATCCTATACATACATTCTGCAAAATTTGTCGGGTTAATTTTGTTAGACCTTATATACACAAAAGGGATAAAAAGTTAATTGAAATCTGTATCAACGAGAATGAAGTTGGGGGTAAAAGCTTTCTTATTTTTCTTTAAAGGCTATAAAAACTAAATACAGAGCTCGGGTAATAGAACAATGGGTGATGACTGCAAGAGAGTGCTTCAACTTAGGAAACTTTAACTCGCTTATGGCTATCATCAGTGCCCTCAACATGGTGCCAATAACGAGACTTAAAAAAACGGTACGTATTTAATTCAACAGGATTGACATTTTACTAATAGACTAAGAGGTCACTGTCGTCGGTAACGCTATGTCATGGAGTACCAGGAGAAAATAGTCTCTATGGAGAGAAAGGCAAGGGTCTCTTTTAAAAACGTTGGACTGCTCAGGCGAATTATGATATATACGATCAAGAGAAAAAGTAGGTTTCTGTTGACGTTAAAATAAGTCAAAATAAGGGTACAAGATTTCTTCTTAGCGAGTCGATGGCAAAAATATCAAATTCTTGAGGAACAGAAGTACAGCATTGAACAGCGATCGATCTCAATTAGTAAGATTAGAAAAACTTGTCAGTTAAGTCTCATCTGATGGATTTTAGGGCTGCATCCAGAGTTGGTTTTTATGTGATTGAGTACCCGTTCTACGTCATCCACATACATTGTATCCTTGACCAACATTAGATATTGGGTGATCTTTGCTCTAGCGGTTCTCAGCCTAACAGTTTTTTCTATCTGACCAATTTTATTTATCTCGACGATTTTTTTTTACTTACATTTAGGTATCCTGTTATGGCTATCCAAATTATTATAAGATCTTGATCGATGTCATATGGACCCCTTGGTACCCATGTCTAGTAGTTTTTATGTCTGACCAATTTTGCATTTATCGATACAACAGTATTATCTTATATGTAGATACATCTTCACTTAGTTATGTATTATTATTATTGCTGAATAAGCAGGCAGTTGAAACAACTGATGAAGCTTATATCTGAGGTCAATTTCTCAGTTGTCTGAGTTAAATATTTCCATTTTTTTTTACTTCAGTATTTATTCAATTTGTTTTTAAATTTGTTGATATTGTCTGCGACGACAATTTCTTCTGGTAGTTTGTTCCACGCTTCTACCACTTTATTACTGATAATATGTCTGCGAGGGTTGTTAGATGAAGTCGTTTTGCTAAGTCTAAATGAATGCTGGCGAAGGCGTGGGATCTGGAATCGTGTGAATAATTTGTCAAAGCCTTGTATATCATAATGTCCATTAATTATTTATTATACAATAGTTCAAGGACACAATGAATAAAAGCTCATTTTCATAATCGATATTTATTTTCAGTCTTTCAAACTTTTTGTCTATCTCTCTAAACTTACTCGGACTATAGTAGTTAGTTATTCTGTGCTAAGCTATGCTGAATGAGATATTTAAACTCTAAACTTGCGTTACAGTGGAGCCGCACGTCTGCTGTGTGTGGCCAACAACTTAGACAGCTAGAACTTTGCGTGGAACCCAGTGCCAATCATGCAAGGTAATCTCTTTGTATTATTGAATTAAATACAGGTGTTGTGTGTAAAGGGTAATAACTAATTTTCATTCAAAGTATAATCGACCACATTACGCGATATTTTCTGCATTTTAGTTAAAGGTGGCAGAGTTAGTAGCCATGTAAGGTGATATGTTTAAATTTTTATTATATGATATTTTGTATTTTTTTGCTGCTTTTCAAAAAATAACTCATACATTTAAACCTATTTCATTCAAGCGAATTTGCTTTTTAATAATTCGCCAGGGGGACGGCGAGACGGTTATGTGGGACTCCCCTCCCCTGACGGGAGGGATACTCACTAAAACCCCGCGGCGACCTTCTTCGGCAGTAGGGAGGACCTGGGAACACATAAGCGGCTCCAGGCTCCCCCACGACCCGCCCCCCCCTCATAAGGGGAGGCGCATTCCCGGAGGGTGTCTAGCGCACCCTCCGTAGGGGGCGCTGTCGTGCCTCACACCGCGATCAGCGACCCCCCCCTCCCCCGGTCGCCTATATCGCCCCGAGATGTAGCCACCCGCGACCCTCAGGCGACGGTGCAGGGGGGCTAGCGAGTGTTGCCGCCTCCCCGACGTGGCATCCTGCGAGCGGGATCGGCCCTCTCCCGCTCTGCGGCCTCCTTCTGGAGCATGACTCTCTCTCAGAAGGAGGCCGCTGCCCTCCAACCCTCCTCGCTAATGCTGGCGGAGACAGATCTCGTCCGATCGAGCAGGTCTCTATGCTCGGACTGCCACGCCGGGCAGTCCTCCAGCGTGTGGTGGGCGGAGTCCTTGTCGGACGCGCAGTGGTGGCATCGTGCTATCTCCTCCCGTCCGATTCGACTCAGGTACTCACCGAAGCACCCGTGCCCGGTGGGTATCTGAGTCAACCTGTAGGTGACGCAGCCTTTCCTCCCCATCCATGCTTCGAAATTCGGCAGAACGGCTCCGACGGCGCGTTGGCGGGCGCAGCCTTGTATCACAACCGTTTTTATGTTTGTTTTACCGACTACCTACTTTATTACTTAATATGTTACTTAGGCTCGTCGTATTACAGAATGTTACTCAAGCAGAAATCTCCGCTTGAGGAGAGTTAAAAAGGGACACCTTTATGTCACTGTATAGCGGCATCTCTTTCTAACTATGCTCAAGGGCAAATCTACGTTTGAGCAACATTCTGAAATACGGGCATTTATATGTTTAGTATTTTATAAGTACCTATATATAAGTATATACAATGTGTAATCTCGAACCTTGATCAAACGAAATGGGCGGATATTAGAGACAAATTTATCGATGAAAATCAGAGATATATTTTTTTAAAGTTACCTACCCCAAAATCCCAGCGGTTTAATTTTTTTTTTTCATGAAAACTTAATTTATTAACTTTTTCTTCATTATTTCTTAAGTAAACATTGCATTTTCTTCAAAATAGTCTCATTTGAAAGCTGGATAATGTGCCTATCTAAAAAAATAAAAAACGATATTAATATCAAACAAAAACTTAAAAAAAAAAAATATGAAAAGAAAATTTTGAAAAAAAAATCAAGTTTATTCTTATTTTTTGTCTGTAACTTTAAAACTAGGTCGTTATGCTGTACTTTTTTGCACAGTTTATTAAACTTCATGATTTGATCTACAAATTCACCAAATTGCAAAGCTCTATCTCTTTTCATTATCATAATATCCACCGTCAAAGTAGATCAATGCAAAAAATGCTTTGATTTTACTGAAGTCGAACAATGGCAGGTAAAGGTCGGAAGAGAATAGATACATGCCACCAGTACGAGTGAGTGAGAGAGTGTAGTATACCTATCAGTTATTGATGACTCAGACTTTTTGTATTTACATTTAATTATGAAATAAAACAAAGTTGTATAAAATCAATTAATTTATTAGATTTTCAAAATGACCCCCATTTTCCTGAGCACAGACTGTAGCCCTTAAAATTACACTGCGGGTTGTTTTTTTTAAAACGTCTCTAAGATTATTTCTAATGTCATTTCCCGCTGCAGTTATTCTTTCCAATAGCTCCTCTCTACTTCCGATTGGAGTGCTGTAAACCAGCTGCTTCATATGACCCCACAAATAAAAATCAAGTGGGGTCAAGTCTGGGCTTCGTGCAGGCCACGCCACTGGTCCTCCTCGTCCTATCCATCGGCTTCCATAAATTTGATTTAAATACGCACGCACGATTACGCTGAAGTGGGCTGGAGCGCCGTCATGCTGGAACCACATCCCGCGTCGCGTTTGCAAATTAACATCTTCCATCAGGTTTGGAATATCTTCTTGCAAAAATCGCAAATAGGCCTGTCCTCTCAACCTTTCCGGTAATACAAATGGTCCGATTAGGTAATCGCCGATCATTCCAGCCCAAACATTAATAGAAAATTCAATTTGGAAAGATGCGGGCCGCACCGCCAACGGATTTTCATCCTGAGGCATCCACAAGTGCAGGTTGCGGAAATTTGTAATTCCAGTCCTATTGAAATTGGCTTCGTCGGTCCACAGGATGTTGTCAGAGAAATTCATGACAAGACGTCTTTGCCGCAATAACCACGAACAAAACACAGCTCTGGCGTTGTAGTCTGGCTCGTGTAAATTCTGCACTTTTCGAAAATGAAAAGGGTACAAACCTTCTTGTTTTAGGATTTTCCACACTTTGTAATGCGACATCCCCAACTGACGCGCTATTCTTCTAGTGCTAGTTGTGGGGTCTTCATACACCAAACGCAGCACTTGTTCCTCCATTTCCACGGGTACAATGACAGCACGTTCACGAAGGCGACGTCGTAGGCCATTTTCACAAAACTCTCTATGCACAGCTGAAAAAACTCTGTAGTCAACGGCAGGTCTTCCCGGAAATCGCTGACGATATTCTCGAGCGGCAGCGCGAGCATTGCCATCGCAGAACCCGTAAATGTAGTGGATATCCGCTAACTCGCGAGCAGGTAAGTTGTCTATCGCAGCAGACATTACGAAAAAAATGAGCGTATTCAACGTGCAAGTCCGGAAACGTTACAAGATGAACTGTTTACAAAAGTGAAACCCTGCCTAAACAGAGTTACCAATAACCGATATAACGCTCTCTCACTCACTCGTTCTAAGTGGCATGTGTCTATCTCTTTCGACCATTACCTGCTATTGTTCGACTTCAGCGAAACAAAATTTCTTTTGCAATGACGTAATTGGCGATGGATATTATGACAATGAAAAAAGATAGAGCTGTGCATTTTGGTGAATTTGTAGGTCGAATCTTGAAGTTTAATAAACCGTGCAAAAAAGTACACCATAACGACCTAGTTTTAAAGTTACAGACAAAAAATAAGAATAAACTTGTTTTTTTTTTCAAAATTTTCTTTTCATATTTTTTTTTTTTGAAGTTTTTGTTTGATATTAATATCGTTTTTTATTTTTTTAGATAGGCACATTATCCAGCTTTCAAATGAGACTATTTTGAAGAAAATACAATGTTTACTTAAGAAATAATGAAGAAAAAGTTAATAAATTAAGTTTTCATGAAAAAAAAAAATTAAACCGCTGGGATTTTGGGGTAGGTAACTTTAAAAAAATATATCTCTGATTTTCATCGATAAATTTGTCTCTAATATCCGCCCATTTCGTTTGATCAAGGTTCGAGATTACACATTGTATAAGTCTTGACCTAAATAAAATCATTCTTGTTACAATTTTTGTTCTGTAGATGTGATTTCGTATTTATAGCACAAAATACCTGTCTATAAGTATCTGTAGCAGACTCACTCCTTAGAAAGAAAGTCTATCAATACACAGTGGACCCGCATGGTGGATTATACTCCATGCCCTCTCTGTGAGAGGAGGCTTTGCCACAGTGGGCACGTGTAAGGTTGTTGATGACACAGGTTACATTATATACATGGACAAAACATGCCTGAAATCTACCTCCGTGTTACAGTTACACAGTCTAACTAACGTGTTATAACTTGTACGGCCGGCGCAGGCGCCATACTATGAGACCAAACGGTGCGTTCCATCTCAAATATCTACAACTTTTTTGTTTCTTGACATTTTGAAATGAAATTTTGTATGCATTATTGCTGGGTGTAAAGAAATAATGTAAATGTTATAAAGTACAATAAAGCGTTTACAAACAAAACACCTACTACTTACCTATATTGTTTGTTTTCAGTTTAATCGATTATCTAAGTATTGTATATATCATATCATATATCATCAAAGCATTCCAATTTTTTACTTACATTTCGATATCCTTGGGAAGTGTTCCCGAACGAGTACGACATTGGAACCTTCAAGAAACGAGCCTACACCTTCCTCAAAGGCCGGCAACGCATCTGTGACGCTTTTGGTGTTGCGGGTGTCCATGGGCGGCGGTGATTACTTTCCATCAGGTGACCCGCATGCTCGTTTGCCGCTCTCTCATATAAAAAAAAAAAAAAAAAAAAAGTGTTAAAAATTGTAAATTTGGCACTCTGTCGGTATTTACACATCCAAATCATGATCAGCCCGTAAACATCCCATTGCAGGAATATAGGCCTACACTCGTATAATGAGGGAGATTATGGGTCATAGTCCACCATATTGGCCCAATGTGGGTTCGTGACACATTCAAATGCCGTGTATTATTGTTTATGATTTTACCTCTAGTATTCATTCCCTTTTTGTTCATAGTTGCGGCCACATTATTACAAACAATTACAATATATACACTCTTTATATTTAAATTACTTGTGTATCTGTTTATTATGTAAGGAAGCGAATGGTAAGTTCGCGGCGCGACATCCGCCTGAAATATACCACTTCAAGGGCCCTGCCTATGTGGGCATAAAAATAAATTAAAACATGCATGCGATAAAGCAGGATGGAGCTCTGAGGACCTATCCATTTTTAACACCATTGCAATATCACTATTAAAGTTTTTTCCGACAGGTACCGAGCAGCGCTTGCGGCAGCACCCACCGAGACGGCAGTGCCGTTGCTATCCGTAACCTGCAGAGATTTGCATTTTGCTAATCAAGGCTCTTCTTCAAAGTTAGTTTGCCTGTCTTTATATTTTTTGTTACGTGCTGAATACAAGTAGTAAGCTTACCAGTCCTGTGCTGTTCGTCATCCAAACAATCATACACATACACATGCAGTTTTATCTCCTGAACGCATAATGATAACCATGGGCGGCAGCAGTGCTGAAAGCATTAGTGATTGTACATTATGCAAACAAAATAATTTACTTTGCCACCCTGAGGTCTGAGAATGAATGCTTTTTAAATCTGAAATTTTTCTATATTATCATTTACACAGCTATGCCCAGTTGTGTTTGGTTCCAGAAATAGATAAGAGTGGTGCCAGGCCAAAAGAAATGCGGAATTTTTACCTCTGTGGCTTTGTAAACATTATCAAGTTTATAAAGCGGAGGTCGCGGGCTCATTCCCGTATTAGTTTGGTTGATGGTAGGTCATTTTTAAATTTCCACATGGCCAGCTACTGCCACCTTAAATAAGTCTGTCGTCAAGCAACAATGTTGTTAGTATTGTTGTGTTGCGGCTGATTGGGATAAAATAGCCAGTCCCTTATTAAAGTTGGGGTTTCCGGATGAGCGCACTTCCACCTTCTGCCTCATCCTCACTGATCCTCACACTTGATGTTCAAATGTGATCGAGGTCAAGCTCTAATCCGTTGCGCATTAAAATTACTTAGTCAATATTTTTGCTCGAAAATATTTATTTTTGGAACTTGTCAGGTTGCCGGGTAACCGCGTGAATTTCGAGAAGTGTTCGCTGCTGGCTCGCCACGTGGGCACACAGCTAGCGGCGCGGCGGCTGCAGGCGGAGGAGCCGCACCCCGCCGCCCCCGCGTCCGCACCGCACCCCGCGCGTCGTTTATTCGCGGACAGGCCCGCACTCGCAGAGAACGGTAAGTACTCTAACCTAGCCAAGCCCACTGGCTCAATTGTCCATTTACGTCCGAATACTCAAACGCTCCTTAACTTCAAGAGCCCCTTAAATATCATATGGTCGGTTTGAAACATATCTGCCTGACAACTTCTCTAAAATGCATTTTTTTGGTTCATAGCTAACTTAGGCATAAGCAGCATATAATTTGCAAAATAGACATTAGTGTCAATTTTTATGTACACGCGGCCGCACGACGACCATAACACATCTACCGGGTCTCGCCGCGTTCACATCTCCGATAGCGTCGCGTGACCAGCTTACATTGGCAATATTACGGTCGCCGTGTCGGCTGCACATAAACTAAACTATTTTTATGTTGCATAAATTTATTTAATTGCTTATAAATTAAGATTATTATGTTGTTTATTTAAATGCCGAAATGATGATGACTTGCATTTGTATGTTCTTTTGTTAATAAATAATAATAATAAATATTTCGACAACCTCATCATCTAGTCCCAAACCTTTTACTATGGGTAGTACATAACGGATATGTCGATGATGATAACTTTGACGACCTGTTTGGTGTAATGGTTAGAAACTCTGACTGCTATACCAAAAGGTTGCGAGTTCGAATCCCACTAGGGGTATATGTTTGTGTGATGAATACGGACATGTGTACCCGAGTTACGGATGTTTTCATTATAATTAGTATTGTATTTACAAAAAAAAATATATTTGTGTAGTATATCAACCATCTGGTATCCACAACACAAGACTGTATGTGCTTACTGTGGAACTAGATGGCGCCGTGTGTATGTCTAAGGATATTTATTTATTATAAGAGTTACAATGGCATTGTCTACCTTCAGTAGACACCATATAGAGTACCACTGTTGACCCTGATTTACAGGAGTTTCAGTGGGAGTAGTATAGATAATATATATGTACCTATATCGATACTAAATAAACATCCTCGGGAATAAATGTTCGTATTCATCACGTAAACATTTACCCCTCGCGGGATTCGAACCAGCAATCCGTTTAGCAGACAACGTCACTATCGCCTCTGTTCTATCGCCTAAGTTCTGTCGTCAATAATTGTATTTAATTTGAAAATGGAACATAAGTATTGCCTTTAAATGTAAAAAGATGAATTAGGTAATTTGTTGTATGTTCTATTGACTAAAATTAAAATCTCATGTTACAAACATGACCAGTAAATAAATGATTGATTATGATTGAAATGTCGTCGTTATTAAAACAGACGTTTCCAAAATAAGTTAACGTCTTTTTAAAATTTCAAATCCTGATTGAAAGTACAGAAGCTATAATGTAAGTAAGCATACTGAATTGAGGCATACTACTTGCTTCATGTTATGATGACATATTCGTCACGGAAATACTATTTTTAAATAGCTGTAGTTGGTTGCCCACTTAGTCAATGTTAGCACTATTTAAGAGAAGCTTTCTTAATTAACGACCATTTTCATATTTTTATGCCTCCATGCAGTACAGCGCCCGTGACGATGTTGTTGTCATGTCGGTGTCGGAGAAATTGTAGAACAGGCGTTATCTTTGACAAAAGCCGTAAAATCATATTAAACCAATAAGGGTTCACAGATACACTTGTGCAGATATCCGGCTCTCACAAAGCTGCAACAAGGGCAACAAACAATGTTGCTTTTCCTCACCCATCACTCCGCACCCTGACTTTGTTCAGTTTTACGCCTAAGGCACGCCACGCATGACCAGCAGTATCCAAAACTCTTAAGTAATTTCAAAATTTGTTTGTTATACAGTTTTGGAACTGATATCGTTCGAACGCGAGCCACCTGTAGATCATTTGGAGAAAGAACGATTGAAACGTCTTCGCGGTGGAACCTAAAGGTGATTTTTGAATACTCATAATCATGTACTTGCCCTTTACTTTACAAAAACTGTTATAATTCTCAGCGGTGGTGTATATGTAATCGCGAAAGCTTGATTGAATATTGGGAAGCGGGTCGTTGAGTCTCGTGTGAACTTGAGCGCTCATTTTTCCTCCTTGTGCTTCTACTGTCGCACCTAATGTTCGGTTTAGCTTACGCGATCAGTTTGAAACTTATATTTTTTGTCGTGATTCATTTTCATTCCGATCACAATTTTATGTACAATGTGTCGGCTATTAGCAAAGTTTCATTGAACTTCATTCAATAACCACAAATAACATGTTTAGCAACATAATAGCTAGTCGGAATTGCGGTTTATTATTTATGGAGACTATATCATGTTGATGACATATGCAGCTGACAAGTAGTATTAACTTTAGTATTAATATCATTAATTACAACATCCCTTGTTCATCGCATCAGGACCCTGCTCTCATCATCTAATAATACGGGAGCTACCTTATCTGGCACGCCAAGGATAATAAATTGATTGTAAATCCCACGACATACATTGACCACTTTTCTTGCCGCAATGTCGTATAGTGTAGTACCCGTATGTAGGTAGTTTTCATTAGTAAGTTTCATTGGTTTTAGGCGTTACTAAGGATATTACGGAACTTTTACAAGTGTAAAGATTAGTTCCTTAGTTAAAATTATATAATAATGTTATTATTACACTTATTAAAAATGTCACCCACACCCAGTTCCTTACGTATCAGTATTTCCCATCAAAATTATAATTTATTGTGATGGTATGTAATCAGACTTAACGTAAATTAATGAATCTCTTTTATTTACTGTTTATATTGTGACAATTGATCTCATTAAAGAAGAAGTTTTTATTTCAAAGAGTGTCTTCATGTTTGTTGTGTGTTAAATAAGTGTGAAGATTTTTTATTTATTATTTGGTGTTCTAATGGTTTGTGTGCTTAAAATCTTGTGTGGAGTTTCGGATAAACAGCGAAACTATATAATATTAACATTTTCGTGATAACCGCCCCCCGCAGCTTAGGCGAACATAAGATTCACTAAGCGGAGGTCACGGGTTAGATTCCATGCGGGGTATATGATTAATACTCATCTTAGTTGGTGGTAGGGTATATTTATATGTCCGCCTGGCTAGCACCACCATTTTACTAAATCAGCCTCCAAGCAGCAATGTTGGTATCTTAGTGCTCCGCCTGTTTAGATAAGATAGCCAGTTCCCACCGTCCTCATCTTCACTCAACGTTAGGTGTGATTGAGGTCAAGCTGTATACACACACACAAGCTGTGAATGTGATTATTAGATTACAAATTTATGGATCTGATTTTGCTATTCCTAAATAATTGTAATTAACACCTTTAATTAGATGAATCTTTACTTAAGGTGTTTATAGGACGGAAACAAGATAGTACGCTAACCATCTGTAGCCGTATCATGAATCAGTTCTAGAATAATTTGACATATTTGTGTTGACACGATAGTTTACTAATATAATGCATAATATGATAATGTATATTATTATAATGCTAGACATAAAAAAATATATTTTGTGCCCATTTTCTACCACTAACTTTGTGTTTCTAACATTTATAGCTTACTACTTTAAAGGACTCTGCATGTATGAAAAATAAACTTTGGTGAAAAAAACAGCACTTTAATATCCGGCGTAAGGTCGAGTGTACATACAAACGATTTCACTTCTAACTAGCTTGATCAAACGAAAAGATATTTTGTGGGGATAATCTTATGATATACATATATCTAGATTTTTAAGTAAGTAATCATTCACTTCACAAGTTTTACACACACGTTCAACAGTTAGAATTTGTGAACTAGGAATCGTTCACTCCAAGTTACTATGTCTTCACCTCCAGATTATTTGTAATTAACATTATTGAGTAAACAAATATCTCAACTGGTTGTGTAGCTGTGTGCGGGTGCAGTTTTTTTTATTGCAAAACAATGATTCTTTTGGGCATTATTTGGCACTATTTCAGCACAGTTTTCTGACATTGTAAAAATTCCGCTTTGTTTATTCTAGCATCACGACCGTAAAACAGTCGACTTCAAAGTTCCGTGTTCTATCTCTAGAGTGCATCATCAAACCAAAGTAAATTAGAAGTACTTTTATTTTGTTTGAATTTACTGTCACAAATGTAGGCATTTACTATAGGATGATCCATACAAAATATCATTTCGATTGTATTACATATGCAAAGAAGTCTTACGTCTAGTTTTCGAGAAAATAAGCACTTAGAATGCCTAGGAAATGCCTAATCCCTTAATTACATACAATGGCGTTTCTGTATCCGTGGACCCAATTTTAAAGTTATTTATTAAACGACACACTACGTAATTAACATAACCAGCAATGTATTTTATGAAATTGAGTTCAGAATCTATAGTTCATCTCTGTAGCAAATTGCATCCAATTCCATTCAATCGTTATAGCGTGATGGAGTAACAAACATTAACAAAATCGCATTTATAATATTAGTGGGATGTAAGCACTGAATAGAATACCAGACAGTTTCAGCAATCGGTGTTCGTATGTTTGAACTTAAATATTCCCAACGCCTACGCATTATATGAAATGCCGACATGATATCAGGTAAATTAAAGAAATGATTAGTCCCAAAATATCGATTAAAGTCATTTTCCATGTCCTCTATTAATATCATTATCCATAACAAACGAGTATCTGTTCTTATTATTGTTATTGTTCTATTATTGTTCAATAACTACTAACTAGGTACCAAAAAGCAATATGATTTCCATGTGGTCTTGGCAGCTCTAAATAGAGAGTTTTGTAAAACACGGGGCCACAAGCTTGCGAAGAGCGGCAATAGAAGCTCATTCATGCCACTTACATTATCTCATGCTCCACTTTCGATAACAATTAGTTAGTTGGCAGTTTTATATTGTATTAAGAAATGTGTATGTATACAGGCACATACCTATTAAATTTGATTTCACATTTAGCTGCCCGCTTTATTAAGTCTAAATAATTGTTAGGCATTCTGAAACCGACTTATAGACATTGATGGTAACATATACATAACTATATCTGCCCTTAGATTATGTAACTTCATCGGTATCGTTATCGATTACGTTGACCATGAGAAACAGCCAAATTGAAGCAAGCGATGAGCCAACCAATCACATGTCAGAATGTAACCAATGACATTAACGATGATATTATGTAATAGAACCCCTGACATATATTACTTATTATTTTCACCTAAGTTTTTCCATTTATCCATGAGAGTTTTTTAATATTAGAATGATATTCAAAGTTAAGACATCAATGTAATAATCTAAACGTTATAAATCCAATTCTGTCAGCATTATCTTAAATACCTACCGATTATATAATCAAATATGTATAAAAATAGGCGGTAGTAATAAATGTCTAAAAACTAATATTAAAATATAAGTTTAATTAGAAACCATATGAACGTGTTTTGCAGAGACTGAGAACGACTGAATCGGCAAATGTTTGTATGGATGATCATCAATAAAATGAATATTTAGAATTTTCAAAAGAGATTAATATATTCGTCGTTAATCGACCTAACTTTTTATTACTGTTAATGATTATATTAATAATTATTTATAGGATTCTTATTTATTAACTATTTCTCCGGTTTTGAAAATAGTTTCGAAAATCTCACTTTCACTTATAATAAATAAAGACCAGTACCAAGAAAATGGTTTACCAGTTTTAAAGCTAATGCGAATATTGAAAGAGAATCATATTTTTATAGTTTACTGTAATAGTCGCAAAATCATATAACTGTAAAGAGTGAATAAGCGTTTATGGCAAGCATACTTATCCTCAACAATAAATGGTGGCCACACTTCAAAATGTCACATAGATTTAACATAGTATTATATAAAAGCTAGAAAAATTAATTGCTTAAAGTGTTGTATTATCAAGATTATGCTTCTTTTGTGTGTAATTGATTTGAAGAGTGATTAGTTGACTTATTTTTGTTACAAGATTGAAAATTTATATTTGAGCAATGGCAAATACGAATTGCGGCACATTTAGGATGATAACATCTGCTACATGCTGTTTAGCTTTTAACCAATACCGAAAGAAGTACAAAAGTTTAAAGAAGAAAAAAGCTTTTCGGAAAACTTCTCTTTGTGGTCTTGGCTTTGATCAACATTTAATATTGTATTGTAACCATGGATGTAATTAATACAACTGGAATAATATTTCCACGATTAACTACGATAAAATAGCAAAAGCTAGTAATAAAATTTGTGTGAAAATAAAATAAAAGGATTTCTTCCCATACAACCACGATATTACCAGAGAGATGTATGCCAGATGTCATAGTACAGTACTTAATTCTTATTACATGATTGTAACATGACCATGTAACATGAATGTAACATCAAATGAAAACATAATTGCTGCTGTAACATTTTTCCTTATGTGTAATGATGGTAGTACGTAATTTATAATGGCAACCGTCAAAACCGACCGCGCGTAGGGTACCTATTTGATTTTTGGTCGCGGCCCATTTCATTACTATTTTTCATAGCTTCAATGAAATGATCATATAATTCCAAGGTAGCTACTTGTTACGGTTGAATGGGTCGCTTAGTCTATTTCATAGTTACTATTCATAGCTAGCTGTTGGCCACCTTGCATTTGCTAATCTGCACCGTGAAACCCTCACTGTGCAGTTTTGAGTGTGAATTCCTCACGGCATTCTATAGAAACTTTATAATTCAAAATATTCGAAATGGAAAACCGATTCTGATTAAACGCATAATGAGAAAATCAAGAAAATATTGTCCACTATTTGAACAATAAAAGATGACGATAGTGATAAGAAAATTAAAGGGATTTTAAATGAATTCTTTTATACTTTACAAGAGTTTTTCAAAGATAATAAAATAAATAAATATTTCGGGTAATTACACCTATCATCTAGCCCCAAACTATGGAAGGCGTGTTACTATGTAAACTAGATAACGGATAAATGTACTTAAATATTTATACAACCATCATGACTCGGGAATAAATGTTCGTATTCACACACAAACATTTACCCCTCACGGGATTCGAATCCGCAACCGTTGGTTTCATTGACAGGGTCAGTATCCAATCGGTCGTCAATAATTGTAATCAATTTATTAATGTAAAAAGGTAAATTAGCCAATTTGCATTGCCCACACAGCGTTCTGTGTATGTTCTATTGACCAAAATTAAGATCTCATGTTACAACATGGCCAGCAAATAATTAATTGATTGATGGAATTTTTTCAATTCAATTTTGAGTTTACGATCAACGATCACTCGTATAAAAGTTACTTCATTACGTATGTCGTCGTTTTACACTCGTATTCAATGAATGAATGATATTAGAATGGTTTAAAAGTATTGCTACTCGGCACAAGACGGCGCTACTGTGTACTTTTTTCGTTAACACCTTGGGCTAAGGAGCGCAATAGAAAGGGATGCCCTTGTACGCAGAATAACGTTATCTCACTTTATTTTTGCATTACATAATTTATAACCTACCAAATTTGTACATGCAGTGCTGCCAATTACGAAAAAATTCCTCGATTTGTGGGAAAATGGAGAGTGAGGAATAATTAAAATCGGGACATTATCGGGGAATCGAGGTCAAATAAAAATTGTAAAAGAACTCATAGTATTTTTATTACTAATCGTTTTATTACATTTTTGTACGTAAAATGAACACGAAGTTATTAATTAAAGTAAAACATAAAATAACATTTTACATGAAATAATATTGTATTTCTTACGTCAGAGGCACATAGGAACCATTAAAAATATTGTTTGATACATGCTTCGATCATCTGCATGACTCATACATCATCATGTAATAAAAATAATTTTATAGTAGCAGGTTATTTGTCGAAATATTCACTTTTTGGTAAAGTATTTGTTCCACAAATTATTAGTAGCAGCAGTAGCTTAACTAATAAAAGTAAACGTTTTTGAAATATTTTTTTGCAATAACAAAAGAATCATGAGAATTCTTAGTACCTATAGTGAATACGAATACGATTGCGGTAAACCCCGACTCACCTTTATCGTTAACGTTTCAATCGTACGATGTGTGCATAGGTAATGCCGATGTTATCATGTTTGTATGGGAGATCATTAATTCATCGTCAATCGTAACGATGACACTCGCGCTCGTCGATCGTTTGAAATACGTAATAAGATTTTGTGAGTTTGACAACGATGGTCGTAATAAACGTTCACGATGAGCCCATCGTTACAGTTACGTAATAGATCCTCTGAGTATCATACTTTTGCGTACAAAGTTTAATTAATAGGTTTTTCATTTTGAAGATGTTTAACTTTAAAGTTTGTATGGAATACAGTGAGGAACTCTTTTCTCCTATTTCATAGCCAGCTATGTAGGACTTACTATCCATTTAACCAATAGGGGCATGGTATACTAGTTTCTTGTCCGATTCGGGGTAGGTATAATTAAATATTAAGTTAGGTCCTAGACCAGAAATTACGTACAAACTATGGTTGCCATGTTAGTTTAATTTGATCTTCGGGTGTTTTTGTCTTTGTGTTTTGTTAGACGTGTACGCAAGGTGTTCATTCAGTTCGTATGCGTAAATATATATTATAGTAAAAAAACAGTTTCAAACCACGTGCGGTGTATGTGTCGTAAGCAGAGGGTTAGTAGATTAGCCATTCAATTTAAAACCTAGGCGGATCGTATTACATGGGGGTTCCTCGGTAGTATCCATAGGAACATCTAACCTAACAACTCAACGAACCCGCTCTGAGCAGCAGGATCTTTAAACGCGGAAACATCCGCCATACATACTACGATCCGTTTATTATTAAATAAATTTAATGGCTACTTTAGCGATCCGACTACGACATATACACTGCATCCACACCAGAAAACGCTCCTCCGTTTTTGTATGAGTTTAAAAAGTAATACTATCCACTTCAATTGCTAATACATTGGGACCTGTAGGGTCAGCTAGGCAATCAAATAAATGATTTGACCATTATAACAAATTTTAAATAATAAAATTCCTGTTCAATAACTGTTTACCCCTGCTGCGACTTGGCGATAGTAGTTTTTGGAGCTCCGCTTCAATGATGCCTGATTTATGTCATGTCATTGTGGGTCACCTTTTGTGATAGTCACTGTAGCGTGTTGGTCCTTTTATACTATGTCGCGAATCACGCTAGCTGCAGTATAACGTTTATACCTTTAGCTTCTTACTCTTGTCGTACTACACACACATAAAGTGTCATTCTATGGAACTTGCTAACTATGTAATCAAAAGACGATCTCAGATCTCTCTCGTACCTACTTGTTTTTTTACTTTCGGTATTTTATTATTCGATATAGTTTGACATACATAAAGGAGTAAGTAAGGCTCTTGCCCATCACTACTAAATTCATCATTCACAGACAATTTCAATATGGCGGTTTGTTTACATAGCAAGTTCCATAGAATGTTAGTTTACATTAATTATTTGCTCGAAGGCCCAATCACATTAGCAATTGAGTCGATGAATGCTCAATATTATCTTTAAATAGCTACTTAATTTAGTTTTAAGTTTAACTTATGCATCAAGTTGTTTAATTTAATTAGACGTCGAATTTGTTAATTAGTCTCATATAGATCAGATTGTAATTGTTTCACCTTTGTATGAATTGCGACCACGGCTGTGGTATTGCGATGTCCGCTTACGAACTGGGAATAGTAAATTTTATTTACCAATAATTAAAACGTTAAGTTACGGTCTGATTATATGTACAGTTTTGTAATCAATCTGTATTATATTATATAATTGCTACTACACGTGTAAATCTTGATTGTGTAGTACCTTGTTACCCTGAATACATTCCATGACATCAGACTGAAAAATTTTAATGTATATTATTTATATTACTGGTCGTGAACCCCAATGTAAAAATACCTATAAACAGTATTGGCTTTTGCTTTAATTATAATTTCAGTATAATAATAAAATTGTATACATAATTATTATAAAAAAATATTGTAGGTATAAAATGAACGTTGTAGTGAAAATACACATTATTTTGGAATATTATGAATGACTGAAAGATCGTTATACATATAGGTATTTTATTCAGCGTAATATTTTGTCCTGTGATATTGTTGTATCATACCCACAAGTAGAAACTCTCAATTCTGTTCCCCTTAGGGCCGTCTTTAGGCGGGTACCAAAAATTTAAGGGACATTTAACAGTAAAGATAATTCTGTGGCCGTCTTTAATTTTTGTAGTAGTTGCAAGAAATTTCATGACACATTTTTTTTTATTTTATTGTAGTTAGTACGGCTATCATTTGTCCTCCTACTGGAGATGGTAGGATGATAATTTAGTCACCCTTAAGTTGTTGATACCTTAAAATGGTCTTATTCTATAACGCAGCTAAGGCGCATGTAAATGTATAGGGTTAATGCAAGAAAATAATAATAAGTATGTTTAAAATTTACAAGTTTAGCAATTACTTGTTATTGAACTCAATTTTCGTAGTCATTATTGCAGATTTACAATAGTTTATGTACGTTCTGTCATCAATGTTCTAAATTTTAAAACGATTATTATGCGTAATACTTTAAATTTTATAATATCTTGTCGTAAAATCGTTGTTCGTACTTTTGTATGATACTTTCAGTCATAAAACAAAATATTATTATAGTGTTACAATAATTTACTGTGTGTTTTACTGAATGTAAGTATTATTTAAATATTTCTCCGAAATTAGACTCGAATTGTGATTGCTAAATTGATTAATGTTTATTTGTTGGATTTGATTTGTGTATTTTCTTCTTTCCAGACATATACGATGGAATTTTTTATTCAGTTTTATTAATTGTTGACATAATTAATGAATATAAAACACATTTTGGATCTTTAAATACTATATTGTCTCAATTCATTTGTAAACACTATTTGTTAAACACAATTAGGTACGTGTTTGCTGTTTACACTTGTAGATGTCGTTATTTATGTACTTATATACTGGAACAATATTGTACTGTATTTGAGACATGTCAATAAATTGCATCAGTATCCACTAGTGTGCGTAGTTTTGTTAGTAGTAGTAATCGTCCCATTTCTAAATATCCAAATTCCTATCATACGATCAAATATATTAATCCTTGTTATAAATAATAAGTAAACACACTGTTTGGAACTCGGAAGTTACAAATCATGCGTACGGCGGCAGTGCGTATTCTTTTTCATCAATTTGCATTAACTACTTAACTTAGGTACTTATAAATATGTATTTTAACAAATCTTTATATAGGATTATAAAGAATAATCATAACTGTGCCAATTTTGATTCATCACGGCAACATTAAATAAGTAATTATTTTAAATACTTACACTTAAAATACAAGAAGTTGTAAAATTGAAACTTATGACAAGATATCTTATTATTTAACAAGTTAATAGTTCATATTTAAACTTTATTTTTAAACTTATGTAGACTTTCAAGGAATATACACTTTACTTATTTATAGATTGCATTTTTCTAAATTAATTATGTTGAATATCTAACTTTTTCTTATTTTTTGAGACTTTGTAACATTCTCCTTGCAAAAATTAAATTTATATTCAAAACATTCCCTTAGTTCATTCATCTCGAGGTATTTATGTATAGTACAGCAAATTTGTTATTTTTTTTATATACCTACCTATACAAAGTAGTTACAAAAATGCTGGAATTTATGATTAAAATACTTTTATGATTAAATTGAATCTATCTAACATTTCATAGGAGTACCGTCAGGATTCGTCGGAATTTTAGGCTTGCAAACCTTTTTCCTTCCATCAGCTCCACTCACCATTGTACAAGTAAACGTAAAATAACCACAAGATGATGATTTTGTGTAGTATGTATGTGAATATTGTTTTCTGACGTTATTCTCACCATCTAAATCGCGCGTCACTGATTTTGATACCGATACATATCTGTTGCTGTCGTCCAATTTGGGATTATATAAAGATTTCAGATTTTTAGAGTTAACATTTTTACCATATGCGGTAGGGTACACGTATCTCACTTTACCGGTACCTGGAGAAAGAGAGACCGTTTGAGCTTGTGATGGGGAACCTTTAGAGCCAACAACGTAGGTTTTGTCTTTTGATGCTACGGACTTAACACTACCTGTGAAACCAATTGGTATAGTGTATCCACCCGTGCCAGGTACTCGTTCCCCTGGTTGATAAATTCTGTTCTCATCCGGACGTTCTGAATTTTTTTGTGTTATTTCGGCATCTTGCCCCGTTAAGGAGCCGAGTACTATGTGTTGGGTATTGCCTCCTGTAGTTTGTTTAACTTCAATCCCTTTTTTACTTTGACTATGAAGGGATTGGTGTGTTGATTCGCCATCTCTGGCATACTCTTCATAATTTGGATATTCGCCCTGATCAATTTCTGCTGTGTCACTCCCTTCAGGTCCGAAACTACCATCGGGATAATAATCATCCGCGGCATCGTCTTTACCAGTTGTATATTCGTACTCGGCGCCATTTGTATCGTAGTTTGTCTGGAAAGAGCGCCTGCTACCTACGTTTGCAGACGATACTTTCGGTGTTTGTGGAGGATTAGCTGGTACATGATGGTCGGAGTGAGCATGGCCAGAATATCTACTTTCGGATTTATTCATAGTTTCAAGTTCAGTTTTTTCAATGGGGTCTTTTTGTGTTAATGTATCTGCGTCAGAGGGATTAGCTGTATTCACGTTAATATTTTTATCTTTTTCATCAAACACATCAATGCTGTTGAAAGGAAGTCGGTTAGGGAAGACTGCATCTTTATCAATACTGGCCCCAGCCTGAGCAGCCCCGTTATATGTTATACCATATTTAAAAGTTCCTTGGAGGTTCGATTGAGATTGACCGGAACGACCACTAGACTGAGCAGAAGCTGCACCTTTACCAACAAACGGAGTTGACAGGAGTTCATGTGATTTATCTCCTTCTTTGTAAGGCGTGAACCCAATTTGAGCTTGTGACGATGTACTACCAGGGCCTCGAGCTTGCGCATCTGCCATCCCTCCTTTCACACTGCCTTGTACTTTGGAATTAGACGAATGCATTTTACCATTACTTTCTGCAACTGTTTGTAAAGAACCTGTCTCTGACCCTAAGTGTACAGTGGCCTGAGATAAGTTGTTGCGACCTCTGCCTTGTGCGCTACTTTTTGATCCCTTTTTTCCTCCTTCTACTTCACTATGTGCACCTTTCGTTTCGTCACTTATATCAGCTTGTGCCGAAAATGATCCTGTACCCGTATATGTGCCTTGAACATTAGTTTGAGCGTGACCTTTCTCATTACCACCTCTAGAAGTTGCACTTGCCGTTGTGCCATTAGCTGTTTGAGCTACATTGGCTTCTGCTTCAGAATCATAATCATCAATCGAGGCTATTGAATTAGGGTCGATGACATTTAGTGGTACACCTGAAACCAAGGGAAAATATTGAATTGAAAATATTGAATTATTTACCGTAACAAACGTTAATTTTGTTTTGATATATAAAATAGGAAATTAAATCGCTCATTGATTTTCTTCTCCATTCAATATCATATTTTCGAAATATCTGTGACTTACCAGTATTTCCACCCGATCCAGTCCCGTACTGAACATTTCCACCAGGTATATTCGATCCTTCGGGTCCAGTTCCATATTGTCCGCCAGGATGCACGCCGACACCAGGAATATTTGATCCATCGAGTCCAGAGCCATATTGTCCGCCAGGTTGTATGCCGCCACCAGGTATATTTGACCCGTCAGGCCCAGTGCCATATTGTCCCCCAGGTTGCACTACACTACCAGGGACATTTGGCCCATTTGTTCCTGTACCATATTGCCCGCCAGGTCCACTACCTGGTACATTTGGTCCGCCGAGTCCTGTACCGTATTGTCCACCAGGTTGCACACCTCCACCAGGTACATTTGATCCGCCGAGTCCAGTACCGTATTGTCCACCAGGTTGCACACCTCCACCTGGTATATTTGATCCGCCGAGTCCAGCACCATATTGTCCGCCAAGTTGCACTCCACTACCTGGCATTATATTGGATCCACCAGGTCCTCTACCATATTGTCCGCCGAGTTGCACGCCACCACCAGGTATATTTGAGCCGCTAGGTCCAGTGCCATATTGTCCACCAGGTTGCACTGCTTTATCTGGGACGTTTGATCCACCCGATCCTGTACCGTATTGCCCGCCAGGTTGCACTCCACCACCTGGTATATTTGAGCCGCCGGGTCCAGTACCATACTGTCCACCAGGTTGCACTCCACCTGGTATATTTGATCCGGTGGGTCCTGTACCATATTGCCCGCCAGGTTGCACCCCTCCACCTGGAAGTATATTTGAACCACCAGCTCCATTACCATATTGGCCGCCAGATAGCACTCCATTACCTGGGATATTTGATCCAATAGGTCCTGTGCCATAAAGTCCGCTAGGTTGCATCCCACCACCGGGTACATTTGATTCACCGTGTCCAGTACCATATTGTCCACCAGGTTGCACACCACCTGGAATATTTGATCCACTAGCTCCATTACCATATTGGCCACCAGGTAACACTCCACTACCTGGAACATTTGGTCCACCAGGTTGCACACCACCTGGTATATTTGATCCGCTGGGTCTTGTACCATATTGCCCGCCAGGTTGCGCTCCTCCACCTGGCAGAATATTTGATCCACCAGCTCCATTACCATATTGGCCACCAGGTAGCACTCCACTACCTGGGACATTTGGTCCACTAGGTCCTGTGCCATATAGCCCGCTAGGTTGCATCCCACCACCGGGTACATTTGATTCACCCTGTCCAGTACCATATTGTCCACCAGGTGGTAAACCGGGTCCAGTGCCATATTGTCCGCCATATTGCCCGCCAGGTTGCAAGCCTTGCCCTGGAATATTTGATCCACCAGATCCTATGCCATACTGTCCTCCAGGTTGCAGTCCACCACTTGGCACATATCCCTGTGATTCGCCTGAAATTGTTGATACTCCGGGTCCAGTACCATATTGACCGCCAGGTTTCAGACCTCCGCTTGGTACATTTGATCCGCCAGGTCCTGTTCCAGATTGTCTACCAGGGATGTTTGATCCTCCGGGCCCAATTTCATATTGTCCACCAGATATATTTGACCCACCAGGTGCAGCGCCAGGTCCGCCAGGTGTATTTGATCCACTGGGCCCCGCGCCATATTGCCCACCAGGCGTTGCACCACCTGAACCAGTGCCATATTGTCCGCCAGGGATATTTGATCCGCCTGGCCCAAAGCCGAGTTGTGCACCTGGATGTACGCCACCACCAGGGATATTTGGTCCGCCAGATCCAGTGCCATATTGTCCACCTGGTTGCACGCCACTACCAGGGATATTTGATCCTCCAGGCCCAATGCCATATTGCCCTCCAGGTTGTACAACATTATTAGGATATACTCCAGAACCGTATTGTAGGCCGGGCGGTTGAAATGGTCGGGTTTGGTCGGTGCCGTACATTTGTCCGGACCCTATATATTGAGGGTTGTTATTGGGACCAATTACGCAGCAAAAATAAGTTGCTCCATTAGCACCGGGGTATGAACCCGTGAAAAAAGGCCAATTTACTCCATTTGTGTTGCTGAAAGGACTTTGATTAGTTTTCATAGGTCCATTACCGTTCAATAACCCATTTTGATTTGTTCCTGCTGGACCGTTACTAGAACGCTCTTGCTGCGGAGTTAGTCCTCCAGTTATACCATGTGGTGTATATTGATATAATGCTCCGGGACCTGCATCCTGATTGGGATTAAAGTTTAAATTCCCTCCAGCGGCATTTTCTTGGTTTTTTGGTTCAAGAACGCCACTGGGGATCCCTGCTGTATTGGATCCTAGAACTGTATGTCCATCGGAATAACTACCTTGATTGCCTTGATGTGCTGTACCTGGAATCCTTGGTATACTAGATCCTGTATATTCACCTGGGTAACTAACTTGATCTGTTCTACCAGGCATCCCTCCATGATTGAATCCATGTCCATTTGGATAATTGCCTTGATTTTCTACACCAGGAATCTGTCCCATACTTGATCCTGTTGAAGGGCCAACTGGGTAACTGCCTTGATTGCCTTGATTTATCCCACCAGGCATCCTTCCCAGATTAAACCCATTTCCATTTGGATAACTACCTTGACTTGCTACACCAGGAATCTGTCCTATATTTGATCCTGTACCAGTAGATCCAATTGGGTGACTGCCTTGATTTGTTCCACTATGCATCCCTTCCAAATTGGGTCCGTGCCCTCCTGGGTTACCCTTATTTATTTCCCCAGCCATCCCTCCTATATTAGATCCTGGAACTGTATGCCCACTTGGATAACTGTCTTGGTTACCCTGAAACCCTCCCAGATTTGCTATTGGAACTGTGTGTCCACCTGGGTAGCTGCCTTGTTTTGCCTGATTTATTCCACCAGGAACGCCATCGTAAATTCCTCCCAGATTGGACTCTGGAGATTTATGCCCACCAGGATAACTGCCTTGGTTACTTTGATGCATTCTTCCAGGAAGTTCGCTGGGAAACCTCCCCAGATTGCTTCCTAAATCTGTGTGTCCACCTGGAAAAATGTCCTGGTTACCCTGATTTGGCCCAACAGGACTGCCAATTCGATCGGGCATGTAATTTTTACCTATATTGGGAATATGTTCATTGTAGAAATTTTCACCGGCGGGATGACTTCGTGTGCCTTGACTAGATCCTATATCTCCATTTCGTGATGGGGTACCATCTTGGGTCGGTCTGCTATAACTGCTCCCACCGTTAGAATCTTTGTGAGATTCGATAGGTCTGCGTCTCAAGCTACCAACATCCAGATCGGACTGTCCGTAGCACTCGTTACAATTTGGATCATAAATTGTTTGACTTTGGGCTTGTCCCATACCACTACTGCCACCTGAAAAATATAAAGTATCTCATCACATGATACATACAAAGCACATAAGAAATGTATATTTTTAACCGACTTCAGAAAGGAGTAGGTTCTCAATTCGGCCGTTTTACTGATCGATAGAAACTATACGGCACGATGATACATGGAATCACTACCTAACCAAATTAAAAAAGAGGATGTTTTAATTTTTTTCCATGTATGTACGTTAACGGATAATCTCCTATATTTGTGAACTATTACCACAGCATTCTCACTTTTTTTTGTATATGTTATTTCAACATTTATTTTGTTTTATGATATGGATCAAGTAAAGTCTAAAATTTTGTAGATGTACGTAGATTCATTACACAGACGCGTCTTCTTCTTCAATTTAAGAGCTCTTGTCGGTGGAGTAATACATCCAAGTCCAGTAATTTTTTAATTTTGCAACTGACCCTCCACTCCACATAACATCGTATTTGGGAATGAAAAACTACCCCATCGAGTTTCGGTTAAATCAATAAACTATAAGTGTTCGAAAGTGTTACCGTCAAGGTTACCTAAAGATTTCTGATTACTAAGGGTGGTATTCCACTTATCAAATATCTTTGTCCAATTTCGATGTTCAATTTTTTATCAAATTTCTTTGAGGATGCCCATTCCACTTGTCCAATATCTTTGTCCAAGATTTTTCATAGTCTGAGAAAATGGAGGAACGTGGAGAGACTTTATGTGCTGCTATTGTCATTAGATTATTATTAAAAAGGAAAAAAGCTAAACAAAAAAAAAACTGGGTGAATCCATGGATCCAAAGGCGAAGAGAAAATTGCAATTGTCCACGAATACTTTTTTTAGCAGCCATTTTGTTTTAAAGATCATTAATCTTTGATCTATATCGGTGTTACTAGTATATTTGTTGAAATCGTCCGATTTCTTGGATCAGATGGACATTTGATCCAAGAAATCGGACGATTAGTCCTAGAGAATGGAACGCTAGTCTGTTATTTTTCCAATTAATGGCGGTCGTTAGTTTTCTTTGACATTACTTACTAACGATTGCTCTTGATGAATCTGCATCAGAATGTGCTTCAGCTTTGCCTTCGTCTTTTCCAGTACCATGGTCAATTGCTAAGTATTGGGACTGCGTCTGACCTCTGAAGCGACCTCTATGGAAGTAAGGAGAAGTCTGTCGAGGTATCCTATGCGCTCTTCCAGATAATTTGTTAAACTTCATAATTGTGATTGCTTTACAAAATTCTACTTCCGAAAAATCTTTTTCACTCAAAGGTGTTACCTGTTGAAGAAATGACAACAAGAAGAATAAATTTTAAACAACTTATAAATAACAAAAATTCAGATTTCGCGCTTCCCACAACTATAAAATGTCTTTGATGAAAAAAGAAAAAAGTTTCGACTTTAGACTCTCGTATCTCTGTCGATATTCAAAAAATGGCTTCGAGACAAGTTTTGATATCCGTTTAGAAATTTATTTTGACCTTTATTACGCTCTCCAAAAATCCGTAATTTTTAAAATCCATTTTCATCGTCGTGTTAATCCCTCATGGTCATCGTCTTTTGAAACCCCTTCATCCCCTTATTCTCAATAATCGCGACATTTTATCAATGTCTCACTATGTCTTCCTACCCCGCACACATAAGCGACCGAGAAATTTAAATAAACAGCAAGATTCGACATCAATCGGTCGTTCAACGCCTCATAACTTCCAAACAAACGCCTTGACACAATAAAATCTATTGATTGTCCTATTTATGATATGCTTATTGTGCAACATAAACATAATAGGCCAAGGAAGTAAGATCAACCTTGACAAAAAGAAGTTATCTTCTAAATATATAATATTAATATACATAAGTGATAAAAATATAGATGTAGCTTAAAACAGTTAAATCAATAGTAGATGATATTATTGAAGTTTATTTGACGCAACGTACATGCAATAAAGATAATTTAGAAAGTAGTTTTGCTGCCTCCAGCAATCATTTCAGGAGTAACAAATATTACGTGATAGCAGTAGAAATTATACCTTTGAATTAGTTCTGATTTATTTGCGGTAGATTCCGTTTATACATATAATTTACTCTGTGGTGAAACGTATCTGTTTTACATTTACACATGCTGTTGCTTTTTCAATACAATACAATACAAATACTCTTTATTGCGCAAAATAATTTACAATAATTTTTGATGTAACAATAGAACACAATTAGGCTTTTTCATTATGGCACTTGGGTTATTTTTACACTTACGTATTTAAACGTCTGTACACTTTGACACCTATTTATTTTGAAACTTCTACGTTTTAACACTTACAGATGTTATCGCATTTGCGTTTTGGCACTTACGTATTTAAACCTCTGTAAATTTTGACCCCTATTCATTTCGACACTCGCACTTTATGACCATTAAACAATTCGTCCACTGGACACTTTGTCACGTTGACGACTCAGTCTGGGAAAGCTTTTACCGACCGCGACTTCGTCCGCGTCAATCTCGAAATAAAATACCTATAGGTAACTTATCATTTGCAAGTAGGTAGGTACCTAAATATAAATCTTCCGGAAGAAAATGATTGTGACAGTGAAAACCGTATCAAAATCCATTTTGTAATTTGGAACAACTAAGCTCACAATATGATAGACGCGGCTAGAAGCTCTGTTTTATACTAAGTTACGTTAGTAGTATATTAATTCTGTGACTAAGTATTTAGAGATCACAATAACAATTACAAAATAGTTGTTGTATGTGTTTAAGTGCCTATTTGTTTACAGATGTAATCTGTGATTACCATTGTCGAAAATTACAATGCTCTGGCTAGAGGGGATTGGTTTTTGAGCAGTCATAAAATTCAATTTAGAACAAATAATGTATTATGATATACAGGATGAATTTGAATTCGTGTAATTCCCATTAACTGGTGACTCAATTTCTGATTACGATCAACTTTTAGATTATCTACCCATACAAAGTAAAGCATTCTGACACCACCTTTAGTATGGAAATCCATATATTTTCGGCTGGTGACTGTACTCCTGATTACGAAGAACTTTCCAGTAGGAACAATAGCCGAATTCAGGCAAGAATTGGTGGACTTCCATACTAAAGGTCGTTTCAGAATGGTTTCTTTTGTATGAGTAGGTAATTGAAAATTTTTTCATCGAATTCGACTATGGTTCCTTGAGGAAAGTTGATCGTAATCAGGAGTGGAGTCACCAGTTAACGGGAATTACACGAATTCAAATTCACCCTGTATGTATGTATTCGGTTAAATTTTATTAAATTTTAAATTTAATTCTTAAACAATGAATTATAAATGTTATTTGAATTGCCAAAATGCGCGGTACTCTGATATACTGTTTGATTCTTAGACGATGAATATATATTTACTTATTCGTGTAAAGGTTGATCCCGTTACTCAAAAAGCTGCTGACAGTGACGTAGTTCATGATTTTCATTTGAAATGAATCCTATATCTGTAGTTTCATACAGACGGCTACTACTTGATGACTTCATTTCATACCGTGGTAAATCTTTCAATTACCTACTTGTAGCTAATCATGACCAGTATTTATTTTATCCAATCACAATTTAAACCAATTATTATGAAATATTGTTTGTTTCTGTATAAGTATGGTAGTGTATTGCTTGTAAATTAGGCCATGAGGGTCACAAGCCAAGCTTGCCAATTATTCGGGGAGATACTGTCTGTTATAATTAGAAATTGTATTCGCGACTATCTATTACAAACAAGAAATAAGTAGGATATCGCATAGCTTATTTTACAAGGACTTTGTTATTTCGCAGAGCAAATCAAGAAAATCTTTTGTTGAAGGAATACCTGATATATTTTTATTGATGTACGAGTATGTATAGTGTTAATACAAGCGTCATTAGTTATTCATTTATTATTCCTGCAGCTTAATCTAAATCATCATTATTTTAATCTTAATATATTATTTTATTACTTTAATCTTACCTTAATCAAATTTTCATGTCTTCCGATTGGTATCATATTACTCAAGCCGCAACTATACTGTGGGTTTTCATGTTCCATTACTTTAAAAGAAACATCCGCTATTTCTTCAGGTTTAATCATCCACAATATGCACCTTGACGTTTTAATTTCCTTACATACAACGTACAACTGAAAAGGATATTGACTATTATTCGAAATGGGTACTGTTTTTACTGGGTATTCTTTTACTCCAGTCCCAAGTCACAGACGTGTATGTTAGGCGTACGTAACACTTAATTTCGATTGTACACCTTAGCACCACATTAGGAACCACTGCTGTAGCTACGCTGTATGCAAACGAGACATCATCATCATCAGCCCGTAAACACTGCAGGGATATAGGCCTTCCCTCGTATATGAGGGAGTATGGGCCGTAATCCACGCTGGCCCAATGAGGGTTGGGTAGGGGGTTGCAGACGAGTGTACCTACTTATTTATTAAATAATTTGAAATATTGATGACTTTGAAATAATTATTCTTTTCATGAAATCTAGACTGGTAAGATGTAATTGATTGTGTAAGTTTTTATGACGCGCCCTCTAGTCGTGTAGGTGATAATATTTAAATTTTTAAACTTTTTCTAGTCCAGCCACAATTCATAGTTGTAGTAAATATAAACTGTATGAACTATCTTACTTGGTTCGGTCGTTGTGGCAGTGCAAGGGTAGTGAATGGCACGAATAACGCTACCGAGAGTAGAGCGGCCAGGGATGGCGAGAGCCGCGGCGGGCTGGGAGGCGCGCGGGTCAGCATGCCGGTGCGATGCGGTGCCAATGGTGCGCGACGACGCTCTGCCGCTCCGGTGGCGGCGCAGGCGCACTGTCCGCCATCTGACCCTCGCAACCTAAGATGAACCCGTGCTAGATATAAGTTCACCCACCCAATTTCGGTGATAGCGATTTTGACTTAGTATACGATGAGGAAGTGGGGTCTCTATCTGAATCGAGATAATAATATTAAGTGTGTCACTGTGGAATAGGCTGCGCTTGGCCTATTGCGCATACATGCTAATCTGTTTTGTAGCATATACACCATCGCTTGTGCGTGGCGAATTTTGCAGTCTTGAAAAAAAAGGCGGGGTAGTCGAAATAGATTACAGATTTATTGTAAACAGGTACCCTTCGCACGTTTTACAAGCTTTTATTTAACTTCGTATGTATGTAATTGTCCGTTCACAATTTGCAAGGCCTATTAGAACCATAATTATCATATTATGTCATATTACATACCTACTCGTTTCGTTCTGATGACAGTACCTACATTCATATGATAGACATGAACTGCTGCTGAGACGATTCTGTCCCATCTCGAGGGGAACTCCTCACCGGTTAATACTACGGATACGAAATATGCATACCTACACGGTTAGACCAGAATAATTTATGATAATTGTGATGGAGTATGTAATAAAAGCTTGTTTCTAAAAGTATTTTTAATGTATTAGAACTTATTTTATTATTATTTATTCTATATTCATTAGACTTAGTAAGTAGGTTACGTCGTCTAAAACTATGAATGACGTAGGTACTCTTAGATTTGGCCTTTTACAGTTGTTTGTTTTTTTTGGAAGGCTAGGAGAAGAGGGTTTATTGCCGATATAATTAGTAGGCGAACTATTTACACTTTCTACACGACAGCGTGAAAAAAGAATATTGTGTTCATTATATTTTTTCAACATACTTACTTGTTCGTAAATTGGATCCAATTTCACTGGTTTTAAATATATCAAGCAGCTCATAAAACATAGTGTATTATTAGCGCAAATAGTGAAGTTATATTTTATAACCGCACTATTTGCTATGGCAAAGAACATAAGTCTCATGCAGCCGAGTGATTGATAACACAATCAGCCCGGTGAATAAAATATCAGATTCAGTAATAAAATATGCTTTAATATTTATTAATTTTTTCAAATTTCGAACTGGCCAGCCGCTCCGCGTCAGCCAGTAGGGAGCGCGCCTCATGATTTTTTATTCTGTTTCCTCACAAGTATGTTGAAAAGCATCGTACGATATACGTGCTTATATTGTTTAAACACACGGCTCTATTACGCCCTCGAGTTCGGCTCGGGCCTCGTGTGTTATAGCCACCATAACGCACTTATATCGTAATGTACTATTAAACCACACCGGACAAATATGAGTAATATTGATACGTTAGTACTATATTAATTCTGTGGTAGTGATTAAATGTATAACAACATATTTTGTATTCATTTATGCGTAATTTGTATATTGTATTTTGTGTTTTTAAAATATTATGTTCCCATCTGGTGCCCATGCTAAGCATTAAAAATACTTGTGAGGTAGGTATCTATAATTTTGGATCACTTATTTTTGTAGATACCTACTTTCTATCGAAGCGATGCCCGGTGTAAGGACAAGACTAAAAAGCTCTCGATAAGAGGAAAGTAACCAAATATGGAATACCGTTTTGTTTTTTAGGCATAAATAAAACATATTAAAGAAATCAATAACTTTTATTCGAAATTATAAACAATCATATATTTGCGCTCTAAATAGTAACAGTCTTGTTTTATATTTATTCATTATATAAGTACTGTAAATTCTCAAAATCAAAATCAACATAAAGGTATCAAAAATCAAACTTCTATGACTATCTCTATGAACTTTAATTAGTCAAATATAAAAAGGAAGTAGTTCTTCTTAATATAGTGATTAATATATTCTTAATATATTTTTTTTATCTCTTAACCATTTTTATAGCCTCTGCCATATAATCTGTATTCCATTCTTTTCGTTTTGCTTTTGTTTTGATAGCCGCCATTCTAATAAAACAAGATCAAAGTCAAAATACTTCGTTGGATGGGATAGTCCATATTTGGACCCCATGAACTGAAATAATTTAAACTTATATTCGGATTTTTCAAATTTCAATTAAATATGCAATAAAATGCCTCAAAACTATCAAACAAACATTTATACAATACATAAAGGCAATAAATATAATAATATTTGCTGTTGGGGAAAGATGATGGGAAAATGAAAAGCCTGTGACTGACCAGCCTAGTATGCTTCGTGGGCGCTGGTTCTTAACGGCGGCCGTTAGGGTCGAAGTCTTCAGACTGGTGTAGAAATTATATTCACGGAACGCGCGCGTAGATGTCGCGGTCGCGGATGATGATAAGGTAGAAAGTGGCCTCTAGGAGACGCTGAGATGCCGAATATCGCCTCGGGACGGAAGCTGTAGCGCGAGCTTGACCGCCGGGTGCGAAGGTTGTCGACGTAACTAATAACTGTCACGGGCTAAGGTAGGGGAAGTGGGTAGGAAAAATACTTGTGTTCACAGATGTGCGTTGATGTCAGTTTCTGTGTATGGTTGCGTTCACAAATATCCATCATTTGCTATTATATTACGAAAAATACTTAATATTAACGTACCTGAATAAGTTTTCTGACAGCAACAAAACAAAACTGTCTCACCATGGACAAAAATATAAATAAAGCTTAATTGTGTTGCTACTGTACCCTAATATTGTAATTGGTGTCGCCCAATGTGGCGCCCATTGGATCGGCAAGATCTATGTTTACCACTTCCAAAAGTGGCTATATATTAAGGAATGCAGAAAACCATAAAGATACCACACTGGCCCAATGCGGGTTGGGGACTTCACATGCCTTTGAATTTTTATTTCTCAGGCATGCAGGTTACCTCACGATGTTTTCCATCACCTTTTAAGAGCAGTCGAATAAAAAGGCACATAAGTAATTAAATTAAATTTAAAAAGTCATCAGGTACTTGGCCTGACTGGGAATCGAACCAGGACTTCCCAAATTGGGAGACCGCGTCTTAACCACTGAGCCACCGATGCTGCATTTGTTTAAATTATGTAATTTCGAAATATATACTTGGTTGGTACCACAGAACAGAAGAAAGAGTCTTCTGTTCTGTGGTTGGTACCTACGTTATTCTTGAATAACCTATTATTATAAATATTAAAAAATAAATTATAAAAACCTGACTGGTTATAAATGCCTACCTATAAAAAATTAAAAACGATGAAATAACTCAATTGATTTATTAGAATTCCACTACTAGACTTAAGCCGCCACATGGAGCGATTTTCATCTCCATGGGAGAGTTTGTCGTAATCTGAATGTAGTGACGACGCTGGGCAGGCATGGTTGGCGATGGCAGATTTCATGGGAACTTCGTACCAATGGCGCTGCTGTCCATCACTGGTGCAATATCTGTTGTGCTCACGAACGTGATCCCTTAGTCATCTTTTTCGACAACCACGGGAAGAGACGGTTGGTCCTATTCTACTCTGCCGAATACCACACCATCATCCTCCATCTCATTAGTATCAATTAATACGAAGGTTCATATTCAGGTAATACTGGAAACAATCAAATTTACGATCTCTACTAATTTCTTCAGAGAGGTTCATTCCAATATTTGTGAAGTATGGGTTAGTGTTGACCGTGTCAATAGATTTCAGTATACCTTTGTCATTCCCACGAAGATCGTTCTCTCGACTTGTATTTATTCAAATTTGTAATGTTGTATATTGATAGTATTTCAAGTTTAGAATTAGTATCAGTTTATTCAAATTAGACTCTATCATAATTCATTTGTTTATTTATAAATGAAGTCTACATTTGCCGGTTATTGGGGAATTTATCTGGGGGCACGGCCGTGCCCCCACCAAGTCGAGCAAAAAAGCGTCACGGCCGTACCATCCTTTTCTCGAAGCAATTCAGACCATTTTCGACCCCCTGTAACTTCGTTGTGGATAAAAATAGAAGACTGAAATTTTCAGTAACTATGCAGGCATTGTAAAGACACGTATATTTAAAATTTCATTCAATTTGAACCAGTATTTTTAAGAATTATAACGGGTCAAATTTCTTAATTTTGTCACTCACTGACTCACCGATCATCAAAATTATAAGGCACTTCTAGCAGACTTACAAGCTTCAAATTTGGAATATAAGTAGTGTTTGGTGTATGAATCAAGGAAAAACTAAAAAATCTAGAAAAGACAGCAAAGAAAATTAAGCCCATACAGCCAAGTCTTCAGTTAATTAAATTTTTCAATATGGGCTTTATTCGTAACGATGTTTTATTATTTTACGGCAAAAATTGTAACATCAAAGCCTCCCAGAAAAACCCATAGAGACAGGGAGTGGGCTCTTAGAAAAACTGTAGCTGAAGCTCAAGAAGTAGTACCGGAAAAGAGAAAACGGAAGGCTACCTACAAAAATAAGAAAAGTTCATAAGTCAGAGAGAGGGCTAAGAAAATTCGTTGCTGGTAGATATACATATATACAATAAGTAGAAGGTACCGAAAAGGAAAAAAGTAGAACTGTCTACAAAATACAAAAAGAAATGAGATCCCATCAAAAACAATACTTGTCAAAAAAACCAAGTCTCGCAACTCAGTTGTTCTGCGGTAAAAAGTTGTGAGATCCATGTAATACCAAGTCGGTTGTTAATTTATTCAGTCTCTACTTAAGCGACTTTCTGTCTTAATACGTCCAGTCTCAAAGACCACGATCGTGGTCCATAACAATTGAAAGCAATTGTGTCTGGAATCTCCGTACTCGAAGCATTAAGTTGTTACGTAATAATTAACAGCATCTTATAGTGACGCATATCAATATTAAAATTCTTTAATGTTTTATATAAATATATTGAGACTTGGCCATCGCCTGAAAAGACGTGTAAATTCAATCGCCTGAAAACACATGTAAATTCAATTATTTAGTGCGATGGCCAAGTCTCGATATATTTATATAAAACATTAAAGAATTTTAATATTGATATGCGTCACTATAAGATGCTGTTAATTATTACGTAACAACTTAATGCTTCGAGTACGGAGATTCCAGACACAATTGATTTTCAATTGTTATGGACCACGATCGTGGTCTTAGAGACTGGACGTATTAAGACAGAAAGTCGCTTAAGTAGAGACTGAATAAATTAACAACCGACTTGGTATTACACGGATCTCACAACTTTTTACCGCAGAACAGCTGAGTAGCGAGACTTGGTTTTTTTGACAAGTATTGTTTTTGATGGGATTACTTATTGTGCATGAAGGTAAATAGTAAAAGGTAAGTAGGTAAAATTGTAAAGCGGTTAGATGATAATATGTGTAATGATTGACGGATCCATCAAGTATGATATACATATACATACATAATGTCACGCCTGTTTCCCGTAGGGGTAGGCAGAGACCACAGACTTCCACTTGCTACGATCCTGACAACCTCTTCTGCTTCCTTCGCTTGTATGTAAGTTTGTTCATACATGCGCGTCGGTTTAGGGTACTCTTGACTTGGCCTTTCTTTAAGACGTCCCCGATTTGATCATGGTACGTTCGCCGTGGTCGTCCCTTACCAACACTACCATCCACATTCGCTTTGTATATCTCTTTCGTAAGTCTTCTTTCATTCATCCTCTCCACATGTCCAAACCATCTCAGCATACTTTTTTCAATCTTTGTTACTACGTCTTTATTTACACTGCTTAACTCCCTAATTACACTATTCCACCAGACGACCGATTGGTGTAGTGGATAGTGACCCTGTCAGCGAAACCAACGGTTGCGGGTTCGAATCCCGCGAGGGGTAAATGTTTGTGTGATGAATACGAACATTTATTCCCGAGTCATGGATGTTTATATAAATATTTATGTATGTTTATCCGTTATCTAGTATCCATAGCACAAGCTTTGCTTAGTTTGGGACTAGATGATTGGTGTAAGTGTCCGAAATATATTTATTATATTATATTATATTTATTCCTGATTCTATCTTTCAAAGTCACCCCATTTATATTTCTCAATGATCTCATTTCCACTGCATTTATTCTACGTTCATTCTTCTTTTGCCATACCCAGCATTCACTCCCGTAAGTCAGTGTTGGAACCAGCACCCCGCCATGAACAGCCAGACGAGCTTTTTTGGACACATTCTGGCTCCTCATAAAGGCATGCACTGCTCCATTTACCTGATTTCCGGGGCATTCACTCTTCTTTCGATGTCCTTCTTACCATCCCTTGTAAACAGTAAACAATGAACCCAAATACAGAAACTCACGCACTTGCTCCACTTTTTCTCCGTCTATCAAAATATTGCAATCCGTCATACATACCCCTCTCTCAAATATTATAACTTTCGTTTTAATCACATTGACTTTCATTCCTTTTTCTTTCAAAGCCTTATTCATATGTGTCTCTTGTAACTCCTCTTGGGACAACGCAAGGTTTACTTGATCATCGGCATAGAGGAGACATTTGACGAGTAACCCATTCATTCTCAATGCACATTCATACTCTTTCAATATTTGCAGGCAACTGTCCATGAATTAGTTAAACAGCCAAGGGGACGCAACACAACCCTGTCTACCTTTCTCGATGTTAAACCATTTAGTATACGCCCCATTAATCCTGACACAAGCACTGGAATCTTCATAAAGTGATTTCAGTGCTCGTATCAAGTTGCTGTCTACCCCTTACATAGACAGTCAGGTATGATAGACTAAAATATATCACTGTATGTTTTTTCCAATTTTAATTAGTCTAGTAGTTTCTAGTCTTTGGATCATAAACACGCGTGCTAGGGAATAAAATCAAACTGTGTAATTTTTTATACGAGTATATATTTATTAAACTATAAATCAACGTGTAAAAGCGACTGGATCATAAACACGCGTGCTAGGGAATAAAATCAAACTGTGTAATTTTTTATACGAGTATATATTTATTAAACTATAAATCAACGTGTAAAAGCGACTAAGTACAAAAAGTACATGAAAATTTAATGCAATTAATTAATCTAAAAATTAACAACTAGTAAATAACAATATTTTGCAATTGCATATAATGGCCATTTGCTTAGGCCTACTATTGAGCATTGATAAGTGATTTAATAACATATTGAACAAACTGAGCTACTTTACTTACAACCTTGTTATTTCTGAACTCACATTAGATTCTTTTTTTTTATATGACGTGTGAGTGGGATATATGAAATGTTGAGTATAATAACTGGCATTGTGGCCTTCACCTGGACTTTTGCTCGTGCTGACTCTGCGGTAGTATTCTAAGGACTCAGCGCAGTCGCACCCTAAGCGGCTCTCCGATCCGCTGCTCTCCAGTTGATGCTTGGGAACCACAATTAAACTCTCGGTGGACTTGGTAGGTGCACAATGGCTATGGCTCCTGGTATATACTGTATGATGGTGCGGAGTGGTACTCTGTCGATGAGAATGCTTCTCCTGACCATAATGCTGGTATTCATGATGACTCTGGGTACTGCGACTGCTGTAATTACGACCATGACTTTTAGAGCGGTTAGACTGTTTTGCTCCCGTATCTAAATAGCCATATCCAAAACCGTAACCCCCGAAGGCTTTAGTAGTCAAGTTATCCCATGACTTAGGCTTGACGTGCTGATGGGAACTCTGATATTGTATTTTTGGAGATGACTTCATATCAGATCTCTCGTTGTCCCAAAATAATGTGTCGCTACTCAGAGAGGTACTGTAACTAGACGCAGAATTATCACACGGGACTGTAGCGTTACTCGTAGCATAAGATTGCAAACTACATTGACTAGTTTGTGTGGATTCTGTCGTTAAATAACGATAACGATTTGAACAATGTCCTGAGGGACACACCTTCTTCGGTCGAGAATGAGTACAACTATCAGGCTTTTGTGTAGTCTTATCTACGTGCTGATATTTCTCCTTCTTTTTATGTTCTTTGGAACACTCTTTCTTACGTCGTACCTTCTTTCTAGAGTTAGGTACGCAATGTGGATCACAGCACGGACTGGCGAGATCATAAGCCTCTAAACTATTAGCATCCTGATTGTTGTAAGCCGGCATACACGGAGTGCAACCGTGAGTATGACTATTTCTATGGACCTTCGTATGTTTTCCGTTGCTGGTCTTATATATCTCAGATGCTCTGTGATATTCACCTGGATTTTTAACCAAGTAATGATGACAGTCTCGTCTATTTTTTGGCGATCCAACCGTTATCACAAAACTACCTGTACGAATGTTAGGCTGTATAACGCAAGTACCATAACGCGGATCCAGATACTGATACATAAATACATTGTGCTGGGGTGGCTTCGCAGCAGTAACATTTTCGCTAGACAATGTAGACCGACAATAGGTATTATTGATATTATCGCCTACATTGTTTTCCTCAGTATCTGAAATGACATCCGACGGAGACGTTTTCTTTTTTTGTGAAGGTAAGCTGTGTGTTTTCCAGTTGGAGTCGAACAATTGCCTTTCCCGGATGGTTAGCTGTTCCAGTTCGCGCATTTTGGATTGTAGAGTTCGTTGCAGATTGATATACTTGAGATGTAACTCGACTTTACGGACGCAGTCCTCAAAGATGACTACCATACGCATGCGAGCATCACATGCGTTGATGGCGTTGACGATGGCGGCGTGGTCGGCGCGCTCCACGTCTGCGCCGTTGATGGAGAGAATCACGTCGCCCTCGCGCATGCCCGCTATCGCCGCCGCACCGTCCATCTCCACATGATCGACGTACGTTATCACCTCGATCTCTTGCTCCTGCATAGGACCAAATTTATTGTAATATACTTACTTCATATTGAACAAGATTATGCATCATGAGAATTTAATTCTGCGCCAAATGGACTATGATCCGTTATAATAACGTTCATTAAACAGTTAACTGTAAATAAAAAATTTAGGAAGCCCCTGAGTGAGTATGGTTATACAAGGTGTCTCACCTAAGAATTCTAACTTTAAAGAATTGCTCAGCAGGCTAGGCAGTGCGAATGAAAAGTTTTGTAATGAAGATATATTCAGGTATTCTTTGAATAAATTCATAAAGCTCATATAGAGTAAGTACCTAACACTGTAAATTACTCTAATAGGATTCTTATCACTTTTGGGTACCTACTTAATATAAATTATTAATAAACTATAAATATATTTAAGTGACCCAGTTATAAGCTGTATATTACTGTTTCCTAAACAAAATAAGTAGACACTTCCATACAGTAGGATTTTTGATCCTACTCTACATAATATATTGTAGTGCGGTAGTCTTTTATTGGATTTGGATTTAATAATTTACCACCAACATTGAACTACCATTTACTACTTATGCATAATTCTGTTCGCCCGTGTACCTACGTTATATTTATTTCCAAATTACCTTTCTGTAGTGGATCCCGTAACTCTGAAGTGTAAATCCGTAGCTGCCATTTTTCTTTTCCACAATGATGGTGCGTCTTCGCCAATCCTCTTCATTTTTTCCACCCGGTCTCTCTGATTTTATGGACTCCCTTATCTAGAAAATCGTTTATAAAACATATTATATCTATTACATAAAATTCAAATGTTCGGAATTTGAAGTCTTTTAGAAAAAGACCAAGAACTTGTAGGTATCGAACTTTTCAACAAGTATGATGCTTAAAAAAAATTTACTCATAATCTTAAAGGGTTCCCGGCTACGTGGCTTAGACCTGAAATTTTTTGGTACTTACAGAATTATCTAAAGAATCTTCTTTGTACTCGTTGCAAAGTTTCTTCCCATTGCTCAGACTGCTCTGACATCGTTCATTGAGTTTCGGAGAACTCATCGCCGTAGCGTCTCTCCTACAGGTTAACAATTTGTTATAATGAAAACATTATTTGAATTGTTAACAATGTGTTTCTTCTGAAACTCTACAATGACTGACATTGCTTTTCAGAGGGTCACGCAGGTCGCGACAAATCATTAAACTCGTGGGCGGGCATGCGCATACCTAGGCACACTGCACATGCGTGAATCGCTCGCTCAAGACATCGTTCGGAATGGAAGACCGCATCATAACGAGCAACCTATTGAAATCATCAACTTTTAATGTTTTCAAGGAAAATGTAAAGATGGTCTGGTTTTTATTCATTTTAGGTAGGTACCTACATTCCTTTATCTGTTGAATTCTTCTTTTCTACATCATACATAATGCATTAGAGATAAAATAAAAACAAGATTATGGCTGCCTACATATGATTAATATATGAAATTATTTGTTTAACTGACTTCAATAGCGTGCTCACACACGACTACTTATACTTTTGTCGGAGCAAATGAAGTAGTATGGGGCCCATATTATAAATGCACAAGGTCTTCACAAAGTCAGTCCTCCAAAATTTTATATTTTCATCGATCCATTATCTGTGCAAAATGAAACGTTCCAAAGAATATTCGCTAACGAATACATGGCGGTCTACCGCTTATTGCCCGAGGGCGTTTACCTGCTAGGGATGGGAAGGACTAACGTTCATGTGGGAAAGCACGATTAGAGTTTGTCTTTGATTGGCGAAGTTAAGCAACGTGTGGCGCATATCATCCATGGACCACTGAACTGATTATAAAGAGGAATATTTAAAATTTACAAACACACAATTTTGTGAGTAAAATCATATGAAATATATAGTTAGGTATTACAAAAAACTAGTTATTGTCACAGTGACAATGACTTGTTAGCAGACCTCGATATTCACATACAAGCTGACGGTTGTGTGCGTTCAGCTCCGCCGAAAAATCGGTACCGACAGTATGGTCAGTAGACCATACTGTCGCCGATTTCGGTGGCGAGTCGGTCTCTCGTTTCGGTCCATCAAAAAAACGGCTAGTGTGCAGGCATGCTTAATACATAGGTGCTTACCTACATATACCTATCTCTACACTTAGGTAATGAATGATATTAATTTGATGTTGATAAGATAATGTTCAATTTCCCAGTGCAATCATTTTATAATGTTAGATGGTATTAATTGAACGCGTGTTGTGTGGTTTCCGCAATGTAAAAAGGAGAACCACAATATCTGTCCGTGGGCGTTAGACATGAAGACGACTAAGGGATTTTACACGAAAAAACTTTTATCAACATACACGTGTCATCGGCGATTGGCTCATTGTATATTTCTGTATATTACGAAACTTGAGCCACTGATGTTGTTTTAAGAAGTTTTAATGTTAAGAACACCCAGACGCTTATATTTATAAGTATTGTCTACCGCATTTGGGATAGCACTATTCCTATATCAGCATTACAATAAATATTATAGAGTCGCGTCCATTTTCTAATACATACTCGTTCGTTGCCTACAGTAAGAGGCGCTTCACCCAGTGACGCTGAAACAGGCACAGGCGTATCATCACTGTTCCTGGTCAAAAAAAAATTTAATACCTACTCGAAATTGTATTTAGAAGTCTTTCCGGTTCGAATAACTCTAAAAGAAGTTTTCGATTGCGGATTCAAGGAAGTTTTCCTTTTCTTTCACTAAAATATCACCAATTACAACTGCTGTCTATGAGAAATTTTCATTGGCAGTAACTATTCCGGTTACGGTGGTAACGAAAATACAACAAGCTACAGTTTCTCGTAAATCAATGTACTTAATTATACTATACATGCTTACTTTAATTTACAAAGAAGATAAAGTTAATTTTAACCCCCGACGAAAAACGACGGGTGATAATGTTTCGACAGCGTTGTGTGTATCCAGGCTTTGTTCGGACGTATTTTGGTTATGCGTGGTCCGATTTTAGTGCGGTTTTTTATGTTAAAGACTAAACGAGGGGACAGGTTCTTGGATGTTTGATGGAAATAGGTAATTAGTGGAAAGGTTTGTGAAAATAGAAATAACTTATGCAAGTTGTAGGAGAAATCGTGGGTGAGCGGTTTTTCTGCCCCCATATAAGTATATGTATATTTATTATTACGTCTGTGATTGATAGTCGTATGATTAATATTACCTTTTATCATCGCTGATGATTAATACCTGGTATATTGAGTAATTGTCAGTCTATCTATTAAGTTATAACTTTATCTTGTACGTATATGTATGTAGTAACGGATAAAAGAGAAAATTGTCGGAGAAATACAACAAGCACAATTTTTTCCATTTATTTTTAAGGTCTTCAAAATTCATTAAAATTTAGCCTGCAACTATGAATTATTATCGTTCACTAGTGTTAATAAAATAGATAATTATAGTCATTTGGTATGGTTAAGTAAAATCTGGTTTTAATCCAAACGAGCATAAAGACGGAGTCTGGCGTAAATAATAATAACATCTACCTATATTTAGGGCGACCGAATAAGTGTGTTCACTTTAGCATATTGAACAACTGACGTGTTAGGGATTGGCACCGGTATTTCAGAAAAATTATTATTCAGGGTGAGGAGAGGCGGTAGCGCCAGAGATTGGACCTTTGCTTCTTGTGGGATCACTGCAGCACCTTCTACCATTTTAACTGGCGTACTATGGTCCTTCAATATGTTTTCTGTTAAAGTATGTGATGTTTCCAATGATCGTTTACTTTTGAGATTTAGGGTGGCAAATTCTTGAAATTCTTTTACTCGGTTGATTGGTCTTGATTTTTCAGGATTATCTGAAAGGAAACGGTGGATTAAACTAAATAATTACCGAGTTCCTAAAATTATCAGTGTGCTATGTGTCCATAGTTCTATATGTTGTACATTTTAAGAAATCTATATAGGTATTATTACCATGCATTAAATACATACAACAGCAAAAGTGAGAATGAGCATTCGTGAATTCCCGGATTAATAGGGAATCATTAGATGGGGTTTCACTCTTCACTATAGTTTATTACAACCTGCATTCAACATTCGTCCAGATTGTTGAGGAGTTAAATGGTCCAAGGTATTCCACGGCAGTTGAGAGTTTTCTGCAATCTGCCATGTTAATCCTTTCACAGGTGCAGGTGCAACCCCGACCAGTCTTTCGGCTGTTACGTTAGTCACCAATGGCTTAGGCAACTTGCTCAAATCTATATTGGTACCGTTTGTTTGATAAAATGTTATGGCTTCTTGGTTTCCTCTGAAAAAATATTGATAAAATACTTAGTACTTGTAAGTAACAAGTAATTACAGAGTAAGTAAGTTAAGGGTAAGTTCTCTCAAGTATATAGGTACAGATCGTCCCATGGCTATGGATATTTTACTTTATGGACACATTACTTTATTTTTAAAGTAATACAATCAAAGATTTTTTTAAAAGCTTGCCTAAAAATTGACAATCTTTTGAAATTTCGCTATTTGTTGATTTTCTTATCAGAGAGTCTATACATATATAGAATGTACAACCGTCGCAATAATCGTATTTGGTACACAGAATTCCTGCACAGAAGTCACAGGAACGAATAATTAAATGAGTTTCGCGTAAATCTATTGGTGCGGGATTTAAAAAAAAAACGGGGTTTCTTACTTTATATTAAATTTACCAATGAACCCTGAACACAGAAAAATATTTAGAGATACTTTAGATTCTAAGAGGCGATCGAGATAAGTATAATCTATCCGAAGTGGAGCAATAGAACTTCATTTTTCAACAAGTTGGAGTTGCGGCTCGTTACAGTCGGGCAGCCGAGTTCTTAATTAATGTTTTCACCTGGGTTGACTCAAACTCAAACTCAAAGCATTTTATTTCAACGTAAGATACATGATATCATTTGTTGAATGTCAATTTAAATCTATTGGGAATAAAAATAGGGCTAAGCATTTTTCGGTCAGTCAGTATGTCCAAGCTACCACCGCTTCGGAAAGGGAAATCATCTGTGGGAAAAGAAGCGGCGCAAGAAACCCACAGGATCATTTTCTTTTCTTTTCTCTTTTTTTATAATATAAAAGTATACAACTAATACAATTTTATAATTTTTGGGAGCTGGGCGAAGTATACCAAGCGTTTTTGTCATTCAGGTAGTCACAAATTTTGTAATAACCTTTTATTGTTAATGTTGTTTTGACATGGTTTTTAAATTGTTTTTCATTTAAATTAATGATATTCTCAGGTATAAGGTTATAAAAGCGTATACAGTGTCCCATAAATGATGTATTAACTTTGCTCAGTCTGAACATAGGGGTGGCTAATTTGTCCTTATGTCTCAAATTTAAGTTATGCTTATCGCTATTTTTTGGGAATGCAGAAATATTTTTTCGTACGTACATAATATTCTCGTAAATAAATTGTGAAGGAACAGTTAAAATATTAAATTCTTTGAACCTGTCCCGAAGAGAGTCATATCGACGCCGATTATATATTGCGCGGACTGCCCTCTTTTGCAAAATAAAAATATTTTCAGTATCAGCTGCTCGTCCCCAAAGCAAAATACCATATGACATGATACTGTGGAAGTAACTAAAGTAAACTAATCTTGCAGTAGCCACATCTGTTAGCTGTCTAATCTTCCAGACGGCATATGCTGCGGAACTCAATCTACGCCCTAAAGATTCTAAATGTGATCCCCACTGAAGCTTGGAGTCAAGCGTAATTCCTAAAAAGACTGTTGCATCTACAAATTCCACTTTATCTTGATCAATTACAATATTACTATCAATTTTTTTTACATTTGGAAGGCTTAAATTTATGCATTTTGTTTTCTTAGCATTCAAAACCAAGTTATTGGCTGTGAACCATCGTAAAATTGACTTTAGAGCACTATTCACCTTGTCAAGGACATTGTCTTTCCTGTCAACTTTAAAAACTAAAGATGTATCATCAGTAAATAGTACAATCTCGGTCAATCTCTGTACCATAAATGGTAGATCATTTATGTAAACTAGAAACAAAAAAGTGCCTAATATTGAGCCCTGTGGTACGCCTATCCTTACTTGAGAACCTGGTGATCTTACGCCATTTATATCTACTTTTTGTATCCTATTTTCTAAATATGATTGAATTAAGCTAAGGCTGTCATTTTTAAATCCGTAATATTTCAATTTCATTAATAAAGTTTTGTGATCAACACAGTCAAACGCTTTTGATACATCGCAAAAGACACCAATCGCATTCTGAGAGCATTCCCAGGCCTTAAAAATGTGTTTAATTAAGCTAACTCCCGCATCAACAGTATTTCTTCCTTTGGTAAAGCCAAATTGCTGATGATGGAGCAAGTTATTAACATTAAAATGTGAAAGCATTTGCGTTAACATGATCTTTTCAAAAATTTTACTGAATACTGGAAGCACAGGTACTGGTCTGAAATTACCTGTGTGCTTGTTGTCCCCTGATTTAAACAATGGGACTACTTTACTCATTTTCATTAGATCCGGAAAGTTGGACCGATTAGATGACCAACGAGATCCCCAAACCTGACACCATTAGATATATTTTTTGGGGACACTTGAAATCGTTATTATACGTACAAGAAGTGATATGACAATGTGGACGAGTTAAAAACCGAATTATCTTTTCGAGTATCCATCATAACGTGATAATGATAGATAGATAGATAGATAGATAAAGCGTTTATTTGTTACTCCAGTCACACACATACATTAAGTTTTGCAGAAATTTTTATAAAACTTATAATATAGGTATAACTACAGAATATATCTATTAGTAACTTATAACTAAAGCATGTGTGTGCTGCAGCAGGACAAATGGGTCACAGCTCAGTGTGTGAGATTGTTCAAAGAACAAAACACTGATTTTCAGCTATTACCCGAGGAGTATCATATGGTACAAGTGCGACACAAATCAAAAAAATCAACAGTGCTGGATTAATGTAAATAATATAAGATATATATATATATATATAGATATGAAATATGTTTCTGTATGCGTGTTGTATGTAGGTAATTACGAGTATATTGGCATAACTAAACATTGTGTGATAAAAATACAATAAATATATTAGCATAACGGAACAATATAAAAATACGAATAGAAGCAGGTATGTATGTAAGCAAAGCAGCAGTTTATCGTCTTACAGCAACCGCCACCGCCTCGCGATGTCTCCTTGGAATATTTAACATTTGAAACTCAAGGATTGACATTTTTAATAGTTTCCTAAATGCAAACTTAGAGTTCAATACTCTTAATGGCGGTGGAATATCGTTCCAACATTTCGTTGCTTGGTAGCGGAAGCTGTCAGTAAATCCTACAGTTCTGTGCTTATACGTAACTAATGGTGGACGCGTAGCTCTGTATTTTTCAGCTGATGTGAATTTAATCTTCGAATGAAGATAGTCAGGCCTTTTAAATTTAATTATTTCAAACAAAAGCATACCAAGGTGCAACTGTCGACGTGAATCCATGTTCAACATAGAAGACTTATTTATGTAGGGCGATATGTGACTACGTGGCGGTATGTTAAAGCAGAAACGGCAACATGCGTTATGCACACGCTGTATCATGCGTTCGGTATCAGACTGGAGACGAGGGCCGTATACGAGGGCACCATAGGTAAATCGAGATAAAATTAAAGATTCGCAAAGGGTTATACGTACTTTTTCACTAATTAAATTCCGGATTTTATACAATATTTTTAAACGATAAAAGCTGTACCTGACCAAATTTAGGATGTGTGTCTTGAATCGCAACTGACTGTCGAACGTAATTCCCAAGTTTCTGGTTTCGCCCACGCATTCCACAATATGACCCGCAATGCTTACTTCGGGGTTAGTGCTCCCAATACTTTCAATTTGCGGTGCTGTTCCGCAAATCATGAATTTTAATTTATTAGGATTGAGTACAAGCGCATTTCTTTTCGACCATTCGGAAATTCTACTCAAATCCTCATTCAGACCCTGAAGCGCATCAGACATAGCATTAGGAGGCACCGACATATAAACCTGTCCGTCGTCTGCATAACAATGGTATTTGCTTTTAGTAATCGCCTTAGACAGGTCGGCACTATATATTATGAAAAGAAGAGGGCCCAGGATTGAGCCTTGAGGCACTCCTCGATCAACCGGCCGTGTGTCAGAGTATAGACTAATACCATCATCTTTTGTGAGCTTAACAGATTGAGACCGATTGCTGAGATAGCTATCAAACCACTTCACCGATTGAAGATCAACTCCATAGTAAGTGAGCTTCGACAGCAATAGTGGGATACTAATGCTGTCAAAAGCACGGGAAAAATCTAATAACGTCAAAATAGTGCCATGTCCAACATCTTGTTCCGAAAGTAGATCGTCAGTTACATTCAGTAAAGCCGTGACCGCACCCCGGCCCTTCCTAAATCCCGATTGCAAAGAGGGTAGTATATTATTGGCTTCTATGTATATATTTAACTGTGTGTAAACAGCTTTTTCCAGTAATTTCGATAAGAAAGGTAATATACTTATTAGGTCTTAGATCTTTAAGACCAGAAGGATTGTTGACTTTCGGTAACGGAATGACCGAAGCTTCCTTCCATTTACTGGGGACTGTATTGGTTAATATGGATCTATTCAATATTATCTGTAATTATGGATAGGGTTCGCGGAAGAGTGAGTAATATCATATCTCTACTAATACCATCGCTGCCAACAGCATTTGATTTTATGGATAATATATATTTTGCGACTTCACTTTCATCAAGTGGATGTAATTGAACTGATGAGTTTCCGAACCTATGGTGCACAAAAAAGGTAAGCTCTGATATGGGTACCTGGTTGGGCCCTGGAATATCCAAAAAGTGATTATTAATATCATTAGGGCCATTAAAAGTTTCAGGAAGACAATCACGTTTACAAGGGTCAACTAAAATTTTTTGTTTAATATTTTTCCAAAAAGTTTTACCATTTTTAATTTGAGAGGTCACATAAAGATCAAAATACGCCCGCTTCTCACTTGCAATACTAGTAATAACTAAACTTTTAAGTTCCTTGTAGTACCTCTTATGCACCTCCAGTTTAGTTTGTCGGTATCTTTTAAATGCATTATTTCGTAAATCAATCATAAATTTAATAGTTAGTAACCCAAGGTAGTGTATGCTTATTTCTTAATTTAATATTTTTAACTGGTGCATGATGATAAGAAAGTGAACAACCAACGAACTTATCAAAAGCTTGACAATTTACTTACAAGAAGAAGGATCACATTTTGAACATTTAACAAATTCGTTTATTCAACTTGACACCACCGATGGTTACGTTTGGAATCAATATTCCGTACGACACATACCCTAGTGATGTCTTGAATAGCAAGCTACCTATGTAGTAACCATTAATAAGTACTTAGTCTGTGATACTGCCAAAAACAAAGAAGACAATTTGATGTTATTATTTAATGAAATTATTCCTATATATTAAATGCCTAAGTATATTTAACTATTTGTGCAACAAGTCTATAATCGTTGTCACGGACTTAAAATATGCTTTTTTTCTTCTTCAATTGATTGTCTGGGAAAATAAAGTTTGGCCAATTTCGCTGTATCCATGATAACAGTGGTACTCGACTGCTCGGTTTACGTAGAGATATTCATCACATGTCGTTTAGTTTGCGTTCACACAGTGGTTCCACTGGTGGTGTCGAGTGGAATTAAGGGAAAAAGCCAAATACATTGGCAGTTGGAAGTTCATTGGTTTTTTGATTAAATTGTTTAATTTCATAGTGCTCCCTTAATTTAAGGTAGGTATGTTACTAAACATTATTGACCCTTGCGATGGCCTTCATAAAAATATATAGTATGTTATGTTTCCACATTTAGTCGGTTCGATTCTCAGATGCATATATAGGTTTTAAAAATAAATAAATACCTATACTATACCTAAAGCAAACCACAGAATGGTTAGAAACTATTTTGATGACTGATGGGTACTCTATCCTTCTACAAAAAATCAGGAACTTTAGGATTACTTATAAGAAGTTACAATACAAAATTTACGTATTTTTAATGGACTATCTATCGCTTATAAACTGACAGATGTTAATAGGGAAGAGCGAGTCCCTACAAATATCAATCGTTTATAAACTGACAGATGTTAATAGGGAAGAGCGAGTCCCTACAAATATCAATCATTTATAAACTGACAGATGTTAATAGGGAAGAGCGAGTCCCTACAAATATCAATCATTTATAAACTGACAGATGTTAATAGGGAAGAGCGAGTCCCTACAAATATCAATCGTTTATAAACTGAGAAATGTTAACGAGGTACTCGCTCGTGGCTATTATCAAATATTTATTTGTAATATTTAATTTACAAATATCAACTGTTTATAAACTGGTTAATAGCCACGACACTTATCATATAACTGTAATTAGGTAGTTACTACCTGTTGTATTACAGTAGTTAAAACCGAATATACTTGTAGATAGGTACGCATTATTAAATTTGCCCCATAAAATATTATCTTAAACAGTATAATAACTTACGTTATATTGGAGTTCGATATTTCATCATCTGTTTTATTAGTAATAATGCCAACTTGATATACCATTGCATGTATCACATACCTGGAAAAAAATGCCTATTAGTTGTAAATACCTAGTTAGGTACTTTACAAGTAAGGGATATAAAAATATGTAGGTATATTTAAGTTATTTAATAACCATCCGCTGACATACTGTGACTTGTTATAGCAGTACAAGCGATACGATTTAGCAGCCGCGCGACAGCTTTTATAGGTTTAAAGTCATTTACAAATGTGGTGGTATATCTATCTCTGTATATTAGTAGACCATAATGAAATCGATGTTTTTGCAAATGTGAGTAGGTATTTAGAAATAAAAAACATACATACAAACGGCCGAATTGAAAACCGCCGCCTTTTTGAAATCGGTTAAAAAGTAATGTTATTTTATTACATATAATATTTACTGAAATAAAGGAAGATCTAGTAATAATCACGTGGCAATTCAACAATTGTGGCAAGGTTCAAACAAAAGAATATACCTTATTTTTATCAAGTTCAGTATGCGAAATGCAGATTTTGCCTCGTTTTTAACTTTAAAAAAATTGTTTTGCAAACTATCCGCTAGAGGCGCTACACATTTCTTGATACAAATCGTCACGTAAACGTGAATGAGGTACGAGTAGTAAACTCACACTCCGCCCTCTGGACACAAGATTACTTAATTAATTTAACGCAAACTTTGCACCCTTTTTTGGAGACAGATTATGGTCTCATGTCTCCTTCCCAAACTTCTCCTCATTTTTTTAGGGTTTATTGTGTGAGATCTTATCGGGCAAAATCCGATCTGTAATTGCTGGGATTTATCTGGAAGTATGGGGGATAGTTGGAAAAATCAACAGACACTGTGAAACATTGACCTTGTTCTAGGTGTTATTATTCTACAGTTTAGATGAGAATTGATGATAGGTAGATACTTATCTATAATTTCTTATATAATTTTAATAAATTATGTAGTTTATGACATACAGAGGTAAGTAATCTAGTAGCTTATGCAACTGCAAGGTAAAAAGTCAATTTCATGATTTCAGGAAACTTTAAGGTTCAGGCAGCTATACGTTGTCATATAAAATAACCTGCAGGTAAGTTATAAGCGCCCATATCAGCGTAGCTTTTAACTCAACTTTAAATAACATGATGTCTTGAGTTACTGATTCTATATACTTAGGTACAATAGTAACGATACAGAATCAATTTATGAAACATTTGTCAACGTAGAATAGCTATTAATAACTTAAACGTGATATCCGTTTAAAGTGTGATATTACTACGCTGCTAAAAGACATCTATATGGACATAGCACCTAACACACTGTCTTAAAATTTTTAAGTCATTAACTTATTACTATTGCATTTTTTGGACCTACGTTTGACTTTTTTATGCACAAGGGGGCTGTTAAGACAACATGCGCTGAAGGTGGAAGGGTATTCATAAGGAACCCCCGTCTTATTTAGTCGAATGGCAACCTTATCTCTAACAACCGAAACACAATAACGCTATCAAAATGGCAGTTTCATGTTATAAGTAGTATATAAAGATGCTAGTACCTAACCAAACGAACATTTAAAAACCTCTGTAGGCACCACAGACAAAACCGCGTACAAAACTTGTACCCCATAGGAATAGAATCCCCGATCTCTGTTTTGTAAATCGTATGTTATTCATTGAGCCGCAGAGGCGGTTAAAAATAAATAAAGTAAGCAATTTAAGTATGCATATTGTATATCATTTATGTGATTTCAGAATAAGTAAAAGTACATACCTATATCAAATTTTAGTAAAAGTGTTTTAAAAAATATTCTACAATATACCATTACCATTTACCTAAAATATTGATAACCTGCTATGCATTACGTATATATAGATAAAATTTGAATAGTTAGATGTGTCAAGTATATCTTAGTAATTATACACATGGGATATATTTGCAAACATGATTTTGTGACAATGATAAGTAATTAGATTCTGCCCATACGAATTACCTACGGTTCTTGTTGATCGTATCTTGCTGAATAAACATCCAGTAGTTGGATATTTATTTAGCAAGATTCGACCAAGAATCCATGGCTTATATGCCAAATACCAATACAATCGGTTGACAGGTGTAGTTGTGAAGAGGTACACAGACACACAGAGTTGTTTCGCATATATTAGTGTAGATTCTATAGTCTCTACGACAGTATACCTACATATGTAATTATTAGATATTACTCACGGACACCAGCTGCATTAACACTGTTGCTATAATGACCCTCATTGACCCTTACTTTGCTATTGCATAAACTACTATTTTTAGCGGAGGACAGAAAAGAGACCATTCTTCAACGTATATGGTAGGTACTGACGTAAGATACCCTCACCCTGTATACAATGATATTCTATGCACTTACAGGTCTTTGTTAGTGTCGGTTGAATTGTTTGCAGCGTCATGTTCATGTCTAATGTCACCGGTCGGCAAAGCGACAACAATCCATGTTGAGAAGCTCAATATTAATATCTAAAAATATAAATCAAAGTGTGTTTGACCAACGGCAGTGGGGTTCCGTAGCCAGAATATGCATGTTAAAATACTGACATTTATGCAGTTGATTTAAGTCATTTTTAACACCCGACGTAAAAGAGGGGCTTCGGGCGCCAAAACGGCTGAACTTTTTTGAAAAAGGATTTTTATTTTCGAGATGCGGTGTTTGCGAAATGGTCCTTAGCCATGTTTGATGCAGTGGTAAAGCGGCGTTCATCATTATCTCGCAGGCATTTCTACAGTTTTAATTAATAGTTAGGAATGGAATTTCTATGAACTATGTGTGACTTTCTAAGAATTTATTTACATAGGATACTTTAAAAGATTTGCGCTCTAACTATATTTATGTCGCATTTGTAGGCGTTATAAATATTTGTAAAATTTTATATCTATATCACAAATAATTCGAGAATAAAATATCTGTTATAGTGAAACTAAGGCCTAAAAAGTGTTATACAATTAGTTCAAAGAGGGACAGACGGACGGGCATAGCGACATTGTAACATGCCTTGGTTTGACTTGGCAACATTAAAAAATATCAATCTACTGATTTCTTCGATCTTGTTTCGATTCGTCACAATTACTGAACCATTACAGCCATCAGCCACTTCTGCCTGATCCCGTATCTAGACACTGTCCCTGGCATATACGATGAGGTTGACCGTAGTGCCGTTTTTGCTTTTCAATGGCTATATTCCCAGCGTATTTTCCTATTTACACAACCTATTCCTTTCTTTAATAGGTTAGGGCCAACGTAGTAATAGAGTCACGTCACAGACCACCACCACTGTTGATCTAGCTTATAATGAGCTACATGGGAGGATTGTGGACGCAGTATTCATTCGAACAATATCGTATGAAAATCGGTACATCAGAATCTGAGACATTCAGATTTATTGAAATTGATTAGGTACACAACTAAAGATCTAAATTTATTGATTGGCTAAAATACCGAATTATCATTAAAAATAAAATATATTAGGTCAGTAATAAACTTTTGTAATAAATTTGTACTATCTTAATTCAAATAATTTAAATTATGGCACCAACTAACCAGTATTTCCATGTTGCTTCTTAAAGATTACTGTACTTCTCAGGCCTTTTGAAGTCCTATTATATAATGTTTTATAATTATCGTTGTGGTGAGATGACGTTAATATTTTCTATTTAGCATTAATTAAAAGATCGCATCGCGAGCGAGTAACCTAATGCCGACCTTCCTTGCCTACTAATTCCTTCTGTGGAAAATTTCAGTGGTGTAAACACCAAGACGTCGCTCCAGTATCTAAAAATAAGGGTTGTGGAAAAATTATGAGGCAAATATTGTTATGGTCTTATTAGTAAAAAAGTGTCCTTCAAACATAATTGGTTATTAATTCTATGATGATTTAAAGCGGTCAGTTTTAACAGCCCCCTAGTAATCAATTATATATTATATCAAAGACATAAAATCATTTAAACTGTATGACTAATAATATGGTATCATTATCAACATATCAGCCTCAGGACGTCCCACGCAGCTGAACATAAACGTCCCCCATAGATTTCCAGAGCGACCAAATGCACTTAAGCGGCCGCTTCCAGGGGTTTCCCGCGACCTTCATTAGGTCATTCATCCATGGTGGGGGTGGATGTCCTACGCTGCGCTTGCTGGTACATGGTCTCCACACAAGCACTTACAAGAATTAGGCATTTATTGAGATAGAATACAAGTTTTTACTTGTGTATTATAAGTAATGTTTTACTCAAGTACCTAGTGTGATGCCTATCATTATACACCATTTGTATGTTTGATTTTAAAAATTTAAAGTTTTTATCATTACTACTATAATTAAGTTTCAACTTGGCAAGTTAATTCACCAGTCAAAATTAAGTGAGCAGGTACATATTATTACAAAACTTACCAAATTTAAACTGAATTACGTAATAAGTAGTAATAAAAGCTGCAGTGCCACACATATTACAAAAAAATCTTATCTTGCAATTTTAAGGGAAATGCAACTCTTGTTGTACCTGCTCATTGGCAGAAGGAGAAATGATAACAGGAAAAAGATTGTGGAATTATTTTCGAAATTAAACATCTTATTTGCCAACATCGTGGCAAAGTTATTTTATTTCTTTCAGTCGAAGTCTGACAGAAAATGAAAATGTTATTAGACATAATTAAAGCAATTGATGAGTAGCAGTATCTAAATTTTACTACGGATTGGACTAACATGAAGAATTAACAAATATCCCAACTAATCCCAACTAATATTATAAACGCGAAAGTATGTTTGTTACCTCTTCACGCTTAAAGGGCATGACGGAACTGGATGAAATTTGATTGGTAGACAAATTAGGACCTGGATTAACGAATAGGTACATTTTTTGCTGAACCAATTTTGATGAAATCTTCCATGCGGAAGAAGTCGTGGGCGGAAAACTAGTTGTCCATAAATGGAAAATATAAACAAATTATATGGGTATTTATATATCATCAGCGTGTTCATTGTGTGATCTAACCATTTCCTTTAGAAAATGTAACCGTGGTATGTACTTTTCACACCATAAGTTACACAAAACATAGGTACCTACTTTGAAATGGGCGCGTAGTATTCATATAGTTAATGTAGTGTGTTCATTTCATTACAAATAACATATAACAAACAAATAATAATAAATATTTTGGACACTTACACCAATCATCTAGTCCCAAACTGAGCAAAGCTTTTGCTATGGATACTAGATAACGAATAAACATAATATATAAATATTTATATAAATATCCAAGACTCTGGAATAAATGTTCGTATTCATCACATAAACATTATTTTATTAGTAAAGTATTTGACTTAAAACGATATGTATCTAGAGAATTTACACATTTCAGATGACGTTACCTATCGACTATCGAAAGATCCAATATCGATAGATAATCTGGTAGAGTCGATTGCGTTTGTTATCTCCCAAACAATGTGTATACAGGTGTGTGTCAGTGGGATGCTGGACCGCGATCGCTCTGCCTGTTGTAGAGTGCTACGTGACTCGATATCACTTTCCTCGCGTGGCAACCGTCTGAGCTAAACCATACCAATCACTAAACGTGTTACAACCTGGTTAAAGATTAAATCTAGTATCCGCTCTCTTCACAAACGAGAACGTACAATAAGGGAAAACTATGACAGCCATTAATAAAACTATGGTAGTCGCTGGAATCGTCACTTTGGTAAGTTTATTGTTTTTTTTTTGGACACCTCTACCAAAGATTTTCTGCTCCGTTTCGTGGTCGATGTATGTCATTTTCCAAAGCATGCGATAACTAGACTTGTGCCTAATATAAGTTTTTGTGGCAAATATCATGTCTGTCTATGACTGTTAGTATGCCAAGCGATTATAATAGATTAACTTTTGTTTTTCCAGTAACGCATTCCATTCAACTTACTTCAGTGCATTGTGTTTACAATATTTTATCATACATTAACGTATCTATAAGTATGTATATAATTGGTTGTGGTGATTCAGTCATAATTAATCATTATTCAATTACCTAAGTAAACACAAAAATTGAAAATTTAGAAAACCCCCGTGAAAGCTACATCATCTAGATAAACGGCTTAACTGATTTCCATCAAACATGACTAAGAAACTATCCCAGAGTATATTCATAGATAAGTAAGTATTAAAAAATTTAAAATTTTGAAAATCCCCGATATACAATGATTTCATCCAAATGTACCAAAAAACTGTGGTAAAAGCTTCTTCGGAACGACTTAACAAATTACCATAAAACATGGCTCTGAACCTTTTCCTTCGTTTAGTCTTTAATATAAAAACCGCACCCAAATCCGACCACGTATTACTGAGTTACATCCAGACAAAGGCTGGACACACACACACACATACAACTGCCTCAAACAAATAACTCCCGTCTTTTTTCGTTGGGGGTTCAAAAATTAGCTTTCTTGATCTTTCCAGATATCTCCAATTTATGGTTGTGTGAATCTAACAGGCATGGAATTGAATCTATTCAGATAATATCTAGGTATTTTGGTGGTGCAAGTATTATTACAGATGAAAATTATGAAGAGTTTGTTCTTCTAAATGTCACGTAAAAAATGTGTTTCTATTATACAGTGATGTGATGTTGATGCGAGTCTTATGAGAGCGGAAATAGGCCACATGGTTGTATCTAATTTCATCAATAGTAAAAAATATTATCAGTTTATCAGATTTCTTGCCAATGATAAGAATTTCTTGTAGCGTCGACAGCTCATATAACGAAATGAAATACGGACGTATTGCATTGCGAATTAACATTATCTGTCACTGATTGATCTAATACTTATTAGTTATTTTATTAAGTATAACAATTTTTATGCTTTTAAGAATGTAAGGACGGACGTAAGTAAGCAGAGACCTCCAATTAGTGCTAACATATTGGGTCTTTACCTATGAAATTGGAGTTTTTTTTATTCGTTAATCATAATGTATGTATGTGTATGTAAATATATGAAATTTATTCACGTAGTTTGTATCTGCATCCCTATTTAATACCGCACAACCCACCTATTTCAAATGGACTGTCCTTATACCCAAAGGTTGCCTGGAAGAGATCGCTTTTAGTGATAAGGTCGCCAAATTGTACATTCTATTCTTACCACTTTTCTGAAACTGTATTTTCTTATCTGTTGTGCAATAAAGTGTATTTGTATTGTATTGTATTGTAGATACCAATTTTGTTTTTTATTTGGAAAATCGAATATGTATGTATAGGAATATAGGTTTCACATGAAATATTTTTTAATTTCTGGGCTAAATCACATAATAAAAAAAAATTTAACAGAGCTCTTTTCATGTGCTTCCCATAATCATTTCTTAGATTCGCTGAAACTTTTAAAAAGCGGTTACTTTTAAAAATTAACGCTGCTTATACTTAACTTAATGTTATCCTATAATACACACAAAGTTTAGCTAAATTTGGATTTGCCGTTTCCAAAAAAAAATCAAAAATGTTTGTATGGAGAAAACTGTCTTAATGTAATTCTTCATACAAAACGACAATTTCATAGGTAAGGACGTTAACGTTTCATCTCATATTTCCTTTCTAATCATATGTTTTCGACATCATATTTTTTACATCATCAATGGTACCACGAACGATTCGATGTGGCCGAAGGTGAAGCACGCGATCTCAGTAGATGCCTATTCAGTCTTCTTTAGAAGATTCCAAGATTGTAGGATATAGAAGGGAGGTCCATATATTGGCTGTTCGCATTAAGAATAAAGTGTCGAACCGAGTCCGAAGATGAAATGGCGATGGTGGAATAAGTTTATATAATTCCAACGCACACTCACCGAAGTGCATCCTGTAAAAGACTGAGAGACAGGCGACCTTGCGATGGTGTTCGAGGCTCTGCAATTTAGCAGTTAGGTGTACTATTTAGCTGTTACGATAAAGAAATTAAATCACTGGATATATGCAATAAAGGAAAGTGAGAGAGAAAAAAAATTTAAGCGAAAACTAATTGTCCCAACAGTCTTACTACTTTTTTAAATCTTAACTTTGAAAGTTTAGTCATTATTGACTATGTCACTCTATTGTATAATAGTTCGCCATCCCCTTAAGTTTACGCCTGCTTTAACTAATTTGTATAGTGCTTTAGCTGAAGCCGATAACGGAGATGCTAAAGCACTATTTTGTCTTCTGAGGGACTCGTTACGGACACACTCCATTAGAATGTGGTAAATATCTTCCACGGCGCCACATTCTGTGCAATTCGGAGATGGGACTTTCCCCATCAAAAATGCGAATTTTTCAATGGAATGTGTCCGGAACGAATTCTCATAGCTGTCACAGTGTCATGTCTAGACAATAAAGAATTATCAATCCAAGGGTTATTGAGAGGTTCGGATTGTATAGTCTTATACAAGATACCTTGCTGCTTGGACCGCTCGTCGAAATACTCCTTCCACAAGGAATAGTAGTGGTTTTTGATTAATGGTAAACAGTCAGTATGGAATGAGACCACTGGGAGACTAACTCCCTCATGACCTGTTTCGTTTTGCCAGGCGGTCAGCCTTTTCGTTGCCAATAATGCCCACATATGAGATGGATCTTACGACTTATTTGTCTTGGAAAAGTTGATATCTCTTTGTCACCATAGATAGAGCAATTAATTTAGGCTCAATTTTTTGTCTTACCATTGAAATCCTTCAAGACTTTTTCCACAAGACAAATTAACAGACCCCTCGAAAATTCAATAGGTATGGAAAGTTATACATAAGTTTGTCACTTTAGCGCGTGCTCTTATATGTGTGAAAGTGATAAACCAGACCATGTACCAATGAGTTTTTAAATTTAATTTAATTTAATTTAATTTAATTTAATTTAATTTAATTTAATTTAATTTAATTTAATTTAATTTAATTTAATTTAATTTAATTTAATTTAATTTAATTTAATTTAATTTAATTTAATTTAATTTAATTTAATTTAATTTAATTTAATTTAATTTAATTTAATTTAATTTAATTTAATTTAATTTAATTTAATTTAATTTAATTTAATTTAATTTAATTTAATTTAATTTAATTTAATTTAATTTAATTTAATTTAATTTAATTTAATTTAATTTAATTTAATTTAATTTAATTTAATTTAATTTAATTTAATTTAATTTAATTTAATTTAATTTAATTTAATTTAATTTAATTTAATTTAATTTAATTTAATTTAATTTAATTTAATTTAATTTAATTTAATTTAATTTAATTTAATTTAATTTAATTTAATTAGTTATGTGCATTTATCCGAATGCTCCTAAACGTTGAAGGAAAAGACCGGGAGGAAACCTGGATGCTTAAGAAATAAAAATTCAAAGGCATGTGAAGTCCCCAACCCGCATTGGGCCAGAGCGGTATGGACGGCCCATACCCCCTCATATACGAGGGAAGGCATAGGCCTTCCCTCGTATATGCAGGGATAGCCCTGCAGTGGGATGATTAGGGGCTGATGATGATGATGGTAGCCGAATCTTGAAGTTCAATAAGGTTCGATACCAATATGGCACAAAAAGAAAACTTTCGTTCGGTATAATATGTCTGTCGATCTATACACCTGTTTATGACATGAACTAAAGATAGTCCTTTACTTCATGTCATAAACAGGTGGGGTTACTTTTTTTTACATATTATACATTATACAAGCCCAGTGGCTTGTATAATGGATACCGCATGGTTAAAAACACTAAACATATTTTATTATGCCCCCAGGGACCTTTTATTATAGCAGAGAGTTTCTAACCACTAGGTCAAACAAGCCGTCTAACACTAAATATTCAAGTACCTATAACGTTACTTCAAATTACATATGTATTAAGCTTTCGATATCGAGAAGGCACTTTCGTATAGGTATCTTATCTATCACATCATCATAACGTCAGTGAAAATTGTCAAATATGCTTTGGCGGCGGCGTGATCTATTTTATCATCACAACATTCACAACGTCAAATCTCTGGATAAAATATTTCACATTAGATTAGAGTCACACGTCGACTTCGCTTTGCCGCAATACTAGGTAGTAGTAAAACACTTCTACTTTTAGGATTCCGTACAAAAAACCACAAACGGACTTTTCCTTGACGACCGGTTGGTGTAGTGGATAGCGGCCCTGCCTGCGAAACGAACGGTTGTGGGTTCGAAGTCCGCGAGGGTAACTTTTTGTGATGAATTCGAACATTTCTTCTCGAGTCATGTTTGCTATGTATGTTTGTCCGTTAATTTATTTATAATAAAGGGCTTTTGATATATTTCAATGCAAGAAACCACCTGTTTTATTGTAGTGCCCAAACGGGGTTCATGTGTGTAGTAGTAGCTTGGACATACCGACTGACTGATAAATGCAATAAACTTTTTTTATTTCCAGTAGATTTAAATTGACATTCAACAAATGATATCATGTATGTATGATTGAAATAAATGCTTGAAGTTTGAAGTTTGAATGAATTTATATTTTGACACCTTTTGTAGGTAACCATTTGAGGCAATAAATGATATGATATGATGTAGAGTTTATGACACCCACGGAAAGAAACAACTGATTCAAAAATACATTACAGTCTCTCTTACTTATTTATGAAAATTAAATATTTACCTAGTATTGTTAACACTTTACAGACAGTGTACCTACTATATTATAATCGATTTTTTATTATAAGTGTTATAGTGTGTGTCCTTAATTCAATATCACATTTTCTACACATCCGTATCTACAGATGTCAGTAAAACGCACATCCGTAATATCAGTTTGAAGTTAGTCGATTAATATATTCTACAACACTATGAATTCATTATTGGACACACGAATAACATTGCACCTTTTTTTCTAGTTTCAAGCAGCTGGCCAGATGCTGTTCACTTCACTGGCTCTACTTCAATATTTCTGCGTCATTGACTTCCTTCGACAATTGCCACTCCTCCTGTTTATCAGAATTTTATATTTTCACAGTGAGTACCAGTTGTGACTACTTAGTTGTATATTATATGGTACCTACATAATATCAACAGCCTTACATGTCCCCGCTGGAGAGGGTGTGGGCCATAATCCACCACGCGGGCCCAGTGCGTATTGGTGGTAGATTTGTGTCAGACTAGTGACAACCTTACAGACAGGGTTTTTACACCGTCCCTGTAGGTCACCGACTTGGTTTAACGACTGCGTTCAATTGAAAAAACCATCGCGATCGACTATTTAACTTGCCCTGCGAAGCACGGAGGCACTCATATTAAAATGCTACTAGTGGTCACCCATCCAAGAACTGACCGCGCCAGACATTGCTTAACCTCGCTAATCGAAAACGAATAGCGAATGCGACGGCTCCACGAATGCTTCATATATTTGCTTGATTTTTTCCTGTATATTTCGCTGACTGTGGATAATTAATTGGCTTTATTTGGACAGATTTTTATTTCATAAATTAGGATATCATCCCTTTGTAATTTTAGGGATCTATGATATTATTCGTACATATAAAGTATTTTTTTTTTGTGTTAATAATAAGGCTTAAAATATAATAATTTTATTGAGCTTAATGTTTTGATGCAGATCCTAATACGTGCGGGGAACGTATAAACATTGGTCCATCGATAGACGGTATGGCTGATTCGGCGTTCATCCTACTGACAAGACAGCCGTTTACTGCTACGCGGACCTTTATTATCAATTCCGCCAGCCTCGGTTTGAGCGTCCTTTGGCTCTTAACTTGTATAGGCCTAATGCGTAAGTTATTTGCTTAAAACACTTAAATACGCTTCTTTACAAAACTTTTTAGGAAAATCGTCGGTTTAATTTAAAACGGCTGCTTTTAGGTTACCTGGGAAATCCCTCAATGGAATAAGTTCGTTGTACCAAATCTTGATTTCCTGCTGTAAGTTTTTGTTAAGACAATCAGGTAGGTACTTCGGAATTTATTGTTTCTGACGATTTTATAGATATTTTAAAAAACAAAGTTATTCACAGCCGACTTCCCAGAAGGTTATCAATGCGATTGCAAATGCAATTTCAATTGATTATTTAAATATATTTACCAACGAAAAGTGAGAAGTACTAAAATGTTCAGCGCTCTACATAATCATCATAACCCACAGCCCTTTTTACTGAAACTTCTTTTAGCCTGTAGATTGTTACATAGACTATTTGATTATTTACCTTGTACAATTGTTCTTCTCATATAAGAAGAAAACTACAACTGTACAATTTACTCTTATAGATATTTATGAGATTTTCATTTATGCAAAAGAAAATATAACCTTATTCACTAAAAATAGTGATAAGCACAATAACAAGGAACAAGTACCAGTTAGCCGAATTCACAATATTAGTAAATCCTTCAAAGGGCAGTGATAAGCTTTTACAATATTTCTCCTGATAACTAACCGCAAAATGTGCGCGAAAGGCTATTATAAAATATCCGAATTCTTAAGCTATAAAAGTAAGGAACTAGCCTGTCAACTTATTTCGTTAATTTGTATTTACCTATCGTAGATTTACATAAGAACAACCTTTGAGTTTCTCTGGCTTTTTTTACGGTTAACTGGATACCTACCCGTTTGATCACAATTGCACCTGATGGAAAGTGATGATGTGGCCGAAGATGAAGCACGCGATCGCAGTAGATGCCTATTCACCCTGCTCTTGAAGAATGAAGAGGCTTCTTCTCAAAGGGGGCTGTAAATTCTGAACGCCTGGTAGTTTCAAAGAAGTGACTGTTTTCAAACCTTCTTCTTTCTTCTTTTAGTGTCGATGGCGGGTACCAGCTAACGTGTATATATTTCAAGTGTAAATCTTATCTATGAAAATAAATAATTTTTATTTCTTGATTTATTCTTTAGACTAAATATACCAACGACAGTGTGGTGATTACTTCTCCTGACATTTTAAGTCTAATCCAATTTATTAACAGATATTTATCAGTGATTTATCTGGCAGGAGGAGGAGCTAAGAATAAGCAGACGAAACCTATACGATGGCCGTGGATTATTGTGACTTCAGCTGTGTGTGGGGTTGATTTGGTGGCTACTGTCACTTACGCAAACGACTCCTTTCACACCAGGGTAAGTCTTAATTCTTCATTTAATACTATTTTCTATAACGCAAATAAGCCTTCCCTTTCACTTAGACCAACAGCCTCAGCCCTCCTCCCACTATAATTCCTTTATCTAAAGGTAGAGAGTGATTACGTGATTCCATTGCTTCCTTAGTCTCGAGAATAATTATAGATAGATAGAAATAGGGTATTTAAGGAAGAAAAGAGGTTTCTCCTAGTGCCCATTAATGCACGCATTGTACGTTAACTAGACACATATACTGTATTTAAAAGTGACGGTAATCACGCAGTATTGATAATTTTTAGGACAATTTTATTATTTCGATAATATTTTTTCTTAAAAATGTTTTTTTTAGGCCCTTACTTACCTAATATCAAATTTGGATACCGATTACATAAATTATCATGCATGGTAAACAGTCTGATAGGTTGGTGGTTGACTATTTTTACCCGACAGCCGCAAGAAGGTGTATGCTTTATGTCTGTGTATATGTATGTAAATTTTTATGTTACTTCCTGTAACCTAGACGGCTTGACCGATTTTAAAGCGCAAGGTGTAGTTAGATTTGTCTTGGTTCCCAGAGTGTTACAAAATTGACAGCACCCCAAAATACAAATTATGCTTTCGGATATTTTCGTTATTAAATACTTAAATTGTTATTAAATGTCTGCCTGGCTGGCTATAGCTAAGCAAGCTGCAATGTTAATAACATTGTTGTATTCCGGCTGTTTAAGATAAGATTAGCCACCTCAGTAACTTGAGGGTTTTTGGGTTACCTAACGCTCTTCTAACTTCAACCTCGATTGATTTCACTACTTCACCCGTTGGTGTTATTATCATAATTCTCTTGGTTGATGTTTTCCCTTTATTTTATTCAGACGCTGTCAGATATGATGGAATTCATCGGCGGCTCGACAAGCGGTACGGGAAATACAGATGTGAACACAGCAATGGCCTCATGGATTATGGTTATACTATATTCGCGTTTTATCATCTTATTTTTCGTCAACCTGTTTCTTATCGTGGGAGTAGTTATCAGCGTCACATCGAAACGCTTTGTCGAAAGTACGGCTGTTGTAAGTACCTAGTTACATTTTTTTTTGAGCTTTAATTAAGCTTATTGATAGTCGCCACTCTGCCTAATCATATTGCCAACTCTTTCATCTGTTACCACATGTGCCTACACAAGTTTAGCATTCTTCTTTTACCTATTTGTTAAAGTGGCATCGGCTAGAAACGCGACCGTCACATGACACAAAGATTTTTTTGATGACGGTTTTGAAAAAAAAAACTATTAGGTATACTACTCGTATATACCTATGCCAAAGCCTTCTATTTCACTTACCTAATATATTTTTTATATTAACAGACGACCTGTTTGGTGTAGTGGTTAGAAACTCTGACTGCAATACTAAAAGGTCGCGGTTTTGAATCCCGCTAGGGGCATATGTTTGTATGATGAATACAGACATGTGTACCCGAGTTATGGATGTTTTTCATTTATATGTGTAAGTATTTATTTACAAAAAAATGTATTTGTGTAGTTTATCAACCATCTGGTATCCATAATACAAGCCTAGTTGTTTAGTGTGGAGCTAAATGGTGCTGTGTGTATGTGCAAATATATTTATTTATTTTTCCTCGCAGTAAAAAACTCTTCTGGTATAATGCCTCAAAAAGTCCACATATTTTTTTTATTTATTTCTCATTTCTTAAGACATGACAACAAACATGTGGATGGGACTTTCCTTTTAATAATACTTGTAACAGGAATACCCGCTCTTCCATAAGAAACATTAAATACTAATGTGATAGTTATGCTCTCTGCCTCCATTATGCTTGATCTTTAGCTGTACAACCGTCCGCATCTTTAGACAATTTTACTTGATATAACCCGCGCGAATACGGCTGCGTGTTGCATGGCAACCGTGGCTATCCAGCCGTACCCCGTCTCCCGCGTGCCTCACCTCTCGTCCTTGGCCCGCGTCCCGCCGCCCTCGCCGTGGTATTGATATTCGTTTCGAGTGGAGAGTTTGCCCAGATCACCGGTCGCGACGCACGCGCATCTCACCGCGCGTGCGCCCTTATAATTACGTGTTGACCCCAAGCCTGTAAACCCTTTTATATCAATAAATCTCTTATAGTGGCGCCCAACGTGGGGCGTGTTATAACGACCCATAAAAGTGATCGTTTATACTATAAGGCAAACTGATTCATATTCCTACTTGTTTCACCGCCCAACTATACCGCCATGGCCGGCAGGAAAGGGCGAGGAAGGAAGAACGAAAGTGAGATTGTAACGGAATCTACGAACATGCTGATAACCGATCGACAGCTGTCTTCACTCGTCGAAAATATTACGAAGAGCCAGGCAGAAACAAATCGCCTTCTCATCGAAAGCTTATTTTCTTCTGGTAGCGTGCACCCCTCTCCGGCGCTCGGCTCTAGCACACCGGCGGCGGCGCCGACACCGCCGCTGTACGAGTGCGGCGGGCCCGGCGGCGGCGCCGCGAGCGAAGGCGCCGCCACTCAACCGCGACCCGGAAGCTTCGCGAAGTGTACGGCGCGCTTCGATGGCGCCGCCCGCAACACTGACGCGCTTGAAGCATTTATAGACGCCATAGAAGTGTACAAGGAATGTTCAAATGTGAGCGACGACCATGCACTGCGTGGATTACCGATGTTATTGGTCGGAGAAGCCGCTGTTTGGTGGCAGGGAGTGAAGGCGACTGTAACTACGTGGACCGAAGCATTGCGACGACTACGCGGGATGTTCGGTGCGGCACGCCCTGCCTACAAAATATTCCGGGACATTTTTTCGCGAGAACAAGGAAGTGAACGTGCTGAAATTTTTATTTCTCGAATCCGTGCTTCATTAGTGAAATTACCATACGTTGTGTGTGAAAATATGAAAGTGGACATGATCTACGGGTTATTAGACCGTCGTATACGGAAGCGAGTGCCTCGCGACATGGTGGATGGGCTCGATAGTTTAATTGAAAGGGCGAGGTTTGTAGAGGAATGCATGGCAGAGGTGAGTGACCTTAGCTTACATACGAAACGAAATACCACGTCCGTTCAACCGATGGTGGGAAATTTAGTTAACCCTTCAACCGTCAGTGTAGTTAACACTCCAGCCGCGCATACATTTAACCCTCCAGCTGAGCAAGGTGTTAATCCTACATCTTCCCGCTCTAGCTCGTACGAGAAAACAAAATCGAACCGAGTTCGTCCGCGTTGCGCTTTTTGTAAGATTTTTGGACATACGATTGACGATTGCCGTAATAAAACTGCGACCAAACCGCTAGAACGCGTCACGGATAGGTCCGACGCGCCCGTTTTACGCTGTTATGGGTGTGGTCAACCAGGGGTAGTAAGGTCGAAATGTGAGACATGTAAAGGTACATCTACACTAATAAAGTAGACTTCCACAGCGCGGAACTGGACGATGCTGCCGACGCCCGCCCGTTGGTAGAAATCGAGATCGGTGGCCACGCTGGCGTCGCAATCCTGGACACAGGTGCCACACACTGCATCGCTAGTCCTATGCTATATGACATCCTTGTGGCCAGCGGCGCCGAGTTTAAAGAAACGCACCGCGCAGTGGGGCTCGCCGACGGCTCGAATCAGGTACGTACAGTGCTAGCGTGTATTGTAAAGGTAAACCTGCAAGGACGTGATATACTTACGTCTTTCCTTGTACTTCGAAATGCGGAGACCAGGACGCTTCTAGGACGAGACTTCATCGTTGCGGCCGGCATTATAGTCGACTTACCCCAGGGGATGTGGAGCTTCAGCGATGCACCGTCGCAAAGGTATTCTTTTACACAATCGTACAGCTTACTTTCTTCCAACGCTGAGCTGATGCACGTCGATACCTCTAACTTGACCCTTAGAGCTGACGAAGGTTGTAACTTAACAGCTGATCAGAGAACCCAACTTAACGCCTTACTGGTAAGGGAATCCGACCTATTCGCAACTGACGGTACACCAACTGAGTTCGCAGTCCATCGAATTAAGGTCGATGAGAAGCAGGAGCCAATCGCTTCCCCACCATATCGGATGTCACAAGGTAGGAGGGAGATTCTCGAGAAAGAGCTGCAGCGACTGCTGGTGGCGGACGTTATTGAGGAGTGCGAGTCGCCCTGGGCAGCCAACGTGGTATTGGTCAACAAAAAGGATGGCGGAGTACGCCTATGCGTGGATTATCGCAAACTCAATGCAGTGACTGAACCTGACCGCTACCCGCTGCCCAGGATGGAAGACGTACTGCACGCTGCCAAGACGACGAAATACATGACAACCTGTGATCTGCGAGCTGGTTACTTTCAGGTGAGTGTCGCAGAAGAGGATCGCGACAAAACTGGGTTTGTTACTCCACTGGGAACGTTTAGATTTAAAAGAATGCCCATGGGATTGCGGAATTCTGGCGCGACGTTTCAAAGGCTGATGGATAGGTTCAAATCGAACCTTCCAGGAATCACAATACTAGTGTACTTGGACGATGTGATTATACTGTCGGAGTCATTCCTTAAGCACCTGGAAGACCTGGAGGCAGTTTTCACTAGACTCAAAATGTTCAACCTGCGTATCAACCGGGAGAAGAGTGTTTTCGCGAGGAACTCGATCAAGTTCCTTGGCCACGTGATCGTTCCAGGTGGAATTCAGGTAGATCCGGATAAAACAGCGGCTATCTCGAATATGCAGACCCCTCGGAACGTGAAACACCTTAAAACCTTTTTGCAGACGTCAAGCTGGTTTCGGCGCTTTATTCCGGATTATGCGAAAACTGCAAGTCCGTTGACGTGCCTTTTGAAGAACGACAGCCGCTGGAGTTGGTCATCGGAGCAGCAGGAAGCCTTCGACCACATAAAGGTATTACTTGTCTCCGCGCCAATTTTACAGCAAGCTGATGATTCAAAACCATTTACGCTGAGGACCGATAGCAGCGGCTATTGTCTCGGAGCGGCTTTAATGCAGGGGGAGGGCTCAGATGAACGACCTGTCGAGTACGCGAGCCGCCTTCTAAACCCCGCCGAGAGAAATTATAATACGACCGAGAGGGAGGCTTTAGCTGTCGTATGGGCAGTGACCAAATTTCGAGGATACCTCGAGGGATCAGAAGTAACAGTGAAGTCTGATCACCAGCCCTTGAGGTGGCTAATGAGCCTGAAATCTCCTAGCGGTCGATTAGCGCGATGGGCGCTGACACTTCAAGAGTTTAATCTACGCATCGAATACTCACCTGGAAAATCGAATGCCCTAGCCGATACACTCTCGCGGCCGCCATGCGTCGAAGAGCTAAAATGCGACCTAGGCCTTACTGAAATTGATATGCCGTCGAGAAGCCCCAAGGACATCCGAGAACACCAGCTCAAAGATCCTGAAATCCGTAACATTATAGAGGATTTGGAGGAGGATAACGATCCGTTTAGGGGGAGGAGTTGGGCAGATCGGGGGTACGTGATGTCGGATGGTATTCTGTACAGGTGTGGTCCGGAAAAGGAAGATGAAGAAAACCCTTGCCTGGTAGTGCCAAAACACGAACGTGAGCAGATCCTAGCCGACTTTCACGACGCCCCAACTGCTGGCCATTTCGGTGTAGAGCGCACCCTGCACAGGATCTGTCAACGATTCTACTGGCCCTCAATGCGAGCGCAAGTAGCTGATTACGTGAAGAAGTGTGTCCCTTGCCAACGATACAAGGTAGATAATAGGAAACCAGCCGGATTACTCCAGACCCCAGCGACCACTCGTCGCTTCGAAGTCTTGGCAGTAGACCTGTTCGGTCCCCTTCCAGTAACATCTGAGGGCAACCGCTGGATCCTGATTATGGAGGACGTTTGTACCCGCTGGGTGGAGCTTTTCGCTCTGGAGAAAGCCACCAGTGATGAGTGTAGCAAGATCTTGATAAATGAGATATTCCTCAGATACGGAGTACCCCGTAGACTTCTGAGTGACAATGGCGTGCAGTTCATTAGCGAGGTGATGCAACAGGTTTGTCACACGTTCGGCATTAGCCAATCTTTAACACCAAAATATCACCCCGAAGCGAATCCAGTAGAAAGGAAAAACCGTGACTTGAAACCTCAGCTTGCCATCTTGGTGGGTCGGGACCACGACACTTGGGACACTCACCTGGCAGCGATCCGTTTCGCCATGAACTCAGCAGTCACACTCAGCACCGGATATTCGCCCGCCTATCTCAATTTCGGCGCGAACTTCGAGCTCCTGCTGATGCAACCTATGATATGAGAGCCATCATAAACAGAGATGTCGCAGTATGTACTATTACTCCTTACCTGCGTAGGCTGTCCACGATCCTTCTAGATGCTCGAGATATCCACGAGAAGGCCCAAGCTACTCAGAAGAAATATTCAGATGAAGGACGCCGTCCTGCGCCTGAGTATTCAACAGGAGATCTCGTACTCCTGAAGACCCAAGGATCTAACGACACTGTACAAGGTCAGACCCCTAAGTTCATCCCTCGCAGAGATGGGCCATACAAGATTCGGGATGCTACCAGCCTTTCAACTTACCTGCTGGAGAGAGTCAGCGACGGAGAGCTCATAGGTAAGTACCACGTGTCTCAACTTACTCCCTTTGTTGGCCACATCCAATCTCCGATGCAAGAGAAACGAAAGAGGGGTAGACCACGGAAGAACACTACCTCGAACGCGAGGGCGCACCGTTCGAGCTAGAGGGGGAGGATATAACCCGCGCGAATACGGCTGCGTGTTGCATGGCAACCGTGGCTATCCAGCCGTACCCCGTCTCCCGCGTGCCTCACCTCTCGTCCTTGGCCCGCGTCCCGCCGCCCTCGCCGTGGTATTGATTTTCGTTTCGAGTGGAGAGTTTGCCCAGATCACCGGTCGCGACGCACGCGCATCTCACCGCGCGTGCGCCCTTATAATTACGTGTTGACCCCAAGCCTGTAAACCCTTTTATATCAATAAATCTCTTATATTAATTATTTTTTTACTGTAGCAGGTGGAGGCACAAACTGTGACTACCGAAGAAAGCAGTAGAAAAGAGGAGGATGTAGAGAGTTTACCAAGTGAAACGCCTACTAGGATGTTACCGCGGCCCGGCATACGCTATTCATACCGGCGGATGAAAGCTCGATTATTCTCGAAAACACCTTCTCCAGCGCAACCTGCAATTGTATCAATACCAAACTCGTTGGAATCTTCACCCGAGAGGTATTTTTATTAAGTAGTTCAACTAACGTAATTTTGCTATTTTGTTTCTGGTGAATATCATTATCTAATAATTTTCAATATTTTCAGATCTCCTCAACCCAACCGTGTTGAGAACATTGACACAGACAAGAAACGTACAGTAAACTTTCCAAAGAATTTGTTGTCCCTACCTCAGAGGTTGGAGAACTTGATAGCAGAGCAGAGGAAACGTTTGGACAGGGCCGTGGTGGACACCGCGGGTCGGCAAAGTCCACCGCGTGCCTCGCAGTCGCTGCCACATCTTGCCTCCACCTCCACAGAAATTCACGGGTAACTCTACATAATCCATAATAAGTAATATAACTTGTGTGCTGCATGCCGTGAATAATAGTAGCTGTCTAACAATTGTTTAGTTGTAGTTCCAGCCGCAAAGGTTCGAGGGTCTCGGACCAAGACTCGCTGGGTATAGATATAGGTAAATTATATTTTGTTTTCGACTTGTCTTGCATGATTGTTGCATTGTCATAAATTCGGTAGAGGCGGAACATGTGCTTAAAATCGCAAATCTTCGTTCTATCTTTTCCTGGCTGCTAAAAGTTAGATTGTTAATTTCATTTATGTGGTGGTAATGTTGCAAATGGTACCTCAATGTATTTCCTTCCAGCTATATTTGTACGTAGTGTAATAAATATCACAACTACCAAGTCATCTTCCTGGCATAGTACAAAGAAATATAACATAATTCAAATAGTCCTATATCACGTACGATCGTCATTAGATAATGACAATGCTATATTTAAAACCTGTAACTTCCATGCAACCCTAACTGTTTGGATTACCCTGGCAGACGGCGAGACACAGCAGCAGAACTTCAAGGCCAGTTACCCTGGGCCTACATCCCCGCATCAGCTCACCCTATGCGCCACCAATTACCCCCTGATGAGGACCTCCCACCTGTTCCGCTCCCGGATTATACCGCTATATCGACATTTAGAAAAGCCTGTGAGTACGGAATTCTTTAACAGTTGCTGGACACAAGATAAATAACAGTAGAAGTTCTTTTTGATTTATTAATTCTCAAACAATCGTCCAAATAGCAATTTCTTAAATTAATTCCTGGCGGCAGCGCCAGATCAATTGAAGTTTTATTGTTACACTAGCTTTCCGCCCACGTGAAAATACTTTATCGAGTACTCATTCACGATTGAGAAGTAGCCGGAATCCTTCTCCCGGAAATCACGACAAATCTAGTGCAGCCGGATATCGGCGAAGTCTCACCATAACCATTAGGGTGCCTACACCTGTTTAATATTACCTCGTAGATACCTATTTAGAGTGTCTAGTTATGAACATCTTGTAACATATTTTTCAGCCGTCCATCGAGCCGCTTCAAGCTTAAGTTCCCTAACTCACAAGAAAGAAAAGTCTCAAATACCTCGCCGTAAGTATAAATGTATGCAATCACGATTTATATAAACTATACTAAAATAAAAGAGCAAAATAACAGTCTTGACAAGTGTATTAACACCTGACATTTTTTCAGCACCACTTACACATTCAGACGTTCTTTACTGATGACGACAACCGACGGGCGAGGACAAGGAAACTCATTTAGAGCCAAAACGGAACTCATGGCTCATTCAACTGGCCCTTTGACACTTATCATAGTTTCATTACTTAACATACATAAATTAGTTGGTCAGCAATTGGCTGGGCGTCTAACTTTTTTTCTAGATAGATGATTCTTAGATCGCTCAGTGGTATACTTTTCAAAGATTTTCACTTCTAGAGTAGATATGAATAATGTTTTTTAAAGATTGAGCGATGACGATGATCAGTTTTTTATAATTCGTTATAGTTAATTTATCTTTATTATTAAATCTTGTAAATATTGCTTACTTACTGAATAATTATATTGTAGGTAAGTATTTGATGGCGTGAATGGAATCATATTTATTAGATGATTGATAAGAAATAATGTAGCTAATGTACCTATTTATTACGTATGTAAGGTATGAGATACTTATCTAATTAAATTACTAAGGCCCGTATTAATAAACAGTTCTCAAGACTGACATGGCCTCAAGTTGACGCTTGAGAATCTGTTGCATATTAAAACAGCATCAGAAAAAATGATCTTGAGACCGAGACGCAATCTCAATCACAAGAACTATTTATTAATATGGGCCTTAATTTCTCCGGACTAAATTTGAATTCATAGGTTAAGTAGCATATTTCATTAGATTTGTCTGCTTTCGAGCCTCATTTTGCAATGAGATTTGATAAAGTAAACTTTTTGGTAGGTAGGTTGCCGATTGTGTATTTTTCTATAATTTAACTTAATGGTATATGCGTTTAGATGCATCTTATTGGTGCTCATCGCAAATACCTAAACGTCCCAATGCAAATATTCAAGTTTCATGAATCTTTGACATTGTTACACACAACTATGTTAATTCTGTGAAAATAATAAAATGAAAGAAACAAAACTTTAAATATAAATATAGAATATAAAATAAGCTAACATAGTATATCTGTTTCTAAGATGGTTGTATTCTGATATTTTGATTATCCAGGTATATTTTGTATATATTTAGTATCCATTATAGATATTACCGATACGACATACATTAAAATTGTAAAACTTCTGCCATTTAGAGATGATCCAATGTAGTAGTGGGCAGGAAAGTGAAGAAGTGCTCTTGTGCTGATGAACGCTTTGGCGATACTAGTGCCGGGGTAGGTATCTTAAAAGAGGTAGGAGCTGATATAATAAAGTGGTTGTTATTAGGAATAGTATGACCACATTCCGTACGGCGGGGCCGGCCATGGAGGGTATTTCTGTATTGGAAATAGAGTAGGTCCAGTATAAGAAACTACACAATCCCCATGCCATAAAGATATTTAAGTCTACATGTATGAATCCATTACACTTCATATTATTTTACCAATAGGCAAAAGTTTTGTAATGGTAGCGACCTAACATTTTTCATTATTAAAATTTTTATCATCAAATTAAATAATTATTTCATCATTATGTACCCTCGCACATGCACATAATGTGCAGTATATTCACGCCCGTGCATGCCTAGTTTTGCCATTGCAATAATAAATCCCTCGTGACAAAAAGATGAAAAAACGAGTGTGTTCAAGAAACATCAGTATTCCTAGAATTTCTGCAGTGTCATTGACCTGATCAGCTGATAGGGTTGAACTTAGTCAATTAATGCTATAAACTTTATTTAATTAAATTTGAAAACGATGACAAATTTTGACATAGGTAGTTCCTTGATACCATTTTTTGAACAAAGGCAAAGGCATTAAATTTTTTGGGATTATCAGTGCCGTTGTGTCCCACCCACTTAGTATATTTATAAAATAATTAGTAAGTAATCACTTCACTTTTTGGAGGTTTTATGGCTCCATCGTGTTATTTTTATTCATGATTAACATGACAATTTCACTGGACAAAGTATGACAACAACTATCAATAAAACCATAAGTTCATATTTCTTTATTTCAAAATCCCTGACACCACTGCCGGCTCCAGGGGCTTCGCATATGTATATTGCAAGCAATACAAAACTATGTTACAGTGTCTAAGAAATCTTTGTGTTATGTTCATTATTCTACTTATTGGCCATTTTCGTTAGAACAATAACCAATGGATTCACCCAAAGACCGAGGGTTTAATCGTATCTCGTAGTCAGGTTTATCTATTTACATACGGTTCATACGTGTCGATGAAGTCTAACCTTACTAAAGTGAGTTTACTCACATTGTAGGTATATCACACCATATCAGAAACCAGAATTCTCATGCTGGATATATGTAAACCTCAACTGTAGTTGATAATTATTATAACAAATAAATAACACCTTTATATAGTATTCTAGGGTTTTACCCCTATAATAGATTAATAAATTCGTCTACCTACATAAGAAATATCAATGACATAGGTAGATAAGTAAAATATATTTATTGTATTCTTGCATAGGTACTTGAGCGTGTAATGTGAGTGTCGGTTAGGTATATCTATTATATTACGTCGCTTAATTTTTCAGATATAACAAATCAATTTTTCAGATATAAAAAAAATCTATAGGCTTGCACGTTTCAACGGCGATGGGCTCACCCCCTGTTACGTATTTCTGTATATTTCGTAAGGTGAAACGTGAATGTTGTTTTAGGTAATCATTAAATTCTAATGTTTGGAACACCCAATCACTAATGTTTGGGATATCTCTGACCACCCCATTTGGGATAAAGGTCGTGATGTTATGTATGTATGTATGTATTGTTGTATGTTATGTCATATCTTCAAGTGAAGCGACTCATAATAATGATCGAATTTCACTGAGAAGTTCAGTTGATCGTCTATTGTTTCTTTAATAAACCAAACAATTTTTACTATCTAATACCAATGAACTGCATTTATCTTTAACAATAAGTTTTTATCATAAAAGTGGGTTAAACAAAGTTAGGGTGGTACTTGATAGTCTCGGCGTGGTTGCGTACGAATACTGTCGGTACCTGTGGCCACGTCGCAATAGGCATAGGGGCATATGGTTTCACATAACCACCCCCCTCCTCCGAAGGGCAGTGGTATAAAAAAAGTGTTTTCCCAAAGTGTTAAACTACAACTAGAATGACTTGTCTGTAAGGAAGGTCTTGATTAATCTCAGTAATGAACAGATCAACGTAAAATGTGCTGTTATTATTGTTACTATCAAACTGATTAAGCCAACACATTTGGGACAATAATTTATAAACCTCCTCCACAGAAGTTCGTCCTATTCGACATTAACAGTAGGTAAGTGACGTCGCGTTACAGTAAACGCAGAATCAGCGCTTTATCCGCGATTCTATCTCGCAAATGCCAAAGCTTTTCATGTCAATCGCAGTGGAATCGCGCTGACAAGGCACACACATCGCACACTAGCGTTGTGGTATCAATATATTCATACGCAATGTAAACTCTACCATTTCCTGTGTTCCGGAGTACTACATAGCGAGGATACCTACCGAAATAAGAATTTTATTTACCTAACCTATACAATCGAACTTCGACTAACAGGTTGCAGACACCTCACGCTAAATACCGTTACTGTTGGTACTACAAACTTCACAAGTAGGTACATGACCGACCAGCAGCAATACAATAGTACTTACTAATATCTACTTGTTTAAATTAATTGATAAAGCGACTGATATATATTTACATAGGATACTTACTCACCTTTGTGGAATTTAGCGATACTGATAAGATTAATCAATATATTAACTATTTACCTACTTCCGTGCATATCAACATTAGCAAGAAAACAATATAAAACGTAGTAAAGGCAAAATTATTCAAAACACTCCCTACCTGAAAAATACGTCACCATTAAGGATTTAATATTTATAGGGGCGGTAGCTTTTAGGGTGAATGACGGTCTAAATCTATGTTTTATGATTCTAAATTATTAGTCCCGATCCATTGAAAATGTGAGTGCGTAGGTCCAAAGTATTCCAAACAACAATTTTGTTTATAAAAATATTAATAAAAAAAACGCCTAACCTTTCGGCGAAGAGTGCCGCTGCAGCACTTTAGGGCCCGTATTAATAAACCGTTCTCAAGATTGATAAGACCTTAAGTTGACGCTAGAGAATCTCTTGCATATTAAAGCAGTATCAAAAAAATATCGTACTTATTGATACATAGACGCGATCTCAATCTCAAGATTGCTTTTAATACGGTCATTATTATAATTTTTCATAATTGTTATTTGGAATACTTCGGACCTTCACAATCACGTATTATATAAAGAGGACCATTACAAATAGAAGGAGTGTATGTAGTGTTAGGACATTGGTATGTCAAATTGATCACCCATCACTTACCTCCGTTTGTCAGCCATACATAACGTCATCGTAGAAGCTTGTAGATACCTACCTAGGTATGTAGTTCGGTAGATAGTGTAGTGTTAATGCCGATAACAATTATCGTGATGCGATTAATACGTCGATACATCGCTTAGTCCCTCCATAAAGGAATACTATGTGGACATGACGTGTTTTTATTTTAAATTATAATAATATATCGAGCAATTTTAAAAATGAAGACCGCAACGACAAGTGATTCCAAATTTCATCCTAATTTGGTATTAACTGCTCTGGCATCGAGTATTTTGACTATTGTAAGTATATTACATTTCGTATTGCCTTTCCAAGCTGGCGAAGTTTTAATGTTATTTTTATTAAGTTTACTTTGTAAAGTAAATTTAGTTTTCTTAATTATGTTAATTATGATAACAGTTCCAGCACGACACGCGTAACTTTCTTTCTATATAAAATTGACAATAAGATTATGCTTGCTTTGCGAAATTGAACAGAATTCGTCATACTTACTATATTTCAATCCCCGACGAAAAACGACAAGTCATGTGTTTGAGGGCGTTGTGTAAATGTGTGTCTGTGTGCGTCCAGTCTCTGTCCGGATGCATCTCAATAAAGCGTGGTCCGATTTCAGTGGAATATATAAAATATTAAAGATTAAACGAGATCTTTGATGAAAATCGGTTAAGCCGTTTCGAAGATATTTAGCTTTTAACACAGTTGTGTACTTTTTTGGGGATGTTCTAAATTTTCAATTTATAATTAATTATGAATGGAGTTTCACGGATTCAATTATATGTCATAATAAGTTGACCAAATATAAATAGTCCTAACGATTTGTTTTCCTCTCTTTTCACTAAAATGACATTCCACCATGGTCGACTGTCAATAAACTATACTAAAACAGTGCCAAATAACGCCCAAAATAAAAAAAAAATGTGCCACTGTACTTTAAAGAATTATTCAATATTTTAAGTGAGCATTCGATGGAATCCTCATTCTGCTTTACCCATGATTATCTCAGAAAACTGTACACAAAAATAGTGCCACCGAAATACACAAAATCTCATAAATAGTTCTTAGATGAAGATGAAGAGATTAGATGAAATTTAGATGTCTTTGTGTAAAGGGGCAGCGCAAATGAGGGACTTTTTGTAGGCTGGACAAAAAATCCAGATCGGACAATTTTGTCAGCGAGAATGGAATGTATAGCTTTCTGTGCAATAACAAACAACACACACGGAGAACAAAACAGTCCGGGCGAGCAACAGTCCGTCGTTTGCGCTACCCCTTTGACAGCGTCCGTGGCTCAATGTAAACAACATAGGGTTCCCCAGCGGTGTACATGTTAAGTGCTCGGTTTAGTTGGTAGTAGGAAGTTTTAAATGTCAGCCTGTCTAGCTACCACCATCTTATTTAAGTTCACCTCCGAAAAGCAATGTAAACAGCATTGTTATGGGCCGGTTGTCAGAGATAAGATAGCCAGTCCCCTGAATAAGATGGCTCTGTCCGATGAGTCAGTAGGTAAGCTTCCACCTTCGGCCTCATTTTCAGTTAACATCAGGTGTGATTGAGCTCAAGTGCTTACCTATTCATGATCTTCCATAGAGTAGAGCTGTGGCGGTGTCAGTTACTCTATTTAATTTTTCAGGTGTTCTCTATAATCTACGTGGCGCTGTGTATAGTGGCTTTAATTTTTAGATTCGATTGCTACCACAATCTAACCTCGATTACCGGCGCCAGTTTCTTCTGGGACATTCTTTTCCGAGTTTATATTCAAAGTAAGTTGAATCGACCATTCGACCGATTAGATACAAAATGACAATGTGGAAAGCCATTCACAATTGGCTGCTTCACCATCAATAGCCTTACACGTCCCTACTGTTGGAGCACATCCTCTTACCGGGAGAGGGTATGGGTTACTTTAGTAACTTATTAGTAATCTGTGGTATGGGCCACAGTCCACCACGCGGACCCAGTGCGGATCGATAGATTTGTGTCAGACCAGTGGCCACGCACTTGGCTTAACGAGTGCCTTCAATTGAAAACAACCGGGATCGACTATTTAATGTGCCCGCTGAAGCCCAGATAGGTACGACATTAGTGGTAACCCATCCATGGCCTGACCGCGCATGACATTGCTTAACTGCGCTAATCGAAAACGAATGGCGAATGTGACTGCGCCACGACTACTTTTTTGACTGTTTATACTCAGTCATATTCACAAACAGAAAATAATAACAAACTTCTCGCAACCTGCACTCCTCAGATGTACTGACATCTCTCACGTACGCAACAATCTCGTCAGATGTAGTAACCAAAATACTACATTACGTACATCAAACTCTATGTCACTCATATAAACTTTCATCACAGGTTTATAAGCACAATGACCACACCACACACAAAACACAAACAGTCACATAACCACAGTCACCTATCCAAACTTGCCGTTAATCTCATTATTAATTTTGCTTTCGTCAATAAGCTTTACATACACTCATCGTAACCCTCCCAATACGTTGCTGTGAACTATTGTACTCAACGAGACAATCGCAATCTGTAACACACTACCCTCACGATACAGGCGTGACCTAATGTGGGGCTCCAGCAATACGTCTCAATTAAAAATTTAAGTTACCTAGAATATTTCGTTGTACGTATTCTTAATAAGAACTTATAAAGAAAGTGTTTTTATTAGTAACTGACCATTGCTATCTACCCTACCTCATCATCAGTGCGTAAACATCCGATTGTAAGGATATATCCTTATAAGACCTATAGGTCTTCACTCGTATGATGAGGGAGAATATGGGCCATAGTCCACCACGCTGGCCCAATGCGACTCTCCTCACGATGTTTTCCCACACCGTTTTAAGAGTAGTCTGATAAAGCACATAAAGTAATTAAATTTAAAAACTCATCGGTACTGGCCTTCCTGGGAATCGAACCCGTACCTCACAAATTGGGAGACCGTGTCTTAACCGCTGAGCCACCGACGATCTAACCTACCAATAATTTATAATTGTGTTTTTTTTTTCAGAAAACACTTGCGACGTTTCTGTAATACCAGATGAGCTGACGAGCTCAGACACGGTGTTCATATTAGTGATATTAAGTCTGGTATTCTCCGTCGCAGCTTTGATAGCAGCTTGCGTTCTAATTACAGGTAATAATTTGATATATTAAAAATACAAAAACCTCGACAACCAAAAGACTGGAAAAGAAAATACAGTTTGTATCTAACATTTTGTGTGTAATGTATCTGCCGGGAGCAAACAAAACTTATCTTTGTCCACTTAAGTGTGCCGCCACTGTTGACCATCGTTGAATTTCGTTACACAAAATAAAATCAGTATTAAGTAGCAGTGGTAACTAGCCTTTCACGTGCGTGATGGTATAATTCACACGGTGGAATTCAGCTATTCTGACAATGTGAAAAAACTGTGCTGAAATAGTGTCCAAAGGAATAATTTAGTGCCACTGTAAGATTTATTCAATATTTTAAGTAAGCATTCTGGCGTCACGTATTGCTGAAATCCTCATTCTAATACGCAGAGACCGCTTTACCCATGAAACGTAAATTATAATGATATAATAATTATATCCCGGAAAATTCGTGCCACCGAAAATACAAGTCCCATAAATAGTCCTTCAATAACAACGAAGTTATTTAGTTTCCTATCTTTCTGAAATAAATGCAGCGAAGACGACGGACTTTTAGTCGGCCGCACTTTTTTGTTCTACGTGTGTTAGTTATTGCATAGAATACTATACATTCCATTGGATTTGGATATTCTGTATGGCCTACAAAATGTCCGTCATCTGCACTGCCCCTAATTTTGTTAAATCTTCGACCGCAAACCTAATTTATGCAAATTTTCTTATTATTTTAATTACCATAGGTATATTTTTTTATGCACTACGGGTTAGCAATTGACCTCAATCACATCTGATGTTAAGTGAACATGAGGCCGAAGGTGGGAGCGTATTGTGACCCGGAAACCCCATCTTATTTGGGGGACTGACCATCTTATCTCTGACAACCGGAACACAACTATGCTATTAACATTGCTGTTTTGGCGGCAGACTTAGATGGTGGTACCTACCTAACCAGGCGGACATTTAAAATTCTCTACCACCAACAAATAATTCGGGTATAAAATAGTAGAATTCCAAAGTCAAAAGTGATGATAATTTAAGAATATGCATGTACTTACATGCGTGTAACGTATGTTTTTTAATCGGCATGAATACTAAATCTGACCTTTGGGTATAAAATAGTACAAATGTAAAAACCGTATTAGCAAAGCTAAACCATAACCAAATTCGTATTGCGCTAACCATTTGAACGAAAATTAACCTAGTTTTTTAAATACTCGTTAGTTCTAAATATTTTGGGTTTGGTTTTACTTTGGTAAAGTCAACGATTTGAATCGTTCACTAAAAAAAGCAAACATTAGGTACATTGGGTAAACTAAAGCTAAACCAAAACGAAAAACGTTCCGTTCGAACGATAAAACCGTTGTAAAATAGCGAGATTGGTGATTGGTGTGATCAGAATTGAAGTACGTACCTTCATTGATAAGGTACCGAGCTGGAATGACGTCATTCCAGCTCGGACATCAATACCCCTTGTATCTCTTGACCTATTTAAGTACAAAACTTGAGGCCTGTTTTTTTTAAGCTTGATTGCACTATTGGGACATCCCAAATAAAATACGACGTGTCCGAGCAGGAATGCCGAAGGACTAACAATGATTAACTAAAGTTTTCTTTTAATTGCAGTGATTCGAGATCAAAATCTCTCAAACTATTTAAGTTTAGCTGCATACCTTTATATTGGTCTGTGTGTAGCAGTGTTCGTAATAGACTTAATATTTTCCATATATTTGGGACTTGATTACGGCTATCTGACTGATGGATTGGTGAGTCAAACTTACAATTTTTATACACCAACTTGAATAAAATACACATTTCCGTCAAAGGTAACGTATACCTCTATACTCATCACTCCTACAGTATGTTAGTTATCGGATTTTGCAGTACCGTAGTTGCAGGTTTGAGTCTTCTGTACTTTACAGCCTGACCCACTAGATTGTAAATATTAATGAATTGTATCTTTATATTGTGAATTATCGATCTTCACACCGTTATTGTGAGGTATGCCTGCCATCTCATGATTATCCCACTGTCACTATTGACTTGACCAGTGACGAGTTGACTCGTCCCAAGTCGACGGTTGTGTTCAGGTGTCCAAGTAAAAATAAGTTAAAAAATGTAAGAAACCCTAACTGCTATCCCACAAGGTCGCGGGTTCGAATCCCGCTAGGGCATATGTTTGTATGAGGAATACGGACATGTGTACCTACTCCAGTTATTGATAACTCGGGTAGGTACACGTGTATTTTAAACAACCCTCTCCTATTTGCTAATTTGATACCTAACGGTTCTATTATTATTGCCTACGAGTTTCTTACTTGTTCTTCTCTACGGAAAATTGCATTTTGATGTAAGTCGTTGAAAAATGAAAAAGTTTACTATTTTAAGTGTTCCCTGTGTACCCACAAAATAAAGAATTTTTGAGTTTTGACCCTGATCAGTAAGTTACGTTGGGCACGCACGGTGACGTAACGAAGCGCCCAAATAGATAAGGCGATTGAGATGTGAAATTAATTCTGTTACAAAAACCGGTCAACTTAAGTCGAGACTCAGATAAAGGCAATTACGATGTTTTTTTGTCACGCTTGTTCGGGCACTAATTATTCTCTACGTTGGAGGGATCCCAAAGGCCCTAGAGCAAAAAAAACCTGTTAATTTTTATCGGCAATGACTCTCTTAACCAACTGTAGTAAATTCCACACCTAGATGTCACAAATGCTTTGTCACTCTGAGGATTTCTCGTTGATCCATATTTAACTAAATTTATAGTAAGGATTTATTTACAGGAAACTTTGCCTGGAGGGTCCCCTACGAGCTACATCTTTGACGTGATAAGGCTCGGCGCTTTATTGCTCATGTTCATTACATTGAAAGGAATCATCGCACATGCCATCAACATTGCGTTGCTTATACTCTTAATTGTTTATTTAGTTCGGCATCAGCAGTCACTGCAAAAGAATGAGGTGAGTGATAGATAAAATATATAATTAAAAAATATATTAAGTTGGACAAAAAGTTTTAGCAAACGCAGTGAAAATCCAAGTAAAGACGTTTGTGATGATAAAATACACAAAGTTATTTCGATAATGTTAAAAAATTGTGCTTAAATAGTGCCAAATGTAGTGCTCAGAGGAAATATATAGCGCCACTGTGGTTGAAGAGTTATTCAATATTTTAAGTGAGCATTCTAGCGTCACATGTTGCTAGAATTCTCATTTCTCATACGCAGAGGCTGTCCGCCGGTCAAAAAAATTCAAATCGGACTGTCCGCGAGGATGGAAAACCTATATGGCATTCTGTACAATAACGCACATGACTTATATGTCTTCCATATAAGTCCGGCGACAAAAATGCCGTCGTCGCCTCGCTGCTCTTTTCACAAACTGAAGTAATTAAATAACTTTGTTGTTTTTGTAGTAATATTTATTGGACTTGTATATTTCGGTGGCACTATTTATGTCCAGTTTTTTGGGATACAAGTTAAAATCCGGAATAAATGAGGATTCCAGTAGTAATTACGTGACGCTAGACTTTTCACTTATTTCATAACTTTCAGTGGCACAACTTTTCATTTAATGAATTATTACATAATAGATATTTTTATTGCAGCACGCCATACACCACGACGGTGTGATAAATGCTTATGAGTAAGTATTTTTTTTTAGGTTAACCATAGGTACGTATATTTCTGAAAGAAGAAATGAATGAATTTGTGAAGGCTTTGTAAAGTATGAATTGCGAAACGGGTAATTATTATTGGGATGTTGTGGCTTGGACAGTTATCAGTGGCCACCTGCCGTGTACCTACTGCCTTTTTAATTTGTCCTGAAGGAATGGCGAGATATCAGGAGACTAGAGCAAGGTCGTCATTGCATCAGTTTACAAAAGCAAAGGTCCACAGCAAGACTCCAAACTAAATACCAATCGACGCTTTTTTATATTATAATTTCCGGTACGTTTTACATAGATTAGTATTTAAAATAAAATAAAAAGAAAATTGATACCTACATAATTTCTAATGATTGAATGACGATTAAGTGCACCGAAAACAAATATATTCTACTGATTCTGATAATACACCTTGTAATGAAACTTACTAAATACACCAGATATAGTTAATATTATATTGGCTAAGTGCACGAAAATTATTAAATCCCACGAAAAATTATTTTGTGTTACGAATATGATGCCATATCCTTATTGCTATTCTATTGCATAATTTTATTTTGTAAAGTTATAATAGATATTCTTTAGGTACTTACCTATTTATATTTTCCATACAGACAACCAAGAAGACAGGAAGATCCCTGGCAACCGCAACCTGAGATGTTCTTACATGCTGCGCCAAGAAAGTAAGCATAATATTGTTCAGCGAAACATAGTTGTGTATTGATTTATTTTGCATGGTTAAATGTTTCCGTTTTTTAGTCAACAGCTGAACCCTGCTTATATTAATGACGACGACTTGTCTCCCCTGCCGCCTACCCCTCGCACTCCAATGCGGGAAACTATGCCCGATTATTCCAAGTAAGCATTTAACTATTACATGTTTGTCTCTTGATTAGACCATTTGACCTTTTGTTTCTTAAAAATCTCTAATTCCTAGATTTTTAAACATTGATGGGTGTCTTAATATAATCTAGCATTCATTTATAAACCGATAAGGCCAGACTACCACTAAATTCTTAGTTTGTCAGATAAACTGTTAGACGAATACTGATAAATAAAATCTCAGTTCGTCAACATATGAGAGCCATCATATAATATCTGTAAAAAGGACTCGTGAAGATCTGCGTTACAACCTGGTTGTATTTATTTAACATGGTTTGTTATTTTTCAGCCACCGTTTCTACGACCGTTCGGAGTCTTGGCAGCGTGGATCGCCATCAAGCTCGCGGCCATTTTCGTACATTGAGGAGCCCCGGCGCCCGGTCCCCATGAGGGCGCCACCGCCGGCCGTACCCGCACCGGACTACGATAGTCCTCCCGCGAGGCGGCTTAAGTCCGCTTTAAAACCTGGCGGCTATATGTAGTACCCTCGGATCATTAATTAAATTATAAAATAGCAAATCACATCTATAAGTTTAAGCTTTAATTCTTTCTGACTTTCGAGCCAAGAAAAGGGTGAAAATTGTTAGTATTACGTGGTTATTAATTATTGTAATTACACCATTTATTTTAAATTCTAGTAACATTAGTATTTTCAATAAATACAAATAGCAAAATTTGTGAACCTCTTTGGTATAGTCAGAATTTTTTCAGCAAGGGCCTAGAGACACAAGAAAATAATTATTTTTAGTTTCTTTTAGGTTTTATACATTATTAAAGAAAAGTCTAAAAATTCAATTTGTAATAACCGCAAATAGAAACTTGTTTTTTGTTCTTATATGGCCCACCTCAGAAAGCCCAGTGCCCAGAAAAATCTCAAAGTTAAACGATGTACAATTATTGTATTAATTAAATTACTTCTACGAGTTGAATTTTTTTTTTGGGAAAGTCACTCGATTTAAATGGGGTATACTTTTACGCGTTATAGAACTTAGCCAAACTGGATGAAATCGGATCGGAGGTGGCAGGTTCGATACGAAGCAGGGTACATGTTTGTTTAGTACCCCGGTTTGGTTGGTGGTAGGGCATTATAAATGTCCACTTGGCTAGCTAGCTGCCATCGTTTTATGTGCCGCCAAACAGCAATGTTAATAGTATTGTTGTGTTCCAGTTGTCAGAGATAAGATAGCCAATCCCCGAAATAAGATGGGGTATCTGTGTCAGTACGCTTTCACCATCGGCCTCATCTTCACTATTAGGTGTGATTTAGGTCAAGTGCTAAATCGTTGTGCATAAAAAAAGACCAGTCATTGCCCAAACTTCACCTTCGTGCGCATCTTAGCGATGGTATTCTGAGAGGCATCAATAGGATATCAGCCAGATTTGCCTTTAGGGATGTTATTAACTCGCGCATATTTCTCAAACACACTCACAGTAGACATTATGCAATATAATTATATTCTTCTTATAGAAGTACTTAGTATCGTTTGCCAGTATAACATGTTTGTTTATTTTTACCTAATTATGTTAATGTAACAGTGCTACTACACCCACATAAGGAGGAACACTTGCTCTAGTCAGAGGTCATGCTAGTTTGAGGGACAGGGTCTTTTTGTTACAATTTTGGTAAGGCCTTTTTGCATTATTGTTTTAGTTTTTTGGCCAGATAATCAGTGATGTGAAGGAAGTATCCACTCCCAAAACTTTTGGGTAGGTAGGTGCCTAAATAATTTTATTATATTTGCTTAACGGTTCCAATGGGCGACTACGCTAGTGTATATTTGCTGGAAAAGCGTGAGAGAGATGTCTTACAACTTTAGTCTTTATTTTGGTTAAGTAAAGATGATAAATAAATAAACGATTATTTTTATTATGTACGAGTATCTTTCAAATTCACAGGCCCAGACCCGGGTCTGCGTAGGGCGCACATGGGGACACAGGTCCAATACGTAGAGGCAGTGTAAACGCGATGAGGAGTACCCACGGGGATCTCAACAGAATCACAGACAGGCCCTATCGCATAAGAAATAATTGTTATTATTACATATATTTAATCGGATATAGATTTCTTTAAGCTAAGACTGATTCTTTAAAATAAGATTATGGCAGTATTATCTTGATATGGAGTTCCCTCGTAAGGAGACGATCCTGGTTGCAGCAGCAGTTCATGTCATATAAATGTATTGTTTTGAAACAGTTCCTTAGGTAAACTGCCATGGCTATATAGACTTCAAAATTTTGAAGTGACATGAATGTATGTCACTATGTATGTAAATTAAATAAAAGCTTATAAAAAAATACATGCGCGTCTGTAGGTACAGACGCGCATCGTAACCTCCTCTTTTTGGGAATCGGTTACAATTACACAATAATCGGGAGTCGGTTACAAACACTCAGAAATGTAGTGGAATAATGAACATTTCGTGGTGGCAGAGCATCGGTGGCTCAGCGGTTAAGATGCGGCCTCCCAATTCGGGAAGTCCGGGTTCGATTTCCAGGCAGGCCATGTACCAATGAGTTTTAAATTCAATTAGTTATGTGTATTTACTGCTCTTAAAACGGTGAAGGGTAACACCGTGACGAAACCTGCATACCTGAGAAATAAAAATTCAAAGGCATGTGAAGTCCCCAACCCGCTTTAGGCCAGCGTGGTGGACTATGGCCCATACACCCTCATATACGAGGGAAGGCCTATATTCCTACAGTGGGATGTTTACGGGCTGATGATGATGAATGAACTTTTAACCCCCTCGGGCTCTCATCTTGATTATCATAATCTGTAAGCAAGCGCTACCCCAAAACGTACTATTTTCTTTTTAAATTAAACATGTCTTTTGTAGCTTACTTTATTTAGGTTATAGACAAACTGAATATAAAATTAATAGGTATATAAAATTATCAAATTTAATGTGATTGTCACGAGAGAATTATATACATTAAAATAATCCGAAACTAAATGAACTTCTGTCGATTCAGTCATAGAGTATTTATCTTTTTATTTGGTCTGGCAAAAACTTAAAGTATCTGTAAACTAAAATAACACTTTAGACATAAAATTAGATTTTAACGAATATTTTGCTTCAGTCAAAAGTTCATCTGTATTTGGCAAATTACACTGCTTCTGAAAGCTTTGAACCATTTCATAGGGCACAACCCAACACATACGTACACAAGATGGAAATATAACGTAGGGTAGTAAATTATGGTTATTTATATCATTATTATCTAACCACTCAATCGACCGCGATTACACCTGTAACCAAATAAAGTCCACCACCAGTCTACTGTCCGCTGTTACAACAGTAACCCAAGCGCGCTCGCTACCTTCAGGCGGTTCGAAACAATTCCTCCTATTATCAGTAGTTGAAACTGTTTGGGGGAAAAAAAAATCAGTGCGACCACTAATAAATTACTTATGGCATATGTTCATAGAAGTCATTATTTGGCTGTTCTCATATACAAAAAAATGTTTAAGTTATAGTTCGTTCGTTCAGTTATCTGCCTAAAGAATAATAATAGTGAAAATGAATTATATTTCATTTTCAGCATATTCATAAATTTTTCTGATAGAAATACATAGGATTTGATAAGGGATGCTATAAACTTGAACATGTTCCGTAGGATTTCGTCCTTGAGCGAGATGAAGGCCGTGTCAAAATTATTGTGGAGTAGGTAGTTTGTTTCAATTTATTTTGCTACAAAAAATTTACTACACAAATAATAAAATTAATTAAATAAATACATCTTGGTGTCATTACAGAGGAAAAAGTTACTAAATTCGTTATTTGAGGATTTTTTTACCGATATCATCTGTTATACGCAGTTTTTAGTACTCTAGAATAAGATTTTCTGTATTCTCTTTTATATTGTTTTAATCTGTAATCTCTGACCTATACTTACGTATAGCTGTTCTAGTTTACATATGATATGAAGGTTTTTATTAATAAAGCCACCGTGCGCGCAGCACAAAAGTTTGACCGTTCGGAGCGGACAGTAGACCGGAATTCGGCCGCGCGGGCCGGACGGTTGAGTGGCTAACAACATTGTGGAATAATTATGTATAGCCGTTTTCTCACGATCTCATTACATATTAGGAACGAATATATTTTTAATATACTTACATCACATGAATGCTATTTATAAGTCTTGTAAGTTCATAACAGCATGAACTATGTTTAATTATGTTATTTATTGCTCAGGCTCATATATATTGAGGCAAAGTTGATCAAAACTACTTATACACACCGCGACGTTAAACTTGCACCATTTTAAAGAATTTAGTAATGACTTGCATTGATTGACACAGAACATCTCGATTGTGTCACGTCGGTAGGTACATCTTAAAGTAAATCATAGTAACTATTTTTTTAGTTTCATACAAACTAATATCGACCATATCAAAAAATCATACGACTTTTTCCGCATTTTAATATTCGTAGATTTTATTAATAAAATTTAAAGTTGGTCGGGGTCTTGGTGCCGCGAATGGCGAGTAGACATGTGTTAAAATTTTTATTTCATTATGATTATTTCGACGATTTTATTTTTAATATGAAATATAAAAGAGGCGAAACAATCTCAGCCATAATTTATAAATTTAAACCTATTTCAATCACGGCAACTAAACGTACCAACTTCAACTTTTATTAATAAAATACGGGCTTCCAATGGATGACCGTCCAGTCAAATTTAGGCGACACTGTACTTCAAAATTTATGTAACTTAGCATTATATTCTCACATAGTAGTATGATTTTTGAATGTACAATAGTATCTATATTTTATTTACACTGGTACTAAAGTGGATACACAATTAAATGGATTTTCCTTGATAGGTATTTGAAATAAGTAACATCAAAATATTCCAATTTTGCTACATTTTGTGAGAATTTTAATTTTCGCTTTTAACAAATTATTATGTATATTATTTTATAGCATCTGGTTATCTAATAGAAATGTTACCAATTTATAAATCTACATTCACATCTGACTTGACACAAAAAAGTTATTTCATTCCGAACAACGCAATATATCTTTTATATGCAGGCAGCCGTAAATATTGTTTATCAGCCCTCCTCGAACTGGGTGCGAACGTGGCTCCTGTTTTAGGCAGGACGGCCCAATGAGACCAATTCACAAGGTGAACTGGTAACAGGGGGTGCCAGCGGGTTTTCAAAGGTTAAGACGCTTCCGATGGACTGGTTGACGATAAATCAGGTGGACCGCTGTCAGTTTTATAAGTGGAGTGTCAAAAAGTCACTTGTAGACAAGTGGCAGGGCTTTATTCGCCGGGCTGGAAGAACTCAATGAGCTTAACCCAGAGGCTGTGGACTGGTTGCAGAGTTAGGGATGAAGTACTGCAAACCTACAAGGCCGAATGATAATTATAACAACTATTGTGTTATCTTTACAAGAACATTCCATTACTATAACGGTCCATGAAAAATAAGTCTAGTTCAGTATAAATTCATATAATGAATCTGAACTTCCATCTTATGTACTTTTACACAACATTAATTGATTATTTATGTATAGACATTCATAATAATAATTAATAAATAACGAATCTGTGTGACTTCAGACAGGTATCTTGACATTGTAATGGAACATTTCAGGCGACGGTAAATATTTTGGTCAGATCAAAAATAAGATTAAATAACCACATACTGAATTACTTCTAAAAGGCACAAAAATTCGTTACCTTACTTAATTTTTACAATTATTACTATATACACATTTTTACACATACTTTTCGTCTTGATATGTATTTAAACATTATCAGATTTACTTTTCACTTGGTCTTGTTTAGTTGTATCTATTTTTGAAGATTCAGTCGATAAATCTTTCCCAGTGCACACCTTTCTATTCTCTTTCCTATGCATATCATCATTTACAAATTTATTGTTAGAAATATATACATCATTAACAGTCTCATCCATGCAATTTATTGGTGATATCGGGTCCTCATTAGAAAAGGTAAACTCTAATTCCGCAACTAAATCTCTCAGTACTTTTTGAAGGTGTTTTAATTTGCTTTCATTATCAGAAGTTTCCATATCGAGAATGGTATCACAAGCTTCATCATCGCAGTTATCTTCGAACAGATCCCTCATAGATTTCAACTCGCCAACTGTTACAATTAGGAAGGGATCAGCATTCATGGCTTCTGTTAAATATGAGCTTTCCTTTGAGAATAGGAATACTGCTGGAATTTTGATATCGTCTTTCCCATCGCCGGACATCGCGAAGAGAGGCGTGCTCTCGTAGGAGGAGTCTGGTACATTGTCGAGGACTATAGCCAGCTCGGCGCCTGCCTTTTGCATGTTACGTACCTTTTGGGCGAAGGTGCACCGGCCACGTCTGGCGACGCCGAACCTGCCTTGGATTGCGTGGGCGTTGTTAAGAGGGGCGCAGGCGTCGAATGGCACGGCGTAGACGACACCGTTGACGTGGCGCAAGTGGGGCGGCAAGTCCTTGCCGAAGTGGGCCGGGCCCGCTGGGTACACCTTCTTGTGCACCTTCAACCCGAGCGGTACCACACCGTTTTCCACATCGCTTAGAGAGTTCCACTTAGACATCTCGCGCATAAAAGTGATTCCTTCCGCTGCGTCCTTAGCTGATTTAGCCTGAAAAATTATGAAATTGATATTAACAATTTAGTTGTTTTAAACTTAGGTATATATATACCTAGGATAAGATTGCGTTTTGTCACTGTGAATATGTGACTGGTGTTTTTATGTTTAAATATCTATAACGAAAAAATAATATTATATATTATCTAGGACAGAAAACCAACGATTATAGAATAACTGGTAGGAAAATAGTTCTTCTTTGGTATAAATAAATTAGGTGGGGAACCCCATAATAAAAATCTTGGATCCGCCCCGTTACCACAGAATAACTAATTTACTAACGTAAACTGTTATAATAATCAGTTAGATGGGTAAGAAAGGAAGTGCAACACATTTTACGTATTGAACTTAAATAAGAAATAAATAACGGTAGTTTCACTAATTCGAATACGTACATACATATTGGATTTTTTTTTATGTAGTGAATAAATGTATAATTCGATTTTGAATCAGATTTCCAGAGCACCAATAGCAACATCGTACCTATCTACTGAAAATTAGTGGCATAAAATTAAGGTTCACGTATTGAATAAGACGCCTGACTCGTACATCACACTAGGACGCCATGGCATCCCCACCGGTCAAGCAACCGTGCTGTCTTGAACTATCAAACGAGAAACCTCAGAACAGATGCCAACCAGAATCGTCACAGCTTTAAAAACTCGAAGAGACTATTATTATTGCTATACATACGATGTACAAGGCGCAACTGCTAGCCGAGTGGGACACCATAACGATCTTTACATATTAGGTTGTGGCATCAACCTTAATGCGATCCTGCTTAATGCGACCAAATTGATTGCGCAATTAAGCGGACTCTAGAGAAGGTTACCCTCCATAAGGCTGTATACATTTTGTTCGTTACTACCGGTGGCGCCACCAGGGCTTTCTAATGAGATAAGCCTAAGTAGAAAATCGAATTGTGATTGTCACCTACCAGCTCTATGTTAGATAGCGCGATTAAAACAGAGAGTTGTTAGGATACAATACAACTGAGAAAAAATGGGTAACTTTAGATTTTTGTGTTAAAATTTGGGAACAACTACATCACTCTTATGTCTTGTGAATTGTTACTACGTATTTTTGTGTTAAACATGGTGTAGTTGTTGTAAAAACTGAACTCAGATTCACGGTACTTTACGGAAGGCCCGCAGCATAAGTATGTCGAAATCTCGAATTTGGGTTCACTGTAGTCTATCATATTCATGTAAGGAAACATTGATATTGATGCCTAATATTGTGAATTTGTTAGGTGCTTAAATATTAAGTGTCCGATACTACCACGCGACTAATGAAACGCGGAGGTTAACCTGTTAAGTGAGCAATTTTTCGATGTATTGGCCAACAGTATTCTCTGCGAATTTCAAGTCTAGGGGTGGGTGGTATGTGTAACTCACCGTTAATGTGGAATATAGGAGTTGCACCCTTCCGTCTGGCAGTTTGAGCACGGTGATGCCAATGTCGGATAACGCGTGAATCTGCCGCGGGTCGTTGAGGGGGTGGAGGCGCGGCGCGGGGCGGGCTGCAGTGCTGTCCAGCAGCTGACGCATCGGCTCACGGACCTTCTCGGCAACCAGGGACGAGACCGTTGGACATGACCTGGTTAGAAACAATCAAATCAAAAAAATATATAATATACAATAACAGTACAGCATAAGGCTGTATCGACTCGACGTCGCAATTTATGTCCACTACTATTTTCATAACTACAGTTCGATCGTGCCTAACGATTTTTATTCTCGAAAAAATAAAACATGACAGAAGTTTTCAGGGAGTGAAACAATCAACTAATAAGTGGATTAATATTTCGTAAAAGATGAATGTTTGTCTCGAAGTAGACAATTTACGACGATGTCAATCGATACAGCCTTAACAAGAACATGCAAACCTTCTTTCTCCTTACAGTTAGTCATCCCTTGATTATCCCTACTCCTGATAATATAATTGTTACAAGTAAGGAGAGTTACAACAATAATAACCTACGTGATGCTAGAATTCACATAATGGAATCCTGCTGTTTTGATAATGTCAAAAAAAAATGTGCTAAAATAGTGCCCAAAGGGAAAAAACTTGTGCCACTGTAGCTTAAGAGTGAATGTGAGATAGAGTTATACAATATTTTAAGTGAGCATTATGGCGTCACGTGTAGCTGGAATCCTCATTTTCAAAGTCAAAAATTCTTTATTTTGCAGGTGCACAGAGTACACTTAAAATAGTCAATTTTACATTTTTTAAGCTACTGCTTGTTCAAAATCCAATTTTCCCCTGAAAAGAACACGCAAGAAACTCGAAGGGTTGTTTTTTAAAATCAGGGTTTGATTTTACATAAAGGTTTTTATATTACAAGAAGCTTTTTATATTTCATTATTAATTGTGAAATAGCCTGGCATGCGAACGATCTGATTATGTCCAGGGATGATTATCATCTAAATGATCTAATATTTTATAATATGCTTTGTTAATAAGTTTCTGTTTTATAGCATCTTTAAATTTATTTAGAGGAAGATTTTGTATATCAACTGGTAACCTTATTGAAAGAGCGTATACATAACCCTTTGAATAAATTACTGACTTTGCGGAGGCGACTTATGTGACCTGCAAGTTTATCTTTATTTCTTGTATTGACATCATGTTTATCACTATTTTTCCTAAATGATGCTATTATTTTTTTTACATATAATATTAGATTTTCAAAAATGTACTGTGACGAAAAAGTTAGAGTCTCTAAGTGACACTGCAGGTTTCATTGATAAATTGCGCGAACGCAATACGCAAACTGCTTTACCTACGATTTTCATTTGTATCCCGAAAAAATTGTGCATAAGTAGTGCTACCGAAAAATACAAGTCAATGCCACACTTTCAATCCTCGCAGATAAAATTGTTCGACCTGGATTTTTGTCCGGCTTACTAAAGTACCCCACAAAATATCGTATTTTTGCTTGTTAACTCCACGCTTATAGTTAATTAAATTAAATCAGAGAAATTAGAATTCGAGAAGAAATTTTTTGGTAAATACATAGTAGACCCAAAGCTGAAGGAATTAGATGCCTAAAACCACAGACATTAAAACCCAGACTCGAGAAGCACAGGGAAACAAGGAATAGAACCCAGGTCATTTGTGCAACAGCTGCGAATCTGGACTATAAGGGTCACAGAGGGATTGTCATCCATCACAAATGGACAGGAATGATTTGACACCACAAACAAATTACAAAAAAATATTTTTTTCTCAATTTTCTCAGGTCTTCATATTCTGAGTAAAACCCCAGAGGTCTCTAGATTTCTATACTTTGAAAAGCTCCTCCACAGCTTCATATATTGTATAAAAAAATGAGGACTGAAGAGTCCGAGGGAACGTGGTAATAAGTGTGACTCATGTATTATTACGTGGACAAAGTAATATACACCGACATAAGGCTGCGTGTCCACCAGAGCTGTGTGAGGTAGCTAAGCTAGAAAATAGAATAATAATAGAAAAATCCACCAATAGCATTTCTGCATTTTCCTGATCCGGTAATAATATTGGTGGATATTTTCTACGCGCACCGCTTAACTACCTCGCACAGCTCTGGTGGAAACGCACCCTAAAAGTTGCGGCGCTAAAGTAGTATCGAACAATTGTTTAACTATCCTAAGCCCGGAATTAATGTTGGTTTTTATAAAATAGAGGAGACCCAGTCTTATTGAGTCGTAAATATGTACTAATGTTTGTGAATATAGTATTATTAACCGAAGCATAAGAACAATAAAGGCACTCACTTTCTATATTTGCTTTCGCCATCATCTAGAGTAAAATATGTTGTATTAGGCCCCGCGGTGGATAACCATAACGGCAAGAAATGAGCTTCTGTTGTCAGTACGTAGTTTTCTAGCCTCACGGGAACATCTTTATCATAGGAAAACAGGATATACAGGTACTTAAAAGTTTCAGCTAGAACGAAGGAATCCATTCTGTCCTCATGAATTCTGGTTCTGACGTCGTTGACGGCGGCGTAACCGCAAGGAACTCTAGTGTGCTGCTGTAACGCTTTTAGCACTGTTTTTCCAACTCGTAGGTAATGATCGTCATCCGTAGCCCGGTGTAGGAAGTATGTAGATTCCAAAAATTCTGGACGTAACGGATATTGGCCCCAGTGAACCTAATAAACGGAAAATTATTGTTTAAAAAGTTGTTTGTATATAAACATAGATACCGCACACCAGCACGAAACGTAAGCGGTTACTGCGAAATAAAATTTCGGGAAAAAGCTTTAAAATCGTCCCGGCAGCTTATTCTGTGGACTTACATGTTATGCCAATATGTTATGCTAATATAATAACAATATAAGTTTAAAAATCCAACACAACAATCGTAACAATGGCCACGTTATTGGCATTATTAGATAGACGATTTTACGTACGTAGATGTACAATGAGCGTCGCAACGAACTAGATCTTCTAAGATCGCAAACCAAGATTTTTCTGCAAAATGATGTAGCGCACGATAAATTATCACAATTTATAAGCGCTGTTCAGCATAAGTATATTCATAGCAAACCAAAGTAAACACAAATGAGCTATCATATCAGCTCTCAAATTAGCTGTCCCTGGAAAAGGTGTGGCTAATACGAAAAACATACTCTATTTCTTAGTAACAAAACAATGTTGTAGTGACTTTGAAAGATAGAATCAGGGAGTTAAGCAGTGTGAAAGAAGACGTAGTGACAAAGTTTGAAAAAGGTATTCTGAGATGGTTTGGACACGTGGAGAGGATGAATGAAAGAAGACTAACGAAAGAAATATACGATGCGAATGTCGATGTTGTGTTGGTACGGCGAACGTACCATGATCAAATCGGGGACGTCTTAAAGAAAGGCCGAGTCAAATGTACCCTAAACCGACGAGCATGTATGAACAACCTTATGAGAGTGAATGAAGCAAAAGAGGTATGTCAGGATGTAGCATGTGGAAGTCTATTGTCTCCGCCTACTCCTACGGGAAACAGGCGTGACTTTGTGTATGTATGTAAAACAATGTTACAAAGATAAGTTTAATGCTTGACATAACATTGACGATTTGGAACACCCAAATTCGGTTTGGGGTTGCGATTTCTCTGACTGAATAAATGTCGTGTATGTCATAAAACAATCAACATGTTTAAAATATTTTTGGCCAGGGGCACAGGTTCAATCCAGTTCAGACATCTACCAATTAGCTCATTATGAGTAATTAGATAATTTTATCGTAAACATAATTGTACTTTTAACAAAATATGAATAAATATATTTCTCTTCTATTTCTGTACTAGATCTCATCACATCTTTATTCTACGGAAGTCCTTTTCAATGGTTTTCACTTTTTCCTGTTGAGTGACGTAAGGAACGGGATATCAAACCATGGTGTGAGTTCGAGCTAGTGTTGCATCCAGTTTTTAGGGCTCTGGACAATTCGTCCCACGAATTACAATATTACAAATACACTTTATCGCACAACAGAAAAGAAAATACAGTTGCAGAATATTAATGTGCCGTTAAAATACAGTAGGATTCAAAAATGCATATACAGACACAGCTCTAACAATTAAGATTTATAAGAATGCTTCTACTTTCAAACGGAAATTTGGTTCTTGTGTACTTAAACGTAATAAAGATTAGTAATCTATATTTTCCTTCATATACAAAGATCTTGGATAACATCTTAATAGTTTCAGCTGGCACTGGATATGCACTTATATAACCGGCACATGGGGATAGTATGAAATTCCGTATTACTTTTCGAAAGCAATTTCACCGACGATCACAACAGAAAATCACAGTTGAGATTATTGTCACTTGTCGTGAGAACTGCCTGCCGATGAACGTTTTGTCGAAAATACAATCCTTTTTTATTTTCAAAACTATTTGCAGACTCAATAAACTCAATATAACTAAATACATCAACTGATCTTCAATGCAATACAAATATTCTTTATCGCAGACCTACAATATAAACACGTTACTTAAAAATATTCAACAATTTCCCAGATCAAAATAATTAGATAACTAATATCTATAGATAATTAAAATATTATTTTAATATATAAAATATTATTTTAATATATAAAATATTATTTTAATTATCTATAGGAATTATTTTTTATTTATTTGGTGTGTCAACAGTTGTAACAGTAGTGATAACATAGAAATTAAACATGCAGAATCTTACAAACTAAGTGTACAATCTATTACAGGCAAACACAACATGCAACTATAATAAAATTATAATAAAACTTTAGACAGAAAGAGCATTAAACACCCGATCTGCCCAACTGAATCCGTCTGATCTTATGCAGTGACGTATGATGCAAGTCAACTGATTCACTGCATTATTGAATTATTATGAGTCTGACGGTGTTATAATACCTGAAAGTCAGAAGTGAACGCCTCTGGAATGAAGGTATGCCGCTGCATGACTTGGTAGAGCATTTCGTGAGTCTCGACTGCAGGCCGCAAGTCGCCTAACAGCACTTGGAGTCCCGGCCAGAACGCTAGCAGCGAGTCCATAAAGTTTCGCGACTGCAGATGAGGCCTGAAATACATTGAGTTTATAAGATAATAAGTTTATTTGCAAGGATACAATATAAACAAGATTTTAATAATTAAAAATAGATAGTACATTGTATTCAGCCCGCAACCGGACATGCAAATATTAAATATATTTTGACTCTATATCTAGACATATTGACTAATAATTTAATTTTTAAATTCCAAATATTCCTTAACACTATAAAAGCAATGATCTAGTAGCCATTTTGTCAGTATCCTTTTAAACCGATTACCATGCATTGATTTTATGTCATTTGGTAAACTATTAAATATCGAAATACACAAATTAAAAACATTTTTCTCATAAATATTTTTCTTAACGAGTGGCTTATATAGTGTATTCATAATCTTAGTTCTAGTCTACCTCTGAACCATTTCGCTACGTTTTTTTAAAATATTCAGGTAGGGAGATAACAAAAATGCAAACATCTCTAATATACATGCAAGGTAATGGTAATATATTAAGTTTCTTAAATAATGGCACACAACTATCATCAAACTATGCATTACAAATAGTTCGAACACACTTCTTTTGTACCTTAAGCGCTATTGATATCTACTGAGTTTCCCCATGGTATAAGACCATAGTTGAGCACTTATGATACATAACCATGGCACAGAATAGGTAAAACCATGGTAAGCTTTTATAGCGGCTTCCACGGGTACTGTTTGTCTCAATATTATCACTCAATCATATATCAACAGAAGTCTCATCTTACAACCAATAAAGATTATACACAATGTTAACGAAACTATTCGACACAATTAAATCAAGAGTTGTACGTACTCTCTACGGTGCCAATACTGTTATCACGAAAATAATCCACTGTTTTACACATTTTGGTCGGATAGGTATTGGACTTTTGTATGGAACATGATTTTTTTTAAATATCGCAGCACCAAGTTATTTAACGCGACAAGCACTACTACTTGAAACTGCAGGTGCAAAAAACCGTGAAAAGCTAAATTGTATTTTCCAGTTCCAAGGCGCGTTTCCTCTTATCGATTTCTGACATCGAGCATCGAATCGCATCGAAATAATTGTGTTCGGATGCGAAAGTAAAAGAGCCATTAACTGCGCATTTAAATAAATTCTTCACCATTTCACGCGTTCACACAATATTTAAGTACTAATAAATTTTTGCAATATTTCATACGTATTACAGAAACAATGTAAAACCGTGACGATTAATTTCACTCACCTGTGCATATGAACGGCCAACATAATAGGACCTTTGTTTATATACTTCATGACCGCATTGTAGTGTCTGTTGAACCTGGCTAGGTATTTCTCATCTCCGAGCAGAATGTAGGCCTTGAGACAGTATTCATAGTAGGAGTCGATGCCGGCACCTACGCTAGACTCCTTGCGGACCCAGTCACCGGAGTGAATGTTTATAACTGTTCCCATTAAATCCGATGTCCTGAAATTAAAGCATATTATCACGAAAATACAAATTAATCTTCATAATCTGTTCTTTTTAATAATAGTATGGGTTCGCAAGGCCGTAGCCAGGAGAGGACAAAGTTTCCAACCCCATTCCGAAATTTCGTGCAGTAATATAATTACAAAAAAATATTCAACAGATTGAACATCGCCGAATCCGATCGAGGTCTATATTTTTCTTTCTTTTGTCAAATCACTAATTATAACACTAATACCTATTAACAAAGCAACCTTTAAGTTTGTTGTTTATTATTCTCTAGAGAGTCTGACTTGTGGAGGAGTAGTAATTATAATTTTAAATTAAAAATGAAATGATGTCGAGTGATAAGCTTTTATGCCATGAATTAATTTCTTTTGAAGTTTGAGTTTACCTATGTCTAATTTTCCAAAGCCTGTCCATGGACTTGTGCGCTTTCTGCTCGAAGACGGGGTTGCCTGTGAGGCGTGAGAGCGCTGCCATTTCCAGGATCATGGTGCCGGCGCATGCAGTGCACGTCTCGCGAGAGTCCGATAGCAGCCCACGCATGCCGTAAAGGAGGTTCACCTGCCGTCAACATTTTAATTTATTCATTCCTCCTGTAAGATGGTGTATTCGTCACGGCATTCGAAGTTCGAAGTTTCAAAATGATTTAACCAATTTCAATTTAATTTTATGAGAATAAGCAGAATATATTCTAGACAGAAGGCATTTGAAAAACAGTATTGAAATTAATTAGAGCGACGATTGTTCTCTTATGTAACCTAAAATGCAACAATAAATTTTTATTTTTTTTCGAAAATTTTGTCGTAGATTTCTACATTCAGTTGGTGCATATACACATTTCAAATTTCAAAATTTGAAATGTACACTTTAAGTTTACGAATTCCGTAACAAATAAACCTTCTTAATTAGTGTGGGGTCCAAGATTGCAATAGAGCCACGTAAAGCAACGTCTACATTCAATAGGAGCTTTGCTGAGTAAACAGTGTAAGGCGGTGCTTCAGCATATGTGTACCTGGTGTTGGACAAACAAATGGGTACTTAGCTAGCAACTAACTAACTAACTAACTGGACTCTACGTGCCATACTACTTAAACGGGTTTATTCCGTCCAGTAGCATCCTCGTTGGATAAATTAAGATTTGTTTTTAAATACAACACAAATCAAAAATATTGCTCTGAACTGCATTCGAGAAGCCTAAAAGCTAATTATAAATAGAACCTAAATACTTCAATTACGGTTATTTTCCAAAATTTAAAATTATTGATAGAAGCGGCCACTTTTTTTAAAAAGGTGAATTGTGGAAAATAACCGTTATCAAAGCTATTTTAGGTATTACTTACAATTATCTTTTAGGCTTTTCAAGTGCAAGTCAGAGCGATTTCTTTAATTTATTTTGTATTTAAAAAGAAATCTTAATTGATCCTATGAGAGCGCCAGTGGATGGAATAAACCGTCGTAAGCAACAAAACCCGGGAACACAAGTTATACTGAATAGTAACCGATATGGATAATAAAGCCTCCTAGTTGTACAATTGTATGTAAAGGTTGTTCAACAAATGTAATCCATATTTGTTGCTTCATCCATATTTGTATCCATACTTGATAGATATACAGTCATAGGCAGTGTGGAGTCTGTATGTTGAGTTTCGCTCTCAGTTGCTCGTTGTCAAATTCTGGTATGTAAAAATTGATACCATTTTTAAACTTGTTATCTGGCCTGAAACTAATTACTAAATATTAAGAAATTCATTACCCTTCCATGAGGTATCCCCGTAGAGGTATTGAAAGCAGGCAGCAATCGTTTTCCAAGATCTTCGGCCAATGCTAGCAATTCTCCATTGTACCACTCCAACACTGGAACATCCGGCTTCAGTGCCAGGGCGAGGACGTGTGCTGATAGTAAGCCACTAAAATAATTAATTTCGTTTAAGTGAATTATCAAATTGTCTTGTATCTCCCTTATATCGAATGGAATACTTAATTTTCTGACCTGACGAGGCCAACTTTCAGGCTAGCTTTTTATTTTTTTAATTAAAAATTTTTATTGATGTAAAATTTTATATAGTGTTTGCGTAATGATCTTGTACACTTTTTTTGTTTGCTATTATTGCTTACCCGAGCATTCTTATATTAGTTTCGAAAACAGATACGACAATGTCGCGATCGAATCTGACATCTTTGATCACCAGTTTGATGGCCCTGCTGAATTCCGAGAAATCACCCATCACAACAAGGGTGTCCAAGCTATCCACCAACGTCAAGGAAAAGCTGTAAAAAATATATAAATTAATTAAATATCTGTACTAACTTGTTATAAAAACAAGCAAATATATAATTAATTCTCTCATTACTTTACAAGTTATTAAACGCAATCCATATTCTAGATAGCTCAAAAACATAACCATATAACCGACCTTGGTAGTTAAAATGTTATCGCAACTTTCTAGCTGGCAATTTATAAGAAAACAACAATGATAAAGCCGCCCGATATCAATTTTGTACCGAATTAAAAAAGCAAACTATGTTCTCATATTCATATCAAATTATTATTACATAGTATTTGCGTATGGGTCCCCCGCCCGAGAACTCGTCTCTTTGCTAGGGTGCGTAAAAGCCGGGAATCGCGTTCGTAACAGCATAGATCAGTGATAGACGGTTAAGCATCACTGATCTGGGGTTCTATTACACAATTTCATCGACATCGTAATCGGTTACGTTTTGGCATGTGATTGGTTGGCTCATAGCTCGCTCGTCAATTTAACGGTTTCTCATTGGTCGACGTAATCGATGACGATACCGATGAAGTTACATAATCTAAGGGCAGTTTCCACAAAACCAACTCGCCAACCCAGTGTGGTTATAATGGCAAATTTTCATATAAAAAAGATGCGGGTGTGTGTGTCTAGTCTTTGTCCTGATGCATTTGAATAATACGTGGTCCCATTTGAGTACGGATTTTATAGTAAAGAGTAAGTCTGGGAATATTCGCCAGATTTTGCCATCAGATAGTCGCATCGGACGCCCGAGTCGGAAACAGCGCCGAGGTGTTTACGATTTTATTACCGGTTTTTTCTTCTTTCGCGTCAACAATCGGACGTGTATCGAGTAAATACGATCAGATAATTTTATCGGACAATCGGAAACAAAATCTAACGTATATTCCCACCTTAAACGGGGACCGGCTATTAGCTATGTTTGACGAAAATCGGTTAAGCCGTTTGGAAGATACTTAGTTTTAAACACAGTTTTTTCGTGTATTTGAATGATATTGTTTTATTATAATAATATTTAGATATTTAACTTTTAACACAGTTGGTTACCCTCAAAGTTTTATTATAGAGGTAGTGCCAAAAAATAAGCGCGTGTATCAAACCTTAAAGTCTATAACCATTACTTATAAAGTTATTAGGAGAACCTAAACATGTTGAGTACATATTCGAAGGGAAGGTCGAAGCTCTTTCCATGTTATATAAGATTGTTTTAAAATGAGCCTATATAGGTATATACCTATATCAGACGAGTTTTTTACCGTAAGGAAAAAAATTGAGCATATTAGGTAAGTGAAAAAGAAGTTATTAGCATAGGCAGTTTAATGTTTTTTTTTTCATAAATGCACGCGCCAGTCTGAGATTGATATGCGACTGGCGGGATTCGAAGGGTTCCTATCATACGAAATTTATTTGGAACATATATTTTGTCCAAATTTTCTTTATTTATTTAATTTAATAGTGTAATTATGTGGTTATAGGCTACAAACGCGTCCGTCAAATGACAAAATTAGATATTTATACGATGATGGCTTGGAAAAAATAATTAAACTACCTATGCCAATACATTCTATTTCACTTACCTAATATGCCTTATTTTTTTCCTTACGGTAAAAAAAGTCATCCGGTATTATATATGGCATGGTTACTTAAGGTCAAGCATGATGAATCAATTGTGACCTAATTTGCCACAAACGGTTCAATAGGGGCGTCGATACAGCGCATCCGTTCACACATTACGTCCATACTTGAGGCACATCTCATTGCTTCCCGCCTTCTTTAAGGTGTGTGCAGTATTCACAACATATACAATATTGCGTTCTTTTGATGTAATCAGCCAGTTGTCTATCAGGAAATGTGTACTATATATTCGGTTAGGTGGAATGACTCGCAATGAATCATCTTCTCTCTTGAATTTTAGTCTATTTCAGATCCAGTATCTTAAATCCTTAAAGGCTGTCAACTGAGCGGTCAGGCGATTGGAAGTCAGCCCAGTCTTATATTTAGAAAAGTGAAGCAAAATTTCCACGTTGTTTGGTTTTGGGACCAGGGCAAGAAAATGAAGATGATAGTTTTCACAATGAGATTGTAGTGAACTCAGTAACCTTTAGGGACCATGGCGCAATTGTTATTTGTCTTTATAATTGTGAGCCCATTTCCATTTTGATGATGATGATGATTCCATTTCGTCCGGAACACATGTTTAGTAATCGGTTTGCTTGGTGGTATGACAATTTTAAATGTCACCTGGCTAGCTACCACCATCTTATCTAAGTCTACCGCCAAGTAGCGACAGTGATAACATTGTAATGTTCTAGGTGTTTCATAAAATTTTAAAAAGCAACAGCGTCATTGACATGTTTAAACATTACATAAGGTGCAAACTTAGGGCAAATTACAGGTTTCATTGTATGAGCCACAGTACACAGTCCCAAACAATTAAGTTTAGTACCTACATATTATTATAATAAATAAACACTTATATTAATTACATAAATGTTTTTATGTTTAGGTCAAAGAACTAACTTTACGGACATTGAGACAACAATATGGATAATATGTACCGAATATTGCATGTGAAGCTTCACACTCCCTAAGTTACGTTTGACTACTTCCGCTTACATTTCAGAACAAGCCGGACAAGACGCGAAACACATAAATTAATCATTATTATGAAAAATAAGTAGTTGGAGCTAGCACTACGTAGCAATCAACTAATATGTTGATTAAGATAATTTGATTAGGTTTTTAATCATCTTAAGTTACTGCTAATTGCTTTTCTAGGCCATCCAATCTAGGCAAGGCTAGAATCCAATTGTTTCGCTTTTTATAATTTCTTTGCACTAAATCTTACTTCTTTGGGGCGCTATGCCAAAGAAACCAATAAAAATTTGCAAATAGAAATTCAAATACGGTAAAATAATGTTTATTTTCTCTGAAGGCAATAATATTATTAATTCTTGTTGTTACATCTATGTCCATCGGATAAGTAATGCACAAAATATAGTTAAATTGTTAACACTTCAAAATCTTTATTTATTTATTGTAACTGCAACATGTACACAATACTTAATTATATTAATAACAGTATTTGTAGTAGTAGTACTCATGCACATAGCCTGTTTATGGAATGCTGTCGAAAAATTTAGTTACAAACCTGAATAATTTCCTCTAAACGTAGTGCTATTATTTCCTAAACGGAGCACTAATAACTTAGCGCTCATTTGCTTCTATCATCCGATAGAGGTCACCTGAAGGGTACATGGAGTGGTACAAGGAAAATTCTAGTACTTATTTTAAACAGTATGACTTAACAATTTTGATGCGCCTTAGAAATTCGTTTTCTTTCCCGGACACATTTGCTTGCCTCGTAAATCAAAAACGAATAATTAAAATGAAATTAAAATTCGTCCACGATTACTATAAGTATCAATATCAAAATAAACATTAATAATTTACGGAGTTTATGGATTCCTTGATCTTCAAACACTTCACATTGTATTTTTTTCCTTGATTGCCTATATCCACTTGAATCTTTTCTTTTTCATATAATTAAACTATTTTCCAGTACCTATATCATTCTTCCGTCTATAGTTTTCTACTCAAAACAAATAACTGTGACTTCTCTATTGACTGTCTAAACATATTTTTTTTTTCGCGCGGTCAATGCAATCAATCTTCAGGAAGATCCAACTAGAAATGAGAATAGGCTATTAACCGAGTTACCAGACTTTGGTCTAACACATCCGAACAAGGCCATGCGAAGGCTCTTTGTAAGGGCTAATGACAGAGTTTTGCTCTGGCAGCCTTGAAGCTTAAAAGTACGAGCCTTGGCACTCTGCTAAGGACTCTCAACAGGACATTGCAGACTGAACAAGCACATGCGTTGGGGTTGCATGAGCAGAACTGTTCTGTAGATTCAGAGGTTAAAGGGAGGAAACTTCTAATCGCAACAATTTCTTTACAATACAAGTTGTAGTCTAAAACTAAGCCCTCATAAATACACAATAAATTTAAATTGAACTCACTTTCCAAGAACATCGTCCAAGTCGCCTCGGCTGGGTGTAACACCCCTCCATCTTCCTTTGCAGCTGAGGGGCATCAGTTCATCAGCAGGATATGCATTATCCATATATGCATTATATGCATGGTAAAACATCCGCCTGGCATCTTCCCTGAAATATACAAATTTTATAATACTAGGTATTTCTTCTTCTTCAATTTAAGAGCTATGCTCTTGTCGGTGGAGTAATGACCACGTCTATCTGCTTTCAGTCCTCGATTTAACCTCTTGATATGCCACGACATTCACCTTTTCTTTCACCTGGGTAAAGAATAGCGTCTCGGTCTTCCCCTTCCTCTCTTTCCTTCAATCTTTCCCTCAATTATGTTCTTCAAAAAAATGTCGTGTCGTATCAAGTGACCCATCATCTTTCCTCTTCGGTTCTCAACTGCGGCCAACAGGCACTACTATTTATACATGGAAAATTAAAGCAGCAAATAACGACATACAAAAACACAGGAAAAAATACTTGGAATCAAAGACAAACTTGATAATCTATAATGGTCTCTATTGGGAACAAATTGTTGGACCGTGTTTGTTGCCTGTTCAATGAATTCATAAATGATGATGTAATTATTTATTGTTTATATTATAATATAAGTAAGTATCACCCCATCGCCTCCCTCCCCCTACAACAATCACGCACGCTCACTCACGTATTTTTTGTTTTGGTAATTATTAGGTACTTTGTGTGGAGAAGAAATGTACACATAAATTAGAAAAAAAAAGTATTGTATAACATAACAACCATCTGGTAGCCGCAATACAAGCCTTGTTTGCATAGTGTGGACCTAGATGGCGCTGTATGTATGTATGTCCAAATATATTTATTTATTATTATATTTTTAACATTAATGACGTCACTTAAGTATACCCAGGGCGCCGCTTGCGCAAAGGGGTCATAAATAAAAGTTGAGCTGAGTGGTCCTTACATTTTTGGTTATTTTTAGAAGTAGACTCTTAGTAACTTGATTTCTAATTCTTATTTCGGTAATGTTACCTTAAGTGATGCGCCCAATAAAAGAAATGCGAAAAGAATATGGTCATACAGGCGAACGCTTCAGGTTATGAAGGCTGGATATAATGATAACCAGCTATAAAAAATATTAAAGTGCAGTATCATTAATAAAACTAATATATAACTCAAACTATGAGCAAAACCTAATGTGTTGGATTAAATCCACTTACAAAGCTGGGCCACAGGAACTCGTGTGGCTCTGAATAATCATTCGATAGCGAGAAGTTCTACAAATAATAGATAAAATCACAAGTTTAAAGTGTGAGATGGCACACTCTATACATAGATAGTATGGTAGAGGAAGGGGTTGTAGCAAGAGGTGGATCAGTTTGACACCAGCAGCTAGGAATTCAAGGACGCCCTCGTACGTAATGCCGGCCTAGAGGCAGAGTTGCGCGATGCTAACCAACGACCAATTATTGTCATCGCGTACAGTCTCTTTTCGATGAGCTGGTAGGTAAAGATCTGGCCCTGGTTACAGCCATCTCACCCATAGCCCATAACTATTGATCTGACAAATTGTAATGACAGTAGCACATAAAATATTAGTTAGATTACACTTACTGGCGATGAATAACTCGCTAGAACTATCCAAACAAATTCCACAGGCAGTTTGTGAGACTCGTTCCCTCTATCATCCAAATTAGACCCCCACCGTCCTAAGCAATCGGCCAACAAACATAACCTAGAGCAACTCGATTCTTAACGAATCACCATTGTGAATGTTTATCGGCTAACCACGCATCACCCCGTCGCCTGTGTGTGCCTTAATTGTGGTCATGGCAAAATCAAAATGTGCTCCAAGATCTCAATCGAGCGTCTCAGCAAGTGGGCCTTAAAATGAACACGAATAAAACAAAAAAAATGGCGAATACCTGTCGTATCCACACCAATATCAGTTGAGAACTCCATTCTCGAAGTTGTAGACGAGTATGTCTACCTAGGACAACAGAGCCCATTATACATGGGTCCAATTTCGAGAAAGAGGCCAATCAATCAACGAATCAAACTCGGATGGGCAGCGTTCGAGTAACTGTGCTACGTCTTCTCGTCCATAATACCTCAGTGCTTGAACACAAGTTTTTAACCGAAATACTTTAAAGGGATAATTTTTAAATGATCTTTATAGATGACATCCGCCGGTTGGTTAATGGGTAGTCACCCTGCCTTCGAAGTCAACGGTTGCAGGTTCGAATACCGGTAGGGGTCAAGATGAATGTCTACGCATGCGTACTAACCCATACTTCATCGGCTTCATGGCTTTATATAGTATGAGACTAGATAATTAGTGCAAGTGTCAGAATTATATCTTTATCATCATTTATTAATTTCATTACAAAGGACTAATTGTATGTTTTCCAATTATTAATAATGTATGTACAAAATCTGATTAATCTGTGAAATTGTAATAATGGATTAGGTGTTTATGGTGGAGGAATAGGGCTTTATTTTTCTAAACATTTTCCGCTTCACCTCAGGCCGCTTACACTTTGCGACTTTTTGCAGCGATACAAATGCGCGTTTGACAGCCGCACGACTGTATCGCGACGCTAGCGATTAACAAAGATTTGTACCTATCGATTCATGCGCGCGTTTGTAGCGATGCACACGCACTTTTGTATCAATGCTGTAAAGTCTAAAAGTATCACTATAGTTTTTCGTAGATGAAATTAATGGATAGTGCATCTTTTTATCCCTAGGGACTAAAGTATGTACACAGAAGTTTTCCTTTTTGTGATAAATACATACAGAAATAATAAAAACATTTGGATTGAAAATCGAACAACGATTTCTGTCTATTATTATTAACGATATTAACGATTATTGCAATAAAAACTGTCTATTGACTCTACCAACATCAATTGCTTCAGGTCTTATAAAATAATTCTATTGAAACTTTCTTTAAAAATCTATATCATAAATAATAAATAACTACGGACATCACTAATTAATTCATTTGGCAGGTAATAAGGTACCAACAGTTAAGGGCCCACATAGAAATTTAGACCATTATAGACTATCAAAGTCATGGATTTATTATCTTTCCCCGTGTACTGACAGATGCACCTTTCATGACCTCCTTAACGCCACAGAAAATGCTGTTAGAGTGGCTAAGTTGTGGTCCAATACAATTTGAAACTTGCCCCGACACGAAAAGAAGAAGACGAGTATTTTTTCACTTTTTTGAATAGCGAGTATTCAGGTCATTCTTTTGTATTTTTTATGTCGTTATCTCTACCTGTCTCAGTCTGCTGCTTTACCCTGTATAAATAGTTTTGTATGCAAGGGCCACACATCCCAATGTCCATAAATTACTGGGTCACAAAAGAAACATCTGGAACAAATTCATATAGCAATAGCATCACTGAATATCCATGTTGGACGAAAGAAATTCCAGTCGCCAATGAATAAGAAATTGTATATTTAATAAAGTGAGCCCTGTTTACCAACAGTGTACAAACGGGGCTTGAATGATAGAGCGGCAGCACCCGAGTATCAGTCGGTTGATGGTTAATAACAACCCGGATAACAAAAGGTCATAATACAAGCTAACCAATCATATGTCAGTCACATGTTCCGATCTCCCAAGGTCTCAACAGATTACAGTCAAAAATGTTTGTAATGTGGTCATTATTTTGACAACTTTCTTTGAGCAAATTCAACTGTTCCACGCTAATCCAATGGACCACCAGCAAAGTTGTACAGAATTTCATGTTGGTGATTTTTAGCCACCAGCAATTTCCTTTGAAAATCCATTATTATCGAGCTTTGTTTCAAAAACCCCAGAAGCGCAGAGAAATGTTCTATTCTACAAGTCTCTAGATATTTAAAAAAAAATTGTAAAAATTAACTCTTGAATGGACGAATCCGCACATTCAATATGTTTAGCACTGCTGGATATTAAAAAGAAAACGAAATTAGTGATTAAAATTTTATTGCCACCAAAGTCAAAGGAAAAATTACATTCTACATTAAAAATACTTTTAAAAACAAGCTCCATCATTATTATCACACATTTTTCAAGTGCAAAGACAAGTACCATAAAGTCCATCTAGGAGGTCTAGTGTCAATCATCTGGCTCTATCTTCAGAGCCTTGTTATCATGTGTACCTAATGAAAAGTGCTCATGGCAACCAAACAACAAACTAGCCCAATTTCGATTATGTTGCCATTTGTCAGCAAGGAGTTCCAATCTTATGGTACCTATGGTATGGTACTTATGGTAATATTGCATTGTCACCAAAGTTACATAAAGACGCCAAATTTCAGCTCAATCATCTGATTGTTTGCTGGTATCCCCAGGAAGTGGTTGAAAAATGGTTTGCAAATTTTGAAACGGACAACTCACATACGAAAAGTTTGCGCAAAAAATGGACAAGAAACGCAAAGTGTTTTTGGAAAATGTTTTTCTAGCTTATTTTATCGATCTTTCAAAAAAAATTAAACTATTGTCTCCCTGGAACACTTGGCATGGTTTAATATAACGTTTAAAGTAGTATAAACCCTAGAAAGGTGGTCCTGAAATTTAGTCTGTACTTTAAATTCCTACTATACTAAGCTGGCATTGTTCAAATTACTCGCATTGTTTGCGTAAAGCACTATACAAGCCTTGGTTTGTAATGACTAGATTGTTGGCTTTGAGACCTCGAGCTTAGTTATGCTTTCGGCCTTCTAGCTTGGTCATCATTGCAGCCCTTGTCTGCTTGTCAGCTCCGGTTTGTCCATCAAGGACTGCAATACTGACCACGCTGTGATAGCTTAGAATTGCGCTTTCGACCATCATCAGCACACAGACACACTTACAGACCGCAGCAGTCATCAAATCAGCCGAAAGACGTCCACTGCTGGACAAAGGCTGCACCCAAAAATCTCCACAACACACGACACACAATGATCGGTCCTCGCTGCCCGCATCCATCTTCTTTACCAAATTGTGGTCAGTGTTTTTGGTAGTGATGACATGTGGAGCTGAAACGTAGGCGCTCACTATGGGCTTCATAAGTCTCAAGGTCACCCAAAGGGCAATGGAGACAGTAATGTACTTTTATTATTAACATAAAATAATTGAATTTGGGCTGCAATATTTACTTTGAAATACCTTATTGCTCTAAAACTTTCACCTTGCCTAAAATTACCAAAAGGCATAAATCTAGATCTGATGTAGAGCATCTTAGAGTGAGACAGCAATCTCTCTAGTGAAAACTACATAAAATTGCAATTCAGTGTACAGTACACCCCCACCGACCATTCTTGGTTCAAAACACTAAAGTTCATTACCATTGAAATTAGACAATAAGGAAGTTAAAGCTAGGTGCTGTCACTTGTTGTGACAAATGATTTTATCTACAATTAAGCTTCAATAATGTTATAAAGGACTGCTTTGTGGGTTTCCACCTCATTCCTTAATCCAATCAAGACATCTAGTAGTGTGTCAATCCATCTTCAAGAAGAGGGAGCTGTCGATGCAGTAGCCGTGTATCATATGACACGAACCATTTGGAATTACTTTTGACGCCTTGGTAACTCAAACCCTGTTTAACCTAGACACATTCAGTCTCGAGCGAAGGCACAGGAATGGTTTATGTATTGTCCCATGCATTGCCACAATGGCAATGTTCGCCGCACTAGAAATAGAGATGACCACAAGCAACACTGCAGTCCACCGCAGCTACTGGCCACTGGCCACCAGTTGGTGTCGCCAGTGGTAGCAGCCCATCTTGGACTTGTACCTTCACGGACACTCTGACCCAGCTCTAATCTAATTGGTCCTCCCTTATATCATTAGGACAACATAAAACTCAGTCCTGACTGATGACGAGAGTAAACACCTTGAGAAAGAAAAAGCAAAAAATAGGCGAGGTTAGATTGACTTCATATTAGACTAGAATACAAAAGTAATAAAAAGGTAAATAAAGCCACTGAGACTGCATTTGCAATGTTGCTAAGCCACCTAATATAAATGGTTTCTTATTTACATTATTAGGTCAGAACCAAACAGAGAATATTTCTAGCTTTATTATAAAGACAGAATAAAAACTATGTAAATCATTTCACTTAAATTTTGCTACATTCCCTTTGATGAATGATGGTGGATGGATGTTTTATTAACTATTATGAAAATTTATTACCTCAGACTCAATCTCTCTGCTCTCGACATACGTGAAGTTGTGATCTCGTTTTCGGTTCTCACACATATTATTGCTAAAACAAAAACTAACAAAACTCGATATACCATTTTATCAACGTATCACAATATTCGCGAATGACTAGTCAGGGTACACTTAAAAACAAAAGAACCTTGATGTTATAACAAATAAAACGGTTAGAAAATTGTTAAAAGGAAATATTACGCTATACAAGAACATATCTATTTAAATATCCCATTATTATATTTCCTTTACGACACCTTCACTTCACGAATTCTCTAATCTAAATCAAGGAATCGATTTACACCACTACACGTCGTCGAACGAGAACGAATGGGTGAAGTAGCACGTTCGGAAATTAGCACAAGATTTAGCGGAATTCTGGATTAGTTGACAGCTCAGGTAAAACTTTCCCCCTCACTGCTCGCGATTTTATTTTTTTGGCTAACTTGCTGAGGGAATTTTAGCCGAAAGATGTGGCTTGTTGTGAATATTTCGAGTATTGTTATGTTTATATTTGATATTGTAGAAGAGCACATTATGATCCTCTAATAATCTCTATAAAAACCAAAACGTTGCCATGTGAAAATAAAAAAAAAAAAATCAGGTAACGCTTTCGCTGGCCAAACTCTACTTTTATACAAAAACGCATGTCACTATAGAAGATGAGTTACCGATTTCTGGTTACCCTACCGTATTAATCTTATTATTGTTAAAGTGAATGACAATTTCATCTGCGAATGCCGTTTAGATGCTGGTACTACAGATCATATATTTTTTAATTGCCCTAAAACCAGTTTCTATTTGTATAATGTCCGTCCCCCAGCGAATTCCCTCGCCCTATAACATTTAAATCCAAATACTATTCCCACCTTATCTAAGTTTATTTCAATGAACAATATACAATTATGACCTACTAACAAAATGTGATCGTCTTTGTGTTGTTTCGTTTGTTCTAGATACGCAACGTGACTGGAAATACCGGCTCTTAGCTCAAACACTTGCCTTTTCAAACACCAGTTTTTGGCAGAATTACTATAAAGTAGTTGCCATTAAAAAAAGTGAAAGTGAAGGGTAATAAAAAAGGCTTTGTTTGAAACTGTGACGCAGACCAGACGTGGTGCCCTCTTTCGTCATGTTTAGCTTCTTCACCGCGACCCGCGGCACCGTAACTTCACTCACTCATAAATCTCATGATCCATCTTGCTGTACAATCCGCCAAGGTCATGCACGACTGGATGCAAAACGACCGTGACCAAGCTTGCTGTACGTCAATAATTATTATTAATTGCTTGCTGGACTTGCACCATGAATTTTGCATCCAGCTAGACCCCCACCATACTGCGACATCCAGCATGCTTGATCGTGTCTAAGCTTGCTGTATAGCCGATCCGTCATTTAGAGCTTGTAGCGCAAGGTGACTGCATGTCATTATGGACCGCGAAACACGGTCTAAGCGCCGTATTAATAAATGATCTTAAGATTGAAATTGCGTCTCAGTCTCAGTACAATTTTTTTGATACTGTTTTAATATGCAACAAATTCTCAAACCTACTTAAAGGTCATCTCAATCTTGAGAACAGTTTATTGATACGGGCTTAGGTATATAGAAAAATATTAGGCCCAACCTTGTCTGTGGAATGTGGAAGTGCGGACTATATGAAAAACAAAAAATAAATGCATTATTATATTTTTGCATAATACAGAATCAACACCATCATTATAAAATATTACATAAAATATATAAGCCAAAGTTATGCCATTACCTTACAAGATTAAAAGCTTATTATAGAAGAGGCTACAATTTTTTTTTTTTTGTATAGTGTGCTTCCATTTTTTGGCGTTTGGATATACTGGTGGCATTACAAATAAAAAAAACACGTGCGCTCATTTAACTCGTTCAGTTACATCTAGCATGCGGATCCAGCAGCTAGATAGTGTTTATGTTACATCCAGCACTGCGACGCGGACTTACAGCCGTATTAAGGCGCTTTATAAAAACTCTATGGGGTGGCCGGTTGATTTTGTGGCGTAGCGTGTGACTCATGTCGTGAACAGTGTAAAGTATTTTCTCATAAGCTCTCTAGCGTATTATCTGTGTGTCGACTTACTGCTAGACCCAATAGGTACTTGTATCGGCTGTATCACTATTAAGAAGTTGGCGCTATTTCAAGCTCCGTGTTAATTTATAAACTAATTTTAATGTATAATCAACTGAAATTACTTCTCAAGTGTTCGCCTCAGTGGCGAACGAATGAAAGAACGTAGGGTATCTACCTAGTTTCGGTAAGTCAATTTAGGACGGTGCATTGTGCGCAGCGTCCTTTGCCTATTATAGTGAAAAAGTGTCCTGTCCTGACCAAGAATTCCTAAGTTGTGAGCATGTGTATCCTAGAACTTAACATAACTTATTCTTCTCTAGAATCATATAGAAGGAAAGTGACGATAATATTACCTGTTATTTCAGCTCTCATTTTCCTTGTACTGGCTTCTTGGCAGAATGATTGATCAAAATTTGTAGGAACCACATGCTTTTAGGTTAGATTTTAAGGAGAATTATCGAATTCCAAGACAATCGCATCAAGCCTACCCGACGAGATGATCATTTCGATCCCACATTATTAACCTATCTAAGATCATTAACACTTCACGCTCGGCGAGTGAATGCGAGGCTTTTCTACATGCTCGCCACGCTCGCGTGTATTCGGAGTGAAATTTCAGAGTAAGGACATCTGGTATCAAAGAAATGGAAGACTTGAGCGGTCCAAAAAACAAACAAAGATCTTTTACATAGTAGCTATCTATTAGAATTTAGAATAGAATAGTTTATTTGCAAGAACATAGTTTATAAGGTCACAAATTAGTTTGAGGATCTTATGCTCTACCAGTGATCCGGCATGCAAAAATGTTATCAATTAAATTATTTTCTAATTAAGCATTATTCAGTTGTCAAATTGGATATTCTAAATTACAGATTCATACATTTAAACAATACAGATATTCTTTATAATTATAACCTAAAATTAATATTTTTGAATTTATATGTTTAGAAGACATTTGATTACTTATATCGGATAAATTCGAATCCGTTGTGCTCCTTTAGTGATTCAGAAGGGAAATTTTTGAGTTTCCTGTCGTGCTCCTTTTAAGTTATGAACACATTTGAGGGACAACTAAAATGAAATAGGTGCTTAAGCTTTGTGTTTGGTATCTAGAAATTCTTTGATTGAGTAGAAACTCTTCTCTAGTAGCCAATTTGAAATTTTTGTTTTGAACTGCTTGGGATGACACTTTTTTTAAATCCGGAAGTAAATTATTAAAAATTCTTATTGCCATGCAGAAAGCATTATTCCTATAAATATAGTAGGTAGGTAGATAGAGTCTGTCACCATGACGAGTAGTTCGCAATAGTACGTCGCTGTGTTTATCGAAATATTCAGCGTGTTCCTTAACAAACATGACCATTTGTTTGATGTACATGCATGGAAGCGGTAGAACGTTGGTTATTTTAAATAATGGCCTACATGGCTCCAAAAAATGAACATTGCATACGGCTCTTAAACACTTTTTTGTAGTATGAATGCCATTTGGGCTTCAACCGAATTACCCCATAATATAAGTCCATAATTGAGGATGGATGACACGTGTCCATGACAAGCCGTCAGTGCCACTTCTTGCGATGTTATACTACTTAATCTACGTAATGCAAATACAAATTTGTCCAGTCTTTCACATATATTTTCAATATGGCATTTTCAGTTGCAGAATTTGTCAATAAATAGTCCGAGAAATTTCGTTGATACTACTTCTTCAATTTGCAAATAATTATACATTATATTAAGATTTATGCCAGTACCTCTGATTGTTCTAAATTGTATTATATTAGTTTTATTAATGTTAATTTTAAGATTGTTTTTATCAACCCAGTCACTTACAGTTTTTATAGTGTTAGATATTTCTATGTTTAAATTATCTGTTGTTTCCCCCTTTATTAAGAGTGTAGTATCATCAGCAAACATTACACAGTTATGTTTAATATGATTGGTCAAGTCGTTTATGTATAGCAAAAATAATAAGGGTGCCAAAATGCTGCCCTGGGGAACTCCACTTCGGTTGTATCTGTAGTTAGATCTAAATCTAATTAATTCACTACTGACTACCGTCTGTATTTCTACACATTGTTGTCTCTTTGACGCTGAAAAGCTCTTAATGAGCTGGCGCGTAAACAGTTTATTTAGACAAAACCTCTGGTTATTACCTAAATGTGCAGCAAAGGACATGGTGGATGGTGACTATTCATCGGAATAGAACGACGTAAATTAATAAAACCTCAACATGTGTACGAAATGTGTGCACGAAAAACCTACACTATTCGGTTGGCTGGCCAGGGTTGTCGCTGACTACCAACACAAGTAGGTCTCTACACGTTGGCCAACATGCTGGACTAACCCCATGGCCCAATGTGTACAGAGCCTAATAAAAATTTAATATTGTCGCAAGCGCGTAGCCGAAAGAGACACACATTCTTTCTACGAAAGTGCTCACACCAGTGAACGAAACAAAAAGTGAGACCGAAAGTGTCAAAACACTATTCATCTTACGCCCGAATACATAATATAGGTTGCATAACTTTAGAACAATTACTTATCATGCTGTCACTTTTAAAAGAGACCATAAATCATAATAGACGGATTAAGATCGGGACTAGATCATTAGTACCTTACTTATAGTAGTAGTAGTCTTCCCTTTTCAGTGACGTTTGGTGCTGAGTCTCGCTGGATGGATATTTTTTGATATAAGGTAATTACGTTGCATTAAAAGGTATTGTTTTGAGAGGCATAACCACCTTCTCAAGAAATGTATCGGATTTTAAAACTATTACTAAACTGTCACTGAAACCGGTTATTACCTACGCGGCCCACGCCATGTTGTACTATACGCTACTGACTAATTGAGGAGCTCTGTAGAAGTTTTATAAGAATAACAAAAATGTTCTATGAGATTTTCTTGCGTACCACCGAAGAAATTGGTTTGATTATTGATGTTTATATTATCAGTTAAGAAATAACCACTAACTGGCCTTGAATCCCCTTAACATACCTACGCGACGTGATTCAACTTGCAATATTAATTTCTCTAGTTAAAATTATTTTCTTCCGGACAAAATATCACCGTATACTTTACTTATTCTTACCGTATACTCCTTCACTACTTTGATCGCCTCTTCAGTACCTACCTCTGAGTTCTACGTGGTCGTTCAGATCTTTTCAGTGTCATACGGAGCACGTTACATAGTACCTATATTAAAACCGTACGAGACATACAAACATTTGACTGAGATCAAGAGGATGGAGTTAAAAAAATGTACTTCGCTCGATACCTATGTCTAGCCCTATCGCAGAAATATATTTCGTTATCACAATTCTCTATTGTAATTTAATCACTAGAATATTTAACAACGATTGACGCCAACACGAGAAAATACAATGACTAGCTAGCTACCTATTGAAATCAGAATGACGAGTTCCTAATTCAAATGTAAATGATTGTTTTTTTCTATTGTAACAGTATCTATGGCTAGACTAACCGCTCGTTTGTCCCTGCTTTTTTGTTCGTGGGTATTTTTTTGCTCGCGTTTCGCCGCTCCCGGTTCAATCTAAGATTACGTCATGATACCTTGTTAAGGCTAACGAATTGTTGTTTGAATTGAAGAAGAAATTTTTTTGTGCATAATTTAAGGACATCCTTAAAAATAACTTATGAAAATTGCAAGAAGAAGCAGGAGAAATTCATCTTATTTTTTTTTAGGAATAGGGTTATTGTATAACACTCCATTTTATTGTCTTCTTTCGAAACTAGATTACTTTTATATCTCATCTAAAATTTAATTATATTCCACTGGAACAATTTCAACAAGAAGATAAGCAAAATGGTTGTCAAACACGAGCGTCAATAAAGTATCACGTGACCGACTAATCAGATTGTCATATATTATTTGATCAATCGCATGCAATCCGCCGTCGTACGACGAGGTAGCCACGTAAACATGTACTCCGCTGGGAATTGAACCTCCGTTTTGTAAACGTCGATCAGAGGCGGTCAGAGTTTTGAAAATATTAATAAATGTTTATCAAGAACACTGAACGATGTAACGAAAGCCTGAATATTGACCTCTCTTTTATGATAAATTAATAATAGATGTAGTACTTACGTGAATGTTTTCGATCTACAATTCCAACTATTTTAGTGAGATGTTATATTAAAAAAATTACAAACATGATATGATACGTCCCATTTATTGTTCTGCAACTTCAAGAATCTTCAAACTTCAAGCATTTATTTTAACGTAGTATCTAGATAATATCATTTGTTGAATGTCAATTTAATCAAATCTATTGGAAATAATAATAAAATTTAAACATTACGCTGTCAGTCATTATGTCTAAGCCTAAACCGCTTCGCTACGCTGATAAAAGTTCGATCTGCTTCTAGTATCATGGTATCCTGTGAAAAAAGATTTAGTTGCTACGCTATTTTACGTTGTCTAAAAATACTTATTAATCGATTAGCATCCTCCCAACCCAATCCCATCCCATCACTATACCGCCGCCATATTGCTGGTTAGTTCTGCTGCGCTGCGATTTTGTGTGCGGTGGCGAGTGGTTATGTCGACTTGTAGGTATATCATAATTTATTAAATTTTCTTTTAATGCGTTAATTATTAATGTGTAGTGGCTCCGTGTGAAGTTTTAGTGCTAAGTTTGCTCTAAAATTGAAATTAACTTAATCGCAGTTAGTAATGTGTTTATAAATTTGTGGAAGAAATTGTTCCGAGTTCCACCATTGAAATAACCAAGTAGCGCACAGGTAGGTACCTCCCAGAAAATGTTCTATTACAATACCATAAAATATACAGGAGAGAATCCAATTTTCTAAGTAGTTTGTTGTGTTTAGACCCAAAAAAACTATTTTATTAATGTTACAGTTAATTCTTTACCGGCATCTATTGTTTACGTCTATTTTAGAGTGTTGGTAAAAGTAGAATATATTTATGATATTGATACTTTTACTTCACGTTAATGCCCATTTTATCCTGAAGATTAGTCGAAAGATTAGTGAAGGTGTGCCTGGTTTTCTCGTAAATTGGAGCGAAAGTGTTTTTAGGCTTCTCTATTTCTTTTTTAGTCAATAAGCATTTTTACGTAAACAAAATCGTATGAAGTATATACTTTGTTATTTAGTTGCTATTTGTGCATGTAATAGATTATCTGACCTTTGAAGAACCTTATACCTACATTATGTACACGTAGCTCTAGACTTGTACCATGGAACCGCCATTTTGATTGCTAGCGCCTGCCAAGGGGGAGAGGGGCGGCGGGGAGGGGACGATATGTTCACTGTAAAAAATGAGATGTCAGTTGGTATCATCTCCTAGGATCACCAGCTTTATAAACATAACCTATTGGTAGTGGTATCTTGTTTTTACAGGATTTCACCATGAATGAAGAGTGTTCTGTAAATGACATTAAGAACAATACCAACACTGAGGACCAAGAAACCAGTACATGCAATTCCAAAAATCCAACAGATGAGCCTATACAGGCACCTAGTAATAATGATTCTACAATTAATCATTGTAGCAACAGTAACGAATCATTGTCTGACTCTAAAAACATTGTTGATGGGAATCCAGCCAACATGGATCAAGCTGTAAATGAAAACATTGAGAAAAGCTCGGACAGTGACCAGGCTGTAAATCAAAACATTGAGAAAAGCTTGGACTGTAACCAGGCTGTAAATCCAGACATTGAGAAAAGTTCGGACTGTGACCAAGCTGTAAATCAAAACATTGAAAAAAGCTCGGACAGCACCTCTGAAATCCACAACACCACTGATAATGCTGACTATGAAGTAAGTTTATCTAACACATTTTTTATTAAAGTTCTTTGCACTTTATTATTATATTTGGTGAGATTTGTAACAAAATTTTAAAGTCAAAGAATTGATGATATTTTTTTCACTCTCAAATATATTGATATCCAAGTGTTAAAATACAAACAATTAATAATGACCACTTCATATAAAATGAAATCTTTACTAAAATCTAAACTTAATCAAAAAGTTAACTTAATCACTAGCTTAGACTACTTCTTTCTCCTTGGGGTTAGTCAACTATCGAGTTTCAAAGGGTAGCAATGGGGGTGGGCCGATCATTTGGTCACATTTTGTTACACCTCCTTCCTTTTATGGGGTTTTCCCTAGTTTTGGACTTGATTAGACTTGATAATATTTATTTTTACACATACAATAATTGTCATTAAGTTTTGGACATTAAAATTGTGATTTTTTTTTAATTGAAACAGTAGGGCAAAAACGTCAGTATAGTCAATTCATGAAATGTTTACTACATAGATTCCAAGCACTTATTATAATAATACTATAAATAGTCATAACAAATCCAACAATATTTTCAGGAATCTGAGGAGATTGATTCTGAGGAAGATTCGTCTGATGAAGAAGGATCAGTAGGGTCAGAAGATGCTAGGGCTGATACAGTTAGTATCAATTCTGAATCTGGAGGTGAAGAGGAAACATCACCACAAAGCAAAATACATAACAAAGATGTTACGCCTATTATAATCCCAGATAGTGATGATATACCTAAGAGTCAAAATGGGAATTTGAATGGTTCTCCTAGTTCAGAGGTCCATGAGATTTTAAGTGACAATGATGACTGTATATCTGTAAATGAAGATAAATCAAATAGAAGTAGTGAAAATGAAAATAAAGATTTACGCCGTAGCAGCAGAGCTATAAAGAGGAAGACTTATGATGAGATGGAAAATGGGGACTGTGAGTCTGATGTAGAAGAAGTGGAGGTAGAAGATCCACTTAGCTGTAAAACCAAACCTATTGTCATCAATAATACTAAAACATTAGTTCAGATGGCAGTCAAGAAGATTAAAACCAATAATCAGAAGAAAGAGCCGACAGTAGTAATTATTGATACAAACTCTAAAAAAGGACCAACAACACAAATTAAAAATCCCACGCCAATGAATAATTCTCATAACATAGTTCCAAACCTTATGGCTCGTGGAACAACTGTGACACCAGTAAGTAGCAAGGTCAACTCATCACCTCAAATTGCCCCACAGAATCCACAGCCGTCAATTCTACCATCTTTAACAGATGACATGTTTGTGGTGGAAGCACCATCATTTATTGTACCATATGTATATGAAAAACCTTCAATTAAAGCTTTTAGAGAATTTGTGGACAAGTTAGGTAAGGAATTGGAGGAACATAAAGCCAAAGAAGAACAAGAACGTTTAGAAAAAGAGAAGATTGAGAAAGAGAAGCGGGACAAAGAGAAGAGGGAAAGAAGAGAGAGAGGTGAACTAGTGGAGGAATCTGAAGATGAGAAAAATAAAACTGATGATGGTGAAGATGAAAAGAAAAAGAAGAAGGCAGAAAAAAAAGGTTTGTAATAAAGTTGTAATACATTGGAGTCGATTCGGCTGTACACCAACTAATCTAAAGTAAACTAAAACCAGTTTTAAAGTAGTACTGTCTCTTTCATCCTGGAACAGTGCGATGCGACGGCACCACTCCAAAACTGGTTTTAGTTTAGTTGGTGTACATCCGAATCGACACCATTATCACCCTTTTTGTTCTCATCACATGTCAAGAGCCTATCGAAGTCTCTGCTGGCTGAACAGTGCTGAGTTATTTTATTGTAAATCTAAAGTTAATAACATTCCTTTAAAATTTCAGAGCGCCGACGGCGTAGAAATGATGATGATGATGCTTCATGGGATGGTGAATCTTCTTCAGACTCTGAGGAAGATATAATAAGTGATGATGACACTGTTGTGCTCAAAGATAAAGCAAGCTCTATCGAGGATATTAAAGATGTTTCCAATTTAACTGCAGAAAAAGTTGGCACAGGGAAGTCTGATAATTACTTTGAATGTTCACTTGGAAAGTTTTTTGTAAACATTGGGATGAATATGGTCCAAGAATATGTACAAAATGATTTGCTGAAACAGCAAAATCGTAAACTTTATAGAGAGAAAAAATCTGGACACAGTACCAAAGCTACACAGTCCTCTATAGCATCACTCATGAAAAATTTAGAGTTTAGCAAAGAGAATAATGCACCATATACATTTCCTCAGACAAAGTGTGAATTTTGTAGTTTTAAGACAGAATCTGCATTAGTAATGAGTCAACATTTAGAGACCCCACACATGAAGAATAATTTCTATAAATGCAATTTCTGTGAATATGAAATACGGAGCCCACATGATATTTTGTACCATATGGAAGCAGAGCATAATGTTAGAGGAAAATTAGAGAGAGCGCCAGCGTATCATCAGTGTGCTAATTGTCCATTTGAAGACAATGGAAAAGGCAAGCTCGCGCGGCATCAAATAGCCTGCGCGAAAAAGTACAAGCCTGAATTGAATTTGGCACCAGCCGTTGAATGGGAACCTCCAGCGAAAATACCAAAGGTATAGCTTTATTTTAGTGTGTAGTCCCAAATTATTAGGTATTCAAGGGAGTTATGGTTAAAAAAAATTGTGTATTTTTTAGATAACGAGGGCCAGAAATAGCATGATGGGGTCTTACCAAAGTGCTTTCCAACGTCAACTGGGTAATAATATGGGCAAGGGTCCGATTCCTTTTGCCAGCTTGATGCCGCCAGTGAGTGGCATTATCAGGGCGCGTGGGCGATCTCCACTGTCGGGGCCGATGCGCGCGGGACCCGTGCACGGAATCCCTATCGCTCGCGCAGGCGTTTCTTCACCGGCGCGACATCACTCGCCATCACCAGCGCTCATGGGTTCCAATTACTCAATGGCTGTGAGTAGTTTTTCTTGTTTTAATATCTTCATCATCTTCTCAAGACAAAAAGATTCTATCAATAAATTAAACCACATAAATCTGCATTTGATCAATATAATTTAGAAGTCTAATAGGAGATTGCCAATTTCAGACTAATGCTAAGCCCAGACCGACGCACCAACCGTCAATTTCTATCACGCCGCTACCTCGCCAGCCACAACCGGTGCAGCAGCAATCGCAGCACTCCAAGAGCACATTTGTTATTTGTGAAATTTGTGATGGTTACATCAAGGATTTGGAACAATTGCGCAACCATATGCAATGGATCCATAAAGTAAAAATTCATCCCAAAATGATCTACAATAGGCCACCACTCAATTGTCAAAAATGTCAATTTAGGTAATTATTTTTGTTACTTCCAGTATAGTTACAAGAAACTGCTTTCTTCTTATCTTCACAAGTTAATTTTGCATAATGATATTTTGTTCAAAATCTGGTTTCCTTCTAAGCAAGATTAACTTATGTTATGTGCTTTAGTGACTACTGACTACTACTATAGCAATATAATTCAATCAAGTCCAAAGTTGTCATTAAAAAGTTCACCTCTACGGTTAACTTTTTTATAATGTAGTTATTGGTGTCGATTCTGCAGTGGTCTCTAACACTTAAATTAGAAATTAGAGTGCTCTAAACCGATTTCCTATTCTACGTCGCATTTCTAAAATTTTGACTTTTAAGTTTTAAGTTTCCTCTAAATCAATTCAATTTAGGTTTAAGAAATCAAATCCTATTCCAGAAAGTCATCTTACACATATTATTAGCGAAATTTAATCGCCATCTAAAATAATCAGGTTTAAAATTAGAGAGTAGGTTTTTCCAGATTTATTGAGCTATCTATCTACACACCAAAAAGTGTGAACTTTATATATTTCATAACAAGCTTTATTTTGAAGGCAGCGGTGAAAAATAATATCTAACCTATAATTTTTTTTAAGGTAATACTTAATTCTAGTAACTCATATATCAATGGTATCATTGTAATCTCCATCTTTGAATGTAATCTAAACGTTTTTTAAAAGAGTGTTGCCATTTTCCCATTGTCTATAAAGAAACGTAATTAACCACACTCTGTACAAATAGGCAAATTTGCAGTCAAAAACAAATATAATTGATAAACATTAAAAAAAAATGTTCTGAAGAAAAATAGACTATATAGAGCAATACACTACATTAATTCAATTTAGGCGTCCGTAAGATATGTCAAAACCATCTCTAAATTTAGCGATAGATGTATTTCTGAATAGCATATTTTAGGAAATGCATTTAAATAGAGATTTTTAGATTTAGGTTAGTTTAGCGACTGCACACCAGAATCGACACCACTGTTCAACCTTCTTGTACAATAAGTTACAAAAAGTGAGAAAATCAATATAACCTCCATCCTGATATCAGCGCTTTATCTGGAAAATAGCTTATTATTATATTACTTATCATGAAGCGATTTGTATTAAAGTTTGAAATACATTGCTTATAGATTCTTCACAGACCAAGGCTTGGAGAGGCATCTATTGGGGTCACATGGCCTTGTTACTAGCTCTATGCAGGAAGCAGCAAACAAAGGGAAAGATGCTGGTAGATGCCCTGTTTGTGGAAGGGTAAGTACCTTACAATTAGGCATGTTGTTAGATTTTTATCATCACACTGACAGTCAAGACACAACTCTGCTCTGCTAGATATATTTGCAATAAACGCTATGCTGGACAGACGGGTTGTCGATCCCATCTAAGAAAGAACCTGCTTTGCGGGCTTTCCATCACTGATACTTCTGCCCATCGTTGATCTATGGTGCTTTCGGCATGATTTCTTAATCGCCTTTTACGTCACCAACTGAACTGCAAATCACATGACCAGTATCTTCAGGATTAGGTATTTATTGGATATGTTAGTTGGTACAGCCTACAAAGTACTATTGTTATTTAATTTTTATTTTATGCCATTTTGTTTAATAGAAGCACATGGCGGCCCAGTTTCTATATATCAGTCATCATCATCAACAGCCTTACACGTCCCCACTGTTAGGGCACAGCTTCCTCTCACTGGTGAGGAAGCTGTGGTGGAGAGGGTGTGGGCCATAAACCACAACGCGGACCCAGAATGGAGGAAATTTTTTTTAAGGAAATAAATTCCAATTATTTTATCATTTTCATCTATTAGAAGTCCACTGGACATTTCGGTCTCTCCCATCATGGTGCAAATAACATCCTTTGCACGAGATTTCTCCTAAATACCACATTGGTTGGCTTTCCATACAGACATTGAATAAAAAAATCTCTTAAATAAATAGGTTCCAATGAAACTTACCCGTAAACAGGATATATGCCTAACTCTCAAAAGTTACTAGAGATCAATTTCTTTAAACAATATTGAAACTGAGTTAGAGCGGTTTTAAGTTTTCCATAGTAACACATAAATGCAATTAACTTTTTTCAAATAAGATTTTTTTGAAAAGTATGTATCCTGCATATCCAGTTTCATTTAAATCGGACTAAGATTTTGAAATTGAATGTTTGTTTGGAATGACGTGCGGCGTAAAAGTTCTTAAGGTTCGGTCAAATTCTCTGCTGGTAATAATTTTAGTTCAAACTTTTTGTTTTTTACGAACAACGTCGTCCTCGTCGTTAATTCGCATCATTTTTTTAATTTGGCATTCGTTGAGTCATCTCTTGAAGTGTTTAACACGACATTAAACATATTGACTACTTCATAATTTCTGTAATTTGTCCACCTTTATCGAATATTATACATAGATATATATATATATAAAATGTTTTTTATTTTTAGTTATACTGTGTTATGATGTGCGACCTTCGCAATATATTTAAAATGTCGCGTTTTAAAAATACCTAAATTGTCGAACATTTACAAGGAGTTGATGAATACTACAGTTTCTATGCGCCTATTTTTTTAATTTCATTTAGCTATTCCGTAAGTGATGGAATTTTATTTCGGAAACGGCAGCGCGTTGTTGCCAGCCTTTACATAATCATATCAGATATTATTAGTATATTTTATTTAGATTTCTACAGTTTCTATGCGCCTATTGTTTAATTTCATTTAGCTATTCCGTAAGTGATGGAATTTTATTTCGGAAACGGCAGCGCGTTGTTGCCAGCCTTTACATTATCATATCAGATATTATTAGTATATTTTATTTGGATTTCTCACTTCTTTACCATACTAATCATAGGATATTAACGGCAATCGTATTCTAAAGGGCTATTAAGAATATGGACGCAGATATCTTGGGTACTACTTAATATATAAAATATACTAAATTAACTCGCAAAGTGGACGAATGATATGATAAAGGTCGCGGGAAGTCGCTGGATGCAGTCCATTTCAAACCGGTCACTCTGGAATTCTACGGGAGATGTGGCTGATATATGATCTTGAACCTGGTCAATCCACCTTGGTGGAATCGAGTTATAAGGCATTCATAGTAGGGTACTGCTGCTTTAGACGCCCTACTAATGAAAGTGGCAAATTACAGGCCCCGACGTTTTTTTTTTGAAGTTCGGATGAAGTATTTACATGAAATGTTTGTTTGTTTTCAGGTTTATCAGTGGAAACTACTTAACCATGTGGCAAGGGACCATAACTTGACACTGAAACCAGCGCATCTGTCCTATAAGTGCACTGTCTGCACTGCGACTTTCGGGATGTACAAACAATTTGAAAACCATGTGTACTCGGCGCACAGTGTGGTCGCGAAGCGCGTTATGGACAAGAGTAAGACGAGCACCTCTTCTGCTAGAGGAATCAACGATATGGCCAGTCTGAAGCCACTGAAAATAAACGATGAGATTACTATTACACCACAGCCAGTTAAAGCTGCAACATCTAAAACTAAATAAGGTGATTTTTTTACCTATTAAATTGGCTTGTCTATTAATTTCGCAATTGTAAACTTAGGTCTGACGTACTATTATTATAGCTACAACGTATTTCTATGTCATTATTTCTTTGAAGGCAAATGCGAAAGCTAAAGGCATTACAAGAGATAGACCACTAACACGAAGGAAAAAGCTTCAACCATTTTTTGCTGGTGTAGAGGTGTCATTTTACATAATAGTGACTGACATGATGTGTAATGTGTTGACCGCACGGCCGGTACTTGGCTAGAAAGGTGGAAACACTGATGGCGAATTCATCAGTAATCTGTCTCTTGTAACGTCTTTGTCGAAAGATTTTTATTAGTAAGTAAACTCATACACGGTAAAATTGTTTTATTTATCAGACGGCATTAATCTAAAGTTTAACTTTGGCTTCTCGCTAGGCGTACCGTGTAGCGCTCATCATGAGAGGATGTTTTAGGCAATTTTTAATCATTAATGCTGAGGCCCCTTTGAACTCTGTGGGTTTATTCTCAATTACCTACTTGATAATTAAACCTTCACGTTCACTTCAGAGATGGGACATTGCCAAGAGCCACACATAAGACCACATCCGATACAATGAGACTATTGGCAAAACATGAAAGCATTCATATAAGTGTCAGAAAAATTCTAAATATTTCAAGCCCAGATATCTCTTAACTAGCGTGTGATTTCATTTGATAATTTATTATATTTCTACTAATTATAGTAAATTAATTAAAATGATTTTTAGATTAAGATTAGTCTTAAATAATGCAACAGCGAACTTTCGTGACGTGGAAGTTTTTATTCTTTGTGTAACATGCATGCGACTACACTGTTAGATAGATAGTATTTGCATTTATGTTCACACACATAATAACCTGCCTGCAGACAGTTACCCAGAACACTTACACCAGAGAAAATTTGCTAAATTGCTCCGACCGGGAGTCGTACATTGGAGTAGTGCGAGGCTATTACTCGTCGAAATGTGTCTTGCTTCCATATGGTCTACAAAGGGTTTATACGTATCGCTATTACTGAATATCTCTTATCTTTCAGTGGCATCTAGCAAACACCTAATGACACAGAAACTTAAAATTTAGGAAAACATTAATTTCACAAAATTTTTTCAAATGCTCATGACAATGTTAAGGGGGGTATGAAAATATGCTAAACATGCATCCTTCTAGTAGTTTATGCAACTGCAAAATAAAGAGGGCCATTGCAACTCAAATGCTATTGGAAAGATTCATGAATCATACATAATAAATAGACAGCACGAGTGTTATTATTTATGACATATCAACGGCGTATAAAAGTCCACCACTGGATATAAGCCTGTCCCATGTAGCGATTTGCATCATTTTTCGTGGGAAGATCTGCCCAAATTGCTACGCTGGCAGGAGGGTTGGCAATAGCAGATTTTTTGGGTGCTTCATGTTATGCTTATGAACGTTGAGCGGGACCTATGGAGAGATGCATTGGTCCCATACTTTGCCATTGTGTGACTATTGTAATGATGCCTAATGAAATAATTGATTACATAGTTCATTTTATATATACAATAAAAATACTTGTCAGCTTTCGTATATTTTTGTGGATTTTGCCGGGAGAAAGGGAAGGACGGAGTAGAGTTGCTTGTGCACAGTATGACCTTTGATCCAATCTCGCATATTGATACTTGTTCTTATTGATCCTGCCGTCCAACTCTTGGTCCTTTAATCTACCTAGTCCTGGAAGGGTGAATTTCGGTTGGATGCAATATACGATATTTCTAACCGGTTTTGGTTTCGTAAGATTTTACGATACGGGATTGGAAAAAGAATATTACACCCACCAAACAAAAATTTTGTTGCATAAGAAAATACAATTTAGCTTAAATATTACTCAGATATTTAAAAGCGCTTGTCCTGTCTGACTGATTCATCAACGTGGAGCTCGACCACTGAAGCTAATTAATTACACGAAGTTTGAACTGTTGAAAGATAGTTAAAAGCATATTGCAGAAACCAAAATATCCGACGGTACAGATTCTGCTCGGTTGTTAACTTTTATAGCTTATAAAATTTAGCTTTATTTTATAGAACGAGTAATTTAAAACCAGCTAAGTAGGTCCAGCTGTGAATGATGTGTGTGTGTCTGTACCACAAATGGGCTATCACTCATGGTGGAACCACACCTTGCAACTAAGACACTTATTTTCAGTGTGCCCAGCGAGACAAAGCGAAGATACTTGTGCACAATTTGGCAATAATAATTATCTTGTGTTGAGATTCTGTTCTATGGCGGTGGTGTAATAAAAATTGCAAAAATCGTAATGCTACAAGTATAATAATAACAATTATTGGCAAAGTTTGCTTGAAAGTTTTAACTATATACATACAACGCGAAAAGATTAACAGAGAAGTCTATGCAGCTACCGCGAATCTATTCGAAAACTTAAGTGCTTTTCCAATTTTCATTCTGCATCTATGTAGGTGTGCTTTCTTAAAAGAAAATTTAAAGGTTTAACATGACAACTCGGGGTCGCACTGCAGTAATAAACCCTGATATTATTCCAACATTTCGTTGCGGAACGGAAACTGTCTGTCAAATGAAATGGAAAATTACCGTTTTTAGTAAAAACCTAATTCAAAATTTTGAAATAAGTTTGTGTAAGTCAAATAAAAATATTTCACTGACGAGGCGATACTAAATTTTTGAAAATCTGCTATCGCGATTCATAATATTAATAAAAAAAGGTTTATTGCATGAAACCGACCAAGGGCGTGTAGGGCTAAGTGTGTGTTACGTAAAGTTAGTTGATTTATATTTTTATATGGAGTGTCTATGAACTTCTTGTCATGTTACTAAACTAGTAGTAGGCTTACTTAGCTGTGATAATATTCCTTTCAATTTCGTTATTATATATTCTACTATTTGACTACTTGACATTAAATGTCAAATTTTGTTATATTGTTTACATAAAATAATTCTCAATTGTCCACTGAAGTTTGACTTCAATCTTGAGATCGCTTTATTATACAAGTGTAAGTGTTCTTATCGTGTATAATTTCATTTTTCTACAGTAATATGAAATTAATTCACTTTCCGTGTAATCAATATTTCATTATGGGCGGGGTCAATTTACCCTAAATTTTATTATTTATTATATACCCTAAAATTAAACAATTTGAGTTGTAGTTACAACCTAGTTATTTGTCGATAAGTAGTTGCTGAAATCTGAAAAAATGCGATTTTCATGGGAGAAAATAGCCTTTAAAATTGATCTATTGCGAATGTTGCCTTTTTAAAAATATATGTGCATATACTGCGTAAAATGTACAGGTTACAGCTATATTATAAGTGTTTAGATATACATAAATTTAATGGAGAACTGAACCTGAAGTCCTTAGCTTCTATGACCTTGATACCTTGCTACTGTCTATGACCATAAGTCGCTACATCCCTAACTTAACCATATATTATACACAAACGTTCACGAAGTGTTACCATGATCATCTAATCACCAACTGCCAAATTCGATCAATAGTATGGCTTTAAATTTCATTTGATGAATGTTGAAGGAGTAGGCGATACAGTTTACTATCATTGAAGTGAGACAATAAACCTTAGCTAAGGTAGTACGTGGATAGTGGGAGGGTCACTGCTAGTCTGCCAGACTCGACCAACAGACTCATCACCACTTATTATTTTCTGAGAGTTGCCCTGAATAAGTACCGCGGTAGTGCGCTATCCTGGGCCAGCTGGGTGTAGTGGGAGGAACAAGGGGATAGTGGTATTGGTGTTCTTACTGCTAGTCTGTCGGACTCAAGAGACTAATCTCTGCCCCTTAGGAGTCTTCGACCACAGTGTGAGGTTTTTGATTAATAATTGCATATTTTGTTTTATCTGATTATACGCTTCTCTCCCTTTTTGTCAGAAGGCAACTGTGTGGCAACCCCGTATCTGTTTCTATGATATGAATGACGAGAGAGCTAGTGAAATTCGTAAGAGGCATTCCTTAGTCATCAGGGTGATAACGTATCTGTCACCCCTGTATTTGAGGTCGAAAGTACCAATCTTATTTCTGCTGATGTCTGCAGTACGGAGTGAGCTGCTTGCTCTTTTGCCACATCTTCCTAATAATAACGATATATTGCCACACAGGGCGAAATTGATAATTTTTTGTCAGTAAAAACGCGATTATTTTCGTCTGCTTTATACCGTTACACTACCATTGATGCCTTGTGGGTAGCACTGACAGTATTGATAGCTAAATAACTGTTGATGTTAAGAGGACCACCGCATAGTCAGCCAAGATTAGGACTTTCCAAGGCGTGCCTTCTCTGTTTTTGAAGGAAGACGCTGGCCCTGGGCAGGCGGGTTGATAGTTACTCGCTGTAGATCAGAGAAGGAATTATGCAATGAACTGATTCTACTTTTGCTGAAGTATTTTTCAAATACGGCGTTATTGCGATTTGAATATCCTATATAATTTTACATTCAATTGAACGTTCGAATGATATGAAATTGCACAAAAGATTTGTACATATGTATAACATTAGATAGTTTATGTTTAGTTGAGGGTAGTTTATTGTGGATCGTTGTTTCAGAACCATCGCGGAACATCACGGCGATCGAGACGCCTCCATGCTTGAAGTAAATTTTAATTGTTTTCTAATATTTATGATGTCCTGATGTTAATTAAAAATGTATATTGATAACTTTATTCTGTAAATTTATACAGCAGATCGCTGTCAGGTTGCGTTTATTGCTTCTACTGTGGAGTCCGTCTATAATAAAGTAATTATCTCATGCAGTGAATCGTATTCACCAAATAGATAATTAAAACATATCTGCGAGGAGATTCTGATAAAGCGTGTTAATTGGCGACATGGCTAATGTCACTCGCAGGTTATGATTTTGTAGGTTATTTTGTTTACCATACAGTCTATGACCACGAGGCACATTTTACACACCTAACAAAGATAATACTCGATTTTACTTTACTATAAATGCCTCAAAATTCCTTTCTCAACCTTCAGCCACACTAGTTGCTCGGGCGTGGTGGTGTAATGTGTGAGGAAGGAATCTATGTTCTCAGATAAAGAAGATGGTTCTATGTGCCTCGTTTGGTCATACTTCAAATATTTTATGTTACCGTAATATATGAAAAAAATTAAATTATTTATTTGCTTGCCTTAAGAATTAGGCTGAAGTCATACAACGCCGTAATTACTTAGTAGACTGGGCATGTCTAGCTCTTAAGAAAAATATAGCACTGCCGTATCATTGCAGGATCAGTAAGTAGTCCAATTAACCTTAGATTACTGAATGCAACTAATGACTAACTTACCTCAATTTATGCGGTTTTGGTTTCGGAAGATTTATGAAGTCTGAAAAATATATGTGTAACTTTCTAGGCAAATCTGGTATTGTGTGAAATTACTGATATTCAGTGCACACTTATGTTTCCTTGTAAATGTAGTTTATTCATGTAAGGTACACGATTATAATATTGTGAATCTTTAGTAACACGTAACAGAGTAAGATACATTTAGTAATTTAGGGTTATTATTAAGTGTGAAGTGTACTACTATATACGATTATTCGTTCCGGGTTTTCAATAAATAAGTTTTTGTTTGTTTTTCTAGAATAAGAGATGACGGAGAAAGTGGTAATATTCTCATAGATGTGACAGTGAAATATAATTAAATGTACAAATGTATCGCTTTACCAAGTCTGACTGAAAGTTCAAACTGCCCTACTCTTGTCACTGCTGTAGCAGCCTAGTATGTGGTTATTACCGCGTCTTCGTTATCTCTTACCCCGGTGTTTAAGGGCTCGGGCACACGGTCGATAGTACACGAACCAAACAGTTAATGAAAAACTAGACTATGAGAACATGCATTTGGATCTAAATTCAAGTGTGTCTTTGATTTCAATCAACGACTAAACTATTTAGTGGCCGTGTGTCGGAGCCCTAACACGTGATTGTGTCAATAATACATAGTGCTGTTTTACAGGGTCGATAATTGAAACAGGATCGTGATGGGAAGTTTGACCATATTAATCAAAGGAGCCATGTCGGTTATTAGGGTCGAATGATGTGTTTGAATCATGCATTTCACTATAGGAATATTACAGTTATAGAAACAACGCTCGTGTTGGTTTTCAAATACTATACAGACTGAGCCAAGCTTAGTTCAATCACCATTGATAAAGAAAAGACAAACATATGGGTCATAAATTTTGCATGCCAACAATATACACCCCCAAACAAGTAATTGCATCAAAGTTTAATTGTCACTGTTATTGAACACTGCTTTTTGCCCCTTTTTCATAAGATATAAGCTCCCATAGTACACATTAACGTTTGTTGTGTATCCAAGTATTTTACATAATGTTAAAGACATCAGTTGAAATAACAATTTAAGTGTTTAAAAGCCGTTTAGGCTACAGGAAGTAACGTAAAAATGTACTTATATTATGCACCCTAAAAACATTCATTCCGGGAGTGGGTGTCAACGTGAAAAAATGTTCAACGGTTTGGAATGTGCAGGGGTCAAAATGTCCATACTGACCGCCCTGCTTCCTACCTGGGACAGTCGGGTAATACGTTGCATTTAGCTTGTCATTATAAATTCAATAATTATAAACTTTGATGTATTTTTGTTGGCTGCGAGTGTATTTCAATGCTCTACGAGCTGGGCCGTATCTGTGCCCATACATGCTGTTTATAATCCATAAATGCACTTATAATTCGGTTATTAACATGTTTGATCATTTTGAGTTTGCCATCAATTCCATTAGATGAAAGTGAGGATGCGGTGAAGGATGGATCTCTAAATGGCAAGCTATGCATTGATTCTGATAAGGGGCTGCAGACAGCTAATTAGCGACACCAAGTGCTGTATTTAATTTTTATCGAATCTACTTAAATTCTGTTTTTTTTTATTAATGCCCATTGTTATGGTACCATTTTAATTACTGTTGGTGCTATTACAAAAAATAGTTCACGTTCGCTTTTCTAACAGTAACTACAAGAAACCATGAAAAGTAATGGACATGCATTTAAACATTAGTAAACGTGTTTATTTAGTTCAAAATAGAATTTATAATGAATTCGATAATAAATAGGTATAGATATAGGGCGGAAAGTTGACATGAGGCACGAAGGGCAGCTACCAAAACCGTTGAAGCTACATCAGAAATACTGTATTTTTTAGAAGACTATTTGTAACTTTTGGAGAATTTTACTAGTGCATTCACAGATTTTGAGAGTAAACACAATGAAAAACGACAAAAAAAATTGATCATTCGAACTTCTTACCAATAGTGGTAAGGAACGTGGATTTCTATCGGGTCAACGGGGTCAAGATATTACAATTCGCTTTGCCTTTCCTCATAAAACACCTTGATTTCGTTTGACCTATCAGTATGATGATATGGAAAAATTTTGGAAAATGCCTTTTATATGGCTGTACACATTAACAAAATCTATAAATGCAGAAGTAAACCTCCAAAAGTTAGTCCCTTATGTACGATTTCTTTTACCAACAACGGTACACTGGTAGTTGACCTTCGTGTACCATCTTTCCACCCTGCGTACTGACGCTGGTTGGTTGCTGCTAACCTATTGAAGGGCCCTTTTTAATTTTTGACAGCATTCTATTGGTTATGTCTAGCGCCATTTACCGATTGAATTGTGAATTATAAATGTTTAAGAATAAATTTAAAACACGTGGCGAATTTATACTATCAGCTAATAATTTATACTATCAGCTAATAATCAACACACATTAATGTAATAAGTAGTAGTTATTCTCATTATTGTAAGTCCTTTTTTATAATTTAAAATGATTATGCTGGTGGTTTGATAAATTTACGAGACTGTAGCGTAACGACATAAATAACACCCGGAATGCCTGCCGGTCGTCTCTCGATAGCCTACTCATGTTGTATATATATATGGTCGTCAAAATAGATGTGTGTATTAGGGTGTACGTCCTTCCATCACATACCTATAAATATGGTGAGGATCTAAAATGTTCAATATAAACCAGTGGGCGCGCGAGCGAGAGTAAAGTATAAGATTAGCTATGTATGAAAGAATTTCCGATTAGCTATATATAAAAAAGATTATGGTCAGGAACTTTAGTATAATCTCAAGATAAAATCAATGTCCGATTATCGCAGAGCCACTGGTTTTGCATTGCTCAATTCTCCGCATACGAACTTGATTATTCTGCATTTGCTTTTGTGTCAATACTGACTCATGGATGTGTGCCGGCTTGATCCAAGTGCGGTCGATCTAATCGCAGCATCAACTAATGTTTCGAGGGACATCAAACGCTTGTGCGATACGATTTGCTTGATAACAGTCGCTTATGCAACTACTAACGAAGTGTCCGGTGAAAGGTGAAATGGTCGGTTTAGCGTCTATTTAGTAGCCTATATAATCAACGCTGTCTAGTCGACCATTTGTCATGTCCACGTGGTCGTAGGTAAACCGTTGCGTCGTTATATAAATAAAAAAAAATTTCATGATTTTTAGATTTGACACTAACATTCAATTACGTGTATGGAAGTTTTCGAACGAAGTTCAAACACTTAAGTATATGTTTGTATAAAAAAAAATTAGTATATTAAATGTAGAATTCCAAATGGTTTCCATAATTTTTCGTAATACTCTAAATTGTAACTTTAAATAAATACTTTTTGTTGTGTAATACAAACATTTAATTGATAAATTGCCATGTATCCCTGACTGGTTATCGAATTAATTAGTATTAAGTACGTACGTTGTGTATTCCTTAATTTAACTTCAAATCGACGAGGATTAGGCTATAGTATTGCTTTTTATTGTTAGATCCATATTTTCCTTCGCGATTTCCGTTACGCATCCCATACACCGCAAATTTTGTTTGATTTTTGAGCCGAAAACAAATCTTGTGTCCATATGAAGTCAATAACGCCATACTAAGGAAAAAAAATATAATCCATACTAAGGTTTGCCTGGAAGAGATGCTGTTAGCGATAAGGCCGCCTTTTTGTGCGATTAATGATGTACGCTGTATTCTTCATGTAGCTTTTGTTAATTGTGCAATAAAGAGTATTTGATTGATTGATTGATAATCGTGAAAATATTTTTTTTTTCAACACAACACGCAATACTCTTTCTACACTCTACACCTACACTTGGAAGACTTGATCCGACTTTTTTGCTTTTCAGTACACAGTACAGTTATGCCGCTGTACTCTAGTTGGCTAGCGCGGTCGTTTACTCTGATTTTCCCAATTCTTTTCTTGCTAAATGGATTCTTCTAACGAGTAATATGAAGAGAGGGCTTTGGCTCCAAAATCAACCAAAAGTTTCGGTGTGTAATCTAACTAATATTAATATAAATGAAAAACGATTGTAAAGTTTATTTAATTTGTGTGCTTACGTTTTAAACCTACCTATAATATATTCGCGTCTGGGCGTACATAAAGCCCGTATAATATACATGGACGTTGGTATCGATAACGCATTCCTAACGAGTTAAGATTATTTCTCTAGAAATAGAGGTGCGTGGTAAATATTTATTATTTAATTAAGATTCACAGATGTTTGATTAATAGTTAGTTGAAAGAAAAGTAAAATTTAGTTGTTGTCTAAATAGGTACCTACTGTGTTTTTATTTTATGTTAATGCATAAATCTTGATTGATTGATTAGTAATACTTAAATACGAGTAACTAGATTTGGAGAGAGTGTGATTTCCTTCATATTTAAAATAATTCGAAATTTTTATAAGTTTGTTTTGTTATATTGTAAATATAAGGTGACATTTTTTAAGTTAAAATATTTTTAGAAATAGCTCAGTATCCTTGTAACTAGATCATTATTATGTGTAACCTTAAGGCGGAATATTCGTACCTGCAAGTTAATGTTTCTAATCTGATGCTGATCTATACCTTAAAATATTTTATATACCTAATAAAGATACCTTACCGTGAATGGGTGTTTTAGTTGTTGAAAAACATATTATATGTTGGTAAATTCATCATATTGGGTCTTTTTTACCTATGAAATTGGAGTTTTTTTCTTTGTTAATCATATGTACCAATTGAAATTTCAAAGCTATATCCAAATTTATTTTTTATGTGGAAAATGGAATATTATTTCAAGGTTTCACATGAACTATTTTTTAATTTCTGGGCATTTAATTTAATCCCATAATAAAAAAAAAAATGAACAGAACTCTTTTCATGTGCTTCCCATAATCATTTCTTAGATTCGCTGAAACTTTTATAAATTCTTCATACAAAACGCAAATTCATAGGTAAGGACCTAATATTTGGAGAATTATCTTTTAGCATAAGTTTACATGGCTCTGGGCAGCACGTTGCATTGGGGTCTAGGTTCAGGTTAATTCAGCAGTTGGATGTGTTAATATTTTGAATGTTGATCTCATGACAGTTGCATCTTAGTAGGTACGACCGTAACACAGCAGTGAACGCAACGAGACCTGGGGCCAATCGCGCTAATTTTGAACGGCAATTAATACCAAAAGTAAATAATACGTTAAGCATATTTATATATAAGAAAACATTTTTATATTAATATTATATAATTGTGGTAAATTTCAGCTTTCTACTAGGTCCTTTTTCTGGTGTTTAAAAAAAAATATCTCACTCAATACTAGAGTACCAAACGTGTAAAGATGAGCTTTGGAGGTGTTAACTTAAAATTTTACGGCAGACAATACAACAAAATGTTATAATTTTTGTTATCCAACAGTTATTTCGCTCAGTTTCTTAATATTCTCGAAAACATTGCGGTAACATTTTTTAAATATCTCTATCAAATAGTACTAATTAGGTATTAAATGCTGGTAAGAAGATTTTATAAGGCGAGGATCCGCCATCTTGACGTTGTGTTAGATTAGCTTTGTCTAGTAATCAATCATAACGCACGAGCGAGAACTGCTAGGATGCCGCGGGAGCCAGATATAGTAGGTTAGGCTATTTTATTTTTACTTATTACTTTTTTTTATTTCTTTAAAATAAAACTTTAGATTTAAGACGATTAAGTTTTTTTTGGGCTATCTGTTTAACATTTTTATGACTTTCATGGCTAATTATAACTAATCCGTTCTATGTGGAGTAACATTCAATTGAGTAGTGGTATCATGAGAAACTATGTTTATGACTAGAAATGGTATGAATATAAAAATATAACAATAGTTAAAATGAGTAACAAAAAGGAAACTTGTGGGTTAGTGATGCACGCAACGCATGACGCAAATCGTTAGTTATTATTATTATTAGGTATATTAATTAGATTCGCGAATGCACATTAATACCGAAATATATTTTCATCGATGAACCTGATCGAATTTAATAAGTAAATAAAATATCCTTTATAAACAATTGGAAAGTTACACCGACATCCAGCGCAAAATTTATTATTAGACGCCGGCCGCAATCCTTATTTAAAACAAAAAATACTAAAAAACAAGCGAACATACATTTACGTATTAGGTGCTTCTTATTTTTTAAAGGAAGAGTGTATAAATCAGGTGCAAAATTATTTTTTACCTCGGGCGATGTAACACTGAATCCCTCGCTACACTCATGACTCACTGGGCCACGTGGTGGATAGTGGATATGGCCCATTATTTTTTATCTCGGACAATGTAACACTGAATCCCTCTCGCTACACTCGTGACTCACTGGGCCCGCGTGGTGGATCGTGGATAGGGCCCATTATTTTTTACTTCGGGCAATGTAACACTGAATCCCTCGCTACACTCGTGACTCACTGGGTCCGCGTGGTGGATAGTGGATATGGCCCATTAATTTTTACCTCGGGCAATGTAACACAGAATCCCTGGCTACACTCGTGACTCACTGGGCCCGCGTGGTGGATCGTGGATAGGGCCCATTATTTTTTACCTCGGGCAATGTAACACTGAATCCATCGCTACACTCGTGACTCACTGGGTCCGCGTGGTGGATAGTGGATATGGCCCATTAATCTTTACCTCGGGCAATGTAACACTGAATCCCTGGCTACACTCGTGACTCACTGGGCCCGCGTGGTGGATCGTGGATAGGGCCCATTATTTTTTACCTCGGGCAATGTAACACTGAATCCCTGGCTACACTCGTGACTCACTGGGCACGCGTGGTGGATAGTGGATAGGGCCCATTATTTTTTACCTCGGGCAATGTAACACTGAATCCCTCGCTACACTCGTGACTCACTGGGTCCGCGTGGTGGATAGTGGATATGGCCCATTAATTTTTACCTCGTACAATGTAACACTGAATCCCTGGCTACACTCGTGACTCACTGGGCCCGCGTGCTGGATAGTGGATAGGGTCCATTATTTTTTACCTCGGGCAATGTAACACTGAATCCCTCGCTACACTCGTGACTCACTGGGTCCGCGTGGTGGATAGTGGATATGGCCCATTAATTTTTACCTCGGGCAATGTAACACAGAATCCCTGGCTACACTCGTGACTCACTGGGCCCGCGTGGTGGATCGTGGATAGGGCCCATTATTTTTTACCTCGGGCAATGTAACACTGAATCCCTCGCTACACTCGTGACTCACTGGGCCACGTGGTGGATAGTGGATATGGCCCATTATTTTTTATCTCGGACAATGTAACACTGAATCCCTCTCGCTACACTCGTGACTCACTGGGCCCGCGTGGTGGATCGTGGATAGGGCCCATTATTTTTTACTTCGGGCAATGTAACACTGAATCCCTCGCTACACTCGTGACTCACTGGGTCCGCGTGGTGGATAGTGGATATCGCCCATTAATTTTTACCTCGGGCAACGTAACACAGAATCCCTGGCTACACTCGTGACTCACTGGGCCCGCGTGGTGGATCGTGGATAGGGCCCATTATTTTTTACCTCGGGCAATGTAACACTGAATCCCTCGCTACACTCGTGACTCACTGAGTCCGCGTGGTGGATAGTGGATATGGCCCATTAATTTTTACCTCGGGCAATGTAACACTGAATCCCTGGCTATACTCGTGACTCACTGGGCCCGCGTGGTGGATAGTGGATAGGGCCCATTATTTTTTACCTCGGGCAATGTAACACTGAATCCCTCGCTACTCTCGTGACTCACTGGGTCCGCGTGGTGGATAGTGGATATGGCCCATTAATTTTTACCTCGGGCAATGTAACACTGAATCCCTGGCTACACTCGTGACTCACTGGGCCCGCGTGGTGGATAGTGGATAGGGTCCATTATTTTTTACCTCGGGCAATGTAACACTGAATCCCTCGCTACACTCGTGACTGACTGGGCCCGCGTGGTGGATAGTGGATAGGGCCCTTTTTTTTTTACCTCGGGCAATGTAACACTGAATCCCTCGCTACACTCGTGACTCACTGGGTCCGCGTGGTGGATAGTGGATATGGCCCATTAATTTTTACCTCGCTTACCTCCGGCAATGTAACACTGAATCCCTCGCTACACTCGTGACTCACTGGGTCCGCGTGGTGGATAGTGGATATGGCCCATTAATTTTTACCTCGGGCAATGTAACACTGACTCCCTGGCTACACTCGTGACTCACTGGGCCCGCGTGGTGGATCGTGGATAGGGCCCATTATTTTTTACCTCGGGCAATGTAACACTGAATCCCTGGCTACACTCGTGACTCACTGGGCCCGCGTGGTGGATAGTGGATAGGGCCCATTATTTTTTACCTCGGGCAATGTAACACTGAATCCCTCGCTACTCTCGTGACTCACTGGGTCCGCGTGGTGGATAGTGGATATGGCCCATTAATTTTTACCTCGGGCAATGTAACACTGAATCCCTGGCTACACTCGTGACTCACTGGGCCCGCGTGGTGGATAGTGGATAGGGTCCATTATTTTTTACCTCGGGCAATGTAACACTGAATCCCTCGCTACACTCGTGACTGACTGGGCCCGCGTGGTGGATAGTGGATAGGGCCCATTTTTTTTACCTCGGGCAATGTAACACTGAATCCCTCGCTACACTCGTGACTCACTGGGTCCGCGTGGTGGATAGTGGATATGGCCCATTAATTTTTACCTCGGGCAATGTAACACTGAATCCCTCGCTACACTCGTGACTCACTGGGTCCGCGTGGTGGGTAGTGGATATGGCCCATTAATTTTTACCTCGGGCAATGTAACACTGAATCCCTGGCTACACTCGTGACTCACTGGGCCCGCGTGGTGGATCGTGGATAGGGCCCATTATTTTTTACCTCGGGCAATGTAACACTGAATCCCTCGCTACACTCGTGACTCACTGGGTCCGCGTGGTGGATAGTGGATATGGCCCATTAAGTTTTACCTCGGGCAATGTAACACTGAATCCCTGGCTACACTCGTGACTCACTGGGCCCGCGTGGTGGATCGTGGATAGGGCCCATAATTTTTTTATTTTTTACCTCGGGCAATGTAACACTGAATCCCTGGCTACATTCGTGACTCACTGGGCCCGCGTGGTGGATAGTGGATAGGGCCCATTATTTTTTACTTCGGGCAATGTAACACTGAATCCCTCGCTACACTCGTGACTCACTGGGTCCGCGTGGTGGATAGTGGATATGACCCATAATTCTTTCTCCCATCGGCTCACTATTGCCCCAATAGCAGGGACGTTGAAGGCTGTAGATGAATAACTCGGGTATGAAAAGTAGCAATAATATTTAGGTACAGTTAGATGGGTACCTAAAGGGCCCTTTTTATAAAGTGACGATAATGCAATTATTATTTTCTCTGCTTTTACAAATGGTGATCGTATTTAGGAGCTGGCTGTTTATTTGAAATATGAGGACACCTTAGTTTATCGTTTATAATTTTACACAGTAGTATAGAAAAAGATTATTAAATTACGACCGATTGGTGTAGTGGATGGTGACCCTGTCTGCGAAAGCAACGGTTGCCAGTTCGAATCCCGCGAGGGGTAAATGTTTGTGTGACGAATACGAGTCATGGATGTTTATATAAATATTTACCTATGTATGTTTAACCGTTATCTAGTATCCATATTACACGCTTTGCTAATTTGGGACTAGATGATTGGTGTAAGTGTTCGAAATATTTATAATTATTAATTAAGAAAACAAGATGAATAAAAACCGGCCAAGTGCGGATCGGTCACGCGCAATGTAGGGTTTCGAAATTGCCTTTCACAATATCCGAACTTAGAATGCAAATTTTTGTTGTTTGATAAATAATTTTCAATGGAAAGTACGTTTTATAAGTTTTTCGACTAATATTCATTCACTGTCGTGAATTATTTCACGAATCCAAAAACAGCCGTTTAACTGGCAGGCAGGACACTTGACTATAACATTAAAGCTTAATTTCGCAAATGGATGGAAACACTGTTCACGATAATAATTACTATAATATATAAAACTTTATACGATAAAAATGAAGAATAGTTTTGAACGATATCCCACACGTTGGGGTAATAATAAAAACCTCTCCCAAATTTGTGTAGGGGAGGATTTTTTTTTCAAGATTTTATATTACCACTTTATTAATTTAATATGTATCCCACCAAAAACATTCTGTAAAAAACTAGCCAAGTCTCGATGGAGCTGCTTGATTATCTCTAAAAAGTAATGAAATCTATACAAAGTCGTGCCAAGTGTAAGGTTCCTTACTGCGATTTCTTTATTATTATAGTTAATGTTGTGTGACTTGGCCGTTGAAGGGTACACAGGGGTACAAAACCAGGTGCTCCATGACACCATTGCACCAATCTGTCGCCAGAACCGCTATTAATGTTATTAATTATATTATTAAGAATGTTCAACGGCAAACTATTAGCGAATAATCTGTGTGGCGTTTACATAACGTTCTTTATACGTTAGTGGCTTTATCAAGCCTACAATTGACTGGTTATTGAATCAACGTTTTCCAAGTGGCAATTTTCCATCGTTAATGCGTAGCGGTTCTGGCGACAGATTGGTGCAATGGTGTCATGGAGCACCTGGTTTTGTACCCCTGTGTACCCTTCAACGGCCAAGTCACACAACATTAACTATAATAATAAAGAAATCGCAGTAAGGAACCTTACACTTGGCACGACTTTGTATAGATTTCATTACTTTTTAGAGATAATCAAGCAGCTCCATCGAGACTTGGCTAGTTTTTTACAGAATGTTTTTGGTGGGATTTCACTTCTTTTTGTAGAAACGTGGGCATATTATATATATGCCCACGTTTCTACAAATATGCTTGATACTGAAAGTTGAGTCAGTTCTACCATACACCAAGAAAGATATTGAATGGAAGAGACAAGACCCGTCTTTGGGCATACCAACTACTTGGTAGCCACTAAGTTCATCGTCGTCTTTTAATATTATCGACATTTTTTACGATAATTATTATCTTGCGAAATCAAACACAATTAAACTCAACGACCTTTAGTATATGGACAACAAATCAGAAATACCGATAATATTTAGACTAAAACCTACTTATATCTTTAAGACTTCTTTTGTCTTAATAAAAAAAACTTAAAGAAAATATTACTCTGCCTACTCAATCTATACAAACTATAAGCAAAACGTTAACTCTTAATTATTAGACAAGTGTCAATATAATTAATTATCAATGAACTTTCTACCAAAGGTACTACCTGCCTAGTACTGAAATACAGCTAAATTAATGATATTTTTAAACGAAACGAAGTAGTATCTAACTAAATAAACTAAACTAGAATACTAGAAAAGTACTTATAAACACGAACGCGATTCGAAGTACTGCCTAACTGTAAATTAAACCTAGAAAACTAAAAGTAGGTACTAAATAATTAACAATTAAATAAAGTATTCAATTGAAACTTCTTTTAATTCTGATAATTAAGTAATAATCAGTAATCCGTCACTAACCATATAATTCCTAACCTGTTTAAATCTTTGAATTAATATAATAACAACCTGCCAATTAACTTTAGCAAACCTCACGAAATAATCAGCGAAATCAACGAAATGCAAATAATCCCTCCTAATCCCTAGCAAACATTTTCAAGCGCAATAGAAGAATGTCGTAAACGACTGTAACGCGGCCGGTTGCCACTTTGCCATATAAGGTTATCGGAAAAACAAAACGTAAGCGCGTTTTAAAATACAGTCAACGCCATCTAGCGACGCGTGCGGGTATCACCGCCACTCTTAGCCAATGCATTATATTTTGACCAAATTTTCGTTTGTTTATATAATTTGTGTAATGTTCGAGTAGAATAAAATTAATCGTTTGACTATTTCTTCTTGTAAACTTGTAATAAGTATAAGTAAGTATAAGTATAAAAGCCAGTCTAGTCTTATCCAGAGTTTTCCTTTAATTTTATTTATATTCGCATTAAAAGCAGAAAGGGAAGCATGCGCCCAGCAGTGGGATGCTATAGGCTAGATTAAATTAGAAGATGTGTCCCACTACGCTGGATTTTTGCAATGACAGTCGATTTTTCTATGTACCAATAGTAGAAGGAGGCATTACCATATCTCTAATACAGCTGAGACCAGCTGAGGGTTCTTCATCAGATACTTCAGACCTTCGATTTTTGACATCAAATGAAGCGGCCCACCAAGTTGAATATTTTTTGTAAAGGCGGTATATGTCGATCTCTAATAGTTTGGTTGGGCTCTTGTGTCACCAGGTACTCCAGATCTTCGATTATCCTAGTTTTTATAGTTTTCCCTTTATGTGGCCAATGAACCATAACTCTGTACCAAATTTCAGCTCTCTGAGTTTATGGGAAGTACTAGTTCTATTTTGATGATCATGAGTGAGTGAGTGAGTGAGTGAGTGAGTGAGTGAGTGAGTGAGTGAGTGAGTGAGTGTCATAAATGCGAAACTTTGCTTTCGCTTAACTTCGGAACTAAATGACCTACAGACTTGAAATTTTGGATTTTAAGTATGTGATTATAGCTTACTGGATGACGAAAATTTCTGCGTTCTAGTCTTATCCAGAGGTTCTAAAATAGGGGCCTGAAAATGCCGCGAAATGGTTCCAGTAAAGGATGGTACGGCAGTGTTTGCTTCGCGCTCGACTTGGCGGGGGCACTGCCGTGCCCCCAGATATCCAAGCCATTTCTAGTATTACTAATGCCTCTGAGCTAATATAGCGAAACAAAAAGGGTTTCATCTGTCTATGGAACCCTAAAAAAGAGTAACCCTATCATTTGGTTTTTCCGCATATATCAATCAAGAATAATTGTCACATAATTTATTCTATCACACATACTTATATTACGATTAGTTAGTATAGGCTTGCAATAATCACTTCCTTTCAAAAGCATATCACATACGCTCACGCAATTATATTGAAGGAAGGAACAGACGTACATTGTGATACGAATCTATGAAGTAAGGAAAAGTCTAAGTTAATATTTCCCCTGGCGGCGCGCTGTAGTTGGGGCGCGTGGTGGTGGCGTGGAAGGAGAGTGGTGAGTGCAGTCAGTAGTGCGAAGATGTGGCGGTGGACGGTGTTGTGGCAGGCGTCGACGCTGCTGGCAGTCGGCGGCACTCTCGACTTTAGATTCTTCAATCAGAGGCGACAGTTCGCACCGGCGGCACAGGTTAGCAACCTACCTTTTTTATGTCATGTTTTATTATATACACAATACAATACATTTCTGTCTTTTCATAGGTATAATTGACACTTAGAAATAGTGCGTTTTTTAGGTGTTCGGATTTACAGTTTTACTTTGAGATTGAACTTAAGTTCAAGAAACTCTAACGTTGCTAAGTTTGGCTGAATGCGAATAAATTGCCTTATTTAGTACTGGAGTGGAATTTTTGAACACCTGAGGAAAATTTCTTTAAATTTTGAAGATAGTAAAGTTTACTCGAAAGGAAACATTCTTTTTTTAAAATAAAGAACCAAAACTGCCTTCACACACTCTCGGGAATCGAACCGACTTTATGACACCAATCGATAGGGTCAAGCAACAAATATACCTAATACGTACCTACATGATATCGTAAATTAAAGGGAGACCATAAAATCTAACAATAACTTATAAATTCAATGGGACATTCATTTTGAGCAACCAATTAGTTAATTTGTTTAAATATAGAAATAAAAATAAACTTATTATTTTTATTGTTAATCTAATATATCGAGTATGTATAGACATTTGATTGTTATGATTGACTCTTATGCAATTTTTTCCATTGGCGTCGGTTCGATTCCCAGGAGTGGCAAGCGCTTTTTCAAAAATATTTGAACGGAGATTTGCTTTTTAGAAATAAAGGAATGTTTCCTTGGTATAAAATTACTATCGTCAATATTTAAAGTAGATACTTTTCCTCGAGGCACGGTTCATAAATTCCATCCTGTATAATCAATCGGTGTTGTAAAATATACAAAACCCTGTGGGGTCCTCAAAGGGCATTGGAAATTCACAAAAAAAATACAGACTTCCTGCAAAATTATTAAGTATATAATCGGCTAAAGCATGAAGAAAACAGTTATAACTGTGATACAATTCAATATTTTTTTATTTTCATAATATGTGAACTTAACACATTAAATATTCACTGACAATAATGACAAAATGGTAACAGAAATTATTTATTTGAAAATTTGGACGCCTTAGTAGGCAAATTTTTTGTAGGGACGACGGAGAGATTGTACCGACTTGTATAATGTACCAAAAATTTAAGGTAATTAACATAATTTAAATTCACTTTTTTCAAGCTACCAGGCGTTTGGAATAACTTTTGAGAAGAAGCTCGAGACGGAAAGGTTGCTTTTAATGTCAATATGTTTGTGCTATTAAAGAAACGGCTGTCTAGTTGTAACTACTAATTCAACTTTTTGCAAACCCAACATTGTAGGAATTCAACTTTCTGTTCCTGGACGGTCTAGGCGAGCATGGATCTAATCCATCTATTTTATTTATTTTAATCGTTTAGAACTTGTTTACAGTAAAAAGTTTACTTGTTTAACTAAGTAGGTACATAGTGAAATTAATTTTAAAAGTCAGTAACAAGTTTTAATATATAAATTTCTACATTATAAGGAACACAAATTATAATTAAAAATGTTCCACTTGTGTAACTTTATTCATTCTTCTTTAACGACACACAAGAGAAGATAGGGATTGGTCCTATTCTAGCCGATGGTCTTCTTAATTTTTTTGATTTATGTTTATAATAACATACTTATATCGGTGTTATATTACTCATGAGATTGAACTACACATTATTTATGTCCTTGTCTAATAAAAAATCTCTAACTCGATAGTAACATTTGTTTATGAGTACCCTATTATAAATTTTCTCTTGAACCTTCTACAAACCCCTATCTACTTATCACTTACATAGAAGAGGAAGATTCCTTCATTTTGTTATTATACTGAGTCCAGTCAATAGGTTTAAGAGTTGTAGATGTGTTGAAGACTCTAAGAGGAAATCGTATTTCATTTTGATTATGTTCCATATTCCTTTCAATGTTCCATATTCTTCCAATTGAATATGACTCAAACGAAATCAAATCAAAAAAATATTTATTTCGTAGGATAAAAATTATCACTTGAAAACGTCACATTTTTATCTTATTATTGAAGTTATTGACATTATTGCTCATTCACAAAACTGATTCCCCAGAGAAGAACGAGCAAGAAACTCAAGGGTTGCTCTTATAAATAAGTTTGAGTTATAATTATATTGTATAATTAGATTGAATATCTCCGAGCGGTCTATGTCCATGCTTGCTTATCCTCCAGATAGTCAGAAATTTTATAATAGCCTTTGGTAAATAATGTATGTTTTATGATGGTTTACAATTTATTTAAATGTAAATTTTGAATGTCCACTAGAACCTTATTATAAAAGCGTATACGTTGGTGTCGATTCGGATGTACACCAACTAAACTAAACTAAAATCGGTTTTAAAGTAGTACTGTCTCTTTCTCCCGGATACAGTACGATGCGACGGCACCACACCAAAACCATTGTCCCTTAAATGACTTAGTGATTTTGGCTGACATGAACAGCAAGTTTATTTTTATATCTTGTATTAAAATTATCTATGTATATCACTATTTTTCTGAAACGATTCTAGGTTTTTTCTTACATAGGTATCTTAAGTTTTCGTAAACATATTGCGATGCTAATGTTAATATATTATTTGTTAATTTTTTTTCCTAAGAGCCACTCTGGGGCCCAATTTATAAATCGCGCGAACCGCTCGTTTCTGCAGAACAAAGATACAATTTATGTTTGCGGCATTTTCCCACAACAGAATGCCGTAGGTCATTATGCTATGGAAATAACTGAAATAAACCAGCCTCGCGGTATCCACATCGGTTAAATAGCGTATTTTTTTTACCGCAAACACTGCAGTACTGAGGCGCTTCGCTAGCTTATCGATATGTGGACCCCACTGCAGTCCTTTATCAAATGTAGATAATACCTAAGAATGAAGTTGTGTCCACAAGCTCCAACTCTCCATTTTTTACTAACACAGTAGTTGGCTACCTGTTTGACATTTGGTAGTGAAAACTTTATACATTTGGTTTTTTTCTCATTAAGAAGTAGATTATTCGATGTGAACCACTCAACCACCTTAGAGATAGCATTATTTACGTCGTCAAGAGATGTCTGTCTTCTTTTAACTTTGAATAGCAAAGAAGTGTCATCAGCAAATATTGCTATCTTATGGTTGCCGTCTATGGAATTCGGTAAATCATTAATATAAACAAGAAACAGGAACGGCCCGAGAATTGAGCTCTGTGGAACACCTATGCAAACTGCAGACCCTGACGATTTCTCACCATTCACGTAAACCCTCTGAACTCGATTACACAAATGCGATTCCAAGAGGTCGAGGGCACGCAAAATCATAATGGCGTAATTTCCTGACCAGTCGATCATGATGTACACAATCAGAAGCCTTTGACAGGTCACAGAAAATACCAATCGCATCTCGTGAATTGTCCCAGGCTTCAAAGATATGCTCCATAAGCTCAACACCAGCATCGGTTGTTGAGGGAGCCCGTGTGAATCCAAATTACTTTGAAGTCATTAAGTTATTGGTATTGAAATAAGACAGCTATTGATTTAAAATTAGTTTTCCGAAAATTTTACTTAAAGTCGGTAGGATTGATATGGGTCTAAAATGAGTGGGGTCCGATGTACTACCGGCTTTGAATAATGGAATTACTTTACTCTGTTTCATCAGGTCGGGAAACACACCACTTTCCACACATTTATTAAAAATACAGTCAGTGAACATCAGACAACTGTTTATTTTTTTACTTTTTGCTTAGAAAACATTCTCGCACTCATTTCTTACCAATGTGAACAATTAATTATACATCTCGTCGAGATTGTCACAAATAATGTGTCAATTTATATAATTGGTCTAGCCGACCGTCATTTACAGGTACACATGTACTTAATATTTTTTTCCAATGTCTTGCTAAAGGGGACTTTAATCGAAACTAACTGTCCACAATGACCTGACGATAATTTATTTATAATTGATTTTCCACTCGGATTGAAGTTTGCGAAAACATTATCAATGCAAGTGGCCGTAGTCGATGTTATTCTAGTAGGAGCTGAAAAATTGTGAACAAGATTGTAACTTATAAACAAAGTTTTAAGTCTACTGGTTAGACTATTAACTTCTAATAAATTAATATTAAAGTCGCAGCAAACTGCAATAAGTTTATTATTATTACTAATTTTATGCAACGCTTCAACCATAATTTCTTCAAATAATTCATAAGATAAAGAAGGGGCTTTGTATTAATGTACGCTTATTACAATAAGCCGCTCAAGCTCTACACAGGCCAATTCAGTTGTTCGCTCAACAGAAGGACTCATAATATCTAAGCGCTCTTTATACTTTAATTTATTATTTGCAATAATTAAGGAACCGCCACGTAGGTATTGCTTTTTTCCTACTGAATGAACTTGCAACCTGATGATTTTTGAAGCTCAACATGAAATGATTCTGTTTTAACCAGTGTTCTGTAATACATAAAATATCAACATTGTGAAAATTCATGAATAGCTCAACCTCCAGCTCTTATCGCTTACTGTCAAGGCGCACATTCTATCGCAGAACCGATAATCCGCGACTGGCAAGCGAAAAATGGGGAAGCTCCCTAGCTAGCTAGAGCATCGATTATATGCGTAAAGCCAAAAATCTGGCTCAGTGGCTGGCTTCGAACTTTAAATCATAAATTGTAAAATGTTTATTTAAAAAGAGCAACCTCTGAGTTTCTTGCTCGTTCTTCTCTGGGGAGTCTGCCTTGTGAATGAGTGATAATTGTATGTCATATTTATTATTATAACTTACGAAAAAAAACTTTTTTCAGTTTGGATTTTGAGCTTAAGTTGTCCCTTGGTTTCAATTGGTTTCAAAATGTTCTGGCCTATACAGCTATGTTTTAATGCTACCACTAATCATGTAAACTAAATCTGTGAAATTAATTAGAGCTATGCTTACATTATATCGGTTATGTGAACGAAGTTTTATGTATTTCATGTATCTGTATGTAGAATAATGATTTCTATCCTAAATAATAAAACAATAAAATCTATTTGATTTTTATTTATTTTTGCTTTATAAATAGGACTAATGGTTACATAAGGAGAGACTATTTTCTACAATACAATATACTTTACTGCACAACAGAAAAAAAATACTGTTACAGAAAGTGGTAAAATACAGTTAAAGAACGTACAATTTGGCGACCTTATCACACTGCAATCTCTTCCAGGCAGACCAGGCAACCTTTGGGTATACACTGGTTGGGTATGGGTTTGGGTGGGACAGTACATTTGAAATAGGCAGGTTATGCGGTATTACAGGGATGCAGAATACAAAAGGGATGTAGATAGATATAAACTACGTGAATAGATTTCATATATTAGGTCCTTACAAATGAAATTGGCGTTTTGTCGTACTGGCCACTTTGATCTCAAATATCTCCTCTTTGGTTAGGAATTCCAATTTCAAATTTATACAGCTATTTACTCATGCATTTGTTTTTCAAAAACTGTAATGCATATGTTTTTTCATCTTTGGTTTTTTCTTTGCTTTTACTTTCACTTTACTTACATTCAGTTTACAAAATGGAAAACTTAAAATATCGCGTTATTTACGAGTACGAGTTCCGCCTTGGCACCAGTGTTGCAGAAACGGCTCGAAAGATTAATGATGTGTATGGCGGTGGTGTCGCAAAAGAAAACACAGTGCGTTTTTGGATCCAACGTTTTCGTTCTGGAAATTTCGACCTGCAAAACAAGCCCCGTGGGCTGTCGGAGTCCAAGGTTGATAATGAAGAATTGAAGGCTATTGTGGAAGCGGATCCAACGCAAACCACGTCCGAGGTAGCTGCAGGCTGCGGTCTTAGTGACAAAACTGTTTTAATCTACTTGAAGCAAATTGGGAAGGTGAAAAAGCTTGAAAGGTGGGTCCCTCATGAATTGAGTGGAGGAAATCGACAAACGCGCGTAGACTGCTCGCGCGTTACATTAGTCAACCGGCATAATAATGAAGGGATTTTAAATCGAAGCATTACCTGTGATCAAAAGTGGATCTTGTGCGATAATCGGAAATGCTCATCGCAATGGCTGAACCCTGGCGAACCAGCCAAATCCTGCCCCAAGCGAAAATTGACTCAAAAAAAGTTACTTGTAAGCGTTTGGTGGACTAGTGCCGGTGTGGTTCACTTCAGCTTTCTTAAATCTGGCCAGACGATTACGGCTGATGTGTATTGTCAGCAATTGCAAACCATGATGGAAAAAATAGCTGCTAAACAATCGAGGCTGGTAAATCGCCGTAGGCCACTGCTGCTTGAGGACAACGCTAGACCACACACTGCACAACATACAGTTAACAAATTAGAAGAGCTTCAATTGGAATGTCTAAGACATCCACCGGATCTTGCTCCAACAGATTACCATTTTTTTCGAAATTTGGATAACTTCATGCATGGGAAAAAATTCAACTCCGATGGGGCAGTCCAAAGCGCCTTCAAAGATTTTATTGATTCCCGTCCGAATGGTTTTTAAGTAAAGGTGAGATGGCAAAAGTGCATAAATATCAATGGTACATACTTTGATTAAATAAATATATTATATTTTGAAAAAATCGACTTTAGGTTACTCCCTTACACAACGCCAATTTCATATGTTAGGACCTAATACTTACACACACACTTACATAGGTCGATAGACAAATATGCTTACTTAAACATAACATCGGGTTTATTACTGAAGTGCGACCCCGAGTGTGCGATCACCTTCTACCTGATAAGGTACTCGTAGCCTGTCCTTTTTACAAAAATGCTCCGTGACGACGTGAAGGAAGGACAAATAAACTTACTTCGCTTTTATAATATACTTAGTACGAAAGCCGAAAGGTAGGAGTTCATAACAAAAATCATGTGTAAGAGTATCAATAACCTTACTTTCTTGTTGCTGGGGTACATACTCCTCTAACTAGGGGTGAGTATGGGCCATTGCGCGAGCCCAGTGCGGATTAGTGGATTTTTCTTAGTGGACCTGTTCGGGAAGGAACATAAAATAATAGTTTATTAGAATACTTTGAACGGTTTTATTATAATTTTTGTTTGCACTTGAAGTAAGACAATGCCTAATCGGCGATGAGAGAGAGAGTGAACAGGCGTCCGCTGTTAGAGCGAGCAAGGAAGCCCGTTCGTTTCGAACAGGACTCTATGACCCTATTTCATAATTGTGTGTGCATCGTCTCAGCAGCGCCGCGGTCTCCGATTTAGTCAAGATTTTTACAAATCCTGTAAAAATCGTCTTGATTTTTTCACTTCACAGGCTCCTAAAAAAAAGGGGTGGGGGGCCGTGACGGGTTGAATCTGATTACACTAAGATTTAATCATTAGCGTAAGTTGAAATTCCACCGTGAACACCACTAAATTGGGAAGTAATTAATGATCAATGGTGGCGCTGCTGGGTTCACGTCAACCCCTAGGTAGAAATTTTACGTCAAAGCAACGTTAGTTTGAAGGCGACCTCTGACGTAATTGTCATTCATGGACGTCACAAAGACCAATTAATTGTAACCCAAAAACGACCGTTCATTTGACAAAATTGAAACCAGATTGTGACGTCTTGGGACGACGAAATCTCAGGGGCACAAGACGTCATTCATAGACGTCACAAAGACCAATTAATTGTAACCCAAAAAGGACCTTTCATTCGACTTTATTGAAACCAAATTGTGACCTCTTGCGACGGCCAAATTTGAACCAAAGCATGACCTTGATTGATCAGTTTGCGACGTCAACGAGATTTATCAGACTTGTTTATGGCCAATTAGGAACGTCTAAGTGAAGCATTTTTAAAGGCCTTTTTTGTAGACGTCGTTTAGAAGTACGTCATGGGTCTGCAACGTCCAATAAGTGATAATGGCGTCTTAGATCTGGTCGCTTGTATGTGCCTGGCGTCACCTTCCTACCTGGGCCACCTACAATAATAATAGTCAAATGCTTTATTTTGTAGGTACACAGAGTATACGCAAAATAGTAAATTTTACATATTTTGCTTTTTGTTCCTAACCTCTTTAAATGCATTGTTAACTTGTAAGCGCAAAATTCACCCTGTCTGAAAGAAATAACTTTTCTTCTCGAGTGTACTATTTGTATGGGTTAGGGAATTAAAGGCTTATTTTTCGGGATGTAGCTGTGCTTTACTAGTAATCAGATTTTTACAGGGGTTCGTTATGATTTGACTAAATGTTGATGTACATACTCAGTTTCTCGACAGGGTGCCCTGGTATCGCTGTACTGGGTCGCGCTGCTTGGCGGACTTCTCGGTGCTATAAAATCTAAACTACTTGACGAATTACGGATTTTTTAATTTTACCGTTCATTAAAAAGAAATGACTAAATCTGTGTGCAATCAGATTTCAGTACAAAACTCTAATTACTGAGTGAGTTGACGTCAAAATATACTCACATGGTACACTCGAAAAGCTTAAAAGTTAAATTAATAATATTTTATAATATAGCTTTGGTGTTGACATTTTCTATAAAAGCGGCCACTTTTATTTATAATTTTAAATTCTCTAAAATGGAGGGATAATGAAGGGTGCCAATGAACACGTTGCACAGAGGGTGCAAATAAGAGTAAATAATGAGTTTCTTAACTTTAAATTTGGCTAATTTGTCATGACTTCGTCAATTGTAAAAGTAATCGGGACCGATCACTGTTTACCGTGGCTACCGAAGGACGGAAACACTGCTATGAAAATACCTCTATTGGTCACCCATCCAAGGACTGACCATGTCTTCTTCGCTAATCGTAAACGAATGCGACAGCTTTTACACATACTAATAGATTGCACCTTAAATAGTTATGCTAATTTCAATAATACATACCTTGCGTGATATAAGTGTACCGTTAGCACGGTAATTGATAACGAATGTTTTAATTATACTCATGCTGTAGGCAATATCAAGGAATTACCGTTCAACTCGTGATATATCCATAATTATTGGTGCGATTTGCGATAAGGAAATAGGAAATTTCACTAGACAACTATCACACCACTATCCTTGGTGTGCCTAGATAGAAAGCATGTCCTAATTGACCAAAACGTAACGTCGCACGTGCGAAATGATGAGCTGTTCCAGTTTGTAACTTGTAAGGTCATTCAACGGTATTTATCTAGATTTGGGAAACGCAAGATAAGATTTTCGGATAGAAAATAAATAAATATCTTTGCACATACACACAGCGCCACCTAGTTCCACAATAAGCAACTAGGATTGTATTATGGATATCAGATGGTTGATAAATTACACAAATACATTTTTTTTATGAATAAATACATATACCGGTGAGTTTTTTTACCTTAAGGAAAAAATAGGGCATATTTGGTAAATGAAATATAAGGTATAGTGGCATAGGTAGTTTAATTATTTTTTTTCAAAACCATCATCGATACATGCGCAGGACGGAGATTGGTATGCGACTGGCGGGGTTCGTTGGGTTTCTATCATGCGAAATTTATTTGGAACTCATATTTTCTCCAAGTTTTAGTTTTATTTATTTAATTTAATGATGTAATTATCTGGAATAGGCTACAAACGCAACTGTCAAATGACACAAAGCTTTATTTGATAATGGTTATGTAAAGAAAAAAACTTCCTGTGCCAATACCTACCTTCTATTTCACTTATCTAATATGCCCTATATTTTTCCGTACTGTAAAAAAAACTCATTCGGTAAAAACATCCATACCTCGGGAACACGAACCCGCGACTTTTTGGTATAACTGTGAGGTTTCTAACCACTATACCAAACATGTCGTCAATCAAAACAAAAAAGTGAGAGAGATAGATACAGCTCAAAGAGGTTTGACCATCGAGTAGCTTTTAGCTTGCCTTTATCTATAAATCGCGGATTCGCGATATCTTATCGCTATGGCGATGCGTGACGTTAGAACCTCACGTTAGAATTTTGTCCGTTACGTCGAATAGCGATTGCGACTACGCCACGAGTGTTTCACCTTTAAAGGACTAAGGCGATATTCTTTCTAAACTAAGATGAAGGAAATAGGAAATAAAGTAAAAAGACTTTTGGGCCAAGCGGTTCTTAAGATTCTGAAGATCTGAGCACCGAATTTTGAGTTTCTAACACTCGAAAATCAGAAGCGAATTATTGAGAATAATAATCATCATTATATCAGCCACAGGAACTGGGTGATATGGAGCCCACCATCAGCAAGCAAGTCCACAAGGTGGACAATAATGATAGTCGCAGGAAGTCACTGGAAATTAAATAAAATCACTTTATTTGCATTGATTTTTGGATATTGTGGGTGGTTAACACATTACAATATTCCCGCCATAACCTGCCTATTTGAGGCGTGCAAATATTGAAGGTTCAAATAAAAATCGGTAATCTGTCAAAAATCTTTTAATAAAACTAAGTCATAATAGTGCTTAAAAATATTTCTTACTAATATATGTAGGTATTGTTCATATAAGGTTCAGCCGAATGTTTTTACTGTCATTATTATATTTAAATCTACTCGTAGTAGGCTTTAAAAGTACTTATTCGGGCGCATTGTCTAGTTGTCATCGTTCGAAAGAAGTTGATGTGTGCAACATGCATTGTTTATTATGCCTGAAGCGAGTTATTGAACTTAACTGTATTGTCTGTTGTCGCTAATTAAAATTTACTGCAGCGATTTTATCTTATGCTAGCGATTGTGTGCGGCTGCGATTACTTGTATTTTAATGTTTTCTTTACGTATTCAACCAATGATATCTTTATCTTTTTCAGGTCAGCTGTTTCGAATATTCATTGCCGACGGATACATTTGGCAAGGTGCTTGACAAAGGTTTGTGCAAAAATCTAGTAGGTACCATTTCTTTTCATAGTTAATTATATACGAACGATAAGATTGGCAAGTACCTAATTGACAAAAGACTCGCGAAAGAATCACAATGGGACAACGCTTCTATAGATGTAGTAGTTGTAGGTGATAAGAAATGCCATGAATTGGGTCAGCAGCTATTGAAAATGAGATGATTGAAAATTGAAAATCTGGAAATGAGAGGACTTGAATGAATGAGGATCAAATTCCAGTCTATGTACGTAGGTACCTACATGTGTATATATGGACGAATCACTACAGCTACTCGTATCTAATCGATTTTGATAAATGCGGTGTACGAGTATGTCGAATCGTTGTTTTCTCCGAGCATCATCTCTGAATAGTATAAAACAAAGTTGCTAAACTTTTGTCTGTTTGTGCGCTTACTTGACTACGAAATAGAGTTTCATATGGTTTTCCCATAATTTAGAGAATTCCTTCAGGAATATTTATATGTATAACACAGGCTAATTCTATTTTATATCGGGGTCGCTAGAAGGTCTTCCAAATTAATATTAAGTGATTTCAAAGAAAAGGGGATGTTCGAAAGTTTTTTCTAAAGTAGATACCTATCTAATTTTAATATCAAATTGATGGTATTTAAAAGACATATTCAAAAACATATGCTCTAAGGTCTTATTTACTCTACGAGTACTTTAAAAGTAATATAAATGTATAAATTTTTATTGTGCACCGGCATTTTAGGCAAAACTATCTCTACCGAAGTGATACAAAATTGGAATGTTCTCTAGAGTTACATATTCCGACCCACCGAAAAAAAAAGGTATATTGTCGGAGTCCCATGCTGAGAAAGTCGTAGTTTTATACATTTAACTCAAAAAGGGATGTAACTACAACATTAGTAAATACTGTTTTTGTTTTAGCACAGAGTACTGATTTTTTTACAGCCGTAAATGGTTCTAGGAAAGCTTTTTCCCTTTACTCAGCGGTCATGTGTGAATTCGTTGCCAATATAAAAAGCGGTGCTGTGAAAAGTCACTATTCGTGAATTTCTATAGGCTTGCTATATATGATGCATGTCCAGCAGTGGTTATGGTGATTATTTAACAGAGTGTATATTAACTGAATAAAAGAGGGACATATCTATAACATCACAAATTAAATATTGTGAAAATATTTTTTCGATACGGGCGGCGCTTTTTACGTGGCTCGTAAGTTCTTCGCCATGTTCGATGGAATTTGGTTCAGCAATTTCAACGATGATTAACTTTTAACACAGTTGCTTTGTTTGCCTGGATGAAATTGTTTATTTATATAAAGTTAAAAAATTTAACGTTTTCGAGTGATGTTATATCCTAGAAAAAAAAGTTTTGAGTTTGACATAGTTCATCGCAGGTTTTCTAAATTTTCAATTTATATTACCTATCTACTTAACATATCTGCGTGAATTTTGTTTATTTCTAGTTCCTACCTAATATTTTGTAACTGAATGTAATAGTGTAAACTTAATGTAATAAGTATATTAATTAATGTGATATTGTATTTTTTTACACTTAGAATGGCGCCTTCAAAAATCTGTTGGCAAGAGTATATTACCTACTCCGACTGTAGCAACGTTTGACCCTTTGTTGAATCTCAACGAAATATCCAGAAAATTGTCGCGGCGGTTCGACCTGTCACATCCCGAAGGTAACGACATCGTTAAAGAGCACGCAAAGCTAGTGCAAGACATAAACAGCCTTAGACAGGTCGTGTTCGTAGCTCCTATGGTGGACGACACTAAGGACTATGACGATTCTATTTTTCATGAGATTATTGAGACCTCTACAACCACGACATCAAGGCCTACCACGCCTAAACCTTTAAGAACGACCAAAGCTAGTTCTATACCGATTATTTTACTCGGTGGTGCTAGCCAGAGGCAAATAGTGAAGAGTCAACCGATCAAATTCCCGAAGCCTACTATCAGCTTGGTCGGCACTTCGGTTTCGCCGTTGATGAAGCATCCATATCCATTCGTCATGCAGTCTGCTGTGCCTTTATCTCGGAAGCCGATCAAAGTGTGTATGACCTCCATGCCTACAATGTACACGACGACCACGCGACGTCCATCGCTCTGGCAAAGGCTACTCAACACACTTATCCCAAGATAGTTTAAAAGACATATGAAAGTTAAATTGTGATAAAACTTAATTCTTCGTCTTTTTCTTGACTTATATGTACCGTATAAGTTATATTCTCACACTATTATGTAACGTTGTCAATTAGTTACAATCAATGAGACGGTTACGTTATTCAGATGTAAGATTTGATGTAATGTAATAATTGAATATATTTGTACATAGAATGTTCTCATTGCTTTTTACTAACAGCGGAAAACGTCGATTTTGCGACAGTTTTTATCGCGCATGTATGTTATTTACACGTATGATTATTAAGGAGATAGTGTAGTATGAAGTCTTTGAAGTAACTATTATGGATTATTGGTGAGTTATATAAGTGCTATTATGAAGGTATTGTTGTAGGTTGTGGGTGAGATGATGTTTGAGATGGAATAAATTGTCAAAGGCGTTGTATTAGGAATTAAAAGGACAAAGTAAGGAGTTCAATGTGATTTATATCACGAATCATTTATGACTAGTGTAATTAATTCGAGTTCCTCCTAATCTGATATCGTCCAACCCATCTGACCAGCATGATGATTAGAAACCCTCCCACCGAGGCTTAGAACGCTTTATAAACAGTGGATTTATTTAGGCTGATGTAAATTAAAAAAATAAAAAGAAAATTTGGGTATTTTGTTTTAAATTGTAGTTTCAAAGCCAGCTCTATAAAAAATTATACTAGCTAGGAGCGCGGAGGTGCGCGCGCCCCAATCCAAGTAGGTGGATGGATATGCGTGCGTCGATGTCGCCGCTCGCGTGTGCCACCTCTAATTATAAACGTCGATTATGTATTGTCTACTTTTTTGCAGTTTACGCGTCGGAATGGAAAAGTTGAACGTCTTATGTGTTATGATGAAATTATTTTTCAATATGGTTTATGTCATTAACAGTTCTCGTAGCATTCTTGTGTACAAGTAATTTTCGTCGAGCAGGTAACGTTCTAACACGAATCCGTTAATTAAAACGCTCTTTTATATTGGACTACAAATTGTGATAATTATCATAATTACAACTTTAATGACTAAGTGTTCAATCTAATGTTATGAAAATTATTTGGGCACAAAGAATCTGCACTGAACCTAGAATAAAAATGACAAGGTTCTATTTTAAGTCTGAAAAGACTAACAATAAAATTGTGGCCGGAATACATATATTGTAATACCCTACCCTTATCTAAGTTGGCATTTACTTTACTACCAAATTTACAATATTTTACTTTTTAACCTGCCTGCTTGTTTGTTCTTTCATTCAACACATTGAAACTTCTAGGTATTTATTTATATTTTTTAATAATACGTTTAATATTAACTTACACTATGTTTTGTTTACAATTATGCAAGTTACATTATAAAATATTAAATTCCAATACAAGGTTAGTCGGAAAAGGGGTATTAAGCCGAAAGGGGGTTTATAGGTATTGCCATGTTTCAGAATATTTATTTATAAGAAAATATTTTCGACTTTCCATACAAAAGTGATCCATCAGCTGTACTGACAGTATGGAGAAGCTAGAATATGTGTTTCGAAAAATATACCCTTGGAAGCGTCAATCGTTCGCTATCACTAATAACCACCTTTCGGGCGATCGGGTACTTTACCGACTAACGTTGTTTCATGTAGATCTCCCAGCAGACTCATGGCATAACTTGTGTCATGGCATCGGTTAGCCAAGTTTACCGAAAATGGTTTAGTTAAGGACATGCACGGGCTTCGCGGCTTTTTAATAAGGCGGCAGTAAGGTGAATCTTTAAACAGTTTTTTTTTGTCAAGGCTATGCTAATGTAAACAAATTGGCAGGTTGACCATGAAGAGTATATTGAGCTCGATGAGGGCTGCCAACACCAGGTAACCGACGTAGACCACAAAGCAAGTTACTCCGATCTTCCAGTCCAGCTGGAATTTGTTCAGAGCCAGCGAACCATAGAGTGTGAATAATGTAGACAGGAGAGATATGGCACTGTACGATAACCCGCTGGAGTTAATTGATACCTGAAATAGTATAATAATTCTTTAATCTAGGATAGATAGGATTTCTTTTTCACTCCTTTAGTGTTCAAGCAGCCATGATGTGGAATAAACTGCCAAAATTAATTCAGGACAGCCCTTCAATTGCAGTATTTAAGAAAAGGCTAAAAGAGCATTACCTCTCCCATCTTTCGTGATATTATTAGTATGTGTATGTAGGTTTATAGTATATATATATATTTAAATTATGTTATGTATATATTTCGCAGTAGGTATATGTAATATATTTAGTGTAAGTTTATTATTCAGTTATCTTTTCTTTTTTTATTTGTTTTATTATTCGTTATATGATTTTTTCTTTTGCACACAATAAACTGCTAAACCCCAAATTTACTAAGTTTCCTATTTCAATGCTCAGGTTGACTGGAAGAGATCTCTTAAAGATATAAGTCCACCTTTGTACGTGACCTATTGTTTGTACTCTGTTATTGTAATATTTTGGTGCAATAAAGAATATAGATAGATAGATAAAACGTTTATTTGCATATTATAGATATTCAACCGCACAATTATTCTGCTAGATGTTATGGTTTTCGAAATGTAGCCTTGCATCATAGTAAAGATGTGATCATGAAACAGGAATATTTATCGGAAATATTTTTCAGACACTTACACCAAATTATCTAGTTCCAAACTAGGTAAAGCCTCTTACTACGAATACTGATTAACGGATAAATATAGTACATAAATATTTATATAAACATTCACGACTCTTGAATAAATATTCATATTCATTACACAAGCATTACATCCTGCAGGAATCGAATCCGCAACCGTTGGTTTCTAAGGCAAGGCCAGTGGGTATAGCAACCCACTACACAATCTAAGTGGTAATTAAATACATTTCTTGTCTTGCTCAATAATTTTCATCTATATGGGTCTATATGTAAAGGTGCCTTTGTTGTGTGTAGATCTACTCGTGATCATAGTTACCCAAACAACTTACTATACATATGTACATACATTTATCAAAGTACTTACAATTTGAATATAAAGTTTATATACACCTAGTCCTGGGGCCCACCTTTTCTGGTATCCCGATACACAGGAATGTGAACGTGTGAAAATAATAAATCCTGTGGATTTCGCTACTCTAATTATAAGGCGGCGGTACTACGAGGGTAACCCAAGGCGTAGCGATGCGCGTTACCATGACTTTACCCTTGCTTTATACGTATGGACGGTACACCGAAATACACAGCATCACATAAACTCGTCGTATTGATGCATATAACAATGCACACGGATGGCACACTTACACCTGACACTGATGCAGGAAATACATGAAACTGTTTGACGGACTGTCGTTGCATGATCCATCACCTTCTACTTACCCAATGATTACCAGGCGTCGAAGGGTATAGCAATGACTTTATAAGCCAGGGCAGCCCCAGGCAGAGCAGAATGTCAAATGTATTGGACCCGATGGTGTTGCTGATACCCATTGTGCCGTGTCCTAGAACGTAAACAAGCAGATATGTAGATGCTATTGTAAGATTGACATTTAATTATGTCTATTTTTCTTACTATACATTAAACTAGGTACCTACCTAACTAATATCCTCTAGTTAATAAATAGATAACGTTCAAGTCTGTAGCACCTATTTTATTAGACTGTCAGTCTGTGTTTTGGTGTGTATTGAGTTATTTAGTCATATTGTATGCACAGGGTGGAAAATCTTTTGGGTATAAAATTATGAAAGTTTGAATAGAAATAAATTTTGTACCTACGTACTCGTACAATAATGACTCAGCTTTCGACTGCCCGAAATTTCTTTTCGTTTGTGGCACGCGTATCGTAGGTTTGCTGCCGTTGGCCTAGGCCGTTGGGCCATAGATAAGAGAGGCGATGAGGTCATCTTTTTAAGCAAGTAGTCGTAAGTAGATAATATCCGACTAATTATATTTAGCATGGCAGTCTGATGGTTAATTCATTTAAATGTCTGGTGGTTTCGGCCTCACAGTACACAGGGGCTCCTAGTTAAGAACTCGTAGTAGTCCAATGTATGTATATAAATAGTACCAGAGCGAACAAAGGTTTAAATAGTATAGCTATATAGTTTCCTTACAAAATCATTAGTCATTTTTAAGCTTTGATATATGAGGAAACGTCTAGGAGACGGTTATAATTGTCTGGCTTAGCAGATTACCAATTTGCCTGATACGTCGTAAGTATTCAGATTGAAAATAAGCAATATTTATATCTAAAAGAGCGTGTAGCTTACTAAGCTGCATGGGGTACGCGTCGTCTTTCCCGTATATTTGGTTTGATAATATTATACCTACGTCTGTAAATAAAACAACCGACTTCAATGCTGTTCCGTGCTCTATCACCCGAGTCCATCGTCAAGTCCTGCCTGCATCATCGGCTCTATCACATCATACAATGTCACTTGATACGTAACTTTGAGTATAGTAACCAAATTAGGGCACTTCTGCTGTTAACTGTTATACCATCATGATGAAATTCCAATGGTACCACCTCGATAGTAAAATAATAATGCAAACTTGAAATAATCGGCAAACTCATTCAAGTGTAAAACTGCCAGTATAAATTCAGTTCCGCTAGCGCGCCCATACAAAGCGCCGAAGATCCAAAGTTGCTTGTGTAGTATGAGCAGTTGATCGTACATACATAGATGCATAATAAACTTCTTAAGTAGGTCATAACTAAACTAGTATTTGTATAGTATAGATGTCTGCAGCTAATAGTATACCCGTTGTTCGGTAGGGCACTAGCATAGCTCTATTATGTACATTAATTATGTGGTGCAAAGTAAAACATGCCATAAGTTGTGTTGTAGCAACATGAGATTTATATAGCGATGTTTGCTTTGCAATAGAGCCACCCAGAGGTATTACTTTTGACTATTAGGGTAGATACATATTCACCAAAATTTTGTTTATATCCCTTGGTAGCCAGGTTATGTTCTGCATCCCAGTTCTGGTGTATATTAATTATTTTATTAACATAATACTTAGTTGCAATTTACTAAATTAACACACCGCTAATCTGGCCTTAAGCCATGAGAATAAGGTAACGATTTTCGAGGGCATCACTCAGAACACTCAGATTTGAGAAAATTTATATAAATCCGTTTTGTAAATTATCCAGTCCAGGAATACAAACTGGGACCTTTGGCAGCCCAGGTAGGAACAAACCCCTACCACTACGTGGGCCCGTATTCTAAATGTTTCGACAATCGATATTCGATTCGGTATTGGAAGGGTTCTAATTAGACTGCATTAGAATTTGAAACTTTCCGATATCGAATTGATTGTCGAGTGTTGAACCATTTAGAATACAGAGGCAGGTAGTTTGTATGCTTCTGAATATACAAGTACGAGTGTTATGATACGACTTATATGATCTTATGACCCTGGTTTCACTACAGTCAAGTGAGTTCATTGAGGTTACTGACCCCTTTGTTAGCTACAATCGAACGAGTATCACTTCTAACAATTACTGTGGATGAGACTTAATTTATTTCTTACGTACCGTGATTGGTGACTAAGACACTGGAAACAGCTTCTGGTAGGCTGGTGCCGGCAGCCAGTATCGTCAGCCCGGTTATGCTGTCCGGAACGTCCAGGGTGTCGCCTGGTGAGAGGTAGGTATAGCTATTTGTATTTATTTTCGTCAAGATTTGACAAATCCGCAAAATATAATTTTAAATACAGAAAACGCTATAAAAATAAAAGACTGTCGGACAGGTTCATAGGCTCATAACATCGTCATTAATGTGGCGTATAATAATTTTATGGTTAGACCAAATCCAAAACAATCGTGATGCAATTCGGTCCATGGGAGAGGCTTATATGTAAGCTGTTAATGGAATGGGTATGATGTGTAGAGCAAATCCGCCCATTAGCAGTTATGCAAATAGTGAGAGGTCTTTATCCAGCGATCATCGTACTCAGAGACTGCTTTACCTATTATTATAATATGTATCCCAAAAACTGTGCATAAATAGTGCTACCATTAGGTACTTTAAAAACAATGAAATTATTTAGATGTCTTTGTGAAAAAGAGTAGCAGCATCGACGACGGAATTTTTGGTCCTCCGTATGCATTATTACATAGAATGCCATACATTCCTTCTCCGCGGACAAAATCGGCCGCGAAGGCCGTCGCCTGCCCTGCTCCTTTTTTATAAAGACATCTATATTACTTCGTTGTTTTTGAAGAACTATTTATATATATATATATATTTATATATATAACGACCTGTTTGGTGTAGTGGTTAGAAACTCTGACCACTATACCAATAGGTCGCAGGTTCGAATCCCGCTAGGGGCATATGTTTGTATGATGAATACAGACATGTGTACCTGAGTTATGAATGTTTTCATTTATAATAAGTATTTATTTACAAAAAAAAAATGTATTTATGTAGTACATCAACCATCTGGTATCCACAACACAAGCCTATAGATATAGGCCTTCTCTCGTATATGAGGGCCGTAGTCCACCACGCTGGACCAATGCGGGTTGGGGACTTATATTATATTTTACTATGTATATAAAGACATTATTTTATTGTTAAAAGTATGTAAGTAGTAGGTACTGGATTCGCAACAAGCGCTGCGTGAGACGTCCACTCACAAGGTGGACTTACGACTTGATGTAGGTCGTCGGAAGTTGCTGGATGTAGGTAAGTACTGCTAAAACTACACCATTTCTTTTCGGCTTGCCGTATTCGGGTAAAAATGAGGAAAAATTTTATTTAAAAATTAAAAATTAGGATTTGGTTACGGACTAAGGAAGTTAAGAACGTACTTACTGAAGTAAAATTAGGTAGTATACGTACCTAGGACCGTAATGATCCAAGCGACGAGGTACGACACCCCGCCTATCCACGTGATGCACATTGCGAAGGTGAGGGGGTAGAGGCGGGGGTGGCGCTGGCAGTCCGGTATGGTACACCACAGCATCAGACTGATCGGCCACGTCAGCACCCAGAAGCACTTCTTCGAGCCAGACTTCTTATCGTCTGGCCACGACCATACAGAGCTGAAGCTGTCTTCTAGTAAACAATGTCAATAGCTTCATTATTTCACTTATATGAACCAGATCTCGATTTCGCACTCTTTCTATAGACAATACCTACTGAAGGCTTACTAAGCTCCTTTGAACTTTTAATCAATTTAGAAAACTGCCACTTACTAAAAGATATTAAAGGCAGTTCAGAAACGATAAATAAATAAAAACCCGACCAAAAACAGATATCAAAAAAGAAAAAAAAAAAGAAATATCTCAGTTTATTTAGGTCGGAGTAGGAGGCCTCTATGCAGTACCTAGTATGAATATTTTTTTAAGAACTTGAATTGCCGTTGGGTTCGACCAATTTGTAATAGGTGTATTGACGTATTCCGACTCCGGCCTAAACCAATTGAGATATTTTGTCTTGTTTTTGATATTATGATATCTGACCGTAGCCGAGTTATTATATCTCGGTGGGATGCTGGAATTATTTGTTGTCAAATGTGATAAAACGTTATATAATTATGACACTCACGGGACTTGTACGAAACTAACGACACCTCATTTGTAAAAGACGGCTGAGGCGTTTAGGATACAGGTGGTAATATACATACAGACGCGGTGAGTACATTACGCACCACTTGATTTCGCCGTACACAGGTAAAAAGTGCTATGACTGTTTGATTGAATTGTTGATGAATTGATGACCCTTAACTGATTGATATTCCTTATAATTTGATAACGTAGCGTTAAGGCTGATACTAGTCTTGTATAACACAACTTAGGTAACTAATTGTTATTACAATGTGAACTACCAAAAAGCGACACGTAGGTAGCGTTGGGTGTCTGGATACCTCACACCTTATAATTATTTTTAGTCTTATTTTATTAAACAATTTATAATCAGGGTATTACAAAGAAAAATGTCGTTGATACTGGCACTGAGACCTAGTCACATGTATATCAGGTCTATGTGTTTTTGTCTGCCCATCGTTAACTTTGTAATGTATAATGTAGTGATTTTCGAAGTGGGTTTTGTAAAGTACTACGCATTGAAAGACCGTATACCTGAGCCATTACAATGTTTCTAATTAGGTCAGTACCCATGTAGGTAAAGTTCTCGTGCTCACTGTTTACAATACGGTCCGAAACTGTAGTCACAATAGAGGTTCTACTGCACCAAACTCCTCACATTCTAAAACACCAACATTAGTTATTCAATTACATGGGAACTAAGTGCATTGTTCTGGAGTTATCATCTACGAGTCAGTTGATATAATAACCGGAAAGCAACACTCGGAAATAACCTATTTTACAGTTCATTGGTAATCATACTTTTTTACAAGCTTTTATTTAACTTGCTTCGTATGTATATAACTATATAACTATATCCATTCAAAATTTACAAGTCATATTAAAATAATTTCCTGTTTACCTAATTAGCCGAAATTTTGGATATCGTTCAGTTTTGATGACAATACATTTTATATGATAGAGATGAACTGATGATATCATAAGGGGGTTTTTAGCGGCACGATACGAAATTTTGGATACACGGTTAGTTTTGATAGTTAAACATGATTTTTGCGATGAGGTGAAATTTGGCACACGTTTGTAAAGTCACAGTCTGATGAAGCCAGAACGCTGGACTGTACCCTCCCTATAGTTAAATAATCAGAGTAGATTAGAATAATTTATTTGCATAAAATGTAAGTATACCTACAGTAATAATGTAGGTGTAGGTTATATAATAGTTATTAGCTCCTCCCAGCGAGAGGAGACTGCCACAACAGTGACGATGTGTACACTTTAACATTTTAACCTCAGGCGTGCAAATATAATAAAGTTAATTTCAATTCTATTCAGTCACTCGTCAATAACAAGTGCCTTTAGTTTATTTATAAATGTAAATAAATTGCAGTCTTTTCTCGGAATTTTGTTATATGTATATATAACAAAATATACTTTTCAGAAGGAGTCTTTTACTTTTGAATAAGTGAACATTTGTTTTTCAACAATACAGTGTTTTTTTGTTTCCCATCTGGGCCGCAAAGAACAATTTTATGGTTTATTAACAACTGACCTGACTGCTGGGTTTCAATTAAGGATAGAATTGACGGAAATTTTTCTAATAACAATGAAACCAATTTGTAGAAAGCTTGGTTTTAAGAAGTTTTTTTTGTAGTTATAATTTATTTGTTGTTAAAACGGGTGAAAAACAGAAGCTCAGATCCGAACCTTTTATGACCGTGATTCAAAAATGGAGAGCGTGGTAAGATGGTACCTACTTAGCGTTTGACGCGTTACACATAATGTTAATACATTAAAAATGGTATAACTTTTATAAAAGATTTTATTTTAAAAATTACTATGGTAATCAGTATTTTATAATTACGTATTGCACAACATACAGTAAATACATTTTAAAGAAAGTTACCTTCATCGTTAAGCATCTACAGTAAACCCATTTGCCATGTGAAAAATACGTTGTCCAGCCTTACTTGAGTCTTTATAATAACTGTTAAACAAACAAAGGCGGTTTTTCTTAAAATCTCTGTAACAGGCTGGTGGTAGGGCATTTTAAATGTTCGCCTGGCTATTTACCACCATCTTATCTAAATCTGCCGTCAAGCAGCAATGTTAATAGCATTGTTGTGTTTCGGTTGTCAGAGATAAGATAGCCAGTCTTCCAAATGTGTTAGGGTTTCCGGGTCAGTACGGCTCCACCTTCGACCTCATCTTCACTTAACATCAGGTGTGATGGAGGTCGAGTAAGAACCCGTCGTACATAAAAAAAAACTATTATCCGTTAAAGACTGGTTTCTTATAATATAGCAGTTCCCTTTTCCAAAATATTCGTAACCTCTCGACCAATGTGATTGCTACGTAATCCTATAAAAAATACAAAACACATATTTTATTATAAGTCAATTACAATGTAATTAGTACCTGAGCCAGTGGAATCGTGTCTCTTTGTCATTTCAATACCCTTTTCCAATTCGTCGATGTTTGATATCTGACGACTTATGCGGTGGGAAGCTTCCATCGGATTTATTTTCTCTACAAAATAAAAATTGCTTTTATAAACTTACTGGCCGAAAAAGGAAAAAATAACCGTAAAAAATTCAATATCTATACCTTTTATCAAAAGAGGGGTTATCTCCGTGTACATTTTCGGCTTTTTCACTGGACAACATCCACTCTTTACCAAGGAACCTAAACGGTCGTTAAAAACCATTGCTGAAATGAAAAGTTTAGAATAAAAAAAATGAACAGCCATTTTTTCAAGCGAAATTGGTAAGTTGATTAGTAGTCCAGTAAGCGAACGATTTTTACTTCCTAGTATCTTTTTTTTTGTACATGGATAGCGTACCTGCCACTGATAGAATAAAAATGTTTCCTATAACAAATTCGGTAGCTTGTTTTAGATATGGTATAGATATTTAGTAATAATTACTAATACTATTCGATTAAAATTATCATTGTGAATTTCATTGCATAAGAGAATATACGAAGACCTGTAACTATTTTCAAAAAAATCGATCAATAACTTCCATATATTTATAAAAAATTTCACCGAAGGCAAATGTCACGACTCAATAAATTATTTTTAGAAAATATGAAGTAGCCATTGATATTTTTTTTAGAAAATTGATTTAGATGATTTGCCATCTTCTACAGCGCAATGAAGTTCACAGTGGTAACTTTAATGTAATATTGTAGGCTTTATAACTAAATACCTATACTATACTTAAAGCAAGCCACATAATGGTTAAAAAACATTTGTATTGTATTACTGATTGGTACCACTCTATCCTTCTACAAAAAATCAGAAACTTTAAGATTATAGACGAATTTTCAGCACAAAAATTACGTATTTTTACCGGACTATTGGGCAAAAACTAGTCCATTTAACCAGTGTTTGTTTCCAAAATGGTCATTCGCAGCTGCGATAGATTAAATATGTTGCAGGGTCTCTGACTTACAATTCTGCCTATCTTGGGTCATATAAAAATAATCAAAATGCAATCTACACACTACGTTTAAAGAAACAAGTTTACTAGAAAATAAGTTTGAATTAGATAGATAAGGCGTTTCTTTGTTATTCCAGGCATACGAGAATTTCAAAAAGAACTTAAAGTTTAAGGTAGGTACTAGGCATAGAAGAACTGAAGCATATGCTGTGCTGTCCTGCAGCAGCACATTGTAGTTTATTATATCTTAATTAGTTTCAAAATTCCGGAGTTAATTTGGTAACTTTGGTAACGAAAGGCAACCTAACTTTAAATAAAAATAAAATATAGGTCCACCTGCCTTATTATTATTTGAACATTACATTACAGGGGTTGATTTATCCATGCGCAACTTTTTGAACGATATTGTCCCGTATCTAATCATTCTAGTTATTTAAATAAATTAGATTTATAGTTTAACAGTTTAATCTATTCATTATGTAAATATAACGATTTTTACTTCAGTAAAAAGTTCTACCATCCCCGGCCCCTTTTTTACTAATATTCGTAGTGCTAAGGCAATGGAATGAATTTGAATGATTTGAAGATAACTCCGTGCTATAGATGTGTATATAAAATACAAAAAAGTAGGTAATATTTAAAATAAGAATATGACGCTACCGTGTTAACCCATCTCTATCAAATCAAATCTCTCAAAAAGTACTCGTATTTACTTAAGCTCATATAGAACCTAGTATATTGCTAAAGAACATTGTTAAATATGTTGGTAAGTTAAGCTTTTTTAATGATGTAAAAGTAGGCCACGTTGAGCACAATCGCCAAGTGACACGTCCTTATTGTTAAGCACAGTCGCGCAGAAAGTATCTTTCAGATCGTTGTGAAGCAGCTGATTCGAGAAAAATGGAGTTAATGCTTCAAGAACGGTATTTGTCTCCCATTTTTATTTAATTGGGCCATTAAGACTGGTTGTGACAGAGAATAAGCTCAGCATAAAGCCGAGTCGTTTTCCTTCGCTGTTGCTTCATTTCACTGAGTATGATATTTTCAATATGTTAAACAAATTGCTTGCTTTAAATGTGTCGACGTAGTGAACAAACAGTTTTTTCTTTCGTTAACGGTGACTTGGCGATTATTTCGTATATATACGAGATAACAAAAAACTTTAAAATGATATAGTTTATATACTTGGCTTAATGAGTAAAATGGCATCAATAACTTTTTAAACTCCACTCACGCAGGTGGACGGAAATCGGTGGGGAAATATATTTAACAATGGACGTCCTATGGCTGATAAGATGATGATAAACTTTTTCAAAGAGAAATATGAAATATCCAGTGTACTTTAAATAGATAAAAACGTAAACACTCCTTTACTTTTACTATGGCATTATGAAAGCCTTTTACAGTTTTAGTTTCCTTATTTTAAGAGGTCTACTTTAAACGTTCAGGGTATGACTGATTTTTTAATTGTTGAAACATAATCATGCGTCAGGATTTCTTAGCTATATCGTTATTAGCTAAAGTTTATTGGTAGCACTTAAAATAAGAAAACATACATTGGGTTATAGTCATCTTATAATACAGTTCGTTGAAATCGTAGTACCGTTTATTACCTAATATGTACAATGTGTACATAAGAACGAGAAGAAGAGCCTCGTGCCAATATATCCTGTCGTCAAGGAGGGTCAGAATAAGCGCCACGACTGCCACCGCATACATCAGACAATCTCGCGAAACTGACCACCAGTCGAGATCTATCACCTATTGAAAAAGAAATAATTTATATTTTTTGATAGTATTGACTCCGGGCAATAATAATATTCCTGAGAGATTTCCAAATAGATGTGTAATATAAATGGCTTTTCGTATTAGGTAAATCAACAGCTTGTAGAACTTCACTCCTAAGTGGCGCGATTTGTATCGCACGATCCTTTGGTCGTCTTTTACTGAAGAAACAGGTAAGCAGTAGCCCAAGTTCTTCTCTGTAGGAACTATACGGCAAAGGTCACTGCAGAATTGTTTGATATTACTTATTTATTGCTAGTGGCTGATGGTAAGCCGCGAACTAACTACCCAAGTTGTTCCAAGTCAGAGACTAATTAGAAAATTAAATCTTGCTTCACATTTGGCTACAATGCGTAGGTAAAGCTACTCACCCTGCCCGCAAAGAGCGCGCAGCATGCGGGTACGGCGAGTACGTTGAAGACAGCGGAGCCCACCACCGCCCCTACGCCCAGATCACCCTCCGTCACAAATGTGCCAACGCAGTTGATGAACAGCTCGGGGCTCGAGCTCGCGGCCGCCATGAAAGTCGCCCCGGCCACGTCCGATGCCATATTCAGACCTACCACAAACTTAGAGTTATTATATATGTATTTATATACAAAAAATATGTATTTGTATAGTTTATCAACCACCTGATATCCATAATACAAGGCTAGTGGCTTAGTGTGGAACTAGATGCTATGTGTATATGCAAAGATATTTATTTATTATAAAGTATATACATATTATATTCTTTTTTAGTAGTACACCAACCAATATTGGCACTAAAGTGGTTTCGGCACGTTACATGAATAGAACCAGACGGATCTCTTCCCGTGGATGTCGTAAAACGCTACTAAGGGACATTCCACCAAACGACATCTATAGATTTGCACGTTTCATGGGCGATGGGCTCATCCCTGCTATGTGTGTATTTCTGTTTCAAGCATTAAACTTTTAAACAGGAATAAATAAAAAATCTATAGCGGCTATTGTTAATCTATATATCATGTAAATATCTAATTGGTACTTATTGTTCGACAACTATTAAACCAAACGTACTATTTTTTAAACGCTCTTGCTACGGTTTTTATTCAGTCTACACTCTAAATTGTGGCGAATGGTAGTCGTTAAGTATAGTGATTTGGTTGGTTGGCCTTTTTTTATGACCGCATGGGTAGCTAGCACTACCATCAATCTGGATCATCCTTTTTGTATTTCAGATGTTTCAAATAAGATAGCCAGTTCCTAAATAACTTCAGGGTTCCGGGTGACCTTCCTTCGGCCTCATCTTCACTTAACATGAAGTCAAGAGCTAACTCGTTGCTCATTAAAAATAGTAATAGTCGCTCTCTTCCTTTCAGTGCTCTACCTTACACATTATTTCTAGTGATTATATAAGCCGAGAACGGTTGAGTCATTCGTATGATGATTCTTAAATTGGGAATATAATAGAATAAATAGAAATCAGGTGTGTGCCCTTGCCTACGCTTTCCCAAATGACTGGTTGCAGCAATTTAAACTCTATCTTAGTAAATTAATAACTGTGCTTGTAGATCGCAATTCCTACTACGTAACAATTTAAACCAACATGTCATATATTGCATTCAATTTAACTTTACGACTATAACATGAATTGAAAATTTAGAAAATCCCGGAGGGAATAATCATAGCAATATCATCAGAAATTCAAAGATATATTTTGAAAATAACTGAACCGATTTTCATCAAACATGACGTCTAATAAACATTCTCCTAGTTTGACCTTGAATATTTTGAATATTTATTGAGATACATCTGGACAAAGACATAAAACGTAACACCCCGTTGTTTTTCGTCGGGGGTTAATAAATATGCACTTCAAGTGAACAATTTTTTATTTATTATTTATTTATTATTGTATTTATTATTTGTAGGCTTGGATGGACACATAGACTCCTGGACCAAAACAACAGTCGATGTTGATTACATTTTGCAACTTTGTGTATGAAATACAACACACAATCTTTTTTATGAAACATCCCACCCAAAGCCAATTACGGTGCAAGCGTTATAGCTGCGTCTATGTCAGTAGTTATGCTATTTATACAAGCGCCAATGCATCTCTAACAATTGCAAACTCGACGTTCGCTCTAACTCCGTCTGAATAGGTTCTAATTAAGTTAACTTTATTTAACTACACTGTTTCGTTTGCTAATTAGGTATAAATTTATTACAGCGTCTCTAGGATTTTTAATCGTGTAGATATTTGTTTTCAGTGTTCCATCAATCTGCACCTTGTTCCCAATGTTCAGGAAGTGTTTCGGAGATACCAGACATTTTAAAGTGACTTTTGGAAAAATATACATTTATACGATACTGCTTCATAAGCGTGCCTCATCTTCGACGACAACGTCACTTTCAATCAGGTGTGAGCCAAACGCGTATCCAGTCATTCATATATTGACTTCAATCTCACCTGATGGGAAGTGACGATGTGGCTGTGGCTGTGTGTGTAGTGAAAGACTGACGCCGGAAGGGAGTTCCATGCCTTGACCGTTTGCATTATGAATGAAGAGTCGAACCGCTTAGTGTTGGTGGAATCCCTCCCCACGCCTAGTAGTCCGAAGATTAAATGGCGATGTTGGAATAAGATTGTGTAATTCCAACACACACTCACCGAAGTGCATCCTGTAAAAGACCGAGAGACAGGCGACCTTGCGACGGTGTTCAAGGCTCTGCAATTTAGCAGTGATCGAATGGTCACCAATGAGTCTTTTGGCATGTCGTTCTACAGGTGCGCCCTAAATTTAGGTTGGAGGTTAACTCCAGACCCAGAAGATTGAGATGGTCAGAGATTGGTATGGAGACATCCCGAAAAGTTGGAGTCAAGTGAAATGGATTCCGTTTGCAGGTGAACAGACACGCCTGTGTTTCGGTAGCATTGACTTTGACAAGATTAGCGGTACCCCAATCGAATACTGCCTTTAATGCCAAATCCGTGCGCTCAAGCATGGACTTCCTGTGTGATCGGATGCTTCACCTCTGGACTGTGCATTGGACGTATATCTCTCCGTAATAGTGGTATCGTCTGCATACCCAGAGGTTCCGGGTGCAAGCAGATCGTTGATATGCAATAGAAAGAGAGTTGCGGAGAGAAATGACCCTTGAGGTAGCCCGGCATCAATAGCCAATAGGTCAGAGGAGCAGCCATCAATGACTACCTGGATCGACCGTTCGCTCAGAAAATCAGTTATCCAAGTACATAGTCTAGAGGAAATTCCATATGAAGGGAGCTTGCTTAAGAGATCGGCATGCCAGACCCTGTCAAAAGCCTTAGAGATGTCGAAAGAAACAGCAAGAGCCTCGCCATGTTTCTCTATGGCTTCTCCCCAGTAGTGAGTGGTATATACCAAAAGATCGCCGGTAGATCGGTTTCGTCGAAAGTATTGCCGGTCACTGAGCAACTCGGAACCTTCCAGGTATGATAATAGCTGGTCGCTCAATACACGCTCCATAACTTTATAAAGTATGGAGATAATTGCGATGGGTCTGTAGTTGACAGGGTCCGCCCGACTACCCTTTTTAGGCACTGGTTGCACGTTAGCAAGCTTCCAGCTCTTTGGAACTTGACCCGTTTTTACGGAGAGATGGAACAGACGTGTCAAGATTGGAGACCACTCAGGAGCGCAACGCCTCAAAACAATGGCTGGAATTCCATCGGGACCACTTGCCTTATTCACGTCTACAGTGCGAAGTGTCTTAAGCACCTGCCTTTTGCGAATATGTCCTCTGGAATCACAGAATCGCAGCAAGGGGTAACTGGCGGAGCTTGGTTCGCAATATCTAGACGGGAATTCTCGGCGAAAAGGACGCAAATAAATCTGCTTTCTCTATCGCAGTTTGTGCAAGTGTTTTTTGAACAGAAGCGACAGCGTTGGTCGATAAAAATTAAATTCGATTTGGCTAGGGACTAGAAAGCCTTGCTACCAGAAGGGTAAGAGGCGAGTCTGATTCCTATCTCGCCGATGTGGTCGAAACGTGTCTTACGCAATACCTTCTTGCAGGATTTGGCGACCGATTGGTGTAGTAGACCCTGACTTCGAAAATGAAAATCGAACCCGTGACCATTTAGTATAGTAGTCAGGGTTTCTAACCACTACACCAAACAGGTCGTCAAACAATGTACATTTATTCCAGAGTTTATTAATATTCATCGATGTTTAGTAGTTACCTATTTAATATTCACAGTTAAGTTTTGCGTTGCATTGCGACTAGGTAATTGGTGTGAGGATCAAAATATACATTTAATGTGGATATTAATTGGTAGCACAATAATATCAAAAGGTGCCAGCCGATTTTCTCGCCGAGTAAAGTGGCATATCTACTACCTACAATTTGATTGGGTAAGGTATCAGCCGCTGCCTATCAAGACCTTTTGAACCGACGGGGAACATGCATGCATATTTAAAACCAGCTGTGCCCGGGATTTTGTATCGCAGATCACTAAAATATCTATACGTTTAACGTACTTGCTCAAAACAACGTGAAAAGCAACACCGTTTAGGTTTACTAAGTCAAAGCTTCAATATAAACGATATTAGCAGTGGAACCACGAAGGTTGTGTGCAAAATTGTTGTTAAAGTCGCTCACTCGAGAGAGAGCCACACAGAGAGCTGTGCGAAAAGCAAGACACACAACTGCAATGCGTATTTAGTAACTTATTGGTAATCTGTGGCGTAGCGTTTGACCTTGCGATTAGTTAATGGTCTATAGAGTAACAACATGACTGAGAACAAGTATAAAACTTAAGAGAAAATTATTTGGAATGAAGGCGATTCGGGGCATGAAAATGCTTTCACCTGCACATCATCAAAATTTCAGCTCCTAAGACATTTTGTTGTTGTGAATTTTAGTCCAGTACCGTTGCCCAATATTGTTACGATTAAATTCCAAAATTGAATTATAGAGACGCAGACTATTAAATTAACTTTACGTGATGGAAGGCACAGTGCACATAAATTGAAAATTTCAAGAGGATCGTCGCTGTTTCTTGTTCCGCTACTCTATTAAAAATATTAAAATATTCTGTACTTTCCCCATAAATACACGATAATCTGTGGCTCAATATAACCAACATAGGGTTCATAGAGCGGAGCGGAGTCCATGTTTAGTAGATTTAGTTGGTGGTGGAGCATTTTAAATGTCCATCTGGTTAGCTACCACCATCATATCTATCTGCTGCCAAGCAACAATATTGATAGCATATTTATAGCAATATTGTTGTCTTCCGGTTGTTAGCTCGTTCTGCGTGGGAGTACCGGCAAAGTCTGCGTAAATCCATCCTATCCATCCATATTAGGCAAGATTCTATCTATACCGCTTCTATATTGCTTTACTGTTTATCATAATGCACTTATGCTATAATATTACTATTATGCTATTTCTCTTGTTTTATCGCTAAGTACGTTCCGTTATATACGTGGCTTTCACTATGTTCTAAATTAATTGGATCCTTGAACATTGTATTGCTTGCAAGATATGCCAGATGGAGCGACAGCAAGAGAATTCTGCTTTAATTTTTTATTTAGATCAAGATGAACTAGTCCGTCCTACCGATGCACCTAAAAACAGGAGTCCCCTAAAGTTTCAGTCCGATGACATACGCAATTAGACTTGAGGCCCCGTTTTGTAATATTTAGGCTAGTTCCTCTGGATTATGGTAGTAGTAATCCTGCTTTTAGATGCACCGATGTTGTGAACAGTGGTATGTAAACTTCGTGCGGGCATACCATACCTATTGAGACACAATGTTCTCTATCGATGTCACTTTAAAAGTGAACCACCCTTCTTCATTTAACTTAATTTTTGAAAACTTAATACCTACTCGTATAACTAATGATTGCGTTACCCGAATATAATGAAATAAAAACTTTAAAATAGAATGTTACTTTGAGTGAGTGAAAACCCAGCATAGACATGATGAGTGTTCAAACAAATATACAAACACACAGACAAAAATCATAAAATGGTTCTATAGCATTGTTTTTTACAGATTTATTTACAAAAGTAAAATAGAAGATAATCCTAGGTGTAATTCCGCCATCTAACGATACTTAAGTATAACTATTAGGTCTTTACCTATGAAATTGCCGTTTTGTATGAAAAAATTTAAACGAATATTTTTCATGTATATTTTATTTGTATTAATCGAAGTAATCACCCATGCAATCAATGCATCTTTGCCAACGCAGTGGCAGTTTATTGATGCCCTTCTTAAAGAAATCAGCTGGACGGGAGGCAACAAATTCTTCAAAGGCATTTTGTACTGCCTCTCGGGTATTGAATTTTTTTTCCTGCCAAGAAGTTATCCAAATTCTGGAAAAAGTAGTAGTCTGCAGGCGCAAGGTCTGGTGAGTAGGGCGGATGACGGAGAGCTTCCAACCCCAGTTCTTGCAACTTGGAGACCGTCTGCTGTGCAGTATGAGGTCGCGCGTTGTCGTGCAGGAGCAGCGGAGAGGAGCGATTGACCAATGCTGGTTGGAGATGTGCCTGCTTCTCCATCATTGTGTTCAGTTCTTCACAGTACACATTTGCAGTAATGCTCATCCCGTTTGGTAAGAAGCTGTGATGAATCACACCGGCGCTAGACTACCAAACAGTGACCATCACTTTTCTAGGGGTAAGTTTTCGTTTAGGGCATTGTTTAGGTGCTGAACCAGGATCCAACCAACTTGCTGAGCGCTTGCGGTTATTAAACAGAATCCATTTTTCATCGCAGGTAACAATGCGGTTCAAAATTCCTTCATTGGTGTGTCTGTTGAGCAGTGCAAGGCACGTCTCGACGCGTACTTCTCGCTGGCGATCATTGAGTCGTGGGGCACCCATTTGTCAAGTTTTTTACCTTGCCAATTTGACGCAAATGGACCAATATTGTTTTGACGCTAACGTCGAAAGCTGCTGCTAATTCAGCCGTAGATTGTGTATCATCAGCTTCCACAATCGCCTTTAATTCGTCATTGTCGACCAAAGTCTTCGGACGACCGCGAGGTTCATTTTTCAGGTCGAAATTCCCAGAACGGAAGCGAGCAAACCAATAACAGGTGGTGCGTTGGTTTGTAGTGTTAGCTCCGTAAACGTCGTTGAAGTTGCGTGCCGCTTTTGCCGCGTTGCTGCCACGACGGTACTCATATTCCATAATTACTCGAATTTTTAACGTATCCATGATGACGAAAAAGATTAAAATGCGATGAAAATGTAACACTAATCAATAAACAAATGACTACGTTTGGAAAAAGAATTCCATGTTTTTAAAATAAAATTAATTTGAAATTAGAAATCCTAGCCAAACAAAAATTATTTTGATTTGTAAAAACCTATTATTATAGTAAGTATAAGAGAGAACAAATTAGATAAATCTTTGGTGGAACATGGACATGGATCATAAACTGATAATAAATTCATAATTATGTGACTGTAATTGCGATATTTTTTCTTACCATTAGAGATATTTTTCTTTTATAATGGCATGACAAACGATCAAGCAACTTACCTGATAGAAAGTGATTAGGTACTAATGCTTAATATATCTGTTATCTCCCATAGTCACACTCAGACGTCGTTACTACCTTAACCACAGTTGCGTAGCCAGTCTGAGGACTAAGAAGGAAAGCCGTAATTGCGCTCAATTATCTTTCACAAAGGAATCATCAATGCGTATAACAGCGTGAAGCTCGCCGACAGAAGTAAATCAGCCGGTCTCCTGGTGACGGGAAGGAGGTGAACCGCCTGGTGATTTGTGGTGGTTTACCGTTTCATTGCTACATACCTATACCGGGTGTATACAACTTCGTATATTTATCTAAAAGTACTGTTGCCATTTTTGTTGTTGTTAAATGTTAATGGTTAAACCTATATAAGATTTTACTTAAAAAAAAATATATAGACTTAACTTATTCATTCATGTTATGCATTGAATTTGAAAAGCAATTAGTTCAAATGAAATTAATGCATTAAACCGTGTCTGAAGCATAACACATGAATAAGGTAAACATTATTTGACATTATCACAACACAAATAAATTTTTTTTTCCAAGAAAGGTCTCAATCAATGCTCAAATAACCAGCAGTAGACAATGTGGTTCAATGGAAATGCACAAATTTTAACACCCTTTATTGAGATTTTAAATAGATACCGTTTGTTTTGTAGCTCTGACAAACCTTCGAATCGGTCCTACCTATCTACATTTAGCGACGATTTCAGATAGGCTAACAAATTTAGCAAAGAGTTATGGATAGTGAATGAGATAAGTGATAAAATACATGCAATTATAAAAACAATAGATTACAAATTAAATAACAGTCATAGGTGATTGGTTTATCGGCTCTTTCGTTCGATCTATATAGGTAGGTAAGTATATGAAAATAGGCTCATGTTGTTTGGACACAGGATCAGATTATTTGCGTATTAAGATAACTATCGCTAACTTTTTATAATGAGTAGGTATAAACAACGTGCGGAAAGGTGTGGCTGGTTACGTTTTTGAGTGTGAACCTATCAATTTATGCCAAATTATTTTTAGGGTTCATTTGGAACAGGAGAGAGCGGAATAGATTTACTTATGAGTGGCGATTAGTTCATGAACATGGTCATAAAGTGAAAATACTATCTCATAAATTTACTCATTCGATTTGACGATGATTAATTTTCTGTCACTGTACTCACCATCTGAATCCATTTTATGTAGGTATTTATGTTTGTAATATGTAACATGCGCTAAGTTCTAGTAATTTAGTAGATAAATGACGCTTTACAGGTACTTACGTTCACATATAATCTCGATGGCTGGTACAAAGTAATGCTCACACACCGTGCCCAATAACAGAAAGCAGTAGACGGCCAATATGCAGTGTATTACTATGAAACCCTGAAAACAGTTAAGGCTGTCACGTAATCAAGTTTTGTGTAGTGGTTAGCAACTCTGACCACTATACCAAAAGGTTGCGGGTTCGAATCCCGGCAGGGGCATATGTTTGTATGATGAATACAGATATGTGTTCCCGGGTTATGGATGTGTTTCATTTATTATATGTATTTTTTTACAAAAAAGAATGTATTTATGTAGTATATCAACCATCTGGTATCCACAACACAAGCCTATAGTTGCTTACTGTGGAACTAGATGGCGCTGTGTGTATGTCTAAGGATATTTATTATTATTATTATTATTATCAAGTTATGTGAATTTGAAAAAATTTTATTCTCGGCTCGAGGTCCATATGCTAGGGAAATTTGGATCAAGCCCCTTTAACTCATAAGTGTCTATTACCATTTCTTTGAATAGGTTAAAGAGATAGGCTTTTTGTGAATTGATACAGGGCGGATTTAGGTAAACCTTCAAGAAACAACTGCAAATGATGAGCTTTCATCAGAAGACTGTTTGATGAATATGATATTGTTTGGTGATTAAGTTGGGTAATTGTTCTTAGGGCTGTCTAATCCATAGTCTCTTCAATTCCACCGTCTCAAATTCTCCAAATGTTATAGAAACTCAATCGGGGCATGCAACAAAAAGTTCAGCGTTAGTGATTAGCGCGTAGACACTCCACTTCTCCAATTCGGCGTATTTGTTAAAACAAAATAATTGTTATTTTTAATCTCAATGGAAGCTCGAGCGACTCTATTCCATTACTGATGTGAAAAGAGGACATTTCTTTTGGATATAATCGATAATATATAAATCTATATTAAACTCTCGCTTACGTTTTGGAATATGTTTCCGTGAACCAAAAGGCATTCAATATTTGAAACTTTTCGATGCTGAATCCAATATCGATAGTCGAATCATTTAGAATACGGTGACTGTTTGGATTTACCTAGGGTCTATTTAAATCTAATAATATGTGAAAATTATAAATAAATAAAAAATAAATATAAAGAAATTTTCAATAAGTTGCTAATAACCTACATTAAATCTATTCGTGACCGACCGAAACCCCGTTAAAAGTTACGAGTACGTTCGTGTAATTAAGCTTTTGTGGTTAGATGATTCTTCACACGCATAAAAATAATGTATTAGCATTGTTTGTTTTTATTTGAGACATAATGTTTAAATTTGTTTTTGTTGTTTTTAAAGTCAAAAATGCTTTATTTTGTAGATACATAGGGCATACTTAAAATGGTCAGATTTAATTTTAAGCTACTGCTTGTTCAAACGGCAATTTCCCCTGATAGAACAAGCAAGAGACTCGAGGGGGACAACATGTAATAATTGCTGAATTACTTCCCGAATTGATAATAGATGAATGTGATAGTAATATTATTCAAAAGTTTCCTAAAGTTATATAGATACCAATGTTTGATAAAATAATATTAGGGTTTTCTTTCGGTTGTACAAGTTAGGTTTGTTTTTAATTTCATGTGTATTTGGACTTTTTTTTAATCTTGGAGGTATATAATCCAACATTATTATAATTCTAGGTAAAAATTGTCAATACTAGAAGGAATCCAATTGGGCAATCATTCGAGAAGAGCACAATTTACTATAAGTGTCGAATTTTTCGCCGAAACTATAAAATAGGAGTCGAAGTTCGATTTGAAATTCTGTTGCAAATCAAGTTTCGGTCGGTTACTACTTAGATTTCAACTTTTAATCATTTTTATATCTAGCTTTTCTATATTTAGCCCTAAATTACAAAATAGCCGTAAATTAAAAACAAAATAAAATAACGGTAAGTACCTACCTAATTGAAAATAAGTCGAAACTCCGCGTCGGTATTATTTTTAGATTTTGAAGCATGTACTTAGTTAATAATCAATAGGATTAAAAGGTACCTGTTTATGTACAATACTTCTATATCTGTGCTAGGTATATAAGCATTTTTCGCTTTTGTATTCACACACATTCAACAAATTAAGAAGTTACTACAATTTGTTACACATGCATACCTACATACAAAACACCTACCTACGTACGTGCCAGTGTGAGTATGTTTCAACTCATACAGTTCAGTGCCCCATATAAGGGTCCACAAATGCTGTCACATATATGGGGCACCAAGAAAAAGTAATTTACCCATTGCATGCCCAACATTTAAGACCTAATTAATTACCGCAGCCCTCAACTAAACGGAACTTAAATTTTATTTATTATAATCACTGGGTCTTTGGAATTATTATTATTTTACTTGTATTTAAGTACTCAGATTACAACTATTATTATTGTCTATTTAAACTTGTATAGAGACCTGTGAAAGTATTACAGAACTTTCAGATATTACCAAATTATCAGGAATCGACTGTATGTATACATACGAAGGTATGGTTACGTAGATCATTTAACAAAAAAATGTAGTTCGCACCAGCATTTAAATACAGCGTTACATAATTGAAATTATTTTAATGTTATATTAATTGATAGACTTACAAGTACGCATAAACATGTTATAAACAAAACGCTAGCTTTTCCTTTAATAAAATTAGTAATAATTTGGTCAGTGGCACTTACATGTCGCCGTTGAGAGCGAGTAAGCCCATCCGATGGAAATTCGAGTATGGCTGGTGGTGTGCAGTTCCTGCCGTCTTTTTCCACCAGCGCGAGTAGGCGACGGGCCGGAAACGTGGACCGGAGAGATTCGTCGGAGAAGATACTGGGATCTGTAAATAGAGTTCTAACAATAGGTTTAAATACTACTATACAAATACAAAAGCACTGTTTAATAGATGAAAGGTTGGTAAATGACAAAAAAAAATAATATGTTTTTTACGAATATCCAGTTACAGGTACTAAGCAAACAATTTAAGTATTTAAAAACGAAAAAACGCGACATCATATTTTTATTTTGCGGACGCCATAAATATTGGATTTTTTACCATAAAATGTATCCTATGACACTGCAGGTATCGAGACGAATCTAACGACACCATTCACTTCGAAATCGGTCAAGCCGTTTAGACTACAGGATGCGCCAAAGGAACGGACACACATACATACATACATACATTCGAAAAACATTACCCTTCTTTCTTGGGCACTCGGGCAAAAAGAACAAAATTGCTTTAGCGATAAGTACAAAAAAACTATTGGAAGTAATATTACTACTTACAAGAAAAGCCAGAAATGTAAATCTAGACATTTGAATATTGATATAAAATTGTGATGATTTAAAATTAAGAACATAAATTTTATAATGTGGTTTCTAATGTTACCTGATCTGAAGTAATTCGTAGTCAACTGAGAGTTCAACGCCTTGTTAGACACGTAGTTTTTGTGCAAAAACAATAAATAGAAAGTTGGTATACCGAAGAATAAAACCACTCTTACTATAATAGCTAATCTAGCTTTACACTGAATCTGTTTAGTCCTTATCAACATATTTGCCATTTAAACCGAACAATTAGTTAAAATCTAATGACTAGAGACAAACTTAAGGAATAATTCGTATAGATAAATAATATTAAAACTTTTGTCAAATGAAAAACTCAAATATTTCGCTGTATATACAGCTCAATTGCATTGGAAAGGAAGTAATAAAAAAGTGAGCATAAGTTAACATAAACGTGCTCTTGTGTCAGAAGCTAGTTTGTTACTATTTTCAGTGATAAGTAGTAGCCCTTGAGGTGAACAAATATTTATCAGCGAATATTATTTTTATTAGAAAGGTGGAGACGTTCATATCAGACTTATCGATCGTAGTGTAAATAAGTATAATGTGTGATCGACACAGGTAGGCAGATGCAATTTTGTCGGCATTGAAGTTCTGTCACTCATTTCACAATACGGATTTATCCCTAAGGATTCCTATGGCACATGGATCCAATTATTTATTTTATTTTGTACAATCTTAAGTTTTAATTATTTCGTTAATCATTATACTGCAAACATAGGTACATCGCATTTATTAAATATACCAAAAGATGAATCTTCAGGGTCAACCCTACGAAAGTAAAAGGAAAAAAAAAAATAAGAAAAACATTTAATTTTTTTCTAAATTAAATACAAAAAATATACTATTTGTTTACTAATTCAGTTGAAAAATCATTCTTGCGATCTAATTGTTGTAATTGTCCTAGTTGTATTAAGATAAGTAATCCACAATTAATACCCGATCAAGGTTGAGACAAGGAAGGACCACAGTGACCTAGTACAAATCGTATTCGAATAAAAATATTCCATTAAAAACATTCCTACTTAATCTAAAAGATTACAAGACACTTGTAGGTAAGCAAGGAACTTTCCGTTGTTTGAGGAGCTGGATAAGCACACGAGTACTTGCCTACATCAGTATGTAATTATTAGTTACATTACATAGTAGCATAGTGGACACCCGTTGTTGATAATGATTATCTGAAGGATGTGACTAATACCCAGAGGGTGTTATTTATTGTTAACCAAGTGTTTGTAGCAAATATATTGAATTGATTATGAGATAACTTATATATAGTAACGACACGTTCAGTGCGGGAAGCTGACAGAGTTTGCAGACCCCCGTACCATGCGTTCCCGTCTCTATAACAGTCAACTTTGTAAATGAGCAGTAGTTTTTATAATTTAACTAATATAATATTATATTTGAATGTTTATTTGTTTCTTTATTTGTTTGTTGCTCAATTACGGCGAAACGGATGAACGGATTTGGATGAAATTTGGCGTATTAGTGAAATATCTAGAATAATAAGATATTTTTTATCCCGGTAAAGTGAGTAGTTCCCGCGGGATACAAACAAACAAACAAACAAAATATTCTTTATTGTACAACAATAAGAAGCATAAAAAGAAATAAGAAAAAGAGATAGTACAATTTGGCGGCCTTATCACTAAAAGCGATCTCTTCCAGGCAACCAGGCAGGATAAACAGCTTTCCGCGATAAATTTATTTCACGCGGGCGTAGCCGCGGGCGCTACACTAGTAAGTTATAAAATGTAACGTTTTCAAATAATATTTTTATCCTATGAAATAAAATCTTTGACTAGTGACTATCGTAAATACTTTCCTGGGTTACGACCGGTTTATTTCCGTACAACTGTGCACTTTAAACGAATTTTATGTCTCTACAGACAGTTATAGGTTATGTGGGAAATAATTTAATTATCTGCCGTTGTAACTCTACAGGAACTGTAGGAAAAATAAAATTGATCCTAAAAATACCGGGAAAAGACAACCAGGGCAGTACGAGTTAGTTTTGTGGTGTAGTGATGAGAAAGACGAAACAAGGAAGAAATATGAAATATCGATACTAATGATATATTAGTATGACATTTTAATCGAATCGCATAAATCATAAAGATAAGATTACAAAATCATCTAAATAAATATACTTACTAATTTAAATAATTTATTATAATTATAAACTACAATAAAAATTTATTTTTAAACCTATGACTAACTATTTTAAAATCGATATTTCAGTCAAGAATAACAAAAATTTTCTTATATCAAGGTTTATATGAATGTAACACTGTAGCATGTCTCCATTCTATCTTAATTTTGTTAAAGAGGGGTCCCGCTACAGGCCTTCCTCAGTCCAGCAACGACGTCACGATGATGATGTTAAATGTTATAGTTATTTGAGGAAGTAATGGGTTCTTAGTCAAATAAGCTAGCCGATAGCACTTTATATTTTATTGAGGAATTTACAAATATAAAATCGAAATAAAAAACCAATGGGTTTAGTAGTAATCCATTAAAACAGCAACTTGGGAAAACATAAAACAATGCCTGACTGTAATCTGAGCAACGAACGTGTCAGAACTGAGTAAAGAATAGCAAGAATTTGAATCATAATCCATTTGAAATGATGACAAAAAGGAATTGAAAGGAGGCACGCGAAGAAAAAGGCAGCATAACATCAATGGAATTGGCACCGTTACAGAGGTTTAATAGATTCGTATTTTAGCCCTAATATCACATTAACAGCTTAGAAAGTTCACCAATAGCGATGCGCCTCACTCATGAAGCGATTTTCATCGCATTTCATTTCATAGATGGATTCGCCCTAATCGCCACTTTGCGATCTTAGATTTTTTGGAATCTCTGCACCATACGCTGCTGTCCAGCACTGCTGTAATATACCGTTATGCTTGCGAATCCGATCTCTTAGTTCCTTTAACGACACCCACAGGCCGAAAAACACCTGGCCAAGTATCATATGCATATGAAAAAGCAATTTTGTAAAAATTAAGAACCCTACGTTTATAAAAAATTAAAAGCGTCGTAATGACTCAGTTGATTTAGGCCAAAGTTAGGGGCCTATATGCGGTTCCTGATAGGTTATTTTATTTTTGACAACTGGGGCTGGGCAAAGCCGTACGCTTCGTTTAATCCGTGATTTGTGTTTCGGGGTAAATTTCAACAACCGAATTCGGGATAAATCAATTGAGTTATTTAGTTTTTTTTATTTTAGATAAATAAATAAATAGGTAGATAGGTTTTATAGATAGAACCGTAGTCAGGACTTTTTCTGTGGACATTTTTTTGTAAGCACTTTAATCTTCTACGGGTGGATGTGCTTTGAGTAATTTTGTTACGATAGCATAGAATTAATGTAGTATGACGATAGTGCAAACCTATTTTTCTCTTTAGCTTGCGATATTTTGAATTCGGCGTTACGTACTTATGAATGCTTTTTAACACAGTTTTAATTAAGTAATAGCATATCAGCACATCAAACAGCAACCTCTACAACAGCACTGACTCATGGAGGTAAGAATCTCCTAATGCGCAATTTGAGTACCTTATCGTGGATGGATTTGCACTTAACATTGGCAATTGTAGATTTTGAGGATCTTCGCAGCAATGACGTTGTAGTTACCTACCCTTTCTCTTTAGTAAGAGACAATATGACATTATTTCTATTTACAACGTGCGCTGATATATATATATACTTATATATACACACACGCATATATTAAATAAATAGTCACACACAACTTACAAATACCTATACTCATATGTACCTATACCATCACATTAACATCTACTAACCAATCATTTACGTTTTTACACTTACACTCTCATAGATATTGTTATTATTAGTTCCTATTTACTAAATTTATTCCATACACTAACCGCCTCCGTGGCTCAATGTAAACAACATTGGGTTTACGTTTCAGAGGTCGCGGGTTCGATCCCCAGCGGGGTACATGTTTTACGTACTCGGTTTGGTTGGTGGTAGGGCATTTTAAATGTTCGCCTGGCTAGCTACCACCATCTTATCTACATCTGCCGCCAAGCAGCAATGTTAATAGAATTGTAGTGTTCCGGTTGTCAGAGATAAGATAGCCAGACCCCCAAATGTGTTGGGGTTTCCGGGTCAGTACGCTTCCACCTTCGACCTCATCTTCACTTTACATCAGGTGTGATTGAGGTCAAGTACCAACCCGTTGGGCATAAAAAAATAAAAAATAATACTATTATTATAATTAAGCGTGTTTACTTATCCATAAAAGAATTTTAACACATTACCTATAATATTGTATTATACCTAATAAGATTCAAGTATTTAAGGGGGGAGATCTGGTTACCCGAGATACAGGGTCACCTAGTTCGGGCACCAGTTCTCTGCATAACATTGCTGTTCTAAGAATACCCTATGATAATTTTAAGAATACCCACTAAGTTTTTTGTTAAGGAAGGAAACAATAAATAATTTACTTACTGTGTCGCAGTCGTCGCATTCCAGTAGACTGAATAATAAATTAGTCTCTTTTAAAGAATTACACAATAATATGAAGAAATTGTAACATGAAAGGCATGGAAATTTATATCAACAAGTGAAGTACTAACTGAAATAGGTGTGTATGAATGAGTTTGTGTGTGGTTGGGTGTATTAGTAAATACGTGCACAAGAGAGAGAGTATTTTAAGATTTGATGAGTGGATCAATATTGTTGTAAACCAGTCCCTGCAACCATGAAAAAACAGGACAATAATGAGAAATAAGGCACTAAATTTTAAGCGCTTTATTTACCTTGTTGTACAGGATTGAACCTAAAAAATGATAATGGCGACTTGTCCCGGCTATCCGACATGTCTCCGTTTCATAGACTTTGTCCGCCCGTCTCTTGTCTTTAATAATAATAAATTTAATAGTGAGGTCGAGTGAAGGCGAATGATAGTGTTATAGACGAACAGTTTTCTTACAGAGAGTACATTCCATAATTCGTACAACTCCTTCGTGGGAAATCTTACTGGTTTTGACGCCATAACATTCTATACTGATCTCTGCCCTCTTTCAACGCGTAGCATTTTAAACTTGCAAAAGGTGCAACGAAGTGGAGTACAATTAAGATAGATTGTGCCATCGCAAAACAAATAGTTTTTAAGATTTGCAACCCGCCCGCCGCCCGCCCTCTGTTCACAGTTAGTTGCTAAGTTATCATTCTATTGAATAACTAGAGGACCACCTCGCTTCAGAGTGATGTTTACACCTCATATCATGGGTAATCACGAACCGTCTCGCATACAGGTTTGATGTCTTCATAGACAATTGAGATAGTATATACCATATACCACATTCACACTCTGTGACAGGTCATACACAATACTTATTTGCCACTATGTCTAGCGTTTACTATGAAAAAGTCTTCTATTTCATGGTGCTGCAGTCTATCCAACTGTACCATTATTGACTACCGGTATGTTCAAGTGTTTGTGCAATAACATACCATGTCGGTACGATACAGAGAACGAGGGCAATTCCACTGTAGGGAGAAGTATCTCTCCGGGTATATCAATCAATCACCTTCGGTTTGCCAGCGATGTTGTAGTCATGGCAGAATCGGAGGGAAACCTCGGTACTATGCTCTATGACCCCAATCGAGTATCCCAACAGGTGAGACAAGAACATGGGTAAAACGAAAATTATGGTGAAGTATCGTGTAGTGCCCGAACCAACGAAGAGTACGTCTACCTAGAACGAGGGATTCTATAAGAGCCAATCGTTGAATCCAACTTGGATGTGCAGTGTTCTGGAAACTGCGAAACGTTTTCTCGTCCAAAATACCTCTAGAGAAAAGACAAAAGCCTTCAATAAATATGTGTTATCTATCAGTGACTGACTAATGGCCCTGAAACGTAACGAGATATGAAGGGGGCTCAGGGTTTCACTACGAGATCGAAACAGTAATAAAGTAATCGGTAGAATAACGAAAGCCACCGACATAGCCCAGCGGATTAATAAGTTGAAGTGGCAATGGGCACGACACATTGCTCGAAGAACTGATGGCCAGCATTGCATATCTTATTAACAGTTTTTCATCTAACCGAAGAGTTAGTCGTATATATTAGAGATATATACGACTAACTCTTCGGATTGTAACTATGTGGTTGTATTTTCAGTTCCAAGAGCGAATGGGCGTTTTTTAACACCAATTCTGTTAACTAATTGCTAACAAAGCGAAGCGGCGCGGGTGCGCGGCGGCACAGGAGATGCGCACGCGGCGCAAAGGGAAGGGCCGCTAAATTGACATTTGACCCGACGGATTATGAAATCAGAGAGACACGCGCTCCGCTCCGGCGATCCTTGGCTTAAATTACATTATATTGTACGCATGCAGAAACAGTGTTTGTCTGCAATGAAGAAATCTTTTGTGTACCTCACTTTTTGATTTAGGTACATATCACGGTGTCAATCATTGATGATCAATAGCTAACTGCTGTAAGATTTTCTGAAAATTCCCACAATATTATCTACATTATGATAAATAATGATTTAAAAAATAGGTAGGAATTCTATCTGGACAAATTTCAAACATACTCTTGATCGTTATGTCTGAAGAAGGTACATGGTTATAGATGCTTAGTATGTACACGTATGGTCAGTCCTCGTTAGGAGCGTGGATGAGTACGATGCGCGGTCTGGGAGTCACTCCCGTACTGCGCCCGAGCGCTAGCCGACGTACATGTATTGTATGGAAATAAATAATTGGCCCCCTTATTCTTCTTTTGACGAGCTCTCCGGCGGGTCCATTATGTCCGTTTGAGCGCGAACTGCGGCATTCGGACGAAAGAGGCGACGTCCTCGGTCGCCTGCGTCGCGCTCCACACAACATCACGCGACAATATGAATACCTCCGATCGAGGTACGAGACACAGTCTTACTATTTTATCGAAGGAACGAGACATGACGAGGATTCTGTCGGCGGCCAGCCGGGCGTGGTGCAGTGCTCGCATACTCATTAAGGTTACATCGAAGGAGGTCGGAAGTGCGTCCAATTCCCTGTGAATGGCTAGGTCACTCACTATTGCGATGTGAATCAAATGGAGCTGGGCAAGATTATATCAGAGCGGTCCAGTGCCGGTTGTTGAAAGTGAATTTAGTGGCTCGCGAGTGCCTGGCGCCGGCAGTGTCGGCTGTTAGCTGACGAGTAACGAGGGGCGTAAGTATGGAAGACTGAACGGTGGCAGAATGTTTTATAATGGAACAGGTATGAATATCTTTTGTGATTTCCAAGCATTTTATTGCATGCTCATTCTATTTAAGTAAGGAAGACTGAACTGTGGCAGAATGTATTATAATGGAACAGGTATGAATCTTTTGTGATTTCCAAGCATTTTATTGCATGCTCATTCTATTACATATAGGTAGACGTGGTCTGTTGATCAAAGATAGATATATAAAAGAACAATTTACTAATGGTAAAATGAAATTTTAGGTAAGAATTTAAGTAATATGTGAATATCTGCAACCTCATACAGGATCACACAAAAAACGGGCGTGGTTACAATTCCTCTACAATAGCTGGCCTTTCCGTAGACGAAATAGTGTCGATTATGGCATAACAGTACTTCGTTAATAGGCCGACAACCACACCCTGTTAACGAAGCAACTCTCATTGTACCATTGCTTAAATAAAATTGGTTCAGATGAATAGCTGGATAACCATGACTATAAAAGATCTCTCTCGTTCGATGTAAACAACATGTTTTACTATTACTACCAAATCTACAAAAGATAGGACAACTCGTTCCAAAATAAAAGATATTATCAACACTTATAATCAAATATATTTTTAAAAAGAAGTCTTTCACCGCAAATAAATGGCTGATCTCTTGAAAGGAATACATTAAATAAATTAAAGGATCAAATATTTATTGATTTCAACAGCACAAATAAATGGATCCGTCTCCAATTTGTGTACTTTCACAATTTCAGTATCATTGTATCGAAAAAATAAGCACGAACTTTTAATTTTTGCGACGAAAATCATACCTATTCCAAAAAAATTTGTTTCGTTAGCTACAAAGAAAGTCAAGCAGAATTATGTTAATTAACTGGCAGCAGATAAATCACAACGTAATTGATGGATGAGTCGTACATTAGAATTGATATTGATGTCGTATTACTTTATTTATTTATTGCTCTTAATTTACACTAACAACTCAAGATAACCTGTATATTTGTCAGAAATAATCAGCAATTCCATTGCAATGAAACATAGAATACAAAATAATTGATAATTATCGAGTACAATTCTGATGTCACAAAGTATATTAGGAGGAACAAGCGGCCACATGACAACTGTAACATTTTAAGAGTAAGCAGTTCTCCCTGCGTTCTAGTTTCCGATAGCGTCGTGCGGGCAGCTTACACTGGTAGGCACGATATCGATGCTATGAAAATCAACTAATTGACATTGTGTACGCTATACGTGCGGCATGCTGGCGACCTATCGTATCGTACGTATCGCCTACATATATATCGCGCCAACATCTACTTCATGCATAAATATAACCTATGATTTTTTTAAACTAATTATATTATAATCTCGTTTATCGTCGACTGTACAATTGTTATTGTAATAATATTAGGAAAAGTATTTTATGTCAAAAATATGAGCAATATAATTTAGAAAAATGTCACAAAAATGTAAGTCAGTAATCACGACAGAGGAATTGGGTATTTTATTTTAATGTCAAACCATGTAAATATCAATGTAATGTAAACCTACTTTAAATAATGTAAGAATGTCAATGGCCCACAGCATGGGGGGATAGCAATAACCGTACTCCGAGCGTCTGCTGTAACTAGCGTCAGGCTAACAGCAGGAATCAGCATTCCGAATTTCAAAATATATTTCAACATTTGCGAGAGCGAAAAATAAGACAACGGGGGGCGAGTAATATTGTGTTTTTGTACCTGCAGGCTTCGAATTGAGCGAAACTTGCGGTAGAAGTGACTGATTGCTGATAAGTCTACTTATAAGTTTTTAAAATAACTTAGTAACGACTTTGCGCCTCATCTCAAGAGACCTGTAATGACATACGCATGAAACATATAAGAAAATTTTATATTAGATATAGTATTTATTTTTACAAGCCTATTTTGATAAATCAATACAATTTACGTTATTTTTGTATTTAACTGAACTTATGTGTAATAACCAATACACGTCTGTCGACATATGAATTTTTAAATTTCACTAAAATTCTCGGGTAAAATTATAACTTTTCATCTTTGAACATAGTTAATTAGATCAATTAATCGCTCAGAATTATCTTCGATTGAGGATCCGATCATAATATGAAAACCATCATACTTATATTTATTTTTTTGTTAATATTTTCCTTCATTTGATAATTCATCGGCGTTCAGAAAAAGAACATACAGTACTCGGGCGTTTTAATAATTCATCTTCAGGCTTCTTCCTGTTTGCATCGTCAAAAGTTACCGACCTGTTAAGTTGTTTGAAATTTATATTTTGTAAAGACTTCCCGTTCGAGGATAATCAGGAAATATAATTTAATATCGCTGCTTTATTTAGACGATATATACTTTGTGTATGTACTTACAAATACGGGTCAACGATGTTCTTCGACGATCATAACGCATCGCATTTGTACTAGGTAGAGCTGGTTAATTGACTTCGGCCAAGCTCCTCGTATTGTTCGATAATCGATAATCGATACTCTATTCGGTATGGGAAAGACTGAAGTTTCGAATGCGGTTTTGTTCACGGAAACGTATTTGAAATTTGAAACGTTCTGATACCGAATCGAATATTGATGTTCGAAGCATTTAGAATATGGTCCCTGCATCGATAACAGACTATCGTTAACTTACGTTTGGTAAATAGTTTTGTTAGGTTAACAAATCACAATCGCATTATCATCATAATGTATTGTTCTCATATTATCTAATACTAATATGAATCTACGCTAGAGGCAAGAAGTATAAGAAACTACCAAGAAAACCACATCGAACGGAGAAAGCCATTGCTTTATTTAATAATTTCTTGCTGCTCAGTCTGGTCGAATTGAACATAGGTAGTATTATCATTGTCATATGTAACAAATTGGTGAAGATGTGATTAGGTAAATTCGTTGTAACCATTTGCCACGATTAGGCCGTCGTTCCTAAAGTTGGAAGGGGGAGGCATGAGCTCCGACTCGGCGCCTCATCCGGTCGTTCCTCGCGCAAATTGTCAATTGGACGTCGTCGCCTCAGGGCTGTCAGCGAGCAAGGTTGAGAGTTTCACGTGATTTGTCGGTAGTAGATACTATTGCCCAAAATCCTTCAAGGAATTGATATTTATCTATCATCTACCGAACTAAGTTAGTGTCAATGTTACAAAATTACTTAATCTTATAAGTAATTAGATATAATAAATATATCAAGAAACAATGTTCAATGTTATAGAATATGTACCCAGGACAAATATACCTACAAGCCATAATTTTCGCAACTAAATGCTGTTTGACCAATCAACAAACTCTCTAGATGTAGAAAGAGCAGCAGCGAAGCCAAAGATGACTTATGCGACGTTAATGCGGACTTCCTGCCTGCTTTGGTCTGTCAATTTCCTTCGTAGTGCACTTGGGCATGTGCGAGTGTCTAAACGAGATATGACACGCACAATTTGGCACATGTGTGTAGTACCAGGCAGGATCTCAGGATTGCGCTGCTTGTAACACGCCATAATTTTCTGAAATCAGTTTATCTTGTTAAACGGGATAGTGCAGTGGTCATTTGAGACAATTTGTCCGGGTCTATTGATTTAGCTAATTGTTGGAGTTGCTTTATTGTGTCACTGACTGGAGGTGTATCATTAGTAGGAGACAGGAATATCCAGGAGTCTATGTAAAATTTTTCCAAAATTATCTTCGGGAATAACATGTCTGTTAAAGGTAAATGGTCATATTTTTAATGTAAAGTTAAAGGAATAAATCAATGTAATATTTCTGGTTTTTTTTTAAATTTATTACAAGGTATTACTCAGTGGTATGCATTGAAGGAGTGAAAAGAATCATACAAAAGTGTTCTTTTGTACTTTCTGTTTTATTTTTTGATTTTTTTTTCTTTAACTGTTGTTAAAGACATTATTTAGGTGGTGGTTTCATTATTACTTAAATTTTATAGCACTTTAACCTTATCTAGAGCCAGTCAGAAGTGGAGAATATTCTCCACCGTATCATTACATAGCGTAAAGAATACGATAGCATTCTAGATAATGGATACTGTAAACAAAATTACGGGCGCTTCATGTTGTTCCATATTTCTCGAAAAAAGAGTTAGCGATATACGGACGACATACATTACAGTCAAGTAAAGAATATTGTATTTATATAGCCAATGATGATGAAGTGTGGATACGACATAGCCTCACTTGATCTATAATTTTTCCAATTTATACTTCTGGTTTTGACTGTGGGTATTTGACACCCACCACTGAAAATTTTAAGAGATGTTATGATAGGGTTTCAATGTAAATATTAAATAAACATGTTACAATGTTATTTAATTTCTAAAGTAGCAAGTTATATATTTTTTAAATGACTATGTTGATAATTTTTCTAGATCAAAACTATATAGATCTATATCGTAAACTATTGGAAGAAGATATTTTGATAGTGGAGAAAAGTATATCACGCGAAATCTTGATGATTGAATTTAAGCATAGTATCTTACAAATCAAGTGTTTTGAGTTAATTTAAAAATACTTTAATGGATCTTATGAGATCGCTCTAGTTTATTTTTTTCTCATTTGCATCAGTTTGTAGTTTTATTTACTAAAAGCCATCGCTCCGTCCGTTGCCTCTGACCCTCTAATTTGTCTTTATATCCCTATTTAACTGGTCACCGTTTGCGACAGGTCTTTGATATTCGAAATGTCGATTAATGTACATAGTGAGTAACTACGTTGTGGTTAATAACACCAGCACTCCTATTAAGTATGGAAAGCATTGGTCAATCTCATTCCGAGTATTTTCCATAATCGAAAACACTAAGTGGTCGGTGGTCGATCGCACTCACACATACGATCGATTGACAAAACACACAGTTGGTTTTAAAATTATATGCGGCTCGAAGGGTATGCACTATATAGCAGAAGGTATGTCTGGATCATACTGTTCCAATGAAATTAATGGTGCTGTCACGAAAGAGTTATTGTATGAATTTCTTTGTGTCTATAACTGTTTTCTATATTTCCACGAACAATGAATATTTTCAGATAATAATTAAGTATAGTTTTCCTGTAATACCAACGGATTTTCTTATCAATATTCACATATTCAAAAGAAATGAAATCAGCTGCATGATATTATTGTGGTCGAGTTGTTGAACTTTTGTTAGTAACAGTTGGTTTTTAAGTTGATTTCAAAAATCTCTGTTCTATTCAACTTATCGTCACTACAACTACAAGTAATTAAGTAGGTGCTGCGATATTTATTTTTGAATATACCCATTAAAATTAATGCATAAAGCCTACAGAACAAAATCAATAAGCGGAGTTGCATTAACTATACGTTATAGGCGCACCTACATATGTAATTAGTAGAAAAACTGATAATATTTGAGCGATGACTTATTTCATACATACATACATAATGTCACGCCTGTTTCCCGTAGGGGTAGGCAGAGACCACAGACTTCCACTTGCTACGATCCTGACACACATCTTCTGCTACCTTCAATCTCATAAGTTTGTTCATACATGCTCCAACGAGCATGTATACCCTAAACCAACGTTTAGGGTACTCTTGACTCGGCCTTTCTTTAAGATTTCCCCGATTTGATCATGGTACGTTCGCCGTGGTCTTCCCCTATCAACCAATGACTTATTACGATAACGTTAAATCTAAAATTAAAAAAATTATAAGTTAAGACAAATAAGACAATAAATAATAATATGATAAAAGTAACTACTAATTTACATTACAACTGAGAATATTTTAATTTATGTTTTTAGAATAAGACTAACTTATACCCACAGGAATAAATATGCAAAGTAAAACGAGATGATAGCTACTATAGTTAAAAACTGTGGCGAATCACCTCCAAAGCGATAGAGTACCAAAAATGTATTGTTAATAAACTATAATATAGAACTAACAGTATACGCAACAAATAACGTAAATTAAGAAAATCACCGGTGAACAAACATAATAATACCACAGAACCTTTCCCCGTTTGTGGATGTGATCTAGTTTGTCGCCTTTTCCGACACCCACAGGAAGGGACGGTTTAGTTCAATTCATTTTACGTGCCGGAAACCATACTGGTAGTTCAATTAAATTATTACGAATCTAAACGACTATTACTAATTTAACCGCCTCCGTGGCTCAATGTAAACAACATTGGGTTTACGACTCGGAGGTCGCGGATTCGATCCCCATCGCGGTACATGTTTAAGTACTCGGTTTCGTTGGTGGTAGGGCATTTTAAATGTCCGCCTGGCTAGCTACCACCATTTTTTCTAAATCTGCCGCCAAGCAGCAATGTTAATAACATTGTTGTGTTCCGGTTGTCAGAGATAAGATAGCCAGTCCTCCAAATGTGTTGGGGTTTCCGAGTCAGTACTCTTCCACCTTCGACCCCATCTTCACTTAACATCAGGTGTGATTGAGGTCAAGTACCAACCCGTTGTGCATAAAAAAAACGAAATCCATTAGCCAAGTTAAGCAGCGTTTAATGCAGCCAGGCCTTGGGTGGTTTTGCGTACTGAGTATTTTCAGTATTCGGAGGACACGAATAATAGTCGATCGCGTTTATTTTCATCGTGGTTCGTAAATAATGATCACCCGACTAGTTTAAATGGCGCATTATATATGACCTTACTCTAAGTGAGATAAGTCCGTGTTTCTGCAGTAGAGATCTTTAATTGTTAATGGATTATAACTTTTTCATCCCCCCACCACGGAAATGGTATTATTGCTATTCGATATCTGAGCACATCCGCTTGAGGTTAAAGTAAATTTGAATTTAGAACATCGCGCGCACTAGGTATGTGATTCTAAAACATCATTGAACCTATTTACTTCCATCTCCATGGTACTGTATTTATCATACAACTTTTTAAAATTTGTTAAAAACTCAGACCATGAACCTCCTTGGTGTACTTTTGTTTTTAATTTGCTTTGCGCACGCCATTTTATTTTGACATCGTAGATATTAATATAAATAAGGGCTTTTTGGCGGGAACTCGGCGAGTGAAGTAGCATTTTTCTTTATAAGTCTTATAATTTGTGCATTCTAACTTTTGAAGCTTAATAATGGCAGAATATTGTGCAGCAAACGTTAGTAATAGTGTACAAGTGAAGGGAAGTGTAAATTAAAGTGCGTAACGGAGCTTTCGGGTTCCCACAAGAAGCCGCCAAAATCTTTTGTAAAGCATTCTGCCACTTTACTGAAGAATGACCTGACCGTGACTAGACTCTGTATACGCCAAGTATACGACGAATTACTTGTTTTGACTGAGACTGACTTACAAACTGAAGAAATAAGTGAAATAAGACATGGCTGTTATGGGCTAGATCCCTTTGCCTTCTCCTAAAGGAGAGAATGAAACAAAAAAAAAAAAATTAATATAAATAAGAAACTTGAAAACAATTAGTCATTTCCTCGCTGAGGGGGGATGAAAAGTTACGTGTTGCACTCGAGTGCAAAGATTTTTCACCTTGTGCTCTTTTGATTTCGTGATTCAATTTTAGAATCCTTCGCTTGCTCTTTGCGCAAGCAACTTTACACTCTTGTATAACAAATAACTATTGCTGCAGGTACAGTGACGCATCTCGACATTATTTTAGTTTTCCATGGTTATGTTAACGGTTGTATCTTTAATATTTTTTTACTTTCCTGTCTTATGAATCTACTATCTCTATAGAAAGAATCTGCGATATTTTTCTAAATATTTGATTGTCAGTACAAAAAAAAGGATACCTAGTTCGCGCGGCCATCATAAATTGACGTTATATCAATTGTGGATAGAGTCGCTAATTAAGTCCTATTTGCACCTTAACAAACTATCGCCGGTGACCCCGCGCCGCCCGGCGAGTAGTTATTTTAACCTCTAGGCAGACTGGCACAAATTCTAAAAAAAGCAGGTGTTTACACATACACGCTATATTTTATTACATTTATAATTCGATTAATTTTGGAATAACAGACAAGATATTTCTATTTTATACCTTACTTGCATAGCTTCATTCATTCCGACTCGAACTGAAACCTTCGTAATTGGCTATCGATCTACCCATTGTAGGTCCACCGTGGTACGAGCGTGTGTTGAATGATTAATGAGATATACAGAGTGGAAACACCTACGAGCTACATATATTTTTTTGTTATCACGCAAATGTTGTACCTATTAACTAAAGGTTTTGTTTACATCATCGCAATTGATTTACTAAGACTCTATTCAGAGTGTCAATCCTCGCATTAACATAAACCCCGAGCCCCTGATTGTTCTTGTTTCTCGCATGAATCTCAATTTGCGTCGGAACGTTAGCGACAATGATGAAGTTACGTAATAGAGGAGTTATTTCGGTGTTTTGGTTATTGGCTCTAATGTCGTTATAATCCAAATTCTCATCGATCCTTCCCAATATAAGTACACGGTGGAAACGTTATATGTTTTCAGGGAATTATTTCTTTAAACTAAGATTTATTGAACTGAGATACTTACTGACTACTACGAATAGTATTTTATTATTATGTGTAGCGTACTCGTTTTGAGCATAAAAAATCGTGTGCCCGGAAGATACACTGGTCTTTCTCCTGATACCTCTAAGAATGTGATAAGCAACAAACATTAGAAACTAGACTTAATCGCCTGGTCACACTTAAACTTTCCACCCTGTATCGTTCCATTCCTGTTTTCGATCAACAATTATTGCAATTGTGGATTTGAGGCAAACATCACAAACAGGATTTAACCTTGTGTAATTGCAATTAATCGTGAAGTTTTGCTTGTTATTGAACATTTTGTGCGCTACGGACATACCTTTACATATTTTTGCTATATCTACAATTTTCAAATTGGACTGTATTCATCTATTTGTTGTAAACCTTACGCTGCATCTAACTCGCAACTTTAGTTATACATTCAGTGTACTAAGTATCGGGAATTTGTCAATAAAACAAAAAATACAAATTATTCATCTAAATTTATTTTATCGCCTTCAAAGTAGGCCCCATCGCTTGCAATACAACATCTCCACCGCTTCACCCAGTCTTCCATACATTTTTCATAGGCTATTTGCGGTATGGCCTTTAGCTCATTCAGCGAATTTTCTTTTATGGCTTCTATCGACTCAAAACGTTTTCCTCGAAGTGGTAATTTTAACTTGGGAAATAAAAAAAAGTCAGACGGAGCCATATCAGGTGAATACGGTGCTTGGTCGAGAACTTTTGTTGAATTTTTCGCTAAAAACTCTTTCACTATAATGGCTGTGTGTGATGGTGCATTATCATGGTGCAGCATCCATGAGTTGTGTTGCCACAAATCTGGACGTTTTCGGCGGATACTCTCACGCAAACGCTTCATGACGCCTAAATAATATTCTTTATTCACTGTTTCTCCCTCTGGAAGGAATTCGGAGTGAACCACACCACGGTAGTCAAAAAAAACTGTCAGCATCACCTTGATTTTGGAGCGACTTTGCCGCGGTTTTTTGGGTTTCGGCTCGTTTTCGAGACGCCATTCTGAAGACTGTTGGCTTGTTTGCATGTCGTACTCATAAACCCATGTCTCGTCGCCAGTTATTATACGTTTCATAAAGGTCGGATCCGTAGAAGCTCGGGAAACCATGTCTTCAGAGACATGCTTTCGCTGCACTTTTTGAACAAAATTGAGCTCTTTTGGAACTAGTCGAGCGGCGACGCGTTTCATGCCTAAAATGTCAATGAGAATGTTGTGGACGGACTTAAAAGATATGTTCACCTCACTAGCCAACTCTCTCAGACTCATACGTCGATTTTCGAGCACTAGCTTCTTGATTCTGTCGATGTTTTCTTTGGTCGTAGCGGTTGAAGGTCTACCAGAACGAGGCAAGTCTACTACTACTTCTCGGCCTTCTTTAAAAGCCTTATACCATTCATAAGCCCTTGTTTTCGATATACACGATTCGCCGTAGGTATTTCGCAACATTTTTAGTGATTCACCACATGAAATATCATTTGAAACACAAAATTTAAGGCACACTCTTTGTTCAACAATATTTTCCATTGTAAAAATCGCCGAGGACTCAAAACTATGACCAACAAAAAGTGTAGTTTAAAACAAATTAAATGACAGATCCCGCTCAAATTTTGCGCGCTAAATCAGTACAGTGCTACCAACATGCAGTAAAAAAATTAGAACGACCTCTTTTACGCGGGTCTTTTTATTGACATATTCCCGATACTTTTTACACAGAGTAGTATACAGGGCGTCCCAAAGTTATGGGACATGAAGGGGAAGTACCTTAAATATCGTAGATAGTGAATTTTGCTCAAAGAAGACTTTATGTTATTTTTAAAAGTTAGTAATTCTGCATTCATAGATTTTCTAAAAATTACTTGCTTCGGCTGGGAATCGAACCGACTTAAATGTGAAAAAAAAAACACCCTACTTTTATGATGCCAATCGAAAGAATAGCTAAAAAATAATAACTCTGCCTAAGTAACATAGTATTTTAAAAGAAAGGAACAACATAAAATGATTGAGTCAAATTTCAAGAAAGTTATTTATTGCCGACGACGTTCGAAAAGTAGCGATATTATCATTCCAAAGATAGCATTGATTATTCGTAAATAAGTACCCACTTCATAAAATAGGTACTAACATAGTTTTCCTTATTATAAGTGCACGTGTAGATGAAATGATAAAACTTGTATTTCAATACGTCCTCTGTAAGCTAGACAGAAGGCAAATTAAAAACAAAAATAAATAATTTATAATTTGAAAATGGAACAGTTTATGACAGCGTTTGTTTGAATGCATACTTTTTAAGATATTTTAAAAAGAAGTGATATTTTTAAATGTTGTTCTTAAATTTGAAAATGGAACAGTATGTGCGAGCGTTTGTTTTTCGGATATTGATCTGTTTAGTCTCAATTCACTTACACAAGTGTTATTGTGTTAATTTATTGCGAACATGGCATATCAAGTAAGTTTTGATCTAATGGAAGCATATTTTTTGAACGATAAAGATATCTCTAGAAGTTTGCGGTGGTATGGCGTAAAATATCCTGATAGACAAATACCGTCTCGTAAAGTTTTGAAAAGGCTTGTGAACAATTTGAAAACTCTGGGACGTTTCGATAAACGCCCAAGAGAACCACAGCAAGAAAACCATACGATCAACGACGAAGAACTTGGTATTTTAATTTACTTTTCGGCTTTTCCGAAAGCATCGGTGAGAGAAGGAGAACATGAAATTGGAGTTTCAAAAAGTAAAATACACCGTGTATTAAAAAAACACGGTTTTAAGAGTTATGTTGAAGGACGATTGGTTCAAAAATTACTTCCGGGCGATACAGAAAGGAGAAAAAATTTCTGTCTTGATATCCAGGCACGATTGCTCGAAGATCCAAATTTTTTGGATAATATTATTTGGACAGACGAATCTAACTTTAGCAATAACGGTATGTATAACCGCAACAATAATCGTATTTGGTCTAAAGAAAATCCCCTACGAGTGACTGAAACTAATAACCAAGTGCGTTTTTCACTCAACTGTTGGTGCGGACTTTTAAAAAACCGGGTTTTCTTAATCCATTTTTACCAAGGAACCTTGAACACAGAAAAGTATTTAGGAATACTTCAAATTTTAAGGGATAAGATAAGAAACCATTCCGCGGCGGAGCAAGAAAACTTAATTTTCCAACAAGATGGAGCTCCGGCTCATAATAGTCGGAGAGCAGCAGATTTTCTAAATGAATGTTTTCCTACATGGATTGGTACAAATGGACCGATTAGATGGCCGGCCAGATCCCCGGACCTCACACCATTAGATTTCTTCTTTTGGGGATACGTGAAAGATATGCTATACAAAAAGCGATACGAGAACGTAGGCGAGTTGCAAACAGAATTGTGCCATATCACATCGAGTGTTCACCATAAAATGATTAGAAAATCAACAGGCAGCGGGCTCATTAAAAGATTGGCGATTTGCGTAAGACAAGAGGGATCACATTTTGAGCATTTAATTAATTAATTTACAAAAAAATACCTACTTAATTGACTACGGCAGTTTCATGTATGTTTTTTATTTGATTAAAATGATTAATTTCACGTTGTTCCTTTCTTTTAAAATACTATGTTACTTAGGCAGAGTTATTATTTTTTAGCTATTCTTTCGATTGGCATCATAAAAGTAGGGTGTTTTTTTTTTCACATTTGAGTCGGTTCGATTCCCAGCCGAAGCAAATAATTTTTAGAAAATCTATGAATGCAGAATTACTAACTTTTAAAAATAACATAAAGTCTTCTTTGAGCAAAATTCACTATCTACGATATTTAAGGTACTTCCCCTTCATGTCCCATAACTTTGGGACGCCCTGTATAACCATATTTAGTTATGCACAATACACGTACAGCATTGTGCCTTATCAGCCGATGAATACAGTAAATTTCTACTATGTATTTAAGGAATTTTCCTTAAGAAACAAAAAAAAACAGTTTTTATTAGGCATTTGATTTTTGTATTTTATTTGGATAATAGTAGTAATAGGATATAGTAGTAGTAGTGGAATATATGTAAACACTGCGTCATTAAACGTTGGCTATGACCAGAACACATTCCTTGGCAGTTGCTTAAAATATATATATGTATATCTCCACTAATTGTTGCATTGTATTGGATTACAGACGGGTACCTCCGTAATTGCACGCCGCCGGCCATCGACGACTTCCCGGCGGGGTTGTTCACCGAGCTGCAGAGACAACATGGCGCCATCGTTCTCCACGCTTTCATCTCTCTCTACTTATTCATCGCTCTTGCTGTCGTTTGCGACAAGTTTTTTGTACCTGCTGTCGACAGAATATGTCATGGTAAATTATTTGTTCAACTATTTCCATTTATAGAGGATTTACTGTTTAATTGTATTTAAAAAAAAATAGTGATCAGTTTAGGACAAAGATTTTTGGGCTGTGATATATATATTAGCCTCACCATAAATACTGTTACAATGGAAAAAAACAATAATTTACATTTTTATTCGCAAACATGTAATTTTGATATAGGTACCTATTCATTGTATATTTTCATTTTGGCGTCAATCGGTGTTAAGCATTTTACTGATACTTACAATGAAGTCGGGTAGTAAGGTACCTATGTATGCAAGTGTAATTTTTTAAATTGTCCGTATAATCGTAAAATTTGGATACAGTTGTCGGACGTTTAGATAGAGTTATGTTACTGAAGGTTATTTTCAATGTTCTTAAATATTATATTTTAAAATCATTTCCAGTTTATGTACGACACACACATATTGCATACTCTGGTGACTGCTAGATTTTCCATACAAATGTAATTATTACCAAAATAATTTATAGTCTATAGTTATACATATATAATAACAATCTAAACTTAGTATTTTTGTACATTATAAATATTGGCAAAATACGATTAAGGATTAAGGATAAGTCTCTCTCAAGGCGCGCATCTACGGTTTTACGCATTCCGTTGCTCCATCCAGCCGCTCACCACAGATCCATAGCAGGAGCCGCTTCAAACTACATCAGATTAGTCGCAATCTCCACTATAGAATCCAATTGTCCTAACGATTATCGGTTTTGCGACAGATATGACTAAATCATACTACTTCAGCCTGCACCTATGCCAAGCAATCTAGGATTTGAAGGGGATCGCAGGCGTTATCCAAGCTAAATGCGAAAGGCTTACACCTGGTACTCCAATTAAAGATGTCTGACTAAGACAGTTTGTTAGTTCTTACGCATTATACGTGGACGAATGCCATTTATTGTCCGTTTATAGAAAATCTCACCAAACATTTGCGATGTGATTACAGATGATTTCCTTGTCCAGACTTCACTAATAGTTTGAAAACCTAATATTTAACTGAATGAAAAGCGATAAACGATTGACCAATTAATTTATGGAATATCGAGCCGGTAAATAATTAATGATCCGTAACAAGAGGACTATTCCGCAAGTGTAGTGTCTAGCGGCACGCCTTACTATGTGCATCTTTTTCCATCGACCCAGTTACAGGTTGATAAGATGCAGAGTTGGACGGAGCGCGTCAATTTAACCACAATTCCTTTACGTAGGATAGCAGCAGATCTTTTGAAAAGAATTCTTAGAAGTCGCATGATGATGATTGATACTATTAAAGAGTTTCACTATCCGGTCCCTCGCTAGGCATCTAAGCTAGGCTAGGTACATCCCATCTCCCGGTACCATCATAAGATTAAATAACATCACATTGCACTATCATCAAATTATACAAGTACATTACGTATTATTCAAAGTTTCAAATCTATACGATAAATTAGCAGTGAGTAAAAATCAACTTCTTAAATGTTTGTTATATAAGGTTCTCGTACTATACGTGCTTCTTGTCTCGTACTACGTACTACCTACTACTCTCGTACTACGTATACGTGCGTACGATTATATAGATCCTCGTACCTACATTATAAACAAGTCAACTCAACCCAATAAAACATATAAAAAAATGGCAACGATTATAAATTATTATTAAGTCGATACAAATAATTAAAGTTGGGATGGATTGGGTTTATTTTTCAAATTTGAAATACATAGAAGAGATGATGACCGAAGGTAGTGATGATTGCGGGTTCGAAAACCGTTAGAGGTAAAAGTTTGGTTAATGAATACTAACAATTCATTCCCGAGTCATGGATATTTATATGAATATGTAAGTTTATCTGTTATGTAGTAGTTGTAGTACTCGAAATACAGGCTTTGGCTAGTTTGGGACTAGACATTGATGTAAGTGTGCGAAATAAAATTTATATTGAAAATCTTTTCCATGTTAACAGAATTTAGCTTTAAACCCTTTAAATGTACAATAAGTATATTCTGCATGGTTTATTCTTTAGAGTTTTAAACGTTTATCGAATTTCAGCTTTGAATATGACCAACGACGTGGCTGGCGCAACGTTCATGGCGGCTGCGACGTCCGCGCCCGAGTTGTTTGTGAACGTGATAGGGACATTCATCACTGAGGGCGACATCGGCGTCGGCACAATAGTCGGCTCGGCCGTCTTCAATATCCTCGCCGTGGCCGCTTGTTGCGGGATCGGCGCAGGGATGGTACGATTTATTACTTTCAGAGGCGATTTAATCGCATTTTTTATGACAGTAGCAGCACTCATTTTAAAAGTTAAGCAATAAATAGCCATTCATCAACAGCCCCCAGTAACTAATTTCGTTAGTGTAGGTACATATGAGAATATCTATTGATAATAATGATATAACTCGAGGTCTGCATTAGATGAAATCTAAAATGCGAAAATTTAAACCTAATTTAACAGGTTAGTTGGCGTCCGGTTTGGGTTGGTAAACGAGTATCGTGCTTAAAGTAGAATATACTTAATACGAATAGTATGACAACATACGAAAATTGGATTAATATTTAGAATTAATTGGTTTCGTAGTAAAGAAAACGTAGAAAGATAATATAAACCCTCATTGGCTGGCTATAAAACTGGCTGATTTCATGATAACATTTTAATTTCTAGGTGGTGCCATTAGATTGGTGGCCACTAACAAGAGACTGCCTGGCCTACGGCATCACTGTCTCCATACTTATATGCATCATGCACGACGAATACGTGCAGTGGTATGAAGCATTCCTGCTTGTCCTACTTTACGGAGTTTATATTTGTATTATGTACTATGACAAATCTATCCAAAATTTTGCCAGAGGTCAGTACCTTTAAAGGGATTTGCTTTGAAATTTTGCTACTTATGACATTACTTTTTACGTGCTCTTGTGTATTACAGGTAGTTGGAAATGTGTTTCAAATATGTTGAATAATAATGATGGAAAACAAGATAACATTGACAGTGGTCTGTATTATTTTATATAAATCAAGTTATGCAGTATATAATATAAAATAGAATTGATTAAGCTTTCATGTTGTGACGTTGAAAAATATTAAATTAAATGTAGGCAGCTACTTAGTAGGAGTGTTGTTGTAATCCATCTCTAAACGTCTATTCATTGAATTAATTTAAGTCAATGCTAATATATTTTCAGAGCTTAGAGATTCTAAGTTATCCACATCAACAAATAAAAGTGAGATGCCTTTAGACCATCATCAACATAATGGAAACATAAAAGGAACAGTAACGCCTCAAGTCAATGTTGAAAAGAATAGTGGAATTGATTCAGCACAAGTTGACAAAGCTCAAGTTGTTGATGATAAATACGTTAACATTAACGTTGGAATTGAATCAAAAGCTCAGGACATGGAAATTGCTTGCCTCGATGAACACGCCAATCAAGTGAATATTGAAGAAGGTAACAAAGACGTTATCAAGGAATATGAACATTCGCTTTGGAAATGGCCTAGTGGAAGGAGCTGGTTTACAAAGGTAATATATAATAAAATATTTTGTAAGTTCTAAAGATTGATTAGACATAAACTTAAATATCGCTCATTATTTCAGACAACTTGGATCGTAACTTGGCCTATCCACTTAGTGTTTTTGTTTACAATACCAGACTGTGAGAAACCACGGTTTAAGAAATGGTTCCCATTGACGTTCATAATGTGTATTGTGTGGATAGGATCATTATCGTACATAGTCGCTTGGATGATTACAATTATTGGTGAGTGTAAAATTGACGATGTAATGGACAACGACATAAAATGCGACATACGAATAGTGATGCGAGTGTAATTCTTTTTCAGGGGACACCTTAATGATACCAGATTCGGTCATGGGAATAACGTTTCTCGCTGCGGGCACATCAGTACCAGAAGCAGTTTCGAGTGTTATAGTTGCTAAGCAAGGTAGAGTTTGTTCTTAGTTGTTTTTCCGTAGCTACATGTATTTCACCTGCACCTCTACTAAATATATTGCTTTATTTTAAATTTCAGGACATGGATCAATGGGAATTAGCAATTCAATCGGGTCTAATACCTTCGACATATTGTTGTGCCTCGGCTTGCCGTGGCTCATCAAAGCCTCGCTAACTCCCGCCGAACCAGGACATTATTGGGTTAGAATTGAATTACTTCTTTCACTTTCTTTCATTTTGATGTACTTATATAAATTTTGTAGATGCGAATGATTATTATTTATTACTATATTCAAGCACTGCGATTGTTGACGGTTTGCAATGCGAGTTTGCCTAATGTATATATATTACTGTAAATTTATATTTTTTTTTTGTCTATCATTTTATGACATAATATTCTATCTATGTTATGCTATAACCAAGCTATGCCAAACTCAAGTTATATGAACCCCCTAAACTTAACTTTACTTAAATCCGTGTAGGTAGATAAGGGGTTATATCTACCTACACGGATTTATTTCATTAAAATTTCGTTCGTGTCACTTTACCAATAATTGTCGCCTCGTTGATTTTAATCAATTATAATATTATACTATTGATGTTAACAGGTGAAGATAAACTCGATGGGGTTGGAGTACTCGGCGATATCTCTATTGTCAACGCTGCTCATGCTGTACTTGACGTTTTGGTTTAACAAGTTCAAGTTGGACGCGGCGGTGGGGCGCGCCTGCCTCGCTATGTACGCCGTGTTCCTGGTCCTCGCGACACTTATCGAGCTTAACGTTTTCTTCCCGGTTAACGTACGCACGTGCAAGAGAACGGAACTCAAATCCTAGGCTAGTGTCTGGACCTAACTTGAAATACTTAGTGTTTAAATGGCGGACGTGGTGCCTTTTGTAAACTGTTCCATTATGTGTGCCTCCTGCATGGGTGTCTTTTTATGAGAATAACGATGAAGTCAAATTTAATGAAGAGACATACTTCGTTCTCAGAATTTTTTGTATTTTTAGTCTGAATTTGAAAGCGCAATTGCCTTATTTGTTTGAGTTTTTTTATCTACCTATTAGTGTTTTCTTTATTATTACTGTATGTAACGAATTCAATTTAGAATTTTTACATATTCCAGAAAAGTGATGGATTATGTCACGAATGTCTGTTACGTTAATTACAAACCGAATGTGCATCTTATTTTGAGTTCTCTACAAAATTTATGTAGTTTACAATACAGGCATCAGGGTTAAACACTTATGACTAGAAAATCTCAGTAGATAATAGATAAATAGGTATCGTTAGTATTGGAGGGAGACAAAACATAAAGGTTAGATTTTATATAATATTTAATTCATTAAACTAAGTAGTTTATACAATATGTCTACAGTTCAGTGTTTTTATGCAAGTCTCAAAAGACGAGTTGTTGTAAATACATATTATTTATACGACGTAATATAACAGAGATTAAGCGTAGGTTTCTACCTAATTAAATACATAGATTTTTGGTAATGTTTTTTTTAAATAACCTCATTTGACAGAGCGAATAATAATTTACTTGACAGCGTGCCTCCCCTATAGAATTCCAGATTGATCGGTTGGAAGCGGCCTGCGTACGTGGACGTCCTTACTGCGCTTGCCGATGCGTGGTCACAGGCACTACAAATGTTGCTATTAGCAAATGCCGTCATTATCATCATCCTTATCAGTCGAAAGAGGTCCACTGATGGACAAAGACCTCCCCCAAAGATCTCCACAGCGATTGATCCTGCGCTGCCCGCATCCAGCGGCTTCCCGCGATCTTTACCAAATCGTCGGTCCACCTCGACGCACCTCGGCAAATGCTGTAATGAACGATAATCACAGAAAATATTATAGGAATAAGGGTGGTCTAGCTAGACATTTGTGTTTCAGTCTGTACCTATATTAACCCTGTATAATGGATGAAATGGCGACGCTCGGCCGACTACGTGATCGAATTAGGAATGGAGAAATCCGTAGGAAAACGAATTTCTCTGACGTACTGACGGAACCTTCATATAAGCCCAAAAGCCCGGCTTGCCTTTCTAAAGACTCGATCAGGACTACTTACTATTTAAACAGTATAGGAAATCATTGATTTAAACAATTGCAATTGCCAAACTGAAACGTCGTGCTTGGTCTATTTCACTAGCTGTGTAAAAGTCACACAAACATTGTTGGGTTTGTCCTACTTTGTAAACCTAGGCACGCCACTGCACTGACGTCGCCCAGCGGATTAGTAAATTGAAGTGGCAGTGGGCAGGGCACATAGTTCGAAGAACTGATGGCCCTGGATCATTAAAGTTCTCGAGTGGAAACCACGCACTGGCAAGCACAGCGTAAGAAGTTCACTCACAAGGTGGACAGGCGACCTGATAAAGGTCGCTGAAGAGGTAACAATAACCGCCTCCGTGGCTCAATGTAAACAACATTGGGTTTACGATTCGGAGGTTGCGGGTTCGATCCCCAGCGGGGTACAAGTTTAAGTACTCGGTTTGGTTGGTGGTATATAGGGCATTTTAAATGTCCGCCTGGCTATAGGTACCACCATCTTATCTAAACCTGCCGCCAAGCAGCAATGTTAATAGCATTGTTGTGTTCCGGTTGTCAGAGATAAGATAGCCAGACCCCCAAATGTGTTGGGGTTTCCGGGTCAGTACGCTTCCACCTTCGACCTCATCTTCACTTAACATCAGGTGTGATGGAGGTCAAGTACCATTCCGTTGTGCATAAAAAAACACACATACATGTACACACGCATATGAACGCATTTATAATATTATAGTACTGATTTATTTATCGATCGCTTGGAGAACATCCAAAGAAAATTTGTTAAAATTTTTGTTCGACATCCTCTGCGGAAGGATTATAAATAATTATGCAACAGCACAATTTTCTTCCGCTTGCCTGCAGGCGTGAACTCGTTGTCCTTCTTGCACCGGATTGTTACATCTCCCTATTGAACGTCCAAATTCAATAAATTATATCGATATTGCTGCTCTGTCGAGACCTATTCGACAAAGCGTGACGTGTTACTGTTGTGTCAATTTTTTTCTTCTACAACAAAGACATCCTATCCTATCTTATTCGTTTCTGTTTCGTGAAAATAAAATCTAATGGGTCATACAACTTTTACATTACAGAAACATTCTTTTTAATATTAATATAATGGATTTTTATTCTCAAACAAACTTTAACTGCTCGCCGTAATCTAGTTAAAAATTTATAAGTGTTATTTTAAAGTGAATACTCGAAGTTGTCATATTAATCACATCCACACGTTAGCACGCTGAAGACATCAAAGGTAAGTTTAATGATCTTTTGTTGGTTCTCTTTTAGGTCTCCTGTTGTGTACACGTATTCTTTCCTTTTGTTGCTAGGTGTATTGTCCGTTGGCTTTCACTAGTACCTAACCAATAATTCAGGGATCGACCTCGTCTGTGGACCATGCAGGGTGGTACGTGCACGATGCTAGAATACAGAAAGTGGAATTCAACAATTTTGACAATGTCGAATACTGCGCTTAAATAGTGCCAAATAGTGCCCAAAGGAAAAAACTTGTGACACTGTGACCGTATTAATTAACCGTTCTTGAGATTGAGATCACGTCTCAGTCTCAAAACATTTTTTTTTGAAACTGTTTTAATATGCAACAGATTCTCAAGAGTCAACTTGAGGTCATTTCAATCTGGACGGTATATTAATACGGGCCTAAGAGTTATTCAATAAAGTGAGCATTCTGGCGTCACGTGTTGCTGGAAACCTCATTCTCATACACAGATACTGTTTTTTCCTATGATTATAATGTACATCCCAAAAATTGTGCATAAATAGTGCCACCGAAATATATAAGACCCATAAATAGATAGAAAAGAGGCCGCTGCCGATGGACTTATTGTGGGCCGCACTTTTTTGTTCTCCGTGTGTGCCATTGCATAGAATGCTATATATTTCATCCTGCCTGATAAAATTGTCCCATTTGGATTTTTAGTTCGGCAGTCATAAAAGCAAAAGGTAAAGCACTCTCTGCGTATCAGAATGAGGAATCCAGCAAAACGTGACGCCAGAATGTTCACTTAAAATATTGAATAACTGATAACGATACAATTTTTTTCCTTTGGGCGCTATTTCGACACAGTTTTTTGAGATTGTCAAAATAGCTGAATTCCAGTTTGTGTATTCGGGTGGCATGGTAGGTTAGGGCGGCGTGGATGTATATCACATTAATTTAACCACCCACCACCCACCACTATTACTATATACATTTGCTTCTTTATTTGTGCCACAACACCTCTCTTGGTACCACCGGATATTATCCTATAGATGTCATGATCTGTCATTGTGTGGGACTTTTAGTATGAAAATACGCTTTGAAACGCCGTATTTTTATTTACATTGGGAATTGCAGTTTTTACAACAAAATGAGCCGGCCCCAGGCTTCAATATTAATTTTATCTTGATACCTCCTGCTGTTTCTGTGAAATAGGACCGTGATACACGGATGGACCGATAGACAATTAGATGATCTTATAAGGGTTTCCTTTTTCCAAAATGAGGGACGCAATGCTAAAAAATGAACCGTTACACATTAGCAGTCTATAAAAGTCAACTACTGGACATAAGCGTTTCCAATGGCTTAGTTTGTATCGCTTTCCATGGGGGGATTTACCCTAATCGTTATGCTGAGCAGGCGGGTTTGCGATCGTACTCGTCTAGGTATGTTATGGCAGCTGCTGCCCATCGTTGTTATAATATGAACACGGTCCCATAGCACAGAATAGATAATAGTACATAGTTGCCTTTTACTAACACGGGAAGAGTAGGGTTGTTTCCATTATACTTTGCCCGGAGCCATGCGACCATTTGAATTTTACCGAAAATGAATCTTGTGTGAATGAAAGGGCAATGTAAACACATAGAACCAAAGAGAGAACTTAAATTAATATCATTATTAACTTAGGCCCGTATTAATAAACCAATCTCAATACAAGTCTTGAGGCTGTATCAGTTACAGTTGTAACAGGCTGTAACAGTTGACGCTATCTCAAGCTCCTTGAGGTCTACTCAGCTGAGATTTCTTCTCAAGTATTCGCCTCAGCGGCGAATGAATGATAGTCTTGAGTTTTGTTTATTTATACGCGCACCTCTCAAATGAGTACTGCTTGAGTATGCACGTGCTTTTCAGGTCTCAAGTTAGGTTTATTAATCAACACGTTTACTTGAGACCGGTCACAAAACAGCTCTCAATCTTGAGAATGGTTTATTAATACGGGCCTTAGTTTGGACAAGGAAGCGAATAAAACAAATAAAAGTACTTGTATACATACTATTTTATTGAAAACTCTTGTAGTGTTATTACATATTTCACATTACGTTTTTCATAGCTCTCGTTCAAATTATCTACCTATACACTATCTAATTTACCTTTTACATTATAATATTAATGAAAACTACATGTCAAACTTTCATACTTTAGCGCAGTTCGCATAAAATTATATTATCTGGCAAGATGGATCTATATGAACCTACATAACCTTGGAATATAAATCATTTCTTTGTTTGATATTTACCTGCAGTGTCGAGGAAAAATTAACTGTATTTCAACTGTAAGGTTATTATTTTTAGATGTTAAGATTATATTTTACCACCATTATTAGATAGTATAAATTTTATAATGATTCCGCTTATTTAAAATATCCATTTATGAATATTGTTTTTCTATAAAATTTACCTACAATTTTCTGAAAGGAACGGTCTGAAAGTTTATGGGAGGGTCATGTGCTCTTTAACTATAAAAAATGGCAAAGTTTACTTTTTAAAGCGAAGCCAAAAGGAAGTTAATGTATTCACCGCGTCTGTATGTATATATGTTACCACCTGCAGCCTAAACGCCTCAGTCGATTTGGACAGTGTCGTTAGATTCGTACAAGTTCCGTAGTTCGTACAAGTCGTACAAGTAAATTCATATATGACGTCATAATAAATCCAATATGGCGGACGCTAGCAGCCATTTTGTCACACTTTACAACAAATAATTCAGCACCCTATAGGATCAAAGTATTTATAAAAAAAAACTTGAAAAAAAAATATAAATACTGTCAAATATAAAAAAATCAAAAACAAGATCAAATATCTCAATTGATTTAGGCCGAGGTCACATAAGCAATTTTCAGTACACCAATCATGAATTAATCGAAGCGGCAGAGCCTAGCTCAATGTAGGCCAAGTTCTGAAAAAAGTATAAAGTACCTACGAGGCACCGCACAGAGGCCTCCGACTCTGGCCCAAATCAATTGGGATGTTTAATCTTGTTTTTGATTTATTTATATCTGATCGTAGTCGAGTCCTTGCTTATACATTACAAGATTACAGAGTAACGATGTTTTTTATGATCAGTCAATGTGCCAGTTAAATAAAATAATAGATGCACTAAATAAGATATTTAATAGATAAATACAATAAAATTTACCTCCAGTTGGATTCGATCAGGAAACTTTTTGGGTTCGAGGCAGGCACTACTTGCTACACCAAAGTAATTTTTTACACATTCAGTTTAGATTTCTTTGACTTTTGAGGCGCCCATTTATGGTATCGCTGCTGAAAAGAGGTCTGCGGTAAATGTTTCCACGGTCTCTACTAGAGGGCGCTCGTGTCGTGGCTTCATCTTTGTCATCTCCTTACCGTACCGCAATACCGTAAAGGGGGCCCCCGTGCTAATCAATCACTCAGTGCGGCAGTTATTATGGGTAATTAAGAATACATATTTGACAGGTAATATTTTTTATAACAAGATCCGAGAACACGATTTTCTTTTTTAAGTTTACAACCTATCCATCTAATCATAAAAAATGAAAATCAGTTACAATATAATGTAATTGTCGAAGTTTTTGGCAATTAATTGTTTCAGAAATGCATTAAAACAATTGATAATACTGACGCAGAATAATTAATTTATTAAACGTATTATATCCGTATTATCAATTGTATGTATGCACATGTATACATACTAGGTCTTTCTCCGGACTGTGCACATATCTCCGCAATGCGTGTTCCTATTTCATTTCAGTGCGGTTCTTTTATTGTTATATACATACACAATATGTTATAAAATCGTGAAGACAAAATAAATAATCTGTATATATAAGATCTAGGCGACTATCGTTTTGTTTACTATACAAAGCCAAGTCGTTTGTTTTGCTATTTGCAATATATATGGGTCATATTATTTATGAAACTCGGACCTTTACAAGAAGATTCTACCGTATACATAAAGAGTGTAGACTCATTGCCGTTTGCTGTGCGTAGGGCCGACTGCGTAATGGTTGCTGGTGCGCAATTGTTCGAGCTCCCGCGCATGAAGCTCGATATCGTGCTGAGTAAGTCGAGGGCGCCGGCAATGAATATTCTGAGCCGGTAGCCAGCGGTGTATTATCGGCGTCAGCAGATCGCGGTGTACCTGTTAGATAAACATATTTGGGTGGTTATGAAAATTTGTGAACAGGTATCTACACCTAACACCCGGAGACAATACGTAAGATTGGGTTTTGTTAAAAATGATGTGGCATATTGTAGGACGTATTATTGATTGCTGATATGACTTACACAGGACATAAAAATTACAAACCTAACAACGCTTAAGGTTCGAAGTGTAAGTATTGTCTCGTTTTTAACTTTACCATCGCGTTCGCGTTTACGAAAAAAGTCCCTATGAAAAAAATCGTTTTGCAAACTATCCGCTACAGGCGCTGCACATTTCTCCATACAAATCTTCACGTAAACGTGAACGCGGTAGTGAAGTTAAGTCGAAACAAAACTTACACTCCGCCCTCAGATTGAATTAGCCACGAATCCCGGGGAGTTCTATCCGCTGATATCGCGTTCCGTTTGTTTCAATAACGGTCTAGAGACCTGGCCCTAGAAGCCATCCTGGTCCTTCGCCGCGCGCGTTAGTTAATCAGAAATAAAAATCTTACCATAGCAGGATCGTTTGGTTGTGTGAAGTAGGAAACCACCGCTCCAACCACCACACTCACAATCATTCCGACAAGCGTGTAATATAGATAACTCAGTCGATATAAAAAGAAAGTGCCGGATCTGGAAAAATAAGAAACTTAGAAGTAGAATTTGGTTTCGAATTGGAATTTGAATTCGACGACCTGTTTGGTGTAGTGGTTAGAAACTCTGACCACTATACCAAAAAGGTTGCGGGTTCGAATCCCACTAGGGGCATATGTTTGTGTGATGAATACGGACATGTGTACCCGAGTTATGGATGGTTTCATTTATAATAAGTATTTATTTACAAAAAAAAAAATGTTGTGGGTAGTATATCAACCATCTGGTACCCACAACACAAGCCTATAGTTGCTTACTGTGGAACGAGATGGCGCTGTGTGTGTATGTCTAAGAATATAGGTCAGGATATAAGAATTAGGCTGATAATTTGAATAAACTACTCAAACAACAGTATATATTATATATTTCTTTTTCATTTCGTCATCATTAATTGTTTTCCTGACTGTCTTCTCGTAACTTAATATTATTGATCACATATTGGGCGCTGTACATGGTTTAACAGAGAACCATGCAACATCCAAAGTCTTACTGCTACCCCGCATACATTTTAGTGAGACCAGCACAGTAGCGTGACAGGCGCGATGAACGTTTAAGTCGCGTGAGATAATATTTTTCCTGCTCATTAATGCTCATTCACTTGGACGGAATGTACAACTATACCACTCTCACTCTAACGTCGCGCGCGACAAACGTGTCATGCTACGGGGGCAGACGATTTATAGATAGTTAACGTATTATCTAGCTAGAGAATCAATCTTCAATCGGGTCATGAAAATATATATGTACCCAACCGTGAAACTACGTAAATCTCGCCTTGAGATAAGTCTTACCCAGTATTCAAATGCGAGTTGTGTTTGTGAGCTTACAAAATATCAGCAACCCTTTCTCCAAGATCATTTGGAGTGGGATCCTCATAGGCTGACTAAAGCTCCATACGAGAAATTTAAATATGACATAAAAATATCCATGTGCTTCCTAGTTCTCTGTACTTATTTACCTACTATGAGAACCTGGTAAGAAACCCTGGAGATATAATTTGAAATAACGCAGTAAAGGAATACTAGAATAGGTTTGTAGTAACTGGGAATCAAATCCGACCACAGGTGCGATATCCGACCAGTCGGACCATGCTATCCAGAGGGCACCATTCGACCACCGAGGTGGGCGAGTAACGTTGCAATTATGGTACATGTGAGGAGCAGGCTATAATTGTAAAGCTATATTACATAGTTACCGATCAAACTCCACATTGTTGGATATGGAAGACACTGTCGTAGCGGGCAAAGTGAAGTTTCCTGTACATCCAGCAATTGAGACGGGTTTCGGCACGATTACGATGTCACCTCTCAACATTGCCGCTTGGGTACCGATAGAGATCCAGGCGACGAGAAGTGTTGATGATACGCCGCCCACTAAAGCGCCCTGTAATAGCATGTAGTGCACTAATGTCATTTTTAGAAGCACATCGGATTTTAGACTTTCGAGGCGTAGTCGCATTATCTATTCATTTTCCGCCTTTACTTCGTCCGGCTCCGTTGTTTTGGAATTGTAGACAGGCGATAAGTCAATTTGGCGCAGAAAGGGTTGGCTTCAAAACACTAACTGCGACAGGTGGCCATTAGGTAAATACCCGCAATAGGCTCACGTGATGGATTATGGCCAATACTCCCTCTTAGTGAGAGGAGGCTGTGTCCTAATAGTGGGGACGTAGGCCGTTGACGTGGATTAGAGCTTTGCCTCAGTCGCACTTAGATATGTGAAAATAAGACCGAAGCTGAAAGCGCATCTTCTTATTTCAACAGCCGGAAAACAGCAATGCCATAAATATTATTGTTTCGTAACATACTTAGACAATAAAAAAAATCATGTTACAAATACCGGTTATGTAAGGCTACATGTTATTACAAAAGTATATGCTTGGATTTTGACGGTGGTAGCTATAGCCAGGAGAAACCATATTAATGTTCACTCTACTAACATGCAAAACCGTGTAATCAGTATCCTGCCCCAGGTTTGAAACAGAAATATACATCTGCTTTACTTTATAAAGTTATTATATAATATACAGTTATAAATAATATACGTAGACTGGTACTGCGATCCAATATGCAAAATATTTTAGAAGTTGTAACTTACTGTAGCGTTAATCCAGGGTAAGAAGAGACCCATAGAGAACAGACCCAGAAGACTACCAGCTGTTATGCCAGATAAACTTTTTCCAGCTTGAATGAGAGCTCCCATATGTTCTACCAGAAACACTAGTGCCACGCATGCAGCTCCTAGAAATAATTAAACTGTATACTCGTATAACTTTTAAGTAGTTTATATACCTAAATCATTTAAAACCATCAATTAAGTGTAGCTCAACATTTAAAATAACATATTTTTTTGTACAAACAGACCGACAATTTCTATCAGGTAGGCTTTCAGTATAATGGTTTAGATCACTGACGCCGATGAAAGTCTTCTGTACAAAAATACTGAGATATTCATAAAAAACATGTTTAATTGAAAATAGGAAACAAAGGTGTAGTAGTTTCGTATACACATAGTCGGAACAATTGCCCTAGTCAAGATTTCCACTTGGTAGGTTTTTTCTATCTTAGGTTTTTTTTCCAGTCAAGGAGTATACGGATTTACAAGTAACATTTTTTTTAGTATTTTTGGCAAAAATAAAACCACCTGACAAGTTGGCTTGCGATCTACACACACACTGATCATTTTACTGCCCCGGCCGCTTACAGACCTTATGCTTATGGATGAAATGTATTTACCTATGACAACCACAATGATCTTCATTATGAAACTGGCAGTTCTTTCAGAGATTGGTTTGTTGTACGCTGGTCTGATGAGGTCTTCAAAAATCACCCCACACATTGAGTTCAATCCAGTCGACATGGAGCTGAAATAATTCATACAAATTAAGCAATTTTTGTTCTAAATAATTTCTGGTTTGTCACTTCTAACTTATTTCTCACCGGAATTATACCTCAGTGCAGCACTAAAGACACCGCTCATAAAAATCCCAGGTAAAGCAGGAATCGAACCAGTTATCGTCATCACGAAGTATGGCAGCAATTGATCACTTTTCTTAATAGCACCAGTGCTAAGAGGGTCGCACGTCGCGAAAGTTGCATAAATAACTAGTCCAGTATAACAACATAGTGACACGATAATGAAGATGCCGGCAGCCATTATGAAAATTGTTCTGAAAAGTCAGAGAAATAATGTAGACATATTAGAAGCTTCCAAGAAACAATCATACGTTTCATCGACCACAAATAACATCAAGCATAGCATCAAATAGACTTATCGTTTTATAAGAGATCCCGTTAGATTTTTTACGAGTTTGAAACTTTAAATTTGAAACTTGTAGGTACCTATGTATAACAGTTATATATATCATAGAAACAATAACTGTTTTTGAGATAGATTAGGAAATAAAAGATGAAAAAATGATTTTTTTCCGAGGTTTGCTTTAGTTTCGATTGCATTGTTTACATTGTTTATTACTTGCCCAGTAACACATATTATGTGAAAACTTCAACTGGCCACCTATTATGGATGAAGCTATAGACCTCTTTGATATACGGACTTAATATACCTCGTCTCGTTAGTAGGTACCCAAAATAAATATAGGTAGTCGAAATCTTAATAAAATCGCATTGATGTTTTCTTTTAAGGAATCTTACATTCTAGCTCTCTTTAAAGATGACAACGCCAGACATCGCTGTACCATGGCTTGGTTTACTGAACATGATGCCAACCAACTGAAGTAATTACCAAAAACGGTAGACCAGAAAGTGTGTCGAATTGTTGGATCAGGATTCATACTGAAATGAAGGAAAGCTTTGTTAATATAAAACAACATTTTGGGAATTAAATTCTCATATAAAAACAGATATTTACTTCAAAAATTCGAGACGATCTCCTTTTTCATTAATATTGAAGACATTGCTAATGCCACCTAATCGACAAGTGCCATAAGCCAGAACGAAAATAACACCAAAATACATTAGCACTGTTTGTAGTGTGTCCGTCCATACCACCGCTTTCAGCCCTCCCTAAAATTTAAAATAAGTGTATTGTGTTTGTCCAGTGATTATTATGAACGGACGTTCATGCCTAAACCAATCTGTACGAAACGGACGGCGAGCAATCATTTTGAATTTAACAACGTCTGATTTACTTGACCTCAATGGTAGCTCTAGACAGCACTCGATTCCAGACAAAGTATAGCAATTTATTCTTGCAGTAGGGGCTAAAATAGGGTCAAGACAGCATGCATCCTGTTCAAATTGTGTCTATATAGGTGTATCCACACCGGATTTAGATTTTAGAGGAGAAACGTTTCCAAGTGGTAGTTAATATTGATAGATGAGATGTTGCCGTGTGGTTTCCAATGTTACAGTCAGCGAAATTAAAATAACCTACCTGTTTCTTCTCTCTGATGTCGTAAAGAGAGACTCATAAAAAGGGAACACTATCAGTGATGGACAGCATCGACTTTGGTGGAGAGCTACAAAATATCTGCGATCTCCAACTCGTCTGCATGCGGCGATTAGGGCGAGACCTATCTCCAGTAGCGGATTTCTATAACATGCTGTTGATGTATGTACCGTAATTGCTTATTATTTAAGTGATAACAGTCTACCTGTGATGATAATAATGTCGTATCTAATTTAACTAATATCATAAATGCGAAAGTTTGGATGTTTGTTTGTTTGTTGCTCAATCACTGTGAAACGGATGAACGGATTTGAATGAAATTTGGTTTATAGATAGAACATACCCTTGGTTAAGACATATGATATTTCCTATGCCTTAATTCAGAGGGGAACTAAGGGAACTACTCTTTATCGGGGATAAAGAGTAGTTCCCGCAGGATAAACAAATTAAACATATCTCAGATAAAATTATTCCACGCAGGCGAAGCCGCGGGCGAAAAATAGTGTAATATAAAACATAATGTTTATTGTTTGTGTTGATTGAATTTTACCTGAGAGCAACAATATTATAATTAAGTGTATTAATGTTGCTGGTTGGTATTAAAACATAACATTTGTAAACTGTTTGTTGCGAACATAATAACATTCAGTAACACATACTTTCCAAATGTTTTATTCTGTTACTTTAAGTATTACTAAATTGTGCAACGTTACTACCCAATAAAACATTTGAGTTGATAAGGTAGATACTTACGAGAGTTGTGTAAAAAATACATACGACACATACAATTGGTGTTATCATATGTAAATTAATACCAGTCACTGAAATAAAAGTTTTAAATTATTTTCTTATTAATTTCATTTCACTTTACAAATAATTCAAGTAATTAAATATTTACCTTGGCTAAATGCTAAAGCCGGAACGTATATTACAATAGGTATATAAAGCATCATTTTAATGATAAATATAATGGAACCCAAGAGTCGAACATTCTGACTGAATCTAAGCCGCAAATACTGAAAATAAAATAAAGCTTTTGAAATTTTTACTCTATTAATAAACCGACTAATATATATATTTAATCATTATAATTATTGGTAAAATAGTATTATCTGCGCATGAGAATACGAGCATCACGTGATGATAAAATCCTCACTAAAAATAGTGCACATTTTAGGGTTCTAGTAAACAAGAAACCCTTATCGTTTCGGCATGTCCGTTTGTCTGCCTGGGCTTAAGCTCAGCGGCTCTCAGTACTAGAAATAAGTAATTTGGTATGAGTATACACACATGGCATCATCGGTGGTTCAGCGGTTAAGACGCAGTCTCCCAATTTGGGAGGTCCGGGTTCGATTCCTAGGCAGGCCATGTACCAATGAGTTTTTAAATTTAATTTAATTACTTATGTGAATTTATCCGACTGCTCTTTGTTTAAAGACATTGCTTAGCTCCGCTAATCTTTTTTTTTATGCTAAAACAATGCTGACAACCGTAACACAACAATGCTATTAACATTGCTGTTTGGCGGCAGATTTAGATAAGATGGTGGTAGCTAACCACGAACCATAACTAATAGCGAATATGACTGCGCCAGGAGTGCTGCAGTTCTGCATGATGTGTTGGAATCAATTAGTATCAGGTTCATTCCCAATATAAACGTTTTGGATTTTATTGAATAATTTGTATTTTATTCAAGTATCGTTTTCCAATTTAATATACAAGAATAAGAATAAATAGCAAGAGCGTCGGTGAGTCAGCGGTTAAAACGTGGTCTCCCATTTTAGGAGATCCGGGTTCGATTCCCACGCAACCCATGTACCAATGAGTTTTTAAATTTAATTTAATTACTTATGTGAATTTATCCGACTGCTATTGAACGGTGAAGGAAAATATCGTAAGGAAACCTACATGCCTGAGAAATAAAAATTCCAATATTCATAATTGAATTTCTTATAAGAGTTTCTAGTAACTATCACATAATTAAATACGAAATTAAGTACCTATTAATTATATTTTAGGTATACTATACAGACGGTGCTAAAAAAAGTACCAAACAAATTATAAATTAATGGATTATTAACTTTATTAACTACGTACTACTTATTGATCACAAACGATTGATGCTCGTTCGCTCAAAGCCCCCAATATGTATAAGATGGTACCTACTTTGAGATGAGGCAGTAAGGACAAATAACTAAACCGATTTCTAACTTTTGAAAATATTTCGACCTTCTTTACAGATTAACAAGCGATGGTACAGTAAGAAGAAAATAAGACAATTCTTAAGTTTTCTTTTTATGACGTAAATCAGTACAGTTTCTCAGAGAACAAAATGAGAAGAAGAAAAATTCTTTATTGTACACAAGTTAAAAGTATACCTACACAGTGAAAAATTATTAACAGGTGTCCTATCGCTTATAGAGATGAGATGAAAAATGAGAATGAAATTCTTAGAGAATTTTTGGGAATGTCAACTTAGGTTAGAGAACGCGACAAAGATCAGAAATACTTAACACAAACATATATTTCTAGCCCATTTTAAAGTCAAACATATCAATGATTACAAATTGAAAATTTAGAAAACCCCCAAGAAAACAAATGAATATAGATAACATTTAGACCAGGGGCCTCCAAAGCTTTCAGCGTAAGGCCACACTGACTCCTCTACTAGGCCTCAAGGGCGAAGACCTAGCTTTACATAAAAAACTTTCTCTGAAATATACAAAACATATATTTACTGATCCAAATTAACGGACGAGCATTTGAAGTTGCTGATAATTTCCACTAGTAAATTTCATCCAAACTTGTGAATAATTGGCAGTGGGAAGTACACACATCTCATTGATCTTAATAAAATTGTTTTTTAATTTCACTATGTGAATAAATAAATAATAAATATTTCGGACACTTACGCCAATCATCTAGTCCAAACTTAGCAAAGCTTGTACTAAGGGTACTAGAAAATGATAACCATACATAACTATTTACATAAACATCCATGACTGTGAGGTGCGGAATCACACAAACATTTACCCCAGGAGGGATTCGAACCCGCAACCGTTTTCGCTGACAAGTTCACTATTCACTACACCAGTCGGTCGTTAGACCAATATCTACATTATTTAGGTATTGCAGTTAGTAATATGATTAATCGCTTTCTGTAACTTTTTTAAAATTTAATAATTACTTAAAAACGTTGGGTACCTATTACTTTGTTCGCATGATTTACTTAATAAGGCGGGCCGCATATAGGGCATACCATAGGGACGGATTGGTAGACCTCGAGGGCCGCACTTGGTCCGCGGGCCTTAGTTTGGAGACCCCTGATCTAGATAAATCAAATAACTATAATGAAAGTTAACCGATTTCCGTAAAAGATCGCTAGGGACCTTTCCCCAAATTAAAAAAAAACGCGCTTACGTCGCCCCACGCATTTCTGAAATACGTCCGGACAAAGATTGGACACACACACACACAACGCCGTCAAATACAACTCCCGTTGTTTTTAATAATTATAGTTTAAAAATTATAGTCATAACATAACAATTTATTTTCAACCGAAATTACAATGTTTTTATAATAGCCGAAGTCTAAATTTCTTGGTCTATGGGAATATTAATATTTAAAGATGAAGGAAATAGCATAAGTTTGTCATCCATTAGACTAGTCCTCGCCTCTGGAGATGTGAGAGCTGCTGTCTATTTTGTTCAGCAGCTGAGTTTATGCTGTAGTATGTATACTTGTGTGTGTGTTTACGCGGTAAAACGCGTAAACGTAGGTTAAGCTTAGGTAAGCAAATATTTTAATAAAACTAATTGTAAGTTGAATGTCGCCCTCTTTTTTGGTACGTGTCTCCTGACGAATACACAAATGTAAAAGTGTATGCTGTTTCATTGCCACCGGCTGCCACCTCACCTCCTGTCACCACAGCACATCGCATGGACACAAGTATACATACTACAATGCATTCAGCGGGGCAATAGCGCTAGTTTATAAAATATTTAAATATATTTGTATGTATGTAGTATGGGAAAAGTTTTTTGCATTATCTGATAGTTCTTTTGATATGGATCGATTTTCGTCATTCATAAAAAGAAAACGTGTTTTCATTTAGCTACAACGGTTTTGGTACTGTTGTTCTTAAATTATCAGCTTGTTTAGCTAAATTTCGCATCAAAACAAGGGTCTTTCGTTTTAATTTGTCTTTGTTACGTCATAAAATGATTCCGAAATGTTTTTCAAGAATTTTGTAAAAATTATCGGAGCTCGATAGGTATATAATTAAAAAATATTTTTTTTAATAAGCTTCCACCCAAAAGTATACCATTTAGGGAGTGTAAATGTTTTACAGTATTTGCAATTTGGGTGGAGATATGATAAACTCATACAATTTCGCGTAGGTAGGTGTTTCATAAACATACAGGAAGAGTTCACAATTCAATAAACATTGAGCAGGTATTAAGTGCGCTTATACTTTAAAAATTCTGTTAAATTACCTCATAGGTTGAAGTGATTTGTAAATTATAAAACACCGGCAAGTAAACTACAGCGATTGTAAGGGAAACTGCCCATTCGGATAGTACTATAGTCCATAATTGAGTCCCATAAGTGTACATTTCAGCCGGCAGCCCCAATAAAGATATACCGGAAATGTAACTGAAAGAAACGTATTAGTATTGGGTAAAGTAATTCGCAAGTGAGATACAAAGGTAACATAACACAAGGCGTTTAAAAATATGAATGAGAAATAGTACAACACTATGCAAGGAATATACCTGGCTATCAATGACATCGAGATGGGAAACATTCCCATCGTTTTTCCTCCCATAAGGTACTCCGATGTCGTGTTCTGCTTCTTAGTTGCGAAGAATGCGAAGTATACCCCAATGAGAGCCGAAAGGACCAGCATTGCCCCAAAGACGAGGTAGTCCAGCCAATCGAAGTATACTAACGTCATGTTGAACCCCGATTGTCAGACGCAGTATGAGCTCGCGCGTCCGTCCACTGTGACACTTAAACTCCATCTCGGTATATAATAGGCATTTACTGACCGGAATTGGCAGCGGGACGGTGCTATATTTATCCTTGGAAGGATCCCGGACAGGATTAGAGAGGGATGAGGCTGACTAATTTACTAGTTACCGGTGTAGCCGAGATCCGCGCACCGTGTCACGTTCTGCACCTACTTGATAGTAGAGTCTGTGATCGAGACTCAAGAGCAGCGCGTACGAAATTGTGCTCGCTTCACGCTGATGAATGAGATGTACACGCAACTTTCCGTCAACGCATCCGCAATAACCAGTTGCGTTAATTGCATTTAGAAAGTGTTTAATAAAAAAAAAATTTCAACTTCACTTATATTTTTCAATAATTTTAATACACATTATGTCTGGCTTAAACATTAAAACACATTTCTTACAGCAGTGCTTATGGTGTCGAAAATGTGGTGTTATAATGTGCCTATGATGAAAAATCTATCTAATATTATGACGTGAATATTGCTGTGATTAAATATAATACTACATTTTCTCTATTTTATATCAAAATCTGTAAGAATATTGTTTGACTAATGTATATATTTTGTAAACTTTTAACGCTTTTAAGCACCCATGACAAAGGTTTAATACTAAACGTAAACAACCAAACACTGCTAGATTAAACACAATATTTTTAACTACTTAAACGAGATGATTATGTTTTAAGCATACTTATACTAAATTTTATGATCAGATTATATTTCTAAAAGATTTCTATTGTATAAAGTTACATAAGATAACAACAACATGCAAATTTAGAACTAATATTCTATACACATATATTTATAATATTCGCAATATAATCCATTTAATCTACACTAAATAAATGCTCATTGTACTTTTTCGGGAAATTAGAAAAATACTATGGTGTATATATATAGTAGACTATAGTCTATATCTACATCAGTAATTTACTTGGTGTTACTTGGACTATTTTGTAAGTACATTATCTATCACGTTTTTAAGTAGTTAAATGTAATTTTTACCAAATAAGTGCTAACTACATATTAGTGTGGTTAGAGAGTAGAGGCTTTATAGATAAATAGCTTTAGCTAAATTGACAATTTGAATAATTAAATGTTACAACATCAATGTCAACTAATAACGTTTTATCTGAAACATATACCTATACACATAATAATTAATACATACTATATTCTATAACTCTATTATACTATGTAATTAATTATACAAATATACGAGTGTCTAACATAGTGAGTAATGGAACATAATAAACTAAGACCCATTGATTTTTTTAGGACAACCTCCCGGAAATCCAATATCTTATATATTATATTCAATTCAAGGCGTGTTATATCCGACAAAAGGATTACAATAGGTCTGAATACGTGTCGAAATCAGGTCATTCTGATTGTGATCCTACGTTTGGGCACAATTACTACGTAATAATGTGTCTCTTACAAAAAATATACTCTCGTTTATTAACGAAAATTTAACATGTCAATAAACTTTATTAATATAAAATTACAACATTGTTAAAATACAAAATTGACGTCGTTCTTTCGTGTGTACGTGATTGAAATATACGAGGAATATACGTATTATTATAAAATACTAGCATGTTTAAGCCAGATGATTAAAATTTCCGAAGAAAAAAGCGAACCAGAAAGAGGGCTACTCATTTATGGAAACCATTTAAATTTTATATAAAAATACTCGTCTTCTCAGATTAGTATATCATAAGGAATCATTTCAAATTTTGTGGTGAATCATGTCATAAGGGAAGTGTAGGTAATGATTTCCAAAAAGTATGCTACTTTAATCAAAACACTCTAAAGTGCACTGTTATGTTTAAAAGTTAGTCGTCAGGTCTATCTAAGTAGTTCACGTTCAGTTGCTTTGAGTGTAAGACGATATTCCTTCCAGAACAGATACATTCTCGCGTAGGAATAAAGAAATCATATCTATTTTTCTATGAATTTAAAGTGCAAAAAAACTACTTATAATATATATATATATAAGTGGCTGCCATGGGGATAGTCTAAGTCAAACCTACAAGTAAGGTGTAGGTACTATCGCACGCCAATCGGCAGATTATTTTTGTAAATATCTCTACATACTCGTACAATATACATATAATTAACATATTAAACAACGTTTTCACTAGGCATCTAATTAGTCCGCGTAATGAAATATCGCCTTAATCTCGCTACGAAAAATAGGACTAGATCGTAATCTTCTACCATCCGTGCTTGCTTTTACCAATGGGCCACCACTGGACCCATAATAAATTTACTTACATACGAGTAGTACGCAGTACATAATTGCACTGTTCTCGCAGTTGACGACGTCATTATTTTTCTTATACTAGCTCTCACTACACAATATCAAGAGTAATTGAGTAATTTCTACAACAGAGATTTCACAACTTCCAACTTACAAGATATAAGATCAAATTCTAATCCAATTTTACATAAATAAGTAAATAACTTTCTTTAAACCTTTTACCATCACAGAATATTGTAATAATCTCACTTACAAATGTCCATAGTCCTTGTTTAAGTCATGCATGGCAGGACTCTTTATTAGGTAGATTCTTTAGATGGTTTTGATCACCACAAGTAGTATATTGGGTCTGAGTGTCAGTTTAGATGTCGGCAGGCGAAGCGAGGTCTAGACGTGAGCGGCGGCGGTCGCGGATGGGCGCCAGTTGACCTGAGGACGAGCGCTGCAGTGAGGACGACCGCGGGCGTGCCGTGTCCGACTTAGACTTCTTCACCTTGCTGCCGCCGCTGGCGGGCTGCTTACCTTTCAGCGACGACACGGAGATCACCACATCAGTAGACACACCGTCTTGTTCTGTACACGCGATTAAAATATTATCTATTTGTTTTTTTATCTACTACGACCATCATCATTTAAAATATAAAGGGGATCGATAAAGGGATGGTCGAGACGTTTTGTATGTATGTATAAACTTGTAAAATAAGAATTGTGTACTTTTAGGCGTATCGTGTGGTTTCCGGCTGAGTAGAATAGAACCAACTCTTGTTTCCACGACTGTCGTGAATGGCCACTAAGGGATCAACAGTGTCGCTAATAAGGAGCTCCCAAAAAATCTCTAAATCTAGTATAGCAATTAGCGAAAATCCTCCGGTAACAAGCGTAGGCCCAGTAGAGTAGATGTGTAATGTGTCGTTTAAGTACAAAAGCAAAACTTCAGTAGGTACCGCTGTAACGAAGGAGGTAGTAAATTTTGTAATTACCAGTACGCTTGATGACTTCACCAGCGTTGTTCAAAAAGAATTTCGGTTTCGTGTCTTTAAGTGATTCCTGTAATAGGAAAATTGACTTTAATCAAAATCTATTTAGGTATTATTCATTTGTAAGAGAATCTGAGTCATCAATTTAACAGTATTAAAGATTAATAAAACATGTTTTTACCTTTGATTTACTAGATTTGGAAGCAGAGTCAGTGCTTCCGCGCCACCACGGTCACTGAATCTCACAAAAGGCCCTCCCAGCATCCTTACCGGGGGTGGAGGCCTCGGCGTCGCAATCGCAGTCGGGTTTCGGGGACCCGGCGCCAGATGTGGAAGCACCGCTGTTGAGAAATTATAGGTTTTAGGGAAACTATATATCTGTGAAAAATTTGTGGTTTTGTACTATATTAATTTTTTTTTTATTTGAAAGGGCGGCAAACGAGCATGCGGGTCACCTGTACCCCTACCATGAGTTACAGTAAACTATACTCGTTAAACAATCACCGCAACCCATGGACACCCGCAACACCAAAAGGGTCACAGATGCGTTGCCGGCCTTATTCTGTGGTTATAGTATAATAGGCATGTTCAGAGTAGACGCCCGAGGCTAATAATATGATAATGATAGTAAAGTTATATCGTTACATTTTTGTGAAGTAAAACATTGTCTTGGGAAGATATAAGATAAGCCTATGAGATTTTAAGGAAAGTTTAAAATGCTTGAAACTCTAACAATATACTCTAGGTTTATTCTATCATTGAGATTCGAATTGGACACTGGAAGTCGAATATAAATAAATAAATAAATAAATAAATATCCTTCACATACACACAGCGCCATCTAGTTCCACTTTAAGCAACTATAGGCTTGTGTTGTGGATACCAGATGGTTGATATACTACATAAATACATTTTTTTTTGTAAATAAATACTTATTATAAATGAAAACATCCATAACTCGGGTACATTATGTCCGTATTCATCACACAAACATATGCCCCTAGCGGGATTCGAACCCGCAACCTTTTGGTATAGTGGTCAGGGTTGCTAACCACTACACCAAACAGGTCGTCAATATAATTACCAATACATTCAAGCGAGACCAATTGAAAGCAGAACTAGACATCGCTTTGAAGTCAATTTGATATATACACCAAGGCGTCAAAGCTGCGACAAACTAAAGAATACCACCAAATAAAAATAGAAGGTATATGTGGGTACTGACGTCATATCAACCCGGACGGTGGTGTTGTTTTGCTGATTACGCATGGCCAGAGTGGACACCATCGGTGGCCGTACAGGCTTGTTCGCCAGTAGGCGCTCGATCTCAACCATCATTGTAGTCGTCAGTTGCGGCACAATCTGGATTACACAGAGACAATAGAATAAAAAAAAATCACGCATATCAACCGTCCAATCTCTGAGTTATCGGTGTACATACATAAAAAAGCACACAAACGGCCGAATTGAAAACCTCCTCCTTTTTGAAGTCGGTTAAAAAAAATTGTTACATTTATTTATTACACAAGAACACAAGAAATTTGGTTAATTTCGAGTTGGGACTCGGGCAGTGAGAGTTCCGTACTAAAAGTAATCGTAATCAATGGCCTACAAATATTGATAGTTGCTTGAAATTGTAACTATCAATCCAATGTAATGCAATTTAATCCATTTTCCGTCTTCTTACACTTTATTTCAAATTTCATTGATTTTTGTTGGACTTTCCAAGTGTTAATTTTAGAAAATAGCAGATGACAGCAATTTTAAAACGATTTATTTATGTTGCTGTTGTTTGATGGTCATTACCAGTGAGCTTGGTCATTACTTAAGTATAACAACTCCCATTAGCTGATGTCAAAAACACCCGTAAGATCATTGACCTTGTACGTCGATGTATATGTAATAGGTAACTAACACTGATTATTATTAATCTATTAATATTTATATATAATAATATTAATATTTAGTTAAATGAGATAATAAATATTTACTTATTTACGAATAATTTCATGCTGGGTTAATCTGAATCAGCAGTAGACTATATGCTTTCAGGGAATTACGAATTCCAATTCAGTCGGTATACGGAGTGCCTACATCTTATTTTATTTGGTCCATGATATAATTAATATAACTAATTTAACATGAAACTAAAATACTTGCATAAAACGGCAGCAGTTACCTGCAATGCGTGTATGTGTTCCTTAAATTGTTCAACACTGGAGGCCCCAAGAAGAAGGCAATTCACGGACTCGTTCTTCAGGCACCAAGCCACGGCGAGTTGACTCATAGAGCAATCTACGAGATTGGGTACAGAATTGTATTAATTGTATATCGAACAACAAGGTTATAAGCAATCGAATGAATATATATTTATTTCAAAACAGTAACAAATAAAGAGATGGAATTTAAATATAAACTAGAACAAATGTAAAAAATTGGGGCCGCGAGGCAAGGTACCCAAAACAATAACATTTGATTCTTGATATTATTCGGGTTTGTACTTACTAAGGTGGATGGCGAGGTTGGCCAGGTCACGTAGCTTATCCCCATAGGTGCGGGGCTCTTCGCCTGTCACCAGTTCTTTACTGCCAGAGCTGCGCATCTAATTGAAATATTAACAATGTAATCAGCTAAGAAGAGGAAGTTTCACGATGAGGTACTTATTTAAGGGACACTTAAGAAACAACTATTTTATTGCTGGTTACTTTACCAAAAGACTAATTTTTTAACAATGAAGAGTTTTTAACAATTAAAGTTTCTGCAGCGTAATTTCATGTAGTAGGTAATATTGTGAATAATTGTAATCTCTTTTAAATAGTTACTTCAGGTACTGCTAAGTCCTCTTCACACCAGCTAAAAGTGCTATACTTCCTGTTGAAGCGTGACTTAGCAAACAGACCAGTGACCTCCTCACGGCCCAGGCCCTTGCCAGTGGTGATAGCAGACCACACCATCATCCCTGCGGGTTCAAAGCATATTTATAGAATATTGGACCAATTGACATGCAGGTAGAGCTAGTAATCTAAATATCTATTTGTCTTCTTGAACCTTCGGTCATCTAATGATCGATTACATGTCCGTTAACATTTGCGAAGATCTTTACTTACTACTTACCAACTCCAATTTTATGGTATAGCTCAGGCATATATAGCTCTGGTTTGTCCCTGCAAAACATATGGTACTCCGTTTGCTCTACTATAGGAGTAATACAATTAAACTGCCTGCAGTTTGTGTACGCGTCCATTATCTGAAATGGAAATGTAAATCAGGAAAGCAAATATATTTACTAAATAACACAACGAATTTATGGAAACAAAAAATGCTCACCTCTGTAGGAGTCCAGCGTGCGGTACCCCAATACATTACCCATCCTTGATTTATAACGAAATGCATTGCACGAACCAACTCTGTGGATTGTAAGTATAGGTTAACACGTCATTGATTCGATCATAAGGGTAAGGATACTCTGGAGATATAAAGGTATAGAGAGAAGTTATAGTTACCTTCCATGGGGCAGACGGGGTCGACCTTGTGTAAGAGCACGACATCAATATAATCCACTTGAAGCCGAGCCAGTGATGCCTTGACACTTTCCACAATGTGTTTCCGAGAGAGTCCTCTCTCATCCGACCTGTTATTAGCATTAGCAAACCTAATAAATGGAGTTCAATATATTAGGCTTAATCAGCGAAAAGCTTTTGCTTGGTAAGCGTAGAGATTAAGTGTTGATTTTAACAGGCGCGGATTTAGAGTGTTGTTCATCCAGTTTTCATCAGACAACACAACTATACTCGTAATGGGGTACAGACATTCGGACATTTCGTTATAAGGCACATCACAGAAAAATATACTTTGTAAATTCATAATGGATAAGTTTAAATAACAATTTATAAAAATTTACTAAGCTCAGCGTGCTGAGCAAATAATTATACGCATGCGCAGTATCCACATACTAACAATAATCTTTAATAACGACATCGTTTTGTCCTCTATGCACACAAAAAAGATTAATATTTTGATACCATATTCCTGGGCTCTATTTGATTGGAAATGTTTCAGAGTAGTTACAGATACTATATAGAGAATCATCAGTGTCATAAATGTCCGGACGCCGTACATTACATGATTTGATACACACAAATTGATAAAAAAATACATATCCTTATATTTTACATTCTGCCATAAAGGGAATCCTTTAAAAAACTGTGTGAAAGATGTCTTTATTATCTAAAATCACTATGTTGATAAATCATAAGTCATCCGTGCCTGGTATAGCAAGGCATGTGTTTTAAAGCAAGAAGCGGTTATCACTCATCTTTTGGTATACCGAACTAGTTATGTGACTGTCCGTGAGCTATTTCAAAAATGTAATGAGACTTATTAGATAGGTCATTAACATTATTGTATAAGTTTGTAGTTTTATCAACAAAAGTAAATAGATAAATATACATACATGGAACAGTTTGTAGTACACTACAAATAATGGAACACTGAGCATAAAAGTGCATTTATCCCAATTACGTAAGGTTCCATATTTATTGAGCAGGATATTGTGGCGTGTACATTTTATTAGGTACCATTGCAATGAAGATGGACGAACAGTGAAATGTGAACTTCATTTTTACACACCCTGTTATGCCCGTCATGTGAAGTACTAAATAACTTTGCATGATCTAACACATCCATGAGTGTTAATAGGACAGTAAAAATATCATTTTTTACACTGAGGTTAATATAAAAAGATTAAATATATTATTAGTTATAATATTATAAATAGTTATGTCAGTAAAGTAACTTTATTCAAGTATCTGCAAGGTTATCAATCATATACAATATTAGATAATAATATATTGGTGGTGGGTGAATGTGTCATATTAATCAAACTCATGACTTACTTGGTGCTCCAGTATATCTTTGTAGTAATAATGATGCTGGTCCTTCTCACATTCCTTTTTTTCAAAATTCTGCCTAACTCGGCTTCTCCTTTTGCTGTTTAGCAGAAAATTATTACTAAGGGTCTTCCCACATTTATCGATGCGGAATGGGTTTGATCGAGGGGTCACACTACTCGCGTTAATGCTATTAACGCCAATCGGCCGTCGAGACGGCTTTTAACCTACATTCGGCTAGCGCGTCCTCCGAACGGTCCGCCGTTGCGGCTCTAAAATTGGTTTAGTCTCAAATTGGCAATAACGACGTGCATTCTGAGTCGTACGGACATTTCGGCCACTCTTTTTCACTTATATATGAGATGGGCCTACTATCTGAAGTAAACTACAAGATGACTTCGTATCGACCATTTATTATCTGCTCCATACGAGTACCCACAATTATAAATTAGATACATGCTACACTATCTAGTTGGACTACATTAAAAAGACGCTATGCGTGCCGATGTGGGCCTTCGGCTGCTGTCCGCAGCCGTTGGTCGTCGCCGGCGCTATTTGGAAACGTTAGCATGCCGATGTGCATTCGGCTGCTCTCAGCGCTTATCCCATCGGTCGCCGTCTCATCCGAGATAAACGACGAAGTCGTTTACACTCACATGCAGTAATGTGCATCTGGTTTGCGTGGTCCTTTTTTTTATTTTTGAACAAAAGAAAAACGTTCATTTAGTTAAAAATTGTGAACTCATAACCGCAATCCAAAAATTTGTCATTCGTAAGGGATTGAAGATATTGCCCAATATGTGCACCGCTTAATTCAAAATGGCTACAAGCTGAATCTCTGCAAATACAAACCCCGCGGATGAAATTTTAATTTAAAAAAATTGTACCGAATTTGTCACTTTAGATATTTTACAAAAAATCAAGGCACGAAAAGCTAAATCCAGGAATATATGACTATTTGTTTCATTGGAACACTCAATCCTGAACATATTTATATTGAGTGATTCTAGTATTAGGACGACGAAATACACAATTTTTTCTTCGCCAAAAAGTTAACTTTCCAATATATTTGTAGAAAATAAATCTCACCCCAAATATTTATATTTAAAAAGTTATGAGCAATTAATGGTTTTAAACGTGCTGAACTGAATTATTAAAAACGCATGTAGGTAGTTACTTCTTTTGTGTACATGTATACAAACTACATTAATATTTGTACTATGTATTTTGTGATGAAAATTTGGCATATATTTCATTTGCATATGCCATTGCATTCACGGGGTTTTCGTTTATTATTTTATTTACAAAGAAAAGTACAGTAGGGTGACAATATATTTTTTCCCATATAAAAGTCTATATACATCAATATTTGTCTACTTTATTAAAAAAAAATTATACCATAATGCCAAATATCTGAATTGAGTGAACCACATATTGGGCGATATCTTCAATCCCTTATAAGTGACAAATTTCGGTTATGAGTATTGACAACTTTTGACAAAATGTACGTTTTGGTTTCGTGAAAAATAAAAAAGGATCACTCATGTGTATCATTCAGTAGACGTAAAGCTTATTTGGGCTGGTATGAACCGTTTCCGTGTCAAAAAACTTGAAGAGACCCTAACAGTTTTATATCCCAAATAGCGCTTGATCAGTCAGTCAGATCAGTTACATACCTAAAGCTCAATGTAGGTAGGAAGGTGTTATTTAAAGTTATACTAGAAAAAAATTTATGTTCCTGGAAAAAAATCAAGTAAATCTTAAAGTTTACTTTACTAGGGTCATCAGATTTTTTAAGTAACATAGAAATTAGATATTAAAAAACCACAATAGTTGAATGAAGGCATTATTTGTTAAGCTCAGTGAAATTAACCCAATGGATTGTTGAAAAATATTTCATTAATAATAATTATATACCGGATGAGTTTATTAACCATAAGGAAAAAATAGGGCATATTAGGTAAGTTAAATAGAAGGTCAAATTGGCATAGGTAGTTTAAGCGTTGTGTCAATCGACGGTCGAGTTTGTAGCCTATTCCACATAATTACATCATTAAATGAAATAAACAAAGAACATTTTGAGAAAATATGAGTTCCAAATAAATTTCGCATGATAGAAACCCTACGAATCCCGCCAGTCGCATATCAAAATATAAAGCCGGTGAGTGCGTTTTTTTTTTGGCATAGGCCAATGCCTTCTAGTTCACTTACCTTTAATATACCCAATTTCTTTCCTTACGCTAAAAAAACTCATCCAGTATATTCAAACCTACAATAATTTAGGTCAAGCGCTAAACCACAAAAAAAGTGAAATTGAAAAGATTCGATCTAAATTTAATAACTGGTGTTTCTACTGTAAATATTATTATCAGATCGCAAAATTATATATGTGATGCTGTTATTACCTTATATGTAAAACTAGAGCAAAAAAAAGTTGGTAACAAAAGAATTTGTCCAAGGAATATGAGGTCACCCTTATGGGGAATGAAGACGAGTGAAGCTCGGAAAGCTACGCTGGGGCTGTTTAACGGACCTAAATTCTTTGAGAAGTCACTATCAGTGATGCTTTTGTCCATCACTGGGGCTTTCCATGAACATATAATCCAAACTTTCGGATGAAAAACTATGTTTCATTACGTGACTATGTAAGGCTTCTATATATTTTCCCGATTGAGGTTCGGGACATTAAAAATACGCAAGAGAGGTTAGATAATTATATCGAAATAACAACATTATTAGGTAGGCATTAGGGATTGGCGTTGAGACATTTAATTATAGCCAACAACAGAGGTTTACTAACTGTATACCGATTTTAAAGTGTATTTTTAGAAAAATGAAAGACGGTTATTATCCACGTCTCTACATAGTTCAAGGTAGACACATTTCAAGCTAGCATTGAACTTCATCCAGTTCCATACAAATAGTGTACACAATGCCAGTAAACAAAATAGTATAGTTAGCCGGTGAGGGAGAATAGCGCGGCGACGCACAAACTGATTTTATTTCCAATTACGAAATTACTCGAACGGAGAAAAATCTTTTCAATAGAGCTTCCCGTACAGTAATACGAAACATGTCATACTGCCTATCTCGCTCGCACATTAAATCAGATTTGTGAAGTTCATTAGCATCCAATACACGTGGGCCGCCATCTTTGATTTTCCACAGGTTGTTGAGGCGAATACGATCCCCCATACTACCTTACCACCCATCAATACTTGCGATACAAGGTCGCCCTCCCGACCTTGTATTCCAAATTTAGAGTCCAACGGGATTCGATTTCGGCCACCTAGAGAGTGTACCGACCGAATCCGAAGTTGGCATTCGTCATATTCATATTGTTATGAATTGGATCTATTTTAATGTAGATCCTTTTGATGGATATTATGCAATACCCTGTATCTAACTGTAGTACAATAAACATCCTATATGCCTGATAAACAAATAAGTGTAATTCCTTTAAAATCAACTTCACTCCGTAGTTGGCAAAAGGACACTGACCGCAATGAGCTTCGGACAAATCGAAGAGATTAATTCCATTTTCCAGCGCCGTCATGACGATGTCCTCGGAGCAGTCCTCATTGAGCATGGTCCATATTCCCAGCCCGATGTTGGGCACTCGGAGACCTGACTTGCCGAGGTTCTTGTAGCGCAATCCAGGAGTTACCACTGAAGGCATGGTGGTGTGATTTCCCATATAAGTTGACA